>CM051350.1:55034530-56377829 GCA_028015215.1 Gynostemma pentaphyllum | reverse complement strand
CCCTAAACTCTAAACTCTAAAACCCTTAAACCTGAACCTCGAACCCTAAAAACCCTAAACCCTAAACCCTAAACCCTAAACCCTAAACCCTCAAACCCTAAACCCTAAACCCTAAACCCTAAACCCTAAACCCTAAAACCCTAAACCCTAAACCCTAAACCCTAAACCCTAAACCCTAAACCCTAAACCCTAAACCCTAAACCCTAAACCCTAAACCCTAAACCCTAAACCCTAAACCCTAAACCCTAAAACCCTAAACCCTAAACCCTAAACCCTAAACCCTAAACCCTAAACCCTAAACCCTAAACCCTAAAACCCTAAACCCTAAACCCTAAACCCTAAACCCTAAACCCTAAACCCTAAACCCTAAACCCTAAACCCTAAACCCTAAACCCTAAACCCTAAACCCTAAACCCTAAACCCTAAACCCTAAACCCTAAACCCTAAACCCTAAACCCTAAACCCTAAACCCTAAACCCTAAACCCTAAACCCTAAACCCTAAACCCTAAACCCTAAACCCTAAACCCTAAACCCTAAACCCTAAACCCTAAACCCTAAACCCTAAACCCTAAACCCTAAACCCTAAACCCTAAACCCTAAACCCTAAACCCTAAACCCTAAACCCTAAACCCTAAACCCTAAACCCTAAACCCTAAACCCTAAACCCTAAACCCTAAAACCCTAAACCCTAAACCCTAAAAACCCTAAACCCTAAACCCTAAACCCTAAACCCTAAACCCTAAACCCTAAACCCTAAACCCTAAACCCTAAACCCTAAACCCTAAACCCTAAACCCTAAACCCTAAACCCTAAAACCCTAAACCCTAAAACCCTAAACCCTAAACCCTAAACCCTAAACCCTAAACCCTAAAACCCTAAACCCTAAACCCTAAACCCTAAACCCTAAACCCTAAACCCTAAACCCTAAACCCTAAACCCTAAACCCTAAACCCTAAACCCTAAACCCTAAACCCTAAACCCTAAACCCTAAAACCCTAAACCCTAAACCCTAAACCCTAAACCCTAAACCCTAAACCCTAAACCCTAAACCCTAAACCCTAAACCCTAAACCCTAAACCCTAAAACCCTAAACCCTAAACCCTAAACCCTAAACCCTAAACCCTAAACCCTAAACCCTAAACCCTAAACCCTAAACCCTAAACCCTAAACCCTAAACCCTAAACCCTAAACCCTAAACCCTAAACCCTAAACCCTAAACCCTAAACCCTAAACCCTAAACCCTAAACCCTAAACCCTAAACCCTAAACCCTAAACCCTAAACCCTAAACCCTAAACCCTAAACCCTAAACCCTAAACCCTAAACCCTAAACCCTAAACCCTAAACCCTAAACCCTAAACCCTAAACCCTAAACCCTAAACCCTAAACCCTAAACCCTAAACCCTAAACCCTAAACCCTAAACCCTAAACCCTAAACCCTAAACCCTAAACCCTAAACCCTAAACCCTAAACCCTAAACCCTAAACCCTAAACCCTAAACCCTAAACCCTAAACCCTAAACCCTAAACCCTAAACCCTAAACCCTAAACCCTAAACCCTAAACCCTAAACCCTAAACCCTAAACCCTAAACCCTAAACCCTAAACCCTAAACCCTAAACCCTAAACCCTAAACCCTAAACCCTAAACCCTAAACCCTAAACCCTAAACCCTAAACCCTAAACCCTAAACCCTAAACCCTAAACCCTAAACCCTAAACCCTAAACCCTAAACCCTAAACCCTAAACCCTAAACCCTAAACCCTAAACCCTAAACCCTAAACCCTAAACCCTAAACCCTAAACCCTAAACCCTAAACCCTAAACCCTAAACCCTAAACCCTAAACCCTAAACCCTAAACCCTAAACCCTAAACCCTAAACCCTAAACCCTAAACCCTAAACCCTAAACCCTAAACCCTAAACCCTAAACCCTAAACCCTAAACCCTAAACCCTAAACCCTAAACCCTAAACCCTAAACCCTAAACCCTAAACCCTAAACCCTAAACCCTAAACCCTAAACCCTAAACCCTAAAACCCTAAACCCTAAACCCTAAACCCTAAACCCTAAACCCTAAACCCTAAACCCTAAACCCTAAACCCTAAACCCTAAACCCTAAACCCTAAACCCTAAACCCTAAACCCTAAACCCTAAACCCTAAACCCTAAACCCTAAACCCTAAACCCTAAACCCTAAACCCTAAACCCTAAACCCTAAACCCTAAACCCTAAACCCTAAACCCTAAACCCTAAACCCTAAACCCTAAACCCTAAACCCTAAACCCTAAACCCTAAACCCTAAACCCTAAACCCTAAACCCTAAACCCTAAAACCCTAAACCCTAAACCCTAAACCCTAAACCCTAAACCCTAAACCCTAAAACCCTAAACCCTAAACCCTAAAACCCTAAACCCTAAACCCTAAACCCTAAAACCCTAAACCCTAAACCCTAAAACCCTAAACCCTAAACCCTAAACCCTAAACCCTAAACCCTAAACCCTAAACCCTAAACCCTAAACCCTAAACCCTAAACCCTAAACCCTAAACCCTAAACCCTAAACCCTAAACCCTAAACCCTAAACCCTAAACCCTAAACCCTAAACCCTAAACCCTAAACCCTAAACCCTAAACCCTAAACCCTAAACCCTAAACCCTAAACCCTAAACCCTAAACCCTAAACCCTAAACCCTAAACCCTAAACCCTAAACCCTAAACCCTAAACCCTAAACCCTAAACCCTAAACCCTAAACCCTAAACCCTAAACCCTAAACCCTAAACCCTAAACCCTAAACCCTAAACCCTAAACCCTAAACCCTAAACCCTAAACCCTAAACCCTAAAACCCTAAAAACCCTAAACCCTAAACCCTAAACCCTAAACCCTAAACCCTAAACCCTAAACCCTAAACCCTAAACCCTAAAACCCTAAAACCCTAAACCCTAAAACCCTAAACCCTAAAACCCTAAACCCTAAACCCTAAAAAACCCTAAAACCCTAAACCCTAAACCCTAAACCCTAAACCCTAAAACCCTAAACCCTAAACCCTAAACCCTAAACCCTAAACCCTAAACCCTAAACCCTAAACCCTAAACCCTAAACCCTAAACCCTAAAACCCTAAAAACCCTAAAACCCTAAACCCTAAACCCTAAACCCTAAAACCCTAAACCCTAAACCCTAAACCCTAAACCCTAAACCCTAAACCCTAAAACCCTAAACCCTAAACCCTAAAACCCTAAACCCTAAACCCTAAACCCTAAACCCTAAAACCCTAAACCCTAAACCCTAAACCCTAAAACCCTAAACCCTAAACCCTAAACCCTAAACCCTAAAACCCTAAAACCCTAAAACCCTAAACCCTAAAACCCTAAAACCCTAAACCCTAAACCCTAAACCCTAAACCCTAAACCCTAAACCCTAAACCCTAAACCCTAAACCCTAAACCCTAAACCCTAAACCCTAAACCCTAAACCCTAAACCCTAAACCCTAAACCCTAAACCCTAAACCCTAAACCCTAAACCCTAAACCCTAAACCCTAAACCCTAAACCCTAAACCCTAAACCCTAAACCCTAAACCCTAAACCCTAAACCCTAAACCCTAAACCCTAAACCCTAAACCCTAAACCCTAAACCCTAAACCCTAAACCCTAAACCCTAAACCCTAAACCCTAAACCCTAAACCCTAAACCCTAAACCCTAAACCCTAAACCCTAAACCCTAAACCCTAAACCCTAAACCCTAAACCCTAAACCCTAAACCCTAAACCCTAAACCCTAAACCCTAAACCCTAAACCCTAAACCCTAAACCCTAAACCCTAAACCCTAAACCCTAAACCCTAAACCCTAAACCCTAAACCCTAAACCCTAAACCCTAAACCCTAAACCCTAAACCCTAAACCCTAAACCCTAAACCCTAAACCCTAAACCCTAAACCCTAAACCCTAAACCCTAAACCCTAAACCCTAAACCCTAAACCCTAAACCCTAAACCCTAAACCCTAAACCCTAAACCCTAAACCCTAAACCCTAAACCCTAAACCCTAAACCCTAAACCCTAAACCCTAAACCCTAAACCCTAAACCCTAAAACCCTAAAACCCTAAACCCTAAACCCTAAAACCCTAAACCCTAAACCCTAAACCCTAAACCCTAAACCCTAAACCCTAAACCCTAAACCCTAAACCCTAAAACCCTAAACCCTAAACCCTAAACCCTAAACCCTAAACCCTAAACCCTAAACCCTAAACCCTAAACCCTAAACCCTAAACCCTAAACCCTAAACCCTAAACCCTAAACCCTAAACCCTAAACCCTAAACCCTAAACCCTAAACCCTAAACCCTAAACCCTAAACCCTAAACCCTAAACCCTAAACCCTAAACCCTAAACCCTAAACCCTAAACCCTAAACCCTAAACCCTAAACCCTAAACCCTAAACCCTAAACCCTAAACCCTAAACCCTAAACCCTAAACCCTAAACCCTAAACCCTAAACCCTAAACCCTAAACCCTAAACCCTAAACCCTAAACCCTAAACCCTAAACCCTAAACCCTAAACCCTAAACCCTAAACCCTAAACCCTAAACCCTAAACCCTAAACCCTAAACCCTAAACCCTAAACCCTAAACCCTAAACCCTAAACCCTAAACCCTAAACCCTAAACCCTAAACCCTAAACCCTAAACCCTAAACCCTAAACCCTAAACCCTAAACCCTAAACCCTAAACCCTAAACCCTAAACCCTAAACCCTAAACCCTAAACCCTAAACCCTAAACCCTAAACCCTAAACCCTAAACCCTAAACCCTAAACCCTAAACCCTAAACCCTAAACCCTAAACCCTAAACCCTAAACCCTAAAACCCTAAACCCTAAACCCTAAACCCTAAACCCTAAACCCTAAACCCTAAACCCTAAACCCTAAAACCCTAAACCCTAAACCCTAAACCCTAAACCCTAAACCCTAAACCCTAAACCCTAAACCCTAAACCCTAAACCCTAAACCCTAAACCCTAAACCCTAAACCCTAAACCCTAAAAAAACCCTAAAACCCTAAAAAACCCTAAACCCTAAACCCTAAACCCTAAAACCCTAAACCCTAAACCCTAAAAACCCTAAACCCTAAACCCTAAACCCTAAACCCTAAAAACCCTAAACCCTAAACCCTAAACCCTAAACCCTAAACCCTAAACCCTAAACCCTAAACCCTAAACCCTAAACCCTAAACCCTAAAAACCCTAAACCCTAAACCCTAAACCCTAAACCCTAAACCCTAAAAACCCTAAACCCTAAACCCTAAACCCTAAACCCTAAACCCTAAACCCTAAACCCTAAACCCTAAACCCTAAACCCTAAACCCTAAACCCTAAACCCTAAACCCTAAACCCTAAACCCTAAACCCTAAACCCTAAACCCTAAACCCTAAACCCTAAAAACCCAAAACCCTAAACCCTAAAAACCCTAAACCCTAAACCCTAAACCCTAAACCCTAAACCCTAAACCCTAAACCCTAAACCCTAAACCCTAAACCCTAAACCCTAAAACCCTAAACCCTAAACCCTAAACCCTAAAAACCCTAAACCCTAAACCCTAAAAACCCTAAACCCTAAACCCTAAACCCTAAACCCTAAACCCTAAACCCTAAACCCTAAACCCTAAACCCTAAACCCTAAACCCTAAACCCTAAAACCCTAAACCCTAAACCCTAAACCCTAAACCCTAAACCCTAAACCCTAAACCCTAAACCCTAAACCCTAAACCCTAAACCCTAAACCCTAAACCCTAAACCCTAAACCCTAAACCCTAAACCCTAAACCCTAAACCCTAAACCCTAAACCCAAAACCCTAAACCCTAAAAACCCTAAACCCTAAACCCTAAACCCTAAACCCTAAAAACCCTAAACCCTAAAAACCCTAAAAACCCTAAACCCTAAACCCTAAACCCTAAAAACCCTAAACCCTAAAAACCCTAAACCCTAAACCCTAAAAAACCCTAAACCCTAAAAACCCTAAACCCTAAAAACCCTAAACCCTAAAAACCCTAAACCCTAAAAACCCTAAAACCCTAAACCCTAAAAACCCTAAACCCTAAACCCTAAACCCTAAAAACCCTAAAACCCTAAACCCTAAAAACCCTAAACCCTAAACCCTAAAAAAACCCTAAAAACCCAAAACCTAAAAAAACCCTAAACCCTAAAAACCCTAAACCCTAAAAAACCCTAAACAAAACCCTAAACAAAACCCTAAAAACCCTAAACCCTAAAAAACCCTAAACCCTAAACCCTAAACCCTAAACCCTAAACCCTAAACCCTAAACCCTAAACCCTAAAAACCCTAAACCCTAAACCCTAAACCCTAAACCCTAAAAAAAAAACCCTAAACCCTAAACCCTAAACCCTAAAAACCCTAAACCCTAAACCCTAAACCCTAAACCCTAAAAAAACCCTAAAAAACCCTAAACCCTAAACCCTAAAAACCCTAAACCCTAAACCCTAAACCCTAAACCCTAAACCCTAAACCCTAAACCCTAAACCCTAAAAACCCTAAAAACCCTAAAAACCCTAAACCCTAAACCCTAAACCCTAAACCCTAAAAAACCCTAAAAACCCTAAACCCTAAACCCTAAAAACCCTAAACCCTAAACCCTAAACCCTAAACCCTAAACCCTAAAAAACCCTAAAAAAACCCTAAACCCTAAACCCTAAACCCTAAACCCTAAAAACCCTAAACCCTTGATGATTGTATTGGTGCTTCTGATTTGATTGAGCTTCGTACTGTTGGGTTCAGGTTTACTTGGACCAATTGTCAGCCCCAGAATCTTCAGTTTAAGCGCCTTGATAGAGTTTTGGTTAATGAGGCTTGGCTTTCTACTTTCCCGGATTCTTTTGTGGATGTGAAGGCCTGGGGGATTTCTGATCATTCCCCTCTTCTTACGCGTACTGATACTACTGTGGTGCGTAAGAAGGTGACTTTTCGGTTTTTTAACCATTGGGCGGAGCAGGATAACTTTCTGGAGGTGGTTAGTGGTAACTGGAGTGGGAGTGGGGGTGTTAACCCCCTTATGTCCTTCATGCGTGGGTTGAAGTGCCTTAAGCCGAAACGAGCTGATAAAGGTAGCTCAGCGCCGGAGAGCCCATAGGCCAAACCCAACCACCGTCACCATCAATAAACGAAGACACCAGGCGCAGTGAGTGCTCCCAGGCATCACGGACAATCCCATTACCATGCAAGTGCCTGAAGAGGACCGCAAGGTAACCAAGTATCGCACTGCACAGAGCAAGCCTAGAGCCATCCCCCACCACACATCTCGATATAGGGCCTGAAAGTCTCACGAACCTTGGGAATCTTCCTCAAACACCAAGAGTACTCATAAGAGGGGCGAATAGCCCACACACTCCGACCCCTCAAGATAACCGCCTCACCCAAGCCACCCAAAGCGACTCCCGCACGAGCAAACAGATGCCAAAGGTTCTTCATAATGTGACTTTATTCCAGGATAGCAATAGGAATAAAACCAAGACCCCCTCCGCCCCTGGGGGAACACACATCACTCCAAGAAACCTTGGCACCACCACCACCACTCTCCAGGTGCCCCGCCACAAGAAGGCTGCGAAGAATACTCTCGATCTCTCTCACCACCTTAGTGGGGAGTAAAAAGACGTTGCACCAGGACACATGAAAAGACCGGAGCACCGGAACTAATCAACCGAGCTCTACCTGCAAAAGAAAGGGCACGAGAGGCCCAACTCCTAACACGAGCCGTGATCCCTGGATAAGAGGCCGACAAGCCGAGATGGTCAACTTGCCGGAAATCGAGGTAAACCCAAATAGCGGACCAGGAGGGAAGCAATCCCAATCCCCAACATAGCAGAAAGCTCGCCAGCCCGAACATCATCCATCCCTGCACAAAACAAAGAGCTCTTCCCGACATTGGCAGCCAAGCCAGAGAGAGCCTCGAAGAAACGAAGACTCTCCTGGAGAAAGCCAATGGAACGGGAGTCTGCAGAACTGAAAAGCATGAGGTCATCAGCAAAACATAAATGCGTAAGGCGAACCCTATCACACCTGGGATGAAACCGGAAGTAATCAGGAGTGGCCGACAGAATACGAGTCAGAACCTCCATCGCCATCACAAAAAGATAAGGAGAAAGAGGATCACCCTGACGAAGACCCTTCCTCCCACTGAAATAACCCTCCAAGCCTCCATTAATGGAGACCGAGAACATCGGCGAGGTGATACAACTGCGAATCCAGCTCACAAAAAACTGCGGGGTACCAACAGCAATAAGAATACCCAGAATAAAATCCCAATGCACAGAATCATAAGCCTTCTGAAGATCAACCTTGATAGTGCACCGAGGCTGACCCTGATTCAGATGGTACTTATGAAGCAGCTCCTGACATAAAAGGATATTATCAACAATGCTCCTACCCTGAACAAAAGCAGACTGATTCGGGCTCACAAAAGAAGGAAGACACCGCTTCAACCTGTTCGAAAGGATCTTCGTGATGCATTTGTAGATCACATTACAACACGAGATCGGTCTATAATCCTGGAAACCCAAAACATTAGGCTTCTTCGGAATAAGGGTAATCGCAATGGCATTCACCCCAGGCGGGAGGTGATAAGTCCTGAAAAAGTGGGACACAAAGAAGACAAAAATCCGTCCCAATCACAGGCCAAGCGGCCTTATAGAACCACTGAGAAAAACCATCCAGGGCCAGGAGCCTTATCACCGCTCATACGAAAAACCGTATCTCGAATCTCCTCATCGGTGATAGGCCTCCTCAACTCACCCAAACACTCCTCGACCAAGAGAAGTCCAAAATATCCTGAAGCCCCAGTCAAATCCCGATCAGAAGCAGGACTCGGCCCCATAATGCCTGGTGAAATATCCTACCGCCTCGGAAGCAATCACAACCTGGATCGGTAGAACTACTCCCGTCCGCCAAACGAATAGAAGAAATCCCATTACGGGAAATCCTACCCCCGCACTGCCTGCGTGAAAGAAAGCGATTACTATCGCCCTCTTTCAACCACCTGACCCTCGACTTCTGACGAAGAGAAGCCTCCTCCTTACGAGCCCACCTCCAAAACTCACGGGTAGCAGCCTGCCACTCCTCCATAACCACCTCACTAGTGGGGGTCTCCAATAAAGCAGATTGAGCCGCTAACATACGAAGCTTAGCAGACTCAACCTCACGAGAAAGAACAGTGAGATGAGTGCCAAAAGTCTGACGGAGAATCGGCTTAAGGCACTTCAACCCACGCATGAAGGACATAAGGGGGTTAACACCCCCACTCCCACTCCAGTTACCACTAACCACCTCCAGAAAGTTATCCTGCTCCGCCCAATGGTTAAAAAACCGAAAAGTCACCTTCTTACGCACCACAGTAGTATCAGTACGCGTAAGAAGAGGGGAATGATCAGAAATCCCCCAGGCCTTCACATCCACAAAAGAATCCGGGAAAGTAGAAAGCCAAGCCTCATTAACCAAAACTCTATCAAGGCGCTTAAATCAAGATTCTGGTCGACAATTGGTCCAAGTAAACCCTGAACCCAACAAGACTGAAGCTCAATCAAATCGAAGCACCAATACAATCATCAAACTCGAGAAAGAGAAGGCTGCAGTAGGAGAACCCCAAGAATACTCATCGTGAGATCGAACAGCATTAAAATCCCCCATAACAATGCAGGGAATCGTAATACCACCCGAATGAGAAGCCACCAGGATCCGGCCACAACCGAGCGTCTCTCCCAGGCCCTATTAAGGGCATACACACACGTAATTCGAAACTCAAGACCAAAGCAGTGTCCACCAACAAACCACTAATCAAGCGATCGAGAAACAAGAGAGGGGTAAACACATAAGGAGCCTTCCACATAACCCAGGATCCTCCCGAAACTGACATGATCATAGTTAGTGCAGAAAGTCCAATCAGGGCCAAAGCTACGAGAAACCACATCAAATCTATCCTGCTTAATTTTAGTCTCAAGCAGACAACAAAACGGGACATGCGAGGTAGATAAGAAACTACGAACATGACTCAAACGAACAGGGTCATTCATACCTCTCACATTCCACGAACAGCTACTAAACATGGGAAACAATAGCAGAAGCCCCCACCCGGGGAGAAACAGAAGTAGGAGACTTACCAGCCTTCTTAGCGAGTTGTTTGAGCTTCTTTTTCTGATACCTCGGAATCTCAAACTCACCAACCACAGTCACAGGATCCTCACCATCATGCTGACAATCAGACACAGGATCACGGACCTCCGAATCAGTCACATCAACCATATCCATAGTACCAGTGTCATAAGACCCCTCCTGACTATCCACATCATTCTCCATATCCTTTGCCATAGCCATGGCCAACCGAGCATCCGGGTCATCAAAGATCGGGGAAGTCTCACGGACCTCCATATTAGCTAAAGAGGCAAAAGAGTTGCTACTAATGGTCGAACCCTGCTCCTTACCACCCTTAGACCCTCCCGTTTTCTTATAAGTAAACGAGCCAGGAGCTTTATTGAACACCTTACTAACCACAGGAACAGCAGAACTACGAGGAAACTCACCCATACCCCCAGAAATAGGGTTAAAAGTAGTACTAACCTGGGGAAGAACCGGCTCGGGGCAAACAGGGGCCCGTTTCGGGCAATTTTCCGTGGCATGACCAAAAACTCGGCAAACAGTGCATCGCTTGGGCTTCCACGGGTAGTCAACCCCCACCTCCCACTCACGGCCGAGGACACTAACCGTGACCTCATCAGGCAAATCACTATCAATCTCAACCTCAACACTAACCCGTGCAAAAGAAACTCTCGTACACAACTCCGTAGCCCTATCCATGGAAATCGGACGTCCAACCACACTGGCAATCTTCTCAATACTATCGGGATCCCATAAAGCAGGAGGAATGTTAAATAACCGGATCCAAATAGGAATAGAAGTAATGACACTCTTTTCAGGAGCAACAAGAGGGTCATAACGGCGAAGAATCAACGGTTTACCCGCCACATGCCAAGGACCATTCTCATAAACCCAGTTACAAGCATCTCTCTGAGTGAACTTGAACAAAAACAACCCATGCTCCAAAGAAATAACCAAAGGTTCCTCAACCTTACGCCAAATACGCTTAGTAATATTTGAAACCAATGAAAACGAGGGACGAGCATCCACAAATTGCCCAATCAAACAATGAGCCCAAGGCTCCATGCCTTTAGAAACAATCTCATCATCAATAAGAGTCGGCTCCACATATTTTAAAGGACGAGCATCCTTGCGAGCAAAAAGTTTATCCCCGGTTTTATTCAACCAAGGATTTGTAGGAATAGATGAAGTATTCTCACCTTGAACACTTGCATGTGCCATGAGCATGAGAAGCTACTGACCCCCGCCACGTCGAAACCATGCCATGCACACCCTTTGCCACGTCGCCCACGTAAGGAATCGAGAGGGAGTTTTGAAAACCCGAAAATTGCTCCTCAATCTCCACACGAGATCTTTTTCCAGCTTGGAGATCTCGCCCCACCTCCCTATCGGCACAAAAAGAAGGAACAGAAACTGAAGGAAGGCCGACAGGATCTCCACGTGAATCGGCCTCCTTTTGACCTAATTTTTTCGCCGCCGATAGCCCATGCCCAACACCACGCCCTCCACCATTTTTGGCCAGCCTAAGGGCATCTCCTAGCATCTTCGACCCCCTGCGTGGAGAGCTGCGACCGATCGGGACGTAAAAACGAAAGAAGGAGGAGCCATTATCGTTTTTGACGTCGAAGTCTCCATGGACGAAACTAGGGGTTGATGAACCAAACTCATGTCATGGGTAGCTCCAAAAACACCAGGCGAAGGGATCTCCACGGCCAAACCACGTTGGGGACCACCGAACTCGGATCACCATTAACGACTCCATGAACGACCTTCAAGGTCCAGAAATGGCAACTTTTGATCCAGAGGGTTTCAAGCCACAATCCCTTGATGAAAGTGACTCGAAATCAGCAGATGAAGACGATGGAGCCCTCTGTTCATGCCCAGGAATCCACAAAACGCGAAATACCCGAAAAAAACTCCATTGAAGCGTTAAAGCGAACCAGGTGGATCCGACTTGTTTCTACGTTGTTTTCACTTCGACCATCACCGAAGCCTTCGACTTGGCTTCCTCTTCCATCTCCATTGAAAGAAAAGCGCAAATAACCCCTCCCTCGGCCAGAAACTCAAATCTCAAAAAATCGTCTTCATGTACACTTCCCAGAATGCTTCGAAAATCCTCACACCAACCCTGTGACTATCTCCTATGACAAAACAACAACCTAAATCAAGAGAAAACAAGTAAAACTTGCTAGATCTGGATTTTACTCGGTGAAGGAGATGGCGGCGCTAGAGAGAAAACTTGGAAAAGAAAAAAGAGGAGAGAGAAAATTTTTGACCAAATGAGGGAGCTGGAAGGTTTAGGGTTTAGGGTTTTTAGGGTTTTTAGGGTTTAGGGTTTAGGGTTTTAGGGTTTAGGGTTTAGGGTTTAGGGTTTAGGGTTTTTTAGGGTTTAGGGTTTAGGGTTTAGGGTTTAGGGTTTAGGGTTTAGGGTTTAGGGTTTAGGGTTTAGGGTTTAGGGTTTAGGGTTTAGGGTTTAGGGTTTAGGGTTTAGGGTTTAGGGTTTTTGGGTTTAGGGTTTTTTAGGGTTTTTAGGGTTTAGGGTTTGGGTTTTTTTTTTTTGCAAAAGCAATATAAAGAAAAGACAAAAAGGAGGATCTCACAGCCCGAGATCAAGGCAACAAGAACATCTCTTTAGCACAGCACTAAAGAGACGAACAAAACAGAAACCAACAAGGCAAAAAGCCAAGAAACAAACCAACAAGGCAAAAAGCCAAGAAACAAAACAGCAAGGCAAGAAGCTAAGAAGCAAAACAACAAGGCAAAAAGCCAAACAAGCTAAGTAAATAACTCCCAAGGAGAACAGTCCATGCAATCCCCAGCTCCATGGTTACTACCTCGCCAGGAGATAGCACGGTAGAAGATGTCCTGCTGCACGCGAACAAGAGTAACTCTGGGAGAAGAGACCTCACGATCATGAAGGCGGTGGTTCCTCTCCCTCCAAATATGGTAGATCATAGCGCTCCAAGCAAGGCGCCAAAGCCTATGAGTCGGGTCCGTCCCTTTAGATCTAGCAATGATCCAAGGGAGGTCAGTCTGCCAGGAGGCAGGGCGATGCGAGGAACCAGCCCAGGCAAGAACCCCACGAAACACAAACGAGCTGTACGAACACTCGAAGAAGAGGTGATCACGACTCTCAATCCCACCAGGACAAAGAAGGCAACACGGCGACATCGACTGATCCCAAAGGTGAACACGGTCAGCCGTAGATAAACGATCCAGGATAGCAAGCCAGGATATAAAGGAGTGGCGGGGAATGGAGCCCCCAAACCAGATAAGACGGAACCAAGGGACACGATCCCGCTGAGGTCTGATAGTATGCCACGCACTCGCAATAGTGAATCGACGAGAAGCGAGGCGGTCCACTCGAACCTATCTGGGACGACCAATAATCGGGGTGATCCCCAAACGAGCCTGGTAAAGGTAGCTCACGGAGAGCCCATAGGCCAAACCCAACCACCATCACCATCAATAAACGAAGACACCAGGGCAGTGAGTGCTCCCAGGCATCACGAACAATCCCATTACCATGCGATTGCCTGAAGAGGACCGCAAGGTAACCAAGTATCGTACGCATGCAGCAGCCTAGAGCCATCCCCCACCACACATCGATATAGGGCCTGAAGGTCTCGCGAACCTTAGAATCTTCCTCAAACACCATGAGTACTCATAAGAGGGACGGATAGCCCACACACTCCGGCCCCTCAAAATAACGACCCTCACCCAAGCCACCCAAAGCGATCCTTGCACGAGCGAACAGATGCCAAAGGTTCTTCATAATGCGACTTTATTCCAAATAGCAATAGGAATAAAGCCAAGACCCCCTCCGCCCTGGGGGAACAAACCTCACTCCAAGAAACCTTGGCACCACCACCACCACTTCTAACCCCGCCACAAGAAGCTGCGAAGAATACTCTCAATCTCTCTCACCACCTTAGTGGGGGAGCAAAAACACGTTGCACCAAGTACACATGAAAAGACTGGAGCACGGAACTAATCAATCGAGCTCTGCCGCAAAAGAAAGGGCACGAGAGGCCCAACTCCTAATACGAGCCGTGATCCCTGGATAAGAGGCCGACAAGCCGAGATGGTCAATTTGCCGGAAATCGAGGTAAGCCCAAATAGCGGACCAGGAGGGAAGCAATCCCAATCCCCAACATAGCGAAAGCTGCCCGGCCGAACATCATCCATACCTGCACAAAACAAAGAGCTCTTCCCGACATTGGCGGCCAAGCCGAGAGAGAGCCTCGAGCGACGAAGACTCTCCTGGAGAAAGCCAATGGAACGGAGTCTGCGAATCGAAAAGCATGAGATCATCAACAAAACATAAGTGCGTAAGGCGAACCTTATCACACCTGGGATGGAACCGAAGTAATCGGGAGTGGCCGGCGAATCACGAGTCAAAACCTCCATCGCCATCACAAAAAGATAAGGAGAAAGAGGATCGCCCGACGAAGACCCTTCCTCCCATTGAAATAACCCTCCAAGCCTCCATTAATGGAGACCGAGAACATCGGCGAGGTGATACAACTGCGAATCCAGCTCACAAAACTGCGGGTACCAACATGAATAAGAATACCCCAGAATAAAATCCCAATGCACGGAATCATAAGCCTTCAAGATCAACCTTGATAGTGCACCGAGGTCGACCCTGATTCGGATGGTACTTATGAAGCGACTCCGACATAAAAGGATATTATCCACAATGCTCCTACCCTGAACAAAAGCAGACTGATTCGGGCTCACAAAAGAAGGAAGACACCGCTTCAACCTGTTCGAAAGGATCTTCGTGATGCATTTGTAGATCACATTACAACACGAGATCGGTCTATAATCCTGGAAACCCAAAACATTAGGCTTCTTCGGAATAAGGGTAATCGCAGTGGCATTCACCCCAGGCGGGAGGTGATAAGTCCTGAAAAAGTGGAACACAGCAGCACAAAAATCCGTCCCAATCACAGGCCAAGCGGCCTTATAGAACCCGGCAGAAAAACCATCCGGGCCAGGAGCCTTATCACTGCTCATACGAAACACCGTATCTCGAATCTCCTCATCAGTGATAGGCCTCCTCAACTCACCCAAACACTCCTCTGACCAAGAGAAGTCTAAAATATCCAGGCGCCCCAGTCAAATCCCGATACGGAACAGACTCAGCTCCCATAATGCCGGTAAAGTACCCAACTGCCTCAGAAGCAATCACAACCGGATCAGTAGAACTACTCCCGTCCGCCATAAGAATAGAGGAAATCCCATTACGGGAAATCCGACCGCACTGTCTGTGAAAGAAAGCAGACCATCGCCGCCTTCTTTCAACCACCGACCCTCGACTTCTGACGAAGAGAAGCCTCCTCCTTACGAGCCCACCTCCAAAACTCACGGGTAGCAGCCTGCCACTCCTCCATAACCACCTCACTAGTGGGGGTCTCCAATAAAGCAGATTGAGCCGCTAACATACGAAGCTTAGCAGACTCAACCTCACGAGAAAGAACAGTGAGACGAGTGCCAAAAGTCTGACGGAGAATCGGCTTAAGGCACTTCAACCCACGCATGAAGGACATAAGGGGGTTAGCACCCCCACTCCCACTCCAGTTACCACTAACCACCTCCAGAAAGTTATCCTGCTCCGCCCAATGGTTAAAAAACCGAAAAGTCACCTTCTTACGCACCACAGTAGTATCAGTACGCGTAAGAAGGGGGGAATGATCAGAGATCCCCCAGGCCTTCACATCCACAAAAGAATCCAGGAAAGTAGAAAGCCAAACCTCATTAACCAAAACCCTATCAAGGCGCTTAAATCAAGATTCGGGTCGACAATTGGTCCAAGTAAACCTGAACCCAACAGTACGAAGCTCAATCAAATCAGAAGCACCAATACAATCATCAAACTCAGAAAGAGAAGCTGCAGTAGGAGAACCCCGAGAATACTCATCGTGAGATCGAACAGCATTAAAATCCCCCATAACAATGCAGGGAATCGTAATACCACCCGAATGAGAAGCCACCAGATCCGACCACAACCGACGTCTCTCCCAGGCCCTATTAAGGGCATACACACACGTAACTCGAAACTCAGCACCCGAAACAGTGTCCACCAACAAACCACTAATCAACTGATCAGAAACAAGCAGAGGGGTAAACACATAAGGAGCCTTCCACATAACCCATATCCTCCCAGAAGAAGCATGATCATAGTTAGTGCAAAAAGTCCAATCAGGGCCAAAGCCACGAGAAACCACATCAAATCTATCCTGCTTAATTTTAGTCTCAAGCAGACAACAAAACGGGACATGCGAGGTAGATAAAAAACTACGAACATGACTCAAACGAACAGGGTCATTCATACCTCTCACATTCCACGAACAGCTACTAAACATGGGAAACAATAGCAGAAGCCCCGACCCGGGGAGAAACAGAAGTAGGAGACTTACCAGCCTTCTTAGCGAGTTGTTTGAGTTTCTTTTTCTGATACTTCGGAATCTCAAACTCACCAACCACAGTCACAGGATCCTCACCATCATGCTGACAATCAGACACAGGATCACGGACCTCCGAATCAGTCACATCAACCATATCCATAGCACTAGTGTCAGAAGACCCCTCCTGACTATCCACATCATTCTCCATATCCTTAGCCATAGCCATAGCCAACCGAGCATCCGGATCATCAATGATCGGGGGAGTCTCATGGACCTCCAAATTAGCTAAAGAGGCAAAAGAGTTGCTACTAGAGGTCGGAACCTTCTCCTTACCACCCTTAGACCCTCCCGTTTTCTTGTAAGTAAACGAGCCAGGGGCTTTATTAAACACCTTACTAACCACAGGAACAGCAGAACTACGAGGAAACTCACCCATGCCCCCAGAAATAGGGTTAAAAGTAGGACTAACCTGGGGAATGAGAACCGGCTCGGGGCAAACAGGGGCCCGTTTCGGGCAGTTTTCCGTGGCATGACCAAAAACTCGGCAAACAGTGCAACGCTTGGGCTTCCACGGGTAGTCAACCCCCACCTCCCACTCACGGCCGAGGACACTAACCGTGACCTCATCAGGCAAATCACTATCAATCTCAACCTCAACACTAACCCGTGCAAAAGAAACTCTCGTACACAACTCCGTAGCCCTATCCATGGAAATCGGACGCCCAACCACACTGGCAATCTTCTCAATACTATCAGGATCCCACAAAGCAGGAGGAATGTTAAATAACCGGATCCAAATAGGAATAGAGGTAATGACACTCTTTTCAGGAGCAACAAGAGGGTCATAACGGCGAAGAATCAACGGTTTACCTCCCACATGCCAAGGGCCATTCTCATAAACCCAGTTACAAGCATCTCTCTGAGTGAACTTGAACAAATACAACCCATGCTCCAAAGAAATAACCAAGGGTTCCTCAACTTTACGCCAAATACGTTTAGTAATATTTGAAACCAAAGAAAACGAGGGACGTGCATCCACAAATTGCCCAACCAAACAATGAGCCCAAGGCTCCATGCCTTTAGAAACAATATCATCATCAAGAATAACAAGGGGTTTACCATCCCGAAGAGTCGGCTCCACATATTTTAAAGGACGAGCATCCTTACGAGCAAAGAGTTTATCCCCGGTTTTATTCAACCAAGGATTTTTAGGAAGAGTTGAAGCATTCTCACCTTGTACAGTAGCATGCAAAGGAAAAACAGAAGCTTCAGCCCCTGCCACGTCATCACCCATCCCATGCAAACCCTTGACCACGTCATGCACGTAGGGAGCCGAGAGGGGACCACCAAACGAAGAAAGATCCTCTCTCTCCACACGTGAACGTTTTCCAGCCTGGACCTCGCTGCCCTCCCCCCTCTTCGCCGTGAATGAAGGAGCTGAAACGGACGCTAGGGCAACATTCGCACGACGTGAAACGGCGCCCTTTTGACCTAAAAAACGAGCCGCCGTTTCTTCACCACCACACCGCCGTTCTCCACCAGATTTGGCCACCAAGGAAGCATCACCTAGTAGTTTCGGCCCCTTCCTTGGAGACCTCTGACGTTCAGACGTAAAAACAAAAGCCGTAGCATCCACGGCCGTTTTTCCCTTTGAGATCTCCATAGAAGAACCAAGGGGTTCCTGAACCAAACGAACCTCATGGGTAGCTCCAAAAACTCCAGGCGAAGAGTTCTCCAAAGCCAAACCACGTTGAACACCCTTAGAACCCGAACCACCATTGACAGCGCCATGAACGACCTTCAAAGGAGCTTCCATGGCAACTTTCGAACCAGAATGATTCAGGCCACGAGTCCTTGATGAAAGGTGCTCGAAATCACCTAACGAAGCTGGAAGAACCCTTCGTTGCAACCCAGAACCATCCATGCACGCAGAAACCTCCATACCCGCCCCTGGAGCGTGACTGCCAGATTCAAGGATCTGGCTCGTTTCTTCCTCGTTCTTGCCTCTAACAACCCCAGAAGGCACCGACTGGGGATCCTCCTCCATCTCCATTGAACTAGAACGCAAGAAAACCCCTCCCTCGGCCAGATCTGCAAAACGCAAAAAACCTCCTACATGAGAACTTCCCAGAACGCTTCAATCTTTCTCACACCAACCCAGGGGGACTCTCCTATAACAAATCTTCAACCTAAATCAAGAAAAAACAAGTAAAACTTGCTAGATCTGAACTTTACTCGGCGAAGGAAACGGCGGCGCTAGAGAGAAAAAATTGGAAAAGAAAATGAGGAGAGAGAAAATTTTTGACCAAATGAGGGAGCTTGGGTTTAGGGTTTAGGGTTTAGGGTTTAGGGTTTAGGGTTTAGGGTTTAGGGTTTTTTAGGGTTTAGGGTTTAGGGTTTAGGGTTTAGGGTTTAGGGTTTAGGGTTTTTTAGGGTTTAGGGTTTAGGGTTTAGGGTTTAGGGTTTAGGGTTTAGGGTTTAGGGTTTTTAGGGTTTAGGGTTTAGGGGGTTTAGGGTTTAGGGTTTAGGGTTTAGGGTTTACCGTGTTCACCTTTGGGATCAGTCGATGTCGCCGTGTTGCCTTCTTTGTCCTGGTGGGATTGAGAGTCGTGATCACCTCTTCTTCGAGTGTTCGTACAGCTCGTTTGTGTTTCGCGGGGTTCTTGCCTGGGCTGGTTCCTCGCATCGCCCTGCCTCCTGGCAGACTGACCTCCCTTGGATCATTGCTAGATCTAAAGGGACGGACCCGACTCATAGGCTTTGGCGCCTTGCTTGGAGCGCTATGATCTACCATATTTGGAGGGTGAGGAACCACCGCCTTCATGATCGTGAGGTCTCTTCTCCCGAGAGTTACTCTTGTTCGCGTGCGCAAAGGACATCTTCTACCGTGCTATCTCCTGGCGAGGTAGTAACCATGGAGTCGGGATTGCATGGACTGTTCTCCTTGGGAGTTATTTACTTAGCTTGTTTGGCTTTTTGCCTTGTTGTTTTGCTTCTTAGCTTCTTGCCTTGCTGTTTTGTTTCTTGGCTTTTTGCCTTGTTGGTTTGTTTCTTGGCTTTTTGCCTTGTTGGTTTCTGTTTTGTTCGTCTCTTTAGTGCTGTGCTAAAGAGATGTTCTTGTTGCCTTGATCTCGGGCTGTGAGATCCTCCTTTTTGTCTTTTCTTTATATTGCTTTTGCAAAAAAAAAAAAAACCCTAAACCCTAAACCCTAAAAACCCTAAAAAACCCTAAACCCAAAAACCCTAAACCCTAAACCCTAAACCCTAAACCCTAAACCCTAAACCCTAAACCCTAAACCCTAAACCCTAAACCCTAAACCCTAAACCCTAAACCCTAAACCCTAAACCCTAAAAAACCCTAAAACCCTAAACCCTAAACCCTAAACCCTAAAACCCTAAACCCTAAACCCTAAAAACCCTAAAAACCCTAAACCCTAAACCTTCCAGCTCCCTCATTTGGTCAAAAATTTTCTCTCTCCTTTTTTTCTTTTCCAAGTTTTCTCTCTAGCGCCGCCATCTCCTTCACCTGAGTAAAATCCAGATCTAGCAAGTTTTACTTGTTTTCTCTTGATTTAGGTTGTTGTTTTGTCATAGGAGATAGTCACAGGGTTGGTGTGAGGATTTTCAAGCATTCTGGGAAGTGTACATGAAGACGATTTTTTGAGATTTGAGTTTCCGGCCAGGGAGGGGTTATTTGCGGTTTTCTTTCAATGGAGATGGAAGAGGAAGCCAAGTCGAAGGCTTGGTGATGGTCGAAGTGAAAACAACGTAGAAACAAGTCGGATCCACTGGTTCGGCTTTAACGCTTCAATGGAGTTTTTTCGGGTATTTCGCGTTTTGTGGATTCTGGGCATGAACAGAGGGCTCCATCGTCTTCATCTGCTGATTTCGAGTCACTTTCATCAAGGGATTGTGGCTTGAAACCCTCCTGGATCAAAAGTTGCCATTTCTGGACCTTCAAGGTCGTTCATGGAGTCGTTAATGGTGATCCGGAGTCTGGTGGTCCCCAACGTGGTTTGGCCGTGGAGATCCCTTCGCCTGGTGTTTTTGGAGCTACCCATGACATGAGTTTGGTTCATCAACCCCTAGTTTCGTCCATGGAGACTTCGACGTCAAAACGATAATGGCTCCTCCTTCTTTCGTTTTTACGTCGATCGGTCGGTGCGATCTCCACGAGGGGGTCGAAGATGCTAGGAGATGCCCTTAGGCTGGCCAAAAATGGTGGAGGGCGTGGTGTTGGGCATGGGCTATCGGCGGCGAAAAAATTAGGTCAAAAGGAGGCCGATTCACGTGGAGATCCTGTCGGCCTTCCTTCCGGTTTCTGTTCCTTCTTTTCTGGTGATAGGGAGGTGGGGCGAGATCTCCAAGCTGGAAAAAGATCTCGTGTGGAGATTGAGGAGCAATTTTCGGGTTTTCAAAACTCCCTCTCGATTCCTTACGTGGTCGACGTGGCAAAGGGTGTGCATGGCATGGTTTTCGACGTGGCCGGGTGTAGCTTCTCATGCTACTGTACATGCAAGTGTTCAAGGTGAGAATACTTCATCTATTCCTACAAATCCTTGGTTGAATAAAACCGGGGATAAACTTTTTGCTCGCAAGGATGCTCGTCCTTTAAAATATGTGGAGCCGACTCTTATTGATGATGAGATTGTTTCTAAAGGCATGGAGCCTTGGGCTCATTGTTTGATTGGGCAATTTGTGGATGCTCGTCCCTCGTTTTCATTGGTTTCAAATATTACTAAGCGTATTTGGCGTAAGGTTGAGGAACCTTTGGTTATTTCTTTGGAGCATGGGTTGTTTTTGTTCAAGTTCACTCGAGAGAGATGCTTGTAATTGGGTTTATGAGAATGGTCCTTGGCATGTGGCGGGTAAACCGTTGATTCTTCGCCGTTATGACCCTCTTGTTGCTCCTGAAAAGAGTGTCATTACTTCTATTCCTATTTGGATCCGGTTATTTAACATTCCTCCTGCTTTATGGGATCCCGATAGTATTGAGAAGATTGCCAGTGTGGTTGGACGTCCGATTTCCATGGATAGGGCTACGGAGTTGTGTACGAGAGTTTCTTTTGCACGGGTTAGTGTTGAGGTTGAGATTGATAGTGATTTGCCTGATGAGGTCACGGTTAGTGTCCTCGGCCGTGAGTGGGAGGTGGGGGTTGACTACCCGTGGAAGCCCAAGCGATGCCTGTTGCTTGCCGAGTTTTTGGTCATGCCACGGAAAATTGCCCGAAACGGGCCCCTGTTTGCCCCGAGCCGGTTCTTCCCCAGGTTAGTACTACTTTTAACCCTATTTCTGGGGGTATGGGTGAGTTTCCTCGTAGTTCTGCTGTTCCTGTGGTTAGTAAGGTGTTCAATAAAGCTCCTGGCTCGTTTACTTATAAGAAAACGGGAGGGTCTAAGGGTGGTAAGGAGCAGGGTTCGACCATTAGTAGCAACTCTTTTGCCTCTTTAGCTAATATGGAGGTCCGTGAGACTTCCCCGATCTTTGATGACCCGGATGCTCGGTTGGCCATGGCTATGGCAAAGGATATGGAGAATGATGTGGATAGTCAGGAGGGGTCTTATGACACTGGTACTATGGATATGGTTGATGTGACTGATTCGGAGGTCCGTGATCCTGTGTCTGATTGTCAGCATGATGGTGAGGATCCTGTGACTGTGGTTGGTGAGTTTGAGATTCCGAGGTATCAGAAAAAGAAGCTCAAACAACTCGCTAAGAAGGCTGGTAAGTCTCCTACTTCTGTTTCTCCCCGGGTGGGGGCTTCTGCTATTGTTTCCCATGTTTAGTAGCTGTTCGTGGAATGTGAGAGGTATGAATGACCCTGTTCGTTTGAGTCATGTTCGTAGTTTCTTATCTACCTCGCATGTCCCGTTTTGTTGTCTGCTTGAGACTAAAATTAAGCAGGATAGATTTGATGTGGTTTCTCGTAGCTTTGGCCCTGATTGGACTTTCTGCACTAACTATGATCATGCTGTTTCTGGGAGGATCTGGGTTATGTGGAAGGCTCCTTATGTGTTTACCCCTCTGCTTGTTTCTGATCAGTTGATTAGTGGTTTGTTGGTGGACACTGTTTCGGGTGCTGAGTTTCGAATTACGTGTGTGTATGCCCTTAATAGGGCCTGGGAGAGACGTCGGTTGTGGTCGGATCTGGTGGCTTCTCATTCGGGTGGTATTACGATTCCCTGCATTGTTATGGGGGATTTTAATGGGTTGTTCGATCTCACGATGAGTATTCTCGGGGTTCTCCTCTGCAGCTTCTCTTTTCGAGTTTGATGATTGTATTGGTGCTTCGATTTGATTGAGCTGAGTCTTGTTGGGTTCAGGTTTACTTGGACCAATTGTCACCCAGAATCTTGATTTAAGCGCCTTGATAGAGTTTTGGTTAATGAGGCTTGGCTTTCTACTTTCCCTGGATTCTTTTGTGGATGTGAAGGCCTGGGGGATTTTCGATCATTCCCCTCTTCTTACGCGGCATCGATACTACTGTGGTGCGTAAGAAGGTGACTTTTCGGTTTTTTAACCATTGGGCGGAGCAGGATAACTTTCTGGAGGTGGTTAGTGGTAACTGGAGTGGGAGTGGGGGTGCTAACCCCCTTATGTCCTTCATGCGTGGGTTGAAGTGCCTTAAGCCGATTCTCCGTCAGACTTTTGGCACTCATCTCACTGTTCTTTCTCGTGAGGTTGAGTCTGCTAAGCTTCGTATGTTAGCGGCTCAATCTGCTTTATTGGAGACCCCCACTAGTGAGGTGGTTATGGAGGAGTGGCAGGCTGCTACCCGTGAGTTTTGGAGGTGGGCTCGTAAGGAGGAGGCTTCTCTTCGTCAGAAGTCGAGGGTCAGGTGGTTGAAAGAGGGCGATAGTAATTCTGCTTTCTTTCACAGACAGGTGCGGGGTAGGATTTCCCGTAATGGGATTTCTTCTATTCGTTTGGCGGACGGGAGTAGTTCTACTGATCCGGTTGTGATTGCTTCTGAGGCGGTAGGATATTTCACCGGCATTATGGGGGCTGAGTCTGTTCCGTATCGGGATTTGACTGGGACGCTTCAGGATATTTTGGACTTCTCTTGGTCAGAGGAGTGTTTGGGTGAGTTGAGGAGGCCTATCACTGATGAGGAGATTCGAGATACGGTTTTTCGTATGAGCAGTGATAAGGCTCCTGGCCCGGATGGTTTTTCTGCCGGGTTCTATAAGGCCGCTTGGCCTGTGATTGGGACGGATTTTTGTCGGCTTGTGTCCCACTTTTTCAGGACTTATCACCTCCCTCTGGGGTGAATGCCATTGCGATTACCCTTATTCCGAAGAAGCCTAATGTTTTGGGTTTCCAGGATTATAGACCGATCTCGTGTTGTAATGTGATCTACAAATGCATCACGAAGATCCTTTCGAACAGGTTGAAGCGGTGTCTTCCTTCTTTTGTGAGCCCGAATCAGTCTGCTTTTGTTCAGGGTAGGAGCATTGTTGATAATATCCTTTTATGTCGGGAGTCGCTTCATAAGTACCATCGAATCAAGGGTCGACCTCGGTGCACTATCAAGGTTGATCTTTGAAGGCTTATGATTCGTGCATTGGGATTTTATTCTGGGTATTCTTATTCTTGTTGGTACCCCTTGAGTTTTTGTGAGCTGGATTCGCAGTTGTATCACCTCGCCGATGTTCTCGGTCTCCATTAATGGAGGCTTGGAGGGTTATTTCAGTGGGAGGAAGGGTCTTCGTCAGGGTGATCCTCTTTCTCCTTATCTTTTTGTGATGGCGATGGAGGTTCTGACTCGTATTCTGTCGGCCACTCCTGATTACTTCCGGTTTCATCCCAGGTGTGATAGGGTTCGCCTTACGCATTTATGTTTTGCTGATGACCTCATGCTTTTCAGTTCTGCAGACTCCCGTTCCATTGGCTTTCTCCAGGAGAGTCTTCGTTTCTTCGAGGCTCTCTCTGGCTTGGCTGCCAATGTCGGGAAGAGCTCTTTGTTTTGTGCAGGGATGGATGATGTTCGGGCTGGCGAGCTTTCTGCTATGTTGGGGATTGGGATTGCTTCCCTCCCGGTCCGCTATTTGGGTTTACCTCTGATTTCTGGCAAGTTGACCATCTCGGCTTGTCAGCCTCTTATCCAGCGGATCACGGCTCGTGTTAGGAGTTGGGCCTCTCGTGCCCTTTCTTTTGCAGGTAGAGCTCAGTTGATTAGTTCCGTGCTCCAGTCTTTTCATGTGTACTGGTGCAACGTCTTTTTACTCCCCACTAAGGTGGTGAGAGAGATCGAGAGTATTCTTCGCAGCTTCTTGTGGCGGGGCACGGAGAGTGGTGGTGGTGGTGCCAAGGTTTCTTGGAGTGATGTGTGTTCCCCCAGGGCGGAGGGGGGTCTTGGTTTTATTCCTATTGCTATCTGGAATAAAGCTGCTGTTATGAAGAACCTTTGGCATCTGTTTGCTCGTGCAGGGTCGCTTTGGGTGGCTTGGGTGAGGGCGGTTATCTTGAGGGGCCGGAGTGTGTGGGCTATTCGCCCCTCTTATGAGTACTCTTGGTGTTTGAGGAAGATTCTGAAGGTTCGTGAGACTTTCAGGCCCTATATCAGATGTGTGGTGGGGGATGGCTCTAGCTGCTCTGTCTGGTACGATACTTGGTTACCTTGCGGTCCTCTTCAGGCACTGCATGGTAATGGGATTGTCCGTGATGCTGGGAGCACTCACTCTGCTTCGGTGTCTTCGTTTATTGATGGTGACGGTGGTTGGGTTTGGCCTATGGGCTCTCCGGCGCTGAGCTACCTTTATCAGCTCGTTTCGGGGATCACCCCGATTATTGGTCGTCCAGATCGGTTCGAGTGGACTGCCTCTGCTTCTCGTCAGTTCACTATTGCGAGTGCGTGGCATACTATCAGACCTCAGCGGGATCGTGTCCCTTGGTTCCGTCTTATCTGGTTTGGGGGCTCCATTCCCCGCCACTCCTTTATATCCTGGCTTGCTATCCTGGATCGTTTATCTACGGCTGACCGAGTTCACCTTTGGGATCAGTCGATGTCGCCGTGTTGCCTTCTCTGTCCTGGTGGGATTGAGAGTCGTGATCACCTCTTCTTCGAGTGTTCGTACAGCTCGTTTGTGTTTCGCGGGGTTCTTGCCTGGGCTGGTTCCTCGCATCGCCCTGCCTCCTGGCAGACTGACCTCCCTTGGATCATTACTAGATCTAAAGGGACGGATCCGACTCATAGGCTTTGGCGCCTTGCTTGGAGCGCTATGATCTACCATATTTGGAGGGAGAGGAACCATCGCCTTCATGATCGTGAGGTCTCTTCTCCCCGGGTCACCTTTGTTCACGTGCAGCAGGACATCTTCTACCGTGCTATCTCCTGGCGAGGTAGTAATCATGGAGCTGGGGATCGCATGGATTGTTCTCCTTGGGAGTTATTTACTTAGCCTGTTTGGCTCCTTGCTTATGTTGTTTTGTTTGTTGGCTTTTGCCTTGTTGTTTTTTGTTTGTTTCGCCTCTTTAGTGCTGTGCTTTTGAGACGTTTCTTTTTGCCTTGATCTCGGGCTGTGAGATCCCCTTTTTTTGTCTTTTTATATATTGCTTTTGCAAAAAAAAAAAAAAAAAAACCCTAAACCCTAAACCCTAAACCCTAAAAAACCCTAAACCCTAAACCCTAAAAACCCTAAACCCTAAAACCCCTAAACCCTAAATCCCTAAACCCTAAACCCTAAACCCTAAACCCTAAAAAACCCTAAAAACCCTAAAAAACCCTAAAAAACCCTAAACCCTAAAAAACCCTAAACCCTAGTTTTTTTAATATATTGTAATTTTTTTGTTTTTTTCATGTTTGTCTTTTTATTAATGTATAGTATTTAGATTTAATACCCTCATCTTCTTTGTTTTCATTTTTTGTTTTCCTGCAATTTTTTTTTTGTTTGTTGTTTTCCTACCGTACAAGTTTAATTTTTTCTATAAATCTGCCAAGATTTTTTCTCTTTAATTTCAATTTTCTCTCTTATTTTCTTAAATGGTTTTGTCATATTTAATGTTTCTTTGATTTTAGTACATTCAAATCTTTTTCTCTTTCTTCTTTATTTTTTCCCTTAATTTTAGAGGGCATTATTGTATTTTCATTCTCATTTGAAAATTCTCTGGGGCCATTTTGTTTTATTTTTTTCTTTGGGGCTATTATGCTTTAGGTTTTTTGAATTTGGGCTATATACCCAGTTTTCCCTTCTAAAAAGGGGTAAGTTTTTTTTATTGGGTTTTTCTATGAATTTTTGGGATTTTTTGGTTGTTATGATTTTTTTTCATGAAATTAAAAAATGGGGGTAATTTTCAAGAATTTTAAAAACGTCTTATTGAATAAATTAATACAACAAAATTATTTTTCATAAAATTAATAAAAAGTGGTCATTTAAAAAATTGTATTAAAAAGTTTTTTTTATGAAAATTATAAACAGTGGTCATTTTAAAAATATTAAAAATTAAAAATTAAAAAAATCATTATTTTCAATAAAAATTTAATAAGAGGATAATTTTTAATGAGGATTTAAGATTCTTTCAAAAAAAAAAAAGGGTTTTTATTTTTTTAGATGACTTTAATTAAAAATAACTTTGTAATTTTTCATTAAGATAAGATTTGCTTTGTTTTAGTTTGATTTCATTTTTTTGAACCAGTTTTCAATATTTTCGTACAACGGGATCATTTTTCATGAATATTAAAATGATGGTCGTTTTCCTAAAATGGGGTGTGTGGGGTATTTCTCGTCGGAGTTTCGTTCCACACGATAGAGCACGTCGAGTCGCGTGCTGTCCCTTAGCGGCGGAGCAACCTGAAACACTACAACAAATGACGGTCAGAAGGGCACCGGTGTGGTACCGGCCGACGACCCTCCGACGATCAAGTTAGGTGGTGGTAGGTGAGACTTGCCTTGCGCCGCAAGGGTTAGGTCAAGGATAATCAGGCTATTCGTTTTCTAGGTTAAAGTGTCATGTACCTGATTTGGGAGGCCAGGTGCCTTTTATACTTCCTTGATCGAGGGTTTGTCGACTGGGCTAGCATGGGGCTAGGCTTAATGGGCTTTTTGGCTAGCCCACAAGAGATGAGCTCATATTGGCGTTGGTTCGGACGGGTCCGTACGCACGCGAGCTGTCTTGTAGCGAGGGCGGCTCGCCGAGGCCCCCACGCTTCGGGCATGATTGTGATGGGCCTGTCCCCATGTGAATCGACCCAATATGAGCACGACCCATGAGAGGGCTATTTTTACCCTTTACGATTTCCCCTATCTCCTGGATCGGAAGGTCCGATGTAGGAGATAACAAATCGATCGGATCAGTGGCGTGATGTTCGCCCTAATCTTCGTGCCATTGTGGAGTGGTCGAGGGCTACGACCTTCCGGAAGATAGACCGCTTCGGCCATGTTGTGGCTCGGGCTCTATTTATTTCCTTTCGGGAGTCGTCGAGTTCATTCGCGGTTGAGTCCGTTTCAAGAGACGCGGCTCCTTGCGAGATGGATCCGTTGGATCTTCGGACGGGCGCGAATACCAACGGACGTGAGTGGTTCAGATCGTCGTGTTCTTTCCCACGTGTCGCGATGATGGGACGCGTGTTTTCTTCTTTAAATAGGGTTTTTCCCAGATTTTTAAGGCTCATTTGCCGTTTGAATTTTCGAAAACATCTGTAAATCGTCCGCCTTCGAAAGACTTTTAGTTATCTTCATCCTGTTCCCTGAAGCTTTCCCCGTTCTTCTTCGAAGGTTAGTTTTCTCTTCTCTGTCTCTCGTTTCCCATTCTTGCTGTAATGGACAATTTTGGGGGGAACTCTGTTACTAGAGGCCATAGGACCCCTAGGTTAGCCGTGGGGGACGACGATTATGACGGTCCAGTGTTTGAGAGAGTTGAGTCCGGGGTTTCCCCTTCTTCATTTCTTGCGGTGGGGCTAATGCCATTCCCTCATCTCGGGCGATCCTGAGGGAAATGAGCCTGTGATTGATCCTCGTTCATCGATTGGTGAGGAATCCCTGCCTTCTGTGAGTGAGCTTGGGTCAGTTGCTGAGATTCAGGCGGGTTTAGACTCTACCCTTTCTCCCACTTCCTATCCCTTGGGAAACGGATCCTGTTCCTGTGGGCCCTACTACCGCTCTTGACCCTTCTCATTCTTCCGTCCTGTTCCGCCGAGGAGGCGGCTCAAAGGAAAAAGAAGAAAGGGGAAAGGCCGCACTAAGGGTAGCGAGGCCGCGCCGCAGATCGATCCATCCGTCCCCGCTCTATCGGGAGAAGTGGGTCCTCTTTAGCCTGGCGAGGTTGTGGTCTCCGATCCTCTTAGGTCTCCCTCACGCCGACTCGGGCGGGGCCGAGACGGCAAGCAAGAAGAAAAGGAAGAAGAAAGTAGATTCTCGGCCAAAGGGCATCAAGGAAGATAGGGGGCCTTACCACTATCCTTCAGAGTTGACGCAGGCCAAACTCGACAAGTTAAGGGTTGACTATGGGATTTCCTCGGACTTGAAATGAGGCTCCCAGGAGGCGTCGAGAGAGGGTTTACCTTTCCCCAAGGGGAGGGTTGGACCGCTTTTTATCCGCGGTTTTTCCGATTTGGCGTTCGGCTTCCCCTTCCCCCCTTGATAGCTGAAGTGCTTCGGAACACTGGTCTCGCGTTGGGCCAGTTAATGCCGAATGCTCTGAGGTCTTTGGTCGCCCTTTCGGTAGTGTGTTACGGGTTGGGCTTTCGGCCTACCCTAAGCATGGTTTCCCACTTCTGGTCCCTTCGTCTGAATGTCCAGGACAGTATGCGTTTCGTCCTCCATAATCGAACCGAACCGGCTTTGGTGGGAGGGACTTCTTGTGACAAGCGTTGGAAGGAAGAGTGGTTTTTCATCCGTGGCCCCTTTCTTCTCGGAGGTGGGCCACTTCCTACCTCGTGGGAAGACGAGGGTGAGGACATGAGTTTCGTATTATTTTGTGCTTCGCCCCTCTGGATGTGTGCTAACCATTTTCAATTTGTCTTGTTTCAGTGAAGAATCCGCTTCCGAAGAGTGTTTCTCGGGAGGTTCTCGGCCAGTGCAGGATTCTTGCTCAGAACGGTCCTTTCAATTGGGAGGAACTCAACCAGCATTCTTGGCTAGTCTTTGCCAAACTCTGGGTTCCACCTCCAGGTTTTGTTCCCGTTGCTCCTCGTAAGTGTCTGTTTCGCTTTCTCTTTTCCTTTTCCATTTTTATGTGCTTGACTGGGTATGCGGCTGACTTGAGTTGGTTGTGACGCAGGTTTCAGCGTAAAGATGGCCAGAGTCAAGCTTACCCCTGTTCCCAATTCCAACGATCCCAACGCTTTCCTTGCCCTTCTTCAGGACATGGGGAAGAAAAGGTCCAGGGCGGCGTCTTCATCCGATCCAGAAGGGAAGCGGTGGCCGCTCCAAAGCGTTCCGGTCCTTCCGGAAGTAGGAAGTTTGTGAAGGGCGTCAAGACGGAAATCCCCTACGGGAGACGCAGTGGCTCCTCTTTCGGATCCCCCTGCGGACCCTCCATTGGGTTCTCCTGCGGATCCTCCAATCGACTCCCTTGCTCCCAAACGAAGGAGGGGCGGAATCTTCGGGGCACTCGACCGCGCGGTAAGGGGTGCCGATGCATATATTTTGAAGCATCCTGAGATGGCTTATCAATCATTCCCTTCCGAGGCGGATTCGCTCTCTTCTTGATTATGCCAATGCTTTGTCTTTCGATACGGACTTTGGACGGGAGGACGATCAGAGCAGTGACCGAGACGGTGGCGGGGTTCGCGTTCACCCTGCGGACGGTGCAGGTGTTTCCCCCTCCGTGGCGCGCGGCTTCTTCATCTCCGGTGGTGGATCAGTGCCGCGGGCGGTGGATCCTCTTCGCTCCGTCTGTTCTCCTCTCCCTGGTCCAACTTCGACCAAGGGTCGCTTCTAACGATTTTGTCTCCGACGGGCCATGGACGCCGCTTCGGTTTTGCCCGTGATTTGGGGGCCGCACGGTTGGAACCTCTAATTGACTACGACGGTGAGGTTGTGACCTTTAGCCGCATGTGCTATAGGAGCCTGGCCTGGTCATCATCTATCTCCCTGTTTAATTTCACGTTGCTTTTTCTTTTAATTTTGGTCCGCTTCTTATGTCTTGAGATACTTGGTCCGCCAGGGACCCCAGGCCTCGACGCAGATGCTTCTCAATTTGGAGAGTTTGCTCGCCAAGCATCGGGAGCTCAAGCAAGAGCTGGCGGAGGCGAGGGCCAGCGGCCAACAGTCCCATTTTGTCGACTCGGCGTTGCAAGAAGGCCTTCAGTTGAGAAAGGACCTGGATGAGGCCGAGAAGAAGATTTCCTCCCTGGAGGTCAAAGGGCTGCAATTGGCCGCGGACCTCGAGCGCGTCCGAAAGGAAAACGAGGATCTGAAATCCCTCAGTGAGAGCAATAAGAAATTGCTCGAAGATGCCATTGCTGCTCGGAGCCGAGCGTTGGAGGATCTCGATGCTGCCCGTGAGGAGGGATCTAAGGTCTCGGACGCCTTAAACAGGGAAGCTGAGTCCCTTAGGAAGGTCAAGGAGGAGTTGGACCTTGTTGGACTGGAGAAAGACTCGTTGAGGGATAAGGTGTCCGAGATCCCGGCTCTTCGCGACAATGTCATGGACCTCCAGTGAAGGCCGTGGCCGTGGCAACGCGCGCGGCTGGTGGATTCTATCCTCATTGGGCTTGCTGTCGGCCGAGACTCGGTCAAGCTGCAGATGGGTCAAACCGAGGGAGAAGATGATCCGCTCAGTCCGGTCGGAATTGACGATGCCATTGATCGCCGGTGGGAGCCGTGATGAGCGCGCCACAAGCTTAAAGGCGCCCAGGGTCGAGGCGATCGAAGGGGCGCGGGCGGCACGCCCCATCTGCCGCCGACGAGGACGCTGCGACCGAGGAGGCAGATGCTCGTGATGATGGAGGCGATGGCGCGGTCATTAAGGACGTCTTTGTTGAAGCTCCCCGACCGAGACCGTTTATGTTTCGATTGACTCTTTCTTTTAGGGCAAACTCCGGGTTGTGGAGCCACTATATTTTTTGCTGTTTGAACTTTTTTCTCCTTTTTTATTTGTATGAACACATGTACTCTGTTGAGGTCAATGCGCATGCTTCTTCCTTCATGTTTACTCGTTGTATTTTCCTACTCGCTTTGCGTGGGCGTTTCGACTTGTGAATGTTTTTACAAATGTTCCTGATTATTTGGTCGAATCGAAGTCTGGTGCTTCCGGAGAAGGCTTAAAGATTACTCGGACGGACCGAGGTTTTATGCTTCCGGAGAAGGCTTAAGGTTACTCGGACGGACCGAGGTTTTTTGTGCTTCCGGAGAAGGCTTAAGATTACTCGGACGGACCGAGGTTTTTTGCTTCCGGGGAAGGCTTAAGATTACTCGGACGGACCGAGGTTTTTTGCTTCCGGAGAAGGCTTAAGATTACTCGGACGGACCGAGGTTTTTTGCTTCCGGAGAAGGCTTAAGATTACTCGGACGGACCGAGGTTTTTTGCTTCCGGAGAAGGCTTAAGATTACTCGGACGGACCGAGGTTTTTTGCTTCCGGAGAAGGCTTAAGGTTACTCGGACGGACCGAGGTTTTTTGCTTCCGGAGAAGGCTTAAGGTTACTCGGACGGACCGAGGTTTGGTACGTTTAAATACTCCAACGTCTTCTATTCTTTTAGAACAGGAAGTGCCAGGTGCTCGGACAGACCGAGGCTTTTGCTTCCGGAGAAGGCTTTTGATGCTCGGGCTGACCGAGGCTTTTTGCTTCCGGAGAAGGCTTTTGATGCTCGGGCTGACCGAGGCTTTTTGCTTCCGGAGAAGGCTTTTGATGCTCGGGCGGACCGAGGCTTTTTGCTTCCTGGAGAAGGCTTTTGATGGATGGAGGGTAGGCGAACCATGTGAAGCGGAAAATGTGGAATTTCTTTTTCTTCCTTTCTTTTTTACATATTGTCGATCATACATAAAAATAAATGACAAAGTAGGAAGGAGAAAGGTGTCGCTTCTTCTAGTCTTCATCATCGTCGATAATGGTAGCTTGGAGTTAGTCTTCTTCGCTTCTTCAAGGAGGCCAACTCTTCTTTCAGGGATTGGATCTCTTGTTCGTAGTAATCGTTGAGATTACTTGCCGATTGAAGGCGATCCTCGAGTACATGGTAGGGCTCACCCTGGTCGTTGTCCTCGTCCGTCCCTGCGATTTCCAGGCACTCTCGGAGAGATAGGTTTTCCGTTCGAGGTGCTCCGCTCGGCTCTCGCCGCTCGAGGGCCTCTCGGATGCTCGGGCTTCTTGCCTCAGGGTCTCAACGTCTTCCCTTTTTTTCCTTTTCCTCCGCCAGGCCGTCTCCAGCTTAGTTATTTCCGCACGCATTCGTGCGGTTCTCCCATTCTAGGACTGCTTCGGTCACCCTCGAAGTCGCGGTGGAGTTGTCCATATCCAAGGTCGGTGTGTCGACGTCCGAAAGGCAAGTTGCAGGGTGGAAGATGACTGGGAGCGTGGACTTTTGGATATCTCCGCGATCCTATTCCTTTTATAGTGGGAGGAAGTGATTTGCCTTGGGGTCTGAAGGGTTTGCCATTAATTCGAATGACGTTCAGCGCGAGGAGTCGCTTTCGTTATTCGAGGTGGTGACGTCGGCGACGTTTAGTCATGTCAAAGGTCCGCCATTCCGTGCCAACTCGCTTTAAATGTGATAAATCGTCTTGAATGCGGTTGAATTCGGGGGATTAACCGCTTAATTACCCATTAACGCCCACGTCGCTTCGCATGCCGGATTGCGCGTGGTGTCGCTGGATGCTTGACAGCTGTCGCAATCGCAGCGGCTCGAGGGTCCTTTAAATAGGCCTTCACGATTTCTCTTCCATTTGCTTCCCCAGACCCAGTTTTTGAAAAACTTTCCTTCGCTCTCAGATTTTCAAGTCTTCTCTTGAGATTCCATGCCATGGGGTTTTCCCATCTTCCCTTGTTCCTGTTTCATGTTTGGCCTTTCTTGGTCATGGCTTGCACCAAGAAAGTTTGGTCGTGGTCTTCTACGCCTGTTTGGTCGATCCGGGAGGACTTGGCCCTGGTGGTCGTGGTCCTCCACGCCCGTGAGTGTCGAATCCAGGTTCTCGTCTGCTGGGGTGACCAATCGCCTCACCGCCTATCGCCGTGGCTCCGGAGTTTGTTCCGGCAGCCTCCGGGGACCGGGGTGAGCGAGGGGGAGACGGTCTTCTTTCCGCCCCTTCGATGGTCCCCTTCATCAACACATCGTCCGGGGCTTCGGCATTGGAGGTGGCAGCTCGTCTCGCATTTAAGGAATCGAGAAATGCGTTACCGCCGAACCGTTGCGGTCCTCTGGTTCCCTTCCTCGGGTTTCCCGTGCTATGACGAGAGAAGAGAAATCCCGCCCGGGTTGAGATTCCGGGTGATAGCTCGGCTACTTTCCAAAATCCATCGGGGGCCAGTGCGGCGGGTCGAAGTTCTTCCTCTCTTTCGCCTGACGGGTTCTGACGAGCCTCGGAATCGATGAGTTGGTGGAGTAGCCGACGGATGAACCGCCCCGCCACTCGCTCTTTGAGCAAAACCTTCATCCTCTCCCGGGGGGACGTTCTTGATGTTTCCGACGACGACGATATTTCGCATTCCACCGTTTTACTTTGTAGAACTCGTGTAATTTCTTTCGGCTGAGTTCCCAGCATGTGGGTCCGAGCCTTACTTGCTTGTTGTGAAATAAAGTTGGCGTTTTATTCACCTTCTGTTTCTTTTCCTTACCCTTTGCGTGGGTTACTTTCTATAATTCCGAACGCGTTAAGTTCTTTGGTCCGTGGGGGACTTAGAAACTATCCCAGACAGTCCGGTGTTTCAACCCGAGGAGGATTTAGTAACTTGCCTAATCGTATTAGGGCTTTTCTTTTTTTTTTTTTTTTTTTTTTTTTGGCGTAAAAGGCATCAGACAATCATGTGGGAGGAAAGACACGTAAGTAATACTTGTATATTAATTTGAAATGGGCCGCTTTGGCTAAGTACTTACATGATTCTCTCACACTCACACATGGTAAATTCTCAAATGCGTGGCGTTCCATGCTCTCGGAATCAGTTCGCCCTTTCCATCTTCAAGACGATAAGTTCCCGGCTTGACTTCTTCGATCACCTTATACGGACCTTCCCAGTTAGGTCCCAATTTTTCTGCTCCTGGGCTCTTGCGTGTTCTGTGGAATACTTTCCTCAGACGAAATCGTTTACTTTGAAGCGCACTGTTTCACTTTCTTTTCAAGTATTTGGCCAGTTTTCTTGGTAGCATGCCATTCGGACTAGCGCTTGCTCCCTTTTCTCTTCGGCCAAGTCTAACGCCTCTGCCATCATGGCGTCGTTCCGCCTTGGGATCGAGCTTCGGTCGTGGGGATGATCATTTCCAGGTGGGAACAACGGCCTCTACCCCCGAAAGCCATGGCGAATGGAGTTTCGCCAGTTGGGATTCTAGGGGGGTGGTCGGTATGCCCAAAGCACTCCTGGGCAGTTCATCTACCCATCTTCCCTTTGCTCGTCCTAGTCTCTTCTTCAGGGAGTCCATGATGGTCTTGTTTGAAGCTTCGCTTGTCCATTCGCTATCGGATAGCGGGCGTCGAATACCGAAGCTCCACTTTTCTGTCCTGCGCAATATTTCGGGATAGACTTTCCCGTGAATCGAGTTCCGTTATCGGTGATGATAACTCGGGAATTCGGCGGGTGAAAATGTGCTTCCAGGAGGAACATCTCGACTTTCCTTTCCGTAATCTTTGCCAATGGCTCGGCTCGATCCACTTGGAGAAGTAGTCCGTAGCAACGATCAGGTAACATTTACGTCCTGGAGCTAACGGCAATTTTCCCACCAGGTCTAGTCCCCATTGCATGAAGGCGCGGGGCCGAGATTGTAGTTAGCATCGTCGGCGGTGCGTGAATGGTCTTTGCGAACCTTTGGCATTTATCGCAGCGGGAAACGAAGTCTTTTGAATCTTTCACCATGGTGGGCCAAGAGTACCCTTGCGTCAACGCTCTGTGGCATAAGGATCTCGGCCCTGCGTGATTTCCGCAAGGTGTCAAGGTGCAACTCTGCCGAACGTAAGAACTTTCTCGACTTTCCCGGACATTTCTGGTAGGGTCCGTGAAGGATCTCCTGTACAACTCTCCTTGGATGATCGAGTACCTAGCCGCCCGGGATCGGACTTTTCGTGCTTCCAGTTTTTCTTGGGCGGATGTCCCGATTGTAGGTATTCGAGGATCCTGGTTCCTCCAATCGACTCAAGCTCGGATTTTGTTCTACCAGGCATTACTTGTCCAAGCTGTTCGGTCGTCTCCACTCCCCATGTTCGAATCAAGGGTGATGCTTGGTTCGGACAGGATGATCGACGGGAATGATTCTTTTTGTTTCCGTTTGGTGCGGATCCGAGACTAGCCAGGAGCGTCGGCATGTCCATTTTCAGCCCTCGGTACTTGGGCGATGTCGTACTTCACGAACCGAGATAGTATGGACGTAACTTTTTCCAGGTACTTCGCCATCCTTGGGGTCTTTTGCCTCAAATACCCCTTTCACCTGGTTCACCACAAGTTGAGAATCACTTCGATGTTTAAGTTCTCTACTCCCAGTTCCTTCGCTCTCGAGCCCAGCCTATCAACGCTCGGATTCGGGCCGTTGTTTGAAGCCGGAAACCGGATCGGATTGACTGTTCCAGGAGGTATCCTCGGGGGTCGACAGGACTAGCCTGCGGCGGATCCTCTTGAGTTCGAGGATCCATCAACGCTTAGGGTCCAGGTCTCCACTCCGGGGTCAACAGCGAGCGGCTGGTTTGTTTCGATCTCGCCCAATTTCGCCGGGGTCATTTCCGCGACGAAATCCGCGAGGACTTGTCCCTTGATGGCTGTCCTCGGCTCGTAAGTTATATCGTACCCACCCAATTCTATCGCCCATTTTGTCAGTCGTCCCGAGACGTCCGGTTTGTGGAGGACGGCTTTTAGTGGGTAGGTGGTCCTTACCACTATCCGATGGCCCTGAAAATAGTGCTTCAGCTTGCGCGACGCGACTATCAGAGCTAGTGCTAGCTTCTCCATCTTCGAGTACCGTGTTTCGGCATCAATCATCGCTTTACTCACGTAGTAGACTGGGTGTTGAGCTTGACCGTCTTCGCGCACCAGCGCTGAGCTGACTGCCGCATCAGATACCGCTAGGTATAGGAATAGCTTTTCGTTATCTGAGGGCTTGGCCAACAGCGGGGGCGAAGACAAGTAAGCTTTTAGCTCTTCGAATGCTTTCTGGCACTCGACTCCCCAGCCAAACTCCTTGCTCCTTTTCAGAGCTTTGAAGAATGGCATGCATCTATCCGACGACCGGGATATGAACCTGTTTAATGCTGCCAAACACCCGGTTAGCTTTTGTACACCTTTCAGATTCGTCGGTGCTTGCATGTCTATTATTGCTCGGATCTGGTCGGGGTTCGCCTCGATCCCATGGCCTGGTCACCAGGTGACCCAGGAACTTACTGCCAGGGACTCCAAATGTGCATTTATCGGGGTTGACTTCATCCCAAGATCGGTTTAGGACTTGAAAACTTGTTCCATGTGGGCCAGGTGGTCTTGACCTTACGCGATTTGATTAGCATATCGTCGATGTACACCTCCATCGTTTTCCCTAAAAGATCTTCGAACATTCTATTCATCAGCGCCGATAGGTGGCTCGCGTTTTTCAAACCAAAGGGCATCACAGTATAGCAGTATGTGCCTACATTGGTTATGAACGAGGTCTTTTCTTGATCCTCTGGGTTCATCTTGATTTGGTTATATCCGGAGAAGGCGTCCATAAAGCTGAGTAGCTCGTACCCGGCCGTGGCATCTACCAGTTGATCTATTTTCGGTAACGGGAAGGAATCTTTCGGGCAGGCCTTGTTGAGGTCGGTGAAGTCAATACACGCCCTCCACTTCCCATTCTTCTTTTTCACCACTACTACATTGGCCAGCCAATCGGGGTACTTTACTTCTCGGATAAAACCTGCTTCCAGGAGCTTCGCACCTCCTCGTTGATTATTTCGTTTCTCTCGGCGCGAACTTACGTCTTTTCTGCTTGTCCAGGGGTTGGTTCGGATCGACCTCGAGATTGTGGGTTATGATATCGGAACTTATACCGGGCATGTCCGCGTGGTCCCCAAGGCCGAATGTTTTCCAACTTTTTCTCAAGAAGTTTGTCATCCGTCTTTCAGGATCTCCTTTCGAGATCCTTCCCGATGCTCGTCGTTTTCTCTTGATCTTCTGGATGGATCCGTATTTTCATTGATCCATCCTCAGGTGCTTCGATTCTTGGCCGAGCAAAGGGCGGGCCTCTTTCGGGGCCCCGATCCTGTAATTGCTATGCTTGGCATCGGGACTTCAACTTGACGATTTCGACCAAACATGACCTTGCAACCTGCTGATCCCCTTTTATAACCCTAATCCCTTTTTCGGTAGGGTATTTCAGCTTCTGGTGAAGCGTTGAAGGGTGTGCTTTCATATCATGAATCCAAGGTCGTCCGAGCAAGGCGTTATATCCCGAGCGGGAGTCTATGACATGGAAGAGCGCCAGAGGGCTCGCGCCCTCGACCCTGACTGGCAATTTGATTGTTCCGTTGGACCTCGTCACCGCCCCGTTAAATCCCACTAGGTCCTGAGAGTTCATCGTGAGGTCTGACTCTCTTAGTTTCATGCCTCGGAACGCTGACATATAGATTATGTTGATGGAAGACCCCGGGTCTACCAGAACCCTGCTGACCGTGTAGGATCCGATAGATATTGATATTACTAAGGCGTCATTGTGAGGCAAATGCACGTCTTCGAGGTCCTTTCGGGAATATTTAATCAGATCTTCGGAGGCGTGCTCGACCCGATAGACGGGGAGTCTAGCTTCGCGATAAGACCTTTTATGAGCGTTGACGGATTCTCCGGTGCAGTGGATCGAATTGATTTGACCGTCTCCCGGAACTTCCGCTGGCGCGGCGAGCCTTTCATCTGTTTCTCTCGGATCCTGCCTATCGATCCTTTGATTCGGGCCTTGCTCGCACACGCGATCTATTTCCCGGGCTAAGACTTTGCAGTCTTCCGTGGCATGCCCTTTAGATTTATGGAATCTGCAGTAGGGTTCCTTTCTTTCCAGACTTTTTTGGGTGTACCGCGGCCTCTTTTCTCTCTCCTCCTTTCGGAAAGAACGAGGTGTTTCCGTGTGGAGAATTCGTTCCGGGCTACGCTTCTTCGGATCTCTGATCCTTCCCCATACGGATTTTCTTTCCTTTTCGTCTCCCTTTTCCTCCTTTCCCCTATCCGAGCGTCTGCGCTCCCTTCCTCTTCTTTCATCAATGTGAGGTTCTCTCTTCTTCCATATCCCCTCGGACCTTGACCCCTCTCTTCGCATTTCTCGGGCTACCCTCTCGGACTCATCCTGCGATATCTTTGCCATTGCTCTGTCCAACGCCTCTTTCATAGTCGTAGGCCTCCGTTTGTTAAAGGACCTCCAGAGGGGATGGTTCGGGTGTATTGCCCGTGGAGAATGTGAGCCGCCTCTAGGTCATTACAGTCTTTGACTTCTAGCTTAACCTGTCGAAATCTGACGATGAAGTCTCGGAGGGTTTCTTTTTCTCCCATCAGCACGTCATAGAGGTCGTGGTTCGTTTTAGCGAACTTCCGACTCACGCTATACTCGCCGAGAAAGGCGGAAGACAGTCCGAAAAAGGTTTCGATGGACCTTTTAGGGAGGCGTTGAACCATAGCAGGGGTGACCCTTTCAGGCTTGTGGGGAAGAAACGGCAGGTCAGGGCATCCAGATCGGGCCCAATCACGCACGAGGACTCCATCATATTTACGAAATGAGCCACGTGTTCCATCGGATCCCCCGGTTAGTCGTACATTTCGAACTTTGGGAGGATGAAGTGCCTCTGCCGTGGAACGGACATGACCCTTTTCGTGAAGGGAGAGTCTCCCGGTTCTCGGGCGTCCAGTGGGTTTAGCCCCTTTCTCGACGCCTTCTTTGCCGGCTTCTCTTCGAGGATCCGCCTCGCATCGATGTACTTCCGTTGCTTTTCTCTGCGCTCGTTCTGCCACGGATGCCGAGCTTCCTTCGTCACTTCCAGGTATAGCTCGAATCTTGGTTTTCTCTGTCACTTCTTTGCGACGGCGCCTTATCTTTAGTCTCCAGGCGGGACTGTTTTGCTTGGTGCGTCCTTTTCCCTCGATGAGGAGATCTCTAAGCTTGCGTTTTCCCTCGTCGCCGACGGGCCGTCACTGGTACGGAGGTCGCTTCCTGGTACATTCTTCGCCTTTTCGGACATGGTGGCCTTCCTACGCCGCCGTCGGCCTGAGATTTGCCGGTCCGTGGCTTAGAAGGGCCTCCCTCATCAACGTTCAGGACGTTCGCCGTGTTGGCTTGGACCGCCGCCAAGCCTCTCCCTAACAAGGCCCTCATTTCCCGTACTTCTTCTCTCGAGCTTTGTGGGCCTCCACCATCTCTCGGTGTTCGTCGAGCGATGGTGATGGTTCCCGACACTGGGTCAAGGTTCGAGCATTGAGGTCTTGAGTATCATCCGCTACTCCCTTATCTCGGTTTGCGTTTTTCGTTAAGAGCTCGTTGCCTGGACGAACGAGTAGTCATTGATTCGTCTTTGTAGGAACCGTGTGAGTATCTAGATTCTACCGGGAATCAAAGATGAACGGCCCCACGGTGGGCGCCAAACTGTGTGGGGTATTTCTCGTCGGAGTTTCGTTCCACACGATAGAGCACGTCGAGTCGCGTGCTGTCCCTTAGCGGCGGAGCAACCTGAAACACTACAACAAATGACGGTCAGAAGGGCACCGGTGTGGTACCGGCCGACGACCCTCCGACGATCAAGTTAGGTGGTGGTAGGTGAGACTTGCCTTGCGCCGCAAGGGTTAGGTCAAGGATAATCAGGCTATTCGTTTTCTAGGTTAAAGTGTCATGTACCTGATTTGGGAGGCCAGGTGCCTTTTATACTTCCTTGATCGAGGGTTTGTCGACTGGGCTAGCATGGGGCTAGGCTTAATGGGCTTTTTGGCTAGCCCACAAGAGATGAGCTCATATTGGCGTTGGTTCGGACGGGTCCGTACGCACGCGAGCTGTCTTGTAGCGAGGGCGGCCTGCTGAGGGGCCGGCTGCTTCTGGGCATGACTGTGATGGGCCTGTCCCCATGTGAATCGACCCAATATGAGCACAGCCCATGAGAGGGCTATTTTTACCCTTTACATGGGGTAATTTTTTTTATAGAATTTCTTGAGATTTTATGTTTAATAAGAAGCTTTTTCAAGAAATTTATAAAATGGGATAATTTTAAAGAAATTTAAAATTGTGTTATTTAAGAAATTCACACAACAAGATCATTTTTCATGAAATTTATATAAAGGGGCATTTCAAAAAAATAAAATGATGGTCATTTTTAATAAAATTAATAGAAGGGATAATTTTTATGGGGGTTAAGGTTGTTCGAAGAAAAAAATCGGTTTTATGATTGTTTAGAGGCTTTTACTTGTTAAAAAAAACTTCTTTAATTTTCCATTATAATGAGATTTGATTTGTTTTAGGGTGATTTGATTTTTTTTTCCATAATTGGAAAAAAGGTTATTTTTCAATTAATTTGTACCATAGGATTATTTTTAAAAATAAAAATTCAGTTTTTAAAAATATTCTCAAATGGGGTAATTTTTTATAGTGTTTTTCTAAGAAATTTTTTGGGATTTTATGGTTGTTAAGAATTTTTTTCATGAAATTGAAAAAAATAGAATTCATATAAAAGTGACCATTCAAAATAAATAATAAAAAGATTGTCATTTTCAATAAAAATTTAAAAAGAGGAGTATTTTTATGGGGTTTTTAAGGTTTTTTCTAAAAAAAAATAGAGTTTTTTTATTTGTGTTTAGATGTCCTTACTTAAAAAATAACTTTCTTTATTGGCCATTATGATGAGATTTGCTTTGTTTTATGTTTTATTTAATTTAAAAAAATATTTAAAAAGGGGGTAATTTTTTTTATAGGGTTCTCTAAGAATTTCTTGGAATTTATGTTTGTTAAGAAACTTTTTGAAGAAATTTAAAAACGTATCATTTAAAAAATTAACACAGCTAGATCATTTTTCATGAAATACATAAAAATGGGTCATTTAAAAAAAATGATGGTTATTTTCAATAAAAATTATAAAAGAGATAATTTTTTGGGACAATTACTAAAATAACATATTTTTGTATATTAATTACTGAAATGTTAGAACTTTTCAAAAATTACTAAAATAGCATAATTATGGTTCAATAATTTAATAAATTATATAAGTCAATAATTTATTGAACTAAAAAAAGTAAAAAAAGAACTATCAGATTCATTGAAAAGATTAATTATAGATAATCAAATAGCTCAATAAATTATTGTACTTGAACTTAAAAAAGCAAAAAAACATATAAATTCATTAAATACCCATGAAAAATAGTTCAATAATTTAATGAATTATAATTATGCTAATTGAGTAATTTTTAAAAAGTTCAGACATTTTAGTAATTAGTATGCAGATTTATGCTATTTGAGACAAATTCTTTAATTTTTTTATGTGTTTTTAAGGTTTTTAAAAAAAAAATCGATTTTATGGTTGTTTATAGGAATTTACTTAAAAACATTTTTTTATAATTAAAACGGGTTATTTTTCAATATATTCGTACTATAGGGTTATTTCTAAAAATAAAAATAGAATTAATTACACCTATATCCTGATTAATTCATCTATTTTCAAATATGCTGGTTGTTATTTTTATATTTCACTTTTAACCTAAAAACACCAGATTTGGTGGCTCAACCGGTGGTATTTATTTCAACGTTTACAATTTTACCCCTCGCTTATCTGTCACGTGTTTCCCGTCCGTTTTATTTTCATTTTTCACTGCCGTGATTTTAGGGATTTACTAATTGTCTGTTATCAATCAGTTATTATTTCATATATTCAATTTATTATTTACCATATCTAAATAATTAATATCCCATAATTATTTATACGTGATCCTATTTGATTTATTTTTTTGTTTTGTTTACTGTTTTGATTCTTTATTTCACTTCTCCGAAATCATTACCATCTCGAAAGTGAAGAAATATCTTGACATAAAATGTGACAATGATGTTGAGTTTTTGGATTCTTTTCTGTTTGAAAATTCATCTACTTTTGTTTCTTTGTTGGTTGACACTATTAAATCATCTGGTCCAATTCCCATGTACGAAGACTCATTTGTTACTCCTGTTAAAAATTCCCAAAGAAATGAGCCTGTTTTTGATTTAGGTATATATAGCAATCCAGAAGATATTGTGTACGATGAAATGCCCACTGGTTTCACATATATTACCATGATTAATGTTGAATGTCCACGTGAGTCTTTTTATCTCAAGACGGAGAATGCCATTTACGAATCCAAGCAAGTTCTTAAGAAAGCCATCAATGTTCAAGCATTGAAACACGATTTTAAACTTCGTACAATTAAATCTGATTGTGAAAGATATTTTTTATGTTGCAAGGGTACTGATTGTAATTGGTTTGTGAAGGCTTCTAAATATGAGGGTACAAATTGGTGGACTATTAAGAAGCATTGTTTGCAACACACTTGTTCGGTCGACATTATTAAATCTGACCATCCACAAGCAAGGGCTAACATTATTGCAGAATATATTAATGAGTATTTTAGGATTGGAAGTGGTAAGTTAATGACTGCGAACCAAATTTCTCATTTTATGCAAGATCGGCATGGTATTCATGTGATTTATATTAAAGCTTATCGTGTTCGTGAATTGCTTTTGAATGAGATTAGAGGCTGCCCTATTGAGTCGTATGCTCTAGTACCTAAGTTCTGTTACGTTATATGTCAACATAACCCTGGTAATGCTTTTATTTCTATATATATTTGATATATTTGTTTATCTATTGAATATTAGTGAAATTAACCCATAAAAATAAAAGAGGGTCTTTTTCAAAAATATTCTAAAAGGAGGTAAGTTTTTTTGAAGTGTTTTCTAGGATTTTTTTGGGAATTTTCGTTGTTGAGAATTTTTTTTCATAAAATTTAAAAAATTGGGTAATTTTAATGAATTTTAAAAATGTGTCATTTAAAAAAATTAATACAACAAGATTATTTTTCACGAAATTCATAAAAAGTGGTCATTTTCAAAAAATAAATTAAAAAGATCGTCATTTTCAATGTAAATGATATAAAATAAGAATTTTTATAGGGTTTTAAGGTTTTCTAAAAAAAACACCGTTTTTATTTTTGTTTAGATGCATTTACTTCAAAAATAACTTTTTAATTTGTCATTATGATGAGTTTTGCTTTGTTTTATTTTGCTTTAATTTTATCATAAATTGAAAAAATGGTATAATTTTCCAGAATTTCGTCCAATTGAGTCATTTTTCAAGAAAATTAAAAAGAGGGTCTATTTTAAAAATATTATAAAAGGGGTAATTTTTTTATAGAGTTTTCTAAGAATTTCGTGGCAAATTATGTTTGTTAAGAAGATTTTTCAAAAAAATAAAAATAAAAATGGGGTATTTTTAAGAAATTTAAAAATGTGTCATTTAAGAAATTTATACACCAATATCATTTTTCATGAAATTCATCAAAATGGGTAAAACAATTATGGACATTTTCAATAAAATTTATATAACAAATCATTTTTTATAGGTTTTAAGATTACTAGGAAAAAAATTCGGTTTTTATGGTTGTTTAGAGGCCTTTACTTAAAAACAACATTTTAATTTGTCATTATGATGAGATTTGGATTGTTCTAGGTTGATTAATTTGTACATAAAGTGAACACATGGTTCATTTTTAAGATCTTTGTACAACAGAGTCATTTTTCAAGAAAATTAAAAAGATGGTCGTTTTTCAAAAATATTAAAAAAATTGGGTAATTTTTTTTAATAGAGTTTTCTAAGAATTTTTTGGCATTTTTTGTTTGTTAAGAAGCTAATTTTTCAAGGATTTAAAAAATTGGATAATTTTAAAGAAATTTTAAAATGTGTCATTTAAGAAATTAACATCACAATATCATTTTTCATTAAATTCATGCAAATTTAAAATGATGGTCATTTTCAGTAAAATTTATCAAATGGATCATTTTTATGGGGTTTTTAAGGTTATTCAAATAAAAAATTGGTTTTTATAGCTGTATATAAGTCTTGACTTAAAAATAACTCTATAATTTTCAAATTATAATGAGACTTGCTTTGTTTTAGGTATTTAATTCAAAATAGAAAAAATGGGTCATTTATCAATAAATTTCTACAATATGGTTATTTCTAAAAATTAAAATAAAAATATAAAGATGGACATTTTTCAAAAAATTCTAAAAGGGGATAATTTTTAGGAATTTTATGGCTATTAAAAAGTTTTTTTTTTCATGAAATTTAGAAAATTGGATAATTTTCAAGAAATTTAAAAATGTGTAATTTAAGAATTTAATACAACAATATTATTTTTATTGAAATTCATACAAAGTGGTCATTTTTCAAAAAATTTATGGGTTATTCTAAAATTTTTTCCGTTTTTTAGGGTTGTTTAGAAACATTTATTTAAAAATACCTTTTTAATTTTCCATCATAACAAGATTTTTTTTGTATTAAGGTGATTTATTTTTATCACAAATTGAAAAAATTGGTCATTTCTAAAGAATTAAAAAGTGGTACATTATTAAAAAATATTCTAAATGTTGTCATTTTTATCTGGTTTTTCTAGGAATTTTTTGGGATTTTATGGTTGTTAAGAAATTTTTTTCATGAAATTTAAAAAATTGGGTAATTTTAAAAATGTGTCATTTAAGAAATTAATACAACAAAATATTTTTCAATAAAATTCAAAAAAAGAGGTCATTTTTTTAAAAGATTCAATTAGTTAAAAAGATCGACATTTTCAATTAATTAAATAAATAAATTTTTATGGGTTTTTATTATAAAAAAAAGACGGTTTTTATTTTGAGTAAAAATATATAAAGAGTCACTTTTCCTTCCCTCTTTTTCCCTATAGCCACCTTTTCAAAAACATCATTTAATAGCCACATCTAAATGTAAAATGACATAAACACCCTTAATGTCAAATCATCCTCTCTCTCTCTCTCTCTCTTCCTTCCCTTACTGTCCCTTCCTTTTTTTTTTTTTTTAATATTAACATAACTATCTCTATTTTTCATCATTATTTTTAAAAATATTTTCCCTCCCATTTCCCCCCCCTCTCCCTTTCTTTTATATATTTGATTCTCTCCCTCCCCCCCTCATTTTTTTTCTTCATTTTTTCTCTCATGTCTTCTTCCCTCTCTCCCTCATTTCTTTATCCATTTCCTATCATTTTCTTTCAAACTTCCATTGATTCTCTCATTCTTTCTATTTCTTTTTAAAAAAATCCACCATTTTATCTTCTACAAATGTTCATCTCACCAATTTCCTACACTTTTTTAATTTACTATCTCTCTCCTTAATTTCTTCCCATTCTCGTTTTTTTCATAAATATTTTTCATCGTTTTGTTCAAAATCTCAAAGATCTAAACCAAAAATAACATGGATTTGACTAAAGGTATTATTTTTCGTTTAATTTTTTATATTTTTTTTCTCATTTTTTTTCTTTGTTGTTTTATGTAATATACATAATATCTTAATAGTGTTTTCTGTGATACATGTAATATATGCAATACACATTTTTTTTTATCTTTCAAGGTGGTGTTCTTAAAATGTAGTTTTTTTGTAATATACGTAATATACACTTTTTTGTAGTCTGTTTAATTATATATTTTTTGTGGTCTGTTTAATTATATATTTCAATATTTTGTCATTTGGAAAACGTGAAAATTAAAAAAAAAAAAAAAAGAGCGGTAATCAAGGGAGGTAACGAAAATCTTGGATTTTTTGAGAAAAGGAAAAAAATTATAATGAATCTCTTCTGAAGATGGCACAAAAATTGAAATTTAAAATAAAAAACACAAAATTGAAGAACACAGAGAGACACAAAGGTACGAAGAAGAGATCAAAGCTGATGAACAAGAACAATGAAGAAGCACATAATCAAGAAAAAACGAAGAAGTACGAGAAGGAACAACAGATTTGCGATTCGAAATCCCTAGAAAAGGTATGTTCTTGTTTTTTCCAGTAGATATGTTATTGTTCTTGTTGTTTTTTTTGTATAAATATTAAATATTCAACTACATTTTTCTGTGCTCGTAATGAATATTTATTAATTTTAGTAATTTGAAGAAGAAAAAAGAAGTGACAGAGAAGAAACCAGAAGGAAAAAAATGGATAAGCGACGTTTGAACCAAATATTTATTTTTAATGAACATTTAAATCATTGAAACATGAAAATTTTGTTGAACATCTAATATCATTTATTTTTAATAAACACTTAAATAATTAAATTTTGTTCATTATGAATTTTAAACTTATGAACAAAATTCATAGATATTGTTTCTAAAAATGATCACAAACTAAGTAACAAAAAAAAGATATTTCGTCGTCCGAATTTAACAACAATGAACTTCTATTCCCTAGAATAGTGAAAGATCTCCATATATATTTTGTGCGAATTTATATAGAAGCCATATTCCCTCGCCAATTTTTCTGCAAATTTTCATCAAAACGGCAACCATGTAACACATTCCATTCGATTGAACGACCCATTCAAACAATGTTGGAAAAAAAATCAAGACGTTAAGCAGTAGATGAGACGAAAAAATAAAAGAGGACGCATGAAGAGGAAGAAAATAAAACTGAAAAATAATACAAAGAGAGAAAATATTTCTTCAAGATTCTGAAAATTTGAAATTAAAAAAAAAGGTAACTGGAACGTGGGATAAAGGCTGATTTTGTGGGATTTGAACACAATAATTAGAAGATAATTTACCATTAATTAAGAATTTTAAAAAAACCATGGAAATAAATGAATAAAGGGTAAAAGGGTAAAAAAAATTGGACAGCACCACCTTATACAGCCCTAAAAGTCTAATTTTGTAATTAAATACAAATCATAAATATGCTTGTAATTAGATGCTCCGATTTGATTTTAGATGTAAATATTTCTAAAATAAAGGTTTTTATTTGTCAAAAGAAAAGAAAAGGGAAAATGAGACTCTTAGTTGAACGTGCATTTGAAGAACGGACAAAATAAGGTTAGGGTTCTTTCTCTTTTCCTCCCCCTCTTCCACGCCAATCTCAAAGCCATTTTTGGGTGGTTTTGATCGATTTTTCTCGTTTGGATGTCGATATAGATGTTGTGGATCATGGTGCCTACTCTGGAGGAAGATTGAAGAATTCTAGAAGAGTTGTTCTTCAATTTTGGAACAAGGTTAAACTCAATCCTTCTCTTTAAATTCTAGATTTTAATTCTTGTTTCCTTGTATTAAAAACCCCACCCATGCCAATTCTTGTCAAGGGTGTTGTTATTTCTAAGGTTGATTGTGCGACTGCTTTAGGGAAGGGTTTCTCATATCTTTGCTGAATTGGTTGCGAGGATAGGTTGATGGGAAGGCTAGTTCTTCTGTTTTGAAGACCCTTAGTCTTGCTCCCTCTATTCGAAGGGTTTCTGAGTTAGTTGCTACTGATGAGCATATGGATCATATTTCTTTCCCTCTTATTAGTCGTGACTGATTTGCTACGAAATTTGTTGCTAATATTGCTCAACAACAATTTGATTCTCAACGGCACAATTCGACACAAATTTCGTCGCAAATATTTCATGGCAAAAAGAAATTTTTCTTATAGTGACAAGGGTCTACGTCGTGTCTTCTATAGACTCAGTTAAAGATTATGTTAATTGAGACAAACAATAGAGAGTAATGTATAATTGCTCACATTTGTACCTCACTTTTGAAAACCCATGCAAATAGTATCCTCCTCTCTATATTCTCTTAATAATAATAAACCCCTAAATTAACCCAATGAATGGTCATCGAACAAACCCTACTACCATAGGTTGAGATGCTCTCTCAACCCTTGGTGAGAGGAAAAAAGCCGCCACACAAAAAAAAACTTTCAGTTTGAACAACTAATAAATAAACAAGAACCACCGCCTTTGAATAAGGAAATATGATTTCTAAAAAAAAGAAGAAGGAATATTTACTCATTAAATCAAATCAGAGCACGTATTTACAAAAATATTAGTGAATCAATTTTAATTACGACAGTATCCATTGTAGGCCACTTTTGGTGGGTTTTCAATTTTTACTTCCTAGTTTACCCTTTGTTTTCTCTCTCTTTAATTATTTGAATAATAAATGAACTTGACATTGATTTATTCTGATTTGTTGTTTTTGATTTATGATTTCGTTTTAATTATTGTTTCCAAATCTTGATCATTAATTTCCAATTAATATTATTAATTTGTTTTTACAAATCGTTTTACATTTGGTATTTTTTTTAAAAAATTAAAATTTTTATTTTCAAAATTTCCATATCTTCTCATTAAGTTACGTATTGATTTTTTTTCCCCTCTTTCTTCCTTGTTTTGTTACGTTTCTTCCTTCTTTTTTTTTTTTTTTTTTTGTAGAGTTAGGGTTTTGCTATCCATATTTTGATAATTTAATTTTGTCCAACATTTGTAATTATACAGCTACTTTACATTTATCTATTGTATATTGTCAAATGGTTCGATAATTTAATTTTTTCTAACTGTTTAAGTTACATAGATTCTCTATTTTTTTTAAACTCATGTTTATTTTGAACTAACTATGTTATGATATGGATGATATAAAATTAAATTGTTCTTTTTTATATTTTTGTCCAACATTTAGAGTTGTTAATATGTATATACCATTTAGATTTGTTAATATGTATACCATTTATAGTCGTCAATATGTATATCATTTAGAGTTGTCAAACTTTAAAAAAGATCAATTTGATCATTGTCAGATCTTGCCAAAATATATAATCCCTTCCTATCTAAAAATTTCAAATATAACTAAAACAAAATATATAATCCTTGCCAAATATAGAATTCAAAAGTTAAACTTTAATATGAATCAAACAGTTACATCGAATCCTTATTTCACTCCTGAGTGAGTATGTGAAATGTTGGTGTTGATCTTTTCAATCTTAAGTCAATGTAATCGGTTATTCCTTCGATCCAAATTCCTCTGTGTAAGGATCTTTGATTGATCTTGATTTTATCCTGGGCCTCAGTGACTTTGCTCTTGTAGTCATGACCTGTTTTTTTCATTATTTTTTAGTATTGTATAAAATTAAATATTTCAGAAAATTTAACATTATTAAATTTTTAATATACATATTATCAAATGCTTTTTTTGTTCAGATCCATTATTCAGGAATATTTAACATCATGAAATTTAAACTTACATATTGCATATTATCAAATGTTTCTTTTGTTCAGATTCACTATTCAGAAATATTTAACATCATGCAATTTAAACATTTATATTGCATATTATCAAATGCTCTTTTGGTTCAGATTCATTATTCAGGAAGATTTACATATTGTATATTATTAAATGTTTTTTTTTGTTCAGATCCATATTTACCTTTTGATGTCTTTTTTGGTGTTGCATTGTTCACTTTCTTCATCATCGAACTTTTCTTCTGCTTTCTTTGTCCTTCCTTTGTTTTTCCCTGTTTACTTGTTGAAGCTTCCTTTTTGCTTTTCGTTTCTTCTTCAATTTCTTCGTTTTCTTTCAAAAATTCATCTTCTTCCAAAATTTCCTCCTCAATTTCTTCTTCGGTATATTCTTCTTCTTCTTGATGATCATCAATCGGATTTGGTCCCGGTTTATTTTTATACAACTAATTAGAAAAGTTAAATTTTTTCGATTTTTATATTTAATTGATGGGATGAATTTAATACCTTTGCATGTCGATCATTTCTCTTCTCTTCACTTCTTTGTCTGATTTCTTGATTTTCTTTGTATTCACTAGCTCCATCCTTTCTCTCCAGATTTCCTTTTTTCAAATCTTCAAATAATTTCTTCCTTGCCTCCATTATCTCCTTCTTCGTTATCATTGCGTTTTGTGGAGCTGCCGTTTTCTCTAGGGTTTCTCACCAGAACCAAATTAGTTTTTGATTTGGAGTTTACTTTTTTGTTTTTGAATTTCCCTCGATTTCGAAAATACCAAATCTATCCGCCTCTTTTTTTTTTAAAATCCTTAATTAATGAGCTGAAATCGTGGGTGGTAGTCTTCAGTTCCTTTTCCGTTTTTTCCTTTACACGTGTAGTGGCATGGCTGTCTTTTGTTTAATCCGGCAGGTGGCAGGCGTCCAAACTTGTAATTAATTATCACATCCTGTTTTTTTTTTTTTGTAATTAAGATGACTTATATGAATATTGGTGTTATTAGCCAAAAAAAAAAAAGGAAATATGAAAATCCATAATAATTTGGCCAATCCATGGAATTTTGGTCAAAGCTCACGTGTAGACCAATTTACAATCTCATGGCTAAAGTGTAATTAATTATTAGGGTATCTACATAAGCAGCCCATTTTTCATTAAGATAACACTATTTAGCCACACAAAAAAACATAATATTATTTGACCTATGTAGAATTTTAGGGAGCAGAGAGGCAACCCATCTTGATAAAAATACCCTTATGATATAAGAGAGAGAGAATATTTGAAAATTTTACCTTAAATGAAGGAAACATGAATCAATGAAACATTAAATACAAAAACTCAATAGGAAAAAAAATATACATAATAAAGATTTGAAGATCAAAAAGTTGGATAAAAAAAGAAAGAAAAATCAATGAAAAAAATATATGATATGAAGAAAATAAATAAAAGAAGAACGAAAAGATAATACGTACGGTACATAATATCACATATATATCGTAATATAAAATATATACAAGTAGAAGGTGAAATAGAGGAAAGAATGGAGGATAAGGGAAAAAATGATATATATTATTTATAATATGTACTGTACGTACGGTAATGTTGTTGACTTTCTAAGCCAATTAATCCTATTTCTTATTTTGATGATAACAAACGTGTTTTTATTATTAATCAATTTTCTGTGTTTTGATAGTCCATTGTGTAGAGAAAATTATAACGAGTCCAACGCAATTGGAATCAACTCAATCGGACTTCAAACGAGCAATATATTAATTTTAGAAGATTGGAATTAAATTAATTATCTCATCCGGATAATATATATATATATATATATATATATATATATATATATATATATATATATATATATATATATATATATATATATATATATATATTCGGAAATAAAAAAAAAATTGAAAAAGAAAAGAAAAAGCTGATTTGAAATCAACCGTCCGATCGAAGGCCAAAATCCATCCAACGCTCCTTGATCTGCCACGTCTCCACGAGTGAAGTCACGCGCTGACGCGCCCCTACACAACGCCTGACGCAGCTGCTTGCGTGGACCCCACCGAGCTTCTCTGCCACTCACAACGAGACATGTGGCTTCTCTGTCCCCTCACCAGCTGTTTTGCTTTTCTGATGCATGTGAATTGTCCTTTCTGCCCCTCATCTTTTGGTCTAATACCTTCTATGTCCTGACTAGCCTTTTATCATCTCCTGACCGAATTTCAAATTTTCTTCTCAACGGTCATCTGCTCAATTTGCCCCTGCTGCTCGGATTTTCATTAATAATTTTATTATTATTAATTTCAAATTTAGAAATGGCTCACCCAATGACGTTTTGACACGTGGACTTCTCATTGACTTTTCTGGAAGCAATTATTACTCTATTTTGGTTGATTACAATAATGCCCTTCTCATATTTAAATTTCCTTAAGAAATAAAAAGGCTACAATCGTCATTTCAAGCCCTTCTTCATCAACCTCATTTCTGGAAAATTTTCAGACGAAAATGGCTGTCTTCTTCCTTCAATTTGTCAACAATGGAGCCTCATCCTTCTTCCATTCACACAATTGAAGTAAAAAATTATTTATGAAGGTGGATGAAATAGTAACATTTCATTGGCTATAAAAGGAGGTCGAAAATGACAGATTCAATACACCAAAAAAAAATCAGAAGCTAATTTTCATTGCTAAGATCAAAAGTTCTCTATTTTTAGTCATTCTTTGTGAGCCTTATTGTGAGCTAAATTTGTGATTTACTAGCCATTCTTAAGGGCTAATTTGTTAAGAGTATTATCTCTTATTGTGAGCAAAATTCTTGTAATACCATTGTAAAAGGTTTATTCTTAAACCTTAGTAAAAAGAGTGATAGATAACGGTTGTCCTTGCTCCGTGGAAAAGGTCATTGTTCGGGTTTGATCTTGATCCCGCTAAAAGGATTGGGTTGCACTTGCTCCCGCAAAAAGTGAATACAAATTCCCGAGAGGCGCTCGGGGAGTGGACTAGGCCGCATTTTTGGCCGAACCACTATAAATTTTGGTGTCACTTTCTCTAACCCTTACTCTTTAATTTTTGCTTTACATATTTATTTTCATAATTTACCAAAGCATAATTAAATGGTTAGAAATTATTTGTGATACAAAATTTTCTATTATCATATCATATTTGTTTACTTTGCTAAAAAGAATTCTAATTATAAAATTTATTTATATTGATTAAATTTAAAAAGTGTATTTTTTTTGTTAATCTTAAATTTTGAATTGATTTAAAAAGTTTTATAAATTTTTAATAAACCCTATTCACCCCCCTCTAGGGTTGCCTTAGATCCTAACAAATGTAATAGAAAATACTTTATATAAAATATGTACAAGTAGAAAGTGAAAGAGGGGAAAGAATGGTGGCTAATGAAATGGAAAAAAAAATATGTACAATATATGTTATTTGTATGTAATAACATGTGAAACCCGGGATGATGAACATCAAAAAATACAGAAATGAAAAACCATTGATTCGATTTTCCACCCCATCATTTTCTAAAAAGAAACAAGTTTTCGCCAATAATATTGTCACATCTGTAACAAATCATAGAGAATCGTCGAATTTGGAAAATAGAATGGTGATGACGGAGCAAAATGGATTTGAAGTAAAACAAGTTTTTTCATTGAAACACAGTAAAGAACGACGATAATGCCATGATTCTGAACGTGAGAGAAAACAAATATGAAAAACGGTGGTGAGATTTGTTGAGAAACTAACATGAGAGGGGGAGAAGGAATTAATGAGAATTGATTGAAGAAATGATAAAATCAAGGAAAGCAATCGGGATTTAAAATGATAATAAATACAGACAATTAATACAAAAGGAAGACAAATCTGGAATAAAAATACATGAGATTTGAATATAGGCTAAAAAGTGTTTACCAATATTGAATATGCCATAAAGTGATTGAGTACCCTTAAAACAGGCTATATACTACATTATCCCTTAATTATTGGCTAGGGTTGAAATTTTTTCTTTTATCTCATTTGGGCTTAATTTGCATTTGGACAAAAAAAAAACCATGTGAGGTGGAATTTTTAGAATAAAAATGGTCTCCTCATTAATTTAAGAGGAGGTTTTTTTTTTACTTTCACATGAATATGAATTTTCTTGGACTAAATAGAGTTAACGAAATCTATGTTTTTATTAATTAGACTCGCATATTTATTAACTATAATATAAATTAGCTCATATATTTAATACACATATGCAAGTGAGAAGAACATCTTTCTAACTAGTGGGAAGGTAAATTTTATACGACTTTTTATACCCTATGACTATCATTGGGTTGGGGATTTGGACCTTGCAAATGCAACAAAATGGTCTTTTTCTTTTTACCAGAGCATCTTCCGCTGAGCAAGCACTTCACAAGTGCGTTTCCTTCTCAATTCATCTGGGTTAAATTTGTCATTTGTAAAAGGAAGATACTTACCTCTTAAACGGTTAGAAGAGAGTTTTCCTAACTATCCTACGTGTCTCATTTCTATATGATAAAATATAATAATAGATAATAAACATGTGAATTTCTAATAAATACATGAGATCCACATATGTGTTTCACCCAATAAAAATATGATACGTAAGGAAGTCAAAAGAAGCTACTCCTGACCGGTCAGGAGATAAGTATTTTGTTTTACAAAATTATTTACTTTCTTTGCCTTTTTATCTTCGAACAATCATTTAAAAGGATAAAAAAAATCTTTGCTTTTATCTTTTCTTGAACTCTAGACGTTGATATCTTAATTGGATATAAAGAACATTTGGTTTTTCTTTATACCAATCTGACTGTATGCACAATCATCCTTTCGAATTTGAATAGATAATCATTTGGAGTTCTCTTACACATTCTTCCATTGATGGTCTTTCACTACTTTCTGTTCTGATACAGCGTGAAGCCAGGTTGGCAAATATGGCTATGGATTCCATTGTGAATGAGCTTCGAGTCATTTCTGGATCTATAACCTTACGCAACTTTTTTCGATCATTTAATATATTCCTTACCTTGAAACACAAAGCTTTACTCAATTGTGATTCATTATATATGTTTATATAGATTAGAACTTGATGATGAGAAACTAAGAGATTTACCTGTAGAACTAGGTTTTGATCATTTGGCCCCTGGTTCAAGTCCACAGCTCGACGACCTGTCAGGAGCTCAAGAAGAACCACCCCAAATGCATAAACATCACTTTGCAAAGTGAGTTTCCCAGTCTATTGTCATAGAAAAACATTTCAATGATTTTTAAGTATAAATATTGTCACATTGGATAATTGCTTTGAAAATTATCTAGTAATGGATTGATTACCACTCTTAAAAGACTGACTGAAACATGGCTCATGAGAAAGGGACTTCATGGCATACTTAATGCTTGTATTTCATAATCCCAACGTTAGGTGATCAAACTTTTATCATGGTATTGAAACATCAACTCATTAAATATTAGAAAGATGAGAAAAATTATCCTAGTTCCTAGGTATTTCTCGTTTATTAAAAAAAAATCGAACATATTTTAATGTACTTTTGCCCATTCAAAATCTTAAAAAATGCACCCTAGAGTAGGCCAATTGACTGTCAATATAGTTGCTCCATAATGTACTCGATATGCTAAGCTACATTCACAACATGCATATATCAAACTTTTAAGTTTTGAGGAGCTATCTTCATCTATGAAATGTGAATCTCGATTGCAGGAAATTGATGAGGCCTTTCACAAGAAAATTTTCACGAGACTATTGAGGAGTTTGGAAATGTCCAACTGTAAAAACTAGCCTGTGTGTTTCAAGGGGCATACCGATGTATACTCTGGATCAAAGTATCCAAACGTGCCAAGTACTTTGGCTGTTACGTGTGATTCTTGTCCCTCTGGCATAAATTTTGCAAGCCCAAAGTCTGATATCTATTAAAGAAAATAAAATTGGAAGTCTTTTTTCCCTTTGTTGGACAATTACATGAAAAAAACTAGAGAGTGGAAATGAGTATATAATAGTTTCTACCTTTGCATCTGAGTTGGAATCCAGAAGAATATTTGTGGATTTGAAATCTCTGTGAACAATAGGCATCCCAACAGATGAACTTGAATGAAGATAGGCAAGGCCCTTTGCGGCTCCAAGGGCTACTTTCAGCCTTGATGGCCAATCCATCTTTGTTTCTCTATTTCCTACAGAAAATTTAACAAGTTAGTAGAAATGAGATGTTGGGAAATGGAATTATGAATTCAGAATTTAGATTTGTAAACAAATTAACCATTTAAGTGATCTTGTAGATTCCCTTTGTGCATATACTCGTACACTAGAAAGCGATGTTTTCCATCGGCACAATAGCCTATCAAGGAAACAAGATTTGGATGATTGAGTCTACTCAATATATCAACTTCCACACGGAATTCACGCTCTCCCTCAGCTTCTTTAAATGGTGGGAGCGCCATTTTCTTGATTGCTACAACCTTTAGATCCATAGTGAAGCATATCGTTATCTACTTAAAAACACCACACCAAATTACTTGTGATTGTGAAGTGTTGAATTGACAGTTTATAGAAAACACACCTCTCCTGACCGCAAGGTGCCCCTGTAAACTCGGCCGAAGCCTCCTTTTCCAAGAAAGTTGTCATCACAAAATGAACAAGTTGCCTCTTCCATTTCTTTGAGTGTAAAAACATAGGAGTCATGGTGCCTTTTGGGGGTTTGATCTTCGAGCTGCCAAAACTCAACTGGTTTGTAGATCCCTGTATGAGGTGGAGATGAGGTGAGCCAAAAAAAAAAAGTGTGCTAGGTACATGATCTGAATGATCCAATCATTAAGGAATTGAGAGAACGTACATGGGTCAGTATGATCTTGTGACTTTTGTCTCCGGCGCTTATTCCATGCAGAAACCAAACTAAAAGGCATGATGATGATCTTCAAAATTTTAATTTTTAAAACTTTTGAAATGAAAGATTATATCATTTGATTGATGCAGAAAGAAAAAAATTCAGCGAATTCTTGGTAGATGATAGTGAATTCCAACAATTTGCATTTGCAACAAACAAAGACAAGTTATTTGGATGGTATGAATGAATACTCACTTGAGTACGTATAGAGCAACCTGGATTTGTGTGAGAGAAATATGTACTTGAAGGAAAAGAAAAGTGGGTATTGACAATGAAATGGAAGCTGCAACTCCATTCATTTTCTTTATTTCATACCTAGAATGAGAGTTTGCCGTTGGGAGGTCATTATCCATCTACTATTTAATTTATATATTTACCGGTAAGTATAATTTTATTTGATTAAACATTTGTAGGACCCATAAAATCATTAATAAACAAAAGGAAAAATTTATTCAAAAACACTTTTAGACACTTCTAAAAATTATCTCAAACTTAATTTATGTTTGATTTATTTTTTAGTTAAATGTTTAACAAGCGGAAGGAAAAATACTCAGTAGTTATCTAATACATTAAACAAAAAAGTAATTTTAGTAATAAGTGCATTGGTAGGGCAAAGGAAACTTGGTGGGGGGATGGTGCGGCTGAACTCAAATCTCAAATAGTTATCATTGGTATCAGAATCTTGTTGCCTCACATTGCTTTGGGAAAATATGATCGCCCATCAGTTGGCCAACTCTTTAAAATATTAAAAAGTTCACCCTCAATAGTAAAAATATAAATTTCAGAGAACAATTCCCAATTAATTAACTTTAGATACAAAGTACATTTTCTTACCCAGATAAAGGCTACCAATAGATAGTTTTAGATCAGATATAATACAACATAATAATAATCTCCCTTTTTTTTTAATGACAAGCTTTCTATATTTCGGTAGAATCTTTCAAGAGTGGTACACTTTGTTCTGTTGACAGCAAGTCTGGTTCTTCAATCTTCCCTTCCTTTGCCATTCCCCACATCACAGAATAAAATCCAATTACTATTACGATTGCTCCAGTCAAACTGGATCATAGACAATTGAATTGAATGCCAACTTAGAGAGAGATATATATGTGGAAAACAAACATAAATCATCCAAACGAGATCATCAACTTATAGAAACTTGAATACCTTCCAAGGTAAAATACATCCCCCAAGAAGATGACACTGGCAATTGCTGCAATGACAATGCCCAAGGGTTTAAACATCGCAACAAAAACCGGCCCCGTCCTTCGAAGGCACCAGGTAGAAACCCCAACTTGGAATGCAGAGCCAAATAATCCCTTTTTACCATTAATAAAGATGAATCAAGTGGTTAACTTGTAAAGATGAATGAATCGGGTGGGGGAGGGGGGAAGAGGTGTTACTGCAATATCTAGTTAATTACCGAGTACAAAACAGCAATCATTCTCATATTTGGATACAAGCTCCAGGCAGTTGGATCTCTTTCATAACTCAACACAATTGATCCAGATTGGATAGCAACAAAGAAGCAGTAAAAGAAAACCACGATTAGTTCTGCACGGTATACTTTGAGAATCAAAGCCTGTGACACAGAAATAACCCTATAAAATTGTAGATGCAGCAGAACTTCTGTATCATAAAGCTTTGTGAGGATTAATTATTGTGGAGTATGGACTTCACCTGTAAAATGATCCATGCCGAACTAAAAACACAATCAGCTGCAAGGAACGATCCTCCAATCACCCAATCCAACTTTTGCAAGAACAGTTGTTGATGAGGAAAGTTTGGATATGAAACTGTCTTAAGAAGTGGGGGGCCCTTGTAGAGAGTCACAATGAAAGCACCCGCAATTGAAGCTATAGTTCCAATTGATTTCGCTAAGAAAGTGGAGCTCCTCCAATCTACTTTTTCCATCCTAAATTAGTGTAATAAAATTAGACAACAGCCTACTAGGGGATGTTTTACTGTTGATGCAAAAATGTTCTGCTGGTGTAACCACACTGCACCTGTAAGATTTAGCACTAGCACTTACAAGTAGTAATATTTGGCTTCAAAATACAAGCATAAATTTTTCAAACCAAACATAGATATATTATATCATTTTAGGAAAAAATATTTTTTTTAGAGTGAAGTCACCATTTAATTTAATTGAGGTGGGGGGAGAGGCCATAACATTTGAGGAATGCTAGCCTACAAAGGCACTCAACGAGAAATGCCAAGGCAAAATTTGTAAACAAAAAAGCCAAAGTTATAATGGTATCTCTTCAAGAAAATCTGATCCTACGACTAAAAGAAAAAATGACAAGGCAATGCCATAGAAAAAGAAGGGAGCATAAGAAAGCTATTAAGAAATTAGGATGTATTTCGTATACAAGTGCAGACAACTGAGTAAAACAGAAACCTAGCATTTACCAGATATGACAAATGCTTAAGCTTTTGAGTCTATTGGTGATTTAACATAGCATCAAAACAAGACGTTTTGAGTTCGAACTCCAGTGATAATAATTCCTCCCAATTTATTAATATTCTACGTGAGTCAAGTGCATATTCAAGCCCACCACACGTGAAAGGGAGTATTGAGAATATATATAAATGATTAAATTTGGTTTAGCTAACAGTTTAAGCTTTTGGGTGTATTAGTGATTTAACAGGTTGATTTTCAGTTGGCTCAATATAACAACTTTGCAATAGATGGAAACAGGAAGAAGTGATCCAAAGTATTGATTGTTTACAAGCTAATTAGTCTAAAAAAAATGTCGGATGTAGCTTAGTAATGAACTTCACTGAATATAATTTGAATTAGAAAATGAGACTAACTTGCATATAATAGCCATCAAGAATGTTAGGCCAGGAATCAAATTGAGCATGGCCGAACCAAGAGTAGGAGAGCTATAATTAATTCCAGTATATCCAAAAATCTGAGCAAAACAGCTGCGAAATTCTGATAATAATAAATTAAAGCTACATAAATAGAATTCGAAACAAAGTTTAAAAATTCGCACTTACCCAAGCAGGCCAAGAAGGAAAAATTTGCATATGATTGGAAAAGTTAAAGGGGGGCGGTCTGATCTTGATCTGCAAAGAAAGAATGTTAATTGAATGAAGAAAGAAAGAAAGGGGAAAAGTGAATGAAATACCTATGGACGAGTAAGGATGCAGGTAGGAGAATGAGGGAAGCCAAAGCATTACTGTAGAAAACAAAAATGAGATTACTCATTCCATTGGACATGGCTGCTTTGCTAAGAATCAGCAACCCAACCTGTGCAAACTCTGCCATAATCATCCCCGCGTAGGGCACTGCTGAAATTTCTCCCATTCTTTCTTCACCTACGATTGCCCAATTCTACCCTCAATTATTAAAAAGTTTGGACTCTTGAAACAAATAACAATGACATATCACTTGTCACAAGTTTTCCAATAAAAATATGTTCATTTCTCAGATCTAATAAATCTCTCTTTGCATTTCAGTTTTTAAAAAATGGAAAACGATGAAAAACAAATATCAGTGATGGATGATAATGAAAATGTTGAACATCATGAAGAGACGAATGAGGATGAACATGAAACGTTAGCACGATGGATGATGAACGCTAAACCCATACATTTTTCTTATATCGAACTGAATATGTCGAATCTATAAAAATTACGCGTATATTGAATATTTCTTAAAATTAGGGAATGGAGAAGAAGACATAATATTAATGGAAATCAATACATATAATTTAATCTATGTTGTATATGCAGTATGTACGGTATATCGTATACGTATACTTGATATTTCTTAAAATTAAGTGTAAGGGCCCGGGTTCGTAATTTATTTATTTTTGGAATGTTATTATTTGAATTATTTGATTTTTGAAGTTAACCATAGTTAGTGAACCATGGTTAAGTTGGAAAAAGGGACTAAAAGCAAATTAATTAGTAAATGAAGGACTAGTTAGCAAGGGAAAAGTAGGAAAAGGATTTGAAAATAAAAAATTGGAGGTGGAAGGACTTGATATTTATTTTAGGAGGTGGAGGGATGTGAAAATAAATTGATTTAAGTTGTTTTATAATTATTTGGAAATTAAAAGTATAAATATGGAAAATTAGAAATGAAAAAAAAAAAAACAAAAAGGCAAAATTCATTTTTTTTGCTTTCTCTTCTCCCTCCTTGGACCGTCGGCCCCCCCCCCCTCCATTCTCTCTCAATTTTCCATTTCTCTTCTCTTTATTCCTTGAGAAATTTGAAGAGGCTTTTCATGATTCATGGTGGGATCATCATCCTAGGAAGATCTACATAAGAAATTGGAGAAGAACTACTAAGAATCAAAGGTTAGTTCACCCTAGAAGTCAATTTTGCTTAGGTTTTCCATGGTGTTTGATGTTTAAAGTGTAGTTCTTGTGGGTTATTCTCTTTATATTTCTGGATTTTGGTGAGTTAAAGTCATGTATGAATCATAGGTTCCATCTCTAAAGTTTCATTTAAAAAAAAAATCAAAGGATAAATTAGCTTGAAGCTTTTCCCAAACTCCATTAATGGAGGTTCTTGAAGCTTTTCCTTGTTTCTTTGAATTTTTGGGTTTTCTTGACCAATAACTTGAGTTTTTAATTTCTGGAAGTTAAGGATGATATATGTTAATAAAGTATGTGGAAACCAACTTGGAAAGAAGAGAAATTATGTTAGATTAAAACCCCAAAGAATTGGCCAATTAACTAGTTTTCAAGTAGCTTGTTTTGGGTGTTTCTTTGTTGATTCTTAAGGTTTTCAATTTCTGGAATATATGAGAGTTTATATACATATATTAAACAAGAAATCACTTTAGAACATCAATTCCATGTATCTATCATGTGTACTTTCGTTTGACCGAAAATGGCATCCCGAATTGGTTAGTTTTGGTGTTTTTGTCACTTAACGGGTTCGGGGTTGATTGCGGTTATATTGGCTGAGTTTTAATGAGTACATTAGCCTAAACTTGTTATGGGTTAATGTATTGTAGGCCAAGAACGAGTAGACACCCGTGAAGTCAACATCGAAGGTGAGAACAAAAGAATCGGAAAAGTGTTGAGTATGGCGGTTCCGTTTTCTCTTCAATTATTCCGGAAATGGAGGTGTGGTTTATAGTGAATGTGAAATGTGGTATTGGCTGGTATTGCTTGGTAGGGAGCAAAGGAACGGGAAATGATAACAAATCCAGGTGTTTGGTTTAAGGGCCAAAAGCTAGTTAGCTTAAACTTGAAAAGTTGGTTGTTTTGGCTAGTTGTTTATTCTTACATGCCAAGTGTTTTGTTAGGGATTATGCCATGAGTATGTATTCTTGAAATACCATGTTATGTTTTATAGTAACCGAGAACACGTACCATGAGAACATGTGAGGCTTGATTAATCATGTGGGTAAGGATTGTGTCATATGCCTGGTTTTGAGAAAGTTGCTTTATTCGCACTTATTGCTTATAAGTTGTGTTAAATACTATTGTTATTCAAAGAACATATTTCATTCATCTCATGTCATACATTTCACTCATGCATATCATACGATCTATATGTGGCCATGTGGTTACCGTGGCAGGAGAAGGAAAGTGATGGAAAATGTATGTGAATTGGGTGTAGTAAGACACCGAGGTTGTGGCACGTGATTTGTGAAATTTGAAAAGGAAAGTAATAGAGATCCGGTGAGCTAAGTAAGTGAATGGCCGGATACTATTTGAGGCAATTGAATTGAGAATGAGTTGTGGCTCAGGAGTTGTTTGACTTATGGGCGTAGTGTGTCGCCGAAGTTGAAATGATGTTACTTGTGGTATCAAAGAGTAAGGAACTGAGTGAATGAATAATTTGTTACTTTGTATGCATTTTAAGTTTACCGTTATGTACTTGCATATGCTAGCATGGTCATTTCGCATCATTTTTCATAATCTTTTGTTATCACTGAGTGTCATGCTCAAAGGTGTTCTATATCACCTTTCAGGTAACGCTCGGGGACGAGGGCGTGGTGCGGCAGGTGGTGCTCGTTGATCCTTGCAGAGATGGATGTTTTGGATTAAGACTCCGGTCACGCGAGCTTAACGTTCTTTTTTTTTTTTTGTTTTACTAGAATTTTGGTTACATTTTCCTACACTTAGGAAAAGAATGTTTTGGTTTCCAAAGTTGTATTATGTTTGTAAACTTTTGTTTCAAAATCGATGCATCGAACTTATTGTATTGACTTGTGATTTTCTGATTCCGACCGACGAGCCGATGTTTTGCTGAATAACAGGGTTATTTTCTTTTTGTATTGAGGCTTGTACGTTACAAATACTACATGCCGAAATTTTTTTTTTATGTTAAATGAATGTAACCATTTATGAGTCAAATTATACGCTTCCGCTACGTGCTCGCGTCCTAGTTTAAATTAGATAAGCTGGGTCGTCACATTAAGGAACGAGAACGAAGGCCTAATATTAATGGAATTCGATACGTATAATTGTATGTCAATTTTAGAGATAAAGAGAAAAGCAAAAGAGAAATGAAATGGGAAATGGAAAGGCTCAACATGAATATTGTTGAGGTTCAAGTTTCATTATATAAAGAAAGTAACATGTGTCATTACATGATTCGTAGATGAAATAACATTCATAAAAGTAAAATCAAAAGTGCTCAAATAAACCAATTATACTATAAATTCATTCACACTCTAACATCCCCCCGCAAGCGAAACAGTCTGAGAAGATCGGTGAGCTTGGAGATCGAAGAAGCTGGAATGTAATCTAGATTGAAAAATATTTAAATGAAGAACCAAAAACAAATAACATTTGAGAAAAATCTAGACTAAGTGGAGATAATGTTGAGGGCTCATGATTTACATGGCATAACTGGAAAAGGAATGGCAGGATTTACCTACTTCAAAACTGAGAAGGTTCGAGTAATTGGCCCGCTTCTTCTGGCGGGCTCGCTATTGAGATTGAAAGAAGAGAAAAGGAAGAGAGGAAAAAAATAATTGATGCTAAAAAAAATGAGGATAAGTTTCTGGTCTTTTTTTTTTTTTTAAAGAAAACTGATGAACAGATCTTGAAAAAAAAAATGAAACTATCGATCTGATTTTTTTTTTTTAAAAAAAACATGACTATTGAGTGAAAGAAAAATTGTGGGTTTTTTTTATGATAAAAGAAATAAGGATAGTGGAAGATAGCTTAGATCTAGATCTAAATTTTGTTTTTTATGAGAACAATAAAAAACATGAAGATTAGAGAAATTCTCAGGAAGATAAAATCAAAGGAGAAGCAGATTTGTGGAAAAAAAATGAAAAATGGATAAATGAAAAGACAATTTTTTTAATTTTTTTTTTACGTTGAACAAGAATAAAAGGCAGAAAAGGAAGAGAAAGCAGGATCTGAATTTTTCATGGGTTTGAGATCTGGATTTAGCAAAGAAGAAAAGAGGCAGAAAAGTGGAAGGTAAACTTAGATCTGAAATAGAAACTGAAATATAAAGATAGATTAGGGTTTTTGAACCCATGAAGAATGAAATGAAAGTTGCAGTAAAGGAAAAAAAAGAGAAATGATAAGACACATGGATTGAAAGAGATTTTGAGATTTGTTGAAGAAAAAGGGATCTAAAGGGTAAAAAGAAAAGGGGATCTGAAAAATAGAAAAGGAGAATAGAAAGATCTAAAAAAAAATCACGCTTGCACTATTGAGAAGAGGGATTTGGATTTGAGATTTGTTTGTTTGTTTTTTTTTTTTTACATTTAAAGGATTTAGTAAAGAGAGAGAGTTCAAATGGAAAGAAAAGACAGAATAAAAACAAAGGGAAAGCAGATTGAAATGAAAAACAAAGGGGAAAGTAGATAAAAGCAAAGGGAAAGCAGATCTATGAAAAATAGATAAATGAAAAGACAAGAAAATGAAAAGGAACATATCTGAAGCTAAAGATAAGAGAATATATCTTTTTTTTTTTTGTGATGATGAGCCTGTATTTTAGGAAGGAGAGCCATTGAGATGAAGAAGGAAGAAGATAATTTGAAGATCAGACCCATTCCCATAACCTTTTTTTTTTTAAACCATAGCTCTAATACCATGTCAATTTTAGAGATAGAAAGAAAAGCAAAAGAGAAATGAAATAGGAAATGGCAAGGCTCAACATGAATATTGTTGAGGTTCAAGTTTCATTATATAGAGAAAGTAACTACATGTGTCATTACATGATTCGTAGATGAAATAACATTCATAAAAGTAAAATCAAAAGTGCTCAAATAAACTAATTATCCTATAAATCCATTCACACTGTAACATTGTAATATATGTTGTATATGCAGTATGTTAGGTGTATATAAATGTACACTGAATATTTCTTAAAATTAGGGAATGAGGAAGAAAGCCTAATATTAATGGAAATCGATACGTATAATCTTAATTTATGTTGTATATGCAATATGTGTTAAATATATATATATATATAATTGATACGATAACCGTTTACATGTTGAATAAGGGATTGAGCTTATGCAACCTAGAGAAACTAAAGGAGAAAACTACAACTAATGAAGCGATGAGTCTCATTTCAACCTTAAGCTAACTCAGACGATGAGAGACCTCGAGAAGGGTGTGAATAAGAGTGTTAACCTTTTAATTTCTTATTTGGTTTTTAGATGGATAAAAATACTACTTGGGTTTACTTATGTTTTTTTATTTTTTTTTGGATTCTAAAATATTTAAGATTGATTGTGTTTTGATGACATTTTTTATTTTAAGTTTATTGCACTGATGAACCACATGCCTTCATGTTCATTTATATTCCTTAACTTCCAATAGTTTGAATACTTTTTATTTCTTTCACAAAGAATTATCGTAAATATGAATTAAATATGTTATGGGTATACACATATTATCATTTATAAAAAAACAAACCACAATAAAAAAATAAAAAAATAATGAGAAAACAGCTGTTTAATCAAAATAATGTAATAATGATAAAAAAAAACAAAACATCCAGATTTTTTTTAATAAACTAACGTATGTGTTATATACAATAATGTCATACTAAATATACGATGTATGTGTTTTTATATAACATACAAAAAAACATAAGTTACCTAGAAAACTATTCTATATATTATAATTATACTCGTAGAACTTTATTACACCATATACAAAATATAAATAAAATTAAAATTTATAAGAGACAAAACACTAATAAAAACAAATTGAGAAAACATTCAGAAAGTGGTTACAACTTGAAGAAGAAATAAAAAAAATAAATACAAAACATTAAAAAAAAAGGAAAATGAATGGTCAGCCGAAATCCAAAAGCATGCAGTAAAAGAAAAGGAAAGAGAAAAAACGTAATAAATACGTCAGTCAATATAAAAATTAAAATCAAGAAATCAAGAGCATTATAAACATGCAAGCATTTAAAACAACCGATGCACATGGAAAAAAAAAATAGAAATATATAACCAATCATGATATTTTATGAAAATTGTGCACATAAATACAGTTTTAGGTATTTTAAAATAGATTTGATTGTTTTTTACTGCAAGACTTAAATTGAGTAATTTTATACGAGCCCCAATAAAAATGGTCATTTTTTTAATGTTCTATGGAAGCTATCTGTTTAGTATAATTTCTAATCAGAATAAGACCCTATGGCCCAATATCATTGGGCTTGATCCACCTATGCAAAATTATTAACACTTCATCTATACTATCTAAAAAGCGGCTTGAAAGGAAAAAATTTTAATTTCCCTTTATGCCCTTTATAATTTCATTTAATATCTATAATACCTCCTCCACATTTAATTATTATGTTTAATTATATCAGTTCATTAATAAAAAATTAATATATATTAAATTTGAAACTAAAAAAAATGTTACGTACATATATGGAAGAGAATATGAAAGGCTAATTAATAAAAATCAATTTTATTCAATGAATAATTAATTAGGAGGAAAATTATGGTATTAGATAAAGAAAACTGTTTAACCTTTAAAATCTTAATTTTTAATTTTTTTTTTGATAACATCTTAAAAAAGCTTCGAGATTAAAAATAACATATAATATGGTATAAATATATTATTTTATAATTGAAAAAGAATAATCTACATTATTAAATTTTTACATAGATGTAATATATTTCAATATCATAATTAAATATGGATTTAAATTATATATAATTTTATAAATTTTGGAAAACATTTTAATACATTAGAATATTTCAAACGAATAAAACTAAACACTCCCCTAACATATAATTTTTTGTATTAAGAAAAAATAAATTCTTTATTAAATAATTGTCGGTTACATAAGAAAAAGTTGATTACTTATTGTTAACTTTTTGTATTCTTGTAACGTCCCGTTATTTTATGATAAAATTTTCATTTATTTTATTTTATTTTAATTTAAGCATTTAAAGTCTATTTTAGAATCGGTAATTTAGAAATTAGTAGTTTATTTCGGTTTAAATCTTTTTAAATTACCTTTTTAGTTTAATTTCGTTTTAATGGTATTAATAAGTATTAACTGGCCAATTAATAATTATTAATCACCATTGGGATAGTTTAAGATCTTTGGGTTTCGTTTTATAAGTCAAAAGTCATAAAAGGACGCAACTGTCATTTCTAATTTCTTAAAAAACTATCCAAACACTATTCACCTCTTATTAAATATCTCCTTTGACTTCATTTGACCAAAAAATCACCATCTTCTTCTTCCTTTCTCTCCCCATTGCCGTGAACCTCATCCCCCTTTTCCCAAATTTTTGGTTTTTGTTCGTTTGTCATCGGATCGCTTCGATTTTCGTTCCATTGGAAAGGTATCGGTCCTACGATTCATTTCCAACCAACCATCGTGCTTGCCACCCGTGATATACGGAGTTCTCGGTAAGTAAATCTTGAAACCCTAAGCTCCAAATAGTGTTTTAATGGAGTTTTCTTTGATTTCATTCAATTTCTTGTCGTAAAACTCGGTGTTTGTAATTACGGGAGTTGTTTTTACTAATTTTGGAAAGTTTCCCTAAACCCTAAAACCGAGTTTCAGTTGAAACCCTTCCCGTTTGAAATTTACCTTTTGGGATTTGAATATGGGTTATGTATTGATGATATATTGTTTATTGTATTTCAATTCGGGAAATTGCATTTTGTCCAAAAAACCGGTTTATCGTTACCCATTCAAAACCGGATTTTCCAAAGTACTTGAAATCAATCCAAAACACCTCTAAATTGCCTAAAAGCCGGAAAACCAAACTCGAGGCCTATTTTTCCTATCATGGCCGAGAGCATCCTTTGGGATATTCGGGGTTTTTCGTCGTTTTATGCCTTTAATTGTCAATCGATTGATGTATGTTTATTTATTAATTGTTAGATGTAATTATTTGTAGGTGTTTATTGATTTTCCTTGCTTGATCGCTCTTCCGGAGGTTTGGAGCGAAGTTAACATCTTCTAAGGTGAGAATTAATAGGATTTAAAGTAACTTTAGAAACCGAATAAGTAGAACGGTTTGTAAAATCGGAGGTTAAGAATAGGATTCGAATCTAAGAGTAAAAGAAAGTGAGCTAGTGCCTTAGGATTAGAAACTAGTTCTTTGAGTGAAAACCTTAGAGTTTCTCAAGGGAAACATTGAACTTTAGGAAGTTCTAAGTTAGAATCGTTTCGGAGATTAAAAATGAATCATTGGAAGTTAAAGGATCCAAACTTTTAGATGGATTGGTTAAAGGAACTCGAAAATAGAACTTTGGATTTTATTTGGAAGTTTAGAATCCTTGGAAGTGTAGATTACTTAATTAAGAAAGAATCTACTTTGTTTAATTATCGGGAGTTCGGTTTACTTATTGTTCTTCTGAAATTTCTGTTTATTTACTTTATGCACTTTACTTTATGCATTTTACTTTATGCATTTTACTTTATGCAATGTACTTTACTTTATGCAATGCACTTTACTTTATGCAATGCACTTTATGAACGTTACTTTATGAACGGCACTTTATGCACTTTACTTTTATTTTATTTTGAATCACAAGATTTTCAAATTCATACTACATAGCCTGAGAGCTTTCATGTAGCCTGCGGGAGCTACCACATAGCCTGCGGGAGCTGACACATAGCCTGCGGGAGCTATCACAAAGCCACGAGAGCTTACACATAGCCTACGGGAGCTATTATTATTGTCATTCATCACAAAACTGTTTTTATTTAAATATGTTTATATCAAGAGAAGTTGATATAAGTTTTTATATAACCTTATACTTCGATGAAGGTTTTTAAGGAGAAACTTGAGTTTGATCACTTTATTTTAAACTTTGGGAGTTATTATTCTCCAGTTTTGTAAGTTTAGTGAGAAAGTTGTAAGAGTTACTTGGACACAAATTCGAATACGGGTTGGGGTCTAACTTTACTTTTTATTCTTTTTATTCTCACTGGGCTTTGTTGTTAGCTCATGATATTACAACCAATTTCAGGTAATGCTCGTGCTAGAGGTTGTGGGAGAGGAGCTGGTGCTGTATGATTGCAGGATCATGACCTCGGGATGGACTAGGTTGACTTAAAGTCCACGGACTTCGTTTTTTTTGTGAACTTTATATAATTTTGGATTTGTATATTTGTAAATAGCTCTTAAGAGCTTTTGTCTTTACTTTTATGATTATAAACACCTTTTGAACTCCTGGTTAGGAACTTAAAGTTCCTTGTGTATTTTAAATTGTGAATTTAAAATGTAACAGGTTTTTGGCTAGCCACTTTTCAAACATTAGCACACCAATTTTTCTTAAAATATAAAGACTTCCGCTGTGTTTTCCAATTTAAATTATTTAAAAGTGTCGGGTCGTCACAATTCTTAATGGTGTTAGATTGATTGGAAGATTTGGTATAAATTCATAGTTCTGATTGTTTCTAAATTCGTACATAGATGGGTAAGCAAGTTTTTCACAACTAACTTTATATCTTTTTGCCTTCTTTTTTGTTTTTGCTATTGTTAGAATCACTCTGTGTTTTTAGAACTTTGATAGTTAAGTTGGTAAGAATTTTGATCTCTAGATTTTTTTCCCTCTCTTTAATCACTCCATCTCCATATCCTCTTAATTACGAACATTTCATATTTAAATCAATGACGATTTTTAATGGTATTGAATTGAATGTTGCATGAATAAACTACCAGAAATTTGATCTTATCGTTACGCAATTCAGAAGTAAAAGAAAAAACGGGCACCTTCATAATCATCCAAGATGTCAAGGAAATATGATGCAGGTTAAAAGAATCCTGAATCCCTCCAAGGCTCCAAGACTAAAGAAAAATAAACAAATTGTGGAGTTTTCTATAAAAAATATGGTGGTTTGGTTGTATAAAAAAACATTTTAGAAGAAAATAAAACAATCGCAATATGTTTACTAATTTCATCTTTAGAAGAAAATAAATTAATATTATATTATACTCTGTTGAATATTGGTTCAAATACAGAATGTGCAGTCAGTACAAATAGTCACACTATAGTCATTCTCATGTGGAGCTCCCAGCTGGCAGAGAGAGAGGGAATATTGGTAGTTATGATTACCTAATGAGTGCACATGATTAGTGTGATTAGCTAAAGAATATTCCAGAACGTCTCAGGCCTCTTGTCAAGCTCATTCAACTTTATATAAGCGGCTGTAAAGTCATATTGAGAATGAGAGAGTGTGAGCTCATTTGTAAGAGTGATTGATTGAATAAATTGACTATGAATCTCTTGATTCTCCCATGGATGTAGGCACATTTTTGCTGAACCATGTATTTCTTTTGTGTACATCTCTTATCTCTTCTTGAATAGCTGCCGTTGTTGTTTTCCTTTAAATTCTTGATTTAGTATTCTCATTGAGTTGAATCTTGTGGATCTGCTGCTAAACTCAACATACTCATATATATGTACCTATTATTATTATTATTATTAAAAGAAAGAATGTTAGAATCAATATAGGACACTTCCATCCATTTTCAAATTTTATAATCTTATGTACAATTTCATTAATTTATGGCCTGCCTTATATAAATAATATAGGGATGATTGTAAATCTAATAAAATTTTCAATAATATTTATAAAAATATTATAGTTTAATAAGTGGATCACTTATTCACACATTAATCATTGATTAACGTACTAAAATTGTTATATTTACAAATAGTTTTACGTTATGATATATTTACAAATATTGCATCAAAATCTACTACTCAAGAAGAATTTCCCTTAATTATACTTACTTATGTAAAATTAAATATAGAAAATATGCTTATTTTATGTTATATTCATTTACGTTTAAATTTAGAAATTTTAATTGGGATGCCTATAAATTGATAAAATTTCAATAATATAATCTTTCTCATTAATAATTTTTTTTAAATAAATTTTCAGAATTAATCAATGTGGTCAATGTTTATTTTATTAGAGGATGGAAAACTAATTGAAAGATTTCACGTGCATCACACGTGGTAATTAACTAGTAAGGTAAAGTGAGCGATTATAAATCTATTAAAAAAATTATCATTCAACGGTTTAGTTGAGAAAAAATTAATTAGAAATAAATGTGTCTAATTTAATCTAATTAATACAATAATAGTATATTGGGTATAATAAAAAAATAGATATATCTTAAAAATTGAATAGTGACCATATTTAGAGACATTAAAATTTGATCATACGATTGAAAAACCGTAAAAAAAAATCCCTTTATAAATCTAGTGAGGGGTAAATAGAAGGGTACGATAGATAATCGTACGGTGATGACGATAAAAATTAAAAAGGAGGTTACAAAATGATTTTCAAGAGGAGAAACAGAAGGAATCTCTTAAACTGCCCCCCATGTGCAATTCTGAAAAAGAAAAAAAGAAAAAAAAAGTTGATAATCGCCATTGAAATTTATACAATAAATTAAAATCCATCCTTTCCTGGTGCTATTTTCTGACAATGATACGACTTGTTTGGGCCCCTTAAGTTTGAAAAGGAACAAAAAAATTACACGCATATGTATGCTTGGTGATTTGGGTTAGGAAGATAAAGATATGCTTAATATGGTAATGCATTGCATGTATGTAATATGCTTATTAACCTCTCTAGTTGTGTCTTCTTGTCCTCAGCCTAATCGCGCTTAATTTAGGTTAATATATCAAAACTTTTATTTTATGATAAATTGTTTATCTATTCCTAAGTTCAATAATTTATTGAATTGATTTTAATAAATTTTAATTCTGATATTTCAAATAGAAACAAAAAATAACGACATAAATAAAATTATATATATCTAAAATCTGTCATTTTAGTCAATTTATGATTATATTTCCCCTCCGTCCATCCTCATTTTCTCTTCTTCCTTTCCCATTTTGAGCTCTTAAAAAACTATATGAACTTTAGGCCACCATTGTTCATCTATTTCATAAAAGATAAAAAATGAATTAAACTCTTACATTTATAATGCATTTTTTTCTTTATAAATGAGGGAGTGAAGGACTGAAAATTTAGAAAATGGGAGCCTGGGCGCAGTGAAATGTAATAGTGGTTAAAAGGGAAGTGTGTGTGTTTTTCTTCTTCTATTATTTTCCCCAATTCTTCTGTCTTGTGATGGCTTTGCTTTGCGGACAGGTCCACTAACTTTTGTAGACCAAATATGGTCACCAATAATGCCTTCACGTGAGTGATGTCTTGGACTTTGTTTTTCTTTTTCTTTGTGTGTGTTTCCACTACTCTACTACCATACCCTTTCCTTCTTCTGTCCCCAAACGGCCAAACGTTATCTTTTCTTTGCAATTTTCTTCTCTCTTTTTTATTTCTTATCGGTGATGTTGATGATTTTCCATCTTAAGAAAATTAAAGTCACCGTATGATTTTGATGAATGGGTCATATCATTCATGAATTATACTTACATACTCACTTTTATATGTGTCATATGTTTATTAGATCTAGTATAATAGTATGTAATAAATACATATGTCCCATAAATAAATATGTGAGTTCTACTATATCATATTGGTCCAATAAAAACATAGCACGTATAAAGTAAGTGAACTCACTGGTGAGTATGCAAGTATTATTTAATAAAAAATGATACATAGGAAAGTCAGGATGAAATGGTACTCATGATGATTACCTAAATATTTTCCTATTTATTATTCTAGATGTTTTGAGTAGAATAAAAAATAAAATTTATAAAGATTAAGATTCAAGATTAATTATGAATGGGGAATACTACATCTAAAGCGAAAAAAAAAAGTAAGGGTAAAGTACCCCTTTAGTCCCTGAGTTTTAGAGGTTGTGTCTATTTTGTCCCTGCGTTTTTAATTTGTGTCTAAGTGGTCCATGAGTTTTGGATGTTGTGTCTATTTGGTCCCTGCATTTTCAATTTGTGTCTGAGTGGTCCCTGAGTTTTGGAAATTGTGTCTGTTTGGTCCCTAGATTTTCAAGAACTATTAGAAATAAATTAAATTGGTCCTTAATTTAACGTATTTGTTAACTTCTTACCATATTATTGACTTAACGCTGACATATCATATTTAATTTGGTCAAAATACGAAGAAGGTATTAATTATTATTTCAAATATTTCATCAATCTGGGCCTAAAATTTGATATAATAATTAATATCATGTCAGTATTTTGGTCAATTATCGATATTATGTTAATGAGTTAACAAATTAAAAAATAATTAAACTTATTTCTAATAATCCAGGGACCATTTAGACACAAATTGAAAAACTCAGGGACCAAATAGATATAATATTTAAAACTCGGGGACCGAATAGACACAAATTGAAATGCAGGGACCAAATAGACACAATATCCAAAACTCAGGGACCACTTAGACACAAATTGAAAACGTAGGGACCAAATAAACACGACCTCTAAAACTCAGGGACCAAATGAGTACTTTACCCAAAAAGTAACAATCTCTTGATGCTAGTAAAATTAGGGTGTGTTTATTGAAGCCAAAAGGGTTTTTAAATGGGTAAATTTTGGCAACGTTTTATAAGTAATTTTGATAAGAGGAAAAGTATTTTAAAATGTTTTTTAAATAAGCAACTAAATTGCTGCATTGTTTTTTTTTCCCTTCTCTTTAAATATTTACATTGCTAATTCTTTTATACACTTTTGTTTCTCTAATTTCACTCAGTATATATTTTCTCTCTAACTTCTCTGCGTACTTTCTCTCTCTAACTTTTTTCTATACACAATGTATCTCTAATTTATTTCTTCACATTTTCTTTCTTTATGGGTCTACACATTTTCTCTCTACCTTCTCTCTACATATTTTCTATCTAACTTTCACTGCGCTGCCCACAATGTCTCTCTCTAACCTTTTATACACATTTCATCTCTCTAATTTATTTATATACATTTTCTCTTCTTTATGGTCTACACACATTTTCTCTTAAAAAAAACTTTTTAAATATTAAAAACAAAATAATATATCAATAGACACTTTTTAAGTATAGGTACTTATAATAAAAGGAAATTTCATTGAGTAGCAGAATTTTCTTCAATATTTATAAATCTAACAGTTTTTAAAAGTATTTATAAATATAGCAGTTTTTTAAAAACTTTTATTCAAGTGAATCAGATAAATCAGTGATAACTAGGAGGCAATCAGTGATAACTTATCAGATAATTAGTGATTACGTCTCGAAGAAAAGGTTGTATATGTGTGCATGGAAGTTTTCCCAGATGGAGTGGGACGCCGTATCGAGCGATGTTACAAAATTAAAATATTGTGAATAAATATATTTAATTGGTTATAATATGAAGATGAAAACAAATAACATTAATAATAATGGTAATTGGATAAGACATTTCATCACTCCGAGAAAAAAAAACACTGAAATATAGATCTTTGGAGTACATTACCAGTATCACTGCCGTGAGGATTAAACAAAGGCGTAGCTAGTTGTTTTTGTCGAGATTACCTTAAACAAAATTGGAGAAAATAAATAAACGAGAAAAAGGCAAAAAAAAAGTATGTGTAAAAACTAAGACAGCCACCCTATTTCCATTGCAACACTCACTCTTATACATCAGATCACAGACTGTCAGCTCCAACTTGAGTAAATTTTTTTTACCCTTTGTTATAAATTTTGGTAAATCTAAGAGAGATGATATTAAGATATGAGGGAAAGTGAGGAGATATGTTAAATTAGGTTATTTAATAAGAGTATATATTTCCATGATCAAGATCAACCCGGCCGTTCGATTGTGTTATTACATTTGTATGTGGTATCGTATGGTCAAAGGGACAAAATAATGACTGACAAATGTGTATGGTGTCAGGCTCAGGCTCAGGCTCAGGGAAATGAAAGCACCTTCTTCTCTCTTAGGCCAACTGAGAAATGGATCATTCATGTTGAAATTAATATTATTAATGAAGTGATCGATCTCACGTAGTATGGTAAAGCAAGGAAGCGATGCGCTACATATAATGAAATGAATAATTTAAGGTGTGGTGTGGTGGAATTACAAATAATGAAAAAGAAAAAAGATACCATCTTAACGTGTGGACCCTATGAGGACGGGGAGTGATCGTCAATGCAATTAGTAAGCATAGACAAGGAGCGGCTCCTAGGAAAAGACTCGTGTTAGTTTGTGGGGACAGTCGAAGCAAGATGAAAAAAGGGTTTGATAATTGTAGCTAGAGAGATGATCAAACATAGAATATAGATGAAGACTATGGCTAGCTTTTACTCACTACTCATTATGTTGTCTGAGAAAGAATAACATCTCTCTCCCTCTCTCTGGATTGAGGGGTTGTTGGGAGCAACAGGAAGGGAAAGATTAAAAAAACAAAAGTATATGATCATGATCAAAATCTAATTTCACTCTAATTTACTCCTAACACAGTACTCGTCTGTCTCTGAATGTGCGTGCGTGCGTGAGTGTGTGCGTGTTGGTACGTAGGGCTTTTCATGTTTTTTTAATAATATAAAAAGGAGGGGTTAGCGTGTTCCGAAATTGAAAGAAAGATATGTTAAACCCTATGGAAGAAGATGAAGATGATGTTAGGCGTCCATTAGCTGTGACTCATCTTCTTCAACATACACTGAGAAGTTTGTGTAACTCTCACTCTCATTGGGTTTATGCTGTGTTTTGGAGGATACTTCCAAGAAACTACCCTCCACCCAAGTACTTAATTAACATATATCCCTCTCTTTTATTATTATTATTATTATTATTATTCTCTTATGATTTTAATTCCCATTCTCTCCTAGCAGATGGGATGGTCAAGCTGCTTATGACAGATCAAGAGGGAACAGAAGAAACTGGTATTAAAAATTCAGTTTTCTAATGGGTGGTCCAATTGAGAATTGAATTGAATTGAATTGAATGAATGGGTGCAGGATACTAGTCTGGGAAGATGGTTTCTGCAACTTCGCGGCCAGCTCCTCTGTTGATACTGGACTTCAACCAGACCTCTTCTTCAAGATGTCTCATGAGATCTACAATTATGGAGAAGGGCAAGTTTTGTTTATTTTAAATCAGAAGCTGAGATTGCATTTCCCAGCTAATTAATGAATATGAAATTATATGATGACACACACAGTTTCATTGGAAAAGTGGCTGCGGATCATGCTCATAAGTGGATATACAAAGAACCAAATGATCATGAAATTAACTTCTTGTCATCATGGCACAACTCACCTGACACAGTACTCTACTCTACTTAACCCCCATCTTTTAATCATTCTTTCATTTCTTTTTTTTTTTTAGAAATTTGATTTTGACTGATTTTTGCAGCAACCTAGAACTTGGGAAGCACAGTTTCAGTCCGGTATAAAGGTACTATATAAATATATATATATCCTTTCATGTCATATGTAAATCTGTGTTTTTATTTATTTTTTTTGCAAAAATGCAGACCATAGCTCTTATTGCAGTTCGAGAAGGAGTTGTTCAATTAGGAGCTGTACACAAGGTTAGCTTTTTTTAATTTTATTTTATAGAGATGGGTGTGTGTGTGTGTGTACACTACAGCTTTCCTTTTACACGAGAGATTGTGGTTGTATATCTGTATAAATGAATTAGGTGATTGAAGATTTAAGCTATGTGGTGTTTCTAAGAAAGAAATTCAACTATATAGAAAGCATTCCGGGAGTACTTTTGCCACACCCCTCCTCGTCATCGTCATATCCTTTCAAAGTCGATGGTTATGCCGGCATCGGTGGGAGCTCAGCCTCAGCCTCAGCCTCAGCCTCAGATAATATATTATGGCAATTACATGGAGGTGGAGTTATAGCAAACCCAAACCAAGAAGCTGAGTTAAATAATAATATGTATGACAATGTGGGGCAATTGAGAATAACTCCATCTATGAGTAGCCTTGAAGCTCTCCTCTCAAAGCTACCTTCAGTAGTACCTCCTCCCCCACACACATCCATGGAAAAGGTGGCTAAGGAAGAGATTCACCAACTGGGTCTCGGTCAGCCTGAGACCACCACTTCCTTTTCTTCTGCTTATAATCGCTTTCCAAATACAATGTCTACCACATCCAACCAAAAATACTAGCTTAGTTTTATCATCATCAGTAGTAGAAGATTAAATCATATCAATTTGGCCTATATAATTAACACTAAGCTAAGCTATCTCTTGTCTTCATTGATTAGTGATCACTACCAAATTATAATTAGTTCATCTCTTCTCAGCACCGCTTCAAAAACTTTTAAACCCTTTAAATTACAAGTTTTAACTTTAAATTAAATTATTGTTAACATCTGCTTTAAAGTCTATTTCATCACAATGATATGATTTGTTTATAGAGGGACAACAATATATTGTAACAATTTGAAGATGAGATATGATCCAAATTAGAAATGATAACGAGATAGGACAGGGTTCGTGATGCCTTCTCATCGCCTCACCCCATTGAAAATTTTAATCTACGTCCCCGGGCAGCCCCATCCCCCGATATTGGGATTCAGGGATTCCCCTATCAGATCGTGTTTTTTAGCGAGGGAAATACATCATTTTGTATTTCATTAGTATAATTATTTTATAAATAAAACTTAATCAAATATTAATAGATATATAAAAAAAATCTATACACTTTTATTTTTAAAATATATTTCAAATATATAAAACAATTTTTTACTAATTAAAAAAATATCATCATCATCAGTATTCTTTTTTTAAAAAAGAAAAAAGGACGGGTGAAATCAGGGAATTCCTACCTGTTAGACTTTGTGAGAAGGACGCGAGATTAGTGAAAATATGTGATCTAGTATAACATTTATTTTATTTACTTGTATTATATACGCTTGTTTAGGGGCGTTGAAAATAGCAGCATGCTTAAAAGTTTTAAGCATGCTGCTATTTTCATTCAGAATTTGAATAAAGTAAATTTAAATCAATCCTATAGCAAAGGTTGAAAAAGAAAACCATCACACGATTCCACTTAGCCATAAAGCAAGTCTTCGAAGTGTTGCAACATTAATAAATATAATAAATACAAATCACATCATGACATTGATTTATAAATCACACTCCTACAATTAATTATAAAAAGAAATTGGGACTCGTATTTAACTTATGAGTGCTCTAATTTCAATAAAATAACAAAAAAAATTAAACAGGTGAGTACAACTTTTATAATAACTCGCGTAAATCGCATTCATATGTTAAAAAATTATATTAGTTACATTCCAATGCTCCTCCCGCCTTTCGATCCCATTACTATAAATGATGATGGAATAACATTCTATTTTTTCTTGTAAGGGAATGAATTAGTTGATACTTGATGACATTAAATTAAATAATAAATTAAATGCGGCTTTCAAATAAATAACTCCTTAATGGAAAGCTTCGACTTCATCCTTGAAGTGTTTGAGTAGGTTGTCAGTCCTCATCACTGAATGGTCTCCCTTATCTCTCACCCGTACACTCACCTGCCACAAGAACTCAGAGAATCAAACACCATAACAAATTAGAATTGAAAATTCAGGATAATTTTTTGCAATATGAAAATCATACTGAGAAAAAATGTCCTGGGATTATTAAATGGGATGAATTTTAGTTTTCTTATACACACAAACTAGCATAGACAACATATATTACTCAGAAAATTAAGTGTGGATAAAACCTGTCCAGTGTTAGCCTCCTCCTCACCAACGACCAATATGTAGTTATACTGTGCCAACTGTGCTTCCCGCACCTGCAAGAAATCAGTGTGACTATTTCTCAAGCAGTATTCACAAGAAGGTTGTTGATCTTAACCAACTGTTAACTAAAGAAACCATCCATTGTTTTGATTAAACACCATAATCCACAAGATAGTAGACGAATTAATGTTGGCTAAATTCACTTCTATGTTCAAAACTAAGAACAAGGCACAAACTCGAGAACACAAAAGCATGAACAGGTAGTTGGACTCACCTTCTTCTGGATCTTTCTGTCAGTTACATCCACATCAACATAATAACCAGCATGATGAACTAGATCACGCACCTAAAAAAAGAGGATAGCAAGATAGTACCATAATCTCTAAATATTGTATTCTCTAATGTAACGTAACAGCCACACAAGTTGAGAAGTCTTTTTTTTTTTGTTTTGAGAAATGAGGATTCCAAAATGTCTTGAATCATCCAAATTGTAGTTCAAACGAAAAAGTTATAGCTAAAAGAAAGTTAACGGAACTGGAAGGGAGGGTCTCATTGGTATAATTTTGAACTCATTGCCATTTTTTCAACTCCGGGGTGTTCATGTATTTGACCAAAACCACAGAGGTTATTTGCAATTTACCCGAAATAGAACCGAACGAAGTAAGAGGTAGGGAATATCTAGTAGTGTTTTGGGAGATGAGAGGAGTTCTCATATTCTCCTCACTAAAATTTTGAATATTAGAACTTTGTCAATGAAGCTTAAAAAAACAGATTGTGTCATATGAATGAAATCAACCATATGATACTTTAAGCACTACCTTCAGTGCATAGGACTGGGATTTCTCTGATACGGGGCACACTATTGCTTGACGCGGACTAAGCCAAAAGGGCCACTTCCCTTTGTAGTGCTCCAACAATATAGCAAACATCCGCTCAACAGAACCAAAGATAGCTCTGTGAATCATAACTGGACGCTCCCTCTTAGCCTCATCCTCTGCTGAGTAGAACAAATCAAAACAAGCAGGAAGCTGGAAGTCCAACTGCAAACAAATGTGTGTACATTGTAAAATAATTCTGCCACATGAAAGTTCAAGCAACAAATGAGGGCAAGAAACACGAATAAGTATACAATACCTGAAGGGTTGCACACTGGAATTTCCTCTTCAATGCATCAGATACACTAATATCTATCTTTGGGCCATAAAATGCACCATCTCCTTCATCAATCTGTATCACATGACCAATTAATTAACTAGACACAGAAACCCTTAAAATTTTAGTCTAATCCACATAGACACAAATAAGATCAAGATTTTTATTCAGGTTAAGAAATAAAAATTCTTTATAAAAATGTAAGAAAAAGAGATCAAAGAATATGGACAGAAAAACAATAAAAGAAAAATGGAATATGAGTATGAGTATGATTATGAATAAAGTCATGGCAAGGAAATACAAGTATGACTCCAATGGATGGTTTCCCGAGAGAAGTATAGTAGCTCTAAAAGTCATTGGCATGCTGTTTTCTGCAACCACATATGTGCCTTTGGGAGAATAAGTGGGTTGAAGATACCCCTCTACCTCTCTAAGGACTTCTTTTCCAAGGATGTATTACACTACAAAAATAGAAAGGAGGAAAGTCTACATTAGCAGTGTTTGGAATAACGAAACTGAAAGCTATCCTGAGTTTAGGAGGCAGCTAAATGAGAGAGGGATGGAAATTATGTCCCCTAAAATCTAAAAAATTGGTGGGGGTTGCTGAATACCAATGGGATGATTCTGAATTTCCAGGCAAAAGTCAATATTTGTCGGAACAAAAATAATGAGCCAATGTTGATTACAACTATCAACTTTGCTTTAAGATCTTAAAACACGAAAAAATAGTCATCAAATCACAGTACAGTGTGTTTACTCCCCAGGTGAAGGTTTATTTTCACTTTGCACCATCAAGCAGTAGAGATTTGGCAGGCGTAAGCAGCGCAACCGCTCCTCTTTCGGAACTCGAGTACTTTCTGTTTATTACCTGAAGCTTACTTCTGCTAGCGAGCCCATGAGGCCATAGTTTCTGCTCAACTTTGTTATGTCTAGGCTGAGTGAAATGCGTACATTTTTTAGGATAAATCTTCTCCTTGGAACTCTTTGGGATCTTACCCTTTATCATACTTTCTTTTGGGCAAAGTTTTTTAATTTTGTATCAGTCTGTCTTTTCATTCCATGTACTCCTTTTTGCAGTTCCCTGTTTCCCTTTTATTTTGCTTTTGTGGACTTCTAGTCCCGGATTTGATTAATGAAAATTCAACTTTCCATAAAAAATAAAAAAGATGCCTTCAAAAATTGTCAACAAACATCCTCGAAAAGAAACTAAAAGACTTCCTTTTGGCTTGAGAGGGTATCGAAGAGCGGAAAATCATTATTAAAAACAGTGGGATCCTCAAGTAGGCTAAGTTGAAAATATTTAAAATGGAATGGCCAAAGAAAGAAGAAGGTTGACGTTGAACTTGGAAAAGAAAATAATAAGGTCAACTTAAATCCTTTACAAGATTCCATAAACAAACTAAAACTTTTTTCTCCAGTCAGAGTCAGATACAAAGTGAATTAAAATTTAGCAAACTCAATCAAGAGTGCAAAGCAATTTAATTAGAACCGAGAGAAAAGCTTGCATCCCTTATGAAGCAAACCCAGATCCCATCTATATGTTATTATATTAGCAATAAAATTCAAGTTTACCCACATTACAAGTACCTGCCAAGGGTTCCCAAATTCATTCAATGCTTCTGTAAGTGCAGCTTCAGCTTTCTCCCATGTTTCCAAATCTCCAAGGTATTTCTCTGGCCTCTACAAAACAGAAACAGAGACTAATAAGACAAAATGGAGTGATGTAAAACACAATACAGCCCAAGCAAACACTTTGACAAGTAAAAGTTAAAATAAAATGCAGAATTTGATTTAGGCAGAGAGATGAGTGCTGACATATACAAACTGAGATGTAATCAGAGATGAGAATGTGTGGTATTCTTTGAATATAATGAACACAACCATCATTAAGAAACGTGAAGGCACAAGGAGTGCAAGAAGCACATACGAAAAGGGGACAGTAAAGCATCAACCAACAACCTTTTAAAATTTATACATAAATTGACCAGGATTTAGAGTACTGGACTTGGAGCCAAATGTTTATTTTTTTAGTCACCCAAAAATTATCTTGGGTATGAAAAAAGAATAATTCCAAATAAGATACTAGTGTGAAACATAAACAAGGGAACCCGAACTTCATCTCCAAGAAATGACAGAAATCAATACATTCAAATTGTAATAAAATCAGAGTTATCCAAATACAATCCTAAAATGGCTATTTATAACCTTACAAGATAAAACAAGATTAGAAAATTAACTAAAATACTAAAGCTATACTAATTAACTAAATAAAATAAACACCACTATCCTAATTATCTCCCACATAAGATACCTTGACCAACATACCATTCGTTATAAACAAGTTGGTATTTTCAGGATAATTATCATCAGAATTACATGTAAGAAAACTTGCTTCATCAATATTACTTAACAAGAGATGGAAATTTCACCTAAAGATGAATAATTGAGGAAAAGTAGGATGTGTCCTACAGTCCTACTAAAGAAAAATGCATTAGCTGACACATCTAGAATTCAAATAATGTGAAGGTAAAAATAAAGAAATATCTTTAAAATCTTTGTTAATATATTATTTTACAATGCCAAGAATGGTTTGTCCTAAATTCCCTGAGATTAGAAACATACCGTTGATAGCTTCAGCTCAAAGGTGAACCCAAAAATGTTATAAGTATATTTGATGAACTCAAGGACACCCCTTACTTCATCTTTTATCTATAAAATGAAACAAAGCAAAAACAGGAAAAAGAAGAAAATGTGAATCTTGATATTTTCAGAAGCTATACTTGTCTGCATGTCAAATAGATAATATTAACCTGGGACTCCCTGCAGAAGATATGAGCATCATCCTGTAAGAAACTTGGAGTTAGCTTTGTGAGCAGATGAGGTATGCAATTAAAAACTAACAAACATCTCAAACCTGAATGATCAGGATATAGAAAAACATATGAAACCAATATAAAGAGATACTGACAGCATTGTAACCCTAGATCTTGAAATACCTGCTCAAATCTTCTCACACGAGTCAATCCAGTCAGCGCCCCACTAGCCTCATTACGATGCAAAACCCCAAAATCAGCCAATCGAAGAGGAAGTTCTGTAAAATAACAATAATCGTTGAATATATGATGTGAACAATAGAAAATATCTAAGAATACACAGAAAGAATATAAAAAACAAAATTTCACTCAACAAGACAAGATTGCGAAGATTTGAAGTGAGTGTTAGTTGAACTATTGATAACACACTATCGCTAAGTAAAAAAAACTACTGATAACAACAGCACATATAAGCAACATCTGTACGCACCCCTATAGGATCGCACTCTATGCTGGAACATCAAACAGTGGCCAGGACAATTCATTGGTTTCAATCCAAATTCCTGCTTTTCAATCTGTTCAGGAATTTATAAATAAGCTCAAATCAACTATATCATGACCAAAACTGAAAGAATATATTCCTTAAAGAATAATGTGAGGACTTGTCATATTAAAATTTCCCAGACATGCTATACACAACTTGCAATGCTTATGATGCAGGAGGTTGTTTTGAAACCAACTTCTTAGATAAGGGGGCATGTTCTATGGTAAGTTGGATTCTTTGCTATTTTGTGGAATATATGGCTTGAACGAACATAAGGGGTTTTCCAAGGAACAAAGAGATCTTGAGATTATGTTTGGGAATTAGCACATGTTAATACTTCTTTCTAGTGGTCTATTTCCAATCTTTTTTGTAAAATTCTTGTTTCCTTGATTCTCACAATTGGGTCATATACTTGTAATTAGGTGGTGGTGACTTACATTGTTTTGTTTTGTGTTTGTTGTATGTATGTATATCTTTAATTTTCTCATTATTTTTAAATAATTTTAGATATTACTATTTAATTAAATTCACTTAGGTTGTATTTATTACAAAAAAATGAAATATATAAATATGTTTAAAATTGTGTGTATTGCACGTGGTAATGAACTATAAAATGTTGTGAATTCATCTAAAAGAGGTCATCGGCAAGCTTGTTCAGGGTGTTCTTTGTCTATGAGACCACATGCCCACAATTTTGTCATCCAGCTTGTAATTGGGTTTTGTAATTAGATAAAGACTTTCGATTAAGTTTTAATCACTTTTGTACATAAGAAAATTTGTATCCTTTTTAGATAAGTGAGAGGCAGCTCTCTACAATCTGAGATTGCCCACAATCTAAGTATTTTTTATAATGACTTGCTACTGAAGTGTTAAGCATGTGCTGTACCAATCACTTAAGACCAAGTTAAGTAAGTGTGTTGGGACACTTATCAACCGTAGAATTACTTGTCAAGGACATTGAAAATATGGAAATCACTAATCAGTATTCCTATTCTAATCTATGCTCACAGGGTCACAAGGGTTTAAATGTCCAAAATCATGCATACATTCAATGTATATATGTTACTTATTGCAAGGACAAACCTCAAATACGAACATATTCTCCTTGTAATTTGCTGCATGACCAGAAGTTTCCCATAGTTGCATATTGTACATATTTGGTGACAAAACCTGCAGAAGAACTAAAAAAGTTACATACGGAGATAGTATATTGCAATTTCATAAGGATTGCAATGCTGGCTGTCAACCTCTTCATAACCCCGATCCTTATATTGAGTGCGCATAAACTCCATTAGTTTGTTGTAGATACGAGCCCCATGAGGAAGGAAGAACCAGCTTCCTGGACTATAATGGATAAAACAACAGGATATCAAGAACAGTTCCAGTAGCATAGGCTACACTTCAAGTACCAATAATTTGAATACCTAAGTGGATGACAAAAGAAAAGCTCTTGTTTTGTACCCAATAATCTGTGGTCATACTTCTTTGCTTCCTCAAGCATATTGATGTATTCCTGCACAAACAGATTAAATTTATAAGAAGATCAATCCTATTAAAAGCAAGGAATGAAATGAATTTGAAACTCAACTGTACCACCAGTGATCAAATCATCAAACTAATTTCCAATTATATCTTAATGTTGGACACATCCACATTTAATTAACAAAAAGATGAGGTTTCTAAGAACTAAGCACCATAAAGAAATTCCAAAGTATGAGAATCACCTTTAAGCGTTTTTGATCTGGATAAGATATCCCATAAACTCTTTGTAAGCTTTCACGATCTTTACTTCCCCTCCAATAGGCTGATGAGGCCTGGAAAGTGCAAATTGTTCTTATTTCTTTAGATAAGAGACAGTCCTTTCATTGATCATTGAGATTCTTATGCAAGCACCTTGTATATGTGTTTTTAAGAACTGGTGTGAAATTTTCTTCAACGGTGTAACTAAAATGATGAGAATTCAGGCATCTTCCAGTATTTCATTATCTGGTAAAAAATAGTAACTAAAACAATCAATAAATAGATGATCAAAACAAGCACGCAAAAGATCAGGGAAAAAGAGACATGCTCTATGACTTTCTCGCTTATCATAGATCCTGATGCCAAATTATTAGTTTACCAGTAGCTCCAAAAACTTGAGCAAATATAGAGAGGAGAGTGATTTGAAATAGTGATATGAAATCCTTGTCTAGAGAATAGAGAGAGAAGTACCGATGCAGCCTTGAGTGCAGCAGATTCAATTTGCTTGAAGTGATCATCATTCAAGCCTAAATAATCATGATAAAATGCATCGTAATAGAATCCCTGACATGGAATTCCAATTAATTATTGACGAAACAGAATGAATGCCGAAGAAAAGAAAAGAAAATGACCTCTCCTCTGGTGGTGCAGGGACCAATGCAGAGCTTGCAACCATAGACCATCTCGAGAGACTGAAGGAAGAATGAGAATGAGAATGAAGATGAGCATGAGCAATGAGAGAGTGAACCTGTCCGAGTATATGAGCGCTAGAATGCCAAAAAGTATCACGGCCTTGATCAGTATCGAAAGTGAAAAGCTTAAGCTCACAATCATCCTCAAGAGCTCTGTTCATATCCCATAGAACACCGTCCACTTCAGCAATCAAAGCATTCGCACCCAAACTTTTGGAGATCTCTCTAGCAACATCAACTGGGGAAGTTTGCCATTTCGTACCTTCCTTCACAGTCCCATCAGGCAAAGTGATCCTGTAAAAATTCATTCAAACTAAATAAGAAAATGTGATTGTATTAATTTAATTTAATTTAATTTGGAAGAGAGACAAGACAAACTTGATTGGATGAGAGGGAAGAGAAAGACGGGTAGCGAGAAATTGTGATTGGATTGATTGAAAAAGTTGAATGCGTTTAGGAATAACGGAATTCAGGTAGGCATCGTCTTTAGCAGTCATTGAAGAAGAAGAAAATGCTTTACGGCGGCAATGAAATGAGAAAGACTTCCCGATGTGAGACCAAGACCACCACCTTAACATAAACACCATATGCAGTGCCTCTCCGACTCCACCTTCCTCTGCCTCTAGCTTCTCTTTTTTACTAATTAACAATTTTCCCTTGACACGGTTAAGTCAAGGGGTCAAGCTACAGTACAAGGAATAAAAGTTTCAGTTTGGTACAGAGACTTTTATAAACCCTTAGATACAACTCATTTGATCTCAGCCTTTTATTTTTTTACCTTAACTATTTTATTAAATCTAATTTAATTTCAACCGTTAGATTATAATCTTAAATCTCAACCATTAATTTTGAATTATAAATAAACATATTTAGATTGTTTTATAAATAAGTTTGATTGTCATTTCATCTTTTGAATGTGATTGTTCTTAATATTATTTACGTAATTGATTTTCTTTAATGTCATTAAAGGTGATCGTTGTTTTTTGAATGAGATCGTCGTTTTTTATATTTGTTTGTAATTTTTTATTGTGACTAAATGTGATTGTTTCTTTTCAAATGTGATTGTTTCTTTTCAAATGTGATTGTTCCCTTATAAATGAAATCTTTGTTTCATTAAAAAATATTTGCGTGATTTTTTTTATGTGGTTAAATATGATCATTGTCATTGTTTATCTGATTGATATTATTAAGTTAAAATTATTTGTTTTTTTAAATGTGATTGTCTCTGATAATCGTATTTCAAATGTGATTGTTGTATTTTGAATTTGATTGTCATTAATTGTCGGTCGATTCAAATCAAATATGTGTGATCATGTTGTAACCAATTAAATTTTATATAGCCAATGAACAAAATATACGTGATCTCATAATCATTCAAATTTAAATTTGTGAGAAACAAAACGTTGTGTGATCGACAATATATGATTGTCTATTTGGTGAAACTTTTATGATCACTATCCTATATATGTGATCACATACTCAGTCCAAATTCATATGCATGATCACTCATTTATACATGTGATCATATATTCTTATAAATATGATTTCGTGATCGACTATATTGTGTATGTGATCGCAAAACAGTAAACTTTATATTTGTGATTGTATATGTGATCTAACACTAAATTTAAAAATCTAAGAAAAAAATCATGACATACCTGGATTTTCAAATGACTGTGAAAAGTTTGAAAGGGAGATGATAGAGTTTGATAGTTAGGAAAAAAAGGAGTTAATTGATGGAGAAAATCCAAATAAAATCTTACATAATATTTCTGTTAAGTACAGCTGTATTTTTTAAATTTTAATTTATTTAAATAATTAAAATAAAGACACAGTAAAAAAAAACCACAGTAACTGACTTCCTGTACCATACAGGATTTTTAGTCCCTGTACTGTAGAATTTTCCTAAGTCAAGTTAACCAGCTTCAGTTACTGTGAAAATGGAATGAATCGTCTTCCAATCTGAAAGATTTTAATTTCTTAATTAAAATATAGTTATAATAAAATAATAATAATAATAATTTATTGTGGTTGGAGTAATCGAGAGCATGTTTTTTTTTAAATTACATCAAAGTGGGGGAGGGGGACTCGAATTGTCAACCTCAAGAAAAGAGAATATATATCTAACCAATTGAGCTATGCTCATATTGGCGAGCACGTGTTTATTTGAAAGGAGATAATAATTATTATTAATATTATGATAAAATGAATTATTTAAAAAAAAAAACATATTTGCTATTGTTTAATCAGCAAAAGATAAGATACAATTCGATTTTGAATTGTAAGTAGTGGCTCTTTCCAATTCCAAGTTATTTCGCTCTCAATCTCCACCGTTCAAGGACTAGACTAGACTAAACTTGTGCAACATGAAATCAAAGAACTTCTTCCTTATAACTTCCTTCCCAATCTGCTATTCACCGTTCTCATAAAAAACTTAATACAACACGAATAATTTTTTATGCTATGAAAAAGGGGACAGCTCTATGATTTCAATAATCAACTTTATGTAACTCCAAATCAAGAACTAAAGTATACTGTGTTTCAAATTCTCAAGTCGATATCAATACCAACACCACCTATATAGCCTTTCATTTACTCAAGATTCTGGCTATAAGCAAAATATGTCCCAACAATATCATTAGTTCTCCAAGAGATCAGCCATGCCCCATAGAACTGTTTCATGAACCAATATTATGATGATTGAAGACGGGATCTTCATAATTTACAGGCTTAATGACAACTGATTCAAGCTTCCCATCCTGCTCCTGAACTGCTCCAAAAACAATTTCACTGGTTTTCTCGTAATATGTATGTGGAGTAGATGAATGATACCTATGATGTTGCTGTTTCTTCTGCTGCTGTAAATCACCATCCCACCCATTATAGAAAGCCCGACTTTGCCTCAATTGATGCAACTTCTCGGCATCCTTGGACATAAAAGGATAGGTCTTTCTTGGAGTGGGTGTCCTCGTTTCAATTGAAGGAGGCTCATCTTCATCTGGAATCACAAAACTTTCCTGCACCGGCCAAGCACTGGAATGTTTTTGCTGCTGCAGGTCTGTATACTGGGAAGTTGGTGCCTTCTTTATAAAACCAGGAAAGACCCCTCCTAGAATTTCCAAGGCGGATGTCCCAGTATTAACAAGAAGCTTCCCTACAGAACCAAAGAACCCTTCTTCTTGCTGCTCCAGTTCATCTTTGGTAGGGATTAAAGGTGGCCTTACAGATTTCAGAGGCTTGTTATGTAGGCTTGCAGCAGAACTAATTTTAATTAGACCCTGAAATTCAAACGGCAATAGGATTAGAAAGCCCCACCCGGCCATAAAAAGGCACTACAAAAATAAATGTGGGCTAGGCTCTAAGGGCCGACATTCCACACTGAATGAATAACGACTTTAAGGGCAAGTATAGAAAGAAGTAGTTTTTAGTAATTTTTTTCTGCCTTTGCTTACTAAAATACATCTCAATAACAGTTTTCAGAAAGTCGAAACCAAAAACAACATTTTTCTGTTTTTGAGTGTTTTCGTTCTTGTTTCTTACAAAATCTACTAAAAAACAATCACGAATTCAATACCATTAATCCAAACTTTCCGATAAATTCAATTAAACCAATAAAAGTAAATCAAAACACGAGTCTGAAAACACTTCTTAAAAATGTTCTTTTGAAAGCAACTTTTGGAAAATAGGTTTTAAAAAACTCCTCCAATAGGTCTTAAATAATTTCATACTCAAATAATTTGGTTTTTTTTCTTTCTAAAAGAACATTTAAATAGACAAAAAAAAAAAAAAAAAATCAGAACAAGAGTCAGAAACCACTTGCTTAAAAAGTTATTCTTGTAGGACAATTTTAGAAAATACATCAAATAAGTCCTACTTTATAATTTCCAGTCAGAGAAAGCATAATTATCCTCAAAAGTAATTTGAAGAATAGAATAAGTGGAGATATCATGTTAGTCCAGCTTCTATCGTCTGCTTCAATTTGAATGCCATGGTATAACAAAGGAGAGAAAACTTTTTATTTGGTGGGGGGCAAGAAACCGTAGACAAAAGACATATTGAAACACTCACGCTCTGAGAGGCAACGGTTAACCTGTTGGCGACCAACCTACATTGTAGCAAGGCCAGGAGGTAACCAAGGAAACCAGCACCAATAAGCACTGTGATCCCTGCAGTGATGAAGAGAAGCACCGCATTTAGGCTAGTGAGATTGACATGTAATTTTATTTTATTTTTAAATGACGAAATAGCTTTACCAATGGGAAAACCGTTTCCATATTGATAAGCACAATCATCAAAATGGAGTTGGATCTCTCTAATAGCACGGTTTCCTCGGTCTATGACAAGAAGGGAGCAGCTGCTTCCAATATAAACAACATCAAAATCATCAGAGAATTTTAAATCTTCACTTGATCCCTCCAAGTTTGCCCCTCCACGGCCCCATTTCCCTCCTGCAATTGTTGTGACACCTGTGATATGGTGGTGGATAGATGATAAACCTCTCCCATATTTCTCACATTATTGTCGACAGATAACAAAAGTGAATAGAAAATCATTATTATGATGATAACAAGGGGTTGAAATCCAGTGACTTGACTGAGATAGTAATTCATATATTTTTCGTTAAAAATAAAAGGCAGTTAGTTGGTATGGAAAAGTATATATTCACCAACAAGTATCACTAATCTTTCTGATAGCTAAGTTGTGTGTGTCAGCAACATATATGTTTCCTCTGTCATCAACAGCAATCCCCTTTGGATGGTTCATCCTTGCCTCTCTATGCTTTCCATCGACATGTCCAGAGTATCCTTCAGCAGATCCTGCCACCAGCTTCGGTCTGCTGTCTGTAATTTTTTTTATGGATAAATATGATCAAATCATTAATTAAACAAGGAGTTAAATGCAAAAGACCCATGCAGTTTTGATTATTGCTAAATCATACACCTACACTTTGAAAATGTTTTTAAATACCCTGCGTTTTAGTAAAATTGTAAATCGCACTCTTCTATCAATTAGTTTTAACGAAATTGAGACACATACATATTCTACGCATGTCATGTATTCCAATTTTGTGAAAAAATAACAAAAAAAATATAACGAATGAGTAGAATTTTTAGAATAAACCATTATGTTATGATGTAAAATCTCTAAATCAAAGTCATATGTTCAAATTTTCAACGATGTTCAAATGTGTGGCATGCATAGAATATGTATGTGTCTTAATTTCGTTAAACTATCAGATAGGAGGGTACAATTTTACTAAAATGCAGGGGGTATTTTAGATTTAACTCTTAAACAAGTATGTGAAGGCCTCAGCTGGAAACTTACAAAGAGAGAGAGAAGCAGATATCCTGTAAATGTTGCTATTGGCAGAGTCAAGAATAAGAAGATCCCCACCATTAGGAAGCATCTCAACCCAGTAGGGTTCAATGCCAAGCTTGCTTCCATCAAACACGGTCTCCACATAATAACCACTCTCAAACTTCATTACTGGACGTCCGCCAGACATTACTGCTAAATTTGCAAATATAAAGATTAGATTAGGTTGAACTTCAACATTCACTCACTCAAAGAGATCTATCTATAATAGCATTAGCATTAACCTGTTTTGGTAGTTGCTTTGAGTTTGAGCCATTTCATAAGCTTAGACACAAGATTCGAAAAATACCCACTAAAAACCTCTGCCAAAAACAAATAAATAAACACAAATCAGGCTGAACTTGAAGCAGGGATATGATATGGTATGGTAAAGCTCATTCATAAAAAAAGACTCACTTGCGGGGGAAGAAGTCGAAGCTGGAGCTGATGATACGCATCCAAAAATGAGCAAAAGGATAAAACAAGAAACAAAAGCAAAAGAATTGTTAGGCATGGCCATGCCCAAAACTCACAGACAGCGGAGCGGAGCAATGCTATTCGTTTCAATTCAAGGAAAAAGAAAAGAAAAGCTGCTCACTCACTCACTCACTCACTCGTCAAAATCAAAAGCAATGCCTTTTTTCTTTTTAATATTACAAATTTACCCTCTCCTCTCACAACTCACAATTCAACATTGCGTTGTGGTACTCTACCTACTGCTGGTGGTGTTCTCTTTTTAATATTGACGAGCCAAAAAGGTGTCCCTTTTCAAAATTAATCACTTTTTTTCACCCGATTCTTCCTATCCGATACCACTTTCTAAAGACGATCGTAATTGGAATGTTTTGTCTATATTCAAAAAAATTAATAATAATAACAAGTTTTATGAAAGGTCTAATCTTTTATTTTCATCTCACTCCTTTAAAAGATTCTCCCTACCCATCTTAGTGCAGTACAAAGCAAAAGTTACAAACTTTACGAGGAATAATCTCAACCCCAAGGCACCCGCAAATGAAATAACAAGAGATCTGATATTTGTATTTGTGTTTGAGGGTGAAACTCAAAACTAAAATTAATGGTGATTTAGTTGTTGCCCGTTTGAGATAACTTTAGAAAGTGTTTAAAAATGATTTTGTGAACCATTAAAAAACATTTTTAAAAGAAAACAATCAAGATAAGTTATATACAAATACGAGTGACTGTGGTGTGGTCATGCCTGAGAATTATTTTACAAAATATTACATTACATTACATATACTACAAATTAATATTTGCACCAAGAAAATGATTATTCATAGATGATACATCATTCCTACCTCAAGAGTAGAGGCATGTGGTAAATTAAGGGGGTAGCTTGGTCCCCTGCTATTCCTCCTCAAGAATTCATACCCATAGTTGATTATAAGTTTTCTTAACATGTTTGATCCTTGCTTTGCTTTCGTGTGAGTGTGACCCAATATATAAGCAATTCCTGCTTCCCTTGCCTCCATCAGCTCCCTCAGTTCCTCCATTCCCACCTCCTCAATTTTGGGGCTCTCTGGCAGAATAAATCTCACCCTTTTCCTTGCTTGCGAAGATCTGATTTCCCTTTGCTTTGATGACCCACTACCACTGCATTCATCATCTTCATCTTCTTTCATTTGAATTCCATCCATATGCGTACAACACGTTCCAACTACTGTCATCTTCTCATTTTCCTTTCCAAAATCTAAATCTAAATCTGCATTACAACCACCACTCCCGGACCTTATAAACTCACCTATACTACATACAAGGTCTTTTTCAAATTCCACATCATCCTTGTGCACATCTCTATATCCATACCTCACAATGCACCTATACACCCTAAATTCACTAGGTCCAATTCGCCCCACCAAAAACCGCTCTTCAGGTTTAACATGTGGAACTGGCACTGATTTTATGCACAGAAAAACAAGCACCTGGTGAAAGGCAGGAAGATTGGTGACAAAATGAGAAAATATTGCTGGGATTCCAGACACTAGTTCAGTGTGCACAATGCCAATACCACCCACACGTACAATACCCAGGCTGGAACCCACACTTAGCAACCAATTAATAGTGACTTTGTTTTGGAAATCAAATTCATACTTCTTCAGCGTCCCATAGTGCCATACATACATGACAATCATGAATACCATTGCAAGCGCAATAGGCACCCATGCTCCTTCTAGAAACTTGATCAGCGAAGCTGAGAAGTACATGGCTTCGATTGAGCCAAAGAAGAGTACAAAGCAAATTGCAAGCACAACACTCTGATGCCAGCAAAGGACAATGACTAAAGACATTAAGCATGTAGTGACCAACATCACAGTGATTACTGCCAGACCTGTTTCATTTGACCAAAACAAAACAAATCAAATCAATATATTTACCAGCAGCCTCCTTTTCTCCGGAAAAACATGGATGTTGTGTATTACTAATATTTGGGTTTAATTATACCCGCCGCCCCTATCCTTTTGAGTCTCTGTCAATTTTGTCTCTATGCTTTTAAAAGTATCACAAACATCCCTATCATTTGATATTGTAAATCTAAATGGTCATTGTCGTGAAAGAAACAAGTTCAATATATCATAATCTTCCAGGTTGATCACATTTTTCTTATTGTATTTGAAAAACATTACATTTTGTTGCAGAGTTGGAAATTAGTTGGTATATAATTAGCTTTTATGTGGGGGGAAACAATGAGAAATGTGATGTTTTCCGTGACATTTAACATGTTTTATTCACGACATAACGATTTAGACTTACAATATCGAACGATAGGGACATTTGTAACACTTTTTAAAGCTTAGAGATGAAATTGACACTATAGCCTAATATTTACATCATTTCATGATATGTGCTGGTACACGTGACACGATGGCCTTTGAAAGAAAGAATATTTTATTAACAGCAATGTGAATCCTCAAACCAAAATTAAAACATTCAAAATCATCATTGTGAGGAAAACAGAATTTGCCTTTAAACTAATTTGTTTCTTTCAGATTTCAATTGTAAAAAAAAAAAAATTACATATGCATATGATATGATTATGGTATGAATATGATGCATTTGTATTGGACCAACTAGCAGTTCAAGAATCACCAACAAGGTCGGCATCGCTCGCCACTAGTTTAAAAGGTTCATCCTTAGGGATGAATCCTCTCAACCCCATCCCCCAATACTAAAAAAATCGAGCAATCCTAGATAAGACTGTGCAAGATGAAAATCCTTCAAGCATGCAAGAGATTTGAAGAATGGAGATGTATCATTGCACACTGATGGGTCCAACAGTTTTTAGTTTTTTGTCTCATAGTCATACCTGATGCATTACCCAAGCGCTTTGTGTCTCTGAAACCAATGGTGACAGCCAAGCATAAAAGCATCAGGATCCAGTTAATCTCGGGGATATAAATTTGACCATGGATTTTAGATGATGTATGAACTATTTTGACTCTAGGGAAACAATTCAAAGCAGAGCACTGTTTAATGATTGAGAAAGTTCCGGTGATGATAGCCTGACTTCCTACTACAGCAGCAAGTATGGCAATTACCAGAACAGGCCATCTTAACTTCTCTGGACCACAAATAAGATTACATTGGATCAGCTGTACGCCTCACAGACTACATAATACCACGTGGAGGTGGAGCAAATCAAGCTACTTACCTGGAACAGATATATAGAATCCGATTCGATAATCATTTGGGATGGAATGATGTTGAGATAGATAGGCAGCCTGTCCCATATAAGCTAAAACCAGAGATGGATAAACCATGAAGGTGAATGCAATCTGTCACGTTTTAGACAAGGAAACTTCTTCGGAACAGTAATAGATTGAACTAGATTATTAATAGAATGATGATAAAATGGCCAAATAAATCATCATATCATCATTAAGAAGTCATGAATTCTTCCATAATAAGAAGCGGAGAAACAAACTTTTCCATATTAGTTCAATATCCTATCAGATCCAGGATAGGATTTAGATTACAGATTTTAAACAAAAGGCCAATATATATTATCATAATTACATATGAAATCTGAAATCTGAAAAGTGAAACCAAAGCAAGCCGTCCCTATGCTATGAACAGTTACCTGGATTGACAATTGTGAAAAATGTCCAAGATCAGCAAACATAGCCTCCGAACCTGGGAGGGCCAAAGTGCATTTCATTAACAAATGGATTGCTTTGAATTATTAGTAAGAACTTAAAAATTGTCCATGACAAGCACTATTCATTTACCAGTTATACAAAGCAAAATTCCTCCTAGTGACATCCAACCACCTCTTTGTGTTTTCTTCAAGAATTGGAACATATAATAAGGTGAAAGTGCTTGATATACATGAGGATTCCAGTGAATAACATTGTATAAACCAATTGCACTGATGCAGAAAAGCCATGTTGTAACTATAGGAGCAAACAAGTATCCAACCCTGTGGGTTCCAAAATGCTGAAGGGCAAACAAACCTATCAGTATGATGCATGCAGCTGGAACTTCTATATCTGTAATATTATCGACATTTCAGGAGAAACTCTTGCATGGATCAAGCATGTAAAAACAAGTAGAAATAAGATCTAAAGATATATGGCTCGTACAGGAACATTAACAGACGTGTGGATGGGGAAGTTGAGATTAAACGAATGAAAATCAGAAACCAGTTTTCAAAAAAGCCACTATTATAACCCAGCCCACAGCCCCGTTGGCAAGAAACATCCCAAGAAGTGAGACCCCAAGCATGTCACCAAGAAGATTATCTTGAGAGAGATTACAAAATATAAGTTCTGCATACTTAAAAAAGGGCCTTCTGTTTTTCTTGGATAAGTACTTGCTAAGGTAAAACTGTGAGAATCTCGTTGTTAAATTACCAATAAACCTAAAACCTTAAGTTAATACACACTAAATCATATTTAACCTTCTCAAGGTACTATCAACATTATCCTCAAATGTGGGCTTAGATTTTAAACAAAACCCAACATGTGAACTTATAATACAAAATATGAACAAATAGCCCAATAAAGGTTTGACCTCAGGACATACTTTTACTTTGATACAATACTAAATTACTAGTAGACCCTTTTAAAGCACCATTAGACCAAGAAGTTTAAACTATTGGGCTACGGTAAATTTAATAATTTAATATATTCTCAACACCCAGCACTCCCTTTCACGTGTAGGTTCAAATATTTGTACAAGGCACAATCACATGGAACATTAATACATAGGGAGAAATGAAGATGCAGAGTTTTGAACTCAGAAGTTTCTATTCTGATATCATGTTAAATCAACCCAAAAATTTAAACTATTGGGTTAAGGTAAATTTAATATTTTAATATATTTTCAATAGACTCAAAATTTAAACTATTAGATGAAGGTAAATTTAATTTTTCAAGACATTCATAACACTCCACTCATATAAAGCATGCCTGATCAGTTAACAATAATGCTTCTGTTTTAACTTTGATGATATTCATGCATGCCATGCCACCAAGATGAGTAATCAATTCTTATGCAACAATCAGGAGACAGAGCTTAACAAAAAACTAGCCTACAAACTTATTGCTTTGCTTTCTGGGGGCTAGAGGGTCCTGAGACACACCGAGAAGCTATGTGACTGTTCATAAAAACTTGTCATACAGGATTACTTGAAAATTGTCTGCTAATTACAGGTTTAGACTTGAAAGGAACAGATATTCCGAAGTGCTTAAGTTAATTCTAGAGGCCTTGGCGTTTCCTTACATACTGCAGCCTGCTACTTCTTAAATGCTACAGACTTCATTGGGCATAACATAACAGAGGGAAGGAAATAGAATAATTCTTGTAGCATTATGGGCGTGCAAGATATATTTTGCCTCAGAAGCATACTACACCAGACATTAAAGTAGAGTCATTGTCTGGAATATAAGGCTGACACTTGTTTCAAGCAATCATTCCATCCAAAGACATTCAAGTTGGTTTATATAGCTAACGTACTGCATAAAAATTTGCTCATCAAACACAAGAGTTTAAATTCCAACTCATATGATGCCAAACAATAGGAGCCAAGCTAACTTTAGCTAGTAGCTTCAAGCCTTCAATGTCATGTTTGCATTGTCAGGGGAAAATCTACATTATATAAAATTACAACCTACATCATTTGATTACTCGACAGAAAAAGATCATGGAGAAAATGCTCGACAAGGGAAATGGTATAACAAGACAATAAAAGACACAATATTTCAGTTTCACGAATTAACAAAAGATTTCGAAGAGGGGGAAATCATTCATGTAACATTGAAATTCAACAAAAAAGGAATTAGCCAACAGTAACACCATCTTTCAACCGTAAGTTTAAAAGGAAAGGAAGTCATAATAGAAGAGAAGCAGAGGAAGGTATGGGAGCTTACACTTATGATGTTGCTTTGACATGGTAAACTCGAGTCCAGACACAGCAGAAAAAACTATCAGAAAACAAACAAGTTAAATTACAATTAGTTAGAGAGAAATGAAGAGAAATTCAGAGTAATACCAGAAATAGCTGGAGTTAGGATGCCATCGCCAATGACCATACAGGTCCCGATCAAGGCTAGAATAAGCAAAAGGGTGTGCAAAACCTTATGCCTTTCTAAGGTGGATTTGAGTTTGGATGCAAAGGTTTTTTTGGGTGGTGAATTTATAGTTTCCTTGTTGTACTCGATTAGGTCCTCATCTGCAGGTTGAACATTGGGGAGGGAGCTAACTCGGGCGTGTCGACACAACAAAGAGTAGAGAGCAAAAGTGCCACCTTCACCATTATCATCAGCTTTAAGCACAATAAAAACATATTTGAGCAAAGGGATAATGGTAAGGGTCCAGAAAATGAAAGACAAAACGCCATAAATCTCTTCGTTGGTGTTAGAATGTTGAATATCTTCTTCAGCAAAAGTGTTGCGATAGACGTAGAGAGGTGAAGTGCTTAAATCACCATAGACAACGCCAAGACTCTGATAAGCAAGAGTGAGGACTGTTTTCCAAGATTCTTTGTGCAACTGCAAATTGCAATTTTGTAAATAAATAGGGAGGAATATATATATATATATAAACAAAGTTATCCATAATGGAGTAAAAGTATGAGCTGACCTTAGCATGTTTTGGATGAACACCAGTTTCCAGATCCATAAGTAGAGGTAGGAGGTCTCAAAAATAGAATAAGAGCATGACTTCCCAGAAAGAAAGAGTATTGCTTAGCTTTCGAAAAAGAAATAAATAAAGAAAATAGGTTTAGGATAAAACATGGTTTGAACTTTGAATGGAGGAAGCACCACAAATGCAGAATGGGAATGGGAATTGGAATTGAAGCAAAGCAGATAGTTTTAGTTTTAGTTTAGATAATGAATGAAAGCAAAGCAGACAGACAGACAGACAATGAATGAAAAGGGTTTCTCTTTTAAATATATATGGATGGATGGATGGATCTTATTCTTATCTACCTTGGAGTTGGCTTTGCCTTTGCCTTTGGCTTTCCAGTTTCTTTCTGGCTGAGACTAACACAAACTCTATCTCAATTCAATACTCTGTTTTTTCAGTTTAAGTCCTTCATTCACTCGCTCATACCTTCTTTTCTAATCAAAACCTAATTCTAATTTTTTTTTTTTATTAAAAAGTTCTCAACAACCCTTTTCTAAACAAAGGAAGATAGACAGACAGACAGAGTCAGCATTAGACTTTCAATGGAAGTAGTTTGTCGGCTGCATCTGCTTCAGTTCTGCTCTCAACTTTCCACTTTTACAATACCAAATACTTTTTTTTTTTTTTTTTCCAACTATCTTCTCCCCCGAATTAATATAACTTTTTTAATATGGTGTGATATTAGTCATACTCATTACTCATATAGTTTGAATTTTGAACACTGTTTTGACTCAAGTTTTTCCGTGTTTGATATGCTAAATCCTCTTTCCCCGAAATTAAAGAAATACCCAAATACATAAAGACTTCCTTTTTATTCCTAGAAAAATAATATTGACTTTCATACACTCATTCATAAATAAGTACTAAAAATATCTCAAATAAATTTCGAATTTCATCACGTTTGATAGCCTACCCTGTTGTTTAAATGTAATACTAAAAAATATTACCAACCTAGTCCTACCATTTGAGGGTCACTTATATGGTTTTAAAAATTTCAATTTAATCCCTATAATTTAATAGGTATGTATCAATTTAGTCCTTATAATTTTTTAATTTTCAATTCAATCCTTATAAAAATATCTCTATCGTTATAAAAAAAAAATATAACATTTTTCTTATTTATCTGTTTTTTTAGTATTCCAACCACGCGATTAAGACAAATACATCGGTATCGTATTAATTAACATATAAATGTGAGACTTTTTGAAGTGTTATTATGGTAATAATAGGGGCGTTTTACGAGCTTTTATCAAAGCTTAAAAACATTGAAACTTTTAAATTTATCAGGAAGAAATTGGCACAACTTCAAATTATAAGGATTAAATTAAAAGTTTTTAAGACCACAATGATTAAATTGAAACATACATTAAACTATAAGGACTGAATTAGTAATTAAATCTTAAAAAAATGAGGGTAAAGATTAAAAACTGATTTTATAAAAGATCTCAACTAAAGAAAAAAAAAGGTCAGTGAACCAAAGCATGACATGGAAATGGATGAGTTCTTAGTACAAGGGACGCAGAAACAGCAGGAAGCAGGTGACCTTTTTTCCTTTCGAATTTTCTTCAAACCGAACAAAACAAATCAAATTATTTCATACTTTCTGCATTATATATACATATAATCAGCATTACCAATACCAACCAAAATACTTTATCCTAATTTTGGTGTAACCATAACCCATCATGTTTAAATATAATATATATACATACATTTTCATTGTCCCCAATCTTGAAAAAGACATGCGGACTTCTTCAATTTTTATTTTGTTTATGCAAAAAACCCTTTTTAATTTATAAAATACACCCCTACACTAACAAAAAACTATAAACTGTTATATTTTCTATCTAATTTAACGGATGTTTATTATTTTAATTTTTTTTAATTTATGACTAATTTTATATTTAAATAATATTTTTAAACTTATTTTCTTTCTTTCTCCATAGTTTTATTAAAATCAGTGGAAAAGTCCACTCTAAAATATATAATTCTTTAAAATGCAAGCCTACTTTCAAAACATTAGATGCATAGCCTAGGTTAACTTTTTTTGTGTGTGTGTGTGTGTTAATATTTCGCTCAGGACAAACTCATGGTACTGGTGTGGTGTGGTGTGGTGATGATAATAATCTACTATTTAAATATAATATGGTTACCTTACGTAACCGAACCAATGATAAATATACATATATGTTATTTTTAATTTGTGAAAGGTATGCAAGAGAAGCACAAAAGATGTATACTTGAGGTATGGATTGCGAGGCGTGCATGGTTTTAAACTTATTGATTAGGTGGCTGCTTTTTGGCCATTTGTCAAAAATCTCTCTCTTCTCTTCATTTGCTCTTTCTTCTTCATAATCATTAATGAATGAATGAATGAGTTTATGAGTTGTCCCCATTACCATTACCATACCATACAAATTACACATATATGTCTTATGACATCAAACCCACCAATATTATATAACTATATAAGATAGATGCTCACCCATCACTATTACATTTATTAATATAATAATATTCATAGTTTCTTTTTAGGATAAAATTCACTTTTTACCCGGAATTTTAATAGTATTATCAACTTCAACCTTAAACTTTAAATGTTATCAATTTTATCCCTAAACTAAATAAATAGTTAAAAATTTAACCTTCCGTTAACACCTTTTTTATTATTCGTATAAATCTATATTAATTTTCTAAAATTTTAAGAGATGTGAAGGTATGACTCGCTACAGAGATATTCTAATTTTCTAATAACCCAAACCTCCCAAAAAGTACTTAATAATCTCATCTTTTGAATACAATACAATAAATCATGTGGTTAAAATAAACTACTACAGAGAATCTCTAAATTTGTTGAAACTCTAGCCCATTGGCATTGACAATTGATTCAAATCAAATTAATAATTAAAAAAAAACATAAAAATCTTATCTGATAAAATAACTTGGTACCTAAAAACATTACAAATCTATAACAATTCACTACCAAAATAGACATGGGATACTAATTTATTTGGATCTCACAATATGTGGAGGCCTTCAAGGTATCATATCAAGACACTAAAAATTGGCACTTTGTAAATCATTTTCCACATCTAGAATAAAGCATGATATGTTTTAAAAAAAATGTAGAGATTTTACTTCTGTTCAGTTCAGACCATGTAAGTCATCCCAACTTGCATGATATTCATATGAGGAACTCGCATAGTTGCTGCACCACCCCGACAGTTTCTCCTTAGGAAGGCATAGAAATAGTTTATAACAAACTTTTTAATGAAAAATGAGTTTTTCTTTGCTCTGACGTCCCCTTGTGCAAGCAAATAAGTAAATCCTGAATCCATTGCTTCACGAAGAGCTGATAGCTCATACTCCAGACTAGGGTCTTCATCTGATGCCATAATGCTCGATGGTAACGGTGCAACAGGACTCCCTTCTGCTCTCGCCTCTTCCATTTGTTGACCACTTATGAATGGAATTCTCAACTCCTCGTTAATATCAAAACCTGGCGTCCGAGAATCCTTCGAAACCTCCGAAATATTATCAAACTCCAACTCATTGAAGTTGCTCTCCAGGGCAAGATCTTGAGCTTCCCTTCTCAAGAATTTCTCCAGACTTTCCATCAAGAGTTGCTCAAATGCATGGTGATCCTCCTTCCGGATATCCTTATAACCATACCGCGCAATGCAGCGAAAGATGTGGTAATCTCTTGGGCCAACTCTCCGAAACAAAAATCTTTCCTCTTGAGGAACCACTGGGATTGGAACATATTTTATGCAAACAAACACAATTGTTGAGTGGATGGCTGGAAGGCTAAGCAGAAACTGCCCAAAAATTGCAGGAATGCCTTGGACAAGCTCGTTATAGAGGAGACCAATTCCTGGAACTCTTACAGTTCCAAGGGTGGATCCGAGTTCAAGCAAGAAATCCATTGATATCTTCTCTCTGACCTCACTTTGGTACTTTAACACACTCCCGTAGTTCCATGTGTACATCACACTGAGGAATATAGAAGCAAAAGCAAGTGGCAGCCAGCCACCCTCTGTGATTTTTGATAACACTGCAGACAAGTAGATGAATTCCACTGACCCAAATACAAGTGGGAAACATAAAGCAAGAAACAAATTTGTCTGCCAGATCAGAAGCATAACTAGAGTCACCAGGATAGTGCTCACCATCATGACACCGACTTCAGCGATGCCTGTAACAAAAAGCAATTATCAGTCCAATCAGGAGGAAAAGTAACTACTTGGCACTTACAAGCAGGAAAATCCATTTTGAACCAAAATAACACCAATTCAAACGTCTTTATAAAATGCATGTATTATTTAATAGTGTCTTGCTTGTGATAGTATTTTCATGCACCAACAACATCAAGAATTGCCATGCACAAGTTATTAGATACGTTCCAAGTTTTGTAAATCATTAATAGCGTCTTGCTTGTAATAGAGGATCACAAACAAAATATAGCAGAAACACTTGTTCAATAGCGTCTTGCTTTTGATAGTATTTACATGAACCAACAAGATCAAGAATTTCCTTGCACAAGTTATCACATATGTTCCAAGTTCTGTAAATCGTTAATAGTGTCTTGGTTGTGATAGAGGATCACAAACAAAATATAGCAGAAAACACTTGGTAAACTTTGGAGGAAAGTTTTAAAATGGTGTGCAAAGAAAGGAAAAGAAAATGGCGAGGAGAGGTCATCACCATAAGCATTGGCAATGTCTGTAGTCCTCTGAAATATGGCAACCACAATTATGCACATGATCATCAAAAACCAATTGATCACAGGAATGTAAATTTGACCCATTTGCCTCTTTGAGGTGTGAACTATCTTCATTCTAGGAAAACACCCAAGAGCCATAGATTGCTTGACACAAGAAAAGGTAGCAGATATCATTGCTTGGCTTGCAATCATAGCAGCAAGTGCTGCAATCACAAAGACTGGCCAAAAAAGACTCTCTGTTTGTTCATGAACCAAGGATTTCAAGGTAAGTTTACTAAAATGAGAACTGACTAAAAGCAAAAATTGAGTTAAATAAATGGAGTGAAGTGTAAAACTTAATGCTTCCATGGTGGCAATTATCACCTGGCACAGAATTATAGAATATTCTTGCTGAAGAATCTGGATGTTTCATGAGGTATGCAGCTTGGCCCATGTAAGCCAAAAGAAGGCAGGGGAAAACCACACATGTGAAGGCAATCTGTCCAAGAAACATATGACCATAACTTGCTTTTAGTAACACAAGCGCAATGAGTTTCCTTCAAAAGAAAAAAAAAGAATGAAGGTGCAGTGCAGGTGCAGGTGCAGTTTCTTTTTCCTTTTCTTTTCTTTGTTTTTCCCTGGGTGGGGGTTGAAGAGGGGGACCTGTACAGCTGGCACAGAGAAATGGCCTAAATCAGCAAACATTGCTTCAGCTCCTGCAATGACATTATTTAGCATTTTAGCCCTTTCTACAGTTTTCTAGTTAAACTTCATCATAGAATAGAACATCGGTTCTAACAAGCATTGATAGAATAAAGAACTCCAAAAATATCAGTGGTTAACGCGTTAAAGCCGAAGTTGACTAGAGTTGATAAAGAAATTAAGAGATCATATGTTCCCCGCACAAGGGTAAAAGACGAGTGATACCTGTTACGCACAAAACACAACCACCAAGGGCTGACCAAGCATTCTTTGAGTTCTTCTTAAAGAACAAATAAATGTAAGCAGGATTGAGAGCCCTTACAACAGTGATATCATACTTCAATAGATTGTAGAGTCCAATAGATCCCAGACTAAAAAACCACAAAGCAAGTACAGGAGCAAACATAAATCCCACTTTACCGGACCCAAATTTCTGTATGCTGAATAAGAGCACAAGGACTGTAATTGATACAATAACAACAGCACCTGCAGACAAAAACAGATTACGAAAAAACTACCTCATCCAGATGATAAGTTAATCTCTATGCAACATCTATCGGAGAAAAACGGAATTGAAATCCATTCAACTTCAGTTTTCCAACGTTGAATCTCTAATCTACACTATTATTAAAAATATCTCTATCTACGCAAACTCCAAAAATATAATGTGAAATTTAACATACTGAAATCATTTAGGCAACATAGATTTCTCATGTATCAGTATAACAGTCTCTCAATCTATGATAAAGGATTTTTCGAATTATAGCTACATATGTCCTACGGTTTGGCTATGCTTGATATGACAGTAAGCAGAAAAGGATTCAACAGAACTCCCCATCCTTCACAAGATTTAACCACTCGCTTGAGCTATTCTGCAGAATATCTTAAGCAATAATAATTTTACATGAATGAATAAGCAAGAAAGCAAAGGTACCAACTTGTATCAAATCCCTTTATCTGTCCCTGCAGACCACTCACAGCAGACATCACTGTTGAATGAGAAATTAAAAAAAAATAAATCCCATTTTATATTTTACAATGTTAGTTAAAAACAATTAACAACAGAGTGCTGCATCTTATGTCTGATTAAAAAACAAATCAAATAAATTTTATTGAATGAGAAAGGAATATTATAGCATTAGAAAGGATCAACAACTCACTAAAGAGTGTCATTTTCATTCTCATATTTGTGGTTTCTACTTTTTGTTTTTGCAAGTCCTTTTTTCTTCTCTAATTTTGTGATGGGTTCCTTAAGTAAGTTTAAATTGATTCCCACTTCATCATTAGTAAACAAATGAAAGGTAAATGGTAATACACTTTATTAATTCTAGTTTCAACAAAAATTTAGAAAACACGATACTTGAAAAGTTATTCCAACTCCCACATATTTATTTTGATTCCCTTTTAAGCTCATTCCTAATTAAAAAACCAGGGCCACATTGAACTGCACTCTCTAAAAATCTCCCTATACTGGCTTTTCCTATTCAGAATTCTAGCCAAAATGACTAAATCATTGGAGAAGATCACAAGAGATTTACTCTGGGAGGATTTTGGTTCAAATGGTAGCTCTCATTTGCTTCAAAGCATCTAGGCAGACTACGAATTCAAAGCATCCAAGAATCAATCCTCGGGGTTGCATACTTAAGAGGTGAGAGAGGGAACAGTCATAGTAGCAGAGACAAAAGGATTAGTAGATTTTGGGAAGAACTTTTGGAACGAGAATCCTCCCAGGACACCAAAGTGCCTAGATTATCATATTATATACTCTTCTCATCTTTTTTTTCTTTTTTTTTATAATATTATATACTCTTCTCATCACAATACCACTCACTGCTAGTGATTTTGATAGCTTTTCACAATCTCAGAACTTCTTGTTTAGAAATTACTCTTGGCTTTAGCATCCTCTTGAGTAAAAAATTTGACATTATAGGCTCAATTATTTTAACACATATACAAAAACTAAAATAATAACCCTCAGATTTAACTAAAAAAATTAGAAAACCCTTGAACATAAATATGGTGAAAGTACCTTCTGACTCTTGCATTAGACACTTTTCAGTCATCACATTAATTACACAAGACATAAAAAATGATTTTTGTGGTTTATTATGTGGATAGCTTACTGGGTGTTCCAAAAATGGGGAAAAAAAAGAGTTGAGACCAATCATCCAAAACCTGATATCGCTGGGGTTAGAATACCATCCCCTATAATCATAGAAGTGCCCATCAGAACCAGCAGCAATATAATGGTTTTCAAGGATGATCTCTTCTCCAATGTCTCTTTAATATGTAAAGCCCTTTCCAACTCTGGAGTGGGTAGTTTGAGCTTAAAACTCGAGATATGCTCATCCGCTGGCTGACGATTTGGCAGCTTGTTAACTTTGGCATACCTACAGATGAGTGAATACAATGCAAATGTTCCTCCTACACATGGAAATATAAATTAAGTGTGACAAACGATTATATTAATGAATAAAAAACAGTTCAGAGCTCTTACCTTCACCATTGTCATTGGCTCTAAGCACTACAAAAACATATTTGGCCAAAGGAATAAGAGCAATTGTATAAAGAACTAGGGATAGAGCCCCCAGAACGTCAACATCTTCCTCAATAGGCACCTTGCTGAATACATCAGCAAAGACATATAATGGGCTCGTACCCATGTCACCATAAACAACACCAAGCGTTTGAAATGCCATGAAAATAGTTTGCCAAGTAGAAACATCCTGCTTGTCAATGTATGAGAGCTATAGGTTATTTCTGATAGGCTTTCATTATTCAAAGATGTTTACAAACTGAGCTAAAATAGAGATAGACTAGTTTGCAGTTTCTTTCATACTTGCAGTGTGCTCATGAAGCTCGAAGGTACCTCAGCTCAACAACAACCTGATACTAGTAATTATTTTATCTTATAAAAACGCTGAGTGGGAGTTTGTATCAATATCTGAGGTTTGCATCTGGTCTTAAGAATGATATTATGAATTGGTAAACGAACCATATCATGAATTGGCTTGGCTGGCAGAAATGGATTTATTTACAGCTAAGCTAACAAATTAAATAAATAAATATATATATATATATATAAAAGAGAGGCAGAAAGAAGATACCTTTGAATGGTGATAGTAATCACCAGCAATCTCCATAGCTTCAACATCAAAAGAATCAACTCTTTTGGGCTTCTTGACCAACCTCCTTCGTACAGATCCAGATTCTCTTTCTTCAAGAAGAGACCATGGTGGGGATTCTGAATCCACTTCACTGCCATCAACCCACCTGTATTCAGAACTGCTTCCACCAGCACTAACATGCCCCAGAAATCTCAAGGTTCCTTCTTCAATTCGATCTTCTTGTTCCATAATTTTAATTTTTTTTTTTTTTTTTAAAAAAAAATTAAAACTTTTTTCTGATAAAGAAGGAAGATAGAATTGATTGATCCTGCAGTCGAAGCTACGACTCCATTTCCGGTTAACGGAAGCAATAGAGTCCTTCAATTAAAGGATAGATGCGTAGCGTGATTGGAAGATAGAGATTAAAGACTGACCATGATCAGATCAGGAAATTATAATATAAAAGAGTAAGCTTTGTTTTCAGAGAGAAGGAGAAGGAGAAGGAGAAGGAGAGGGAGGCGTCGTTTTCTCCATTGGATATTAGCCTACTTCCGTCTTGCAGTGTCTATCCAGCTCCAGCCAGACAGATGACTTATATATATATATATGAGGAGCAGCAGCAGCAGAGCAGGTTTATTTTCAGTTTCAGTTTCACGATGCTGCTGCTGCTGCTTCTTCTTCTTGTTATTTCTGTTTCATGACCACTTCAAAATGTCTCGTTTAATTCTAATTTCTAACATATTTTCGTTTGTTTTCAATACAAAAGGATCAATAATGATTAGATTTTAAAAATTATTTGTGAAAACAATATAAAAGTGGTTAACCCTTCAATCTCTTAATCTTAACAACAAAATACAATACACCATAGCCAACCAAATTATTATTTTAATAATAAAATGAATTTCAGTTCAGATAAAGTGAGAAGAGAAATGCATTTTCAGCCTCTTTTTGGTTTGGCAACTAACTTATAGTTATTAATTATAACTTATCCATTTCCATTCCATATATATACCGATACCGAATGAATGAATGATGAACGAAACGAATAACAGGGCCAGGGCCAGGGCCGGGAAAGTATTAGAAAGAAATGATGGGCCTTGGGCCAAGTCAACTCCGGATGAATGTGAAAAATGCTAATTTCTAGGAATGCACAATGACTACGCTAGCCTGCATTATCTCTTTATTTTATTTATCACAGAATATTAGAAAACCCCACCCCACCAAATCCCTTCTTTTCGGGATATCATGTATGTCATGTCCCATTCAATTTTATAAATTCCACCTGCACATGTGACTTTGTTCTCAAATCTTTATAATTGATCTATTTGCCCCCCATATTTCTCAATTTTAAAAATATATGTAATTACTAATTATAGAGGAGAGATAATGGAAAGGTTTTGATAAATTTAGAATTTTGAAAAAAAAAAAAAAAAAGATGTCTAGATAGATATTGATTATTTGAAAGGTATATGAAATAAGTGGAAATAGAAGGAAGGTACGTAGGGAAATTGAGGTCAAAATTAGAACGAAAACCAATTCCATTTTTGGTTTGAAAACACACACGGACGGCCCCTTTTTGTTGATCAATTCACATAGTATGAATGAATTATGAGGATGATTGAATTGAGTGAGACGCACCTATGGGTATGGGTATTGCCGTATTGGTAGAAATCAATATATAATATAATATAATATTATAAGAGAGAATAATTGGGTTGGTCATCCATCTGCTTCGGTTTCCGCGAAAGAGAGAGAGAGAGATTGATATTTTGACTATTCATATCGTATCAGATCCAATCATGTTTAAAGATAAATTATTAGCGCTCGCTAAATATAATTTGTATAAGATAAGACTAAAAGTTGAGATATTCATTGACCGACACGTAAAGTAAAGTAAAGTTATATATATTATTATATGATAATCGACTCTCCCACCCCAGACACACAGACAGACCCAGATTTGTGATTTTTGAGTTGAGAAGCCAAAGGAAAGAGAAGTTCATCAGATCATCATATTCAATTCATGGCGTCTCGAAGACTCTTATCTCCTTCTTTTGCTTCTTCTCTCCTTTCTAAAGGTTACTACTCTCTCTATCATTTAATCATCTTTCTTTATTAGTATTAGTATTAGTATTATTATTTCAATCTATGTTTACTTCTTCATTTAGTCTCAGAATTCTTAACCTTCAAACACACACACAGATCAATTAATGTAAAGCTCTGCTTTTTTACCAACCAACCAACCAACCGGGCAGATCTTTGATGACATGAAAAATTCCTTCTTTCCTTTTGGGTCGCGAATCAAATCAAATCAATGAAATTTGTATGCGTATGAAACTTACGATATTCAATTTGGATGATAAATCAGGAGGACTGGGACTGGGACTGGGACTGATTAGAAGAGTGAAGAAGAGGCCTTTTAGCACTGCGGCTGCTGTTGAAGACCCCATTACTCCTTCTGTCAAAGTCAACTACACTCAACTTTTAATTAACGGACAGTTTCTCGATTCAGTATCAGGTAGGTTCCTTTATAACTATATCTCTCTCTATCTCTGATGCAATAATAATAATAATAATCATAATCTTAAACAAACAGGAAAAACTTTTCCTTCTTTGGACCCAAGAACCGGACATGTCATTGCTCATGTGGCTGAAGGTGATGCCAAAGACGTTGATCTTGCCGTTTCCGCTGCACGCAGGGCATTTGATCAAGGGCCTTGGCCTAAGATGACTGCTTATGTGAGTCTGAGTCATGCCTTCTTTTTCCTTTTTCACTTTCATTCTTTCTATAATCTTTAACCCTGTCTCCACCCTGCAGGAGAGATCAAAGATTATTCTGCGATTTGCTGATTTGGTTGAAAAACACGCTGATGAAGTGGCAGCCCTTGAAACTTGGGATAATGGGAAAACATTCGAACAGTCTGCCAAACTTGAAGTGCCTATGTTTATACGCCTCTTTCGATACTATGCTGGTATGTATGTTATATCTTTCTACTTTTCATTTTAATCTTGCTTCAGGAATTCTCTTATACATGCATCTCAGGATGGGCGGATAAGATTCACGGACTCACTGTTCCAGCTGATGGTTCGTATAACGTCCAGACCTTGCATGAACCCATTGGTGTTGCTGGTCAGATAATTCCGTGGAACTTTCCACTTCTCATGTTTGCATGGAAGGTTGGTCCGGCATTAGCGTGTGGAAACACCGTCGTCCTCAAGACAGCTGAGCAGACGCCTTTATCTGCTCTCTATGTGGCCAAGCTCTTTCATGAGGTAGCTAGGCAGATGAACTCGGTTTCTTTTTTCACTTTTTACTAACTTCCATATGACTCTGTCTTTTTTTTATCATAGGCTGGACTTCCTGATGGTGTTCTGAATATCATTTCTGGTTATGGACCCACTGCTGGTGCTGCTCTTTCCAGTCATATGGAAGTTGATAAGGTAATTAATTAATTATATTAGATCATTGCAGATGCAATTTTCCTCTATTGCTTACACCACACTCTCCCTTTACTTTTTAACTTTTGTTTCCCAGCTTGCTTTTACTGGATCAACAGTAACAGGGAAGATTGTACTAGAGTTAGCTGCAAAAAGCAATCTGAAGCCGGTAACATTGGAGTTGGGTGGAAAGTCCGCTTTTATTGTATGCGAGGATGCTGATGTGGATAAGGCCGTTGAGATGGCACATTTTGCCCTCTTCTTTAACCAGGTAATGTCATGGAAATTGTTTTGTTTTCCTAAACATTTTGTTGGACACACCTAAAAATGTTCTCTCTTACAATACAAATACAGGGACAATGCTGTTGTGCTGGTTCTCGTACATTTGTTCATGAAAAAGTATATGATGAGTTTCTAGAAAAAGCGAGGAAACGAGCGGCTAACCGTGTAGTGGGAGATCCCTTCGTAGGTGGAATTGAACAAGGTCCTCAGGTGAGCAAGCTAGCATGATAATAACAAGCTCTATTGCTATTATTTTTATTAGTGTTTAAAGTCAGCTAAGTACGTTTGTGATGAAATCATGCAGGTTGACGGTGAACAATTCAAAAAGATTTTGAAATATATAAAATCTGGGATTGAAAGTGGAGCTACTCTTGAAGCTGGAGGAGACAGGTTTGGTTCCAAGGGTTACTACATCCAGCCAACTGTTTTCTCAAATGTCGAGGTTGGTATACTATAATATTAATTAATATAGCCAGATTTCTCATGGGAGTTGGGCCTAAACATGTATGTATCAATACAGGATGACATGAAAATAGCACAGGAAGAGATCTTTGGTCCTGTACAGACAATCTTGAAATACAAGTGAGTGAAAATTAGTAAGAATATAGTTTCTAATTTAAAAAGAAAGATGATATATTATTGGTGGATTGCAGAAAGCTTGATGAGGTAATAAGAAGGGCAAATGCAAGTCAGTATGGGCTGGCGGCTGGGATCTTTACTCAAAATATCGATACAGCCAACACACTGACACGTGCATTGAGAGTGGGATCAGTTTGGATAAATTGCTTTGATATATTTGATGCTGCGATTCCTTTTGGTGGGTACAAGCAGAGTGGACATGGTAGAGAAAAGGGTATTTACAGTCTCAACAATTACCTACAAGTCAAGGCTGTTGTCACTCCTTTGATTAATCCTGCTTGGCTTTAGAATCCTTTTTTCTCTCTCTTCTCTATCCTATTTTCCTTTCCTACCAATAACATAAGTTTGGATGCTGCTATGCTACGTTATCATAATTTAATACTATAATCAAATTCCATTATTTTTCTACTTTATGATTTCTGTTTTAATATTTAAAATGTCATTACGATCTCAGTTGGAAACTAACTCTCTCTAGTATTGAATCAATCTTTACAAAATGAAAACGATTAATAGAGCTCTATCTCTATGTATGATGTTCTCGAAGATAGATATGGTACTTTTTCGTTCCCCGATTTAGTTTTTGCAGCAGCACGACATTCCCCCTCTTATCATTATTATTTTTTAATCTTTCCGATAATAATTATTAAAGAAACGTGTTTTCATTTTTTTGCAGATTGATGATAAAATTTATAATATTTTAAGATGGGTCAACTCTCTAAATAGCCTCATTTGAACTGAAATTACCGATTATGCCCTTAGTTTTCTAAAAAGTAAATGTTTCATTATGAGAGCTACAGTGTACATGTCAAACTACGCACTATCAGACTAATACTTATTTTTCCCTCCCATTTCATTTATAATATTTTCCCTCTTCCTACTTTCCAGATTTTTCCCTATTCTTTCCTTCATTCAGTTATATTTTCTTTTTATCTTTCTTTGAAATGTAAGTAACATTAGGTTCTTGTTTTTTCTTCGAATAAATGACCACATTTTGATTTTCTTGTTCTTCTTCTCGAACACACTCATCATTATTTACAGATTTTGCTGAGTTGTTTTTGTTTTGTTGCGTTTATGGGTTGTTTATAACATGTTATTTGGGCTTGCATGTGATTATTTACGAACTTACATGAAATTTGGGCATACATTACTCTTTATTTGAATCGATACATTAATTGGGAAAAGTCGGTATAATTTGTACTACACGTACATTAATATTGAATTTACTTTCAAACAATAAGAAAACAACTATGACCGTAAAAATGAAATTGTCTGTAAAGTCTGTATTATGCGAACTACTTATTGTACCATTGGTACAAGTTTTGAGATAGTTCAATCCTATTGCAGCTGGATTGACAAGCAGCCAGGATCCCGAGGGAGCGAGATTCTGGCGCCGCGGAATTTCTCTTGTTTTTGCCAAAAAAAACTGCTAAAATTTTATTTCAATGGAGTTTTAGTCATAATCATACTAAAATATTTAAAGTAGAAAAATTTGGTTATGCTTATAAAATGGAGAAAAAATGACATTCATTAAAATATAGTATGCCTTTGCAAAAGCGAAAGGTTTTAAGTGAACTTTAAATTCAGGGTGCCTATTGTATTATATGTACGCTATTTTGTACGTATTATGGAGGATTGAATCAATATATAATTTGGATTAACGTTTGTATACTATGTGCTACATGTACTACATATTATACCTTTACTACAAACGTCGATATCATTCCATGCCAATTTAATTCCAATGAAAATTTAGTTATAAGCATAATGAAAATTTAAAAAAAAAAAATCTATACATGAATATTGAATTTACTTTGTAACAATAAGAAAACAACCATGACAATAAAATGGGGGATTTAGAACTTTCATTCAAATAAAATGTTCACAAGACCACCTAGTGACATGGCTCTCTGTATATCTACAAGACATATGTCTACGAGTTGCCAAGAAAAACCAACGAACTCTTTATCATGTATGTCATGGATATCAATGAGTTGCCAAGAAAAGATGACAACATTCTTATTCAAATCCCTATAACCACCATATTTAACAACAACTTCATTTGTTTTCCATGGCTGAAATAAAAAAACAAAAACAAAACATTTTTGTAACAACGTATCGAAACAAAAAAAGGAACGGGATAAAACGTAACAAAATTGAAAAAGAAAATGCTACCTTTAATGATTTTTCCTTTGCATGAAGAAATCTAGATTCGTTATAGTGAAAAAAGGGAAAGGTGAAAGAGAAATCTAGTAGAGGAGAGAAATGAAATATAAATATGAAAAGAGATGGAAAACAAAAATTCAATATTATAAAATGATATATATGAAATAAAAAAGAGAGGGAAAAGTTAAATTTAAACTTGTTTTTTATAAAGTAAACAAAAGGCTGAAATCGAAAGGAAAAAAAAAGAAAAAAAAAGAGTATTTAAACTTGTCTTTTATAAAGTAAACAAAAGGCTGAAATATGGAAAGAAAAAAAAAAGAAAAAAAAAAGAGGGAGAATGAAATTTCAAAAAAATTTGAATAAAGGAAGATAAGATAAGAAATGATGGATTGATATCTTGCATGAGAGGATCTGAATTTTGCTTAAAATCTAGAATTACATGAGAGGATCCGAATTTTCCTTAAAATTCGGAATTACAAGGACAATAACTATTGTATCTCCATACTCATTAAAAAGTGGCTACTTGAAGCGTTATCTCTTTAAACATTAGTTCTCAATTAATAATACTTTCAAAGTTTAGAGGCAATATTTTTTCTTCTCTAAATATAAAGTTATGAATTAAGATATTAAAAGTGGTGAAGTGTGTAGGTTGAAAAGGTATTTTGATTAATTAAAATGAAATAAAATAAAAGGATAAAACTTTAAGAAGAATACTTGGGTAGAACTTATTGAGCACTCCAAACTAATATAAACTTATACTCACCGTCATACGTGTCATTTTTTTATTGGATAAAATATTAGTAGGACTTATGTAATTATTAAAAAATGGATAACTGTAAAATACATCCATGCAATTTGAGTTATTATTAAATCATACCTTACACTTTTTTTTAAAGGGTAAAATGTAAATGAGACCCCTGTGATTTTTTCCAAATGCATGAACACCCCCTGTGGTTTGAAAATAGCAAATCACACCCTTGTGGTTCCAATTTTTTTCAATCAGACCTCTCCCCTTCAATGTCAATAATTTTATTTTAGCCATAACTTCTTCGTTTGAACTCCGATTTGGATGATTCAAGATGTTTTGGGATCCTTATTTCAAGCTCTACATAATAGTCACTTCAAAATTTTTAAATGATTAATAAATAAAAGAGTTTATTAACATCAAAGTACTAGGTATGATTGTCACTGTTAACTCTTTTGGTTATTGATTATTTAGAAGTTTTAAAGTGACCATAGCGTAGAGAGTGAAATGAGGATTCTAAAACATCTTGAATCATCCAAATCAGAGTTCAAACGAAGAAGTTATGGCTAAAAGAAAACTATTGACATTGAAGGGGAAGAGTCTGATTGAAAAAAATTGGAACCACAGGGGTGTGATTTGTCATTTTCAAACCACAAGGGGTGTTCATGATCCAGGGGTCTCATTTGTATTTTACCCTTTTTTAAATACCCCTGCATTTTAGTAAAATTGTAAATCATACCCTTCAATCGATCAGTTTTAACAAAATTGAGATATATTTATATTCTACATACGTCATGTATTATAATTTCATGAAAAATAACAAAAGTATATTTGTCATTTTGAAGGTTGATTTGATATTATAGCAAGAGTATTTAAATTGGAAACAAGTTTGAGTGATGTTTAAATTTGCCCACCTATGTCTTCATGTCATTTTTAATTACTTGTATGTGCAAGTGATCATTTAAATATTATCTTTGGACAGAATTTATTGTATTTATTTATAATTTTTGATATATTAATTATTATTTATAGGTGTCTATTATATGATAGATTATTACTAATATAAGCTATTGTGTAAATTTGATTAATAAAATCTAAAAAATGACTTTTCCATTATTTCCATGATTTTGATGGGAATATCCGTGTGAGGGAAGTTATTTATTTTCATCCGACAAAAGAGAAGAGTTAATTTAATTGTAAGTCCAAGTCGTGGTTGTTGAATTGAATGATTGATCTGCAGAGAAATAGAAGATCGGATCTCTCCGTCTGTGTCTCAGCTCAGTCAATCATTGTCCAAAAACCAGGCTTTCTAAAATAGGAAATAGAACAATGGGTCGAGACGGAGACGGAGATGGGGATTCCGAATCGACCCTCCTTCTTGCTACTGCATCCATTTCCATTCCCAATAAGATCCCTAAAGATTCATTCAATTTAGCCTACATTATCTATTTCACTTTAGGGATTGGTTATCTTCTCCCTTGGAATTCTTTTATCACTGCCATTGATTACTTTTCCTACCTTTACCCTGATGCTAATGTTGATCGTGTCTTTGCTGTCGTTTATATGATCGTTTCCCTTATTTGCATCTTCTTCATTGTTCTTTATTCCCATAAATCTGACGCCTTTATCAGAATTAACTTGGGTCTGCTCCTCTTTGTACTCACACTCCTTGTTGTTCCATTAATGGATGCCTTTTTCATACGTGGTCGTGTTGGGTTTTACAAAGGCTTCTATTTCACTGTTGGAGCTGTTGCTACTTGTGGTGTTGCTGATGGAATTGTCCAAGCTGGTGTCATTGGTTCTGCTGGTGACCTTCCTGAGAGATATACTCAAGCTGTTTTCGCTGGCACCGCTGCTTCTGGTATTCATTTCTCTCTTTGCCTTTTGTTCTGATTTTTGTGCATCAAATAATTTGTTCTAATTCTGAGGTTAAACTAAATATATTACATTAAAGTTTGGGAAGCGGTAGCAATTAAGCCCCCTTCTAAATTGGAGAATCAGGAATTGTGGCACTGATATTATCAAAAAAATATTTTAGGCACAGAAATTGTAGGGGGTATTCACGGATTTGAAAAAATATGGATGGTATTCGAAAGAAAGAAAAATGGATAGTTGTTAAAGCCCCGGGGAAAACATTTTTGAAGAGGAAACTCCTCTATCTTTATTGTCAGAAATGAGGGAAATACTTTCTTTTGGAAAGATTTATTGGTGTGCACACAACCATTGATGGATAAATTTTCAGGATTATTTGATATATTTAGAAACAAAGAGGCTACCGTACAAGGGATGTGGTTTAATGATAAGCGTGAAGGTTGGAACTTTTATGTAGGAGAAATTTAAATGACGAGGATCCGAGGAAATTCCAACACTTGTCTCCCTGTTACTTGTGGGATGTCATTTCCAACTGCAGGATGGCAAGGATAGATGGCATTGGTTGACAGATTCTTCTGGGAATCTCTCTGTGAAATCCCTTGTTGTCAAATTAATAGCCAAGGAAAATCATACTGTTAACAATCTTGCTTTGGCAAATTTGGAAAAGGAGGTGCCCGAAATAGGTGAAATTTTCCTATGGTCTCTTTGTCATGAAGAAGTTAATACTGCTGATAGAATCCAGATGAGATTTCCTGATGCCTGCTTCAATCCGTCTTGGTGTGCTGGTTTATATTTGGCAGAAGACATGGGACGTTATTTTTCTTTGTCAATTTGCTAGGAATTTCTGGATGTTTTTGCTGCAGCAGTATAAACTTTTGTGGGTTTGGGGGTGAGACAATTAAAAGTTGTGTTCTCTGGCGAAGACTTTGTGGCTTATTTCTGTAAAAGCAGTAGTTCGGGGAATTTGGCTCGTAAGAAATAATAGAAGATTTAATGGAAAAAGAAAACTGAGTGGGACGAAGTCTTTGATCGGGCGAAACTTCATTGTTCCTATTGGTGTTCCTTATCTCGTTTTTTAAAGTAATGCAAATTAGGAACTTTTTTGTACAGTTTTCTTTTCATCTTATCAATGAAAAACCCTTGTTTCCTTCGTTAGAATAAAGGCAAGCTTGTGGTGTGGCTGACTGATATATTTTGCAAACTAAGGCAAGTGTTTTATTGATTTTGTATGACTCATCGATGTTATACTCAATTCTTGACTGCAGGGGTCCTTGTTTCTGTTTTGAGGATTCTAACCAAAAGCATATACCCACAAGACGGCAATGGTTTGAGAAGAAGTGCGAACCTTTACTTCGCTGTTTCCATTGTGGTCATGGTTATATGTATAGTTTTTTATAATTATGTTGACAAGCTTCCAGTGGTTAAGTATTACAAGGACTTGAAGATTCAAGCTATGACCATAGAGAAAGAGGAAAAGGGTCCGATGACTGGGTTGGTGTGGAGGTCAACTTTGTGGCAGATTGTAGAGAGTGTCAAGTGGTATGGATTTGGCATCGTCCTCATCTATCTAGTCACTTTGTCAATATTTCCAGGATATATTACTGAGGATGTTCATTCTTCCATTCTCAAAGATTGGTATTCAATTCTCCTAATTACATGCTACAATGTGTTTGATCTTGTTGGAAAGTGTCTCACTGCAGTTTATGTTGTTGAAGACTCAAAGATCGCTATTGGTGGATGTGTTATGAGATTGTTGTTTTTCCCACTCTTCTATGTGTGCCTTCATGGCCCCTCAATTTTCAGAACTGAGATTCCAGTGACCTTACTGACTTGCTTGATGGGTCTTACGAATGGATATTTGACAAGTGTTTTAATGATGTTAGCTCCAAAAGTTGTCAAATTACAACATTCAGAAATCGCAGCTGTTGTCATGGTTTTATTCTTAGTCGCTGGTTTGGCTTCTGGTTCTGTTGTATCATGGTTTTGGGTCATTTAGATTTATTTACTATTTGAAAGATTGAGACTTATGAGATCTCAAAATCCTTATTATTTCATTCTGGTCCCTCTCTCCCCTGACATTGTGTGTAAAGAAAGTGATGTCTTCAATGTATAGACAATGCAACATTGATTTATGAATTTTATGTTTTCGACTTGCTAGACTTCATTTTCTTTTTATGTTTTAGGGGGGATTGGGGATTGAAACACATCATAAAATTCCAAAGCCATACAAAGAAAGGGCAACGGCAAACAAAAATTGCAGAAGGAAAGGAAATCTAAGAGAGAGAAAAAGGAGACGTCAACTTGCACAAGTAGCCGTTGAAGTGCACACCGTCACAAAGTCTTCTTCGAGATAACCTTAACCTGAACAATTCTACATTTCATCCAACCAAATCGTTGCAACAAAAGCTGCTAATAATAAACTTGATACACCGAATACTTGAAAGATTATAGCTGGTTCGAATATCAAGTTTAACGTCTGTAGAAAAAGTCCAACTTGAAAGTGAAATTGAAGAATGGCAAAAAATTTAAACCAAATGAGAAATGACTTTTTTTAAGGGGGGGGGAGTCGAAAATGTGGGCACACCTCTAAGAACACCGATAAAAAATTGAGAATTTGGGACGATCATGAATTCTAGCCGTCACCCTTGTATAAGCATTATCCAATTCACATGCAAGCAGACTCAATATTAACTTCCATGTCCATAGGGTCATGCAAATGCTTCTCCTATGTCAGCTTTTTGTTGGACCCAGTAGATTTATAAGGTCAATTTCATCGCCATTTGGAATTGCTCTGGTACACGAAGTAAAGGAGCTTGAACAGTACCAAGTTTGCCCAGCTGACCGCAAGCAGCCATCTGATCATCACCTCTACTCAATCGCATAAAAACAGTCAACCCTGCTTCAGCCAAAAGATTCCGAAACTCGATCATTTTCTTGTCATGGGTTGGTCTAAACTGAGATCCACTATGTGGATTAAAAGAAATAAGGTTAATCTTGCATGGAATACCCTGGACAAGATCAACAAGCCTCTTCGCATCCTCTATGCTGCAGAAAAAGTACAAACTGATTAATATGTCAAAACAAAAATCAGATAGGATGACAAGGATAAAAAGTGGTAAAAGTAGATTTCATAATGATTGGAGGTACTAAGTTTAGAAGTTGAAAAATATACCTGTCATTAACACCAGCAAGCATGACATATTCAAAAAGAACCTTGAAGTTGTGTTTTGAGCGAAGTTCCTCCCTTAAAGTCTGAAGCAACAAGCCTAACTTATATTTCCGGTTAATTGGCATAATCCAATTCCTAACCTGCAACATTTTTTGCGTGAGACGAGGCAACCATTGTTTTATATACATACATATAAATGACTGAAAGCAACTATTGGTATTTTGAGTTATGCTAGCTGTTAAGCATGTACCTCATCAGTAGTTGCATTCAAACTAACAGCTAAAGCACAATTGCATTCATGAAGAAAACGTTTCAGCTGAGGAACAAGTCCACTGGTTGAGACAGTGACCTTGCGAGGACTGAAATGAAGACCTTGTTCATGAACCATTATGTTTGCTGCTTTAATGACATTGTCAATGTTGTGTAGCGGCTCTCCCATTCCCTAATGTTCAATTTCATCTTTTTCTGATTAGAACATAATAAAATAATGGTTCTAGCTGATATTACCATTTTAAATGTCAAAAAGTTTTAAAAATGTAAACAATAAGGGAAATCCTTGCCAAGACCAAGAAACCCATTATAAACGTCTTCAATGTTTGAAAAAGGAAACAACAGAAGTTTTATCGGGGAAGAAAATTGAGAATTCAGAAATGCATGCAAATTGTGTTCCTGCTAAATGTATAGAGGCTTTTACAGTTTAGGATAGGCCAGAATATAAAATATAATAGCATCAAGTTAACAACATTGAAAAGAAAATAATTGTTGCAAGTATTTCAAAGTACATCACTTCTTGAGAGAAGGTAGAATCATATCTTTGTAAGAGTGATCAGAACAGAACCAACTAGGACCACACCCCTTAGAATTTGAAACTATATTTCTTAGAATTGAAACCACGGCCAGGCCATGTATTATAGTAAATACAGTGTAGGACATCATGAAAGGAAATAGGTAGAAAGGCTATCAGAATTTTCAATATATTAAAACTTTTCCTCTAGTATGTTGAGTAGTTTCAGAATATGAACATACCATAAAGACAACATTAGTAATTGAACCCACTTCACAAGTAAGCAAGCGCCTCGCATAAACAGCCTGCTCAACGATCTCAGCAGCAGTCAGATGTCTCTTCAGACCCATTCTGAAAATTGAAAAAAAAAAATGAGAATTTGGTCATTCTTGTCTACTATACTAACGGAGATCATGCAGAAGAAAACATGTAAAAAAGGAAAAGAAAAGAAAGGTTGCCTGCCGGTGTAGCAGAATTGACAGTTCATGGCACAGCCGACTTGACTAGAAACACAAACAGTAGTCCTGCCTCTATCGCAAGGTATAACAACAGTTTCTATAATAAGTCCATCTTCATCCAGATTGAACAAAATCTGAAAAATGCAGGGAGCTTTTAAAAAATGAATAAGAAGAATCATGAGACATAGAAGTAAAGCAAAATCAAGTAAAGAAAGAGAGGACCTTCTTAGTTCCATCAGAGGAAGTGAGAATGTCCCTTAAAGACAAAGCAGTGAATTGGGCGTTTTCACTCAACATTTTCTTAAAATCTTTGTTCAAACCTACACAAAAAAAAGAGAAAACAAATAGTAAAGTATGGTTGGTGTTCATTAGAAAAGTCAGCACAGCACAGCACAGCACAGTACCTTGTAATTCATCACAAGTATGAGCCCAAATGTTATCTCCATAAAGACGTTTCCAAAGCATTAAAGCTTGACCGGGTCTGTATCCATGTGTTTGAACCCATTTCTGTCACCACATTATAAATTAAATTTAAAAGCAAACACTTTTTTTTTTTTTTTTTTATCTTTATTTATGAACGATAGATAAATAGATAGAATTACCTCAAGCTCAGTGTAAGACATTCCCTTTAAAAGCATCTTGGAATCATTTTTATTCTGAATCTGAGACTGAGACTGAAACTGAGCTCCAGCACCAGCTATAACCAAATTAAAAAAAAAAAACAAATTACCAACGTAAAAGGAATCGAAGAACCCAATTCAAATTCAAATTCAAATTCAAGTAAGAAAACTGACAGAGATGAGAAGAAGGATCAGAATCGTGAAGAGGAAATAAGGAAGAGGAAGTTGAAAGAGATCGAATAGCAGCAGTGGAAGAAAGAAAAGAAAGTCGGTAACTTGGTCGTGATTGTGAGGAGGAGGAGGAGGAAGGGAAAGATAATGGGGTAACAAAGATAGAGGAAGAGGAGGCCATGGTCATGGCCATCAAAGTCTTAGAAGAAGAAGAAGGATTTCCAATTCGAATTCCGAGGAACAGCCGCCCCATCATTTCAACACAAAACAGAGTTCAAATTTCCACTTTATCCGAATACATAACTTATTAATCCAATCCCAGGCACATACGATACGATGTCGTTTCATTTCGTTTTCTTTCAGCGTACAACTAAAACTAAGTATCTGATATTTACATTACTGTCGTCTATTTCTTATTCTATTTTAAATAATTTGATATTCATAGATGTTTTGTTTATGTTGTGTTGATGATGGTGGCTATATAATATAAATAATGAATCATCAAGTATGATAGATAGAGAGAATGTATACCATAGCAGTTATTTTACAAAAGAATCAAACAATAAAATTTCAATTTTGGTAACCAACACAATGAGATTAGATAATTCAAATAATATGAAATGTTGTCCTCATGGGTTTTTGATCTTGATCCTTAATTTGCGAGCTATAAGTTGCCCTTTAGGATGTGAATTATTATTACAACACTCAACCCAATTGATAACCTTTAGTAATAGTGACTGAGGTACTTTTCTCAAATCTTCATCTCCTTCACCCTTCCTCTTTTTCAAACCTGCTTCTATTGCTTTCTCTATGAACTCCATAAACCACTTCCCTGCCTCTCTCTCTATCTGCTTCCCCAATTTTATTGTGTTGCTCAAACTGCTTGATGATGATGGCTTCTTATTCTCATCATTCTCTCCAACCGATGATCCTGTTTTCCTTTCACAATTATAACAACATGATTTCTGCTCTACTGCATTCACTCTAAACACTTTCCCTAAGTTCGTCTTCTGCTCGCTTCTTTCTGTACTACTACCTGCTGCTATTGATTTGTACAGAGCAGACCTTCTTTTCGATATATTTGATTCTTGATTATGAGTCTGTCGCTCTATGGAGTTGGGTGTGATTTCGTTTAAAATGGAAGACTCTTCTTCTTCCTGCTCTCGTTTGTCCTTGTGCTTAGCATTTTGGTTTTGAGCCAATTCAGTGGCCGAGGTAGCTGCTTGAATGGACACCATATCGCTCACTGCCTGCACAATTTGCTGATGGAATTCAAGAAACTTGTCGAAACAGGCAGCAGGAGCCTCCGATCTAGCTGATTTACTCAACTTAGAAAGCATCCTACAGGTAACCATCAAACTATTGATGTTAGCGAGTCAAGTCATTTATCAAATTCATTATAATAAAACTTGAGTCATACCTGAGGGATCGAACTAAAGCTTCAGTGGCAGTTGCACCTCTTAATGCTTGAAGTGCAATCTTCTGAGCTGTCTCTCTCTGCTGCAAAGCCTCCTGACAGAATTATCCAAATCAGCCAATGGAACCAAAAAGTTCATTTGTAAATTCACAAGGAAACAAGTATAGGAGATCACCTTGCCCAATATGTTGAGTTTTCCAGGTAAATTGATGGGGAGACTGGTGCCGCTGCTATCATAATCCAAATTACCAGACTGACAACTCTTTGTATTGGCTGAGTTCTGGGCATTTGCATCAATATTGGAAGCTGCAGCCCTTTGATTTCGTAAACTCGGGGGTGGAGTGGCACTCTTCTTACCTGCAATGCAATGCAATACAATCAAATGAAGGATTGGATAAGACAAATGACATATTTTTTTTCTTTCACCAAATATCCTAATATTAACAAGAAGGAGCTTTTAGTTTTAAGATAAGAATGAAGGATCTATACCTACAGGTAAGTTGAAGGGAGTAATTGAAATCCGCTCAGAAACGCTCTTGCTTCTTGGAAATTTGGATGCAGAAGAAACGGCACAGCTTTTCCTAACAAGTGCACCAGCAGGGCTTTCTCCTTTAGAAGTATCCACCAATTTAGACAACAATCCACCACCAAAAGAAGACCGAATTCCAGCACTTGAGCTTCCATTTTTGCCTCTTATCATGGGTGACATTGGAAAAATATTATTACCATTTCTAACAGGAGTAAGAGTAGGGCCTCGCTCTTTAATAGGCGTAAACTGATCAAAATCCAAAGGAACTGCCTTTAAAATCATGGGTGAAGAAAACCCATCACACACATTATTATGCCCCGTTCCCCAAGAACCCCTTCTCGGAGCTGAAACTGAAACCTTCCCTTTCTCTCTTAAACCCATCAATGGTTCTGGTGTTCCGATGAGAGGGTGTCGTCCCGGAAGTGGTTTCGCACCTTTAACAACGGGGACCGGTGACCCAGGTTCCAATTTATCAACATAGATGAATTGACCAAGCTGCATTTTATTACTGAGAACGAAATCATCTTGATCGGAAGGAAGGCTGACATAGATGGAGTGAGAAGAATCAGACACTTTGATATAGAATCCATGCTTTGGCCAAAGGTTTTTCTCATCAAGATCAGCCGGAACAATATCAGTCACCTGTAAAAGGGAGCTCCGGTGATCTCCTGTGGGTTTGATCCCAGAATTCATTCCATCAAGAAGTTTCACAAGAACGCCCGGTGCCAGAGTTGCCATGGTCTCAGACGCCACGAATTCTATCCAAGAACAGAACGTGAAAAAGAAAGAAGTTAAATTTGTAAGATGATTAGATTTTGGTTAGAAAGAATTCAAAGTTAAAGTTTCTTTCTTCAAGGATGGGCTGAGCATTTGGAGAAAGAAGAAGGAAGAAGAGAGAGGGGAGGTTTCAAAGTGGCCGTTGGCAGCCACAGCAAAAATAGGCTTACTTTCAAAAAAAAAAATCAGTCATTGGAACGTTGCATAACGGTCAGATGGGGCGTCTACTCTCTACCACATCATAATTTCGAATAATAATGCTCAAAATCATTTTTCAAAAATAATTTGTTAAAGATATTTTTTTCTAAAAGAGAGTTTTTTTTTTTCTTTTCTTTTTGAAGTTAAAAGAAAGTTTCTTAATTTTACTAAAAAAAAAAGTTACATAATTTAAAACCAATGAATTAATTTTTTTAATAAAAATATATATTACTTTCAAGTGATTCATCTTTACCAACAACTAAACATTTTTTTACCCTGATAAAACAAATACAAACTGTCCTTAGTTGTTTATAATAAAACAAATACAGTATTTCTCAAAATTTAAATCTTGGTTTTAAAAATACATTCAAATAAGCATATAGAAGTTTTTTTTTTTTTTAATCTTTTTCTTTTCATGTTTGAGATGAAGACGTGTCAGGAGAAAAAATGGGTTGTCCATAATTTATAGGGTTTGATTTGTTTATCTTGTATGAGATAAAGATCCCATGTTGATGTTTGTTTGAATGTAGTGTAGGTGGTTGGTTTCATTTTGAGAATTGAGATAAACATTTAATTTAATTCAATTTAATTGAGGCGTCGTAGTTAGATAATTTATTCTGGAATACACGAGGGTGAAGCCTTTTCATATTTTTGGAATTAATATATTTCACACTCTTGTCTTGTTATAAGATCGCAATTGATTTTTGTTGAATAAGTTTAATGTTGAATGGGATTTGGCCTCATTTGGTGTGAGTGAATGCTATTTTTTATTTTTATTACGAGAGATTTAAATTGTTTTTTTTTTTTTTAATTAATTAACCAAAAAACATTATTTTACTTTATCCTCTCCATACATCCAGAAACCTAAGAACAAAAAGATTTGGACCCAAAGTAAGAAACAAGGAAGGGATGGTAAGCCCAACAAGTATGCAAATTATTCAAAATGGTTGGTAAGCAAGCCCATGCTATAAAACTCCATTTCATATTTTTTATTTTTCAAAGCTTTGATTATTGTCTTCACACACTGACCTGACTGACACATTTGTTAGTAAACAAAATAAGACTCGGGTGGTCTCAATATGTTCAAAAGAAAACTGTGTGACGTGTCTTTTTTTATTACAGCTTTTGCCTTTCCTTTTTGGATAATGAAATTGAAATGCAACATACATACAAGAGTCTAAATCCCCTATTTATAGAAGAAAAAAAACAACTAATTATCTAACTAAACAAAATTTCAAAAATACCCTTTAAAATGTTGAAAAAAAAAACAAAAAAGAACTCTGCTTGATCTTGATCTTGCTCTGTTGACCAAGTTTGTAATTTTTCGTCCAATGCTACTCCTCCAACAAAATCAATTATTTGGGGCCAAAATTATTTTCCTCCAACTCAGTCGACATATTCGGAGTGAACCACTGCTCTTGATCGTCCCTTCGCTGAAACTGAAATTGAGATATCAAATTTTCAATCAAAGTTTCAAGGTATTTCGCCGTTCGTTCTTTATTTCTTGGTGTGACCGGGGTGCAATCTCTTGAAGAAACTCCTAATTCATTTGAACACCCAAAACTTGACGGGTTTTGATTTTCCTTGTGATGAACAAGTCAATACTTGGGTGAATAGATTTGCTTCTTATCAATCGACCAAACATTGAAGTTGGGTGAATGTATCTGCTTCTGATAAATCTCCCTTAAATTTTGATCAATTTCGGCCAAACTCGTAAATTGCCGTTGCAAAGACTCAATGGTAGACGAGATTTCCCTGCCTTCATGAACATCGATCGTAGCAGGGGAGTGCCCTTTCCCACTAGTCATAAGATTCTGATACCAATTGATGCAATTCAATTAATGAATGCAACATAAATTCTATTAATCTTTAAAGTTATCTAATACAAGAGATTAAATACCCTTCTTTAAACGCCATGTGACATATTTAGGGCACTCTTTCTTCATGTGCCCACTTTCTTCTAATGAGAAGATTCCGCGGTATCTTTATTCCATTTTCTCTAGTTAGATGTCAAGTGAGCACTTTCAGTTTTATCCCTCAACCATTTATTCTTCTGAGTGTTATAACTCACTTTAAATTGATTGAATTGTGCTGGAAGAGAGATTAGAACAAAATGCACAAGTAAGTCCTCAAAGAGGTCCAACTTGAGCCCCTTAAATTTAGCAGTGATATGAGACCTTTGCTTGATATACTCCCTGATGTTCCCTTTGCCATTATACCTCATGGAAACAAGTTTAGCCAAAAGGCTACTTGTTTTCGATCATCTTTACCTTCAACAATAGAACCTCGAAAAACTTCTGGAATTGTGCGCTTTATGATCATCAAACACATGCGGTTAGATCGGTCCCATTTTTCAATTTTTGCTTCATTTGAATTATTCTCAGTAGAAGAAGGACGATATGTCCTAAGCGCAAGGTCCAGATCCATGCAACCGAGAACAATCATAATATTCTCTTTCTAGTCCTTAAAGTTTGCACCATTCAACATCGGAATTTGATTAAGGTGTGAAGAAAAATTATTGACAGTAACAATAGAAGCTATAAAGAAAAACACAAACTCAAATTAATAAACAATGTCATATATAAAACATAAAACATGACATTATAAACTTAATGAGGACAACAAGATATCGAACACAACGTTAACACCTAGTCTTTGGACAGATATATTAATTTGTAAGTGATACTCTCAATGCAATAATCAAATATAATAACTTATCCAGTCAAATGAAAGCCTTCCTTTGGGCCGACTACCATTCACATGGCACAACCTTATGTTATCCATATTTATCATCACGGGTGTACTTATTATTTGGTCAAATTGAACCTTCCTTTGGGCCGATTTCAGTTTACATAAACAATAAATACACTAACATCTAATAATATGAATGCTTTTTAATTCTCAAAACTTAGGCTACTTCGGCAACATATTTTGTTTGTTAAAAAGTATTCAATAAAATTAGACAAATCATGCATAATGTTGTACTATATTTATTATCGACCTTACAAAATAATTTAATTTAATCAAATTATTTAACTTTAGTGATAATAAAACACAATGCACAATTTTACATGGGAAATAGTCCTATAAAATTATCATGTATATAGGCTCTGATACCACTCGTTGGTTTTAAATATGACCAAGATCTATACATAATAAGAAACCCTAAATCATAAACAAGAACAAATTCACCTGGATCCATTGAATACTAGGTTGTTTATCCTTTAATCTGAAATCAAAACGGTGGGATCGGCCTTCTCAGTTAATCACCACAAACCTTTGATGGGCAATTCTCTCTGCTTGATGGGGAACAAGAGACTGTAGAGTTAATTAACGTATTGGGGACCATAACCCTATTATATATTATGTTAATCTAGGGTTCCCATTATCCTTTAGAATTAACAGACTGGTTTCTACTCAACAGGCCACACCAATCAGAAAGTCCATGGGCTTTTAATTTAAATGGCCACTTAATGACCCAAATAAATAGCATATTAATATAATTACATAAATATAATATGTTACCCATATTAATAATAAATAAATAAATATTTTAACAGCCGCCTCATTGAGGGTGTCTCTTGTATGTGTGACACGTGGTATTTTAAAAATAAAAATCTTTTTTAAATATTAACTTCCCTCATTGATTATATAAAATAGAAAGTGTCACGTGTCACACATGCATGAGACAGACTCAATGAAGTAGCCTCCTCCAATAATTTCTCCTATGGGAGAGGGGAATGGGAGTGGGACGAATAAAAAAAGGGTTTTTCTCTTCCTTAACATTATTAAACACACATGTAAATGATAATTATATTTTTTAGACAAATTAAAAACTTATAATCGATTAACATTAGGAAAACTTAATTAAAACTTACAATCAAAATAACATTATGATTTAAACTAATATCAAAGTAACATTAGGATTAAAATTTATCATCTAAAATTAAAATGATAACAATTTTAAAAAAAAATTAACGAGTCTACTGATATGCAATGTGAAGAAAAATAATAACTAAAATAGATGAATTGGAGTGGATAAAAGATTAGTAAAATAAATTAAAAATTTGACGAAAAAAGTTATATGACATGCAATGTGGAAATTTCCATCAAATTGGAGAAGACGTCTGACACCATAGTTGGCTGACGAGTACTTTGACTCTACATTTCCGTAGAAATTCTATGGAAATTGACATTCCATCGATATTTCCGACATTTCTAGAATCTGGCAGGAGAAGAATCTTCAACCTCTTTTTAATGTCGAGGTTCAATTTATTAAAACTTTTGCCTTTCCTTTGGATAATGACGGCTCCAACGGATACAATTCCATTAATGAATGCAAAGTTATCCAATACACGAGGCTAAAATCCTCTATTTATAGAAAATACTAATTATCTAACTAAACAAAATTACAAAAATACCCTAATATTATCATAATATACTATTACCCATTGCATCACAATCCAATGGCTTTCCACAATTTTAAATGGTGAATGGGAGTGGGACAAATAAAAAAAGAGGTTTTCTCTTCCTTACACTTACACTAGTCTGTTTGTCATTAATTAAATTTAGTGTCAATGCCAACCACCAAGGCCAAAGTGATGCATTAACAATAATGTGGAGTCATATTATTTCCACTGCCCACTGCTGTTTCAATTTTCAAAATGCACCATCCGTTTATATCTATCTCCTACTACCTAATTCTAATCTCTTCTATTATATTATCATTTGACAGTGTGTACCCCACTTGAAAATTACTTACCCAACTGATGGAGAAATCATACCATACCCAACTTCAACAAAAACAAATCACAATTTATTGTTTTAAAGAGAGAAATGAAACTGTTCAAAAAAAGTTCACGGATCATTAATCCATCACTTTCTTTTCTTTTGGCCTTTTCTTTTCTAACCAAACCTCTCTTTCTTCCTTTAAAAAAAAAAAAAAAAAATTCTGGCATTTGAAACTTTCAAAAATGTATCTCCAAATATCAACTGTTTTTATGTAACTCATGCAAGAAAATCATAATGATGTGATTAATTACTTCTTCTTATGATGTTGCCATGCTAAAGCAACTGATTAAATATTCCCCCCAACTTCAAATTATTGAGAGAACATTAAAAATTTGAGGTACTTCTCTTAATAGATTTTATAAACTTGGTAAGATGAAGGTTCTTTTAACCTTATTTTCCAGTTATCTATATTTATTTATGAGTTAGTGTAATGACAAAAAGAAAGAAGAAAAGTGGGCATGAGATTCTGTGATTAAACAGTGAGTGAATGAATGGAGGCATTAAATTTTGTAATAAATAAAAAAGACAACAGGACGACTTTTGATTGAAGAAGGCAGTGCTGTGCTGAGCTGAGCTGAGCTGTCTTATGCCTTCCATTCCAATTCCAATTCCACCACAGATGAATGAGATAATAATCAACCACATTACCATTACATAATAATAGATATTGCTATTAATTGGACCCACCCACCTCATCTTTTTTCATTTCAACATGTTATTTCCATTTATAGTTAAATAAAATAACACATCTATTCTTCATTAAATACAAACAAAATCCCCTTCCAATTTAATTACAAAATCCTTTTCATTTACTCACTCGCATTCATCATTTTTCACCAATTTAACAAGGAGATATTTTTATAATCATACGCAAATAAAATTTAAATTTAAATTTAAATTAAATAAAAAAAACAACCTCAAGGTCAAGGGGAGCTGCTGAGGTGGCGGCTAAGCTTTCTTAGCCAAATCAATCGGCCACCGTCCACGTCATGTCGTTCTCGAATATCCAATGGCAAACCTCAACCCGACCCGGAACCGAATCGAGAGCTATAAAGGCCCCGTGAGTGGGGCTCCAAGCTGATGTGTCCAAGTGACAGATGGCGACTCCACGGTTGATGTTGGTTTTAGAATTCGGATCCAATAGATCCGCTTCGTAAACCCGGACCTTGGGGACGGAGTGGCAGTAATAGAGTAGGTATGGAAACAGAGTCTGATGGCAAGAAACAGATTGGGTTACTTTACCACCGTCGATTCCTTTGACCGAACCTATCATTATCTTCTTCTTTGACCCTTGAATGTTCTCCGTCGTACGAACCACCACGTTCCGTCCCAACACCGACGTGGCAAAATCAATCATATCTTCCATGGATCCAACACACCTTTTGGTCTCACCCGCACTCGCCTCTCTCTCACACTCATTCAACGCTCCCACTATCATCGTCTCCATCGATGAGTTATCACCCGCGTGGAATATCTGTTTCATCTCTTTCACTTTCGAACTTGAAAATGGTAATTTTGACAGAATTGAACGGGGTAAAAATGACCTTTTTGGCATTTTATCTCTTATGTCCGGCATTGTCATTACCGTTCCCTTCTTCAACACTGACTCACGGAAGAATTTTCCGGCCTCCACCTTCCACTTGTGGCTGCTGCTGCTGCTGCTGCTCACATTTGACTTTGAGCTGTACATTGCAAAACCAACACTTCGTTTATCTTTCGCGTAATCTTTGAACGTTGTATTCACACCATATATCTTGAATCCCAATATCTGGTTATTTGCATTCTTACCGTATCCACTAAATTTGTCCGTACCCTCGTTGAACGATTTCCCGTAATTTGCGAAATTGACCTTTGCCGCGTTCGAGTTCTTGGAGTAGGACTGAAACGAATCATCACCCACATTGGCCTGATCCCTGTAATTACTGAAACTTTCAGTCCCACCGTTCCCACCTTCTCCATAGTTCTTGAAGCTATTCTGAGGGTTGTTCTGGTCATTTCCGTAGTTGGTGAAAGTGTCGTTCGCCCCATTCCCGTCTTCCGCATAGTTTGAAAAACGCGACCCCACAACGTTAGCGCTGGTTCCATATCCGATGAAGTCGTTGGGAGACCCATTCCCGTGCTTACCGTAGCTGGTGAAGGACTGATCTCCCGCATTCGCGTTTACACTGTAGGTCTTGAACGATTGAGATCTGCCCGTGGCTTCACTGGAGTAGGAGGTGAATCGGAGATTAGGCACATTCACGGATTCCTCGTAGGAAGTGAATTTGCCACTGCCTCCGATGGCTTTGGAGGAGTAACTGTGAAAGCTCTGGTCGGGGACATTGGTGTCGGTGCCGTAGGTAGAAAAGTCATCCCTGTGACCGAGGGAATCGTGGCTGTAACGCTTGAATGAATCAACCACTAGGTTTTCACCGACGGAATAGTTTTTGAAGGAATCGAATCCGGCAGATCGGTCGGTGCCGTAATTGGTAAAGTTCCTGTTGGAATAGACGGCAAAGTTGGAGTCTTTGTCATGCTTAATGAGAGTGGGAGGTAAATCAGGGAAGCAGAGGAGATTAGCGGCGGAGCAGAAATCGGGAAGGCGGGAGGAAAGGGCGTCGTGGCCTTGGGCAGCGAGTTTGGCAAAAGCGGCAGAATCGACAGCAGTTAAAGGAGAGACCTTGGAGAAGAGAAAAGTGGGTTTGGGAAGATGATTGTGGACCTCTTTATTCCAATAACGAATGAGAAATGCTTTTGGGGTGAATGGGTTGTTCTCCTCCTCATCGGAAGCGCCTACCTGTTTGTTTTTTTTTTTTTTTTTTTTTGCAATTACATTACATTACAATACAATGGATTCAAAAGTTAATAATAAATAATAATTATTATAAAAATAATAGAGAAAAGAAATGGAGATTTGAGATGGACTTACATGGAGGGATGAAAAGAAGATAGAGAGATAGAGAGGAAGAAGAAGAAGAAGAAGAAGAAGGGAGAGTGATTTGAGCATATTTCTTGTTATTTGGTGGATGGATGGGTTGGGTATAGTCAAGTAAGTAAGGCACCAATTTATAAACGTTATTTCTGGTTTTGGGTTCTTCAATACTGAGCCCAGACCAGACCAGACCGCACTAATACTAAAGAGAAAATTAAAAAGGAGCCGAGAGAGTGAGAGACAGAGTGATTACTTTCCCTTTCCCTCTAGCAGTAGCGATGCAACTAATGCGCCTTTTTTTTTTTTTTTTTTTTGGGGGGGGGGTTGTCCAAATCAAATATACCAATTATTTGTTTTCTTTTTTAAAAAATGAGTCTAGGTGGATCATCATTTTTGTTATTCTCAATATTTCAATTTTCAAACATCTTATCACTTCAATTTCAATGTTACTATAAGCTTTTCGTGATGCCCATTTCATTTCATTTTTTTACTTTCATACATTACCATATTTCAAATTTACACTTATATCTTTTTATGTAGTTTCTAATTTTTGGATCACGTATCTTTTCCTATTATATTTCTCACCTCACCCTCCTGTTTTCTATATTGGTGGAGTAAAAGTGAGAGAAAGAGTGCCTTTCTTTCTCATTATCTTGGAATCTTTCCTTCAAATTAAATCTCATTTGTGTTTATTTTATATTGTTTACTAAAAAATGAAACATGAATGAGTGATCAATAGGATGAGCATGAGAATATAACATGAATTTGAAAATTTGAAATTATTGTGGAATCTCATTTTTGAAAAAAAAGATAAATAAATAACAATTTTTCTTCATGTCATTATTATGTGTGTGTGGGCATATATTTATTATTTATTAAAATGAATTTTTACATTTTCGTCCTCACAGACTCTCTCTCATTGCCATTTGTCCTCACAAATATGAATAATTGAAATCACCTAAAAAAGGTGTCCTATTTTACAATAGAAAAGAAAATAGAGAGGAGGCAGATTTTAGCATAGCTACTAAACAAAGTTAAATTTATAGTGTTTATGCAGTGTGTAATCAAAGTTCAAAAAAGGGAGGCAGAGAAAGTCAGTTTTTTTCTTTTCAGTTTCATAGTTAAAATAATAAATCGGAGAAGCGACAGCCACAGATGAGATGACAGATTGCCCTCAAAATCCATCCATCTTTTTTTTTGTCAGAAGAAAATTCACAAATCTTTAATTAGAGAGAAAAATTGAAAAAAATAAAAATAAAAAAAAAATAGGAGGAGTTAATGTTGAGTACGGACATGAAGATGGTGGGGGTAATTTCAGATGCCGCGTTTTTAAGTACACGTGTCGTTTTATGATTGGTTAGACGTTGCTTTTATAGTTTGGATATTTCATGCGTGACTGTTGTAAATTAATTTTTTATTTAAAAAAAAACAATGAAAGAATAATCCAGCATTGAATTATTGGGAAACATTAAAAAGTTATCTTCATTTATATAAATAATAATAATAATATTGGAGTTGACAGTGACAAAGTTATCTTTTATATATATATATTTTTAAACCTCACATTCAATTTTAGATTCATTTCAAGAATATGTACCCTATTAAAATCTAACCACGTTATAGAATAATTATCATTTCCAAATTCCTCGACAAATCCCTTATTTTAGAGAGAAAATATAACATCCATTTATTTGGCTTTTATTATACATGATAGAGTATTTGAAATTGAATTAATTACAGCATTAACCATTTTAATTCACCTAATTACAATAAGGGATATGTATGAGAATAGCCACTAAAAGGGATGAAATAAGAGTAGGTAGCCAAATGCTTTAAATTTAGAGTAAATAGCCACATTTTAAAATTCTGGAGAGAGAAAAAACAAGAAAATTACCTAAATGACCTTTTTTTCCTTCTTTATAGGCACAAACTACGGATTGCATGCTGTCATTAAGTCTAAGATGCAATTATTACCTTTACTAAAATATAAAAAAAAAAGAAAAAGAAATCTAAAAAGATATTTACCAACAAACATTTTCAAAATATTTTTCCCTCTCACTTTCTCTTGTTTTTCACTATAACGTTCTCTCTCTTTTTTTTTTTCTTTCTTAGATTTCATCTCCATTTTTTTTATCATTTATACCCATAAAACACCATTTTTGGTGGTGATCTGGTGGTTACCTTTTTTAATGTTGTCTTTTTTACCCTTTTATCTCTCATAATAAATATATCTTAATAAATACATTTCATTTAATTTACAATTTATTTATTTTATTTTATTTTGAATTCAAATCAAATCTTTTTTAATTATAGGAAATTTTATTGTATTTTGAATTCAAATCAAATCTAACCTAATTATTCCCCTACGAACTCCACACCAACACCCCCACCGTTTTTCTCCCTCACACAAAGATCAACGCTTCCTTGAAAAAGAAGGTCTTCTTGATGATGAAGATCGTGGTAAATTTCTTCCATTTATTCATGTGGCCGGTGGTCCTCCTCAGAATTTTCATCCTCCTCATTTCCTTATCCGGATTTGTCGGCGCATATTGGAATAAACAAGGGTTGCTGGCTTTTTACCTCTTTTGTATAGCTCTTGATCTTATTGTTCTTTATATGGCTACGCCGATGAAGACGAATAATAGGTGCTGTTTGAGAAACATGCTTTGAGGTCACCATCGATTTTCTTTTTTGTCTGCCATGGAAATGGACTTCAAGGTTTTTTTTTCCAGATTTGATGATTTTTTTGATTTTTTTTATCCAGATCTGAAGGAATTTTTAAAAATGTTTATTTTTGTTCAACATTTATTTTAATTCTACTTTCATATCTTTAAATTGAGTCGGATCTAGGGTTCAGGTGATAGATCTATCGTTTATTCGCTTATATATTTGATGATTTCTTTGATTTTTTTTATCCAGATTTGAAGGATTTTATTAAAATGTTTATTTTTGTTCAATATTTATTTTAATTTTCTATTTACATATCTTTAGAATCTGTACCTCTTTTTCATCTTCAATTTTGTGCCTTCTATAAATTTTGAGTACACATCAAAAAATGATTACTAAAAGTAAACAGTTTATAAAAATTTGTACCTTCCAATTCTCCTTGCTCTGTATTTTGTAGAATAAGTTACATTTAATTAAATGTTTATTTTTTAGGTATTTTGTAGGATGACGAACAAGAAAGACATTCGAATTTTCCTGGAAGAAGAAGTCAGAAGTTTGAAGATTTTTCTTTTATTTTTTGTTATTGTTTTTATTTTTGTTTAGATTTGATTTTCCCATTAATTTTGTAAAATTTAAGGGATTTTTATAAATTTCCTTAAATTTTTCACAAATTAAGGAGAAATTAAATCGGGGGTATGTTTGTCCTTTCACAATGTAATTTAATTTGACCGGTGGCGGTTTTGGGTACTATTGATATTTAATAAAAACATTCGGTATTTTTGATATATCCATAATTTTTTTTATTATTAGTGAAATTAACTCTTTGAAATTTATGATCATGTAGTGAGTGCAAGGAAAACGAAACGAGACTAGTAGTAACTCCTCCTCTTGCTCGCTTTTATAAAGAATGAAAAATAACAAACAGTAACACAAATCACATTTACATTTTACTTAGTATTTTTATTAAAGTAAAGTAAGAGTAAGAATGTTTTTGTATGGAATGGATATTATTTAATTGGAGAAACTTTTCCATTCAAAAAACCCAAGAAAAATGTAATAATGCAATTCAATGCTCATAATAAAAAATAACAAATACCCCCACTAGTACATTACTCATTCCATTCCTATCCAAACCCAACCCCCCACCCCCATTTTTATTAATGAAATAATATAATTTTCTTTTTTTCCAACCCAAGTGTCAGGAGAAAAAAATGAACTCCAATCTCCTTCAATTCTGCTCTATATTGTTATGTAAATTCTAACTCCTCAATGAATTAAACAAGAATCAATAAGAACAATCAAGAACAAAGATGAAAAATGAGAAGTTTTGTTAATTAATCAATCTCTCTCTTTATAAGAATGAACTCTCAGTTTCTTTTCTGCAAATCTGAAAATGATCAACCCCCATTACAAGGTTATTCTAAGCTATTTATACTAGGAAGAACTTAAGCATTCATTAGCTCAATTAACCAGTCTATTGAGTAACTAATTGTAACAGACTACTAACTAATCTATCAGCTCCTAACTGTTTCTTCCCTTCACACGTGGGAAATTGAGATATTTATGTACTCTGCCTCTGTTGTTGAGAAAGCAACTATATGTTGTAGCATAGCCTTCCAGCTCACTGCTGTGCCAAATAAAGTGAAAACATATCCAGATATTGACCTTCTTTTATCCAAATCCCCAGCAAAGTCTGAATCTACAAAACCCTCAAGACAACTCTCCTCATCATTACAGATTTTGTTGTACTTTAAGCCTATATTGCAGGAGCCTGTCAAATACCTCATTACCCATTTTACAACTTGCCAATGAGTCTTTCCAGGGTTTTCCATATATTTGCTAATGAGACTTGAAGCATATGCAATATTAGGTCTTGAACACACCATTGCATACATTACACTTCCTACAACATTTGAGTAAGGAGTTTTTGCCATTTCTGCTTGAGTTTTTGGATATAAATCCGCTGAAAGTCTAAAATGACTTCCAATTGGAGTATTTACTGATTTTGCATCTTTCATGCCAAACCTCTCTAGTATTTTCTTTAGGTATCTAGACTGGTTTAGATGCAACCATCCTTCCTTATTGTTTCTGCATATCTCCATGCCAAGGATTCTTTTGGCTTCTCTAAGATGCTTCATTTCAAATTCTATACTAAGCATCAGTTTCAGATATTCAATCTTCTTCTTATCAGTTGAAGCTATTAGCATATCATCTACATATATGAGCAGATATATGTTAGGTTCAGTTCCTCCTCCACTATAGTACACACATGAATCAAATTTACTTCTCTTGAATTCATTTTTTATCATGAAAGCATCAAATCTCAAATACCATTGTCTAGGTGATTATTTAAGTCCATAAAGGGACCTTTTCAACAAACACACCTTATCTTCATTTCCTTCCTGAATGTACCCTTCAGACTGAGACATTAGAATCTCTTCTTCCAAGCTTCCATGTAAGAAAGCTGTTTTGACATCCAATTGCTCAAGTATCATGTTAAATTGTGTCACAAGAGCTACTAGTATTCTGATGGAGGCATGTTTAACGACTGGGGAATAGATCTCATTAAAGTCTACTCCTTCTTTCTGTGTGTAACCATTTGCCACTAGCCTTGCCTTATATTTTGGCTTTTCTCCTTCAAGAGCTGCAGGTTTCACTTTGTATATCCATTTAAATCCTACAAGCCTCTGATTTGATTTCCTTTCCACCAGAACCCAGGTTTGGTTCTTCAACAAGGATTACATCTCATCATCCATGGCTTGTATCTACAAATCATGTTCTGGACTTTTGACAGCATCTTTATAGGTGGAGGGTTCTGTTTCTTCATATTCCTCAGCAATACTCAAGGCAAAAGCAGTAAAGTCTGAAGAAGTGTACCTCTGAGGCTGTGTGATTACCCTCCTAGATCTGTCCCTGGCCAATTGATAATCATGAATATCTCCACCTTGTTCTTGGATTTCTGGGTTTACACTTTGATTTTCAGTTGCACCATTCATTCTGTCATGATTCTCCACCTCAATTTGAACATATTCTCTTCTGTCAAGGTCATCAAAAACTTGTCTGCTCTTCATATACATTTCATCCTCTCTGACTGTCACATCTCTGCTAATGAAACAACTTCCACTTCTCCCTTCCTCATGCCATAGTTTATACCCTTTCACATCTTCAGAATACCCTAGAAACATACATTTTCTAGCTTTAGGTTCCAGCTTTCCTTCCTTAACATGTGCATAGGCTACACACCCGAAAGTTCTGAGATTGTTCAAGCTTTGAGGTGTTCCTTTCCATCTTTCTTCAGGTGTTAAGAATTGGTCTGCTGTAGAGGGGCATCTGTTTATCAAATATACAGATGTTGTGGCTGCTTCTCCTCAAAATCTTCTTGATAGCAAAGAGCTTGACAAAAGGTATCTCACTTTCTCTAAAATGGTTCTGTTCATTCTTTCTGCCATTCCATTTTACTAAGGTGTGTAGGTGACTGTTTTATGCCTGACTATACCTTCTCCTTCACATAACTTGTTGAACCTTTCGTTGATGAATTCAAGTTCATTGTCAGTTCTTAGTTTCTTCATTTTCTTCCCAGTCTGCTTCTCTACCATGCTTTTCCATTCAATGAATCTATCAAAAGCTTGATCTTTAGAACTCATTAAGTAAAGTCATACCTTTCTGGAGAAATGATCAATGAAGGTAATGAAATATCTACTACCTCCATTTGTATCTACTCTTGCTGACCCCCAACATCAGAATGGATGTATGCCAAGATTTCTCTTGTTGTAAATTCAGAATCTTTAAAGACAGCCCGGTGTGCCTTACCAAAATGCAGTGTTCACAGAAATTCAATTTATCCAATTTTCCCTCTGTCAGCAAGTTTTACTTCTGAAGTTCTTGTAGTCCTCTCTCACAAATGTGACCCAGACGTTGATGCCATTTTTTAGAGCTTCCCTCATTCTTTTCCTGTGCAACAGATGTTGTACCAGTGATGGTGTTGCCAACAAGGGTGCATATTACATTTTCTCTGATAGCTTTCAAGATTACTTCTGATCCTTTTGCTATTTTTAAGACTCCATCTTTTCCCCAATAATTGTGGCCTTTCTTCTCAAAAGTACCAAGAGACAATAGATTTCTCTTCAAATTAGGCACATACCTGACTTCTGTCAACAGTTTCATTAAGCCATCATGTGTCTTAATTCTGATGTTACCAATTCCTGTGACTTTACAAGGTGAATCATTCCCTAGCAGAACTTGCCTTCCATCTTTCACTAAAAATTCTCAAACCAACTTCTCTTTGAAGTCATATGGAAAGAGCACCCACAATCAATTATCCACCTTTTGTCTTTTGTGGTATCAGGTACCACCAAGATGAGGGCATTGTCAAATATTTCATCCTCCATTAGTGCATTTTTTGCCTTGTCTTCAGGGGGTCTTCTTCCTTTCTTTCTCTTAGGACAGTTTTGTTAGGAATGGTGTCCTAGAACTTGTAATTATTTAATAATAATAATTTATTAAGAATAAATTAAATAAATAAACATAAGTTCTTTATATTATCTAGATTGATTCAATTAACGATATTAGGAATATATGGAAATATATAAATATCAAACATTCAAATAGTAAACCCTAAGTTACTCTTATGAAATCACGACTTAGTATGTGAGTCATACAAGAGGATTAAAGTCGAGATGAGTAACTTAAACGTGTCTACAGTAAATGGATGACGTTTGGAAACTCCTGGTAACACTGTTGATAGCTTCGCATTTTGTTTATAGACAAATGATCTAATCCTGATCATTCATGTGGGAGACATGAAATGGAAGTATCATATATAATGCTGATTGTATAAGACAGGACCACGATTCGATCAAATTTCTCATTAGTACCGTTTACGAGAAATAATCGAATATCAAACTAAGTTTATCAACCGTGATAGATCTCAATCCTGAGTGAAATGCGGACTCCTATTTATGGAGTTATGTTCTTTGATTCACATGCTTGAGAGCGATCTGTAAGAACGCTCAATACACTTCTGTTTTGGGAACATGACTAGATAAGTAGCTGGGAACTCATTTTCACGAGATGGAATTCATAACTTTCCTATAAATTAATGGTATCAGTGCGATACCTAAATATTTTAGGAACTTTAGGAAACTCCCTTGATGTACTGATTCGAGACATGAACAAGTGGCGCCACGACTTCTATTGATCACAAGAAGTATATTATCTCTAGTTCGACTAAAGATAATGTTCATTGGAGAATCATCGGGAACACAAGGATAAAACGGTAATTACAGGGGCAAAACGGTAAATTTATCCGCCTGTAATTATGAGGGTTCCACGTGAAGGATATATCACAGATATAAATAAAGATAAACTAAATGGACATAACTCATCTGTAGTGAGGGGAGTTCAGCTATGAATCTATAGTGGAATTATTCATAATTAGATAATAAGTAATTAACTGATTATGAGTTAATCACTTAATTGACTAATTATTAAGCCCATGATCTATAGGTCCATCGGTCCCTTATGCCACCAAATATCGTAGTCGCGAAATCAAGTAGAAGAAATGGAAAGTTTAAGTAAAGTGAATTACTTAAATAGACAATATTAATTGTTTAAATATTGAGTATATTTAAACAAGAATTAATATAAACATTATTAATTGTTTAAATAATGAGTTTATTTAAACAGAAAATTAATAATGAAATATTATTAATTAGACATTATTAATTATTTAAATATTGAGTATATTTAAATGGTAATTAATAATTTGAAATTAATTGACAATTATTAATTGTTTAAATAATTAATTTTATTTGAACGGAAATTAATAATTAAAATTAATTAATTAATAATAAAATATTATCAATAAAGTTATTAATTAAATAATGAGTTTATTTAATGGAAATTAATAATTAAAATATTTATTATTAATTATTTAAATAATGGAAATTATTTAAATGGAAATTAATAATTAAATATAATTTGATAATATTTAGTCGGGAGAAAATATTAATATTATTAATTGTTTAAATAAAATATTTTATTTAAATGGTAATTAATAAATAAATTAATTAAGTTGGACTTATTAATTTAAGAGAGAGTTTCAAACCCAATTGGATTAATGAACCCAATTGAAATTGGCCCAAAATAATTAATTAAATAAATTTGATTTATTAATTATTTATTATTAATTTTGGCCATCATAAATAATTTGTAGGAGATAATTATTTGAATTATATCCTATAATAATTATATAGATTTATTTACCCAAGATAAATAAAATAAAGAAAAGAAAATATTCTCTTATTTATCTATGGCATTTTAGAAATACCAAGATAAAGGAAAAAGATAATTCTTTTTTCTTTTTGTATTTATCTCCATGGATTAATCCTAATGTGATTAGGATTCCTATTTTCCTATAAATAGGAGGCTTTGGGTCATTCATAAATCACACAATTCAATTCCTAAGAAATTTGGAATTCTCTCTTTCTCTTTCTCCCCCTTGGCCGATTTTCCCTCTTGATATTGGGAAGAAAAATATTTTTTCTTCTTCCCAATTTCTTCTAAAGTTCGATTCCACAATCGGGTTTCGTTTGATTTATTGGGATATAGCGTAGAAAATCTGGTGTTGCTGAGGATTTGATGCTGTAAAGAAACCTCCAACCGATTCTCCATTTATTACTCAATGTAAGTAAAAGGCCTTTAATTTTCGAAATTAAGCATGAATCTACATGTTTTTATCACGAATTGCATGATGTTAATAGATCCGTTATTAAATGTTAATAAGTTTACTAAATAAAATTCCGCTAGTTTAGTAAATCATCCCTTCAAGTTTCTCCTAATATGACCCTCCTTGTGACAGAAATAACACTTGAAAGACTTGACCCCAACCTTTGATTTTGCATTGTTATTCCCTTTCCATTTGTTGTTATTGTATTCTTTCTTTCTGCCTTTTCTTGAACATTCAATAGATCCCCACTACCTTTGCTCTTCTTCTCTGATTGGATTTCAAGATCCTTTGATCTTAATGCTTCAACTACATCTTCAAATTTCAGTGTAGTTCTTCCATATTTCAACCCAGATTTAACCTCCTTGAATGAATCTGGGATTGCATTCAGGAGAAGAATGACTTGGTCTTTTTCACTCATTTTCTCACCAGCATTTGCCAAGGCTTGCGTTATCTTCTTGAATTCGTCAAGGTTTTCATCAAGAGTCTTCGAAGATTCCATCTTGAAATTGAACAATCTTTCTTTCAAGAAGATAGTGTTTGACAGGGATTTAGTCAAGAAAAGAGTATCAAGCTTTGCCCAGAGTTCAGGTGTTGTGAGTTCCTCATCAAACATTCGAAGGACGTTATCTGACAAATGCAAAGTGATGATGCTGGAAGCTACCTCTTGCACTTCCTTCTTCACCAGTTCTTTCAACTCTACAGCCATTTCACTCGGATCTTACAGGGTTGTGTATACCTTTTGTTGGATCAACACAACTTTGATTTTCCTCTTCCATAACGCAAAATCTCCCTTTCCATCGAACTTTTCTACTTCAATATTTTAAGACTCATCTTAGGCAATGGTTTTGTTTCGTGAGAATGAATTTCAGTGGACGAGAACACCAGGGTTTTACCAATAGCAGTGGTTATGTAAATTCTAACTCTTCAATGAATTAAATGAGCTGCTAACTGTTTCTTCCTCAATGGTTTCAACCTCTTCCATTCACACGTGGGAAACTAAGATATTTGTTGAAGCTTGATTATTTTAACAAATATCATATCAGTTTTCACAAAACCAAACAATTGAATCTCATTATATTTATTACCACACAAATGAAAATTCAAATGGAAGGTGCAGCTAAAAAAAAAAAAATGGAAGATGCAGTTTTTATTTTATAATGTACATTTAATAAGCTTTTATATATATATATATATAGAGAGAGAGAGTACACTGGACCCACCAGTGGTGGGCCACCACACATTCATTCAATAATCTCAATTTTAAATTCAAAGCCAAAACCAAATCAGAAGAGAAAAAATTTGTTTTATAAGATTCCAACCTGATATATCAGATCTACGAATTAATGAATTGAAAAACAAAAAAACAAACATACATTCATTCATTCATTTATTCTTAGTTTTATAATTTGATTATATTAAATGGCCTTGGATTCAGAATCTGTCAAAACCAAACCCAATCTCACTTTAAAAAAGAAAAAGAAAAAGAAAAGGCTATTTTTAATTCTTTTGATGGGAAGGAAAGATGCTGCCTGTTTGACTTGCACCGAAATGCCTGCCTGCCTGCCATGGTCCATCGAATTGAACTCACATGCTATACAACCTCATCATAATTATTTTATTAATTTAATAATAATAAACCAAGTCTTTTAATTGGGAAACCAAACCAATATTATAGTAATTCCCTTTGCTAACATAACATTATATACATTAACAATAAGACCTTTGCTTTGCTTTGCTACCCTCTCAACTCAACAAAAATCATATTCATAAAACTGTTCCCTTTTCAGTCCCACCCGCAGTCCGCTTCAAAAATATTTTTAAAAGATATCCCAAACGAGCACTAAGTAGAAAGTCTGAGTCCTGACTGAGGAGAGCTAGCTTTTAATTATTAAATTAAGCCTAAAATTCACCATAATCATCTCACTCACATGATGATCAAGACTCCATCAAACTATAACATCTCTGCTTCCCTAAGTTTATTATCTCACTCAGTCACCACCTAGCTACTCTCTTTTAGTTTTACTTGCATAAAATAAATATATCTTACTATTAAAAACAAAATAATTTTGATTCATCATGTCATGTGCGATAAACTTTCAAACGTAGGAATAGGATCCAGTTTTGCCTTTCCTTTTCACGGCAATTTCAGAAAACTTGGTGATCATCAGATAATAACAAGATTTAATTACCAACTTTGGCAAAGAAAGTCTCAGTTGTATAGAAAAGAAAACTATTAGTCTTATTTATTTATAATAATAAATCTTGTTTGTTGATTTATAGAGTGATCGTGTTGTTGTAGAAAAGCTAATGTTGAAGCAAATAATTAAAGCTGACAGATTCTTATATGGAAGGGAGAAGAAATTTCAAATCAAGTTTTGGCCTTCCTGGATTGAGAAGCATGTCAAGAAAATTATGGGAAGCAAGCATGCTTTCACATGCACATGGCCATCAGCAATGCATCTTCTTTTTTCCTTAATATCTCAGAATGAAGAAATATCATATTTGAAAGATAAAAATGAACAAAGGATCACAGTCTCAGTTAGAGTGTTGTTGTTTGGTTTGGTAAAGGATAAAACCCCACCGACATTATTATGATATATAACCATTTTGATTTTTGAAAAACATAATCATATTCTCACACACACACACAGACACCAACCAATGCGCACAATAAAAAAGAGATATATAGTGGACAGTACAATTATTAATGCATATAATTATTATAGGAGGGCCAGTTTTCTTTTGAGATATATAATATCTCTTACCCGCACATGATTCATGATTCATAAAACCCTTAAGTAATAATATAGAATGACCTGACCACCAATTTCATTAATCTTACTATATCATATCATCATTTACTTTCATATTTGTAACTAACTAATATCACTAAACACACTGCTTTATTAAAATTAATTTTAAGATTAGTCCTCCTCCAAATTCTCAATCAAAACAAAACAAAACAAAAAATAGAGTCTTATCACTAATGCTTAACTATCAACCAAACAAAACGTAGAAAGAAGGTCTTTAAACTTTAATATGCTAACAGACAGTGCACTTTTTAGATCCGTATGCTTCATTTGTTCTGCTTTACTTTTGAATATAATACATATTACAATACAATAAAAGGATGATCTTATATATCAAATTTCCCAACAGCTTTTGGTTTTTATGTGCATACCTGGAACAAACAAAGTCTGACACTGGTTAAATCATATTTTTATGAGAAAATGGTAACATCCATCTCCATCGGTATTTTGGATGAAATCAAAAGAAACACCGCGTCGACCTACTCCTAAAGTGAAACAATAGCATATTAATATGAAGATTGTGGAGGTCCAGAACACTTGCACTTCAATATCTTTTGGTTTCGTCCCTGAATTGAATTGAATCAATCTCTACTTGCTTTATATTTATGTTAAGATCAGTTTCACTCTAAAATATAAATAAATTATAATTTCCCGATCCCAAATTTCATGTGCATCAGAATGACGTCGATAAATTATAATATGCAATTCAATTAATAATAATATTTTCATTTTCCTTTTCTTTTCAGTTCCATAATTTTATATTGAACAATGGTAGAGTCCCCACTGAATCTTTTATATATATTTTTTTCTGGAATAGTTTTGATGCTTCTTCCACTATTTTATAAGAAACGTGGATATTCAATATTATATTAAAATTATACATGCAACAATTATTAGTGATATATATATATCACTCTCCAAGCTGGCAGGCCAAATGTGAAAGATTCGATTCCACTGGTCTTTTTTTGGCACTCAAAACAGTGAAAATAATGGAGTAATAGTTTTCAATACACAGATGACAGAAAAGAAATGAAATATAGGTATAATTTTGATAATGGAAGGTTTTTCTAAAAGTAAAAGGTTAGCTAGATCCACAAGGCAAGACGACCAGAATAACGTTGAATTAAAATTTTCTTTATGTATGACTCTGAGCTGGATTTAGATTTGTTGGATACTTTAATTTCTACTCAGCAACTCTAATTTATTTTCTTAATACGTTTTGATAATGAAACAAAAGTCAATTCGAAAATTAACAAGTTTCTCCCATCATTAACAGTTGAGATAGCTAGCTAGCTATCAAGTCCATTAACATTTCTGTGAAATTGAGAATGGGACCAGGATAATCAGGGGAGTGAATTCAAAAAATACCCTGCTCCCAACTTTACCTTTTTTGCCCGTTTGGGATAATTTTTAAAAGTGTTTATAAGTCTTCTTGAATGGTTATAAAAAACACTTTTAAATACTTTCAAAAATTATCCCAAACAGACAATTACAGATTCTTAACTCTACTTTTCAAACCAAACCCTTCATTAAAATACATATGAAGATAGGTACACCAGTTGCCATTCTAAACTATAGTGGAGAAAAATATGGTAGCAACTAATAAGAACCAAGCCACGAAGAAACACACCGATTCTTCGGAAACTCGTGGACTCAGTAAACATTAGTCTCGAGAGTTTCATCAGCAATTCTGACATTCTCGTCTCAACTAGACATGGTTGACCCAACTAGTTCTCATAACTTCTGATGGCTACTACTATTAAGGAAGGCACTTTTTTTTTCAGAAATCATCCAAGTATTGGAATAGAAAGCAAACAGGCAACATTAAGTTGGCATGAACCTTAAATATCAAAACATTAAGTTTAATAGAGCAAGGTGCAAGTCTTGTAATCTGATGGCCGACGAAGAACATCATAAACTGTTAATAAGCATTAAATACTAGACAAAGGAAAGATTAAAAAGCCAACTAAGCCTTTTTCCATCAACTGACAGCCATCACCATCTATTTGAAGATCCGAACAAAGGTTCCACCAATAAGCTGCAGGGATGAGAATCAACTTCTGTATTACTGGCTTCCAGAATTCTATTTCCTAATAATGAACTTTTGCGAGCATTTTTTGAAACATCGATACCCCAAAGGAGAGTAGTAATTTGGTAGCTGGATTGTTTTATTTTATGGTCAGGTTGCAGCAGGGAAGTGAACACGATCCCCTAATTTACTCTTCCACAACATTCACGAGTTCATATTCGATAAGTGAAAGATTGTTATCTTCCTTAACAGTGAAACTGGCAGGTTCAGTAACTTCAACACGGCCCCACCTGTCCACAGCAAGTCGCATTGATCCTTTAAACATGTCGATCTTAGCATTGCGCAGGATTATAGTAGAACCCTCTTTCATCAACTCCACTGTAAAAAGAAACAAACGTACAAGGAATGAGTGTTCATAACGTTGAATATGTTCACAATGATATTCTTTCCTAGGTGGAAATAAAAACCATGTTCAAGACATTTTCTTCTTCCAGAATTGGCAATACAGAAAAAAGATCAGATTTTGGCTCAACAATTTTAATTGTGCTTGTGCATACATATATAACTAAAATATTCAAGGAGAGCTCACACCATTCCAACCAACAATAGTGGGGATCAACAACTATTGAGGTGGGGGAATAACTTCCTCAAAAATAGGTTTCATGTAGTTCTCAGGGACTAGATGAATTTTAAACATACGGCAACAAATATTTCTTGTTATCATACACTTCTGTCCCTCAAAACATAAAAACAGTGAAAGGTATTACACATATCATCTACACACTACTTAAGTATCCAGCCCAACAAATAACAAAAAACATTATCAGTGTAATAAGCAATAAACACTTGATAAAGACATCATCAAAATCCGAACAAAAAAAAATCAATTGATTTGATACAAGAAGCTGATGGAAGCAACACCATTACATACGGCCAGTTGATGGATGGTGGATCTATTTGCTCTCTAGAATCAATGTTTGGTATAGGGTAATAATCCAAAGCACACATAGGAGTTTCGTTTAAAAGCTAATTTTCTAAAGATTCAGCAGAGAATTTATCCTTTAAAAGGTATGGAAATAAGAATTCCGATCCATGCACTAACATCGTTTTAAATACATTCAATTTGTATTGGCATTTTCTCCATCATAATTATCATCATAGTTATGTTTACAATATTCCAATTTCTGCATGGAATTTAAGTAAATATACAACTATTAATCGATATATTAACCCATATAATCCAATATAATAAAATGACTATAGTTTCTTAAGGATGTCATTTTTGTGTGGATTGTTTTTCTTTTTTTTTGTTGACTTTCAATTACTTTCATTTCTATAAAGTCTAGTTTGTCATCCATGAAAACAACAGGTGCACCAATACTTTTAAGACATTAGCAAACTTCAAACTTTAATGAAGCTACTAGGAAGTTAGTACATCAAAACAAATTTTCACAATGAAATATGTTATCCATATAGAGGACAGGGAGTGCCAATACAATACAAGATAAATTAATTAGACACTGAAAAATATCTTATTACGCCTCTTCTGTGGTTCTGTTGCATGTGGCTCAGATATTGAGAACAATCCAAAGAACATATTAAGTATTTATGTATATAATGTAAGCATTTTAAGACAAAAAAAATTGAGCAATGTTGCATCTGATATAACTGAAATCTACCTTGATCATTTCTTGCAGTAAATATGATCATTCCAGTCTCATCACCCACCAAGGATTCAGCAATCCGCATCTGACGGACTTGAGGACCATCAGGACGGCCCTTCTGCAATACCATCTTAGTATTCACAACCTTAACTGTAAGAGTATGTCCACCAGTGCCAGGCCGAAGCTGGTCAATTTTAGTAAATACAGGTTTCCTCAGTCCAGGTTTTGATTCTGCCATTTCCGAAAAACCCTAATTGTACCAACAAAAAATAAAAGACAGACGGTGAATTTATAGATGAGGCAGAGGTCACAACTCACGAAACACAAAAACCCATAAAAAATGTTATTTAACCACCTAGGTGGAGCCGAGGGTGATCTTGAGTTGATTAAACTAGCATGAGAATAAGCTTGATAAAACATTAAAACTATTCCCAACACAAGATGTAAAATTGTTGACAGACTTGACACCCACCCGGTCTTGAGACAATTCTAATGGTTGCTCCATTGTTCAATCTTCTACTTTTATATCTCAGAAACCAAGAGAAAAATTGAAATTCTTTCAAATTTGGTATAAACCAGTGAAGAAACATAAATTCATAACTTGCATTTTATAGCCCAAACACACAGTACATGAATTGCTAAACAAAAGAATACGAAATCAAAGAGTATCTCTCAAATAACGTCATATCATATCCATTCTATTAATTAACCATTTGATAGACACTCTTAATCAGTCAATCGCATTAAACTACTATAATCACACTAACAAATTTGCATAATTTAATCATATACGTTTACATTCGAAAAACTCAGCCATAACCATAAACCAAATGAGACATAATGAAGCCCAATGTGGGAGTCAGAGAAGTCGCCTGTAGAAATATAATGTATGGTAGCATTCTATCTCACACCTTAAATTTTTATTTTTTTTTAAAAAAAGCAGAAATTTAATTAAAAAAGATCAAACTTTATGTTGAAGGAATGGTTGTAATCACGTTCAATAAATAAATAATCGCGCCTGACTGTAAATTACAGGGAGATAAAAGGCGATATCGCATAATCGAGACGGAAGAGAAAAGCCAATGAGAAGGGGAAAAAAGAGTGTAAAACATCAAATTAAAAAAAGAAAAGATTAGGGTTATGATTAGGGTTAGGGCATGAAACAGAAAGAAAAAAAAAATCACCTTTGAATTGCTGAGGCGAAGAGGATGAGGGGTGGGGTGGGGTTGAAAGGAGGCCGATCTGATTTGAGATTTGAGAAACGTAGCCGTCAAAAACTGTGGTTTAGGAGTTGGGAGAAAACAAATAAAAGATTCAATGAAATTACAACCGTCGATCATCCATCGCCACAAGACTAATCGTGACCGACCACGTGCCCACTTCTGGAAACTTATGACCAACCCTCTCCCGCTGCAGGCTTTTCAATCGTCTTGTCTTTCTTTACGGGTTTTTTTTTTTTTGTTTAAGATTCTAAATCGTTTTTACGTTATTTATAAAAAAAATTGTATTATTAGAGATAAAAATAAAGATCAGATATAAATCCATTTTGAATTAAGAAATGTAACGGACTCATTTAATTTATGAAAAAAATGGAGCAATCATTCAGGAAGGTGAACGCCTTTTTGCAATGGGCTTTGGGATTTGTCTTCATACTTAACAATATAATACATATTGTAAAAATTAGATAAAGAGAAAAAGGAGGTAAAACACATATGATAAGGAGTTATAAAATTAGCCTTGAGTTGTTAGTTGTTAGATTTGTCATTGGGCTTTGGAATGGAATTGGCCCATATTGGTTTTTTTTTTTTTACTAACGTTCATATTTTAAATTGAATTATCCTATACTTACTCTCAGATAAGTTACTCTACTCTTCTTTAAATACAAATGATTCAAATCATATCCATCTAGCCCCACCTAATTTGATTTATTCCCTATCCAACAATATGTTTTCTCATCTCTCTTCTTTTAATTATTTACAATTAATCTTACAATTCTAAGTGAATTGAAAAATAAAATGGAAACTCTCCCGGACCAAGACCTACACTGAACATTATAAACAAACCAGCCATTTACCATACCTTCTAGTAAGGTAAATGGCTCCTCAAAATTTTATATTTAGTATACTAAAGTAAGAAGAACAATTCCAAAATGTTTATTTATTAATGGACCATCTTCTTCTAATGAAATGATAATAATAGGAAGGGACAACTAACCTAATCTAATCTAACCTCAATAAAGGGCATTGCCTTGTCTTTTTTCCTTTAAAATTTGAAACTCAAAACATATCTTCTTTTTTTGGCTTCATTCAGCACAGACCACAGAGCTGTTTCATGTCTTCAATAGACTTGCAATCCATATCCATATCCATATCCATATCAGGTAAATGTCTTCAATAGATTTATAATCAAACTTTCTATGCTTTGGTTTGGTTTGGTTTTGGGCTTTAGATAACTTTCCAGTCCAACATCTTATTTGTAAATTAAATAATAATAATAATAATACTCTACTAAATTTACATGCTATTCTTACTGAACAAAAGATGCGATATTTTTTTTAATAAATTTGAAGAGGGAAAACAAAAACTCTATCTCTCTCTCTCTCTATGCCTCCCTGCCTCAGATCGCTAATCTCAACAATCTAAACTCTGGATTTACATATTCACAACCTTAAAATACAAATAAATCCAATAATTAAATTAAAAAAAAAAGAGTGAGTTTTCTTCTAGTAAGGATGGACATTCTTGGTGAATCCATTGACAGTGGTGAAGAAGCCGACCAGATCTTGCCTGTATGGTAAATACGATTTCCTTTTAACCTCTTCCTTCTCAGCTCTATTCCTTACATAGTGCCTCTCGTGTGCTGACGTTTCACCTTTTTTAACCTGCTGTTTTCCTTTCGACTTCCTCTTTTCCTTTTCCTTTTCTTTTTCTATCACAATCTCTTTTTTCTTCGCCACGGAAGGATTATTCAAGAAAACAAAGGCGTCTTTCCCATCACTGCTGCTTCTGTGTACCAAATCTCTAAATCTCCATAGCTTCGAGAATCCTGTCGAATTACTCTTCTTGCCCAGCTCCGGACACGATTCCGGAGACCACTCGCAGTAGGTTCCTGGTGGAATACCCTCCAATTCTTCATCCTCTTCCGCCTCGCGCTTTTCAACGAACACCTTCTTCAACGGAGTACGAATCCCCGTAGAAACCTTATTCGTTTCGGCGAACAGGAGGTCTTGGTTGAATAGGGGGTAAATGGGGCGGATCTGGCCGTTATAGAAGGCATCGTCGGCGCTGATCGGAGAACCGTCGGGAGTCGCACAGATAAAGGAGAAGTCTTGATCATCCTCTTCATTCTGTAATCTGTCGTCTGAAGCTAAGGTCTTGACATCATCTTCTTCTTCTTCTTCAAATTTCATCTCCCTAACAACAGAATCAGCGAGGTCGAGGTTGATCTTGGAGCCAAAGTCTTGGGTAATTTCAGAAGAAGAAGAAGAAGAAGGGGTTGGGGTTGGGGTTGGGGAGAAGGATAATAACTCACGAACTTGCATTTCTTCGAATAAAAAATGGTGGTGGTGGTGGTGGTAAATGAATGAAGAAAGCGATTTAGGTTTGAAACAGAGGAGAGGAGAGGAGAGGAGAGGAGGGAGGCGGAAAGAGGAAGGGCGACAGAAATATAATAAATGTTGGTTTGGGTTTGGTGAGAATTGTTCTGCTTTTCTACGCTTATATTTAATAATATAGGTTAGTTGCTTGATGGAGGGAGACGATTACGAAATTTCCCATTTTTTAGACCCAAATAAATAAATAAATAAATAATAGTCTTTTGTCCTTTCTTTTGTGGTAAATAAGGTACGATTTACTATAAAGCGATGAAAGCGCGTAAGCCCAACTCCCTCCACAGTTGACCAATCTCTCTATTTTGGAAAAAATTATGCTTTTTATGGCAAAGCCTTAATTTTATGTTTTCCATTTTATTCTGATTATGTCATCAATTAGGAGAATGAAATTTAATTGCGAATGTAATGTAATTCGTCACAGAACAGATGGAGATGGAAAAAAGATATGACTTAATTAGAGAAATCCGAATTAAAAAAAGAAAACTAGTTTAGGGTTGTCTCGTTTGGCGGCGGTTGAGAAAGTGAACGGGATGCTTCTTTTTATTTTCATACGGTAAACGTGACACGCCTTTGCCTGTTCTCAAATAGCATTTAATTTTGAATGGGTCATATTCTAGAAGGGCCGATCCGTCACCTCACCCGGTGGGTGCTTTTTCTTAGCTCACAAGCATCAAACCTTGACTTCCATCTCATCCAAGTCAATGTCAATTATATTTTAGAGATTTGATTTACAAATCCGCATCTCATCCAAGAAGTAAAATGTTGATGTCGATGAAAATGTCGAGGTTCAAATTTACCGAAATATCGATGTCGACGGATATTCCTAGAAAAATCACAGAAACGATAGAAACATATGTGAATTTTTAGACATTTTGAATGAAATTTCTCAATAACTTAATTTAATCATAATATATCATATAATAAAATAATACACCTAGAAGTGATGCTAAATATATTTCAATGTAAAAAATATAATATATACTAATGAAATATAATATTTAATTTAAAAAAATATTAATCAAATATAACTTATAATTCAATTTTATAACAGATTTTTTAAAAACAATTTTGTACAATATTTATCAAATAACAATTTCATAAAATCTTTTTTAAAAACAATTTCATAAAGCAGATTTGTACAATATTTTTTAAAAACAGATTTTAAAAGTTATTTGTTGAAATATTTGTTTTAAATTTAATATTTATTTTGGCATTTTATTTTGACAATTAATAATTTCTTAATTTTGTGCATACTTATTTTCATTAAAGGATTATTTCCTTTTGCTTCATCATTAAATTAGTTGGCATTGATTAATTTATTTTGAATATTAATTGATTGAATGATAATTTGATTATGGGAAGTTTGAGAAATTTGTGGATCTTGATTGATTAATCATTATATGGGAGTTATTTAAAGACTTTTTCCACTAATATTTTTGACTATTGATAACAACTATTATGTTTTGAGAAGCTCAATTTTGGGATGAATATTTTCGTGTATGGAAAGTTTTCCTTGCTCTAATGTCGCTGCATTAATTGTTACAACATACGTGGCTGGCAGATTTTCAATTTGACAGATTTTCCATTTCTGGAGTCTTCTTCATTTTTTCCTATAAGATGAAGGCCTTTGTTTTAGTTTGTTTCAACCAAGTTTCTTATATCTGCTCTCACTTTTATTAGCCTATTGTGCTTATTATAATATTTATGTGAGAGTGCATTTTGTAAGGTTTATTATTCAAATATTCTATATTGTAATTGCTTGGAGAGTGATTTGATTCTTCGGAAGAAAGAAGTCGTCTTGCTCACATATCAAGGAAGGGAGTTCTGTGATCTAAATCCATAAGGGGAGCTAGTGGTGTGAACAAAACAAGAATGGGAGGTTCTTGAATCAAATCGTCACAAGGGGATCTTGTGATCGAATCCATTGTAGACGTCGTCGTTGCAAGGAGAAATCAAAGACAAAAACAAAGAAGGGAGTTTTTTTATTTGTGCTTTTTGATTTATATTTGTATTGAACGACTAACGATTCTAGTGGACTTTTTCTGGGCGAGACCCCGCGAGTTTTTACCAGTTGGAGGTTTCTCACGTTAATCACTTTCACCGTGTTGATCTTCTTCCTTACTCACTGTTTTCTTATTAAATCTGTCCACTGCCGTTTTGTACCGAGCCTAAACTGTCATAACAGTGCAATCCGTGGGGTTTAATCAAATCAGCAAAATATTGTTAATTTGCATCCTTAATCGTATTTAAACTTAGAAATAAGGTCTAACATTATTAATTAAACTTAAACATATTTAATTTTTAAAAAACATTAATAAAATATAAAAGCAATAAAATGTCTGCCATTTTCATAAATAAAACAAATTAGGCTGAAACGTTAATATATATATATATATATACAAGTTGGCTGACGAATTAGGCTGAAAGTAAAAAAAAACTCAAAAGCAATATAAATGTCTGTCATTTCCATCTTTAATATCTTAAAAGTGGGGATACTGGAGAATCATTTTTTGACCCTTTTACCCCATTATAATTCCAAGTATTACATTCATGTCCTTTTATTTCAATTTTATTTTATTATATCTACAACTTTAATCTATCTACTATATTAAAAAGGGTTATAGTGGAGAAACATTTTTAGACAATAATATCCTTCATGATAATAATTACTCACTCTCTAATAAATTATTAATTATTAAAATTAATATTTTAATTTAGAATTTATAATTTACACAATAAAAAATGTGAAATCTATGAAATTGGATTTAGAAAAAAAAATACATAATATCTTAATTATTAGTGTCATATTCTTGATTGAGATAATTTATAATTTACATAATAAAAAAAAGTTTTAAAAAAATTACAAGATAAATTTAGGTTTGTCAATTTCTTATTAACACCTTCTCGATCCCACTTATCTTGAATGAGAATGACAACATGCATATTATAGTTACAAGAAGTTGAAAAGTCATCTTATTAAAGAGCTTAGTGAAGAAGATCAAAAGAGTCCATATAGATACATTGATCCTAATCGATTAGTAATATTCATGTTACTAAAATAGAAAATGAAAGGCCAAATTATTATTATATGTAATGGGACATGAAAAAACATGCTCATTCACATGAGGCAGCGGAGGAAATGAAAATTTGGAAGAAATTGCTTTTGTTATTTGATAATGATGGTGTCTTTTTTTACACATTCGCTGGTGTATTTTAAAATTATTCATAAGAAAATCAAAGCAATTGTCGTGAGTGGCTAACAGGGCCGGCCCTGAGGGTGTGCGAGGTGAGCGATCGCACAGGGCCCCGGGAATTATTGGGGCCCGGAATTTTAATGTCTATATTTATATAGATTATGTATAAAATAATCGCAATATATGCAAGTAGATGAAAGTGGTTCATTGGCAAATGTAACATATTTTTAATGTTTTCGAGGACCCAATCTGAAGTTCGAATCCTCATTGAGGCGTTCTTTTGTCTTTTCTATTCCTTTTCTTTATGGGTAAAATGCAAATAAGACCCCTGTGATCTTTTCAAAATGCATGAACACCCCCTGTACTTTGAAAATGGCAAATCGCCTTGTGGTTCCAATTTTTTCAATCGGACCTCCCTTCAATGTCAATAATTTTCTTTTAGCCACAACTTCTTCGTTTTAACTCTGATTTGAACGATTCAAGATGTTTTGGAATCCTCATTTTAAGATCTACATAAATGTCACTTAGAAACTTTGAAATCATTAATAAATAAAAGATTTTATTAATATCGAAACACTAGGTATGATTGACATCGTTAACTCTTTTGGTTATTGATGATTTCAAAGTTTCGAAGTGACAATTATGTAAAGCCGGAAATGAAGATTCTAAAACATCTTGAATCATCCAAATCGGAGTTCAAACGAAGAAGTTATGGCTAAAAGAAAATTATTGACATTGAATCGGAGGGTCCGATTGAAAAAATTGGAACCACGCGGTGCGATTTGCCATTTTCAAAAAATGCAGGTGCTTCCGCATTTTGAAAAGATAACAGGGGTCTTATTTGCATTTTACCCTTTATTTATTTATTTCAATACCTCTTCTTTAGTTATTTCAATGCATTCTCTTTTATTTATTTCAATTAATCAATTTTACATTTGTTTTTTTTCTTCCTTTTAATTATTTCAATTAAAATAATCTATCAATTTTAACTCTGTATTTTTTTTATCAAATAAACCCAACACCAAAATGATCAAATTTAGCCATTAATTTTATTTAGATATAAAAACGCTTACGTCTAACTAAAAATTTATAAAATTAATAGTAATTTTATTAACAAAGAGTATAAATTTATCAATTTGATAAGATTGAGAGTATAAATTGATTCAGTTGAAAGTTTAAGTTTTAAATTGATACACAATATAAAGTTCAGTGGTGTAATTTGATTTCCCCCCTTAAATTTGAACTCTAATTTGTTTTAATTTAATAATCAAACTAATACATTAAATATTTAATTAGTTTTTTTTCAATATTATTGTGATTTTTATAGTAAATTTATCAAATAAAATCTATCAATTTTAACTCTGTGTTTTTTTTTTTTATCAAATAAACCCGACACCAAAATGATCAAATTTAGCCAGAAAAATATTTAACATAAATATAAAATTAATTTTATTTAGATATAAAAAACGCTTACGTCTAACTAAAAATTTCCAAAATTAATAGTAATTTTATTAACAAAGAGTATAAATTTATCAATTTAATAAGGTTGAGATAATAAATTGATTTAATTGAAAGTTTAGGTTTTAAATAGACACACAAATAAAGTTCAGTGGTGCAATTTGATTTTCCCCCTTAATTTTGAACTCTAATTTGTTTTGATTTAATAATCAAATTAATACATTAAATATTTAATTAGTTTTTTTTTTCAATATTATTGTGATTTTTTATAGTAAATTTTATATGATAAATTTTCCAAAACTATATTTTTGAATTGGGCCCCGATTTTCTTAGGACCGGCCCTGGTGGCTAATTTCAAAAGCCATTTTGAAGTTGGAAGCGGGAGCAAAAAAGTAAATTCATTAAACGTCTTGGATGATCATTAAAGACGTTGAGTTTTTTTTTTATTGTAATTATAATTTATCGTACGTTATGATGTGGGTAAAAGATAATTTTAATATAATCATATTGAACTTTAATATGTTGTAGGCGTTAGATGTAATTTTAATATGTAATATGATCAATATATCATTAATTCACATCCAGGATGATCATTGAGGACGTTTCTATATATTTTCATCAAGAACATCACAAGCTCGATCCAAAGATTGCTCCTATTCTCCCATCGCGATGGTACTTCATACGACGAGTCCGATTCCAATTTCAATTCCATTTGTAATGTCATGTATCATACACTTTTTAATCTCAATATTTTCTTGAAATTTTGTATTATTGGATAGACTGTTCAGTTTTCTCAATCATTTTTCTTTTTTGAATTTGTGGATTTGTTGTAATTATACAATTATGATGAAAATGTGAAATTATACAAACTATATTTATAAGAAATAATAATGTTGTTTATTTATTCATTTTTTGAAAATGCTTTAAAATCTTAGTTGACTTTTACGACATTCTTTTAGATTTAAATTTTTGTTTATTATTTTCAAAACATTTCAGGATGTATATTTACAAAATTTAAAAAACAACGTTGGTGAACAAGTTTTTTTAAGGAACAAAAAAAAAAATACTAAAAACAAATGATCATTAGACAATTATATTAAAAAAAATGAGTACGCTTTATATAAATTATTACTATACTAAACCAAACCTAAGTCATCATAAAAAAATGTACATAATATAAGTAGTATAATGCCTTCAATCTGCATTTGAAAAAAAAGTATAAACAACTGTTGACATCAAAATATAACAAAATATACATAATATACGTAGCAAAACAAATTTTAATGTACAAAATAAACCTAATCTGAACACATAAAACTGGAAAAAAATCAACCAAAAAAATTACAATGTGACTATTTAGCTTTATGTACTTAATGTACAAAATATACTAAATCTGAAAAAAAAACAAAATAAATCATCCATAAAAACATATAGGAATATGAATAAAACAATAAAATATCATATACAATAAATGAAACTTTGTTTTCCAGAAATTTTATATCAATAATAAATGGAAGATGTTTTTTTTTTAAAAATATACCTTTTGAAATCTTTGAGCAAAATGTGTTTTTTCCATATATCTATGGAGAATCTTTAAAATAAAAATGGTAGAGAAAGAAATGGAGATGAAATCTAAGAAAGAAAGAAAAAATGAGAGAGAAAGTTATAGTGAAAACGATAGAAAGTGAGAGGGGAAAAGATTTTGAAAATGTTTGTTGGTAAATATCTTTTTAGATTTCTTATTTTTATATTTTAGTAAAAGTAATAATTGCATATTAGACTTAATGACAGCATGCACTCCGTATTTTGTGCCTATAAAGAAGGAAAAAAGGTCATTTAGGTCATTTTCTTGTTTTTTCTCTCTCCAGAATTTTAAAATGTGGCTATTTATTTAAATTTAAAGCATGTAGCTACCTACTCTTATTTCACCCTTTTTAATGGCTATTCTCATACATATCCCTCAAAACAATGATGCTACGCTACAAATCAGATCTTGTTGATTATCTTATCATGATTTGTTTATCTCAATCAAAATAATAATGCTATGCTATAAATCAGATCTTGTTGATTATCTTATCATATTTGTTTATCTCATATAAAACAATGCATGAAAATCGTTGAATTACCATTATATTTTTTAAAAAGCGTCCATGGATGTTATTGTTGTAATCAATTTGTAAATGTAACTTTCTTTAATTTAAATAATTTGGGATATAATAGTACTAGTAATGTAGTGTAGTGTAGTGTAGGTAAGGTATATAATTAATTGGGAAGGCTCCTTGTTGGGTTGGGTTGGGGATATAAACAAATTGATGCTAAGGGCATGGTTCGGTCGCCGCGATATATTTCGCCATAAATACACAAAGTCGTAGCCATTGGCTGTGACAGCTATGACTCTTGTAATTAATTTTTCGGAATTGGGTATCACCTTCCATCACGTTGACTTTTGCAAAATCCTCGAGTACACCAAAATAATTGGAATGTGTTTGATAGAGAGAAATGAGATTGTAAAATATGATTTAGTTTTTATTTAATCAAATTAATACATTTTTTATTGTAAAAATTATATTAAATTTATCAATAATATTTTACTTAACAAATTATTTTATAATAAATTTTTATAATTTTTTTTATTATCCAATATTATAGCCAAACAACTTATGAGGATTTTTTCGTAGAGATATTACCTAATTTGAGTTCGTGTGTTTAAAATTTTAAAAGTTATATAGAATTTATGTTGTTAGTGTTTAATGAAGCCTAACACATTCTTTATGTTAAACATCCTCACAAAGGTTTTAGTAAGCACAACACTACTTATTTGTATACTAACTAGTTATTGTGGAGGGTAAAAATCGTTCATTAAAAGGGCTTAGTATGAAGGGATGGGCTCAAGGAATTTCCGGCCCAAATATCCTGATAAGGCAATGTCATTAGCAACGGCCCAATTAAAACTCATAAAATCAAGTATAGTTCAGACTAGCATGGTCAAGGAGCTCACGATCCAACCTTCAGTGACTATATAAGATAAGGGAATTCATCCAGGGGTATACTATATTCAATCAGTTGAATTATATACAAACGTATGGATTGACAAGAAAAAAAGAGAAGATATCATCTCATTATTTTGTGATAGATATTTTAAATCCGTTAAAATTAAAATATGATTGAAGAGTGAGATATATGATAAAAAAAAATGTTTCTAGAAACCTAGGAAACCATATGAGAAAGACAAGCCATTTGAGTCGTCCATGTGTGCTACCAATTTCCACACATGGATCATAATCATTTGGAGATGGACAAAACTCATCTTCATCTATTTAAGGAGGGATATATCTGAGTAGGTCAGCCACACTTCGGTGTCCCTTCACTCCCACAATCATTTTTTAAAACTGGAATTTTCGGACAAACTCATCACACAAGTAAAAAAAAAAAAAAACAATATGTCTGATATGATTATAATATAGTAAAATTCATTCATTCATTCGATTAATTAATAAATAAATAAATATATAATATATATTGTGTGTCAAAATGATTTTCATGATCAAATAAGTAAGAGCATGGGCAGCTTTGAATAGACAAAAAAAGATTGTAATCTGGAGGGCTAGAAAATATTTGCAATCTCCAGAATTTGATCTCCAAACACAATTATTGAATGCCCCGTTGTTGTATTGCATTGCATAATTGTATGTAAAAAGAAAGAAAGAAATAGTGTGTATACAAATTACATGACTATGAGCTGTGTATTTGATATAAAATATGTTGTATTCTCTTCTCTTCTTTTCTCTTCTCACCCAAAATTCGTATGCCCTGCCTAACCTAATGGGATTTAAAAAATAAAAATGTGAATAAACTAACTATTTATTCCCCCCATATCCTATCCTATTCTATTCTATTCTATTCTATTCCATTCCAAATGTGAAGCAGAGTAAGATTAGAAGGTAGGTAGGTAGGTAGGTAGGCTCTATGCAAGTTGCATGACCTCGTTTCTTTTGTACTTCCTTATCACGGCAATTAACAGCTCGTCTCCAGCTATGTGCCTCACTTTGTTTATCAGCTGCGGCCTCGGAATCTTGTTTCTCTGTCAAATTTAAAATGTCAAACCCACCCCCGGCCAACAAAACAAAACAGAACAGAACAGAACAAGTGAGTTAATTACCTTAAAATCATTGTGGCATTTATGAATCAAACCCATTTTGGTCCGATCCAAAAACCTTGAAAGTACTGAGATGAGAGTAGGAAAACTCAGCCACGGAGAAGTTGGTTTCGGAACATTTGCGGATTGTATTTGAATATCTGAAAACAAGTATTGTATCAGTATGTATAGTATGTTTCTAAAAAAAGAAAAAAGAAAAACAAAAACAAAAAGAAAAACAGACCGTTTGGTTTGGGAGCCTTGAAAGTAACGACATAAATGGGTTGAATATGTGAATTCATGAAAGCAGCCCAAACTATATACTTTCTGGGTATGAATAAATTATCGACACCGCTATCAAATTGGTGAGAAGTGGGATGGAATTGTGTTGACCCACTTGATATTTGTTCCAATCTCCCTAATATGACTCTGCATAATAACATATGTCTCAACCCCTTCTCGTCTACCTCCGAAGAAGAAACACAATCAATTGAAAATCTACCGGCAGACAAGTACACACCCACCCCATGCTGCTGCTCTTTATTATTATTATTATTTTTATTACCAGATTTACTAAAACCGTAACACAAAATCTCACTTATCTCATCCCTTGAACCTCCATACCAACCATATCTTATATTTGCATCTCCTCCGCATTTATTCCCCACCGCCTCTGAGAATATTCGAAACGATTCTAACCTTGCCTTCTTCTCCGAATCCGATACCCAATTCTTATGAACCCCCACTACTTCAGCTTCCGTATTCAGTGATCCCAATCCCGAAAGAAAGCTCTTCGCCACGATTTCATACTCTAAACCTTTCTCTCCCAGTCTGAACATCCCACTCTTTTTTAGAAATTCATTGCAACTTGAAGAATCATCATATTCATCGCTTTCGGATCGAATTTCGTCATCATATTCATGATCATCGATGGTGATGGAAACTTGATCTTCAGCATCGAAACGTTCCATCTTCTCTCTCGAGGTAAATATAAAATTGGATAGAAGAAACTGATGAGAAATTTATTTATATATAAGTTTCTTTCTTGGAGAAAAAGAGTGATTTGTATTTGTATTTGTGACGGTTGAAGAAAGAATAATGGAAGGAATAAAGTCGGTTTTCAATTAAAAAAAAATAAAAGAAAGAAAGAATGGCCGTTTGTTGTTGTTCCGTGTTCAAGTTGTCAAACGATGCCTTGCCTTGGGGTGGGGGGTTTGGTCTGGTCAGCCATGAACATTTTAGGAAGTAACTAAGCGTGCAATTCTTAAAAGTTAAAATTACTTCCATGCCAAGCACAACGCCACGAGGAGAAATTATTGAATGGTCCGGGAGCCCGTTATTGAGATTTAGACAGCTCAATTCTTTCCAAAACAATTGTTTTCTTTTTAAAACCAATTAAATATGTTTTTTTTTTCCAACTACATATCAAAAATAATCATCTTTGATATTTTTATGCCATTAGAAACGGATCAATTAATTTAATAATTCAAATTTATCATCTTTGATATTTTACATATTAATTTTTTTTAAACATATGGGAATTGAATATTGATCGACCTCCATAATCTTGAAGCATTTTCATTATTAATTCAATTGTTTTTATTCAATTAACATATTCATTTTCATTAATATTTTTACTTATCTTATTGTTGAATGATTAATATTATAATATAAATATTGTTGTTGTTTGTTATAATTTCTAATAAAGATGTTTTAAAATAAAATTCAATATTTTTTTTAAAGTTTTGTTACTTTTTATGTTTTTGATGCATTCACTATATTATTAATGGAATTCGTTATACAATAATAGTGTTATTTAAAAAAAAATATATATAAGAAATTACTATTTAAAAAATATAATTTTCAAAAGCACCCCTAAAATATAATTCTTTTTTTATAAATAAAAATATAATTCTTTTACCAGATAATATTATATAATTTCTAGTTTTTTTATCACCTCGTTCCTTGTAAGTTTAAAAAAACAAAGATATTTATTTTTATTCCGTTTGTGACATGAGAAAAAAAATATTAATTGATTAAAAAAAAAATTGTAATCAATTAATTTTGGACATGCCATATGGATTTGGAGCTTAGTGGCTTAACAAGGACACCTTCTTTTTATTCATTCCTTTTTATTTGAATAATTTGAATAATTTCTTAGGTTTTTTTTTAATACATACTATATAACCCGTAAGAAAAAATAGGCACTTGACCGGTTGAGCTATGCTCATTTAAGCAATTCTCCTCAGTCTCCATTTACTAATCAAGAATGAGAATGAAATAAATCATTCCCTTTGATGTTGTTTACCGAGTAATGTAATGATAATCAATCTATGAGACTCATCTCAAAATTGAGAACCACTCCTCTGAATATAAGATGATCTCATTCCCTACAAAAACCTAATTAATCCAATTCTTTTTCCTTATTCAATGGGAATTTATGAATTACTCAACTTAACGTTTCTTGTCTTCCTTATAACTAATCTCTCTTTTACTTTGTTATTGAAATAATTACACCAATAACCACTTTAAATATAAACATGTTTCATAATTAATGGTTGTTTATTATTATTATTATCAAATTTAACGGAAAAAAAAAAACCCACTAATTTTGGTGGTGATCTGGCGATTTTCAATTTTAATATTGTCCATCTTACCTTTTTATCTCTCCTATTAACTATATTTTATTAATTACACATATATTTTAATTTTTTAAATTAAAAGATATCAAATTAGTTTTCCTTAATTTATGGAATCCTTATTTAAGACTTAACTTAAATATCTCAATTTTCTTCTTCTTTATTTCGATTTTGATTTTGTCCCTAATATTTAAATTGTTATTAACAAACAAATAGTATATTTGAAATAAATTAAAAGATTGGTTACAATCAAAACTGTATAATGTTTGATGGTAAAATTGAAACCAATCCAATAAAATAGACATATTTTTTTTAGAATTTATCTCAAATTACATAAATATGCATATTAATTACTAAAATGTCGAAACTTTTTAAAAATTACTCAGATAACATAATTATAGTAGTTCAATAAATAATGGGATAAATACAAAATAAACCACTGCACTTTGTGTTATTGTTAAATCATACCTCTGCACTTTTTTTGTTTGTTTTAAAATACCCATGCGCTTTAGTAAAATTGCTAATTACACCATTTAATTGATTAGTTTTAACGAAATTGAGATACATTTATATTCTACGTATGTCATGTATTCTGATTTCATGAAAAAAAAATTGACAGGTTTGTAGATTTTTTAGAATAAACTCATATGTTAATAAGATGTAATATCTATAAATAACACTCAAATGTTCAATTTTTTTCAAAATTTTTAATGGTTTTGGAACACGTGTTATGCATATAATATAACATGTCTAAATTTCATTAAAATAATTGATAGAAGGGTGTGATTTATAATTTTCCTAAAGTGCAGGAGTATTTTAAAACAAAAAAAAAGTGTAGGGGTATGATTTAATAATAACCCAAAATGCAGGAATGTATTTTGCATTTATCCCATAAATTATTGATATATTTTTATGGTTATTTTTAATGCATTTGTTTGTTTTTTGTTTTTTTAAGTCAAAGTTGAATAATTTATCGAAATATTTGATTATTTTTTATTATTATTTTCAATGAATTTTTTAGTTCAATAAATAATTGAACTATAATTATGGTATTTGAGTAATTTTTGAAAAGTTATGACATTTCAGTAAATAGAATGTAAAAGTATGTTATTTTAGTAATATATTTTTATATATATAACCCAATTTAAATTATTACATAAAAAATAATTGATAACTTATATAACATATAAATAATAAAACAGGTAGTTGAGAAATTTGAAAACTGGGGAATTGGATAAAAGAAAATCTATTGACTTGACTTTGGGTTTTGGTCGGAAGAAGAAGGGAGAAAAAATTTGAAGATTGAAAAGATTTGATTTGTTGGTTGTCTGAAACTGAAAGAATATGAATATGGACGTCGTTGCTTATGATTTTCAGACATTGCTTACTACTACTACTACGGCTAGGGATTACCTTTTACGCAACAACGGCGATCAGGTACTCAATTTTGATTACATCTTTGATATTGATATAGAGCCGTTGGTTTTTTTTTTTTTGTTATTAAAAAATTAAAACTTTCTTTACATTCGGTCTCCAAACCTAAGATTAATTGAATTGAATTGAATGCTTAGCCGTGAATATCTCTACAGGTTAAGATTGATAGTCTTAAAGGCAAGATTTTGGGCTTCTACTTTTCTGCAGCTTGGTGTGGTCCATGTCAAAGATTCACCCCTTGTTTGATTCAACTCTATAATAAACTATCTTCTTCTAATTCTAATTCTAATTCTAATTTTGAGATCGTTTTTATATCTGCTGATGAAGATGATGACTCCTTCCATCACTATTTTTCTAAGATGCCCTGGCTTGCTGTCCCCTTTTCTGATTTCAACACTAGAGATCACTTGGATGATTTGTTTAAAGTGAGAGGAATTCCCCATCTTATCTTTCTTGATGAGAATGGAAAACTCTCGACTCATACCGGAGTTGATATTGTACTTGAATTTGGAGTTGAGGGCTTTCCTTTTACACCGGATAAAATTGCCCAGTTGATCAACCTTGAACAAACAGCCAAAATTAATCAGTCCTTGACATCCATCTTGGTTTCTCATTCACGTGATTTTATAATATCAATACCCAATCGGAACCAAGTGAGTTTGAAAATTTCTCTTTTTAACCCTATTTAATTTATATTACTAATCTTACTTATCTTTACTTACAAGGTGCCTGTCGCCGAGCTTCAAGGGAAGCTAGTGGCTCTTTATTTTTCAATGTTTTCTTATCCCCCGTGTATTGCTTTTATACCAAAGCTTCTAGATGCTTATGAGAAACTGAAAGCAAATGGGGACAGTTTTGAAATCGTGCTCATACCACTTGATGATGATGAAGAATTTTTTAATCAAGTTTCTAGTAACCTTCCTTGGTTTACATTGCCGTTCAAAGATAAGAGCCGTGATAAATTGGTTCGCTATTTTGAGATCTCGAACTTACCCACTTTGGTTATAATCGGGCAAGATGGGAAAACTCTACATTCCAATGTTGCTGAAGCCATTGAAGAACATGGAATTCATGCATATCCATTCACGATGGAAAAATTTGCAGAGCTTGCTGACCTAGAGAGAGCAAAAGAGGAAGCTCAAACCTTGGAGTCAGTCTTGGTTTTGGGGGATAATGATTTTGTCATTGGGAAAGATAGAGCCAAGGTTAGATTTTTTGCATCAGTTGGATGCTGCCATTTGTTTCAACTTCAATTAATTTGATTCTTTATGTATCCATGCACAGTTGTTCTGAAAGAATATTGGAGAAAACATAGTTGCACACATAGATAACTAAAGTCTCTTTCTTTTTCTTCAGATTCCAGTGTCAACTTTGGCGGGTAGGAATATCCTCTTTTACTTCTCAGCAGATTGGTGCCCACCGTGTCGTGCCTTTCTACCAAAGCTCATTGAAGCTTATCATAAAATTAAGGAGAATAATGATAGTTTTGAAGTGATTTTCATCTCTAGTGACAGAGATGAATCCTCTTTTGATCAAATATTTTCTAGGATGCCTTGGTTGGCTCTCCCCTTTGGTGACCCGAGGAAAGCATCCTTGAGTCATACATTCAAGGTCCAAAGCATCCCGGTGCTTGTGGCTATTGGATCAGATGGGCGCACTGTCACGAAGGATGCTATAGATATAATCAGAATTCATGGTGCTAAAGCTTATCCTTTCACTGCTGGCCGGGTGGAAGAATTGGAAATAGAAAATGAGGAGATAGCAAAGAGGGGGCCTGAGAAGGTGAAGCATACACTTCATGAAGAACATGAACTAGTCCTTTCCCGTCGAAAAGTGTACATATGTGATGGTTGTGATGAGGAAGGACGTCTCTGGTCATATTTGTGCAAGGAGTGTGACTTTGATCTGCATCCTAAGTGTGCCTTGGAAAATAGACAAGGAAACCAAGAAGATGGAAATGAAGGGTAGACTTGTGATTGGATTGGGGAGAAGTCTGTAGAAAAGTATAGAATATCATGTTTTCAAGATAAGCTCATCTTTTTCATGTTGGCTTTGATGTTTTCAAGCATCTTTATTATCATCCATCAATCTTGCTATCTGACTGTAGTCGAGATTACTTGTATCTCTAACTGTTACATTAACATAAATATTCCTTGTGATTTCCCAATATCCAAAAGAAATTTGAGAGATTTTTTTTTTTTTGTACCATTGGTTTGTTAAAATCTTATTTCCTTTTAAGAATTAGCTGAAAAATTTGTGACAGACAGAAAGTTATACATTTCAAGATGATAGTATGAAGCGGGTTGATATTAAAAAAAGGGAACAAACCGTAAGAGACATTTTTTGATACTTGTTTTATTAATTTAATAATATGTGCGTATTTATTGTTATTTGATAGAATACCTTCTACAATTCTGAGATGGATTACACAAAAACTAGTCAAAGGCCCACCAAAATATAATCAAGCAAAATATATTGGGTTTTAAAAATTATATAAAATCAAACCTAACCAATCCATATTAATTAACCAAATGGGTTTCCTGGGAAGACTTGGATTTGGGGTGGAGCAAAGTCTTCCAAATTTTTTTTTTATAAAAACGAAGGAGACAATTGACTCGTTGAGGGGCGGCGGTGAGCGTGCTGGTTTCGATTCAGTATCTTGTTGAACAAGTTTTGAAGATTGGCATATTTTTTCATTCAATTGAAATAATTAAGGAAAGAAATAAAAATCCCTTAACTTTAGGTTTCATAATCATACAATATACCATACCATACGAGACCTGATTCGGTGATTTTTATTTAGTACATAACCAACCAGACCAGAGGACTCGACCAAAAACACACAAAACTAAAACTAAAGTATGGCTGACGGTGGTGTTGTTGAAGTTACTTATGACTTGGAAACTCTCTTTTCCTCCTCAGACTTCCTCGTACGCAACAATAGCGATCAGGTATTTTCTTCTTCTTTCTCCTCAGACTCCCTCCCTCCAAAATCAAAATCATAATCATGTTTTTTATAAGAAGTAAAAAAGACTTTTTTTTTGTGTGTGTGTGCATATTCAGGTCAAAATAAGTAGCTTAACTGGAAAGACGTTGGGTTTATATTTCTCTGGGTCTTGGTGTCCTTCATGTCTTCGTTTCACTCATATCTTGACTCAACTTTACCAACAACTATCATCTGCTGATTTTGAAGTGGTTTTCATTTCTTCTGATAGAGATGAGGAATCATTTAATGCTTACTTCTCTACAATGCCTTGGCTTTCTATTCCCTTCTCCCATTCCCAAACCCTCATACACCTTAAGGAACTATTCAAAATTAGGGGTCTCCCTCACCTTGTTCTTCTTGATTCCAATGGAAAACTTTCTACTGATCATGGAGTCAGACTTATTAGGGAATATGGTGTCGAAGCTTATCCTTTTAATCCTGAAAAGATCAATTTCTTGAAACAAAAAGATGCCGAGGTCAAGAGAAATCAAACATTAACCTCCGTATTGGTTTCCCCCTCTCGTGATTATGTGCTTTCGAATGATGGAAATCAGGTATCATTTTCCTTATTTCTCTATCGGGGTTTCTTCTTTGTATATGAGCCTTATATATTTGACTGCAGATTCCAGTATCTGAACTCGAAGGGAAGGTGATCGGGCTTTATTTCTCTGTGTATTATCATCAACCCTGTCTTCAGTTTACGGAGACTCTGTTGGAGGTTTATAAGAAACTGAGAGAAAAAAGAGACAAGTTTGAGATTGTTATGATTTCTTTAGATAGAGAAGAAGAGCAGTTTGAGGAAGGATTCCAGTCAGTGCCGTGGTTAGCATTGCCATTTAATGATGAAAAATCCGAAAAACTTGCTCGTTATTTTGAGCTTAAAACCATTCCTTCCCTTGTTATAATTGGTCCAGATGGAAAAACTTTGAACCTCAATGCTGCTGAGTTAATCGAAGAACATGGTATGGATGCCTTCCCTTTTACACCCGAAAAGCTTGTTGAGCTTGCTGAGATCGAGAAGGCAAAGCTCGAATTCCAGACTCTTGAGTCTTTTCTGGTTTCTGGGGACAGAGATTTTGTGATTGATAAAAGCGGTATAGAGGTAAAAATTCTCTTATAACTTGATATCTAATTAGTATTAGTATTGCTTTTAGTCTTAAAAAGTTAAGAAGCAAAATATTTCAGTTTTGGGTTTGTGAATCTCGACGATTGACCTCTCGTAATTGTGTTTGGCTAGATCCCAGTATCTGAACTTGTTGGAAAGTATGTTCTGCTATACTTCTCAGCAGACTGGTGCCCTCCTTGCCGTGCATTCCTGCCCAAGCTTATAGAGGCATACCATGAAATCAAGAAAAAGGAAAAAGAGTTTGAAATAATTTTCATTTCAAGTGATAGAGACCAATCGTCGTTTGACGAATTCTTTTCTGGAATGCCTTGGCTTGCCCTGCCATTTGGGGATCAAAGGAAGAGGTTCCTCACACGCAGGTTCAAAATCGAAAGCATTCCGGCCATTGTAGCTATCAACCAAAGCGGGCGAACAGTTACAACACAGGCTCGGAAGCTGATAACAACTCATGGAGCAGATGCCTATCCATTCACAGAGGAGCACCTGAAGCATTTGGAGGAGAAGAGAAAGAAGGAGGGGTGGGTTTGTGAAAGAGATGTTTGCTGCCGTAAAGCTTGAGATGGCAAAAGGCAAAAGGCAAAGGCATTTCTAAATATCATATGAAGTTGATTATATGTAATAAGACTAAGAGAAGAGTGTTTTGTGGTTGAATTGTTAAGTTATTATTATTTGTTACATTACAGGCGTCTGTCTGTCGTACCATAAATTCAAGTAAATTAATTATTGTGGAATCTATCTAATCTATAGATAAAAAAAAGGTCTCATATTTAGGTGTTAAATTAAAAAAAAATACATCACCGATTTTTTCTTTGTTTCATAGTATCCGATTAAAAACAAAAGTGCGAATAGAATAGAATAGAATAGAATATGATATGAATAAGCAGAAACAGTCATATTAAACCCTTATTAATATATGGGTTCGGCCTTCTCTCTGAAGATTGTATTGTAATTGTAAGCACAGCAGGCATCCCATCCATGGCCACTTGTATCTCTCACAGTTCACAAACTCTCCATACCCTTCTTCTCTACAGAAATCTCCCCTTTTCCTTTTCGTTTTCGTCTTCTTTTCTCTCTTTTCCAAAGACCATATCTTCTCTTTCCCACTATCAGCCCCTCACAGTCACTCACTCGACTAATTCTCACTTTCTCAATCGCCGTCGCTTTACAGTTCGGGCAGAATCTGAAAATAATGGTGCTGAAGAAATTCCTCGCCTTTTTGATTTTGACCTCTTTACAATCGGCGCCGGTAGTGGTGGTGTGAGAGCTTCTCGTTTCGCTGCCAATTTCGGTGCTTCTGTTGCTGTTTGTGAGCTTCCTTTCTCTCCCATTTCTTCTGACACCGCTGGAGGAGTTGGTGGCACGTAAGTTTTTAATTAATAATCTCATTTTAAATTGTGAGGAAAATAGAATTAGACTTATGTTGTGGACTGGCTTGTCTTTGCCTTGCCACTCTGAAAGGCTGGGTATTTCTAGTTTAGCGTTGTTTCTACCTTAAATAACCTATCCCTACTTGCCCTTCTTCACCGTTATTTTTGTCATGGCTTTTGTCAGCCCACCTATTGGGGATAGATCGATTTCTTCGTTTAATCATTGAATGCAGTGTGCTGCCTGCCTACTAATATTCAGATTCAGCTTAATCATTTATTCTTCTATGGTCCTTGTCTTTGCTTGTTTTCCATCTAAATAACTTTCATAGAAATGTTATTCTTAATATTTGCATCAGAATTATCTTTTTCATCTATTTATCCAGGTGTGTTATTCGAGGATGTGTACCAAAAAAACTCCTTGTTTATGCATCAAAATACTCTCATGAATTTGAAGAGAGTCATGGTTTTGGATGGAAATATGACTCTGAACCAAAGCATGACTGGAGCACCCTGATTGCTAACAAAAATGCTGAGTTGCAACGTCTAACTGGTATCTACAAGAACGTCCTGAAAAATGCTGGTGTCACACTCATTGAAGGCCGTGGAAAGGTGGGACAACCCTGTTGAGTTTACAATTTCTAAGCACAAAATATTCCATTTTCCTTTCATCTCCTCTATTTATTCTCACAATCTTTTTTAGATGAATATGAATAAGACGTTCTCGTTTCTCTCTCTTTTCCCTTTAACTTCTGACATCCAGCTGGTGCTATTCTCAAAAACATCTACTTTTACAAAAAAAGTTTAGTATATCTACATTGAATATGTTTGGAATGCTTAAATGTATCTATTTGAAAAATATATATACAGATTGTGGATGCGCACACCATTGATGTAGATGGAAAACTTTATTCAGCTAAACATATACTAGTGTCAGTGGGGGGACGCCCTTTCATTCCTGAAATTCCTGGCAGTGAGTATGTAATAGATTCTGATGCTGCTCTTGAATTGCCATCCAAACCTGAGAAGATTGCTATAGTTGGAGGTGGGTATATTGCTTTGGAGTTTGCTGGCATTTTCAATGGTTTGACAAGTGAGGTCCATGTATTTATACGGCAGAAAAAAGTGCTAAGAGGTTTTGATGAAGAGGTGAAATATTGATGTTAATCCTTTCTTGCTTGTTTGACAATTTTCCTTTACTAGCAAGCTCATCATCATTTTTATTTTTCTAGATTAGAGATTTTGTTGCAGAACAGATGTCTCTAAGAGGAATTGAGTTCCATACAGAGGAGTCACCTCAGGCCATTCTTAAATCTGCAGATGGGTCGTTATCCCTGAAGACTAACAAGGGAACAATTGAAGGTTTTTCACACATTATGTTTGCAACAGGACGCAGGCCTAATACAAAGGTATTTTTAGTGGTTTTTAACTGTTGTACGTTTCTTCCTCAATGTATTCTTTTTATAAGCAAACATTTCCTTCTTAAAAATTGAAGGTGCTGAAAGAGTAAAAATCTCTGTATTGCTTTCTTATCACAGGTAGTTACATTGTTGACTTATATAAGAAAGATCCTACGTTTTTTTTTGGAAAAGTATAAGAAAAATCATACCTAAAACTGGAAAGGAATTTAAGGGGTATTTTCAACGGAAAAAGTTTTCAGAAATTTCAAAAATAACACTTTCATTAATTTAATGAAAGTTTTGAAATCATCAAAAATTAATTAAATTTGAAAAATTATTGAATTTCTCTTAATTTAATTACTAATTTACTGCTAATTTAAAGATGTACCAAAAAATATGTGGAAAAATAAAAGATAAAGTGAACAAAGATGTGTAAATATGCAAGATTTGGTTCTTGGTAGATATGGAGCTATTTTCTGCTTGTTTCTAAAACAAAATCCATAGGAGACAGGACGTATACTGATAGAAAGAGGTTGCAATAACCACAGCATAAGTTTCTTGTGATAAACAGTAGCATTCCAATTTCCAAGTTGTAAGTCATTAAAAAAAATGAAGGAATGTGTCAAAGATATCTCACTCTCTTTCATGAAGCCATTGGACATTCTTTATGGAATTTGTGTTTCTCATAAAAAAAAAACAATCAAAGAAAGATGTTGGGGATTTTTAAGGTTATTTGATTTTTCACTCCGGCAGTACATGCAAAGAAACCTTTGCCAGTGTCTCGTACTCTCTTAGAAACCTTTGCCAGTGTAACACATGTAATTGCTGGTTAACTCCTATTTTTATTGCAGAACTTGGGATTGGAAGCAGTGGGTGTTAAAATGACGGAGACTGGAGCAATAGAGGTAGTGACTCTGGTTTGCTTAGTGTTGGTTATTTTGTATAAATCTCTTAATATTATTTTCTGTTTTAGGTTGATGAATACTCCCGCACATCTGTTCCTTCAATTTGGGCTGTTGGTGATGTTACAGATAGACTGAACCTGACTCCCGTTGCTTTAATGGAGGGAGTAGCATTAGCTAAAACCCTTTTTCAGAATGAGCCTACAAAACCTAACTACAGGTATCTATCTTGCGATAGTTTGTCATTAGGGGTGTAGTGTGATTTAGAACTGTCTGGAATGTCGTCTCATTGCCAATAAGATCTCATCTCCTATTTCTTTGCAAACATGATTCCAAGTCATCTATGCTTAGGTGCTTATTGATTAGTATTCTATATAGCACATTTCTTCCCAGAGTTCTATAACTATGAGCTAGGGAAAAATTCAAGTCTAGATTGACTTCTTCTTTACCTTAGATTATCTATAAATTCGACTGGCACTCTCTTGTTTCTAAAGAAGCCCGCTCGTGATCTGGGCAGGGACTTGTGTCATTGGACACTTCACAATCTCCGCTTGTAAAAAGAATTTTATCTTACCCTTCTCAACGGGTATTGAAAAAAAAATGCCAAATAGCTAAGGCCGACTTTTGTCCCTGCTCAACGGGTGGGTCTTGCAGTCATGCTTAATTATCAATAGTCTTTTAAGTAACTTGTATGTTCTTAGTGTCAACTAACTGTCATTTCTGTCATTCAACTGATAAAAGATCCCTGAATTGTTATGTTGGTTTTCTCTTTTATTTTTTCTCTTCTTCGATATTTGGAAGAGCATTCATTTGTGAGCAATGATGTGCGTATTCCCTTTTTCTGGTATACCATGGGTCCTTTTCTATGGGCTTGTTAGGGGCGATATTTTTGTTGATATTTTCTTGAACATCTTACTCTTTACGTAGCGCTGTTCCTTGTGCTGTTTTTTCCCAGCCACCAATTGGACTAGTTGGTCTTACTGAAGAGCAGGTAAAAGATGATATGTTTGAATATTAGCATTTCATAAGTTGACGTTTATGTCATTAACATTTCAATATTTGCAGGCTGTACTAGAATATGGTGATGTTGACATTTACACAGCAAACTTCCGGCCCTTAAAGGCTACACTCTCAGGGCTCCCTGACCGAGTTTTTATGAAACTTGTAGTCTGTGCGAAGACAAATAAAGTTTTGGGACTTCACATGTGTGGGGAAGATTCAGCAGAAATCGTGCAGGTACTTCCTTTACATCTGGGAGTTTGTGGGTTGGGAGGTTTTATTGACCCGACCCAAATATTTAGGTAGATCATAAAAGTTCAACCCAAACAACCCAATTTTACACCCCTTATGATTGTTTCTTACAATATTTAGAAACCCGTAGAACAGTTACTTAAGTGTGTTTAATATGAATTTTGAAAGAGTGAAAAGTGCTTTTAACGGCTACACGTCCAAAGTGTTTTTGAAATTTTAAAAAACACTTGGGTGTTTTTGGAGAAAGCATTTAAGTTTTTTTCTTTCTAAAGTGTGTATATAAAATTCTGTTTCACTTAAAACACTATTCCTATAGTCATCTTAAACTCACCCAAAGTCAAGACTAATATATATATTTTTTTGAAATAATGGCTCAAAAACCCATTTCATTGAGATTATTAAAGAAAACAAGACTTGTTCATTTGAACATTTATAAATGTAAAATATGTGTATATCTATTAGGGACCCATTAAATGCCTTATTTTTAAGTAAAAAACTTCCGTCAAACATGGCTTGAGTAGGTAGAAGATCAGAGTGGATGGTTACAGTCTTGTGACTTCTTAGGAAGCACTATTTGGTGCCTTAAAGCATAAATAGAAGATCTCTAAAAAAAGTTGAGGGTATTAATTTTCCCCAATGCAAAGGAACCCAACTTTTTCGAGATCTGTGCTACAAAGGTTTGAATAAAAAGAGGTAGGTTGTATTAGAAGGGGAAGTAGTTAGGTGAGCAAAGATAGACTTGTAAGAGGAAAACCTTTGAGGAATCGCAGGTCTACATTCCATAAGTCAAAAGGAGGCAAGTTCCTCGAATTCCCCCATTCTGAATATGAGTGTTTTGTTTTATGAACCATGAATGTTAGGAGGATGGGTTGAAGATTTGCGTGCCATCGTGAAAAAGAGAAATGAAGGGCTGAAGTAAAAGGCAATAAGGGTTGTGTGCATTAGTCTTCTTTCTTTTTATGCTTGATCACTTCAATACCTATTAATTTTATTTTAGAGACAACTGCATAGTTTTCTCTTGTCTGAACTCAATAAAGGGGTTTGTGAAATAACTAATAACTTTATTGTTTCTTTAGGTTTTTATTAATATAGTACATTATATGGGTAGGGTTTGTTGATCCCCCTATTTTACAACAAAACCAAGACTCAATTTGAAAAATTGGGTTGAGAAAAAAAGATCTAATAGAAAGAACACATAAACATAAAGTCCACCCAAAAATTCGAGTTGAGAAAAAAGGCTCAATTGAAATCACAGCTCCAAAAACTAATTCCATCCTAACATATGGGTTGGCTTGGTCAGTTTCTTTGAACTTTCAGATTTTTTAAGCACCCCTATTTGCACCAATAGCTTTTTCCTGATATTAATGCACAAGTTCATGGTATGTGAATTTAATTGGGCAGGGATTTGCGGTGGCTGTGAAAGCTGGTTTGAGCAAGGCAGATTTTGATGCCACAGTGGGCGTTCATCCTACGGCCGCTGAAGAATTTGTCACAATGCGGACTCCTACGAGGAAGATCCGAAAAAGTTCTGAGGTTTGTTGGACAATGATGAGCCTTGTTGGTTAACCCTACCACATTTTTGATAATAAACTGGCTATTTCGAAGTTCATCATACCTATTTTATTTTATTTTTTTAATTTTTTTTAATCTCTCCATCTAGGACTAAATGATATCATTTTGGTTATTTGTTTAGGAAAAGTCGGAGTCTGAGATCAAAGCCGCAGCAGGTGTTTAACATGGATCAAAATTAACCAACTAGTCAAACAATTCACAATCATTCCTTCCAGGTACAAATTCTCTTCACCTAGTCTAGACACTCGCATAAGTGGTTTTTTTAAAATCTTAAACCCGTGAAAGAACCTCTTTTGCGCACTTGTGTGGAGAGAGAGTGAGATTGCTTTTCCTTTTTTTTTTTTTAAATTTCAATTCTCTCCTCCGTAATCCTCTCTCTGATTTTCGAGCGTATCTGGGAAAGGGAAGGTGTTAGTTGGATGTAGGGGTTTCAAATTTGCGGGCTCTATCTCCACAATCACACATGGTTGAGAAAAATGGGTCTTTTTTTTAAAGCATGGTCGTGGTCTTTGATGGAGGTGACAAAGATGCAGAAAATGAACTTGTTTGATTTTATTTTTTAGTTTGTTTTGTAAGATATGGATATTGTTCTCATTTATTTTATTTTGTAATGGGCAGGTTGACTTTATAAGTTACAGAAGGGAACAGCCTACTGCATATAATAGTAATAAAAATGGATCCATCAGAAATAAATTGGTATACGAACGATGAGAAAGAAGTTCCGGAGGCACTTTGATGTTTCATGAATACTAAGCTAAGAAGAGATATTGTAATTTTGTGTATTCTTTCCTCCTCCTCCTTAGGAGGCGGCGCACATTGTAATTAAGCAGTGATTTATGTGAGAAAAATTGATTATCCTCTTTTTTTTTTTTTTATCACGGGACCTTTTAAAAACTGGAAGTTCTAATTCAAATTTTTCCGATAAAATATTAAAGGATGATTAATATATGTTTTTATTAATTACATGTTGATTTGTTTTATTAACACGTAAGGATATCAGGAGGAAATTCTTCTGACATTAAAAAAAAAATGAATTTATTAATTTAATGAAGGAACAAATGTTATTTTTAGTAGCAAATAAAACTGAAAAGGAAGTAATATAATCAGAATTTGTTTGAGGTCTTGATAATTCTTCAGATCGATATATGATGGTTTTCTATGGCTACAGAAAGTTACAAGAGAGGGAGTGTTGTTGAAATCTCTCGAGTTTGTTCAAACTGATACACTCAAATGTGATTAAGCAAGGTTCAATTTCATCTCCATTTTTTTGTTCGTAATTTACATAAATACCCTTTTAGAGATTTCAAAACTAACCTAAAATTTATAAGTTTCATCTATTAACCGGTGATAGTGTGTACTACAACCTATGTGAAAACTATTTAACTTAAGTTTGATTTAATTTAAAGAAAAAACTAATTGATAAATCGTATTTCTGAAAATGAATGCCAAAAACCAAAAGAAATCTGTCGTCCCAGCGAAGCGAAGCGACTCTCTGATATTCTCATAGTCGTTTCGTTCGTAGTCTGGTCTATTATTATTATTATTGTAAGTAATAAGAATTCTTTCTTTCGATTTGTAGCTACAGAAAGAGGTATGATTTCTGTTTTATCCACTGTAATTGAATCATCTCATCAAGTTTTAATCGCAGCTACCTTCAATTTGGTATTCGATTCATTAAAATGGAAAAGGAAATGGAAATGGAAATGGAAATGGAAACGGGACAGCCAACAATTTTGGATAGAATGATGACTCGTATTCGCTCAACATGCAAGTATGTCTTTTCTTTTCTTTTCCTTTTGACATTGCATATTAATATCTATCTATCTATTATCTGTGAAACGTTGAAAACAAAGAGAATAACAAAGTAATGTTTGTATTCAAAACTGAATTAATGAGCTACCTACCTAACTAAACATTGCTACCTTAACATTATCAATTCAAAGGTATTATACCGGTTTTCCAAAAGACGTCGGTCCGTCACGTGTCATACATTTTACATCTGAACGTGAGTTTGTTCACCTCCTTCATCAAGGTTATCCAGTTGTTGTTGCTTTTACAATCAGGTATTTATGTCAGTGCTCAATCATCTCATCTTCTTCTTAATATCTACTATTGAATTTTAATTTTAATTTTAATTTGAATCTGTATCTGAATAGGAGTAATCTCACTAATCACCTTGACAATGTATTGGAGGAAGCAGCTCTTGAGTTTTATCCACATGTCAAATTCATGCGTGTATGTCCTTTTTTTTTTTATATTGCTTCAGTTTTCATTGTCGTAGTTTTTACTTAATCATATATTTATCTGTTTTGAAAAAAAAAATCATTGCTTCCCTTCCATGTTTCTAAAACATGGTTGTGTCTGGTTCGTCACCTGTAAAATAGTGTACACTGTCCATGTTCCATGGACTTCTTCATGTTGTCAATTCACCAATACACCCAAACGCTTAAGTTGTTGGGCTAAGCTAAATTTATTCATTTATATATTCTCAAGTCAACGCACTTAGATAGTCATGTCTTTTTTTTCATTGGAATAATAGAGACCGATGGATGAAAGAATTAGATAAATGCTACTTATTAGCTTTTTTATGTTCACTTCCTTCTCTTAAGAAAAAAAACTTTGTCGTCACTTAGTTTTTATGTTTGAATTTCAGGTTGAGTGCCCAAAATATCCTGGTTTCTGCATTTCACGACAGAAAAAGGAATATCCATTTATCGAGATGTTTCATAGTCCAGAACAAGTAGGAACTGCAATCTCTTTCCTTCTGATTTCCATATCTGATGTTCTTTTCTGTTCCGTATTGTATTCAACTCGGAAAATCTAGCTTCCAATTTAATTCTGATGTGTTTGCTTTTGTTAATGGTGTAAATAATGGAACTTCAACTGGCAATAAACATGCCCTTTAAATTATGTTTTAAGCTATTAATAAACATGGTTCCTAAAAGTGCATTTTGGTGTAAGAAATTTTCTTGTTTTTGTTTGGTAAAAGTAATGAAGAAATAATCTTGTTTTTTTCTTTCTTTCTTCTTTTTGTGGTTCTTTATTTTGGTAAAGTAGTGAAGAAGTGATTTTGGTTCATTTGGATTTTTAACAAACATTCAATTTATGTCTGTGTTTGGGTCTATATATGGTTTTGGCGCAAAATTGGGTCTCTTTCGTCGTAATGGTTATGATTACAGAATAAGTATGACCTTCGACATAAAAAACCTAAATATTGAATGGGTGACGTTCTTTGGGTTTTAAGTAGCATTTTGAGCGTAGGAGGAGGTAGATATTGCACACTGTTGTGTTCTTCTGTTCTCTGTGGTATTGTCTCTATGAATATGATAATACACAATTGCACTTCTTTTTTCACTACCACTGCAATGAGAGGTAGAGAAGTAAAAAATGATTTGTTTTGCAAACGATGTACAAGCAGAGGGGAAAACAAGGGGTCTAAATGCAAGCTAGTAATTAGGTCCTAGGGAGTTAGAGATTATGAAAAGCTCTCCGGAGAGTCAATGACAAAGGTATAGATTACCTACAAATTCTCTGATATATTTGGCTTCCGAAGTTTGAAACATCTCTAGTTTTATCGTGCATACAAAAATTCTCTGATAATTTAGAAAACCTTAGCAAAAACATAAATGTTGAGAAATATGCTCTCCTCACATCATCAAACTTGTAATCTATACTTAGTTTTGAGAGGGAACATAAAAAACCTATATTTATCTGTAGATTATTTAAATTCAATCATCTCTATATATTTTTGGGTTCAGGCATCAAACCAGGGCAGGGTTGCTGATCCTAATGTTACGAAATACTCAGTGAAGGTTTTACCTGTAAGTTTTGAAGCTTTGTAAATTTGAGCAAAGTTGGTTCTTTAATTCATTGTCATTGCCCTGCTTATAGCACATCCTTCATCCTCTACAATATTTTCTCTTCCACCACTGTTTCCAGCGCGCATGTTAAAACCAATGAAAAAAAAATTATATGCTTGATCTAGATTCAAATTCAGAAAATATTTTGCTAATAATTTTTTAAAAACCTTTTAGTTGATTCTTTCCTGTTTTTTTTCCTTTTACTATTAGTTTTTGATAGGGAAAGACAAACAACTTAACATTTCTGGCTTATATATTTGTGAGAGTCTCAAGATTTTGACGAGTAAAATTTGTCCTTAAATTAAATACAAATAAAGTCTCCCATGCCAGAAGTTTTGATTTTAATTTCAACGTACAAAATAAGTCTCGATTCCAAACTGAACCTTGTACGGACTTATGTGTCTGTCTTATTGTTTTGTTTATTTTCTCATATCCAGTTCAACCATGACCTCAGTAACTATGGATTTAGAGAATTTTTAAAGCGCCATGGAGTATGGTCGTCGGACCGCAAGTAATATGTGGGTAAAGAGCATACGACTTTTTATGTACAAACTGGTTTATGTTGTATAATTATATGGTGAAGAAACATTCTTAATTAACTAGTATTTGATCGTTATATGCACATGAAGGAGCATATCTGGAACAATTCAAGTCCCTTGCTAGCCGTGGTAATTTACATGATAATGCCCAGTTTTGGCTACATTCGAGTTTTTTGTTTTTAACCCTTTTTCTGCTTTCGTAATCCTTTTTTCTGGCTAAATCTATATAGCTCGCACGATCAATATCTACATGACCATATCTCTAAAATAACTAATATGGCATTGTAGTTGATCTCTTAACAATGATTATCTTGTAATTTTCATTCATGTTCCTTTTGATCGAATGTATGCTCTAATGTTTAGTATAATGATAGCAGGAAATCATCAATCATTAGAGACCCCATCTAGTTCCATGAGGAGGCTGTACTTTTCTAGTTGAAAACTTGTCTTGGCTAGATTTTTTTAGACAAACATTGTATTCCTTTTTCTCCGAAAATGCCTGGATTTCGTAACTTAATCAGATAAAGATCGAATGAAATATTGTCTCACATTGATTTTTCTTTATCATAAAATAGAAGATTGACTAGATTTTATTCATTATAAAAGTTGGATTTGATTTCAAGTTGAAACGAGACGAAATTAAAATATTATTCTAATTTTGTGAAATCGTTAGTAAAGAAGGTACTTGTTCAAGACTGTTTTTTGAATTCCAAGGACTTGGCAAATTTAGACTTCAAAATTTAAGTATAATATGGAGTAACAGTTGGGATATAATAATGAAGGTAAAAAAATTAATCCTCGTTTCCATGAGGCTTTTATAAACTAGACACGACGTTTTTCAACATAAAAAGTTCCTTGCCTGTCACTGTAAAGCTTTTGTATTTCGTGTTTTTTCCTAAAATGAAAACAAATATGATTTCACATACCTGTTAAAAAATATAGAGAAATTTTAGTGGGTAACATTTTATGAATTGATATTTTTAGACCGTGGTGTCATATTATTTATCTTTAAAAGAAGAGAAAACAAAATGAGAGAGAAAAAGAAAGAAAGTAGGAAATTTGGGTAAATTGATCTCCAAAATTCATAACTAAAGGTTATTGACCTTCATTCTTATATTAACCTTTTTTTACCTTTCTAAAATGTAAAAACCGGCCCAGTTTCCGGAGCAAAATGCAAAAACCGGTCCAGTTTCCGGAGAAAATTGTCAAATTTCAAGGCAAATTCCGGAGCGACTTTTTTTTTTGTTTTTTTTCAAAAAAATTGTTTGAAAGTAAGAGATAACTTTTCATTCGTTGTTATGATCAAAGATTTGAATAATGGAGAGATTAAAAAGAGGGTTGATGTTTGAATACTTATCAAATGCTTGAATAATGGAGAGATTGAGAAGAGGAATGATTGAGAGAGTTAAAAATTTTAGAGAGAGAAAATAAAATTCCAAAGTGAGAGGGTTGAATATTAGATATATATATATATATATATATGTTTAAGGCCGCTGTGTAGTTTTCGCCTTATTCTGTCGTTAGAGATTGAAGGAAGAGAAGTGAGATGTAAAAAAAAAGTTTAAGACGACCGTGTAGTCTTCGCCTTATATATATATATATATATAGATTGAAGGAACTTCAAAATTCACCCCAAAATAACATCCTCAAATGGTAAAAAAAAAAAAGTTAATATAAGAATGAAGCCCAATAACCAATTTACCCAAATTTGAAGAAAGTAAGAAAAAAAGGTAATGAACTTTGGTGAGAAGAGAGAGAAGAAGTAGCGTGGCGAGGCAACTTAAACAAAATCATCTGATGCAGTCGGATAATCGTATTCTTGCAACGAGACGAGAGGCAGAGGCAGAGGCAGAGGCAGAGATGACGAAAAGAAGCAATAATGAAGTTCCTCCCGTTTCTAACTTGATTCTTCATCTTTCTCAGAAATTTCATAATTCTTTCAAGGTTACTACTATACTCTACTCTTCTGTTCCATTTAGGCAGGCTTACACGAAATTCAATTAAATTCAAATTCCGTCCCGTCCCGTCCCGTCCCAGGCACAGGTTAAGAGATTATTAGCAAATGATAGTGAGGAATTAACATCAATGAAAGGGGATAAGAAGGGGTGTTGTTTTGGTTTTGATGCGGAGAAGCAGCTTCAGGCATGGAGACAAAACCCTTCATGGACCGATACACCTCCACAAATAAAGGTAATTTTCCCATTCCCTTAGGAAGGACTAAGGAATATCTATCTATACACAACAGTAACTAATCATTTCATTGCATTGCATTGCAGGTCACTGTACCAAAAGATACCCTTAGCAGACTCAATGTAAAGGTTGATGTTGGTTTGCCACCCGATGCTGTCTATAATATTGTAACTGACCCTGATAACAAGAGAGTTTTCAAGAATATTCAAGTAACTTAATCCTTCTCCAACCTATCATCATTTACTCCCCCATTCATACAAATTCTCTCAGGTCATTTCTTTTGCTACAAAATCACGTCACGTTGAAAAGCACTCATTTGCAATATCTGGTTTGAGAGAAATCTTTCTTTCACTGGCAACAGGAGAGGAGGTGTTTGTTACCACTCAAATGCATTTCACAAAGATAATTAAGATAATTAAGGAGAAATTCGAGAGTCCCCGTCGCTCTCCTTCACTAAACTAAATCCTTAAGCTATTACAAAAGATACCTAACACCCCCCTAATTCACAGTGTATATATAAGCACCTCCCATTATTTTAATTACAACACTGCCCTTCCCAAAATAACCGTTTCTCGCATGACTCACTCGGTACCTAGTACATTTTCTCTATCTTGATTCTTCTTTCTTTTATAAACTTTATGCACTAATGACCTATCAGTGGTTTGTGATGTCATTCTCTATAAAGTTTCCTCTTGGAGCTCAAAAGTATGATTCCTTTTGATCAACACTAATGGGAGGAATTTTGTGTGATCCCTTGAGCCTGTGTGTCGAAAGGGTGATTGCAGCAAGTCCTCCAATTGCTACTTCCTCTTCTCCCTCCCAATCAAACTTTTCATTGTAAAATGTTTGGCAGGTGTATTTACTGCTATAGGCTTTTCAAATCTATATATGCTTGCCGGTTGTGCTAAGGCGTCTGCTACTGTTGAACTTGGCATCTTGTTATTTATAACTATGTTATGTTCTGAATGTGGAAGATTGATATCTGTCGCAGGAGGTGATATCCCGAAGGGTTTTGATCGATGAAGGTTCGAGACAAGTTGTTGAGTTGGAGCAAGCAGCTCTGTGGAGATTTCTTTGGTGGTCAGGAACCATTTCAGTTCATGTTTTAGTAGATCAAAACAGAGCAGATCACTCAGTAAGCAGTTCATTGAGACTTGTTGTGATACAGCTCTTATTCTCTCTCAGTTATAATCATTACTGTTTTTCAGATGAAGTTCAAGCAACTGAAAAGTGGATTTATGAAGAAATTTGAAGGTTGCTGGACAGTAGAGCCTCTATTTGTTGATGAAGAAATCTGTTTTCCTGTAAAACCAAAGAATTTGGAAGAATATGATGCTTGTACAAAGGGGAAGGGAAGAATAGGGTCAAGAGTGAGCCTGGACCAGCTGATCCAGCCAGCCATTGTTCCACCACCGCCCATCTCTTGGTATCTAAGGGGGATCACGACCAAGACCACTGAGATGCTCATCCTCGACCTGCTTGCGGAAACCGAAAGAATAAGGCAAGATTTTAAAGTTGAAATGTGTAACGGAGAGCCTAAAATGATTCCGGGAATATGTGATAGCCGCATAGTAGACATTAAAGAAAGATGGGCAATGCGTAGGAGAAATGCGAAGCAGTACCACAGAGGAAGGAGGCTCCTTAATGTCAAATAATGGAATTTGTTATACTTACTATGTGTATTACACAACACGTCGTTATCTTATAATCCATGTTTTGACTCGCACCTATTTATTTTTTCACAAGAAAATGCTACATACTTGAGATTTGCATGGGGAGCTTGCAATGACAATGAGATATATATATGGACAAAAAAAAATGATTCGTCAATCAATAATTAATAATTAGTTTACTCAATGAATTGAAGATATATTGTTACATACAGTTTCAATAGAATGATCTGATAACGTAGAAATAAGTAATTATTATAATGGTTTTTTTTTTATATATTGAAACTTTGAAAGCGAGGCGAGGACCAGTAAAACATCAGTATAGTATAGGGCGGAAGCAAAATAAGAAATTGAATTTCAATGCCAAGTACCGTTTTCATTTAATGTCTTTTGAGTTTGAGTTTGTACAGTAGAAAGCGCGGGAGTTGGTTTGCTATGGAATTTGCTTCGCTTCAACAACTCTACCTCCCATCCATGTAAAGTAAAACTTCCATTTTGTTTTTTGTTTTTTGTTTTTTGTTTTTGTAAAGAAAGAAAGAAAGAAAGCTATATTTCTAATGGCTATGGCGATGGCGCTGCTGCTAATTTCTTCGGCAATACGGAGATGCCGCTTCTCCCAACAACTCTGCAGACTCTCCGTTGTTCTTCATTGCTCTCCACCTTCCGATCCTCCACTTGTTCTTATTTCTAGTCATAAATCTCTCTCTCTCTCTATCTCTCTCCTCTGTTGATATTCGATTTCTTGTTATTCTCTCATCATTCGAAAAATCATGATCCAACTTTCATTATTTGAAAGAAACCGCTCTACTCTTTATACATTTTGACGGTTAATGTTTTCTCAATTGAGGAATTACAGAGAAAACTTGTAATTCTTTTAATTTCTCATTATATTTCAGTTTCAGATACCGGTCTTGGAAGCTGCCTAGAAGAGTTTCAGGATTTGAAATGTCCCGTTCAAGGTGTTCTTATTGGAGACTGGGGTGAGTTACTCACTATCTCGTTTATTATATATTTTTTCATGTTAAATTACTCATTTCAATATTTTTTCATGAGGATTAATATATAACATGCAATTTTATGCAGACGGAATCATTGCTGTGAAAACTACTGGTAAGTTCCATCCATTTTCTAAAAAATAACATCGGATTGAGTAGATTTCCTGGGAAAAAAATATATTATTACAATCCTCATCCACACCTTACAGCAAGTATTGGTATCTGTATCGCACATTTAAAGATCTCTTCCTTCCTCTTTGTGGCCTAATATCGAAATGATTTAAACCTTTTTGTATTCTGTATGCTGAGTTTCTATATTACTTGCTAAGTGCATAGATTAGGAATAGTGCCGCGTTATGTTATACTTATATGGTATAGAAAAGGAGAAGTTAATGTACTAAAATGAAATAAAAAAATTGACCTCTCCACTTTTTTCAAGCTTTTCTAGTATCTGCTCTCCGAAATGGCACTTGTTTTTTTTATTCCTAAATTTTATCCTAATTGTTAGTTTATACGCTAACGTCTTTGAGGATTGCAGATATTTGTGATAGTGAGATACGTTGCTATCAATTGAATCTAAAAGAGAATGTCTCTACCAGGATGCCAATTAGGCTACCCTCAAATGTTAAGCATGGTTTGAAATTCAGGCATGCAAATTGCTGATAATTTTTTTATTACCTCCGTTTTAAATATTTTTTTTGGATGCCTGAACGATTTTTTTCTTTTTTTAATAGTGGAACGGAAGTGTGCCTAACTGTTCCTGAAACCATTGATGTATTGCTGGAGGAGATAAACTGCTTCTTCCAGAAGGTCTCTTCCCACTTTATTGTTGGACTTCTTACTTATTTATAACTTGAAGGCTAGTGAAACTTTTGTTTTGGATCATAATTATTTTGTTCTACAGCATGTAAATTATTTTAGAACTTATAAATAATGCTCCCAGGTTGTGTGTTCACAGTAGTTGGTCAAAGTATTTCAATTCTATTCACAAAACAATGACTTTATGTTTTCTCTTCATTTTCTCCTTTACTCATTACTAAGGTTTTTCCAAAAACAAACAAGGCAATATGCATAGTGCTTCTGCATGGGACTGCCCTCTAAACTGAAATTACCCGGATAGCCTTCGATAGATTGCATAATAAATCAGTTTTGAGAAGAAATATCAAGTATGGAGTCTTGGGTTGCTCTAGACTGCTGCTCTTCCTACCTTGAACAGTAACCGTTTCCATTATGTCAAACCTTTTTGAAGGGTGACCTTTGTCAATAGCTTCTTAAGCAAGGAGGACAATAAGGGCAATGGGTAATTAAAGTTACATCTTCCATCAAACCAAAAAAGTAGAAGGATGTTAGGAATGGGTTAAGGGTATATTAGTAATTAGTATGAGAGTTGGTTAGGGAGTGTGGTTATAAATAGAGGGATTGTGAGAGGGGTTAGGGTCATACTAATTACTAATATACCCTTAGCCCATTCCTAACAAAGGATTTGTATGATACCTCTTTGTAAGCACAGAAAAGAACAGGGATTGGTTCATCGAGCTGGAAAGTGAAACTTAAGCTTTGATTGAAAAATGCTTTTGAAGAGTCAGAAGAGCAAGTTATACATTTCATAAATATTGATCCTTTGAAGTCTATGATAGAGCAAGTTGTATATTTCTGGTAGTAGCTTTCAGGATTGTAGTTTTATTAATTGAATTCTCAAGATTTATAGTTTGGCTAAACTGGATAATAGCGCTAGCAACAAGCCTTTATTATCTCAATCAACTGCGCACTTCAAATTTCTTAAATGTGATTGTTCATTGAGTCATAATTATAATTACTGTTTATCGTTTGTTTGTGTTGCAGATTCTCATTCTAAAGATCCCCGTAAGTCTATTCCTCTATCCCACCTTTCAATACTAAATGCTGATAAAACCTTTCATAAAAATCTGGTACAGATGCTGAAGAAGTGATTTTTATGTTCTATATCAGGCTTTTGGTCTACGTCTTTAGGAATATCAACAGGACTGGATTCATTGCATTCTTAGTGGTCATGCATGGCTCAGCAGGAATATCAAATTAGAAATAGTAGATCAATACATCATGAATTGGATATAGGCAACTAGAATTCTAAATTTTAGAAAGAAAGATATATTGCAAAACTCCTTAATATGATTACTATTTTTGCACTAAGAAACTCATCTGCTTTCCAATTTCACAAGGATATTGCAATAGAAGTAGTGGTCAAGCGCAAGGATATCCCAGGATCAGAGAGTGATGTCGTCTTCCTGGAAAACTTGTTCCCAAGTTTCTCTTCTACGGCCTCAACTCTTGATAATTTAATATTGGGCCTTGAAGATTATGCATCAAGGCATGGATCTAGTTTGGTATGTGAGTCTTGCTTCCCTAACAGTAACAGGTGAGTATGTCACCCCAATTCACGCCAACTCATTGTTAAAACTCAACTGGCACTAGTGTTGTGGTTGTGGTTGTGGTTATCGAGAAGTATCTGGCTGTTCTAGACGAGTAAAAGCATTCTGATAAATAATTTACGGCAGAGATATAAAGCAATTTTCTTCCAATCTGTTTTGGAATTAATGAAACTTCCTAATTTTGGCACTTACAATTTAACACATGAATTTATGAACTTGCCTATAATGCCCATAATTTTTATTTTTTTATTTTTGCCATTTTAACTTCAGGGATAATCTGAAAAGTGGGAGAGGAATGGTTCGTGAAGAAAAGCATAAAGCCTCCACACTGGTAGTGGAGGCAGCAATTGTGATAAGTGACATATCAAATCCAACCAATAATTGCTTTAGAGCATGTGCCTCCGAAACAAAGGTTTCTTGACCTATTATAACTCCACATGTAATCTGTTCCTTCTGTTTCAGTAAGTAGCGTGCATGTTTTCCAAATAAGAAACATATTCAGCGAAGTTGTCAGATTATTTACTTTTTTCTGCTATGCTCTATTACGGGAGAGTTATTTTTAATATTCTTATTTATAACTCTTTAACTTTGATTATCATATGATTGACACAGGTTTATTGTTTTAAAGATTTTGCTCCTTGCTCGATCTCTGAGGCATTTCTGAAGGCATTAACAGGCATTGACTGGAAAAGTTATGGTTTGACTCTGGAATCTGCTGTTGATAAAAAAAGCCGTGCATTATTGCACTGGGAAAATATGCCTCTATCTTTTCATATTCATATTGCTGTCCACTGCTATCATAAGGTATTTCGGATACAGTCCTATTTTTAGAGGTTAAAAATGATTTTTTTGTAATCTTCTCAAGTACCATAAGTTCTCTGCCCTAATGTGTGTTGCAAAGGTCATGCCATTGGTGAAGAAGACTCGATTTGATAAAAAAATTATAAGAAGGGCAGTTAAACTTGCATTGGATGATTTGAAGAACAAACATGTAGGATTTCTTCTCAGTGCCCATTCCCACAAGGTAAATCTGTTCGATGGATTAGATTTCTTAGCATTTTGGGTTTTGTAACTGATCAGGTCTTTACATATTATTTGTAAAAACTTTTTACGAACCAAGTGGACTTTAACAGTTTTATGAACTTGCTTACATATTCATCTTCAGATCACTAGGTATGCCCCTGATCTTGCCAAAACGATTGCTGGCCTAATTTTGTCCTCTGATGACTCGGATTTTAAAGGAGAATGCCTCGCAATTCTTGGCTTGCAACCTCAACTTCCAGAAGGAGAAATTGTTGAAGAAAATATTAGGAAAAAAATTATTTCAGTCATAGAGATGAATGACCAAAAGGCACAAGGAACCAAAGATGTTGCCCCTTTCCTCTTCGAGGATGATCGCCAACATCTCCAGCCTGTGGATGATGAATATGAATATAGTGAATATGGTTTCAGTCCAATGGACTCCGAAATCTAAACTTTTTCAGTGCCTATAGCATTGATTTTACCGAAAAAATCTGATTATTTTGAAGAAACTTATATTTGCAGTGCAGCATAAGTGAAAATGTTTCTATCAAACAACCGCCAACCCAGGATTAGCAAGAGTTTGATTTCCGAGACCAAACTGGGTAATTGAATTGCCAAAGTTAATAATTTGATCAATCTGTTCTGAAACCCTAAAACAATGAAACCAAAAGGATAATCATCCTGATCAATTAATTAATTACTGGCAAATATTTATTTAGCTAGAGAAGTGTTATACTTATTGTTGCCTTTAAAACGAACGAAATATTCCTTGGTAACGGTAATCATTGTAGTCAGTTATAACCTATACTTTCTAAAAGAATGTGTACGGCCAAATGTCAAAGAAGAGAGTCAAAAGTTTCAATTACACCCATTGCAATAAACACACAAAGCCGAACAATACACGAACAATCATTACAATATAACCATAAGACTGATGCTATGTAAAATCAATCCCCTAAAGAAAGGGGACGAGAGAGACTATCCCCCAAAAACAAGAAAAAGTAGATAACATTCACCCCTGCATCCAGAATCGCAGTCTACAAGACACTCTCGGAATCCTTATGCCTGCACGTAAAAGAGAGAGTTCATCAATTACCTTGAACAATCTAATAATTCAAATCAAGTAAGAGAGGTTCTATTGCCTTGTACACTTAAAAAGCGCATGGCTGAAAATTAGGAATATTGGGCATTATTACACGATTAAAAAGATGCAAATCTTAATGCTTTTCTATTTTTATCCATATGTACAAAAGATGATTCAATGACTGCAAAAATTATGGTAACCCGGTATCGCGCATATTTCTAAGGCCGACAGAATTAGCATATATACCTTGTTAGCAATGTTGTTGGAGAGCCAATCCAATCCCTCATAAAGCCCTTCCCCAGAGGTTGCACAAGTGCTTTGAATATACCTGGAAAGGCCACAGATGTTCATCAAATTTCAGAACAATATAGTAAGAATACAAAAATACTTAAGGTACGTAAGAACACAAAGATTACCAATGGCGCTGCCGAAGAGAGTGAAGACCAAGCTTGTCAGTAATTTCAGCAGCATTCATTGCATTAGGGAGATCTTGTTTGTTAGCAAACACAAGTAACACTGCATCTCGAAGCTCATCCTGAAACCAGTTATTAAAAATCTTCAGATTCTTATAGCATCTTCACACACATATCCTAGGACCAATAGAATAATTGCCGTTGTGACTCCAATTCAAAACAAGGAACAGTCACAGGAAACAACAATATCCAAGAGGAATAAAATGACGCAGCTATTCAGTGTGATGTATTGATTCGGCAAAGAGAAGAATAGAATCATTGATCTAGGTGGTAGTTGGGTAGTCAAATTTGCATGAAATATTAGTTAATCATAATAAATAGTAACAAACTTCGATTACTGTTTATCATAAAGTTCCCAAAATATATTATGATAATAAGAAGGCCATACCCCTTGTAAGTAATACACACAAAATCTAGGCAGTGTCATACAGAGTATAAGAAATCTAGTAAGTTGTAACTTCGATCTTTGAATAAAACGATGACAAGGTAAAAAAACGACCAAATTAACTTCCGATGTGAGTTAAGTAAAATATTATTCTAGTTAAAAATCTTTTATTCAAACAATATTTGCAAATTTACCACATGTTTTCAACATGCGATAATAGGATATCAGCAATTAGTGTGGGTTAATTTCTAATCACCCTTTTTGTGTAACTCCTTTTTTATTAATGAAATTTTCAAAAAAGATATCAGCAATCTCTCCCTCAACTAAAAGCATGGGTTGAATACGGTGTGACTCCCACGTGTAAGTTCACCAATTATAATGCACTCCGACATGCCATACTAAAACTCAAGGATTGTAGTTTCTTCAGTCAAAGATTGTATAAAAAAAATGTAATCCTTAGAGTTGAAAATTGACATGTTCAAACACTTAAAAACAGACTCTATGGACTGCATACGGGGCATCAATCTGCAGATCTCAACAATTAAAGTGATTGAGTTGGAAAGATGAGACATTCAGCAAACCTCATTCAGCATCCTATGCAATTCATCCCTTGCCTCAACCACACGGTCTCTATCATTACTGTCGACCACAAATATAAGACCTTGTGTGTTTTGAAAGTAGTGCCTCCACAATGGACGAATCTGTGAAAAGACAAATGACTTTTATTAGCTATGTAAAAAAGGTTTCAATTATAATAGGTTTTGCTCACAGATGTTTAGTCACAGAGCCAGGTAACATAGGAATTGGAAAAGAGAGTTTTAAATTTATACCTTGTCCTGACCCCCGACATCCCATACGGTGAAGCTGATGTTTTTATATTCCACAGTCTCCACGTTAAATCCTGTAAGTAAAAAAAAAAAAAATCAATTACAGTGACAGATGTGAATTGTCATGGAATCCAACCATATTAATCAAATTTATAAATTTTGATTAATAAATATTAAAAATCTAACTGGTAAGTAACGAAATCTCACCGATGGTAGGAATTGTTGTGACGATCTCTCCAAGCTTGAGCTTATATAGAATGGTAGTCTTACCAGCAGCATCAAGTCCAACCATGAGAATTCTCATCTCCTTCTTTGCAAAAAGCCTACTAAAAAGCTTTGCGAAACTCAGCCCCATTCTGTTCCAAAGTAAATACTTTCCTGCATTTTGAACACGGAAATTATCAAGCTCATAAGGAGAAATGTCAATGATAACAAACCGATCGCTGATGAAATTATTTATTTAGGAATAAAAAAAAAGGCTTAAATGTCCAAGAATGCATAAGAAATCTCGTGAACGCAATTGCACGGAAAAGAAGATAAGAACACGAACTGTTTCATGCATCACGACGAGATCGGTATCCGGATCAAATGAACTGAAGTAGCTCCTCATACAGCATTTTTTGTTAAATAACTAAAACTCAATTATGAAGAAAGAAATAATTGATCCCCAAACACAACAGATCGGAAACGTAGATCCGATAAAAAAAAAAAAAGAGGTAAATCGATCAGAAACACGAGAAGAGAAGTAAAGATGATCAAATTCAGAAATATAACAATTGAATAAACTGACGAATCGATCAACAGAGGAATATTAGAATGCAATGAATTCATTGATGTATTCACAAGAATTGAAACTAAAAAGAAAAAAGAAAACAAGATCGAGATTCAAAGGTTAAAAAACCACCTCGAAGATCGAGCGAGCGAGAGAGATCAAGAGAGCTTCGGAGCAACGCTAAATATGGAGGTGGAGGGACAATATTATTATTATTATTATTATTATTATTATTATTATGAATTATGATGGAATTGGAATTGGAATTGGAATTGCGATTTTAAGAAGAAGGAGGAGGAGGCCTAATATATAAGCGATTGCGATATTACGATTCTACCCCTAATTTGAGTTCGAATCGCATCTTAAGTCTGTAGTTCCTTCCTCAATTGTGACCAACCATTATTTAACACGTCATCCTTCGTGGTCCACCGAAGCCAAAATGTCAAATTGCCGTAAAACGTCATGAAATGTGGTTTCGCAATCCATCCAATGAATGAGTGCCAACTGGCTACTTGTACTCAGAGAAGTAATTTTTATTGAAATTAAAAAAAAAAAAATTGACTTATCAAAAACCGTTTCATTTTATATGTTCATTAAGTTTAGATTATAAATACATATAATATAATTCCATTCCATTCCATTCCTTTTTTTTTTCTTCATCGTTAAGTGATAAACACTTCTAGACAACTTAAATCTTTTTATCTAAATTATATTATATTTATTTTCAAGTATATTTGAAATCTGTTTTTAGAATTGTGTTTCTCTGACTTTCTTGAAAGCATCTATTCAATCAGTGAGTATTGAATTAATCATTACTAATCAATTATTAACTCAGTAAAAATTGATATAATCATAAATAATTTTAAGTGATGATATATTTATAAATATAGCATCAAAATTAACTACAGAATGAAATTTATCTAAAAATTAAAGTTATTATATATTTTAAGTCACTTTTTTAAAAGTCTATAAATTTAGAAAGAAAAATAACTTCAAATTTTATAGAATAGGTAATCCATGAAAAAAAAATTTAAGAAAGAAAAGTTACTTGAAACTTATTTTCATTATATTTTTAGTTTAAAAGGTATATTTCGCTGATAATGAATTTCGAAGCTTTTGGAAGTTGAAGGACACTTTCCCAATTCTAATAAACACTCTTAAAAAGAGTTCATTAGTTGATGAATCATGTTGAATCAAACAAGATAAGATTTAGTTTAGCATCGATATAGGAGTAGGCCTTTCATCAATTATTTTGCTCGTGGGTCAAGGTTTTCATTTCATATGTTCCATGATGTCACATGCATATGAAAATTGAAGAGAGAAAGAATGAATTATATCATTGAAATCCGAACGCTATTGCCTAACAATGTAAAACTTACAGATGATTCTAAACTATACATAAAACTTTTTGTACAGAATCATCTGTAAGACTATACATAAAACCATACATAAAACTTTTTAGATCACTGCACCTTACTTCAGATAATTAAACCTATTACAAATTATTTCAATTTAAAATCTCTTAAAGAGATTGTAAGCCATTAGCAAAATGTATAATTTACAAAACTTTAAATAAATTTGCTGCTTTTCCGAGACCACAATCAGTGTGTTGCTATACTCTATTATCCCTCCTCAGAGTGGCTACAAATCTGAACCAAGAATATAATACACATGAATATTATTTCCAAAGCTGCATTTTGCTTTTCAAAAAATATGAAAGAAGAAACAAAATTTATAAAGTTACTTGTCATCAGCGCCAGTATTGTGCCCAGCGATGAATTGTTTCAACCATTTGAGGAAAAAGCGCACTGACACTCTCATTGATAAGATCTTGGAAAAAATGTACACAGGCTTCATCATCCAAATCCAGCCGAAATTTCTCCTGAAGCTATGGCACCAATAATGATTCAGGGTCAAACAATGGTATCAAATTTTAGTTTTAAAAAAAAAAGAGTCAAACTCAATCTAAATAAGAAAGTAACCTTAAGAATTCCTTTTTCAGGATCAGAAGCAATGTCGGGAATGTTTGAACCCGCCATTAGATGAAATAAATTTAAAATAAGATTGCTCGACTTTCGAAGGATGTTGTATGCTTCACAACAATATGATTTGAACCTCGTATAATATTGGCTGCAGGAAGAAATGATCAGCAATTAGTTTCTCATACATGAATTTAACTTAAAAGCATTTCTTAAAAAACGAAAGAAAAAAGACATCCAGATATAAGTTACTCAACACTTTTATACCTTTCAGCCCCACCCATAGCCTCGACCATCTCCTTGCACAGCTTCATCGGAGGAGGAAATGGCTTGGGATCTCTGCCAAGAATAAAGCCAAAATCAACATGAAAAAGACCCCCATCATCTCTTAAGAGAAGGTTGTCCAGGTGCCTGCAAAACAAGAAGATCAACGCCATCAGAAAAGCTTCAACATTTTATGACTTTAAAGTGTGGCTGTGGCTGCTTTGATAACTTTCTTATATTCACTGTTAAACACGTGGGATTGCTCAAGCTTGAACAGGAGACAACATTCTTATATTGTTATCCTCTTTGGTTGAAGAGAGAAAGAAACATCTAATCATTTTCAGCAATTTAAACATCTATAAGAGAATCATAATTTTCAGTTCTCTTTCCTATCCAGAACATTCAAGACCAAAAGAATTTTAAGCTATTAGATGTCAGATATAGAGCCACAAAGTTCAACTTCAAGAGTTAACCTGTCTCCGATACCCAATATGTACGTAATGACAGAATATCCAGCGCAGCTTTTTATAAATGTTTCAAGACAGGAAGCTGTGATTCCAAAGGGCCCATGCTCATCAGGATGAAACTTCTGTAGATAGCTTATAATACTGCGATGTTCTGAAAGAATCTAGATACAAAACAACACATCTTATTCAACCAAAAATTATAAAACCATACAAGTCTTAAGCAAGATAAATGTTGATTAATTTTAGTGGGAAACAGTAACCTGAAAGAATTATTTGGCAAAGCAGCTTAAAATAATATAAAAGATTTGTTTTCAATTACATTTAGAGAAGCCTGAGTCGTCACCTGCCTGATTGCGCTTTGTCGTTTACATTATACAACCTCAAGATAATAGTCAGAATAAGGTAGGTATTATTATTTTCTAATTTCCTTTGAAGGATACAATAAAAGATTGAATATCTTGTGGTATCCAATTTTTAAATCAGAAAAGTCTCCTGAGTTATATGCATAAATACCTGTGCCAAAGATCGAGATGGTATAAATTCCAACATGCCTTCATCTTGTCCGGTAGCTAAAACTTTATACGGAGTCAAATGAAGATCAAGATTTTCCAATTTAAGCAATCGATCCATGAGCCACACCATTTGCACAACCTATTTAAAACCAAATATTCATGCAATGAAAATGTCGATGTTAGCCAGGGCCGAAAGAGGGAGGGGGTGGGGATGATTTAGATTTACCAATTGGTCTTGCCTAATGTCATCTCCTTTCTTGAATATAACTTTGCAACTTCCACCATTTGCTGTTCGAAAAGTAAGACGCAAAGGATGTAATGCACTTTTAAATATCGATGACTCTGATGGTACAATCCCAATAATGAGAACACCTGGAGCCAATGGAGATCGTATAGGCTGGCAATAAGAAAGGCCCACATAATTAAAACAAAAAACATCCATAGGAAATATAAAAAGGGTTGAGGAAATTGTCCAAGAATGGAAAGATTTCTGCTGTAGTTTGACCCTAAAATCTGCAGAAGTCAACATCCCTTCTAAAGGTGTACCTCTTCAAAATAGGTAAGCTCACTCAGAAGACCAGAAAGAAGCTGCCTAAGCTTCTCGATCTTCTTTTGGGTATTACCACGCACGTTTCGTACATCTCTCGTTATTGAACATAATTGGGCAGTCAATTCTGTTTGACGCACCAAACCCTGCCATAACTTAAAACCATCTTCATCTCCATTCACACCAGCAGTCAGCTGCCACAAAGTGGATTTAATCACCGAAGTGCATTAGGCATAATAAACAAGTCTCACTACATTGGGAACCATTTCTTAACATCTGTATGATCAATATTGAATAATATAATTGGCTAATGTGATACAAATTCCAGCGTGATTGTATTAGAGATCATGCTGGTCATTTTCAATTTCTATTATATGATGTCATTTTTTTATTTTTGTACACTTGTACCTTTACTTATTCATCAAAATATAAGTTGACTTCATAAGACAAATAAAATGCACCTTCATCATATTTTCTTCCAGGATCTCGTAGGTACAGTAAAAACGTTTTGCATATGCAGGATCATGTAGCTCCACAGCGACATACCAGCGAAGGAAGCTGGCCAACTCGATATTGCGCAATGCTGTAAGTTCAAAGGAGATTTCAAATACAATACAGTAAAATATGGCACTTAAAGTTGCCCCTACATATGCATAGATAATGACACGAGAGAATGAAGACAGGCATTCACATACCACGCTGCACAAGGAAATGAGAAAGTCGAGATTTATCTGAGCGTTCAAATCTAAGAGCTTGAACCAGTTGAAGCAAGTAACACTGAAGCTCTTCATCATCTGCTCTTTCAAGAACACTGACAGCATATGCACGAACCTGTTAACGTGGGAATTAGATGTTTATCCAATTCATTTGAATATAATAGTCTGCATTTAGTATTAATTAATACAAGACACTTTCTAAGTACTTGCAAGTGAAAAGCTAGCTTGAAAAATTCCTGACAAGAGGGGGTAATACCTGCCATTTTATCCAGTATTTAATTAGTGGCAATTTGCAATATGCATAGTTACCTCTTATCATGCATCAATACAAAATCCTTCCTCAAATGTGCAATCATATGAATGAACGTGAGAGTGTCACCGATTAGAAGGGTAAAGAATTCAGAATATCAACTTTTTTAGGATTGGAACTACCTCTTCGCTTTCGAAAACGGGAGAGAGAAGCTCCAATGCATCACAGACATCAATCATTTCCCACTTATGCATTAATTCCAATGCTTGTTTTGCCTCCTGCACTTGTAATGCCACAGAAATATATATGTGAAAAATTATCGAGTTTTCTATCTATATAAACAAGTATACACTAAAGAAAATCAAGCCAATTTCTAATAAAATTCAAATTAGTAGCCAGATTCAGCATGTTTTATGTTATGATGCATGTGTATTCATACAGTACAACGACAGGGAAAGAAAGCTAATGCAAGAAGTGCAAACAGAGGTTAGTGAACACGACTACAAACTAATATGCAATTAGCAAGAAGATTACATCAACGGCAATATCCTTGGTATATTACTTGCACTTAACTATTTACAGTGGTCTTGGTGCATGAAATGACCCAAAAAAAACTATGATACTAGTGTGCTTACATATAATTCATGTCCTTTTGTTATCATTCAATAAAACACGAACAATTAATAATGTAGTCTCCCCTTCCTTCTCATGGGGTTAGACTCACTTAGTCTAATTTTCCTTAGTATTTAGAGGCAAAAACAAAGATTTTGTGAGTCAACACAGTTATGGCTACTTGTTGACTGTTGATTAGAGAGAAACTGCAGGACTTTTATTGGGATAGCTAGGAAAATGGATGGTTTAATGGAGTATGGATCATTGTCTAGATTCCCTTAGTAATAAACCTTAAACCAAACAGGCTCTAAGAGGGCACTGGGCATGAAATAGAGTTCAAACATTTATTGGCTTCATATGTTGATAAATGTCACCATTTTTTAGATGAATTCACAAAATAAATAGTCACCATTTATTGGCTTCATAAGTTGATAACAAAAATGATTTTTTTTTTATCGAAAGTAAAAATTTCATTAATCAAAAGTAAAGAGTACCATACAAGAACATCAAGGGGACGAATTCCACAAAAACAAAATAAAAAGAGAAATAAAAATAAGGAACTACAAAAAAGGTGTTCCACTTTTGAGTACATGGAATGAAAAGATGAACCCACATCTAAAGAATTAATAACAAACGACTATGATGAGAAGGGATTGAACCAACCTGAATGTCACTCCATTCTACGCATCGAAGAAACTTTGTAAGAGCTCTCTTCTCTGACATCAATGAGAAACGAAATTTCCAAAGAAGTTGTCTTTCATCTCCACTCAAAGTCCTTGTAGGTGGGTATTTTAGTATTCTCTGTATTGATCTAACAAAAAGATGAAGACAGATTGGGATTCCTTCAACTTTAAAATTGCAACAACATGATAACGTGGAATATAACTGTATATATGATCAATAGAATGAGATCATTTATAAATCATAGAAATAGTCATGATTCTCAGAGCCTGAAACTCCAGATATGCAGTGTAGGTAAAAACATCTTTAAAAGACCCAACCTTCTGTGGTGAATCCCAAAGAACACAATTTCCCATCCCAGTAATTTGTTGATCAAATGTAAGAAATCCAACTTATCAACACTCAGCAGCATACAAAAGAGCCAGACATAAACTTGCCGGAGTTTGAAAACAGCAATTATTACTATTAATACTAGCAGCCAAGCTCAGTGATCATTTTAGATTATTCCAGAATCAATGTTAAGTGATGACTTTAATTAACTGCTTACTTTCTTTCGTTCGAGCTCGGTTTTAGATCCCTATCAATGATACCCCGAGTCAAGCTCCTGGCCAGCTTCAACTGTTTGTGCTCAGAAGGATTAATCTTTCCCATTTCAGGGTCCCACACATTTACGATTTCATTTGTTGAAGCTATAGGAGAGGGTAGAAGGAAGTTTGCACCTGATTCCTACATATCATAGAGTTAACTAGGATCAGCATAATAGGAATGAAACAAACACCAACCTAAAAACAATTGAAACATATTCACAAATTCAAGCCCCATACGCTAACAGTAAAACATTGTGAAACCAATCAATCAGGCCAGGCCATAATACCTCATAGAATACTATCAGATTTAAATATGTGAACAATTTGGTCTGATAATTGTGAGACCTCAAGTTTTTCACTTTCATTAGAGTTAGGAGCAGTTAAACAGCATCTTCCAACATATAATAAACAACATAGAAAATCTGAAAAAGACTGGAGATCATCGACCTTCTATGATCGTCTAAAACCAAAATATGACCACGCAGGTGGGGCAAAAAAAAAACTGATAACAGCTATTATTTAACGATTACAAATGTCACATGTGGAATTCTAATTAAGCGAATATAGTAAAATCCAACATAACTTAACATAACATATAGGATTTCAAGTCCTACCTGGAAAACCACCCGGTGTTCAAAACCACAAAAGTCAACAACTAGATATAATTTAGAGTTTCCATTTTTAGAGCTTTCACGTTCCCTAATTTGCTCCATTGTTTTAAAAGTAATGCGGTCTAGCCAATCAACATGTTGAATCTGTCCCCTCTCATACTTATTGACTAGCTTTTCTAGACGTTCCAACTCACCACGCTCGTGTCTCGGGACCTGTACACCGTGGGTTAAATAAAATGACGATCAGTTCAACAGGTACCAGGGCATTAAAATTGGAAATTGGAAATTGGAAATTTAAGGTAAGTGTGTGTCTGAAACCTTTCCAGGAGTTGTGGTTGGGAATGATCCATCAGCTTCTTTTCGTAACCAAAGACGAAGCTTCTGCTTACCAGTTTTGAGTTGTTTCTTCCTATTAAAGAGAAGGATTGTAGCCCCACCGATCAATTCGTCTTCTTTCCCACGTGATACATCCCAAACCTAAATATACAATGCATGAAATACAATAGTGTAGATTATTAGAAGTAGAGGCGCAAAGAAAACAGACGAAATAGTAATAGAAAGAAAGAAACCGTCAAAGCAATTTGGGAATGAGCAGTCAAGTCTCGATATTTGGTAGTGAAAGTGATGAGTTCATTCCAAGAATATGAAGGTCCAGCCGATTCCAATCTAACAGAGAATGAAACATGGATGAGTTTCCTTTCCTTTCCTTTCCTTTCAGTTAAGGTAAGGAATACAAAAAGGGATGTTATGGAAACATAAAAACCTAGTTTTGGTAGGAAGGCCAAAGGGAGCACCATCAATATAGAGAGCACACTCAACGAAAAGCTCAGATCTTCTGTCCTCATCAATTTCTGAAGGAATAATTTATAATTGCGATATAAAGTAAAATTGATTGATTGATTGATTGATTGATGTAAGAAAAATAAAGAAGAGAACCTGAATGATGATGATGATGATGATGAGAGGAGGAGGAGGAAGGCAAAATGCCCTCTAATCTCTCGACCCGAAAAGTGAGGGGGAGATTAATGTCACAAGACAAGAAGAATCTGAATTCGTTTCCGCTCATCTCTTCTACTTTTCATGCCAAATCCAACTCCGACTCTGACTTCGGCAGAGAGAAAACACAACAGAGGAAGGGAATTACTCTCTCTACCTGATTCAATAATCCAACTTTTAATCACTTTCTAAACCGTCTTATCAAAACTATCTCTATCCTTTTTTCTATTTTATCCTTTCAGTGTCATTATAACTCGTGATATCATATTATTCATTTATTGCCGGTTTGGTACCTGATTTTCATTTTATTTTTATTTTTATTTTATGGATCCAAATCTATAAAATTAATATCGATCGACTTATTTGCCGTTTGCTTTACTATCTCAAATAAAAAAAATACCATCCGCCCTAATTTTACAACCAAATTAAGAATCCAAAAAAATCCAACCCACCCAACTCTAAAATGTGAAAACGCGGATCTAAATCTCATATAAACTTTGAACTATGCATACCCCTACGCTATTCTTTTAAATAAATATATTTGAGCTATGACAATGACCCCTCGAAATATATTTTTTTAAGTAAATACCTCTTAATTTTTTTAAAACCATTAATTTTTTTATTTCATTAATTACATGTGTGACTTGATACGTACGAAATTAAATAACATACTCTAAAAAAGTTTCAAATCAACAATAAAAATTAGTTTCAAGAAGATGAGTCACACAAATTTTAGCTCTCCACCTTTACAAATCATAAGTTTCATCATCTACAAATCGAAATTCACACTCAAATACTAAAAGTTATGGAAGAAGATTGACCTAATTTCACACGTGTGGTAAGAGACATGAAAAAAGTTAATATATGTAATATAAGAGTTTGTTTTAAACTTTTATAAGAGTTGAGGAGCGGTTTATTTTAAAAAAAAAAAATTGTGTGGTAATTGTCACAACCCATATAATTTAAAGGTATTTTTTATTAAAAAAAAATTAGGAGTATTTATCATAATTTTAAAATCTAAAGATATTATTTTTTTTAAAATAGTTTAGGAGATATTTATCATAACATACCTTTGCTTCCTCCCGAAAATTAATGATTATCACTAGAATTCTGTTAGACAAATATATTGAGAGATTATTGAAAAAGTGAAATATAATATTATATGAGATATGGGAATTATGGTGAAATTTGTAAGGTCAGGAGATGAAAATGAGAAAATGGTTGAAATCTAGACAAATAATTTGTTTTATTGATATGCCAACAAAACAAAGAATTCGAAGGCAAGACCAGTGCCGTTTTGCGAGTAGAGGTTGCGAATTGTTTATCGTATGGATCGCCATGATCAAGGAATAGGATAATGGGCGATTGAATACAGTACTGCCACTGGCACTGGTAATCCAAATCCATTTACTTACATGAAGAATTATTATTCAGATGTGTTCTGTAATTCTCAAAGCAGCTACTTATCCAATTTCAGCCAATGTTCTCTTTTGATTATACTCCATGACTCTGACTGTATAACACCTTGCTTAGTGCCAATCTGCACTCTCAAATAACTTAACCTTCATTTTTTATACTATTTCAATTATAATATATAATATTTTCCTTTGCAAACTACTACTTCCATAATATATATGCTTTTATCTCTAACCGTTTAAGAGGTATAAAAAAGGGGTCGAAAATGCCTGCCGACCACACAACTAAATACACCACCAAGAATTGGTCTAAAACACTTTTACTTTTTACTCTTAACAAGAATCATTTTCATACTGAACTCTGTTGCTGCTGGGCTTCCCTATTTGTAAACATCCAATTGGTGGTGAAGTGGGAGTTCTCAATTCTCCGAAAGTCTGCCAGCAGAAAGGATCATATAGGTGATAACGCTCTTGCACTGCTTTTAGCTCTATTGTAGTTAACGATACGTCTACACATGGTAGATTGTCGCTACAGGCAAAGTGTACTGGCTTTACCGTGTAAGTCCCTCTGATTTTCTCATAATTGATTCCTGATAGAGCCACTGCCGAACTCTGGTTGCTGCATTTGCCTTTGTCGCAATAAAATTGGTCAATCACTATTGGTAATTGAACTTCAAAAACTTGAATGTTTGAGAAGAGGACATTCTGTACAGACCCTGATCCACCCTGTAATTGTATCATCAATTGAATTTCATTCAATACACAAGGATGGATAATTACTTTTCAACACTTTGCATTGTTTTTTTCCTCAAGGGCAGCTCAAGATGATTTGCTTTCGAATTTATTACATGTGAAAGGTAACTGAATTTGCTACCTGCCATGTTTTGATTCTGACACCGTTCATTGTGTTATGCATTATAACGTCTCGGACAGTTATGTTTGAGACACAAGCTTTTGTATTATCCTTCCCTAGACTTCCAATGCTGATTCCATGTCCTGGCCCGCAGTTCACATTGTGTATATAAACATTTGAGCATCCGGTTTGAATAGAAATACAATCATCTCCTACACAGAGGTTCAGATAAAGATCATTAGTCATCCATATAGTTCAATATCAAGATCAGTGGGACAAGAAGACAAAAGGAGGAGGAATCGCAACAAGTTAGTTATGTGCTTATATTTATGTAGACAGTAAAAACTGATTGATGCAGACAAAATAAATATTATGAACACGAAACATATGATTGGTTGCTCAGAATTATAGGGGATGGAAGATGATTGTTATGACGTGTCAAACTCTGAATGGTTTCAATATGTAGATAAGGTTACATATTGATTGGCCAGGACCCTATCACATTTGGTGTGGATATGTAATATTTAATTCATCAGATTCCCCTTTCGTTATTATGGTGATTGAATCTTGACTATACAGTCTATCTCAAGATATCAATTATCAACTCCCTCCCTAACGACCACGACCGTTTAAGTAGAGAAACATCTTAACAAGATTAGTTGATTGATATTTGTAAGTAACATAATTACCACAAGATAGACTGGTGCTGTGGATTAGAACGTCTTTAGAGTTTTGCAAGTGAATTCCGTCTGTATTAAGACTGTCACCAGGAGATGACACACTGATATCATGTACAAGGACTCCCACGCAGTTGTCAAACTTGAGGTGGCATTGGGGACTGTTCTGAATTGTTATGCCCGTGACCGTAACATTAAAGCTGCCGTAAAACCGAAGTGCCTGTAGGTAACACAGAAATATATGTCAATAATTGTACAGGATGAGGATTATGGGATTTTTGTTAGTGATCCTTACAGTTGGCTTGATGCTTGGCATTTTCCCTTGTAATTGGCTTCCTATCTGCCAGATATTTCATGAGAAAGACTTTTTTAAAAAAGAAAACTAAAGAGAGAGGATGGATAGCAATAGTTAGTTAATTACCGGTCTTGGTTGGGTTTCATCACTGGTCTTGTTTATTGGGATAATGAGTTTCATCTCATCATCTATAGGCTCGTCAAAGGAAGAATCTTGCCACCAGACAGATCCTCTACCGTCAAGTATGCCATTTCCCCTAATGGTAATCCCCAGCAGCTTTGTGAATTGGATCCATTGTAACATACCTTTTCCCCAAGATTGGTGGTCAGTTGGAGCAATGATTGTACCATCCAGCTGCAAATTTAGTTTAATAACAGAGCGAGAGTTGCTTAATTATACTACTGATGGTCTGCGTTTTGTTCTTCCTTAAAATGAAATGCCGTCGACGTGGTGATGGATAATGCTTACCTGAAATACAATGTTTGATTGACAGTATGGACCAGAGAAGGAAATGGGTCCTAGGAAGAACACATATTCTGCAGGAACCATGAGCGTTGATCCCTCCACCTTGCAAGCAGCTGCCCAAGCGTCTTCAAATGCCTGAAAACCAGCACTTTACATTTCAATTTTGTGGTGATACTGATAATGACCCAACTGCCATAACCGGAATCTTTTCTATTTCTTTGTTGTAGGTCCCACCTTTTCTGTTTTTTTTTTTGGGTAGGGTGGGGTTCGAATCCTGAGTTCACAAATATAAAGATTGGTTTTTTGTCACTCCATTATTATTATTATTATTATTATTATTATTAATGCAATTTTTATCATGAGATGTATGCTCAATAAAGTTGGCTCTCGTGAGTTCTTTTTTAAAGTATAATAATAAAACAGCAGGTCTCTCAACTCAACACAAATTGATGATTCATACACTACTACTATTATTATTATTTTCTGTATAATTTCAATATGAAACATAATATAGAAGTCGTATGTTATGTGTGTGATTTTCCTGTGAAATTTCTCAAAGTTACAAAAAACAGCAAAAAATTATTGTTTTTAACCAATTATTGTTGGGAATTGCCATGACCAAAAAGTGTTAGTATAGTAGTCAGTTTTCAAGTAATTCTAAGGAAAAGAAGAAGAAGAAAAAAAGAGCAGAGAGTTTCATTATGTATGGTGTGGTGTTGAGAGACTACCTTAGTGTCATCAGTCTGTCCATTGCCCTTAGCACCAAAATCCATAACATTAAATAAAGCAGAATCTCCACCATTATTGGGCGGAGATGGAGATGGAGATGGAGTTGGAGTTATGTCTTCTTTTGGCTTAGGAGAAATTGGAGGTTTTGGTTTAGAAGAAGAAGAAGAAGAACCAGAATGGTGATTGTTGGTGCCATGACCATGACCATGACCATGATTTTGTCCTTTCTTCTTAGATAGAGAAGCTGAGGCCTCCCTATCCCTATTCTGTCTCCAATGTTTTCCTCTCCTTGCAATGCAAACTTCAAAAGTTGAACACCACACAAGAAAACCAATGAACACCATTAATGTCAAGCTTTTCAAACTCATTTTTAGTTAAAATGTGGGAAAGAAAGAGAGAGAAATGGTTGGAATTGGAAGTGCCAAAGCAAATGCAAGCTGAAGCTGAGCTTAAATAGGTAGTAACACTCCAAAGAGCTTCAATAGACTGTGCAGACATATAATGCCAGGCATTGCATTTATGATGTTTTTTTTTTATTAATTAGAAAGCATTCTTTTTTGTGAATTCTGGTGGGAATTGTTTAGCTGCATAACAGCGACATAGTGTTTTGGCCACATGTTCATATGCCATTGCATGTGACTCATCGAATTGCCTCTTTATAACTCATCTTTATTCAATCATCTACCAACATATCCTCTCCTATCCCTTTTTTTTTCTCCTATCTTACTTGAATTTGGACCAACTAAATATTATGTTTTTTTTTAATTATCAAAATTATAATAACAACCACTGTTTTTTTTCAAAATTATGAGAATAGAGAAGCCTTACAACATAAATAATGCAAAATTATATATTCTAACATTGTTGGTATTTTTATTTGTTTTGAGATATTACATTAAGTTAAGAGAGAAGAGTCTTACACCTTAAATCTTTTAAGGAAGAAGTAATAATACTTAACTACTTAATTATGTTCGGGTTGATAAATATTGTTAGTATAGGGAATGAGTATTTACATCCACATGATTCCATGATTGAAGATAGCATTTCCAATTGAAGTTTTTTCTATTGGGATCTCTATGGGCTATTTCCAGGGTTCAATCATTTCATTTGTATAGTTAATCCAAAGGCAAAAAAATAAAGGAAATAATATATATATATATATATAAAAGAAAAGCCAAAAAGACACACGTGAGTGGGTCTATAAGGTATCAAGGTCAGGCCAGCACTGAATATAACAGCAGCTCTTTTTGGTCACATGCAACCTTCACGGGCCAATCTTCTCTCTTTTCTTCCTTTCCTTTCCTTTTCTTTTGCTTTTTACTTCCCTGCCTATTAACATTCATTAACTACAAACTTACAAAACTCTTTCTCGTTTCCTTTTCACTTTCTCAAAACCAACACTTCAATTCCCATTCCATCACCATAAATACATTTTATAATCAATAATTAAAGCGAAATGTGATTTAGTGTAACATGTGTTAACATTATAAAAATAAATGAATTTATTAGATTTAAAAAAAAATATCACCTCGAGTCAAACTCAATTTAGTGATCTAAAAAGAGGAGTCAAAAGGCCCTGACTGAGGAAATGAAACTTACGGTTCCCAACACATTGTTTATTCGTGTCAACAATTCTGGTGATGTTTGGGCTATGTATGTATGTGTTTTTGGAGTTTTTTTTACCATTTTAAGTGAAATTTTAGATATATTAATATGGTACAAAATAAGTTAAAGGAGACAGACCATGGCAAGAAAGCAACCATTCATTAGTTTTTTTTTGGCTATAGCTTGATGGCAAGTCGTGTTTGTAATCAGGTGATTAATATTTTGCTTATACTCTTTATTTTGATGTTGAAAGAAAAGCTAAACTACTCATGAATTTGCTTCTACTCTTTATTTTTGGGAACCGAAATTCCAAATCCTTTTCCTTTCCAATCATTTATTATTATTTATTTTTTGCAAACATTTATGTTTTTTTTTTGTCCAAAAAAACCAGCAGCATCTTTTTATCAGTCTAATAAAACAAAAGGACCATTTTTTGTGTGGTGTAGATGAAATAATGACATTGCCTTGTAAAAAAAAAGTACAAGATTGCATGTGATTATAAGTGAAAATAAATTAAACATATAATTAATTAATGAAATAATTAAATATGAATTAGTTGAATACTTTTTCCAAGTAATTATGTATGGTAGTGATGAAATAATGAACCCATATAAAATTTATGGTTTTGTAAAGTTATGTGATGAAAAAATCCATAAAAAAAAGGGTTATGAATGGCTGTTGAGGGTTCCCTTGTCTTCTTTCTTGTGTGTAGAAATGAAAACCACACCTTTCTCTTCATTTTCTATCCTATCTTTAGGATTTAACTTCATCCATTCCATTTCCACCTGTCATTTTCCTTTGCAGTTTCTCACCATACAAACAGAAGAATCTCAATTCACAATTTATTATCATTATTACTATAGAAATAGTGCATTTTCTTGATCAATTACACAAACACTACAAATACATTATACTTATTGGATGGTGGATCTTCGTTTTCCTAATTCATAATTATATTCATTTGGTTCATTCTTACTGCAAACCACAAAGAAGGAAACGGTTAAAAGGACACCAAATGCTGTCATCCAAATTAAAATAAACACATCCATTTGATGCTATTTGCTCTTTTTCCCCTTGGAATCATAACCTGGAAATTAAATTTATATTAAGATTTTACATTTCATTTAGTCACAATGAAAACGATCTTAAGCTTAATTTTAGTTAAATTGAAATGAAATAATGTGATATATTTTTTAGCCATCTTTTTGTGCTACCTACTTACCTATAAACAATTAATGTACCCTTAAAATGCAAAAAATTCACTTATTTATATCAATGTTATTGTTTTTAAATGTTGCTTGAAAAGCAAGTGAGTTCACGGATCATTCCAGAATTTCAAGTAAGAACAAAAGTTTTGTCAATATCTTTCACGAATGATAATGTAACTGTTATGAAAAAATTCCCACCTTTTGAGGTTCTTACGGTTGCGTTGCGTTGCTCTGCTCCTGATCGATCTTGCTTGTTTGTGGCCTGCGCCTGCCCTTTGTTTTGCATGTGAATTCTTCACCTACACTACAATACCTGTTTTCCTTAATTGTTTAACTTTTATGTCCTTTTCTTTTTAATTTTAAATGCTTGATATAATGTATTCATTCACACAATTAAAAAATGTATTAATCATATGTATAATACACCTCTAAAGATCATATAACCGTACATAAATATCAATAAATTTATCGAGTAAACAATGATTACAATAATTAATCTCAACTCGTCTTGAACTCATTCAATAATATGTCAAACGATCCTTTATTAGAAAGATAGCTCTCGAACTGCAGTCGACCCCTTCCCCTTTTTGACCAGAGTGACTCGAAGGGAGGAGACATCTCTATTTTCCAGGAACCCTTAGAAATAGGATCCCTAGTATTACAAAAAAAATCCTTCTTGTTAGATCGGATTATAATGATAAGATTAAAAATGAAGCATTGGAACACAGTCAAATAAAATGATGAAGATGAGTGAAGTAGGATAGTTTTAAACTTTGAAATATATGAGGAAGATGGTGGTCTGGTCCCCACATGTTTGTTGTCTGCAAAATATTAGTAAATTTTGAGCCTCAAATTCATGGAGTACGAACAAAATGAAAAAGCCATCCTGGCAAAAACTCACGGACTAGTTTCAACAAACAGTCAGCAAGACTAAGGACTTGGCTCACTGGAGGACAAGATCTCTGAGGGAGGAAGAGAGAAATTATATTAAATTGATGTGTCCCCCTTTCTTCTTCTCCCTCTCATTTCTCTAATGACCTACAGTGCAGGCCAAGGCACATGAACCATAAGCTATAGTCAGATTCAATCTCTTCTTCTTCTTCTTCTTCTTCTCATTCTTTTTTTATTAAAGGGAAAGAAAAAAAGAAGAAGAAGAAGAAGAAGAAATGGTGTGTGTATTGTTCACTTCATACACGTGATGGCCAAGGCACAAAATCTAGATTGCTACTGACTCTGCAAAAACCAACCCAACCACCAATAATGTTTCTAATTACTTGTGAAGTGGCTTTGGCTTTGGCTTTTGGAGCGACCTGATTTTGATTGCCTGATTGGTTCAGAGTCTTCAGACATCAATCACTATGCTGTACTCTTGACTTTCCCTTTTTTTTATAATTTCTACAAAAGAAAATGTAATAAAAAGTTAAGCCAATTTAACATCAATAATGTCCCAAATGTAATGCTTACTTCATATGTTATATTACTCACTATCCTTCAAAAATCAACCAATCTTATTTCAAGTGAAAGCCTAGACCCATTTGAGTTTCTAACTCATACATAGTGTTTGTAAAAACAATAAATTTACTGCCAAAACAAAACTTTACTCGAGAGAAAAAGTTAGAGAGAACATGCAATGGCTGAATGGTATGAGTTTTTCTAAGTTTGCCGGCATAAACATATTTGCGAGGAATATTTTCTAATGAAATTAGAAGGTAATATATGCCTAATTCTAAGAGACTTAAGATATCTAGTAACCAGCCATTCAATTGGATTGGTAATTACCCAAAAAAAAAAAAAAGAGCTTCTCTTTTTCACTCAGTGACATTACACAGCAAGAGTCTAATATATGCTTTTAAATTTTTTTTTTTTTTTTTAAAAATCAGTAAAAATGTCACATCAATGGGTTACAAAAACATTATTTTTTTAGCATGTCAATATGCCTAGAAACAAATGAAATTGAGCAAAAACAAGAAATAGATTAAATTAAAACAGATCAGAGAATGTCCTTTAAAGTCCATCCGAGGGTCACAGACTCACAGTATATAACATTACTTCTCTTCTCCTTTTCCAAAAAAAAAAAAAGATATATTGCTTCTTCTCTATAATCAAGTAGCTAAAACAGTATCCGTTTCAGCAAATTCCATTCCCCTCCCCAGAACCACAGTAATATTTCAGTTCAAGAATGAAAGCTCCACATATTGTTACTACTAACTACTAGTCAGTATTATAAATTTCAATCTTTTGTCAAGGATTATTTAACAATGTACCTCATAATGGCAAAATGACAGTTTTACTTTTTCATATTTTCTCCATTGGTTCTAGACATTATATTTTATTCAAGTGGTTCCACATTTCGTAAAAGAGTTTCATCTTCTCAAATATTATTTTCTTTAGAGGGGTATTCTTGCAAAAGTGACCATTCGATATTTATGGGCAAAAGAATAATGTCTTCATCATGTATTATTGAATTTAAGGCATTTGGTAAAGAGGCGTCTAGTATGTAGAAATGAGAATGGGATGTCTAACAATAGGATGACTTTGATATGTGGGAATGAGATTCATAAAATAAGATTTTGTTAAGTTTATGCTTATTTATTATCTAAATTCTGATTATATTTTTTAGAAATAAATTGATTTTATATTAATAATCTTATATTTAATAAATTACTTCATAAAAAAATTAAAATTATCTATTTATAATTTCAAATAAATAAATTAAGTAGTTAACTTTAATGTTAATTATTTACAGTTGGTTTAGGATTTCAATGTCAAATAATACCATAGGTTTTTTTTTTTCCTAATGAAACCTCCTTATAATATTCTCTTCTCTCAAGTTTTGTCAAGCTCCAGCGAAAAGACAGATAGACCCTTTAGACTTGAAACTCCTCTTAATCTCACCTTGTAGTTGATTTCAAAGCATAGTTTTAGCAGTTATTTCACTCATGACTCCATGAGTCATAACAATCAGTCGTCGATCAAAAAATTTAGCTCTACCCGCATTGCCTGCTCTAGTTATAGTATAGTATATTCCAGTTGATGGGGTCGAGTTATTATTCTTGCATAATGTGTATACCTTTTCTCATTTAATTGTTTAGTTTCAGAGTATTTTTTATACTCACAACTCCACAACGTCGAGCAGAATGATTATGGCAACGTCACACCCCTTGTGTAATAGAGCTTGTTGGTACTTAAGTTGTAGTAATGTGTTTCAATAGGCTCAAGTATATATTTATTTCATGTTAGAGCAGTTAAATAGAGGTGTACTAGATTTAACTTCTCTACTTTGGAAAGAGGGGAGGGATATAAGAGCTAAGGTTATTTTGCAGAAGGCCACGGACCTGTTCCAATCTTGTTCCACAACTGCAGTGGTTGATTCAGTGATGTGGATTTTATCTGGAAGGCCGGAAGCTGTAACTTGTACTTTTGACATCCGCATGGATTCAGGCGTGGATTTGACACAAGGCATCCACAGTCTGTTTTGGTAGGGAATCTATGGTTAATACCTCCAATCAAGTTTAGTTCCATTTCGTGGTCCTAATCCACATTATTTTAATTCTTTCTCTTTCTTTGAATTGATAGATACCTTTGCTGTAGGTAGTCCTCTGCAAGGTAGAAGGCAGAGAAGAGAGGAATATTATAAATTAGATGCCTCATGTTAGTGAAGAAAATAACTGACTGATGTCAGAAAATCAGAGTCGATCTTTCTACAAAATGATGCTCTCACCATTTGCTGCCTGAGCCATCCATGACTCTGCTTCCTTACGAATTGCGATGCAACTTCATTGTGAAAACATCAAGTCACAGCTGAGGGAGCTTGCAAACCCAGCTGAGAAGATCAAATGGTGCCATAATAGTTTGTTCCATAGACCTAAATGTAGCCATATGTGACAGAATACTATAATGATAGGTATATTACAGAGAAAAAGAAGTTGGACTAATAACATCGTAAAACTAGATAACAAGATTTTATAGTGTCTTCCAGATTACCTGGATGACTAACTTGTCTGCGCATGGGTAACCCTAGTTGCAATCACCATCTGGCCAGATCAGACCATCGTATCATCAGAAACCATCATCTCCAACAGATACAAAATTATCTTCAAACACAGAACACATTGCCAACACAGAACACATTTACTCACCCACGATGGCATAACGAAAAGGTCAATCTTCAGCCACATTGAAGCTCTCATGTTATTTAACCATTCCAAAGTTGTCCGATATTATGCAATCTACGCATTCTAAACTTTACAAGTTACTATCATCATAGAAAAAAGGGAAATCGTGAAAATTATCCATCATTTATCTATACTGGCCATTTCAAATACAAAAAATAGAGTTGCCCAAAAGCGGAAATCAAATAAGCAAATAGTTTGTAGTGCATCTGTGAGGATGCGTCTGTGTCAATGAATGTATATTTGCACTTCAGTGTAGGAAATAAACATCTTGTGTTATGTATAGCTTGCTTGAAAGTAGATGGAATGGAGGTACATTTTCAACAAGCCTGCACTCATTGAACAAGGGAGACTTTTTGTGTTGTATGCTTTCCTCTTAAACCTGTCAGCTGATAGAACTAGGAACCAAAAAAATAAAACAAACAAAATTGCCAAACTTTCAAGAGGTCTAACAGTTCTCTCTCAACACAAGATCTCTCTCTAACCTTTCCTGCTAACAACACAACTTTTCTCTCGTGTATCACTCCTTTTATGCCTATTCCTACTAACAGACGCCTTTACAGGATGACCCACTGCCTTCCTCAACACCCACCCTAGTATAGGTAAAACAGATCAATGGATTGACACTCCTATCATCAGCATTTATATATTCAGAGTTTAGAGTCTTAGACTAACTTTCCTGCCTCCTCATTACACAAAAAACATCAAAATCTATTACCTGGACAATCTGAACTCTACTATACTGTAATAGATTATTGATTTTACAGGAAAAAAAAGTTCTAGTTTGACAAAATTATAACCAAAACCTGCAAAACAAGGATAAAAGATGAATGAATATGGCTTGGGATCAGTGTGCAACTTAAGTAAAGATCAACTAATTTTTTTACAGGCCTACGTAGTCCGAGAAAGAAACCTCTCATATCAGTCTGGAATTCTATAGTTGACAGCTTGTCTGAGCTGTTGTCGTTTGATTCCGCTCAATGGAAGCAACCAATTAGTGAAGACTTTTTACCTCTATTAAACTGTAACCAATTTCTCTTACTACCTTCTTGGTCAATGCAATTTCTCTAAGTTGTTTTGAAGTTTCATAATCTCCAATATCAGTATAGAAGTTTGAAGCTTGCAAAAAAATGGCAGGATCTTCTGCTTTCAGATCCACCAGAGACCTTGCAATTCTCCTTCCTATAGTTTCATTTTTATGAATCCTACAACTTCTTAACATGGAGCTCCAGATTACACTGTTGACCTTTTCTGGGAACTCTTGTAGCAACTTTTCAGCCTCATCCAGCAAACCTGCACGACCTAGAAGATCGACCACACATGCATGAAGTTTCCAGTCTGGTTGAACTCCGTAAACAGTTTTCATCAACTCAAACACAAATCTTCCTTCTTCAACCAGTCCTGAATGGTTGCACCCTATCAATGCACACAAGAACGTTACTTTGTCAGGTATCAGGCCCTTCTGGATCATGGCATCAAGCAATGCAATACCTTCCCTCCCCATTCCATTTCGGGCAAATCCATTAATGATTGAGGTAAAACAAATGACATTTGGTGAAGGGACTTCGTTGAAAACTTTACAAGAAAGCTCAACATGACCGCATCTTGAATAAGCATGTATTAAAGAACATGAAACCATGGTGCTAACTTCAAAGCCTGATTTTATGGCACAACAGTGGAGCAATCTGCAGCTGGTCAAACCTGAAGGAGAAGCCATTGATAATGCTTTTAATGTAGTGGATAAAGTAACTTCATCAAGTTCAATTCCCTCATCGACCATCAATCCAAACATCTCGAACACATCCTCAATGACACCGCAATGCAACAAAGTTGACATTAAAGAGTTGCAACACTCCAAAGTTCTCACAGGACTACTTTCATACACAGCAACTGAACTCTCAATATCTAGGCATTTTCCATACATATTTATTAAAGCAGATTGAAGGTAACTACTCTCATAACCAAACCCCATTTTCAGAGCACAAGATTGAATCTGTTTACCCAACTGAATATTCTCTGTCCGACAAGATAAATTCAAAAGAGCCATTAACGACCGAATTGATGGCCTCTTACCCCAGAATTGCATTCGAGAAAACAATTCAACTGCTTCTGATGATAAACCACTGCCAGCATAAACTGCTACAATCGAATTCCAGGAAATAACATCTTCTAATGGAATACAATCAAATGCCTTTTTTGCTTCCATTAAACTTCTGCAATCAGAATAGAAATCCACCAAAGCATTTGAAACAAAGATATTCGATTGAACCAGACCAACCTTAACAGCTTGGCAGTGCAATTGCTTCCCTTCAGTTAAGAGCCTTTCATTACCAAAACCTCGAAGAAAATAGCAAAAAGTAAGCCCATTTGGCTCCACTCCTTCCACTTGCATTCTCCAGAACAATCCCAAAAGCTTTTCCAATCGACCCAGTTCACAAAACCGACGCAGCAACAAGTTCCAAACAGCTAAATTTCGTTCGGGTAACTCATCAAACAACTTCAAAGCTACAGTATCAATACCCATTCGCAGATAGTAATCAACTAGAGAGCTACCAATAAACAAATTTAAGCTGAATCCAAGAAAAATAACCCTGCAGTGAATTTGAGTTCCTTCTTTGTAAAACTCTGCGTTGCTGCAGCAACCCAAGACTGAAGTAAATGTTAACGCACTTTCTCTAATTCCTCGAAAAACCATTTCACTGTATAGACAAAATGCCCGCTCTGAAAGTCCATTACGAGAACACCCAGAAATCAGCAAATTGTATGTAACAACGTCACGAAGAGGCATTTCATCGAACAGTTTAATGGCAGAGTAAAGGTTGCCCAATTTAACAAAGTCATCGATTTTTCGATTCGTAAGGTAAATGGCATCATGAGCTTGAGCATACGAGTGTGGTAAACAGAGTGGCGAAATTGTGGATAAAAAATCAGATGGAAGAGTTGTAATGGTTCGGAAGAAGGAGAAGGATTTCGTAGTCTTTCGCATCACATTAACAGGTGGAGCTTTTTGCCCGGATCATGGCGGGTAATAAGCCTCATCAATGGCCGGGCCGGCCCTTAAATGAATGGGCTTGGGCCGGGTCTGGTAGGCCTTCTCTATAAATGGGCCGGGCCTGGCCCGGGCCTGACTTAAAAGGGTAAGCCCAAGCCCAGCCCACGGGCTTGGACCCATGAGATAAAATGCGGGCGGGCCGCCAGGTACTGTGGCGACGTAGTTAAATTTTTATGCATTTAATTAAATTTCCATTAAATTATTAGTTGTATTTTTAAAAAATTATTTTTAACTTAAACTTAACTCTAAAATGATGAAAAAAGTTAATTTAAATTTTTACTATTAAATTATTTATTTATATTTGTTCCTATATGTTAATTAAACTTAAATTTAACTATAAAGTAATGAAGTTAATTTATTATGTTGTTATTATATTTTTTTTTATTTATATTTTATTTTATATGGAATTAAACTTTTTAAATTAAATTTATTTATCATTCTTTTAACTTAATTTGACTATATATATATATATATATATTTAATTTAACTTAAAAAGAGACAAACTAAAATGGATAAGTAATAATAATGAAGTATAATGATTTCACCAAGAAATCAGATTTACATAATTGTTTTTTCGAGAATTAATTTACATCATTGCAATGTAAATACATCCAAACTAGGTTGGCACCTATTTATATGTATAAATCATGTGCATTTTTCTCAAATATAACATATATTTATATATATTTTATAATTTTAAAAATATATATATTATATATTAAATAGTTTTTGAACGGGCTTTGAACCGGGCTTAGGGACGGGCCTGATGGGGGCCCTATGGATAAAGCCATGGTAGAGCCTGGGCTCAAATGCATGATCCATATCCAGCTATTGATTTATAAAGGGTAGGCCAGGCCCGTCAACCGTTGACTTACGGGCTGGGCTTGGGCCAGCCCACGGGCTTTATCCATATGATGAGGCCTAGCGGGTAATGCCCTTTCCGCACCTCAAATCTATCAATTTTCTCTCTCTATTATTTACAAGGAGAAATTACAAATAACACCATCTCCTGCGGGCAAACTCATAAACATTAGTTTAAAATGAAAAATCACACCCCTATATTTTCAAATTATGTCAATAGGACTATTTCCCTCCAACGCTATAAATTTTATTTTAGCCATAGTTTTTTAGTTTGAATTTCGATTTTGATAATTCAAGATTTTTTGAAATCTTCATTCGGGTTCTACGTTATGATCACTTGAAAACTTATAAATCATCATTAAACAATAGGGTTATGACTTCAATCATACCTAATATTTTGACGATAATAAACTCTTTTATTTATTGAAGATTGTGATTTTTTTAGATAACCATAATGTATAACACGAAATGAGGATTCTAAAGCATCTTGAATCATCAAAAGAAGTTATGGCTAAAAGAATGTATATAGCGTTGAAATAGAGAAGTCTTATGGGTATAATTTAGAAGTACAAGGGTGTGATTTATCATTTTTAAACTACGGGGACTGTTCATGAATTTGACCGAAACCACAAAGATCTTATTTGCAGTTTACCCTGTTTATAAATATGTAATGTTTACAAATATTCGTATTGAATTACATATTTTACAAGGAAAATTCTTACCTCCTGACCAATCAGGAGGAGCTCATCCAGGTTCCCACAGGTGTTTTATTTTCATTGGTTAAAACAAATTAGTGGGTCCCATAAAGTTAATAAAAAATAATATATTTATCATCATTTATTTTGTTTCATCGAATGAAAACAAAACACATATGGCAGTCAGGGGGAGCTCCTCCTGACCGGTCAGGAGGTAATTATCTTTTTTTTTACAATAAATGAATTACTAAATTACACGTTAATAATTACTAATTATTATATTTACTAATATTTTAAGATAGTGATATATTTATTACAGATATTACATCAGAAGTTATTACCCAGTAAAATTCTCCTTAAAAAACAGGTTAAGTTGCCTTTGGTTAGAAAGTCTACCCTTCTCCTCTATTAAATATTTATTTTTATTTTTCCGTTTTCAAATAAATATTTTTAATATTTATTTCTATTATTTATTTATTTTTATTTGACCAGTCGAGCTCCTCCGGATTCCCATAGGTGTTTTCTTTTCATTGGTTAAAACAAATTAGTGGTCCCATAATCTATAAAGGTGGTTGGTATTAGTTACACCCTTAAATTTTTATTTTGAGTAAATTTAAGATGTTAAAATTTGATTGAATTTTTTTCAATTTGATAAATTACCCACTTCTAAATTTCAATTTACTTATTATTTATTAAATATATATAATATCGAATCTATGAATACTCTAATCCCACTTCAACCTTGATTCCAAAATTCTTATGATGATGGATATGGAATTTTCTTATCCAATCTCCCCCCTCCAACTCCGTAGACATTAGAGATATAGCGTCCTACGGTTATTTGAACCCCAAAATTAATTTTATGGCTAATAATAAAATCTGAATTTTCAGAAGGGCAATTTACCCAAAATCCTAATAATGCATTTAGAAAACGATATTTCAATTATTAATCTTTTGATTATAAAGGTTAACGATGAATTCGCTATCTTAGGGTTTGTTTGGTAACAAATTTAAAAACGGGTGATTATGCCAACAAGATTTTTTTATAATATCCATTGATAAAATTTCTTATAATATTTATAAATATGCCCTTTTATTGAGCACCCCAATCAGTCATTTGATATCATATATTAATAAAAAAAATAGTAAATTAATAATTGAAAAGGGTAAGGTAATTTATCAAATTTAAATTTATTGAGCTTAATTTTAACACTTTATTAATTTTAGGAGAACACTAGTTCAAATTGAAAGTTAGGGTGATTTTTGAAATTTTACAAAAAAAATATAGAGAAATTGGGTAGCAGAATTTTATTCAATATTTATAAATCTATCAATTTTAAAAGGTATTTTGTAAATATAGTAGTTTTTTTTAAAACCCTCATTCAAGTGAATAAAAAAAACATGTGATAACTTAGAGGTAATGAATGATAAACTTATCAGTGATTACATACACGATATGTAATTTGATATAGTGAATCAGTAAAATAAATAATTACCTATGCGTGGAAAACAGTGATTATTTACCCAAACTAATGGTAATTTTGTAATATTTTAAATGTGAATTTGAGTATTTTTATAATAACTGCTATTTTTATAAATATTAGACTTTCTTAAGGTATATATATGCAGAGGGATTTGAACGAATTTGCAATATAAGGCAGGGAGAAAGAGATTTTGCAATTGAGTCCAAACGAGGCACATTATACTATGATTTTATTGAGCGTCCGATGAGACACATCTGACGGTGAGAGTTGGAATTGAAATACGAAGTTTCTGAGAGATCAGATTTCCAGTTCCATTCCTCTCGATCAAGAAGCCGCCATCGAAGGAGATTTACGAATCAGAAGTTTGAAGGGAAAAGTGATATGGGGAAGCAACCGGTGAGGATGAAGGCTGTGGTCTATGCTTTATCTCCGTTTCAGCAGAAGATCATGTCTGGTTTATTCAATGACTTGCCTGGCAAGATCCATCACAAGATCTCTGAAAATTGGTTCAGTGCCCTTCTTCTAATCACCCCTGTTGTCGGAACATACTCGTAATTTCTCTATTCTTCCTTCTCTTTCGAATTTCATTTTTAGGGTTTTGCTTTTTTATCTGTTATCAATTCCTTTCAATTTTTCGTCATCGGGTTTAATTATGAGGTAAGAAAGATCATAATCAAATTCAAAGTGGAAATACTTCACCGGGGTTAATTTAGATGGGGTAGATCTTAATCGAATTCATCCACTTCCGCCAACGTGGAAACCTTGATTTTGATTTATAGTCTAGTAAATTGTGTCCCTCGATTACCAAAGAATATAGTTAAATTTTGTGTTTGATTGAATCTATGTTTAATCCTTAACCAAATAATTACATTTCTATTTCTAATATCCATTCATACAAAAAAATTTATCTGAAATATGAGCATACAAAATTGATAAGAGTTCATCATATTACTCATTAAGGCCGTTTGTTTTATGAAAAGAAAACAAGTAACTACAATGTTATTATCATTAACAAATAGCATATTTAGTTTCTATCATTCCGTATTATATCATGTCATTATAATACTTGTTTGACATGTATAAGACACATAGACTTGAGTTTTTCTTTTTATAGAAGAAAATCTTGATGGGCATTCCTTTGAAACAATTGATGACAATCTATGTTTTGCAGTAAGGATGACATTTCTGTAGCCAGGATGATGAAATGGACATTACATTACCATGCATAAGAAAACATTCTGTAAAATAATGTTTTAGCTTCTGTCGTGATAATTGAAATCTCATTTTTTCACCAATTAAAGTTTCTTTCCTTTTGCTTTAGAATGTGTCATATATCAATCTTATAAAAGATGCATTATGCACCGGGCAACATGAGCTATGATTTTTGGATGACTGGTGTAATTCACGATGATTGGCATACATGTGCAAGATATATCTTTCGCATCTAACTTGTTTTTCATTTATTTAATTTTCATCTCACAGACGCTTAACAGTGCATTGTTTAATATATTCCCTTCTTGTTTGCAAATGGACGCAGATATGCACAGAATTATAAAGAGAAAGAAAAGTTGTCTCACAGGTACTGAAGGCGCCTGGTCCCTGGATGCATTTTACCATTTAGGCTTGATGAAGTATTATTAAACTTCAAACTTTTGTGTTTTGCATTGTGTATGGAGTTCTGTTTTTTGGACACTACAAGAGTGTGCTTTTATTTTGAGCAACATTTTATTTTCTTGGAATAAATTACTGAATTTTTTACATGCGAAGAAATTTTTAGATACATAAAAAAAGGTCCTATGTATCAACCATGTATTGAAATGGTGCTAGGCTGCTAGCTAATACTGTTGTGCCGTATTTCGGGAAGTTATGCTTATAACAACGTTATATAAGCATGCTGTATTGAAAGTTTTCTCGTATGAAGCTTTGGAAATGAGCACCGAAATGTAAACTGCTGAGATTAAGTGCTCTTGTGGAAGGTCTCTCAGAAGGACAAAAATGCTCGTTGAAGGTTGTTTATTTCCCCTAAAAAAAGAAGTGCCGGTAACTTTATTTTAGTATTCAAATTCATTACTGGAAGTATACCAAACACAGCTTTCTTATAAATATGAATTATATAAAGACAGCAGAGAGATTATTGGAGAAATTCTTCGGTGAGGCCGGTATATTGAGGCTGTTGCCTTATATAATAATATTTGTCCACGTTTTTTAATAGGAACTGATGAAAACGTGTCATGTGACGGCAAAATATTTTTAGAAGCAAGATTTACTTTTGCTTTTACGACGGGCAGTGGTGAAACAAAATGATATTTAGTTATTTTATCAGCCAAATTAAAAAAAAAATTAAAACCATGAAAGCAATAAAACGAGGAAAAAAAATGATAATTTTCACTCTAAGATTTAAAACTTTTTTTCCTTAAAAACCAACTAAATGTTTATCTCCAACCATTATTTTCTTTTTTAAATCCTGTCAATCTTTTTAAGAATATTAAATAATTTTTAAATATCTTCCATCAATTTCTATTATATTTATATTTAGATCTAATCTAGTATATTTGTTTTTTCTATAAAATAAAATAAAGCCACAAAAAAACCCTACCATGTAAGAATTTAAAATTTACAAAAAAAAAAGATACTTTTTATTTTTCAAAGATATTATGTAATTTTTAATAATTAGATTAAAGTACTTTATTAAATCATATGAATTTATTTTAAAAGATAGAAATTTTATCAAAATTTTTTATGATGCTATTCTATCATACTTCATTCCATATATTTTATTAACATTTAATTAATTAATTAAATCCAGTAATTATTTACCAATCTTATTTATTTTAAGAAAAAATAGTTGATTTTTTTTAGATATTACACAAATTAGAGGATGAAAAACTCAAACTTCAAGCTCATAGGAAAAAAGAAGTGTGGTACGAAAAAACATAAATAAAATTATTGGTGATGAATTTATAATCACAGCTTGATTATAAAAATAAAAATAAAAAAAAGTTTTTAAATCTGATTGTGTAGTGTTTTCACCATTTAATTTAAAAAAATATTTTTTGATATAAATTTTGTTGCTTCATTAGTGTGACCGCTGCCCATGGTGAAAATATATATACAAGGCAACAGAACAGCGTGAGTGTAGTGAAGGAAGATGGATGAAAGAGTTTCCCCCACTTGACTTCGTTTTCAATCTACTTTATTTTTCTTATAGTTGTGGTGTGGAATTGGAATTTTTTATCCTTTTTTCGAATTTTGGCAAAATAATAATAATCAGAAACCCAAAATGCCTCGCTACGCAGACGAAGCCCCTGCGGTTCGCGTCTATACAGTTTGCGACGAGTCAAGGTTTCAATTTCGATTCCAAATTCCCAATTTCAATTTAGATCTTTATTTGTTGTGATTGTGATTGTTAAATTCCGTAGATATTTGATCGTGAGGAACGTCCCAGCATTGGGTTGCGGAGATGAATTGCTCAATTTGTTTTCTTCATACGGAAACGTCGAAGAGTTACTTACTTCTTTTACTTTTGCTATTTTATATTTCTATTCTATTTTTTGATTTGCTTCTTCAGCTCTTACGTCGTTATATTGTTCTGTTCTCATCAGGTGTAAACCGATGGATGCAGAAGAATGCGATGATTTTACAGATGTTTTCTTTCTCAAATTTCAGTTTCTCAACAATGCTAGGTAGGCTAATTAATTATCTTTTACTTCTCGCTCCCTCTCTTTATTCACTCTAATCCTTTTCTTTTTTTTAAGGTTTGCAAAAAGAAAATTAGACGAGCATGTTTTCCTTGGTAATCGACTTCAACTTTCTTATGCTCCTCAGTTTGAAAGCTCTCTCGATACTAAGGATAAGCTAGATACTAGGAGACGAGAAGTTATAGCTCGGTTGAATCGTAAGTTTCCGCTATTTTTTATGCTTCAATAGATACTATAAATATCTCACATTTGCAAAACATTTTTAACTCAAGATATCAGATATGATTTGATAGGGAAGTGGTGTTTCATTATGATTATTAGTTCACTTTTAATTTAACAGTGTTATCTCTCCAATATCAGCTGGAAAATCAAAGGTATCTGCTGTCGGTTCTAGTGTTGCAGAGTTACAAAATCATTCGCATTCTAACTATGTCATTGAGCAGAAGAACTCTGTTGAAAAGAGGTACAAGCCATATGAAAATTTGCTGTTTCTTTAAATTCGAATAGGTTCTTTAAGGTAACGTCCTTTTTTGTTAGGAATTTTGAAGATGCGGTAATTGTTTCCGATCCACATGTTACTCAAATGTCAAGAGTTTCCTCAGACCAGGTTCATATCGGTTAAATATTCGTATCTGAAGCTATTTTACTTTACTGGTCATTATTAACTATGCTAGAAACTTCATTTTTTAATTATGTGCATTTTTTACTTTATTTTTCCACTCTTATGTGATGGTACTTGAAATTTTTTTCAATGCTTGTGCTTTAATGTGTAGTGGCTGTGAAGATGATAACAAGTCCAATCTAAAAATGATAAAATATGTGTGTGATAGGTAGGTCTCAAGCACATGGTTTCATAGTCCGGGTATTCCTCTATTTTTTTTTTAATTGAGTACAAAAACTACTAGAGATTTGAGAGATTTGCACTTTATAAAACCAGAGAAATTTCAACAAATGACACCAAATAATTTTAAAAATAGCAAATGTTTTGAAAATATCAATTCTTAAAATGCCGTTTTTGAAAACCCCCCCTTGTAACCATGCTCCGGATAGATTTATCCTCCTCTTCCCATACTATCCCTTCCCTTTTATTGGTCACTTCTAGTTCTAACTAACTAGATTTCTATGCAGACAGTTATTAACTAAAAACTGACTCATTCCAGTTGGTTAACTTAACAATATTAAATACCCATCCTATGTCTTCCTGCCCTGTTTGACACACAGAAGAAATGCATATTGGTGGCCAACCTTGTCTATTAGTGTGAGATGTTGTACCTATCTCAGGACAGAGTGAGGCTCAAAATGCAGGATATTATATTTGGAACCATATGTATTTTCATACATTTAAGATTGGTACAGAGAACAACTTAGAACAGAAGCAGACAAAAAAAAAATACACCTAACTTGTAATTTTTTTTAATATGGAGTCGGGGGTAAGCAGTGATTAAAGGTATCATGTCTTGTTCTAGTGATAGTTGTGGACTGTGTCCTTGGGAGACAACTAGAAATGCTGAAATGTTGAGAAAAGGGTGGGTTATAGAGTTAGCAGAACTGAGACCATTATGAAAATAGTAACTTGAAAAATAATTGCAATTATGGCATAAAGTAGAACATGTGTCAATCATTGATTAATATGATTATTTCAATTAATATTAGGCCAATCTGCAAATACCGCAAAAAGTTGAAAACAAAGTGATTTTATCATTGAGTCACGTCAGTTAGTAATTAAACTAATTAATAAATTCTAATAAATGCTATATTCGCCATTATTATTTTAAAATGCTGCATTTTTAATCTCTTTTATGAAAATAAATGTATGCTAATGTTTTAGAGAATGCAGCTAAATTTTCTATAAAAAGGTAATTCAGATAAGTGATTTAAGATGATGTTTAGGTTTTGGCACATCTGGATTATTATCGTTGTTGATAAGAAACATCTGTCTTGATATGATTATTGATTATCAATATGACTTTTTATGTATCCAGCTCTGTATGTAACAATAAAAATGGCTTAGTGGTTTCTTTCCTTTAGCTTGTTTTTACTGCGTAGGTCTGTTTTTGTGAAGCCTCTCCTTTTATCTATTTTAGTGAAAAGTTTCTTCGATGTGTCCTTTGAGAGGCTGAAAATCTGCCTGTAAACTTTTTTCTTATTTGAAATTAAGACACCACTTAGTTGCAGATATGTTTTATATATTTCGGGGTATGATAATTATCATATTCCCTTTTTTCTTTGCCTTTTTCTCTGAGGTTTAAAATTAAAGTCACGGTCATGTTAAGATGAGGAATCATTTTCTATGTGACCTTTTTATGTAGTAGATTTATTTCCTCGACTGTTTTTAGCCTTGGTGAAAAATATATTGCTTCTAGTTCTATGTTGCAGGACCATGTAGTTTCTTTAATTACCTTGATTGATTATGTTTGTCTTAATGACTGCTTGATAATCTACATCTTTGAATTTTGTTTACTTTTAGTTTGCCCCTTTGTATGGGTTTTGAATCTCCCAAGTTATGGATAAATTTCTATCTGGATAAAGATAGGAATCGAATATTTATGGATGCTGACTTTTTTTTTACTGTCGTCCTTGTTGTTGTTGTGTAGCCTGTCATAGGTTTTCGTGTGGCTAAAATTACGACTCTTTTGTCTTGTATATTTAGGATTACTTTGCATCTGAGTCTATGAACCAAACTGTGCGTCTCGTCAGGGAAAAGCTTGATAAGGTAATAAAAGTTAATATTGCGATTCTTACTATATTTCGTTGATCACGTTTCAATACAAATTACAAACACGGTTATTTATTTTTATGCTTTAGATTCAATCAAGCAGTGAACAATTGCAAAGTGAACCAGTTACCAAAAAATCACGTGTAGACAATAGAAGAAGAATCTAACGAGACTGGGGCGGGGCGGGGCAGGGCGGGCAGGGCAGGGCATGCCTACCTCATAGTTCTAGGCTGGCTTCTTTACCCAGAATGGCTGTGTATCCAAACCTATTTTGACACATCATATGTATATGTACATAATTTAACCTTTGATTTCAATTTACTAACGTCACAATGCTATGATATGGACTATTCACCAGAATTCTGCCACTGCCACTGGAAATTTTTGTCTCCACTCCACTCATGAATATCTCATTCCACGTATTTGCGATCCCTGACCCAACCCATAGGTCCGTGTCTCCACCAATTTCGTCTAACACGACCGACTTTCTTCTTATCTTATATTCTTTTTTATATATTAAAATTCGAAATGTACAAGTGGTGTTGAAGAATTTAAATCACTTTGCCCATATATTATTTTAGTAGGTAATCTAATCACTTGGTGAGGAAAGGATGGAGGGTCAGGGTGGGTGAAGGAAGAGAGAGATGTTAATTGAAATGGTTGTATTACGTTTAAGAATAAAGTAATTAAAAGATTACAATAATGGTGGGTAGATTGAATTATTTTATGGATACAAATATAAATACTAAAAAGGGAACACGCTCGCTTAGATTATATTGCAATGTCAATTAAATTTACCTCAGGTAGGTGACCTTTTATAACTATAAAATTCATCACCAGTCCCAGATGATGACTTGAATATATAACAACAAGATTAAATAATAACCATTCGACCTCTCAATATATAAATGGAGAAATTTAAACAAACACATTTCATTTTCATGTTGTAAGGTGTCGGCTCCTCAATGAGGGAGGGAGGGATAGATGAGTAGGATAAATTCATAATTTTCAATAATTCAAACTTCATTTTGTGAATAACTTCAACGTACACCTAGCAAATGAAAGGGAATAAAAATGCAGGTATATATCATACAGAAGGATAACAAACCATTGAGATTTTCATATCTGCTTTTTGTAGGATTTTAATTTAGGATAAGTACACTTGGATGCCAGCCGTCTTGATCAAATGACAGACCGGGCAGACACTTACAAGTCCATCACAATCTTTACACAAACACAAGTGTCTACAAGGCATCAATAGGATGGATACCTCCTTTGCCTTGCAGGCTCTGCAAACCATCTGCTCCTTGAAGCCTGGTAAATTCCTGCTGGAAGATTTCATAGTCCCACCCGGAATGCCAAGGTAATTGTTTGGATCGACATGTGAGGCAGCATCATCAGCTTCGCTATCTCCGAAGCCTTCCTTCGCTTGGTCGGCACCTTGCGAGATGGCATGCTGAAGGTTGTTCTTAAGGACATTTACGACTGATTCATTGTATTTTGCTCGGCAATGCCAATTCTGGGCTTCAGTAGCAACCTGCTTTATTCTCTCGACTAGATCCCTGTTCTTCCGATTCATACTCTCTATTTCAACGTCTTTCTCATGTAGTTTCCTCCCGACGCCTTTTTCTATTGTGTTAAGAAAAGAAGCCATATGTCTCTGCTTTATGTCCCTTATACCCTTTGCCAACTGTTCCTCCTGTTTGTAAAGCAGTAGAAGCAAGTTAATCCACAGCGTCAAAGGATATTAAAAACAAAAACACCACTAAGCAGGTGCAGGGAATGCTTTAAAGAGTGATTGGTTTTTTGCAGACCAACTACTTGTTTTATTCATATGCACTCTGGAAAGAAGTTCCGTAAACAAGTACCTGAATTTTAATATATTGGTCAAATTCTTCTTTTTGTCTATTGATCTCAGTCCGGATATTATCACCAAGTGAAAAGATAATCGAGGGTGCAGCTGTGATACTTCCACTTGCAGTAGTAACTGAGGAGTTGTGTTCATCATCATCATATGATAGCCTCAATCCTGTTGATACAGCATTTGGGTTTCTAATACTTGCTGAACGGTCAGCATCATCTTGACAGGCATTATAATTTAAGGAAATCTGAAGCTTCTGCTGCCTTGAAAAATCTTCTATGTCCCTGGTTCTCTTATTGGGGCGAATCATATGAGCCATTTGCTCGTTTCCAAAATAATTTACTGGCTCAATGCCACAGCTAACCGGTACTACAATATAAAGTGTGTTTTTCATTAGAGCCATATTCAACAGGTTTTGAATAGAACAATCTAATATTAAACCTTCTAACTTATAATAATATAGTAGTTCCAATTGAAATGAAATATAAGCTTGTTGCAACGACAAACTTTTTTTTTTGGGACCCCGTGATTGCTAGCTTATGCGCACCTCGATTAATCTCACGGGACAACCACATGACCCTGCAACACTTGGCGTCGGTAAACTTGTAGGATAATATCGTAGATGTGTGGCCAACATGGTTTGAACCCATGATCTCAAGGTTGAAAAACAACCCCTTGACCACTGGTTACGACAAACTTGCTTCATTAAAATATAAACTTGTCATTAGCTAGTATTAATGAATTGTGAACTTATTCTAAATGAGACTCTATCTGCCAAAATGTTGATATAGAAATGGAAAGGTCCAAATTTTATCAACTTTTTCTGAGGGGACGGCTAAATCCATAAAACATTTACAAAAGGTACTACTAGACACGATATCAAGGGGCAGGCCAGCATTTTCATTCTTCAACTGCTAGGTCTTCATAAAATAGCACCAGTATTTGGCACCCACAGTGAAAGAGGGAAAAATATACACACAATAAATGTGTGGAATGCAATAAGTTGAATACAGTTTGCCTAATGTGGTAGGGTTCATAGTTACTACGAAACAGACAAAAAACTCACGATTTCCAAATAACTGCAGCTGACCAGAAGAATTAGTTTGATACTGCGTTCGGTTCTCATCAAGGAAAACTGGAAGCATGGCATTATCATTGTTGCCGCCCAACATTTCTCCAAAGTAGTAGTAATGGTCTTCAGATGTTAAGTTTTAGGTATTCTTTCTAGATGATACTGAGAGTTCAACTGCAAAATGTGACAACGGGCTTAATAATCTCTTTCAGTGCTTGGATGACATGCATAATGGAAAGGCAGAAAAAACAAAAGGTATAAACCAGCAAATTACATATAAAATTTTAGGATGTGGGAGGTTTTTAGTGGTGAAACATCCCCAACACAAGGACTAAAGAATCGGACTTGATCAATCAAAAAAACATCACAGAATGAAAGGAATATAAAATAAATTTAGATGGAACGAGCTCTTTTCCAACACCTTATGTATGTATGTATGAAAGCAAACAAGATCTTTAATAAGCTTTAAACAAAATGAGCATTGTGCTATCCTTACGTCTTAAATCATAATTAAAACTAATTGCGTTACGACAATCGAACCGGGGTGGAAGAAACAATGCGGAACATCTAATATCCACAGTAAGACTCATAAACCAGGCTTTGTAATGGATCCACAAAATAATCTCTCCCTCCCCCATTCATTCCAAGTAAGAATGAAATACAAAAGTAATGGTATACGGTTTACATATCTAATTGAGCGAAACAACCGATCATCACGGTTTCCTGATAAAATCCTGAAGATGAATTTGAAGAATAAGAAAAACAAAAGCAAACAGGAAAGGAAAGAAATTGGAAACAATTAAAATTCAGTATATAAAAAGTGCGGAGATCGGAAAGAATGAAGATATTAATAAGATGAAAAAAATGCATGCTTAGATTAGATGATGTTAAAATTCAAAATTTTGTTAATCGGAAGCGAATTGACGAACGATAAGATGAAAAAACAAGTAACAATCCGAAGTCCAAAAGATGAAAAGAAAAGTTACCAAGAGAAGAAGTCTCCTTTGATAGATTCAGATGATTTCCAGATCCTGCAATCCAACACTCTTTCATAAAGCCATCCACATAAAAATAAGAACAAGAAGAAGACTTTGAAGGTTGAAATTGAAATGAAAATGAAGAAACGATGATAGGTTGAATTGGATGAGGATGAGGATGAGGAAGAGGATGATCTAATAATCTAAGAATAAACAAAAGAAGAGAGGAGGAGGGATGGATGGATGGATCGAACACGAAGAGTAGTTAGTAACCGACGATGAAGATGAAGAATTATAGGAGAGAGAGATAGAGAGAGAGAGAGAGAGAGAGGTGGTGCGGTGGGAGTGGAGAGTTGAATAGAATCATTTCATTTTTAACAATTAATTGAAAAATCAATGAATCGGTGGTAGTGGTTACGCGAACCCATTTCCCTTTTCTTTTCTTTTTTTCTTTTTTTTTTTACCAAAATCAAAATCAAAATCAAAATAAAAAAAACAAAAACAAAAACGCACGAATTTAACAGAGTATCATCATCATCTGTGGACCTCACTTCTTTAACTCAAGGAAGGAAGGAACGGATCCTTTCTCTCTTCTCTTTTTTTTTTTTAAATTCAAAAATATTTTATTATTAGGTTTGGTTAGACTTAGAAGAAGAAATTGAATAAAGATCGCCCACTCGCCTAACTACATTTACTCGTAACTCCTAACCGCTCTTTTTCTTTTTCTTTTTCTTTTTTAGTTTATTATATACCTATTTCTTAATATATTTTGTCAATTTTTACTCAATTATCATCAAACTAAATGTTCATAAACTTGGTACCCAAAAAAAGTGGTGCTTTTAATCCATACTTGTTTGTTTTGGGTGTGTGATTTTTTTTTATAATTAATATTTGACGCAAAATTTGGAAAAAAAAAATTACTGTCTCATATTCACATTAAGATATGTATTGAAATTAATAATACAAACGAACATGCATTGTATGTTTTTATATTTATGAAATATCTTTTTGTGATGAAATACATTATAGTTTCTTTCTTTCTTTATTCAAATTAATAAGGAGCGTATATTAATTAATATAGTATTATAGTTTGTATTGAATTTAGAGCATGAGCACCTAACTCAATGATAAAAATTGACTCAATGAGGTTAAGCTCTTAATAAAAAGTTAACACGTTATTAATATTATATTTTTATTTCTTGAAGAAAAGTTAATATATTATTTATCTGTTTAAAATTAAATGCTTCATTTAATTTAATATAAATATCTCTATAAAATTAAGTATACAAATCGATAGTTTTTTTTTAATGTCTGATCGAAATCACATAATCAAATAAAATTCGCTTATTTTAAAATTGGCAATTATGAAAATAATGGTGTATAAATAATGTGAATTATGATCGGTATCATCTAGCCAAAATTTTAATCACACGTTGAGCCACAAAATGCACTGTATGATGAACTCTTTTAGATAAACACTACTGAAAATTAAAATTTATAGAGAAAATGTATCATTATCATTTGTGTGCTGGATTATTTTAAGGACTTCTATATTCAATCTGAAAAGTGACGTTTTCATTTTGATATTAAATATATCAAGTTATTGTTCAATTAAATTAAGTAACATCATTTTAATTTTACATGAAATATATATATATATTTTTTAAATCTAGGGAAAAGGATATTAATATTTTTTGCGGAAGATGTAAGAAAAATGTAATATTAGTGTGTAAGAAAAAGAAAAGTGTAAGTTTATAGATTAAAAAAGACAAGAAAAAAGAGAGAGAGAAATTGTGAAATAATGAGTGTGGTAGTAGTAGTGTGGTGCAGAAAGGTCGCGTCGCGGGGGTCGGAACGAAACCCCATCCATTTTCAATTTATTTAAAAAAAAAAAAAAAACTATTCTCGCTTTGGTAGGGCCCTCTTGCCTATCCTTACCTCCCTCACGAGAAGTTTTTTTTTTTTTTGGGCGGGTAATTGTGAGTAAGTCAGCATTTGATGACACGCTGGCTGCCTGCTCAAGGATCTCCATTCCCAGATTTCCGGGTTTATTTTCTTTTTACTCCTCAACCCAACCCACCCAACCCATTATCCTTATTAATTTATAATAATTCTAATATCATAACCATCCTTACTTAATCACAGGATTAGGATCCATGCTTTTAGGTTTCTTTGACTTTACATCTTATCTTACTCTCTCAATTTTTTCAATTTAATCACTATAATTCAATAAATATTCATTAGATCTCTCTATTATTATATATATAAAAGCTTCATTATATTAAAGGTAAAATGTAAATGAGACCCATGTGGTTTTATTTAAACGCATTAACACATAATGGTTTGAAAATGACAAATCACACCATTATTTATCTTTATCATGTATATATGATCAGATTGTTGATTTTTTTTGTAAACAATATAATTTTTTTTGTAGATTTTAATCAAATTTAAAATTTTAAAATACACTTTGGAATCATATGAATTAAATTAAAATTTTGATAATCGACAATATATCATATAGCTTTTCAAATATTAATAGCAATTAATCTGATTGATTTAATTGGCCTAATTATGCGAACTAGTTGACCAAAAACGGGGAGGGGGCTGAGTTGGATTATATATAGCCAACGCGGGTCAAACTCGGCGTGTCAAAGATTTTACATTATTTTCAAGCAAACACGTTGCTTTCATTTTATTTTATTATTATATTCAGTATTTGACCAAACACTAACCAATACAAAAATAAATACCATTTTCAGATTCCATCACAATTTGCCGTCCCCTCCCCCTTGTCCAATATCATTCGGATCAAGGATCATTCCATTTTATATCACCTTTATAATTTCTCTCTAAAATATATATATATATATATATATAATTCAATAGTGAATGAACAAACCACTTATTCGGAAATATATATAATTCCTTAATATTGGGTTAAGTTCCGAGATTGTTTATTTTCTCCATGATGTTACAATGAAAGAGAACAAATTGAACCAACTTTTTAAAAAAAACATATGATTATCGTATAAATAATTTATCTGATAATATAAAAAAATGTAACACACTTTCGTTCGGTTTATAGGAATAATAGGAGCTGAGGAATTCAATCATAAGGCTAATAATAAGACAATGAAAACAATGTTGGGCCGGTAATAAGGGAATTGTTTGTTTGGAATTGGACCTGAGATGTGGGCCTTGGTGAGTGTAAATAATTGCCTCATTGCTTAAGGTCCCCTTACATCACAATATATTTTTCTAACCTTTTTAAATACCCACGAGAGATGCATTTTTTTTTCTCCGTCCTTCCTCATTCAATTCGACAGATATACTTGATCATCCTTTCACATTCATTCAATTTCTCGTGGCTGTATGTTGAAGAATTATATAGAGATGGACGATTCTTATGACAACCAAAGATTTTAATAACCCAAAATCTTTGTCTACTTATCATCCATGTTCACTCAATCGGTGGGGGAGTTAATTCAATATTTCCTTCATTCGAACTATTTATTATTCAAGGCAAAAAAATATTTTCAAAAACTTAAAAGGGATATTGTCACTTCTACAGTTCTCTCAATCAAACAAGAAGCCATATGGATGAAAATTGTTGCATTTTCTTCACATTCTTCTTACAATTTTGTTTTTGTTTTGCTATGTACGTTTCGTTTCATTTTATGATGTTGCTCATCAGACTGAAGTAATTGTATTCACATAAACATGTGTTTTAATTTATTCTTACTCTGCTATGTAGAAAGATTTCTTATGGGAAGATATATGATGTTACCTCTTTTTCTTCTCTTATTGTCTTATTTTATGGGATATACTGCTTAGCATTATAAAATGGGTGTACTTTTTTTTTTGCTGAAATGTTCTAATTAGCAATTATACAATAGTAAATGGTGCCTGTGTTTAAGTTAGTATTTAGTAGGTCTTATATACATATAGATCTTTATTTGAGTTTATTTATATTGCTCATATTTTTAGTTGATAGTTTGGTGAGGAGAATTTTCTTTGAAGTGAGATTATTGTCTCTTTAATGGTTCTGCAATTACAATTGGGCTTTGAAATTCTAGAATCTATTTAAAATTGTAAATTAGTTCATTATGTGAAAGTGTTTAAAATTGAAGTTGCTCTTGATCTAAGAATGAGTTATCATGTTTATTAGGCTTTTTAGATGAGAAATGGGAGAGAATGCAGCATTTGGTGGTCTTGTATTATCTTTGTTTAACTTTTAGATGCATGAATATATGCAGATCCAAGCATGTATGCTAGTTTCCCATATGGGTTTTCTAATATGTTTCATGGTGGTTAGCTCATCTCCATAGATACTATCACCATCTCCGTCAAGAACAACAAGATTATTACCTTGAAGCGGCTGCTTTTGTTTATCAGTTTTTGTGTTCTTCTTGCTCTTATCTGGCAATAGATTAAATGGTTTACTAGGTCTCATATTGCTCCATGGTGTTTAGTATATCTCATGTTCTGAGAAATTTGAGTTCGTTGTCCCAACTTTTTCTCATCATCCCATTTCTATCAGATGCAAACAAGTTGGAGTTTAATGGTTGATGCAACTAAATTTACAGATTTTCAAAGAGCGCAACAAGCTTAGGATATGAGTTTGATTCGATGAGAGTATGAGTGTGAGTGAAGTATACTTAGATGTAATATTATTTTATTAGGCATTGTGGCTTAAATGTTGTAATAGTGAATGATAGTTATTTTATTTGATATAAAATGAAGCATATTTCAAAGGATTTTGTGTTTCTATTTATTGAAATGAATGGATGGATTGAAGAAATAAGCATTATTATCATTAAACTTAGCTAAATTGTATTTTTTTTTATCAAACTCATTTAATAAATATTATTATGTTTTTGCAAAGGAAATCTAATAGTATATTTGAAATATGATATATGAAAATTACTTTGAAAAATATAAATATAGTTGGACATATTTAAAATTTGGATACTGAACCAAACACTTATTTTGATTCACAATCTAATTTCTGAATAACCAACTAAACACATATTTCAAATTTCTGGATTTCAATTCTGAATTTTGAATAAGTTACCAAACACAGATTTGGAACCAATAAATTCACTGAATACAACTCTAAATTCATTAGAATCCAATGAATTCAAATCCTATATTTCATATTGCGAACCAAACGGTGCCTTAGTAAACTATATTTGCTTTGGATGAAATGCAGTTTGATAAATGTGTAATTTTGAAATTCATGGTATGTATAAGGTAAAAAGATAATAATTGGGGGTAGTTATGAAAATTTAAGAGATTATATTTGAACTTTTGACTTGGTAGAGAGAATAAAATTATCTACTATTAGATGATCGCGACGAATCCCTTAAAAAATAAAGACGAAAAAGTAGTTGTGGTTATAAATTTAGCTTACTTTTCTAAACTATTTATAGAAATTACAGATATAGTAAGTTATTGAACATGTCAATTTGTAATTACTATAATTATTGTCAATCAACATCTAAGTCTTTAAGTTGAAAATATATATAATTAATGGTTATTGTGTGAAATGGTTACCATTTATCATAGTCAATCAACGATTAATTTATTTTAAAATATTTTAGAAAATTATACAAATTTAAATAAGTTATCCTCGTGAAAACTTGATATGCGGAGGAAACAAAAAAATTACCAACTTTTTATATAAAAAAAGCAGATAAATAAACTTTTGATGACGTGGTTTTTATGTAAAACCATATATTTATCATTTCTATTGATCATCTCGATTTATTTTTTTGGATATATGTATTTTATAATAGAAATATAAAATATATAAATTCATCTAACATCGGTTAATTTCATTTAAAATCAATTTTTTTAAACTATAGTTTCATAATTTATTGAACTAAAATAGTATAAAAATAAATATTTGAACAAATTATCAATAATAGTTTATTAAAGAAAAAAAAGTTAAAAATAATAATGAAAAATAACAAAATAATCAAATAAATTATTTGGGACAATTTCTTAAAAAAAAAAAAAAAAAAGGAAAAAAAAAACCTGTGTATTTTCTATAAATATAAAATTGAGGTTACTCTTTCCGAATTATATAAAGGTAAACCTTTAGAACCCTAGATCGTCGACCCCCGACCCAGTACAGAAAGCGAAGATGATAATCCCAGTCCGTTGCTTCACTTGCGGAAAGGTAAGCCATGAAAAATGAGGCTTCATCATTTTGATTTTCTTAGCTGCATAAATCCCATTCGTTTATGGAACTATTATGATTTGGACTGAACGCCATTTGTTTATAATTTTGATAGGTGATTGGAAACAAATGGGATCATTACCTTGATCTTCTACAGGCTGACTATTCTGAAGGGTAAGGAACTATTCTTTTTTGTTATATCAAGTTTCAATTTTTATGCGAATCCGAGTTTCTGGATTCTGATTAATAGTAGAAAACCAAACCAAACCTACCCCCTTTCAAATTGTATTCGAAAGGTAATATACTAAAGTTTTGTTTTGTTTCCCTTCCCCCCCCTGTAATTAGTGATGCACTCGATGCTCTTGGATTGGTTCGTTACTGCTGCAGGAGAATGCTCATGACCCATGTTGATCTTATCGAGAAGCTTCTTAATTATAACAGTAATCTCGCTTTCCCTCGCTCCAATTTTTGAGTTGTTTGTTTGTTGTTGTATAATTTTAGCATATTTCTATTGGCTGCTTTCTTTTTTCAATTCTTTTACTTTCTGTGTTGCAGCTTTGGATAAGTCTGATACCAGTTAAGCAGGGGACAAGCTTACTCGTTAGTTATGTGCAGTAATCAATATTAGCGTTAAATGGTGTTCAGTTTCTGTTGAAAAATATCAAGATTATAGCTTGACTGGGTCCTGGGCTAGAGTTTAGATGACCATCTATTATCCTGGTTTGTTGACTTGTTGATTTATACGAATTTATTATTTAATTTTCTAGTGTTTGTTAGTCCCTTAGTCTCTACCTTTCAAATTATGTACTTTTACCATGTTTGAAGTAATGGAACCGAATCATATTTAGTATAGTGGAGGCGTCTTTACTAATATTATAATATAAGATCCTCACCGTTATGTGATAGATAGTCTACATTTCTAAGAGATTAAAAACAGTGTCTCAGGTCACATTTTAATCGTTCCTGGGTTCATTTGTAAACTTAAAAATAATATTCATAAGCATCCGAGGATGCCAAATCATCCACTAAGGGAAGGTTTTCTGTTTCATCACAACCCAGGGATGAAGGATTCCCTTCACATATCCATCCCCGTGGAACAGTATTTATATATGCATTGTCTGCAAACTTCTGATACAATTATGCAATGTCTGTGTTGTGATTATCATCAATCTAAATGCTTTGTCAGTTTCTCATCTAGTTATACTTACATGAGAAACCTCCTTTTGTTTCTCATTGATGAAAAAATCACATGACAAGAATTTAAGAAGATAGTATTCAAAAGTTCTAGTCTGACCATATATAGGATATTTTGTGACAGGAGAAGTTTGAACTTGTCCTCTGTTTTAGTGTTTTGCATTGCATATCTCAGAAGGTATAGAAGTATCAGTATGAAAATGGTTAGTTTTTCATTTATATTTTAGGTTCAATTGTTCGACATGGACAACTACGGACTTAAAAATTAGAATCATATCATCTCTAGATGTAAGGATGTAACTATCGAGTTTCCGTTGATGAATATTATAGGAGATTGATGGTTACTTTAGAATGTAGGCCTTTTTTGTGATCCCTTTCCGTTTGGGTTTTTTCATACATCAATGAAATAACACTTGTTTATTATAATAATAATAATAATAATAATAATAATAATTAATAAAAGGACACTGCTCATTTTTTTTTTGGATAGCTTAGTGTGGTAATTATTATTTTTTTTCCTCCAAATTTTTGGACTACAATTTTCCTTATATTGTCATGTTTTCTCTGATTATATGTGAACTAGGGTGTACGTGGGTGGGTTGGTTTGGGTTGAGGTACTTTTTTAACCCAACCCAAATGTTTGGGTTGCATTTTAGTACAACCCAAATGACCCTTGGGTCAAGAAGTGAACTCAACCCTATAAAATTTGGGTTGGGTTGGTTCGAGTTATTCGGGTTGTTTATTTTAAATTTTTATATATTAAAACGTGAAAATAATAGTAATTTTAGGATCTAGTTACCTATTTATATGCATTAATGTAAAATAGTAGTTAAATGTTACACCTTATTCTATGGAAAATGATACTTTAAAAACCTTGAACTAATTATTTGATAGAAAAATATTATAAATAATAGAAAATTGTCGAAAGGGTCATTAAGATTATGGGATTAACAAGCATAAAAAATATAAATTAAAAAAAATTAGTAATTTTTTCATAATTAATAAGTTCTTGTTGGTATGGCCAACACAAACTAATTTTAGAGAAACTCCAACCCAACTCATAATTTCAAAATATATAAACCCAATTCGACCCAAACAAGTTTATGCTCAACCCAAATGGGTTGGGTTGATCGGGTTTTCAGGTCATTAGGTTTTTTGAACGATCCTAATGTGAAATATGATTTACAAGGAATCCAAGATAGCTCCAACGTTCATCGTAGACACTAATATTATACCAGTTTATATTTTTATTCCAATTCATTTTGTTAGAATCAAATAGGGTAATGAATAATTGAAATCATGTATCTAAAAACTGTTTAATGGCAAAATGAATTATGGTTAATTTAATGAAATAAATAAAATTTTCTGATGAAATGGATTATGAGTAAGATTTTACTAATAGTAAAAGAAGAAAAATATATTTTATAATAGGTTCATTTAATAGACTAGAGTTCAAACATAATGGGTTGATCCACTAATAGTATAGTATCCAAATGTCCTATAGATTCAAATTCGATGAATGTGGGTGGATGTGAGGGTCGGCGTTCAGATTCGGATTTTAAATAAAGAATGAATCTTGGCATTATGTGCAGAAAATGAAATGATACATGAGATGATATCATATCATTAAACAAGTGTAAGCTTCAGCAAAGTAAGTAATTAAGCGATTTTAAGTTGAATAGAATACAAGGCTGGCTTTTGTGTTCAAAATGAATGAGGTGTCAGTACTCAGTATTATAGTCCAACCTGGGAATATGACATTTTTTTGGTGATTTCTTCACCGATCTGGCAATAAAATTTATTCATTTTTGTTTCAACTGTAGATTGCTTTCTGGAAATAATGATGATGCATATAATAAAGCACTCACTTTATATTATGATTTATTTTAGAAAATCTTGAGTTAACAAAGGGTTTGTTTATTAATTTTGGAATTCTATCAAAACGAGATTTGGATTTTATTACTCTCCTCAAAGAAAAGACCTTAATCACACTATAAGACAGCACATCGCCAGTAAAAGTCAAAAGAAATGAGCCATTTGATGTTGATGTATATGTTAAATTAGAAGACAACGTGGCCAATGATTGTACACGAAAGATACTTGACCATCCTAAGGTCACCATTCAATTCTGCTTTTTTAAACTGGGTCGGTCAGGGCTTATCATTTTGCACCTCCTGATTATGTCTTTAAACAAAATTTCACACCATTTTATAATAATCCTTTCTCTATTTCAATTTTCAGAGTTGAGATATGTCCCTAATCCCCTTATATTAATTAAACACATTCTCACTGAAATTTATGTATATAAAAATTTCAAAATAAAAAAGAGAAGAAACGTGTTAACACAATATGCAAGATTTATACAAATATAGATTTAGAAAATAACCGTTTTAAGAGATGTCAAAATCATCCACCCAAAAAAAAAAAAAAACATTCATTGATATCTCTCTGTTTTGAAAGTCTTATCTCTCCATCTTGGCTTGGAAGTTTGGAGATGAGGTGAGGTGAGGTGAGGTGAGGTGAGGTGAATCTATCATTTGGATTGCTGATGCTGTTTTGGCCCTTCACTTAGATATCTATGGATAACATTATTTTTTACTATTCTTTCTTTTGCTATAAAAAGTTAAACAAATATCTTCTTCATATCATAGCTAGCATAACTGGCATTTTTCTGTTTTTGTTCTCTTTCTTTCTTTCTCTATTCCTTGTTTTTACTATATATATTCTCTTTCATTTTTGTCCAGTTTTGTAGTATTCTCTTTCTCAAACCCCATAATCAGATATTATATTTATTTTATTATGTACCCTTGTTCTCACAACCCCTGCTTCATGCCCTGTTTTCATTGCCACCCCCATACCTATATCAGAATGGTATTAGTTTTTTTTTTTTAAACAATTATATATTATTTATGCATTGTAAAAGAATTAGATTATATTTTGAAATTGTTGTCAGGTTCAACATCTGATAGAGAGATGCTTGTTGGTTCATATGAGTAGAGAAGAATGCATGAAGGCTTTGGCTAACCATGCAAATATTCGCCCACTCATTACACTTACTGGTTTCTTTTCTTTTCTTTTCTTTTTATTAAATTGAGAGATTAAAGCTCTATTATTATTATTATTATTATTATTATATGGGTTTTGATTGCATTGCATTACAGTGTGGAGAGAGCTTCAGAAAGAGAACAGAGAATTCTTTGAGGCATACTTCCATACCATTTATCCCAATTAGCCTTTTCCTTACGTAAGTTTTGATGGCTGCATTTCAATATTCAAATTACCACTTTCTCTCAGTTTCATTAATTTCCCATATTTGATCTTCTTTCTACTACAGCCAAACTCTCCGGGTCCGGGAGCATGCCTCAGAGAATTAGGAGGATAAATTCATATTATTGGAGAGATGCAGGAGGATTTATGAATCTGTCAGAAAAATAGATTGGTATGCATTACAGATTTGTTGGTATATATGTATGTATGTATGTCACTAATTACAAAATCTTTAATGTATTGGTATAAAATAAAGCAAAGTGGAAACGTAATTCTAGTCTCTCACATTTTAGCCATCTTTTTCTCAACTTACAATTACAAGAAAGAATATATTGAAATAGAAATCTTAATTCAAAAGATGCAACTGTTAATGAATCAAAGTTCATCCATAATAATAACATGAAATACACTAAATTAATGTCGAATTAATCAATAACTGACTTGAAATTCGTTAGATATATAACATTTTGCATCACATATATATATATTCACATAATGTTTGAACTAGATAAAAGTGAATGAATAAAAAGATAAAAGTAATTGAAAAATGATCGGTTGATGTAAAGAACTCAAAGAGAATATAAATCAAGGAACTAGATATTTTGACCTTTGAAAAACAAAGTGAAAAATGATAAGAGAAATAAACAGACGAAAGAGAGAGAGAGAAAACTGCCCGTGCCCATAGGTAGTTTTTAATGTTTAAAATTGAAAAGCAATGAAAATATTACAAAAACAAACAGAATGGTTAAACCGAAATTGAACATTCAACTCAAAAGTTCCATTCCAACTCCAAGTAGTATTTGATAATTTGGTAAAATTAAAAAAAAATTAAAGTGGTAGCCTTAATCACCACCAGGCTTCTGATAAACATAAGTCAAACCACACTTTCCACAATAATGACGATCGAAATGACTTGCCATAAAAGTACCAGCTCCACATTCAGCATTAGGGCATTCTTTCCTCAACCTCTCAACTTTCCCTGAATCATCTACTTTGTAAAACTCAAGTACAGCGAGCTTCACCTTCTTCTTCTTGTGCTTGATCTTCTTTGGCTTAGTATATGTCTTCTTCTTACGCTTTTTAGCCCCTCCACGAAGCCTTAGAACAAGATGAAGAGTTGATTCCTTCTGAATGTTATAATCAGCTAGGGTTCGACCATCTTCAAGCTGTTTTCCGGCGAAGATTAGACGCTGCTGATCCGGAGGTATTCCCTCTTTGTCTTGAATCTTTGTCTTCACATTGTCGATAGTATCAGAACTCTCTACTTCAAGAGTTATCGTCTTCCCCGTCAGGGTTTTCACGAAGATCTGCATATTTATTGACTTCGGCTGCAGAACAAACGGGGGAAGAATTAGGGTTTTAGGAAAATGTGATTCGATTATTTATAGGATTCAGTGGATTGGGCCTTTTGGGGCCGGGTCAGAGGCTAGAGTTTTAGGAGTATTTCGATGCATTTGGGTTGGATTCGGGTTAGGGTTACTTTACTATATGACGCGATTTTATGAATTAGAAATGTTCAATCTAAAACATGTGACCCGTTTTAAAATTATATTTTAAGAATTGATTTTTTTAAAAATAAAATAAAAAATATTTTGAAACATTTTAAAATGACATTTCTTAAACTTAGATTCACCAATTTCATTAAATTTTGTACCCCGATTAAAACTCATGTATTTGGGTTTTATTGTGATTTTGATGTTTCCATAGATATATTTAGACAAAAATTGAAAACGCATGGATGAAATAAACACAATATCTAAAACTCATGGACCACTTAGACACAACATCGAAAACTCAAGAACTATTAGAAATAAGTTTAATTGGTCCTTAATTAATGTATTCGTTAGCTTTTTACCCGATTATTGACTTAATGCTGATATAACATGTTTAATTGGTCAAAATACGAAGATATGATTAAATATTACTTCAAACCTTTCATCAATTTAGGCCTAGAAATTGACATAATAATTAATCTTGTTTCAGTATTTTGGTCAATTAAACATTTTATATCACTGTTAGGTTGATATTATGTTAATGAGTTGACAAATTAAGAAATTAAGAAACAATTAAATTTATTTCTAATAATCGAGAGACCATTTAGACACAAATTGAAAATTCAGGACCAAATAGACATAAATTAAAAACGCAGAGGCCAAATAGACACAATATCTAAAATTCAGGGACCACTTAGACACAAAATAAAAATGTGGGGACTAAATAGACATGACTACTTTACCCTCATATTTTTGTTCAATATTAGAATGGTTAATCTTAATTGGAGGAAGCAAAGACAAAGTCGGACATCATGTGTATTTCTCATCTCCATGAAAGAACGAGACCAAATCACAAAGATATAATGCCATATAAACCAAAAAAACTAAAAAGTGCTAACCTTTTTTTTTTTTTTTTGAGGGGTTTCTTCTTTTAAATTCAACTCTCTTCTTAAGGAGTTATTTACTTTGTCCCACGACAAAAGATTCATTTGGAAGAAGAGTTTTTTTTTTTTTTTTGTCAAATGGTAGAAGTGTTTGATTAGTCCGAATTTGTGTAACGCCTAAAGTTGCGAAATCTAGGGTTTTCATTAATATAACCTCTACTCTAAATAGTTTGTGAGTTTGTGTTTTCTTCTTTAATGAATTTAATTTTTTCAAAAGGGTGTGATGAAGTCTTACTTTTTAAACCTCAATAGTAAATTTTTATCATAAAAAAACGTGTTATTTTGAAATAAAAAACCGTATATCATCAGCTCCAATTTTGCAAGAGAAAGAGAAGATAGCATCATAGGACCCCAAAATACTTTCAGAATTCCATCTTAAAAAGCAAGGACTCGTATCGTATCACATTATATATCCATACCACGTACTCCTTTTTTTTTTTTTTTTGCATCGTTTAGTCAATTTCAAGCTGATCAAATGGAAAAAAGGGTGGCGTAAAAGCTTTTAAATGAACAATTAAATGAAGTTGTTTTTTTAAATTTTGTAGCAGAGAGAAGAGAAAAGAACTCAGTTGTGAAAGCTTTTTCAATCAATGCTGGATAGGATATGGATTGAGATTGATGCAAGAGAGCTCGAGCTAGCTTCCATTCAAAATGGTCCAAAACGTATTAATTGAGTGTTTTTAATATCGTGGGAAAAAAAAAAGTAGTTTGGATAATAACATGTTACATTAAAAATAAAGCTGAAACTGAACCCTTTAACACTTTGACAATGGCTCTTCCACATTAATACTAGAGAGAGAAAGAGAGATTCTTTTCTGTCACCATCTCCTTCACACATATTGAAACTAATTCTCCTCCCATCGAACCACTGAAAAAAAAAAACAAAATTCAAATTAGACATACTCTAGCTGTTAGGATCTCACGTTGAAAATGTATAATGACTTAACATTAATAAGGTTTACAAAAGATGGTATTAGAGCCCAACTAACTCAAACGAGCATCCGATTTAAAAATGGAATCTTACTCAAGAGAAGCGAACATAGTGAAGGGGCAATGTTAAATTCCTAAATTATCGGAAAGATGTAAGGAATTAACAAATTTTATAAGATCACGAGCTACTCTTCTCGTTATCAATTCATTATTTTGAGTTGGAATCTAATGCTTGCCATATATTTTTTGTTTGACAGACATATAAAGTTGACTCACCCCATATTGGCATTGATTATTATAAAGAGAGAGAGAATAGAAGTAATTAATAAATTTTAGTATTAAGTGTGAGTTCAGAAGGAACCCTATGAGGAAATGTCTCTCAATATTAAATTTGATTTCCATTTAGTTTTTTGAAACAGAACACACTCACTTTGGAATTCTTGGTTTTTAAAGCTCAGAAATTTTAAATTTGTCAATTGTTGGAAATTTACTCTCTGAATCAGTTGAAAATGAAATTATTACTTATTTATCCGTTTTCATGTTTAGATTTGATATTTCTTACCTCATATTAAATAACATTTAGGCAATATATAATGTTTGGGTTAGGATTTTTATCAAATGACAATAAATGTTTTTGGTCTACTCATAATTAAACATATATGAATGAGACATTAATATTGATTTAAAGATGAATAAGAACCCTACCAAAACTACCACATTAATGTGTAGATGAAAACATAATAAAATGTTTGAAGGGCTTTAATTACCTGATTTAAACATTAATTAAGAGTTGGTTTTGTTACAGCTTCATGATTTTGTGGTCTGTGTTTACTACTAATTCTTCCAGATCTCTCTCCTTCAGCATGGCAATGGATTGGAGGAAGATGAGCCCACTGAAAAACAAACCATATTTTTCATGTTAAAAAAACAAGCTGACATGATCCTAATAAGATATCAACATATATATAAACAAAAACAAAACGAATTCTTCATATAGATATTATCAGAATTTGTTGGCTTACATTCTTTGCAGCTGTCTTGAAAGCCTCTTTATGAGGCATTCGTGGATTCTCGGACTTGAGCCTTCGAATCTCTTCCCTTTTTTTTTTTTTTTTTTTTAATTTGCAAAAAATAAAACTTAAAAAATGATATAATATAACCATAAAAATATCAAATTTATAATATATTTTTATATGATGAGAGTATGATTTTTCTTACTTGATGAATTGATTATAAGCTGATGGGGCTCGCTGCTTTTTCTCTGGGGCTTTAAAAGAAACAAAATTCCAAATAAAAATTAGAAGAAAAAAAGAATGGAAGCTAGTTTCATATAATTAAATTAAATAGGGCTTACGTTTGTTGACGAAAGGAATCGGTGGAACGACGATGGCATCAGCATCATTTTCATGATGATCAGAAAAAGGAATAATATTATTGGTAGTGTGAATTAACTGATCAGATGTGTTTTGTTGGATTTCTGTTTCTTGAAACCCTTCTTTTGGCTGAGACTGAGAGAGAGATGATCAGTTAGTTGTAAAAGAGAGAATATGCTATAATAATAAAAAAAAAAAAAAAAAAAGAATACCAAATTATGAGTGAGAGAAGTGAGAAGATGAAGAGGGATGAAAGAGGAAATAGCCATGTTGACAGAGAGAAGGCATGTGCAGTTCCCACATCTCACACTCACCACCATTGACAAGTTGTTGTATGGCACATTTACCTTTCATTAATTCATAATATATAAATATATCAAAATATGAACAATCAAATCAAATATTAAAATTATTTGAATTTTGTTACCAGTAATATGGTGCTGCAAACACCACATTGCACATATCGGATCTGCTCTGAGGGATCAACTCTTGACATATTCATCCTTTCACCTTTTTCTAGACTACTCACAACGATATAAGATATTTTGATGCTCATATTTATAGCTGATTTTGGAGTACACACCATTTTACTCTTTTTTATTTTATCAACGGGGTAGTTTAATTATGTTACAATTATAGGTCTAGTGGTGGATGATGAACTAGGCATGATAAATTTTAGTTTAAAAATGTTAAGGATCCCACATCGAAAAGATGAAGGAACCTAACAACATTTATAAAATCTAATGGTTTTTTCTCCATTACCAATTGATTTTAAGATGAATGCCCACATTATTAATAAAAAGAAACACACAATCCTTTTGCAACTGAGACAATCATCAATAATCTAGTAAGATGTGTTCATATAATATTTCTTCAATAAATTTTATTATTAAAAAAGAGAAAACTGTGATTTATATCAAAATATTGAATTCATTATGCAATATTGTGAAAAGGAAAAAAATAGAAAAAGAGAGAGAGAGATAGATATGTCCATATTAACTTATTTCCTTCCGATTATAGTCTCTGAAAATTCATCTCCCATAGCTGTGTTTTGTGGCTAAGTAAAATAATAATTCTAAAAGCGATTTGGTAATGGATTTTTATTTGATCAAATATATTAGAAGTATCTAGACAAAGAAAGAAAGCAAAGATTGGAGTCTCTCTTCTTTCTTTTAGAAACCCTAACCCTAAAAAAAGCCATTAAATTTATACCCATCCTAGCTATCTCATTTCTTATTCTTATTGGCAGTACTGTTGAAAGAAAAAGAAAAGGCTGCTGTTACCATTAACGGTCCTGATTTCTCTCATCACCTTTTTCAGTTCAGTTCTGCTTTAACATTCATTTTGGAAGAAAAACATCAAAATATTTTAAAAATCAATTTTTTAAAACAGAACCTCAGTCAGTCATATCATGAATATGATCATTCATAAGCGATATTGAAGTTTTCTTTTTATTAAGTAGTCGTCTCGTCGCCCATTTAAATCGGGAAACAAAGGTTCCGTTTTCTCGTTATTAAAATGAAAACAATATAACTAAAATAATCTCTCCTTTGTTTCAATTTTCTGGATTCTTTATTTTGAAGAGATGAACTCCTCTAGTTGCTACAGACACGTCAGATTTAGGGTTTCTTTTTTTTCTTTTGGTAATTTTCATAATTACTCTTTTTATGATTTAAGTTATCAAAAGTACCCTAATGTTTTTAAACTTTTCAAAACTACCTTAAAATTAACAAGTGGCTACAATTGTTTGGTAAGATACTACAACAAACTATGTAAAAACTACCAATTAAGGATAGAAAAAAAACTAATTTTTTATTAGGGTAATTTTGAAAACCACACTTAATTAAGGGTATTTATGATAAAATTTCTTTTTTTATGGACTGAGTTTGGCCCGTTGGCCACGAGTAAGGTGTGTGTATCAGAAAGGAGCTCGTGGGTTGGGTTTAGGAGTATTTGTGGTGTGGTGTGGTGTGGTGTGCGACGGGAACTGGGAATGCATTTCCTATTTCTGTCTCCTAAACTATTCCTCATCCCTACTAAAATCCTCTTTATAAAAAGTTGGGAACGGAGAATTCCCAGAGGAATTTGCGGAGAACATATTTCCCATGAGGAATTTTATCCTGTGTAAATATAATTTTTTAAATATTAATTAGATTTATACATATCTTTAAATATATTATAATTTAATATTAGGATATATTTTATTTATTTATTTTAAAACATGTATTATCATAAAAATTTAATATTAATGAATTAATAGATAATAATAGTATAATATTAGTAAAAAAATTAATTATTAATTAATTAAATAAGCTTGTGGATTGATGGGGAATGCATTCCCGTCCCGAGAATTTGAACGGCCTGCTCTGATTGGGTTGGATGGGGTGTGTGTCATAATTCATAATTAATTAAGCAAATAGTCATTAAATTTCACTTCGTTTTTTAATCACTATCATATTTATTTATTTTTCGTTTAATAGTCGATAGGACATTATGATTTTTCTTTAATTTCAGATATGTTGATTATCTCATTTGATAATGATTTGTTACTCTGATGATTTAAAGAAAAAATTATTTTGCTTTTCCCTTTATTCCCCTTCTTTCCCTCTAATTTGTTTTTTTTTTCTTCTTATTCTTCTTTCTCCTCTATTTTCACCTTTCATCGTCTTTTTTCCTATCTTCTTCTTTTCTTTCATCTTCTTATCTAATCCCTCCCTCTAGTGACGGAGTCAGGAATTAAATCGAGAGGTGAACATAGTTAAGTTTCAACTTAAAATTCCCAAGCTGGTAGAAATTGAATCGAAATCGATTAAAACTTATTGAAATTCAATAACTTACGCAATTTATGTGTCAAAATTGATTTACATGTCAATCAATTCATTTTTTATTTGTAAGAGGCGCTCCGCCCATCACGCCAAAATCGAATTTTTATAGCTTGGAACTTGCTTTTACGTATTTATTTACTATTAGAGGGGCCTAAATTAATTTAAATTTAAACCTCATATATATTTATAATTAATCTAAAAATTGAGGGGGGCACGTGCCCCTCCTGGCCCCTATATAGATCCGCCCCTGTCTCCCTCGTTAGAAAGTTTATTTTAGCCACCTAAGGACTGAATCCAAATTGGAAGGAAATAATATATTTTATCAGTTTTGATATAATCTCCGTGATTTACTCTTTTAATATTTTTACTATAGATTTCTATCTCCTAGTGACATTTACTGAAAATTAGTCAATTTGGTGGCCATACCAACCTATTCTATTTTTTTTAAATAACATTTTTTGTTTTTTTAAAAAATTTCATTTTGAAAATACTTGGCTTTTATATACAATTTTTAAGATCGATATTTTAAAACAATATTATAAGATTGTAAAATTTGGCGAATGGATAAAAAGTTTAAAGAGATATTAAGTGAAACAACTGATAAATCCAAATAATTTATCATAAGGCACTATTAAAAAATTCCAACAACTTGACAACCTAATTATTTATATTTTTGCTAACATGAGCATAGCTCATCTGGTTTGGCGTATATTATTTTCCCTCGAAGGTTTGAATCCCTCTCTCACTTTGATGTAATTTCAAAAAGAAAAATAAAAAAAATTATTTATATTTTTAAAAAATTAAATATAGTTTTCAAAGTATATAAATATTGTTATAGATTTTTCTTCTCTGTGAATTGGATCTTCTTCTCCAATCGCATCGCATCGCATCGCACGAGGCCGTGAAAGAAAGCCCCTCCTTGCACTGCGCCAGAAAAAAGGTCCCTTAAACAATTCCTTTGTTATTCATTCACTTCTCTCTCTCTCTTGATTTGTTGAAGCAAAGCATCTTTCTTTTACGCTTGAAATCTCACTCAATTTTCATCTGTTTCATTCTGCAAACCGTGAATGCCACGCCTTTCTTTTTCCATACGAATCGACCCTGTTCCTTTCTCTTTTTTTTTTCAAATTAAACCAATCTAAAGTAAGGAATCTGGGTTCTTTTCCCCCTTTTTTACTATCTGTACTTATTTATAAGCATTTAATGTCTGTCTGTTTTTCTATTTTTTGTTTTTTGTTTCTTGTGTTGGAAGGATGACTTATAGACTTTTCCGGATACTTATTGACTTTGGTAATTTAATTTGATCTTTATCTCTTTACCCCATTGGTTTGTTTCGTTCTAAATTTGATTTTTCTTCTTCTTCATTGTTATGTTATGGTGATGAAATTAACTCTAATTGTATTGAGAAATTTCTGTTTTTACTGCTTTGGGTTTTTTTATTTCAGCTTTTCTAAATTTCTGTTTGGATCACTACTTCCTAGTTTAGATTTTCTTTTTAAGATAAGAGCTTTTCAATCATTGAATTGAATTTTCTGGATCCTCTACCCTTAACAGTCATGAGTTTCTTAACAGGATCTTCAGACCGAACGTGGAAGCCCGTCATGACGACCGAAACTAATACATTAAGTTATTGGTTGAACTGGAGATTCTTTCTGTGTGCTTTGCTTGTAACAGTCAGTATGGTTGTCTCAGCCTTAATAATATGGAAATATGAAGGTATCAAGAAACAAAAATCTGAATCAAGCGAAAATTCACAAGATACAGTTGGGACATTGTATGAGGATGAATCTTGGCGAACTTGTTTAAAAGGAATTCATCCGGCTTGGCTGCTGGCTTACAGAATACTTGCCTTTTTTGTGCTCTTGGCATTGATAATAGGCGATGTTGTGGTTGCGGGAGGTGGCATATTTTTCTTCTATACTCAGTAAGTCATTCGTACATCTTATATACTTCTAACATTGTGAACTGATTATTTCATTTGACTTGATTAAGTAAGGTTAGTAGTTTCTACTCCAATTACCAGGCTAATAGATACAATCCTACAGAAAATGCATAGAGTTTTGATCGATTTCGGTTTAAACTAGAAAGACTTACTTGATAAGTGGCCTGCTTATAGATTCCTTAAACAGGAATTCTCTTGTTCTGGTGAATGCTACGACAAGTGCTAGTGACATTCTTGCAGATAGTATTGAAAATATCCCAAGAATGTCCATGATAGCTGAGAGTTTATGTCGACTGGATATTTTACCTGCTTATGAATTATTAGGATAACTAGAACTACCTTCATGTAACAATATCTTGTTTTGTTTTTGAGCGTTTGAAAAGAAAAGAAAAAACTGTTGTACAAGCTTCTCAATAACTCACAGAAAATCAGAGTAATGAGCAGCATGCTGCATGTAAGAGTCACCAATTAGTTACTACTGAATCTTCATCTGCTTGCTCTTTGACAAGCAATTCACCATACTAAGGAATTTTATAATTGTAGATTTGGATGTTTGATTGTAACTAACTTTTGGAGATAAGTCTCTTATATTCCCAGAGAGATTACGAAAAATACTAACTCAACTATGTATGATTGATAGTCAACCTACGAGCAACTAACATATATTTGTCCTCTTAACCACCTTGAATGCAATAAGAAAAAACAACAAACTGCTTTGACAGCTCGGGAAATATGCGGAACTATTAACAATTTTTAATTTCGTGCAGGTGGACATTCACATTGATCACGATCTACTTTGGGGTATGCTTCACAACTTTGAACGCTACAATTCTGCCCACAAATCTAGTTATATTTTAGTAAAATTTGATTGATACGGTTAAGGATGGTGTATATGCATGTCTTTAGACTTGGACATTCGGCCAGTGTATCCATGAAATTTGGTCCTGAGATAGAGTGTTTGGTGTCATCTGATTATTTTTGAAAATTTTGAATTATTGGTTGTCAAGGACTGTATCCTGGGATAGAACCAAGGCCACCTATCATTCAGTGTATGGTTAAATTTTACGGTTTCAATTGCCATTACCTTAACTGAGCTCAAATATGTTTATCTGCAGCTTGCATCTTCACTCTCCATATATGGTTGTTGTAGAAAAGGTAATTCTAATGGTAGAACAGCTGTTCGTACAAATTTAGATGCAGAGCGAGGCACGTATGTACCCCCTACTTTTGCGGAGGAGATTGTTGATATGTCCAATGCACCCAAAGCTCTCGACTCCCGTGAAGATTTTCATATTCGTGAAGCTGCAGGGGTTGGGGGATATGCATTACAAATTATTTTTCAGGTGATTATTGTCCTCCTAAGACTTGGTTGAAACAACCTTTTTTCAAGTCTTTCATGCCTTCGTAATTTTTTTCTTTCTAAAGCAGCTATACTTAACTTTCTTGCTTCATTTTCTTCTTGTAGACATCAGCTGGTGCTGCAGTACTGACAGACACTGTGTTTTGGTTCCTTCTCTATCCAATTCTTATATCTGAAAAGCATGGGCTAAGTTTTGTAAGTAATTGTTCTTCTGTCCAATCCTGATTGTTGATCAAACATATATTCTTTTTTTTGCAGTACACATTAAGCCATTTAATTTGACAGGGGATATATGCCTATTGTTTGATCGACATTGTAATGTTTACCACTATTTTGCTGCAGTTTATCGTTACCATGCACTCAGTAAATGCTGTTTGTCTATTCGGTGAAATGATTTTGAATGGTTTGGTAAGTTTGGATTCTGTCTTTCCTTTCATATTTTGTTTAATATTGGCAATGAATTACGATTACGATTGATTTCAATGACAGCGATTTCCAATGTTTCGGATTGGATATCTTTTACTGTGGACGGGTGCATTTGTGATTTTTCAATGGATCATCCATGCTTGTGTTTCGATGTGGTAACTTTCCACTCGGCTCTCTCCTGTTTCCTCAGAGACACAGAGTTGTTGCAATGATTAAATGAAATTGTTTGATTCATTGTTCTTGCAGGTGGCCTTATCCATTTCTTGACTTGTCGAGCCCCTATGCTCCCTTATGGTAAGTATGTGGCCGTGATGAATATATGGCTCCAACAACTTTCTAACTTGTTAGGAAGTTGAAGAAATCTGAACTGAATGTCATAGTGATTGTTTTTCCAGGTATGCTGGGATTGGGTTTATGAATATCCCTTGTTTCGCGGCTTTCGCTTTAGCAGTCAGAATTAAGCACACTATATTGTCAAGATTATTTCCGGAGTCTTATCAGGGTTCGAGCTGACGCCTGAAGCAGATGGAAATCGCATCGAACACACCGGGTGTGGCCAAATTATTCCATTCATGGTAGCTTTGCATTTACTTCAGGGTTAGGAGAGGGAGATGGATATGCTGATTTTGACATTATTATGAAGTTCCTAAAGCCAACAATTATGAGTGGTGGTTGGAATGAAGAAAATTGAGAGAAGCAAAACCCTGAACCAATTATTTAAACCACCACACTCATCAGTGAATAATTAACAGCTTATATCAGCTATCAAAATTATAATTTTTTTTTTTTTGATTCAATGATATGATGTAACTATTTACAGTACTGTACAGTACCCTGATGAGAAGATTAGATGAGAATGGTATGTTAAGTATTGAAAAAAAAAAATCGTCTCAAATAGCATAAATTTGCATACTAATTACTAAAATTTCGTAACTTTTTAAAAATTACTCAAATAGCATAATTATAATTCAATAAATTATTGAACTATTTTTTTTAGGTATTTTTTACGAATTTGTTTGTTTTTTGGCTTTTTAAGTTCAAGGTTAATAATTTATTGAATTATTTAATCATTTTTTTATTATTATTTTCAATTAATTTGTTAAAAAAATTAATTTTTTTAGTTCAATAAATTATTGAACTATAATTATGTTATTTGAGTTATTTTTGAAAAGTTCAAACATTTCAGTATTTAATATACAAAAATATGTTATTTCAGTAATTGCCCCTTAAAAAAATACTATTGTCAAGTTAACGTAATTGGGAAATGTGAACCGGCTTTATTAAAATAAATGGAGTATTTGAGTTTAAAAATAATAATGTTGATCACATTGTTGGCACATAATAGACCATCTTGGGTAAGAAGCAGTCAAAATAAAAAAATCTTAAAAAAATAATTGTTAAATTTGAATAAGAACAACATCAAACCAATTGACTCAGAGATATGATATTAAACAACTTAGATGATATTAAACAACTTAACGTTTAAAACACTGATCTCTAAAATATTACATTAAGTATTAAAAACCAGATAATTATAATGATTTTTTTAAAATCCAGTCATTACCTTTTTCAAGTAAAATAAGTAAATCTTTAAATAAATCTATAGCTTAAAACATTATTATGATCTAAATAAAGAGCCTAAAATATATTTTAACCTAATTATCTGTGAATGTCCGGACTAACTTAGAAGGCACATTACCTCATCCTTATTTGATATAATGTAAAAAAAAATCAGTATTTGACTTTCAATCCACGAAGTCCTCTGTACTCATAATGAGACCCTATATAACACAACATAAATATTAGGCAATGGTTGTCAACAAAATTAAATTAAAACACTCCACATAATACGCCACCCAAAATTTGTTGAAGATCCTCTTAATCTATTTTCAATTCAATTGGGTTCATGAGCTCTGCTAACAAACTCAAATAATATTTCAAATAAATTTGGTAGGCAACCAATACTAATAAATATTACAGGCTGACTTTTTTTGTTAAGAAACAGTTTGATCAATATACTCTCTAGAAATAATAAAGAAAATTTTCTTGTTTAAGCAAATGTTATTTTGAAATGTGTTTTAATTATTATCATGTCAAATAAGGTTTCTATTTGGTCAAAATCTGCTGTTGATAAATTGTTTATAATTATGGTATCCAAATTAAATTAGCCTCTGACTCTTTCTTGTTTCTAAAGAAGAATAACAGTCAATAGAGGGAGTTTGAAAATGCAGAATCAGTTTTACTAATAATGATGTTAAGTATTTACCAATGATTAACTTTATGTTAGTTTAACGGTTTAAACTTTTTGAGTCTGGTGATAATTTAATGAAACGAACCGGATTTAGTTTTCTTCTAAAAAATTATAAATCTTTCAGATCCATAGAACCATATTTAAAAATTAAAAGATTAAAGTGGAGAAAAAAACTAGTAAAATAGAATTATGATTCGTTGAATTGTAGCAAAGCAGATAACATGCACATGTTTCACGTTTTAATCCTTTTTTGGACGAATAGAATCTATGCTATGCTATTGTTTAAAATCGTATGTTTTTTTAAAACAATTTACAAGTAAATATGCATTTTTATAAACACGGGTATCACGTGTTTACTGATTCCTCGACCTGACCTCATTTAATAATTGGATTTAGGAATAAGGGAAAAAGAAGTGGTAGCGGATCATGTCTTGTCATGTCCAAAGAAAGATATTAGTTAGTTTGTTTGGCTTTCATTCTCATTTTTCACGCAAACGCATCTTCCCTTCCCGCCGTTTCAATCCAATACCTAAACTAACTTTTTTTTTTTTTTTTTTTAATTATTATTAAAATATTACCATTGCCGGTAGGGGTACTATAAATTAGAACGCAAAGCTTGTGATTCCTAAAACACCACCCATTTTTTGTCATTTCTCTGCTAAGGGTAATTATTCGCATCTGAGTTCTGGATCTACGAGCAACAGCAAATTTCCTTTTTTTTTTTTTTTTAATGGGATGCTCCATTTGTAAGTTGGAAATTTGTAATAGATCTAGACTGTGGTTTTTAATTAATTGAAAAGTGAATTTTAATTTCAGGGTAAAGACTGAGAAATGGCGAGGAAGAAGATAAGGGAATACGACTCTAAGAGATTGGTGAAAGAGCATTTTCAAAGAATCTCTGGCAGACAACTTCCCATCAAATCTGCTCAAGTCAGCTTTCCTTTTTATTTTCTTTTGTTTGATTCTTTGATTTATTGAAATTGAAAGCTCAGCTCCTCCTCAGGTCACAGAATCAACTGATTTGAATGAGCTGGTTGAGAGGGAACCTTGGCTTTCATCTTCTAAATTGGTTGTCAAACCTGACATGTTGTTTGGGAAACGTGGCAAAAGTGGTTTGGTTGCCTTAAATCTTGATTTCGCACAAGTTGCTTCTTTTGTTAAAGATCGCCTTGGAAAAGAGGTCTTTTTTTTTTCTTCTTCTTCTTTTCTTTTGATTGAAATTAGATGAGATTGCCTTTTTTTTTTTCTAATGATGATTTTTCTTTTTCATAATCAGGTTACAATGGGTGGATGTAAGGGACCCATCACCACATTTATCGTGGAACCCTTCATTCCTCACACCGAAGAGTACTATCTTAATATTGTTTCCGACAGACTTGGTTGCAGCATTAGCTTTTCCGAGTGTGGAGGAATCGAAATCGAAGAGAACTGGGATAAGGTTTCATTATTTTTTTTTTTGTATTTTACATCGAAGATCAGCATTATTAGATTGAGCTTTTCAAGGACATTGTCTTTCATTCATTCAGGTTAAAACTATATTTATCCCCACTGGAGTATCCCTTACTTCAGAAACATGTGCCGAGCTCGTGGCGACCCTTCCTTTAGAGGTGACTTTCTATGGAATAAATCATTTTTCTTTTTGTTAATGTTAGTGATCCATTGCCTTAGTACTGTGACCCCTGCCTATTTAGTGGAAGATGATTAGATTATGCTTCCTTTTATATCCAAAATGTAAGTTAAATTGTGATACTTTTATGGGAATCCTTTGCTAGACCGGATTGTTGACATAAAGTTTTATTGTCAATCCAGATCAAAGGAGAAATTGAGGAGTTTATCAAGTCAATTTTTACCCTATTTCAAGGTATTTTATTTGTTAGAGATGTGAAGTGAACTGAAACTGATCAACTATTTGAGTTTGATATCTTAATCTCAATTTTTTATTGTTATTATACGGCAGATCTGGACTTCACTTTCCTGGAAATGAATCCATTTGCTTTGGTTGATGGAAAGCCCTATCCTCTGGATATGAGAGGTGAACTAGATGACACTGCTGCTTTCAAGAACTTCAAGAAGTATGTTTATCCTTCTTTATTATAATTATCTGTCTGTCATCCATTTCTTATTGTTGTAAAAATTATTTTCTGATATGTTTTTGACCTTGTAGGTGGGGAAATATTGAATTTCCAATGCCCTTTGGCAGAGTTATGAGTTCTACTGAAAGCTTTATCCATGGCCTAGATGAGAAGGTAGCACACCCGTCTGTATATTTCCGGATCCCTTTCCACTCTTTTACTGTTCTTTCTTCCATATTACAGATCTACATTTACTTTTTATTCTTGGAATCCATTGAATTTTTTCTTTGCATTTCAATTCTTTTTATCATTGTATTGTATGTTCTACTAGTCGTCACTAGAGATATTAGGCTAAGAGGTAACTATAGTCTATAGTTGGCATTTTTTGTTTTGTTGGCACCAGTTTCAAGTGTATGCTCTTATATCTCAAGTTTTTGGGACTAAACAACTTGCAAGTACAATCATGACGGAATTTTTTCTCGGTGTTTAATTGTAATGCTCCTAAAAAATTTCCTATTTCCATCAGCTTTCGTGACCAGCTTACTTGGGAATAAACTATTAGTATTTGCCATATTTGCTTGCTGTGATATATACACTATATACCAGATCCGAGCTGTGCAAAGGAAATTTTCAAGAATGGCTAATTGAAAGGCAATTTTTTTTTTTTTGTAGACAAGTGCATCTTTGAAATTCACAGTCTTGAACCCCGAGGGACGAATTTGGACTATGGTGGCTGGAGGAGGTGCAAGTGTTATCTATGCTGACACGGTGTGCTTCTCTTTGTCCTGCCCTGGACTCATGCTCATATTCAGCTTTCCATTTTGTTATTTTGCTTGTTTTATTGTTGTTATTTACTTAAAGAAGTTGCCTTTTTAGGTTGGAGATCTTGGTTATGCCTCTGAGCTTGGAAACTATGCAGAATATAGTGGAGCACCCAACGAGGAGGAGGTGTTGCAGTATGCCAGAGTTGTTATTGATGTAAGTAATGTTTAGTAATATCTAATTGCATCAGAGGTGCATAGTTACCACAATTAGGAGTGTGTGGAAGTACTTGAATATAAATGTAACTATATACTTATGGATGAAGATACAATCTGTTCCCTTTTCTTTAGTGTGCAACTGCGAACCCTAATGGCCAAAAGAGGGCACTTGTCATTGGAGGAGGGATAGCAAACTTTACCGATGTAGCTGCTACATTTAATGGCATAATTAGAGCCTTGAAGGAGAAGGTGATATGAGCCCTGTTTAGTTCTATCAAACGCATTTACCTCAACTCTTCAGTATACGAATTTCACACAATGTTTTATAATTCAGGAATCAAGACTTAAAGCAGCTCGGATGAATATTTATGTAAGGAGAGGAGGCCCTAACTACCAGAGAGGTCTTGCCAAAATGCGAGTACTCGGGGAAGAACTCGGTATTCCAATTGAGGTACTGTGTCATGAAACGTTTATTACTTCACATTCATTGTTAAGGACCTGCAAAAACCTGATTCTGAGAGACCTTGTCTGTTATATATGTAGGTTTATGGACCAGAGGCAACTATGACTGGTATATGCAAGCAAGCAATTGAGTGCATAACAGCAGCTGCTTAAGTTACATGAGAGAGTGAGAGAAAGAGACTATATTAATGTCTTTATAGTATCAATGACTCGTCTTCGTAGTTCAATAATTTGTGGCAGAGAGTGAAATCCTTGAGGCTGAGGCGATAGTGTTCAGTCTTTCCATTAATAAAAATCTCATCTTGTGAGAACTTTTTTTGGTATGATGGGAGTTGGGACACACATTTTATTTCTGGCTCCGCATTGTGTTATCCCATCTCCTTATCATTATATATTTTGGAAAGATATCAAGAATAATAAAAATTTAAATTTGAAAGATTGGTCTATAGTAACTTTTTTTAGAGGGTAAAAGGTTAAATTTTTACTTGTTTAGTTTAAACCAAAGGTGCAACTTTGGGTGCAAGTGTCCATTAATGACAGTTCGATTGTCAAAGTTGGTACCAACTTCTGTGACTTAACTCTTTTGCAAGCTTAGTTTGTAGTTATATAAAACTTGATTGCATATTTTATTTACACGATTTATTCTATTAATGTTTAATGGTCGAAGAGCTTTTTATAAGATATTACCTTACAAGGTTTTCGATTTAGAGTTGTGTAATTATACATTGAGATTGATCGTGGTGTATAGAAATGATATTAAAACAATTAATATATCATGAACTAACTCCAGGGTTATATCATTATTATTATTATTGCTCATAATTTAGTGTTGTCAACCAAACACATTTCTTATTAAAAATTAAAAAACATCAGTCTCCAGCATGGAGTCTAGTCTCGAGCATCTAAGTCTATTCATTCTCACGTATTACGTTTTATTATGTGGTTCACGTCACACATATTTTTCATACATATTAAAATAGTTATTTGTTTCACATATTTTAATTTTTAAAATTGATCAAATAATTAGAGAACAAAATTCATATTTGCCGTCGATCTCATTGATTGGAAAAGGGGATTTTGTGTTTCTATACATAATCCATTAAAATTTAGAACCAGAGGAAGTGATTGCGTGTTAGCTTGTCCAGGGGGTTTGTCGGTGGGGAAGCGTACGGATCGTCGGATTTGAAGATGATGATAACCGGCTTCCTAGAATGCTGCTTTCTTGCTCTATCGTAAGCCTTCAAGATTTATGTGAGGCCTTGAATTGGGAGATCAACAGTTTTGAGTGAAGGTCTGAGAAAATTAATTTTATAAATAAGAGTAAAATTCTAATTAGTACGTAAAAATATGTTATTTTATAAATAAGGTCTGAGTGAAAGTCTGCAAGTAAAACCAGTTGAGGTTCGGTTTGTGTTTTAGGAACCAATAATAAAACTAGTTCGGTTCCGGTTTCTTACAAAGAACCGGTAAGAAAACCAGAATAGAACCAATAAGGTTTTAATTTTTTTTTTAAAAATACAAAATTATATATATGGCCCAAACCCCAATCCGTTTCTTCCCTTCCTCTTTCAAATCGTCCAAAGCGCACTCATTAGAATGGATTTTTTGAGTTTCTATTGATTTCATTAATGATAATTTGATTAAGAATGAGGTTAGGATTTCATTGTCAATTATTTGAAGACATTTCTGTAGGATCCGAGCCGGTAAAGAACTGATTAGGACCCGGAACTAGACCGGTAATACCGGAAGGGAACCGGTTCCAGTTCCTATTTTGTTAATTTCTTTTTACTGGTTCGGTTCGGTTCTTGGCAAGGTTCTTGAACAAGAACCAGTAACACCCCTAATTTTAGCTATTAAATCACAACTAGATCAAAAGCTTAAGCTATATTAAATATTTTATATATTCTTTTAACTCTTTTTAATTTCTTTACAAAGTCATCCACGATTTGGGGAAACTTAAAACTACCAACATTAATGCCATAAAGCTACCAAATCTTGCTTTGTCTTTTATCACATACAGATTGACCAATACAAGATGTAAGTCAACAGAGACGATGAGGGATAGCTATGTTGAGAACTGCTATTTTAGAACATCAAAGAAGATGAAGCACAACAGGACCGTGGAGGTCGTCTAGAGCAAATCGATACTCCCGCTCTCTACGAACGATTTTATGGGCTTGTAGCGAATAATGTGTAGTACATTAGCCTCCATCTCAAACTCTTCTCTGTGACAACAGATATGACATCAGATCTATAAATTCTCAAGCAAAGAGTGAAAATTTCAAAAGGAGCAAAATGATATAGAAGAAAGAAAGTTACATCTTATTAGATGCCCTCTCTTCCTCATCCTCGAGCGGTATATGTCCGAGATATTCCTTGCTTTTGCAGACCACAAATGTGTCCAGTGGAGGTTCTGCAACTGAATTAGGAAAAAAAAATCCATTGAAACTTTAGGAACATATAATAAGTTCAATGTTACGTCAATAACATCTTAACTATGCTAATAATTACCAAGCGATAGACAAAGAGATGCTGAACTAAGTAAAAAATTTATCCTTGAAGAGTTGCCAAAGCAGGGCAATTTTTTTTGCCCCTCTTAATAAAAACTCCTGCCTCCGCCCCTAGGTGAAATGACGCCCTTGGCAGATTGGAAATGAAATCCTACATTGGGATTAATTTGAACTTTCCTTAATGTTGACTAACCTTACCTTATTATCACTATAACAATGTCACACAACACACCCTGTGAACTTCCGCACCAAGGCATAATCCTGAATACCTAAGGAGACCTTCAAAGAGCTCCTATGCAATGAAAACTGGAGGAATTCTAATCTCTTTAAATCCTAGTTTCCTAAAATATATTGTAGCTCCATTTATAAACTATATGATAAAGAAAATAATCAATGCTTCATTAGACAAAGATCCAACCAAATTAATCTAGTTGAAGAAATTGGACTGCGTCTATATACAAGGGAAAAGTTTTTATACACCCCGGGTGTAGGTATTCCTAATAACTATTAGCCATGTGGAGAGGGTGGAAGTGATGGGTCCCACTATTCTTTTATTATTGGTAATCAATACACGTGTCATGTTATTGAAGGAGTACGTTTTTTTTTTACATCGGGAGTACCAGGAAATTATCTCCGTATACAATATTATCTACAGATTCAAACTGATATAAATAACATAGGAAAGCAAACACGGCAAAAAAATGTGACCACAATGCTTTACGGAAAAATCAAAGAATTATTTTAAAGGTGTTTAGAGTGTACCCATGTCATCCTCTTCGCTTATTATGGATTGCCTCAAAATGTCCTGATAATTATTCGGTAATTTTGATAAAACGCTCTCTTCAAAATGATTTCTCATATCAAGACGACATCTGCAACCACAGCGTTAATATCAGAAGAACACAAAAAGCTTCAAACCTACAGTAGACTTATTATAGAAAGTGAACAAAATGAGACAGCCTTCACCTTTCAGCAAACGTTCTCTCTTCTTCAGAAAGACGTCTAGATAGCTCATCTGACTTTAAGATACAGAGCATGTATCTCTCAATCTGGTGAAGGAGAGATTATTTCAAAATTTAAAAGAAAGGAGAAGTAATAATATACATGAATGTAAATTGCAGCATTAACTTGTTTTCTAGATCCCTTCTCCATGCTTGTATGTAATATACACATTTATATTTCGGCGAGTTTCAAATGCAATGAAAGTTTTAAAACGCCCGAAGCCCCAAATTAAATAAAAAGTGAAGAAAAATCAACAAAAAGAAAGAAAAGCATAATTAGTTAAGTATGAAACAACATTAAACTATAAGTAAAGTTGTACCTTCTGTAACCTAACCCTGATATATGATCTCAACAGGAACTGAGTCCTATCAAAATCCATTTGGTATAGTGATACGATTAGGGGATCAGTACCACTCCTTGAATATTCCTCTATAGTTTCTTCCTGGGATTGGATGCAAATTGCTATCAATAGCAATAACCATGACTGAAGTAAATGTACTTACTTTACACAATTGACAAAAAAAAAAATTATATAGACATAGAAGTGAAGTTTCATGAATACCATTAATTGAATCTGCTCTTTGATTCTCCCAATCAACACTGACGCATAGGGCAGAATTTCAGGAGCGGCCTTTTCATTACGCCATGCCCTCTTTAGAGGCTCAACATCTGACATTGATGCCTCGAAATCATCTGTCTCTGACATTGACACCCCTCCCGAACCTGATGCCATGCTATCCAATTCTTTTGCTAATTATTCCAGACTATTTTCCTAATTAATGCTGAAATAAATTGAAATGAAGAAAAGTATATCAGTATTGGTACCAAATGAGTTTTAATATGATTTTAGATGAGCATCGAGAGGCCAGTACAATTAGAGACCACAAAAAATGGTCAAACTTGTTGCAGGAGACGGTAACTGAACCGGGATAATGAATCTACCCCGCTCCAACCTCATCTCATCCAATCTCTCAATATTTTTAAAAAAAAGATCAGGGATTGCTAACTTAGGTATGGGGAATCCACAATTCCAAGCAGTTACAATCCTACAGGAAATCATCATCATTATTCCATTCCAGTGATATAAACCTTAAAAGTTAAAGTAAAAGGAAGAAAATTGGATATTTTACTCATAACTCCTCCCGTTCCGGCTCAGCCCTTGGCCGCAAAAAGAAGAAATAATTAAAATCAATAGCTATGGTGTTTAATTGAGATTGGAACTCTTATTTCCCTTAGCACAAAGACAAAATCATTCTAAACTCTTGCTCTAAGGATATCTGAACCAAGTATAACATTAACTTGAGAATCAGATAGGAAAAAAGTAAGTGTTAAGAATATGTTGAAAATACTAAATTTACCGGCTTAAACTTTTAGGTCAGGTGGTGATTTAACATTAACCCAAGCACACCTCAACTAGTACCCATATAGACTCCCTTCCAGAAGGTTGAAGGTTCGAGTCATTCTCCCCAATTTGAAGTAATATAAAAAAAAAAACAGACATAAAAATAGGAAATCCTAAATTCAACATCCATGTCCACTGGTAAAGGGAGTGTTAAGAGTATATATATATAAAACATTACTGATGAACGAAATTTCAGTCCAAAACCAACGGAGAAACAGAAAATATCCCCCACCCACGATTATGCAAAAGAATCTGTGAGAAAGGCACTTAAATGATTAAATTGGGTTTCGTGCCCAATTCCTTTCCTTTCCTTTCCTTTCAGCCTCAAAATCAACCAAAAAGAAAAGAAAAATAGCAGATTCAATTTAGAGATATACTTACAGGGAGAGGAGAAGCTCGGATCTTGAAGAAAATAAGACTCAGGGCTGCGTATTCTAATGAGAGAGGGAAAGGGGAGGCCAAAATGGCGCGAAATAAACATCAGTCCGCCGGGATTTTTTTTTTTTTTTAGTGTTTTTTTATTTGTTTTAAATTAAAATGTAGTCATTTTTCAAATTTTATTAGTTGATTTAACGAATTTCTTTCCGTATATAATGAATGTTGAAAATTTTATTTTTTAAATTACCTGTTTTTAATATTCATTACTTCAATGAAAGAAAATCATGAAATTAATAAATTTAGTAAAAACTAACCAAACTTAAAAAGTTACGAAATACTAATTCAAAACATCCCAGTAACTTTTATAAAAAACAAACATCTGTCATTCTACATATAAGAGGAATGTTTTGAAAATGAATCCATTGATTTATTGAAAATAAATTTACTAATATAATGAAAAGCTTGCAATTATTAAAATAAATTAAACTTTTGCTATTTTTAAAATTAATGTGAAAAAAGTATTATTAAGTGTAATTTCCCTTATAATTTTGAGATATCACACAAAATTTATAAGTGTACTCGAAATAATATTTATTAAAAAAATTAGCAATTTTTTTTTTTACTTTTGAGATTAGTTTAGCCATTTTTTTTATTTAGTATAAATTGTACTAATCTCTTTCTTTTTTTAGAGATACTAATCTCTATTATTAGAGAATAATATTAATTTTTATAGAAAAAATGATATTAGTGAGATACATTGAAAATACGTATGCACAGCACACTACCACGGTTTTTTTTTTAAATATTTTAAATATATAATGTTTTTTTAATATATGAGAAGGGGAAAACTATCATATTCTGGTTAGTTAGTCGGCTTTCTTTAATCGGCGTGTGACATATAACCACTTTGTCATTAATAGGATATATGCCAACTCACGTATTTATAAATAATGTAAATAGATAAACTTATAAAAAAAAATGATGGTTTCGTATAATTGCAACTTATTTGTGAATGATTAACTATTACACTCAGCGGTTCATGCTTGTACAGTTATGTTGATGAAAGAAGCTTCACAAGACATGCGAGACTTGCTTCTTCTGCCAGCAGCCATCTGGCTGTTTTAATAGACTCGAAACTTAAACTGTTCGATTAGAGAAAATTGAATCATTTAAAAAGGACAATGACAAAATAACATCTTGAAGATAACTAAAATACACAAAATTTACAAGAAAAGAGAGTGGCTGCCCACATCATGCAATAAACAAACCAAACAAATATGTTCCTTCTTACCCATATCTTTCCATCTCCATGTTCTGAGAATTTGTTGAGCTCCTCGAACAATGAATATCAGAGGCCTTGACTCATCATAACGATCAGAATCCCAATTCTTAACGATATTACTGGATTCAAATTTCATTTCTCTCTTACTGAAGCACTCCTTAGTGAATTTGAAGAGAGTGAACGTAAATATGGAGCTAATAGCTCTCTGTAATCCTTGCGTATACTCCATAGTATCTCAGCACACCTCCTCATGCTAGGCCGACTTTGCCTCCGAGGAGCCAAGCATTGTAAGGCCAGCTCAAGAATCTTTTCCACTGCTAAATTATTTGCATCTGTTAGTTCCAGATTCGGGTCCAAGATTGTACTAGCCTCTCCATCAGTAAACTTCTTCATTGCCTGCATCAATCCAGGCTCTCTTGTTCATTAGGTACTTGGTGAATGAATAACAAACGATTTATTAGTTTCTTATTGTTTTATCTACATCATCATGGAGACTCTTTTAATCTTTTCGTTGTAGCTATTTTTTTTTTAATATCCAAGAAACTTGACTAATCTCAGAGGACAACTACCTGAACCTATAAAACTTGACGTGGAGAATCATATGATACTATCTTAGGTATGTGGCCACTCATATATTTAAACCAAAACCTCAAAATTTGAAGATAGCTCCTTGACCATTAGGCTTGTTAGTTTTTGTTGTAGTTATGATATAAACTTGTTCTAATATTTTTTTGGTAATAAAACTTATTCTAATATTGAAATAATGAGAGAGAGAAATCTTACCCATCTTGGAGTTACCCTTTGGTCAAGTTCACGTTTTGGTTCTAGGGGACGCCTGCCTGTAACTAATTCAACCAATAGCACACCAAATGAATAGATGTCACTCTTTTCTGTCAGTTGGTAAGTTCTAAGATATTCTGGATCCAAGTAGCCAGCGGTTCCTTTAACTTGGGTGGATACATGAGTTGCATCACTATCAGCAGCTAGTCTAGCAAAACCAAAGTCAGCAACCTTGGCTCTAAAATTTTCAGTCAGCAGAATGTTGGAAGACTTTATGTCCCTATGAATGATAGGGTGGTCTACAAAAGGAAAAAATTAGTCAGTCTTAACAAATTACAAGAAAATTGAAATGACTGATCTTATAGATTCAGATTTTGAAAACAAGAAACTAAAGTTAATAAAGTAGTCAGTGATGAGGGTGGTGCAACAAAACTCTCATACCAATTAGAAGTGGGGGAATCATGGGTTTATAAGTGAGGACAACGCCTTTAATGATATGAGACCTTTGATAGAACCAAAAAAAAATTGTGGAGGTTTAAGTCCAAATTGAATAATGTACTGAGAAGTTAGACGAGTTGGGTATTGACCAAACATCTATACCTGTGTACATATGAAGATAGGTTATTGCATGAGCCACATCAATTGCAATGTCGAGCCTTGTACCAAGATCAAGAATATTGCCATGAATACCTGCATCACATTTCATGGTTCAAAGAGAGTAAAAGAAAGACTTACAGAGAGGATGATAAAGCTGAGACAGATTAACTCACACTCTAAGTGCTCTCTGAGAGTGCCATTGGCAACATACTCGACAACAATAATTCTTTCGTCTTCGTGTTCCAGATATCCATAGAACTTGACCAGATTCAGATGTTCTACTTGTGCCAGTGTTAGGATCTCACTTTTAAATTCCATGCCCAGATTATTATCATGCAGATTCTGTGTTGGAAAGGTTGATGAAAAAAGATAGAATCTCAGTTAACAATGAACAGAGACTACGTTTAAAAAACATAGAGCCATAAAGCTTATAAGAATTCATATGTAAATTACCTTCTTAGCGCGTTTTATTGCCACTGTGATTCCATCAAGTTTGCCCTTGTAGACAGCCCCAAAACCTCCTTGACCAATTTTTGAAGCTGGGGAGAAGTTCTTCGTGGATTTGCGAATTTCATCCATAGTGATCTTTAAAGATCCAGGCTCTCTTTCATGTGTTGACTGATTTAAATTGGAATGGCTTCCTCGCCTAGATCCTGGTTTTCCATTGCCTCTATGACTGAAAGCATCTGATATAAATGTGAAATTAGACATAATTAGCTTAGACAAAGCTGTTACCCTAAGCAATTTTCAGCTCAGGGTAACTGATTATTTTCAGAGCTTTCCAACTCTGTTTCGAAAAGTTAACTAATTCCTATTGAATTTCCCTCTCTTTATCTTACAGTCGAGCATAAAATTGCTAAAAAATTCTCATGAGATAGCAGAATATAATTCGCACAAGACAAATTTTCAGATAACCACAATCGTTTCTTTGAGAATCCACCATCACAGTCCGATCATCAATTAGAAACAGAAAAACAAGCTAAGAGAACAAGATTTCGCAAGGACCGCAAGCTTTCAACGGAAAACAATGCAGAAAATAAAGAATTGAACAAAATTCGTAATCCATTTCGCCGATCAAAAATTTTTGTTACAAGGAAAACGAAGTTGCAATAAACATCAGCTCAATAGCTCCAAGAAGAATCATTCATTTTCCTAGTAAAAAAAAAAAAAAAAATCACAGCATCTGATTCCCCTCGTTCAATTTACATCAGCTTAATAGCTCATTCATTCATCAATTTCTCAGTTACTATAAAAAAAATCAAAACAAAGACAGTAAATCCATTCCAAAGCTTCTGATTCCCCTCGCAACACGCAAAACAATATCAAGATAATTAAAGTATTACCTGAAGGAGGAGGTTTAAATTCTTCACTAAAATCCATTGAACTATCCTTCTCCGGCGGAGTAAAGCAAGTAGCGAAAGCTCCAGCAACGGACCGAGCCGCAGCTTTAACCGGATTACGGCGAGAGCGGCTGGACTCCGGAGTAGATGAATAAGTCAGGACTCGGCGCGTAGAGGTAGTGAAGAGGCGTCCTCCGGTCATCGGAGCTAGATTTACGGCCACCGTACCATGGATTAGGGCTAGACATTTACGTGAAAAGATTATAACTTGCCAAACATAGAATTGAATAGAAATGGCGATACCTTCTTTAGCTACTGACGTTGGTTGAGAAAGCAATAAAGAGACGATCATCAAATCATAATAGTCAAAATTTTACAAGTGGATGACGCTAACGTATACCGAAGGTTCTGATTGGCCAAATCCCAGCGGTTTACTAATGTGCGCCGTCAAAGTTTCCGACCGATACGCGTAAAGGGAAGGGAACGATTTTTTTGTCAGTTTTAGAGGATCAAAATTCAAATCATATTCAACGGCGTCGTTTAATTGGATGAATTGGGGAAAAATTCTCTTATTACTTATTTTATTACTATTATGTTTGATAATAGTTTTTTATTATTATTATTAATGTTAAAGATTAGATGAGACACTCTTGTTTATGGATGATTTTTTTCAATTAATGATTATATCAAATAATGGATAATAGTTCCATGATTTTTTTTAATCTACTTTAACAAAAATATATAAAAAAATTGTTAATTTAATTTCCTTAAATTTCTTTTGATATGGATAATGATTGATATTTTTATTTTTTTATTTTTATGCCTTGTTAGGTGCTATTATCATTGAAAATTCAAAATTTTCAATAAAAGAAATATATATGAATCATGCATTTTTTACATTCTCCCATGCCCCGCCGTATAAATGGGATGGAGTTCGGGGTGGGAGATGGGATTAACTGGGGCGAGATGGGGTGGGAAAAATACACCCCTAATAGTAATATTATAATTTTTCGACAAATTGGGGTGTGTGAGTTTAATATGACATAAATCTTCATGCATTGGATAATAGGGTGGATAATTTTTATTTTGCAGTGTTATGAAGAAGTAACTTACACATTAACTTAAGTTAGGTGGATGAAGTTGACATACTTTTTATAATCTAAATGTAAATGTGGTTTATTTCAAGAAAACACGTAGATGTGATCTAAATATGTACATATACATATAACTCAATTATAATGTTTTTTTTAAGTAATTTCAGAGGTTTGATTATTACGCTTCATAAAGCATAAAAACTAACTATGAATTAAACTGTTATAAAATTTAAACAAAAGTATTTTAAGTTTTATCTTTTCTCAATAAGGAGGTCGGATGTCACTCTTATCGACATAAGTTTATTTCATATTGTAAATTTTGAAAGGATTATCTTTTTTTAATCTATTTACTACTAGGGAAAGGTGTACAACCAATAAACGAATATTAAAAAATAATATATTTTAGATGATTTTTTTAAAAAAAAAATTGCTACATACGTGGCTTAATATTAGCTACAATAAGTATGGGAAGTTTACTTAAGTGGTCAAGTTTGTATTCGTGAAACTTATGTTTTTATCACGACGTTGAACAATTTTAAGATAAAAAAAATTATAATTATTCGAGCATTAAATATTATATACTTAGCCCATACGTCAACTAACTTTGATTTTTTTTGCAAGTCAAGTGATTATGACATAATTAGAATATAGTTCTAAAAAAATTAAATCATATTTTTACCCACGACTACAAGTATGAAAATTCACTTAAGGGCAAAGGAAAAATGGAGAGGTTGGATTCTAAGTTAATCAAAGAGGGAGCTTGTAAGTTAAGGTGGAAATTGTGAAGCATCTAAAATAATGATTTTGAATGGTCAGATATTGTGAAGTGGAGAAGTACACAACACAAGAATCCAAAAAGGTTGCTAAAGTATACCCCATTTTATAAGGAAGACCATTTTAGTCAACATCCCAATTAAAGTAATGCTTAAAATAAATAAAAATTTATATTAGAGTCTTTTACATCTTTAAATGTTTGAATTATAGGTTTGAGAAATCTTATCATTCCGATTTAAATTATGGGTTTGAGAAATTTGATTTTTATAGTTTGGAGTTGTAAACTATAAATTTATATAACTTATGTTTACAGTGACGGATCTAGAAACTAAACTTAGGAGGGGCACATATTAATAATTATAAAATTAAATTCATTACTCCAACATTGTTTATACTCAAATATCCAATTTATTTAAAATTATATTCTAGCTAAATATTGAAAACAAAAATTATTAACTTTTTCATATTAAAAAATGATTTAATTAAATATATTAGATAATGGAGGAAATTATTAAAGTAATTTTAAGAATATCGAAAGGATATTATTATACAAGAAAAAGAAATTGAGATAGTTACTCAAGTAAAAAAAATATATAATTACTTATATAGCATTTATAAATTTACCAAAATAACATAAATAAATAAAAATCATATTTGAAATATGCAATTTGAGATAAATTTTGAAGAAAAAAATTGATGTTTTGTTACAAATATAATGATGGATTTTCATTTTACATCAAATAAAGTAAACTAAAAAATGGTAAGTTTATAATTTATACCCCAAATTTTTGTAAGAGGTGTTAATTAAATTACATTATATATTTAGAGGTATAAAAGTCTTAGTAGATAGTTTATATTAAATTCTTTAAAATATCAATTTATTTTTATGAAATCCTGAAATAAAATAATTACAAACAAATGAATATATTTATAGTAGGGTATAGAGCCTATTAGGCCATTGACTTCAAACCTTGTCCTATAAATGAAAATTTAGCAAAAATATATGGTTGGTTGAGGGGGGGCACGTGCCCCCTCTGGTCCTTGTATAGGTCCGTCCGTGTATGTTTAGTATATGAATTTTTACACGGTAAAAAATTTATATTTATGAAAAGAAATTGAAAAATGATTATATTATAATAAATTTACGTGTTTAAAAAATAAGATAATATATTATAACAATAAAACATATGAAATAAGTTGGTAATCTCTATACCTTAGCCGGAAGAAACATCAAAAGTAGAAAGGGCGTGGAAAGAAAGATTCAATCCATTTTTTACACATAGCACACTAGGTATTAGTGGTGAAAGCTAGAATTATGACCCCACTTCCTCACCCGACTCTGCCAAGCTGAATAAATAGGGTGGCAGATTTTTTCCTCCATTTACACTCCGTCTGGCCCGTTTATCTATTTTATTTTTTTTTCTTATAATTTAATTTTCTTAAGTTTATTTTGATATGGATAATGATGAAGAGTTTTACTTATTTATTTTTATGCTCTATAAGGTATTATTATCAATGAAAACAATTGATTTTTGAATAAAAAATTGATTTTTGAATAAAAAATTTATGAAATCGTGCATTTTTCATATTCTTACCCACCCCATTTAATAAACAGGGAGGGGATAGAGTTAATTGGGGCGGAGCAAGTGAAGAAAAACATCTTAAACGTGACGGGGTGCTCGCCGTTGGAAGTAAACGGGGGATGCCATGGATAGTCTATTTTCTATTCGGAGTGGGGATTTGATCCGTTATTTTTATCAATTTTATATTTTGGAGTCTTTTAAATTTTTTAAATTATATATTGTTTTATAAATTCATTTTTACCTTTTGTTTTGATCCTCCAAGCTTTTAAAATCAAACCCCATTTTATTAGTTACAATTTTGATCTTGTACATTTAATTCTCATTCTTAAATATCAAATGCCTTATAATAATCTTCACACTCGGAACAAATAGGAAATTCATTATGTTCTACAAAAATATTTCATTAAAATTTATGAGCAACATGATGCCTTATTTAGATTATCACTATGAAACTTGATAAAATTTGAGAATTAAGATTAAAAATTAAAACTAAAATATCAAAATAAATAAACTTAATAAACAACATTCACATACCAATAATTTAACCTCCATGATTTTAGAGAACAAAAACAGAAAATTGACAAGAGTCTACGACTAAATATCAAGCCAACATGAGCATAGCTCAACTGGTTTGACATATACTCCATTCTCCTTGAAATCAAATGTTCGAGTCTCCCCTCCCTTACTTTGATGTAATCTCAAAAAAAAAAAAAAGACTAAATATAAAAAATCCCAACAAGCTTAAGCTATAAAATAGTAAAAATCAAGTTACCAATACTATCTCGATAATATTATCATATAATTGATAAAATTTTAACATATTTAATATGATATCAAAGTAGAAGACCCTAAATTTGAATTATGTAATGACATTTTCTCCTCTATTTATTAAAAATTATACATATTCGGGTATAGTGTAAATATTTAAGTTTACACGTGAGCGGGAGTGTTGAGATATATGATTAATTTTACGTTTATTCAACTTAAATTTTTAGATTTTGTATTGATTTAACTAATTTAATATTTTTATAGTTTAGACATTAGACTTATAATCTAGTATACTTTATAACATTAGATTCTCTTGCATTAAAAATTATTAAATATAAATGGTTTCATATATTATTTAGTTTTACGAGTCACAATGTTTTATGTAGAATCGAAAGTGACATTAGTGTCATTGTCTTTTTTTTTTTTAAAACAACATTAGTGTCATTGTTTTAATAAAACCAGTTATGCTGACGAATATTATTAGATGTGAAGGTTATCGCTACTTTTTTTTTAGGGAAATTTCATTGGGTAGCAGATTTTTTAGCAATATTTAAAAATATAGCATTTTTAAAAAGTATTTGCAAATATAGCAGATTTTTAAAAACTCCCATTCATGTGATCAGAGATATCAGTGATAACTTATAAAATAATCAGTGATTATTAGTGATTCATGCATAAAATATCAAGTTTGAATATTTTAGTTACGAATTTAATTTTTCTGCTATTTTTGAAAAATATGTTTTTTTACTGCTATTTTTATAAATATTGGATATATTTTTCTTACTTTTTGAAAGAGCCCTTTTTTTAATCAAATATCTATGAACATATTTTATCATATTGGTTGCTGCTTAGCTGGTTTGGAAAGCCCATATGTGCCCGATGAATTAAATCCGGCCCATAGAAAATTATGAAGGCGAAAGGACCAACTTGGGTTTTATGTTGGTAAGTTTCATAGCTCGTTTGATATTGATTTTGAGCGATTTTTTTTAAAATACCTTTAAAAATTAAGAGAAATTTTATTGGGTAGCAGATTTTAATACAATATATATAAAAATAGCAATATTTACAGATATAACATTTTTTATTATGTTAATTAGTGATCAACAATGATTAATGTGTATCAGTGATAAATTTAGTGTAAAAATATGTAATGCAATGTTTATCATTAATTTATCTGATCAAAATTTATTATATTTATAAATATTTTTAAAACGGCTATTTTTATAAATATTATTAAAAAAAATCACTAGATTTACGAATGGCCCTAAATTTAGTTAATAACATGAAAAGCTAATGTTATGTTGATAATATTATTATATAATTAAGAGAAATTTCATTGGGTAACAGAATTTTTAACAATATTTAAAAATATAGCATTTTTAAAAAGTATTTGCAAATATAGCAGATTTTTAAAAACTCTCATTCATATGATCAGAGAAATCAGTGATAACTTATAAAATAATCAATGATTACTATCAGATAATCAGTGATTCCTGCACAAAATATCAGTAAATCAATGATTACTTATCAGTGATTACTTGTGAAGATATTACTAATTACTAGTGGCAATTTTGTAATTTTTACGCGCGAATTAAATTTTTCTGTTACTTTTGTAAATAAATTATTTTACTGTAATTTTTATAAATATTAAACCTATTTTTACTATTTTCGCAAGAGGCCCTATAATTAATGGACCTTACATATAAGCGAAACCAACAACTGCATTGCATTCACGCACGCACACGCAATGACACTATTTTCCCTCAACGTAGGTCCAATAAAAATGGCTTTTTTTCTCAATTTTGTTATGATTTTTCTCAACATCATGTCGATTATCGTGTCTGTTCATATTGATTTCGGTTAAACCAAAAAGCATTGAAAAGCTTTTATTTAAATCGAGAATAATTATTATTAATTTAATTTATCAATTTAAAAAAAAAAAGCTGTATGGCAATTTGGCATCAGCAATCAGCTCCTGAAAAGCAAAGCTGCAGTTTCTTTCGGTTTCATTTTCGTTTTCCTCCGCTGGGTCTGTAAGAAGTAAGAAATCTCCCTTTTACTCCAATTTTGATTGATTCATCCTAATTTTTCAAGTTCTCATTAGGGTTTTTTGTTATTTGTTTTTGCTGATGAGTAATGATTCTGTGATCTGGGTTTTGCTTGGTTTGCTGATTTATGGATTGATTTTCTTTTTTTCCCATTCTTGGTATTCGGTAGATTAATTTTGCAGTGGAATGTTTTTTACTCCTTTTGGGATTAGATGAAATTTAAGTTTCAGAAAGATTTGTAAATTTGTAACGATTTAGAGATGATACTGGAAGTGTATAATTGATGCATGGAAGCTATTTGATTATCCAAATCATAGTTTAGTTAAGACAGTATATATCTGTCCATAACGAGATATCAGTATTCAACTCAAAAGTTTAAGTTATTGAGTTAAGATAAATTTTAAATTTCCACCATATTCTCCACATTCTCCTCGCTTGTGGAATCAAATATTAGCACAAGGTTCAATCATGTAGACTATTAATAAATGTGAAAATAAGAATGTGGAGGCTTGAACTTAGGAACTCCTGTGATCCTGTATTATATCACGATGAAGCTTGAGTGAAACTAAGCGGAGGTCCGAACCGACTAATGTTGAAGTATCGGTGGATTGGTTGTGGTTTTTCCTAATATTGACAGGGAATGGGCCTTGTCTGGTATATTAGAATCAAAAGTTTAAATTATTGGGTTAAGATGAATTTAATATTCTTTTTTGCTTATTCTCACCCAGCAGTGGTACGATATTGGCAATATCGGTGGGGTGAGGTGGGTAGGAAAATTGCTTCATGACCTTTATTTTGTTGGCTTGCTACCATATCTTCTCATTTAGCGATAAATTTTTGTGGCTGGATACCTTATGATATTCATTTAATCAGATCTCAATTTTAGTTATTTTTCACGTCTCTGTTTGCTATTCATTTGAATCCTTGCCTTTTCTCTTTCTCCCTTAAAGTCTAATGTTCAAAACAATGCCTGATAACAGGATACCATGTTCTAATCACTTCTGATTGGGTTAGAGAAACAATCGAAAGAATGGGAGGCTGCTGCTGTTCAACCAGAAAAGCTCATTTAAATGGAACTCCAGTATATTACTATGTCAGTACATTTGCCTTACCATCATATTCAAGGTCCATCGTTATTTGTAGCTATGCAAATACTTAGTTCCAAATTATTTACTCCTGACTGCAGTGTCCATTGGCTCTGGAGGAGCATGAGTCATCAGAAACTTATAGCGGCACTGCCTCTATAATCGCTGCAGGACATATGGTTGATTCAACCCTGGATTTTTCAATACCAAACACTTATCGATCCCCTCCTGCACCCCTCCCATATGATGTGGTTTTGAGATATCCACAACGCAAAGAACTTAACTCTATCAAAGAAACAATTTGTGGATGCAGTTTAAAAACATCACCGACAATGAAAATTGTTGGGGAATCAGACAATAAGTCTCAAGACAGCCCTTTTCTTGGAGCTCCTCCGCGGAAACTGGAACATCTGAAGTCAAAGGACAGTGCTCCAATCCCAGTAACTGAAGAAGACGATGTCTGTCCCATTTGTCTCGAAGGTACAGCCGAATCAGCATCTTGAACAACCGTTACCTTTCTGCAATTCATTTTCATTGCTATTTCTTGAAAAATCTAACCAAATCCATTTTTTGAGAATTCATGTCTACTTTATTAATTTACATCTTACAACATATTGATCTCGCATGTAGAGTATAATTCAGAACATCCTGAAATCATTACAAAATGCAAGCACCAGTTTCACCTCTCATGCCTCCTTGAGTGGACAGAAAGAAGCGACGCCTGCCCTCTATGTGATACGGTTGGTTACTTCTAACAAGTTTCATGTATGATGATCGAGTTGAAATTTTCATCTTGTTTTCCAGAATGACTGCACAAAGGAATTCAGCATTTATGAAAACATCATATTTCTTGCTCATTAGTTGCATGCTGTTTTTTAATTCATTTGGTTTATCTCTCAGTTCCTCCTCATTTGTTGATGTAGGATATGATGTTTGAACTACCATAACTCAGCAGACCCTTCTTGCTCTTTTGAGACCATAACTTTTCTGGTCCTTAAAATTGAAGCTTGCGAGCTTTGTTTTCAATACTGAACATGGCATTGTTCAATGGAGGGTTTTTTTTCTCTTCTTCAAATATTATGGCTGTAAATATTTCAATCATAGCTGTTAATTTGCTGTAATCACTTGATTTTATACATTGGGGGGTGGATAATGTTCTGGTACAAAACTTGGGTTGTTTTTCAAGACTACCCTTTGCAATTTATATCAATTTTTATATTCTACAAAATTATTGTATCAAACCACCACCTATTTATTTAAAATTAAATTTCCAATTCTTAGTTATTGTTCAAGGTCATTTTTTTTTATAAGGTACAAAATGAATATTGGTGTAGTGGTAAGTAAGAAGAGGGTAGGGGCTGGAATCTCACCCTCTTCAATTCCCTTTTTCATATATAAAAAATGTCATTTTTCATAACAATGAAAAACAACCCAACCACAAATTGACCCAGTGGTTAAAGGATTATTTTTTTTACCCAAAATTTAGAACTCATGAGTTTTAACCATGTGTGAGTCTGTAATCACCTATCTAAGATATTAATTTACGAGTTTTTCAACGTCAGGTGATAAGGTGGTGTGGTTCTCTTTTGAGAAGTCGAGCAACTGCTATAAAATCAAACTTCACTGAATCACAAGCTAATAGGCCCAAATCATCATTGAATCAAATCCTGTTACCGTTTCGTTGTTTTAACTCTTATCCTCAGGTTTTTTTTTCTTTTCAAATTATAGAATCAATGGAGCTAGTAGATGTCTTTTAGATCTCATTTGAAAAATAAAAAAACACTAGTCTATCAAACCAAACTCAATGGTCGACCACAACATTGAATTAAAAAAAAACAGTCCATCTATTTTATTTTATATAAATTGGGGTTTTTTTCTTCTAATTTTATGGGTGTTATTACGATTATAAGAGGAAAATAATATATTTTTCGTATAATATAATGCCAAATCTGTGAGAAAAATTTATTGCTTACTTGGTAATCAAAATTAAATATTTCATTTAAATCAAAAAATTAAATTATTGATTACCCATTCAATATTTAACTATGAACGCTTTAAATTTTAAATGTTTATATTCATACTAAACTATATAAACTTCTGTTAACGAGAGATTATTGGAAGGGGCGGCTGGCTGCCCCTCCCAAAAAGTGACATCTGCCACTATGAATTGAAACAATAACAGAACTTGATTTCCGTTTATCTTATAAATGCCAGACTTTTTTTTTTCCTTCCAATTGTGTCGGTAGGCTTCAGTTTATTGTAAAAAAAAAAAAAAGGCATTTCCAAGTAAAAGAGTTGGTAAAATTATTATTCAGTTTTATTATTAAAAAAATCATTTCCAAAAGATAAATTCTTTAGAAATTAACTCTTTATAGTGATTAAAAAAAAACTTTATGAATATGATTCCCAAACTATTATTTAAAATTGTGTTATATTATTTTTAAGTTTAAAAATAAATATTTTATTTTATATTTTCATTTACCTATTAATTCAAGAATATCACAGAGGTAAATTATTTTTTATTAAAAATATAATTCATAATTATATAGAAGAAATAAATATAAAAAATAGTAAAGAACATATACAAAAATACCAACCTTTTGTTTTGAAATTATTTTTAAAAAATTATTAAGCTAAACAAATTTAAAAAGTGTAATCTTTTTTATTATTATTTCATAATATTATTTTAGTTCAAAACGTCATTTTTTCCATGTTAATATGTTAAATATATATATATTTTTGGTCATATTAGTACAATTTGACAAATCTTAATATCTTAAAAGTGACAAAAGTGGAGAATCTTTACATTCCATTTTTATCCTCAATTTTATCATTAATGCCCATATTACCCTACTATTTTTAACTCTCCTATTCTCTAATGACTTCCATCGATTGAAGAGTGAAGTGTCATTAATTGGATTCATGAACATTGGTAAAGTTCAATGCTAATTCTGAACCTCGATTGACAAGATTTTAAATAGATTCATGAACATTGGTATTTTTTTTCTTATAAAAGCATGGGATTGCGACGTAGAGTTCCTAAAATAAAAAAAAACAAAAAAAAACAGACTACTAATTAATATTTAATCGAGTTTAGTGTTAAACTCATATCCATTTATATTCTTATTATTGTTTATATTTTTGTGTGTGAGAGAGATCCATTTTTTTCATACCTTTGCTTTGCTTATGCACTATTTGAGAAAATAGATGGTTTTCCTCTCTAATCATTTTTGCTCTATTAAATCGTTACAAAACCATAGATCAACCTGAGATTTGTTGAAATATTATGGTGATTGGAATGGAGCGCGGCCCTTTGAGGTTTTCCATTTAACATTGATATATGGTTTCCCTAGCTATGAGTCGCTCTGAATGTTTTAGCACAAGTCGTTTTTACATATGGAAAGAGAAACTATATAAAGAAAAACAAAAAATCTCCTTGCCGTGGCGATGGAAGCGTTCACCAAATTTCTTACGAATTGGGGGCGCCGACGCCCAACTTGCATATGCCATATTTGAATATTTTCCTTCCCCCAACTTTTGAATATATTAACACAAAGCGATTTTAGTAAGTGTTGAATTATGTAAAGTTGTTTCACTATATTGATTTTAGCTTTAACTCTTCTTCAATTATGTGGTTTTTTTTAAATCTTTTAACTTGGAGAGTTTTTGGGTGTGTTTATTTTTAATCACCATTCACCATTATTCTTCAAGCATTTAATTGAGTTTTTGAGAAATAAGAATGTGGATTTATGGTTTTGTTAATGGATATTTAATTCTTCATTTTAAGTGGAATGAGAAGGAGAATTAGTTTTTTAAAAGTAATGCTAAATTTTATTAAATTATTTACTTTGATGATTTAGTTATTGATGGGTTTCAAAGTTTCTTTTATGGAATAATGGAGTTCATCAAATTCTGACATAAATGGGTAAATAACTGAATAAATTTTCAAGTTAAATAGAATGATAAGTATATTATGTAAAAAGAAAATTGAATTAATTGAATTATAAAAAAAAATCTCTAAATCACTATATTGAAGCCAAGGATAACAAATTCAAAATGACGAAATTGTTGAAACTGAAAGGTGAAAATTCACTCTTATTCTTATTTGAGTATTATTAAATCTTTAGTATTCTACGTAAATTTTTTTCATGCATTTCTTACCTTCTTAGTTTATCTTTTAAATTACATAATTTATACTCTTTATTATTCTTAATATAATAATAATGATAATAATATATTAAAAAAATCAGAATAAGAGTCAATTTTTACCTTTCGGTTATACCCTCAATTAATTGTTCATGAAAGGCAAATAAGTTGAATGAGTTTTTTGTGCTTCACGAGGAGACCATTCAAATCAAGCACGAAAGCTGGAATAGTTTGTGATCAAAAGAAAGGACTTGATAGAAGAAGTAGGTGCTACATTTCATGCTAAGCGTCGAAGAGAATGAGATGAGTTTTAGAATTCATTCATTGTTTATTTCATGTCTCCACATTCCAAAATGTTGATTTGGTTTGTTTTTATTTTTCAAAAAGTGACAGCTTTAAAATGAATTAGTGATTCGCAAACATTGTTTTTTTGTTTTCTAATTTGAGTATTAAACGGAGTATTGTTTGACTTTTAGTTTTTTCTTAAAGTTTTTATTTTCCACTAATTTTAATTGTTTCAAATTATTCAAGTTCTTGCTCAACTATTTTGATTCTACTCTCGACCATTTATCTTCTCGATTTCCTTTCCATATTTGCCCGGTCAATTATGATGATAACGATAATTTCTTCGTTTATCTTAATGTGTGATTCTAAGCACTTATTCCTCATAAACTTTATTGTGATTTTAGACTTAACTTTTTAATTCTTTATACACTATGCATTTTTATTCTAAATAATTTATCACCGTATTTTTTTATAAATCATTATTATGATTTCGAGAAGCAATTGCAAAATTCAACATATTTTGACGGACCATCAATTCTAAGGTCGATTGTGTGTATCCAGGAAAATACATGTCCTATAAAATATCAAAGTTGTGTACATTTAAGTCTTAAAGCAAAATAAATTCAATTAACCCTTTTATAATTATGCCCCTCTACCTCAATAAATTCTAACCCTTTCAATGAAAATGTTTATTAATTATAACCATCTTTAGATTATTAATAAAAAAATTGATGTTTATTTCATTGTACTTAAAAAATTCCCTTATTTTTTATATTCTTCTTAAGCTTTTTGATATTTGTATTTTCACTTAAAAATATAAAATGCATGCGCAACGCCTCTTTTACTAAAAAAGGGAATAAAATAAAGTTCAAAACGGAGAATTTTTGTAATTGGCCATCTCATTCTCTCTCCATTACCAAAAAAGAAAAAAAAGGAAACGGCGAGGTGAATTCCGTTCCGTTTATTGTACAGATGTCGCTATTTTGAGGGTAGCCACATTATACCCGCCCTTGGAATAATCTCTCTCTATTAACACCTCTATAATTTTTCGTATCAAATTTTTCTAGTTTTCTAAAATTTAAGAAGGATTAGACTATAAAAATTAAAAACCAAAAACAGAAAATGAAATAATTATGGGCCCGTTTGGTAACCTTCTCAATTTCTGTTTCTTGTTTCTATTTCTTATTTTTTAAGAAATTGAGTTGTTTAATCCTTCTTCTTGCTTTGCTTTGCTTCATTTTTTAAACACTTCAAAAAAAATTAGAAAATTTAGAAACAACAAATTCTTGTTTCTTGTTTCTTATTTCTCTTTCTTGTTTCCAAAGTTTTCAACACATTAATGAATTATTACGTTGACCCATTTTGACTTATAAAATATATTATAAATATACAAAAATTATATTAATCTAATATTTTTAAATATATCATTTAAAATTGTAAAATTTTCAAAATATTTTTATTTTTTTTAAATGAGAAACAGAAATAAGAAATAGTTACCAAACACATTTCTGTTTATTTTTTCTTTCAGAAACAAGAAATAAGAAAAAGTTATCAAACATGTTTCTGTTTCTCTTTTTAAAAAAATAGGAACAAGAAACAAGAAATAGAAATAAAAAACAAGAAATGGAAACGAGGAAGGTTACCAAACGGGCCCTATATGTCCCGTTTTTACAAATTAAAAGCTACACATCTAATCTCTCTCTCCCTCTCATGTTTCTTTCACTGGCTGTCCTAAATTTTAGCATGCATCCCATAATTTTAATTGCTATCCTTTAAAAATATCAGAAAATGATTTTTTTTTTTTTGAGGAACTACCACTTTCTCTCTGAACCAAGAGAAACTCAGAGAGATTAAAATTAAACTTAGAACCCAAAAAAAAGTGTATTTTTACTACAAACCTTTAAAAATAGGGACAGCATTTTAAAAAATGGGCTCATTGTTTGCTGCTACTTCAACACCATTGCTAGATGAGATCTCAGCCATTGAAGCTGCAGAATTGCTTGTATCAGACGATGGAGATTATCCACCCATAAGAGATTTTGATGATGCCAAATATATTTGTTATTTGGAATCTAGAAAGCTTTGGAAAATTGCAGGTCCCATTGCATTTAATATTTTGTGCAATTATGGGATTAATTCATTCACCATTATCTTTGTTGGCCATCTTGGAGATTTGGAGCTTTCCGCAATTGCTATTGCTTTGTCTGTTGTTGCCAATTTTTCCTTTGGTTTCTTGGTCAGTTTCTTTAAACCTTAATTATTTACATTTTATTCTTTCCTTCTCCATCAAATATAAATTGAAATGGCTTAAAACGGTTTCATAAGGAGACGTTTGCTTCACGGATTTGGACCGCTCTATTTATACCGTTATATTAATTCTTTAGAACCTGTGAATTTTCTTCTATAATGTTGAAATATATGTACCTACCAACCAAATAAAATTTTTCCAATCTTAGACTATAATATATTCTCAGGGTTGTCAAATCCGTTAAAAAAAAAGGCACCCGGAGAGATGTTTGTTTTAGAGTATGATTCATGATTTTCTATAATATATAGACTTTTATAGATCACATGACATTTTTTAAAGGTATGGGTGTCTAAAGTATAGTACTTTTTTAACTTTTATATATATATATATATACCAAAAATAAACTATATAAATTAAAGACTTAACAAGCTTAAGTTACAAAAATCTATGTATCTAAAACCCACAAACCAAACGCTCTCTGATAGTTTTTTTAACACCGTTCTCAAACAGCGGGTTAAAGTTTGTCAACTAATACAATGTTACCACACAGCTTGGCATGGGGAGTGCACTTGAGACACTATGTGGGCAGGCATATGGTGCAGGGCAAGTCGATATGCTAGGCGTTTATATGCAGCGGTCATGGATGATCCTGATCGCCACCTGCCTCGCTCTCTTGCCATTGTACATATACGCCACTCCGATCCTCAAGCTCCTAGGCCAAGAGCCTGACATAGCAGAACTTGCTGGTGAATTCACAGTTCAAATCATCCCCCAAATGTTCTCATTAGCCATCAATTTTCCGGCCCAGAAGTTTTTACAGGCGCAGAGCAAAGTTGGGATTCTGGCTTGGGTTGGTTTTGCAGCTCTTGTATTTCACACCATGGTTCTGTTTCTCTTCACTAAGTTCTTTGATTGGGGCACTGCTGGGGCTGCTGCCGCCTATAATTTGTCAGCATGGGCCATTGCTTTGGCTCAGGTGGCTTATGTGGTTGGCTGGTGCAATGAAGGATGGAAAGGATTGTCTTGGCTTGCATTTAAGGACATTTGGGCCTTTGTTAGACTCTCCATTGCTTCAGCTGTGATGATTTGTTTGCAGATTTGGTACTTCATGACTATAATTGTTCTTACTGGTCACCTTGCTAATCCCATCATTGCCGTTGGTTCACTTTCGATATGGTGAGATCTCTATTACGTGATAGTTCAACTGACAAAATCTAGTTGGTTTAAAAGGTTAGTTTGTTACATTATCAGCTTACCCTCTTTAGCTTTCTTGTTTCAGCATGAATGTCAATGGCTGGGAAGGCATGTTATTCATTGGAATAAATGCAGCTATAAGGTAAAAACTTTTATCCCTTCTTTTACCAGTTCTCTCTTCTTTGCATCTACTGATGGAGACTCTTGGGATCACATGCTGTTAACTTTATCCGCAGCGTTCGCGTTTCAAATGAACTCGGATCTGGACATCCCCGAGCAGTGAAATATTGCGTCGTCGTCACAATCCTAGAGTCTCTCCTCATTGGCATTATTATGGCGACGGTTGTGATGGCAACAAAAGACTATTTCTCTGTCATATTTACGGAGAGCGAAGAAATGCGACAAGCCGTGTCTCGTCTAGCATTCCTTCTTGGAGTAACAATGATTCTCAATAGCATCCAGCCAGTAATATCAGGTGTTGCTGTTGGTGGAGGCTGGCAAGCTTTAGTTGCCTATATAAACTTGTTCTGTTATTACATTGTTGGGTTGCCTATAGGTTTTTTCCTTGGTTACAAAATTGATTTAGGAGTAGAGGTAAAGTTGAAATTGCTTCAAACAATCTGAATTTTTAGTCCATATCAATTTTGCATATTGATTGAGTTTGTTTCTGCAGGGAATTTGGATTGGTATGATTTCTGGGACCATCTTGCAGACATTGATTCTCTTGTGTATTATTTTAAAAACCAACTGGGATAAAGAGGTATGATTGAAACTAAAAGTCCATTTAGGATAACTTTTGGAATTGTTTAAAAGTGTTTTTTAATGGTTATGAAAATCACTTTCTTTATTAAAAACACTTTTAAATACATTTCCAAAGTTATCCTAAACGGGCACTAAAAGCTTTACAGTTGTTTGGATACTGTTTTCGAAAGTAGCTCTCTTTTTTTAAATGAAAACGTATTTAGATAACTGTTTTTTAGAGTTGTTTTCTCAATATTTTTTTTGGCTTTTTTTCATGAATAATCTATATTTTTAGTAAGACTATGTTTTATATCTCAAAAGTGAAACCATATATTGTGAAGTGTAACTTAATATATAAATATTTTTATAAGTTGTTTTGAAAACTAAGAGCAGAAATAACTTTTAAAAGTTGTGTCAAACAACCTCATTGTTTTTGCAATGAACTTCGACCACTTTACGCATAAACTTGCACGTCTTTGAAATCCATTTAAAAAAATCAATATTGATGGAAATGTCTTTCATACTCACAAACATATGATCCTCTAGATTTTTAGTTTTATTTCGAGACGGGACTTCATCGTGTAACCTAACAAAAGATAATCGTTTGAATTCGATAATTTTCAGGTAGAACAAGCGATGGAGAGAATGCAAAAATGGGTGGGAGAAGATATAATCTCTGATCTAAGGTGATAACTTGCCAGTTTTCTTCCCTTACAATCAATGGCATCAATGTGAGCTCAAAATGCCAGCTTCTTGCTGTGTATTAGAGACTGTTTCTTATAGTCATGAACTCAAAATACCAGCTTCCAGCTGCATTACATACATGGCTAACTAATTATCAAAGCAAGAAATGTACCACAAAAATTGTAGATTTGTAAATAGAAAAACTGACCATTTAATTGATGAATTAGAATGAGACACAGAGATCATTTCTTAACATAGGATATTGTTGTTATCAAAGATGGTGTGATTTCGATTCTTGTAAAAAATAAATGGGACATTATTTTTTTTTTACTCTTTTCATTTTTCTTTTCTAGTTTTTTGAGAAGTTCATGTTCTCCCCTCTACAATTATTATATATAAAAAAACAAAATTTAACTGCTAAAAAATAGGGTTTGCCAAAAAAGTGGTCAAGGCTACTTAAACCCAATCAGAAGTTGACCAAGTGGTCATCAATTTTTTACTTTTATTTTTGTTTTCTTTTAGTAGCCACTTAACTGTTTTATGTGCCTTGGCTTCTCATTTTTGAGCAACCAAGTATTGTTCATATAAAAAATGCATTGAGTAGAATGACAATAACTCACTCTTCATAATTGTCAAGAAACAATTATAACCCATAAATTAACAATTTTTGAAATAAAAATACTTGGTGTACCTTCTAAAACCTAACTAAGATTTATAAACAATTCAAACTAAAAACAAGAAATGAAAGGTCTATTTGATAACATTTCTAAATTTATTAGTGTAATTAATTCATTTTTTAATTATGCTGTGAATTAATTTTAAAATTGTGTGCTAAAATAAAGTTTTAGTCTCCAAAATCCATTTTATTAAAATTTAGAGAAATTTCATTGGGTATTTGCTTCAACTCAAAAAAGTATTTGCAAATTAGTCAAAAAAAAAAAGTATTTGCAAATATAACAATTTTTATCATGTTTATCAGTGATTATGTGTTTATCAGTGATAAACTTAGTGTAAAAATATGTAATTCAATGTTTATCATTGGTCAGATCAAAATTTGTTATATTTACAAATATTTTTTTTGAGCTTTTATTTTTATAAATATTATTAAAAAAAATTCTAGATCTGCAAATGGCACTAAAATTTAGTCATTTAACTTTCAAAAACCTTTAAAATAATTTATCGATTATAAAACTATTAGGAAGAAGACCGAAGCAATTCGGCCCGATCAATTCCAATTTGGGGTTCTTCTTCGCCTTTCTATTTATAAACCAGACCAGACCAGACCGGAAACGCAATTCGGCCCGATCAATTCCAATTTGGGGTTCTTCTTCTCCCTTCTATTTAAAAACCAGACCAGACCGGAACCCCTTTTTCTCCCTTTTATATCAGAAGCTATATAACATTGGTCTGGACAGGACTGGACTGAACAAGACAGGACCAGTAACTTTTTGGCGGCGGATAAAGATCCCCGAAAAGGTCATCGGAGGATCTGATGACGCCGATATTAGGAACCCATCTCACTGAAATTAAAGACTAAAATTTAATTGGTACATTATTCTCTCTTCCTCTCAAATTTTGTTATTTTTTTTTTAATTTAAAAAAAAACGACTCTCTGTTTCTGTTCATAACTTTGACATATAACATCAATCAATCATTTGCTTACCTATTCAAAGCCGTAGCTTTAATTTGTTTTTTTTCCCAATTTCAATCTCTTCCCGCCAAAATTTTGATCATTTGATGAGATACCCATGTTGTTAATCGATTCAATCTTTCGTTATTAATCATCCAATCTCATGTTTGCTACAACTTTTTCAGTGTTTTCCCCCTTTTTTCTGTTCATGGGTTTTAAAATTTGTTTTTAGGACTTGAATTCTCAATTCATTCATGCCGGTCTGGTCGATGAAAGTGAATACGTTAAGCTACTACAATCGGGTTTTAGCCCGGTGGTAAGATACTTGTATTCTCTGTATCATAGAGGTTCGAATTCCTCCCCGCATATTGTATAAAATTAAAAAATGGCTGCGGATGAAGAAACTTTTGATTTGTTTAAGCTATTCATGGCTGTACGAGAAAAGGGTGGTTATGATGCTGTATCAAAAAATGACTTGTGGGATTTGGTGGCAAAAGAATCCGGGTTCGGTTCAATCATCTCCTCGACTTTGAAGGTGTTATACATAAAGTATTTAAATACTTTAGAGAGATGGCTGGAGAAGGTTCTTGAGAATAAAGACCCCATGTATAGTTTCAGCAGAAACGACAGTGAAATAGATTTTGGTGAAATTTCAATAGGATTGCAAGCTGAATCTGATGTTGAGTATTTGAATAAGAATGATGAATTGTATGAACATACTAAATTGACTGACAAAAAATTTTGTGAATATGATGATGAAATGGTTGTGAAGATCAATAGGGGCGAGAATATCCCTGGTAGTGAGGAAATATTTTGCAATTCATTGAAGAGGGAGATAGATATTCACGGTACGAATGACTTGTGTGAAGGTGAAGATCCAATCACTAAGCTAAAATCTAATGTGGACAAGAATTCTGTTGATATTGAGGCACCTTGTAGGCTAAATTTTCTAGAGTGTGGGAATGTATCACAGGACAAGGTAGAAAGGAGCGTGAAGTTTTCCAATGGAGACAGAAAATGTGATTTTTATGTTCCGGATAACGAGAAAGGAGTGATTTTGGATTCCACCACTGTCGAGGAACAGAATTTTAGCCATGAGAGAAAGTATGAGTCCATGTTAGGAATGGTAAATTGGATCAATGGAGTTGCAAAGAATCCATGTGATCCTGTTATTGGGGAATTACCAGAAAGGTCAAAGTGGAAGTCATATGGAAATGAAGAGATCTGGAAGCAAGTTCTTCTGGTTCGAGACGCAATGCTGCTGAAGAGGCATGTTAGTTCCTCTGCTATGCTGTCTGCTTCACAGGTATATATGTAAAAACTTAGTTGATCAGTAGTTGGTGCTAAAATCATTTGCAAGAATATTATATCATCCTACTCATAATCAATGTTCCATCTGCAATTATTTCGTAAAAGAGACTTTGATGTTTCTGCATCAGCAGGTATAGTGTTGTGACTTGTGTGCTTTTGCATGATATTTTTGAATTCACGCAAACACTTACTGTAGTCATCACTCTATTAGTTTTATACTCATAAAAGAATAGCTGAGCTGCCCAAGTAAAATCATTTTGTTTACTTTTTAAGGATGTTGACACTCTTTATCTCACGTGTTTCGAGTAATTTATTTTTTTTACCCATTTAGTATCTATGCCTGTATTTCTAGATTGGTAGGTGTAAAAATCATGTTTTATCTGTTGTGTTTTGGTGTTCGTTTAGTTTTTATTGATAATCTTGTTTAGTTGATGCAACATCAACACTTGTTTAATTCTTCCCATTTGTGTGCAATTAATTGTGGTCCGTGTTGCCAAAAATGTTAAGGACTCTTAACCTTTCTTCCCTTAAATTGACTAACATGCAAGCTAACGAAAAGTTCTAATATGTAATGGCACTTGTTTAATTCTTCCCATTTGTGTGCAATTAATTGTGGTCCGTGTTGCCAAAAATGTTAAAGGACTCTTAACCTTTCTTCCCTTAAATTGACTAACATGCAAGCTAACGAAAAGTTCTAATATGTAATGGCTTTATGCACATCTAATGTGAATGACAATGCATTTATTTACCCAATGTATGTTATTTTAAGTTTCTCTATGTAATAATTTCAGAAAATACATCCATGCATGTTTGATGATCACCAAGGCTCCAGTTACAATCTCAGAGAGAAGTTAAAATCCAGAGAAGTAGTTCCTTCTGGGAAATTAATATCTCAGCCTTTGAATGAACTGAGTAGCGGTTCGAGTCTTGCACTCGGGATGGAAGGACAACTAGATAAAGAGAAGCTTGTAACAACTGATTCACAGATGCCAGCTTACATGGGTAAATGTGCCTCTAAACGTATTCCTTTAGGGCGAAAATTTCAAGTTGAAGTACCAGAATGGAATAATATAGTATCTGAAAGTGACCCTAAGTGGTTGGGGACCCTCATTTGGCCCTTAAATAAAGTGAACCAGGCATTTCTCCTTGGAAAGGGAAGGAAAGATTTGTGTGAATGTCAGGTTCCAGGTTCCACTAAATGCATTCAGTATCATATTAATGAGAAAAGATATGAATTGAAGATGGAGTTAGGCTCTGCATTTGATCATTGGAAGTTTGATAGAATGGGGGAGGAAGTAACACTTTGTTGGACAAAGAAAGAGGAGCATAAGTTTAAGGGTGCAGTAAGATCAAGTTCTGCATCTATCGACGAGACTTTCTGGACTCAAATCTTCAAGTTTTTTCCTTCTAAAAGCAGGGAAGATGTCATATGCTACTACTTCAATGTCTTCTTACTGCGTCGTCGAGGATTTCAGAATAGATTCACTCCAGATAACATCGACAGTGATGATGATTATTTGGAACTTGAGTCAGAGAAAACCTGATTCAAAAGGTCCGTCACTTTTTCACAATGGGAATTCTGGAGGATTTTTTTGTTGGAAATATTGAACTTTCATGACTTATTTGTTCACTTCTAGGTTCATCAGCACATAATTACAGGTGCATAATTCGTAGCGTAGCTCGGAAACAGAATTACAAGTATACAGTGACTCGGGAATCATACAAAAAGGATTGCAACAACATATTTGTGAAGTAGAAATTGAAGAGGCTCTTATAGTTTTGGACATTTGAAGTGATTTTATTTTTTGTTGTCATACATCTCCTTCATATACTTAATGGTAACATCAAATATAAATACATTTTTTTTGGTAAGAATCTTTTCTTTTCCCCTTTTTAGTCTTATTGCTTTCTCACCACCAGTTTGGTTTTTACGCAGAAACCAGTACACAACACCTGTAAAAAAAAAATTAATAAAAAAATAAACCGAACCAAAACCGATAAAAACAATTTAAATTGATCTCTCAAATAGACGTCATGTTTAAATTAAAATTGACCTAAAATCGGTTGGGTTGTTCATCTATAATTGATCAATGTTGATTTCAGTTTCGATTTCAGATTGGGTCAAAAGAAGATTGAAAATGAATAAATTGCAATGAATCTAAGCTTGCATTTTGCCCCTCTTTCACAGTAATTAGTAGATTAAGTATGTTTACATGACTCACTTGCTTTTTTCTTCTCAGTTGTTGAAAAACACACCATAAATGTTTAGGTTAGAAGTAATGTTCTATCTTTATAGCATTATTGGTGGAAGCAGTCAATTATCAGCCATACATCTACATCATTGGAAACAAATCCTTGGTTTTTTTTTTTTTTTTTTTAATTCAATTCATATGGATAAGAATCATTGTTTTCTTTTTCACATAACCACCCTTGTTTCACAAATTCATTATCTTGTTTTGTGTGTGTGTTTTTCATTTGGTAGTGATGGGAATCAGAATTATAGATTAATGTGTTTGGCCTATATGCTTTTTATCTTTAATCTCTGGGAAATTGTAGCCTGAAATTTTCCATATTCCTGATTATGCTGGTGGCCTCCCCCTCTCTCTGGGACTGGATATTAAAAAAATGAGCACACCATTATGAGTCCAATCCAAAATTGGGTTTTCTATTGTGATGTGATGATATTCATTAATTATCAACAAAAATATTTAAAAAACTTTTGAAAACCACTAAATATGTGTTTAGTTTAGAGTGCGGCCAAAAATATTTTTAAATGAGTAAAAACACTTTTTAAATACAATATTCATGTTTTGTAACATTTTATAAAATAATATACCACTAAACACTTTTTATCATAATATTTATTAGAAAAGTACTTTAATTAAAAGACTTATTTCAACTCTCAAACAATCCCCAAGTTTTAACAATTAAATCTATTGTCTCCTAGATTTTATAAAATATTAATTTTAATTTGACAAATCACCCAATTTAAATTATTACTCCTAATTAATTTATGAAATTTCTATGGGAGTGGGCCTTTGAGGGCCTCTATTCTATGGTCAACTCCGTCTTTAACCAGGACCCCAAAACCCGTCTGGTGGCAAAAACAGAGATTTCTTCTCCGATCTCATTCCTCTCCGCCTTGTGACATTAGAGATGTATCACTCGTTTTTAGGGTCTAATTTAATAATTTATAGAGGTAATTTATCAAATTATTTTTTCATAGGTTATATTTTAACTTTTTATAAAGTTTAGGGTGTGTTTATATAATTTTCCAAAATATATCTCGTAAAATTTTTCTCCATAGTTTTATTTTTCTTTTGCATAGGAGAATGGAGTTGACACTCTCTCTCTCTCTCTCTCTCTCTCTCTCTCTCTCTCTCTCTCTCTTTTGCGTAGAGAAGGACTCTCTCTCTCTCTCTCTCTCTCTCTCTCTCTCTCTCTCTCTCTCTCTCTCTCTCTCTCTCTCTCTCTCAATGAGAGCATGATTTACGTAATGTGAAGCACATTTTACATCTCTTTCTTATCATAGATAGTGGATCCTTTCCTTTCCTTTGTGTATGATTTCATTTTCTGCAAAGAATTATCCCATTTTGGTTGCCGTCCACCCAAAGCTATACAAAAACAAAACCAATCTCTCTCCTTTCAAATTCGCTTTTTTTTTATCTCTTGGAAAATGATTACTTCCTAATTTCTTTTCATTATCTTTTGTCTTTTGTCCTTTTTTTTTAATATTATTATTGTTACTCTGATTCCTTCACTATTCTACAGTTTTGAGATTGCTTATTTTGAAGTTGCCCATAAGATCACGACCGTTCATACAATTTTCTTTATAAAATAAATATTGGGAAATTTCATTGGGTGACAAATTTTTATGTAATATTTGTAAAAATATCAACTCAAAAAAGTATTTATAAATATAACAATTTTTATCAGTGATTTACAATGATTTATATGTTTATCAGTGATAAACTTAGTATAAAAATATGTAATTCAATATTTATCATTGATAAACTCGATCAAAATTTGTTATATTTGCAAATATTTTTTTGAGCTTTTATTTTTACAAATATTACTATAAAATTTGCTAGATTTCCAAATGGCCCTAAAACATCTGTCTCCTCGTCACTACTAAAGAGTTCTTTTTTCAATTTTTATAGATTTATTTATATTATATATTATTGTATTTATAAATACATGAATCTCACTGATTTTTATATTATGATAGAAATCAAACACATTTAAATAAGTATTGTCTATTTTTTTTTTATGATTCAATGATAGGGGTGCGTTTTTCCTATGTCAAACAGACTCTAATTTATTTTTTTACAGGTAATATTAAAAAATTCGGTTTAATTATAATTTTATTTCCCATTAAATAACTATTATCTCCCAAATAATTTTTTATTTATTAAATTATATTAGAAATTTGATACTATGAAAGTGATATTAAGAAATTTATTGACTATTTATGCAAATTTATGACAACATTTATCAAAATTTTGAAGAATAATTTTTTTCCAAAATAATAAAATAAAATTGTATACATGAAATTGGAAATATATTTAGAATTTAAAACACTTATTACTATTCATAAATATCATTTATCAATGTATATCAATCTTTTAAAAAGGTGAAAAAAAAAGTTACCAAATTAGGGAGGAAAAACCTTGATATGAAGTTAAAAATTCAAAGGAGTGCCAAACCTTAGAGTAGGGTTTTTATTTATTATAAAATTACATTAAATTGGAGAATGAAAGACTGAATCTTGATCTCATGGAAAATGAGTAGGATTTGAGTTGTAGAATATTGAATTTGGTTAGGGAGGAAGAATATTGAAAGTACATATAAAATGTAATTTGATAATATCAAGCAAAGCAATTATGGGAGGGGAGGGGAGGGGTAGCTATTTGAAAATGAAATCTCTCTCTCTCTCTCTCTCTCTCTCTAGTCTTCTTTTCTCCTTGTTTCACTATTTGATGTCTGAATTCTCTCAACTCTCTCAGTGAACTTTATATTTCTCTCCATTTGAATCCACCCCACAAAAAAAAAATCATGTCTTCTCCAAGCAAACGCAGAGAAATGGACTTGATGAAATTGTAAATCCTCTTACAATCATCAATTTCATTACTTTATTATTTTTTTTTTTTTTTTTTGAGCTCTTTGTTTTTTTTCACTTTGCTATAAATTTTTTTGCTTGATGGATTTCTATTTCTGGGGTTAATAGGATGATGAGTGATTACAAGGTGGAGATGATTAATGATGGGATGCAAGAGTTTTATGTAGATTTCAATGGACCTACTGAGAGTAATTCTTCATCTCTCTAATCTGAAACTTTATTATATTCTTTTTTATTTTTTTGCTTATTTCTTGATAAGAAGATTGGATCTCTGCCTCTTTGTTTTCCTTGATACAGTTGTATCTGTTCTACTCTGTATTTGATCTATCTTTTTTTGGCTGGAGATGATCAATTATCTTGGGATTTTTATTTCCTTCAGAGTGTTGTTGTTGGTTTTTTTTTTTAAAAAAAATACATGAGTGTTCTGGTCAAGTTATGCGCACTTCAACTAATCTCACGCGAAAACCACAACCACACAATCTTAAGTATTGTTTTTATTTTTTATGCACCTTGAAGCTGATTCTTATGTAAATGTGAGAACCCCTCTAGCTTCTTCTAGTGAATATGTTTTCCATGGCAGTAGCTGATATTTTGTTTGTTCTGTTCTCTTTGGCTCTGCTATTTTTAACTATCTTGTATTTTTTGTTTTCTTTGATTAATGAAAGTTCATCTTCTATATATATATATATATATATAGAAAGATTAACCTTTTTTTATATTTGGCTCTGCTATTTTTAGTGTTCTAACTCCTCCCAATTTTGGAGAACTGAAGGAAAAAAATTGGAAAAGAAAAGGAAAATTTTCATTCAATATGATGGGTTTTTGACAGGTCCATATCATGGAGGTGTGTGGAGGATAAGAGTTGAACTTCCAGATGCATACCCTTACAAGTCTCCCTCAATTGGATTTATTAACAAAATTTACCACCCTAATGTTGATGAGATGTGAGTATGTTTGTAATGAATTGGGTAGTTCATTTTATGTTCTTCACTTATAAAGAAGTATATTGTATGTTCTGATCATTATGATTTCCTTGTTGGTCTCATTTCAGGTCGGGTTCGGTTTGTTTAGATGTTATCAATCAAACTTGGAGCCCCATGTTTGGTAGAAAACTTTATTTATTTGCTTATTGTTTTTGTCCTTCAAATCATTTTCAGTTTAATCATTCATCTCACATGTTATTCCTTTCAGATCTGGTAAATGTTTTTGAAGTGTTCCTACCACAACTTCTTTTGTATCCCAATCCGTCAGATCCTTTGAATGGAGAGGCAGCAGCCTTGATGATGCGTGATCGAGTTGCTTATGAACAAAGAGTAAAAGGTATTGATTCTCTCATTCTTTCTTTCTTTGTTGAGATAGAACTACAGACAAATCCATTAATAAGAAAATGGGGGGAAACAAGTCGTGATTCGAGGCCAAATGACAACAAGGTTTAGAATTGATTTTCTCAATGTTCAGGATTATGCATTTGCTTGAAAGTTGTGTGTCAAAAGTTTCAAACTCCTCATCCGTGTTTGTGTGTGTGTGTGTAATGTACAGAAAATGTTACTGCTTGCACCCTCATATTATGCATTTTCTTGGAAGTGTTGTTTTAAGATTGTGGGTCATGTGTGTGTTAGATATGCCAGGTTAGAGATGTGTTTGCTTAGTGTGCACAGGTGTGCATAGTAATTTGGACGTGTCCATGTCTTGTGGTTTCCCGAATGAAGACATGCTTTGACCTTGGCTGCTACTCCATACAACCTTCCATTTTGCGTTTTTGTATTTTGGGATAGGATACTGCTGTATATGATGTTTGGCCAGCAGTGCTAACCTCATGACTACTCAAACAATCATCGATCATCATTTCATGGGTACTTTTTTCAATAGTAAAATATGTTAGTTTCGTTTTTTTTAGTATTGAAGGAGAGAGTGAGAAGTGAAAAATTTTAACCTCAAGAGGACTTACATTTTTTATTGTTGAATAAATTTTTCACAAAAGGAAAACAACTACGAAATAGGGAAAGAAAAGATGAGGAGTCTCTCCCACCCTTGCAAAGAGGTGATTACAGAAAGGCTTTGTAATTGCTACGTTTATTACAAGAAGAGTCGTTACGAAGCTCTTTTTTGCAGTTTAGTTCACCTCTCTAGAAACGTCTAAAAACCCTTCTATTCCTTTTTAACCTAGCCGTTTATCAAAGTTATTCTATCCTACTTAATATGAAGAAAGAGGTAGATTGAATAGTGGTGTTATGTTGGTGATATGAAAATGGTATTTTCTATTGTTGTGATACCATACCACTGTGGGCCCGCAGCAGCATCATATCATCAAGTGGAACAGTGTGATTGTGACATGGTTTTTTCAAGTCAGTAAGTTCCTCCGTCCATAGTATGTAACTTTTCTAGGTTGGTTTTTCAGGCTATCGTTTCCTGATTTGGTTGATTTCATAAATGCATGTTTAGAATTGCACATAGTGCATTGCACCATCAATTCCTCATCAACATACTTTTACATGGATGACATGTAAGAGTTGACTATTTTTATCGACTAAATATCGTTTTTCATTCAGATGTGAATCATGTGATTTTTAATGGATAAATTCTAAGTTGAGCCTCGATTGCACTTATAGAAGTGTTTGTTTGAAGGGTAATTAATAATACTTTTGCAATCATTCCTTTATTGGTTGTTTTATGCGTCACGAACTTGGAAATGATAGAAGGATTATCATGGAATCGAATTCAATGGTATACTTCCTATGTCCAACTGACAAATTCTTTTCTTTGAACTCCTTTGTCTTCAATCGTACTCTAGACTGGAAAGCATATTTTATGATTTTCTTTTCTTTATTGTTTCCCTTTTAGGATTGGGTTTTTTAGTCCACCTTATGTCATTATAAAGAGATCGAAAATAACTATTTAATTTTGTAGTAATTTAACATCTGCATCTGTGTACACTCTAGTAATAACTTGGAAAATCCAGAACATGCTTATTTCATGCTATCCATGACTTGAAATAACCAATATAGCAATTGATCATGGATAGGTGATTACTTAAAACACTATCATTGCACAACATTCTCTCGGTTTTGCAAATTGTATACATCATTGAAAATGATGACCTTGATACTAATTCTACCATCTCGTTTTCCAGAATACTGCGAAAAGTATGCAAAGCCAGAAGACATAGGAGCCGTACCAGAAAAATCTAGTGATGAAGAACTAAGTGAAGGTGAATCTGATGATTCGAGTGATGATGATCAAATGGCTGGCCAAGCAGATCCTTGAGGCCTCATTCCAAGTGTTTCTATAACTGTATAAACTGTTTCTGTTTCTGTTGATTTAATTCCAACTCCTAAATGATAAACTTGCCATAAGATAGGGTAAATTATTCCCAACCTAAATACTTCCATCAATGTAAATAAAAAATTACTGTTGTTTTTCTGTTGAGGAAGGCTTTGTAGTTATTGATCTCCACGGCTTCTCAAAGAGATGCTAATGGTAATTATATAAGCTACACAATTGACCTTGAAAAATAAAGCTGAATATATATCTATACACACACACACATAATATCTTCATTTCTGATGGATTTTGCTTAATGAAACAAAAATGGAATGACAATGGAAACAGGATTAATTTTTTACTATGATGCTTTGATATACAAATTAATGTTTTGAATAAAATAATTTGATGTGGAATGGAATTTACATGGACTAAGATTTTTTTTTAAGATATAATATCAAATCGAGAAAGGAGAGGTCCAAACTTTTAACTAACTTTATGAGAAGTACTAATGTCTAACCAATTAAATTATATTGAAGTTGGTAGATTTATTTAATGTGTTTTATGTATTGGATAATAAGTGTATTTTATACTAAAAGATATATTTCTAATTTAACACGACTATTAATTCTCTTTATAGTTAATTTTTGTTTTTTTTTATTCTTATAGATGATATAGTTTGATTATTTATAGAGCACCTTTTGTTAATGTGAAATTCAAGTATGTTGAAATGATCTAATGATAGAGGTATATTTTGTAAAATAAATAAAGATAATGATGTGACATTCATTAAAGATGTCAATGTCACGTTGATGTTTTTAAAAAAAAAATCGGGGAAAGTGGCATTTTCTAATAATTATTTTAAATTTATAGAGGATGAATTTGAAATCACTAAACTGATGGGGTCTTTTCTCTAAAATAGACTCCAAGAAGTCTATCAAGGTTTGCGATGTCTTTTATTCCTTTTAACTACTCAAGATTTAGTGATCAACACGTTATAATGATAAAAGTATTAAACATGTGAATTTTTTTTCAATCGATAAAGAGGACATATCCACATATAGATTTGTCTTGTGGCATCGAAGTGGATGTCACTCTCTCTAACAAAGGATAATCCTCATCATTTGATTTTTTTATATCCATCTCAACTATTTTCACGGTACAACTACACAATCTTATAACAAGTGACGAAAAACTCGTGGGATAATATTATAGATAGATGACCATACATAGTTTGAACCCATAATATTTCAAGACTTCAAAGAAAACCCCTTAACTACCAAGGGTCCGTTTGGTATAATTTCTCCTAAAAATGTTTTGTGTACAACATTTTAAAAGAAATACTAATGAAATGTTTCATCTAAAAACACTTAAGTGAAGTATTATAAGGATGTGTTTGGGAGTGCTTTTGGCAAAACCAAAAGTGTTTTCAAATGAGCAAAAACACTTCCTAGATGCAATATGTATGTTTGGCTACATTCTATAAGCACTCTTTCTAAAAGTCAAAAGCACTTCAAAGTGCTTTTTGAAAAAGTAAGTATTAGGTGCTTTTGAAGTGCTTTTGATTTTTTAATTCTTGTATTTCTAATTTCTTTTACACATTTTCTCTCTCTAACTTCTCTCTACATATTTTATCTCTCTAACCTCTCTCTACATATTTTCTCTCTCTAACCTCTGTCTACATAACACATTCTCTCTCAAACTTCTCTCTACATTAAACTTTCTCTCTCTAACTTCTCACCGTTTCTCTCTCTATCATCTCCCACATTTTCTCTCTCTCTTGCTTATTTTTCTACACTCTATCTCACTTCTACTTATACACTTTGTTTCACTAACTTATTTCTACATATTTTCATATTTACACACATTTTCTCTAAAAAAAAGTACACTAAATATGATTAAAAACACTTTTAAATATTAGAACCAAACAATAAGTTAATATACCACTAAGCACTTTTTATCATAGTAGTTATGATAAAAGTAGTTTGATTAAAAGCACTTATTTCCTAAACACTCCCAAAAAAGCCTCAAGTGAAATACTTGTTTATAAATACTTTTAGAAGAATCACAAATCAAGTATTTTCTCCAAAAACACCTTTTAGAATACTCCAGTGTTTTTAGATGAAACATTTCATTAGTATTTCTTTTAAAATGTTCAACACAAAACATTTTTAGGAGAAGTTATACCAAACGGACCATAAGCCAACTCATAATTGGAAATTCTTAGGAAAAAGGAAATCTCCATTCCAGAAAATTCCTCCTTCAAATGAAGGGAGGGGCAACAATCACTTACATGTCCCGTCAACAAAATTCTCATAAAAAATGAAACCACTAGAATATAAACATACATTTCTAAACTAGAGAAATTGCACTAAAACTGAATTAAGGTAGGGTAAAATACCATTTTCGTCCCTGAACTTTACATCTGGTTTCGTTTTCGTCCCTGAACTTTCAAAAAAGATCAAAACCGTCCCTGAACTTTCCAAATCGTTTCGTTTTCGTCCTTCCGTCTATTTTTCCGTCTGGTCATTAACGGAGGCTGATGTGGCATGCTAACGTGGCTTTTTTTAACAATATTTTAATATATTTTTTATTTTATTATAATTTTAAATGCCTAAGTGTCAATCTCTCTCTCTCTTCCTTTTCTCTCTCCTCCATTAATTCCCCCCCTCTCTCCTCCTCATTTCTCTCTTTTCTTCTCCATCGTCTTCTCTGATGAACCCTCCCAGTCGAGAGACTTCAAACTCTTTCATCAAACTTCTTTTCTAGCAAGCTCTTTAATGCCTGAGTGTCAATCTCTCCTAGCAGTTTCGGCCCCCTCCGTGGAGACCTACAACGTTCAGAAGCAAAGACGAAAGCGGGGGCATCCATTATCGTTTTGGCCTTCGAGTTCTCCATAGACGAACCAATAGGTTGTTGGACCAAACTGCCTTCATGGGTAGCTCTAGAACCATCATGCGAACCTTCCTGAACAAACGAAACACAATGAGAACCAACAAAATCGAAAACGTCATTGATGCCTCCATGAACAACCTTCGAAGGAGATAAAATGGTAACTTGCGAACCAGGGGGTTTTAGGCCACGAGGCCTTAATGAAAGAGGCTCAAAACCATCAGACGAAGAGGATAGAACACGTTGTTGCAGCCCATACTCAGACAAACACGAATTACCCTAAAAAACCGCCATTGCAGCGTTAATCTCAGATCTACGGATCTGACCTGTTTCCACGTCACTTTCCCTTCGTTCCTCACTAGAAACCATCGACTTGGCTTCCTCTTTCATCATTAATGAACGAAACTTGAAGATATCCCCTCCCTCGGTTAGATCTAAAATCTCAAAAACGGCTTACATGAAATCTGCCCAGAAAGCTTCGATCTTCCTCACACCAATCTCAAAAACGACCTACAATTATGGTAGATCTTGATTCGTTTTTCTCGTTTTCCATCTGTTCATTTGAAGTACTACACCCAATATCATTTTATGAAATTGATTTTGCTCAAGAGGGGGAGAAGATGACCATGGAGGAGAGAGAAAGGGGGAGAGGAGAGATTGACACTTAGGCATTTAAAATTATAATAAAATAAAAAATATATTAAAATATTGTTAAAAAAAACACGTCAGCATGCCACATCAGCCTCCGTTAATGACCAGACGGAAAAATGGACGGAAGGACGAAAACGAAACGATTTGGAAAGTTCAGGGACGATTTTGATCTTTTTTTAAAGTTCAGGAACGAAAACGAAACCAGATGTAAAGTTCAGGGACGAAAATGGTATTTTACCCATTAAGGTATTTTACATTTATCTCAAATTACATACACTAATCTATCATCAAAATATCTCAAGTAACTGACAAATTTTGTTTCTTTGACTCAAATATTCAAGAAGAAATAGTCAAATGGCCATAATTGAATATAACTTTCAAGGATATAGCCATTGAGAACAGTGATCTAACTGTAAGATGTAAAGATCTATTCAATAATATAAAACATAGAAGAAGCTATATGATGCATTGAAGGATGAAGACCTACCTATATTAACATTTAACAGCACGAGCTATCTGCACCTTTACAAAAGGATTAGGGTCACTGGTATCCTCATCGTCAGAGCTCGATAATAAACCTCAATTTCCTTTACTTCATATACTAACCTATAGAGTCAAATATGGCTGGGCCTCCTCTTTCCGGAATCTGTTCTTAATCTCTTTACCGGATTTGCCCAACTAACCGGTCCACTACCGCCATTAGCCGATTGAACAGGATGGTTAGGCCATGCTTGAGAATGATAACCAGTGGGTTGAGATGGCTTGCTGTCTTTAGAAACTTGTCCCGGACCTGGACTTCTAATGCCGCGGACAACACTAGGTGGTGAAACCGGTCCACCGGATCCAGTCCTTGGCTTCACTATTGATTTTTCTCGGTCTTTTCTTTTCTTCTTGCAGATAACCAGCTCACCAGGATGAGTGAGAATTGGGGGTTCTTCTGTTTGATATTGCTCCTTACTACCACTTCCACTCCCAAGCCTTGAGTCCTTCTGGGTCAAATAACCTCTGGTGGTCCTTGTTTCTTCCCCAGAGGACATGGGTCCACGCTGCAGTGATCTATGTGGAGGGCCTGGGTCAGAATCCATATCGTTAATCATCTTCTGTCTTTTGGTTTGGCTAATAGGTCTCTCCCTCAGACCAGCAGCAGTGGAAGGGCCTGGGCTAGAGAAAGAGAAAGTATTTCGGGCTTCTCGGAAATCGGTGTCAGGAAATGCAATCTTCAGAATATCAAAGAAGAGATCATGTACTTTTTTTGCTTCAGATCTTACCTGCAACTTGAAAAGAGATAAATTTAATAAATAATTACGCGATATTAGAAGTACTGCAATGCAAACAGACATGATGACATGAATCAATGCAAGAAGAAGATACAACTCAAATTTTTAATGCTGGGATATGGTATTAAAAAGAGAAATGTTAGAGGGTAGCACCCTTTGAAAAGTATTTGCTTGACTGATAAATCAAATATGTTACAGCAAAATAAAAAACACTATTATATTTGCAAATACTTTCTAAAATGAAACCACTTTTTTTCCTTTCCTGACAGTCATACTACAATCAGTTGACTGGACAAAGTAGGGGTGTTAACAGGTCGAGTTAATCTAGGGAAACCGACAGTTCGACATGAAATTATTAACCGACAGTTCGACATGAAATTATTAACCAACAGAACTGACAAAAAAGCGGATCAGTTTGTCGGGCTGAGCTTTGGTACAGAATAACAGGTTGAGCAAGCTGTACAGGAAACCAAACAACACTGTACACTAAGCCATAAGTTCCAACAGAATTCGTGGAGATACGACAATATGTTATGTCAAGGTTGTACCTGTACCGTTTAATTTTCCAGTGTTTGTGACCTTAAACAAGAAATTATGGTAGCAGAGGGTGATATAGTAGTAAAATAAACTTATCATATTTCCTTTGATCAATGGTTTGCACTAAACACAGAATATTCGCAGGATCTCGCCTCCTTTGAAAGAACTGGGTTCACCCAGAAAAACGAAACCAGAAAACAATAACCCCACTTTGCAGTTGTACTATTAGTTACTAGACTACTTACTATTATTAAAATTTAATGAATAATATCGTATTACTACCAAAATTATATAGATGTTTAGGGATGACTAGATAATAGATATACACCCTAGATAAAAATGCCAAGGGAGATGGAAAAAGATGCTCTAATTTTTGAGATATTACATCAAAGTGGAAGAGGGGAGACTTGAACCTTCAACCTCAAGATAAGGGAGTGGGTGCCTAACCATCCCGGTTGGTAAAAAATAGATGCTCTAATTGGCTAAATAAAAAATAATGATCAGTTGGAATCCGACGGAGACCGACCGACAAAATAAAGATGCTTTACATGGTTCTTTTCAAACTAACCATTAAATCTGAACAAATAATAGTCAAAAAGAAGCAGAACCAAAATTCCCAAATCATACCTCATGCGAGAACCCATAATACTGCATAGCACCCTTCAACATAAATTGCACATCAAACACCAAGTCCATGACTCCTTTATACTCAAATCTGTCAATACGATGATCAATCTTCCGTAAATCCAAAAGATTATTACCAACTCCACTAGTCTCAATTCTTTTCCACAGATCTGTTAATAAAGGTACAATTTGATGGCCTTCCTTGTCTATTCTACTCTGGAGCTTGCTAATGACATTCTTGCACTGAAAAATATAAAAGAACTTCAGGTGACATCAAATTGAAATTTACAACAGGGCAGAGAATTAGAAGCCAGTCAAAATCATCAGAGAAAATCAATTTCAATACACCAACTTTATACTTATAATATTAATATAATTTTTGTAAGTTATTTTAATATAATAATAAAATCTATCAAACTCATTTTCCACAAAGACCACACTATAATTCTCAAAAAAGGAAATTTCTCAATTTTTAAAAGAACCTGAAACACATTTTCATCCCAGAAATTATCAAATATTTTCCTACCCAAGTTGAACATGGTGTTTAAATGCCGATGCACCAAAAGTAAAACCACACAACACTTTGGAGAATTTGGAATGATAGGAGTGAAATTATACAACAAAACCAAAGGACATCATAAATCTTTTCACATAATTCAAAGGGGGCATATGTTCAACATTATAACTTTATACTACATACCCTCCTCTGGATGATGTCAGGCATCTTGGAACCAGAATTTCCACCGGCATTCAAAGGTTTACCATCCCAGCTTTCTCTAGAGTGTTCATTGGCATCGTCTGAAGGTCCAGTCAAAGAATTCAATCTGCTAGATTTAGGAGACGAGTGCAATTTTGAAGTAGGAGCCATTCTTCTAGCAGACAAATTACGCCTAGACTTCGTAGATGAATCACTTTGTTCATGCTTAAAAGAGTTTGATTCTCCATGTGATTTAGTCTCAGAATCATTCTTCAATTTTGAAAATTTATGGTCCACTAGAAATGGAGAAGGAGATGAAGAATCTCCATATTGAAGAGACTGGGTATCACTATATATCTTTTCTTCCCGCCTCTCTGCAGTATGACGTGGCCTAAGCCTAAGACTCCGTTTTCGCTTAATCTTAGGTTGCAGTACCTGTTCATCTTCCCCATCATCACGGTCATGAATCCAACTTTCTGACTGTTGGTTCTCCATGTGAGAATCACCAGATATTGCAATTTCTCCTTCCTCTAGTTCATCTGGCTGGCAAAAATTAAAAAGCCAAAAAGAAGGCATTAACACAAAGAAATGACATTGGCCAGCTTTCCAACATCAACCATAAGTACAAGAGAATAACATACCAGTCTTTTTGAAAGAGAACTAGTCCTGGCATCTAAAGTAGACAAGAAGCCAAATTTCTGAGAAGAAACAGGAGACGCCAATTGAGTCATCAATCTTCGACTGTTGGAGGAAGAACCTGAAGACCCAGCTTCTTCTAGCAAATGATTATTTCTAGTGTTATCTGCCGCCCGAGGATAATCATATCTAACATCACAATCTGGACCATCTTCCATCTGGTCCTTGTTTAGTTGTGGCGCCTCAACAGCTCCACTAAATTCGTCATCTTCAAATTCTGCAATTTCTCCCTCTTCTTCATGGACAGAATATCCATTTCTCTCATCTGAACTTGCTTCTGAAAATTCTCCATTATCATCATCCATTTCCTTGTAATTAGGAATCTTTTTGCCCTTAGGCCGGCCTCTTTTTCTTTCAGTTCTAAGGGATGAATCGGAACCAAGTTCACTCGATTCCAAGCCATAACCACCACCCAACATATTTTTTGAAGGTTTTTTTGATAAATTAGCAATAGTACTATTTACTTCTCTGGTGCCTGCTCGTATCCACTTGGGTACCTGGTCATACCTTGTCATTTCCTCAGTCCAATCAAGCTCTTCATCCATTTGATCAAACAATTCAACTTCGTCTTCACTTCTAGCAATCATGCGATTCACCTCCTGGAGTGAAGGGACATCATGAAGAGTTTCTTGATATCGCTCTTCATCATGTAGCAATGTCTCTAAAGTCAGGCGCCTCTCTTCATGTGTTGTCCTTTGGTCAAAACGCCCAGCATTTATGACCTCATCAGCCATATCTATCTTATATTGTTGAATATTATTCCTGATAAGGCTCTCAATAGATCCCATATATCGATCCTTACCCACAAGATCATCTTCTAAATCACCCGATCCCCCACTTCTTAGCTCATCTTCTTTCTGATGACTGGCAATCTTGCCCACAACTGCTTCCATATATATGACTTTGACTTCCCTTTTTTGTCCAATACGGTGGGCTCTAGCAACAGCTTGCTCCTCATTTTTTGGGTTCGGATCAGGATCATAAATAACAACTGTGTCAGCAGATTGAAGATTAAGACCACGACCAGCAGCACGTATGCTAAGCAAGAATATAAAGCAGTCTGAACCAGGACTATTGAAGTCCACTATGGCTGACTCACGATCCTCAAGACTAGTTGTTCCATCAATTCTTCTATATAAAAGTCGCCGCCATTGCAAGTATTCCTCCAATATATCAAGTAGTTTTGTCATTGTACTAAAGAGTAGTACTCTATGGCCTGTCCTCTGAAGTTTTATAAGAATTCGATCCAGGATCCACAGTTTTCCACATGATCTAACCAGAAATTCCTTGGATAAATCACCATAATATGGATAGTTGAGCAAAGGGTGGTTACAAGTTTTTCTTAGTTCCATGCATCTGTTATTTAATGTTTTATACACCTTAGGTTGATAATTTGGATTTTTTTGAACCCTAAGCTTCTCCTCTTCTGGATCAACACGAAGAGTACCGGTGGATTTAATCCAGTCATATATAGCACTCTGAATTGACGACATCCTACATCTCAACACTATGGAAACCTGGATTCCAACACTGGTGTCATTAGTTGACCAAATGAAACCAAATGAACAGATGCAAAAAAATCATACCTTTGGTGGAAGTGATCCTTCAACATCTTCAACACGACGACGGAGCATAAAAGGCTCAAGAATTTGATGAAGTCGGTGGATTATAATAATTTTCTTTTCAGTCTCAAGCCAATCATCCTCAGCATTCTGCATGGGACCTTCCTTTTGAAAGGGTTTTGAGAACCAATCATGAAATGCTTTTCGATTATCAAACACTTCTGGGAGAAGTAGATTAAGCAACGACCAAAGTTCCTTCAAATCATTCTGCAAAAGAAAGCTTATTAAGTGTACATTCATTAGAACATATTTTAGAATTTTTTTTTTTATAAGAACATATTTTAGAACGTGGTTGAATATAGATAAACAATAGACAAGACCCTTCATAAGTATGCAAGTTAGTTCCTACTTTTCGGTTAAGTAAAATTATGCATTGCGATCTTTTGCCTAAATGACAATTTAAGACTAGATACTTATCATCTTTATTATACATTTGGAAAGCATTTTAGCAATTCTTTCACAAGAATTAAAATACTAGTAGGCTATTTAAATCCACCTTTTTGATGCTTATGCCACTTTTTTCTATTTTGTTTTGAAAACAAAATACTGTCAGTCAGAAGCAGGTGCTTGATTTAATGTACTCAGAGGTATATTTTGTCAAAAATATTTACCAACAAGTATCATGGAGAATAGAATAATCATGAATGAATGTCTTATCTGAACATAAAAACAATTTTACATATAATGTGGAAAGGGGTAGGCAATGATTTCTCTTGCAAAAATGCTATGTTGTCCCTTTCTTCTAACAATCATGCCTTCCCGGAAGACCTCTATAAAGCTCTTTGGTGGGCAAGATATCCAATTAAGGTGAAGGTGCTGTTATGGACCCTCTTTAAGGGAGGCTTAAATACAAATGATAAGTTACAAAGAAGATATCCCTCTATGGCTATTTCCCCGAATGTGTGCACTCTCTGCCTTAATGATAGCGAGAGCGCGGACCATGTTTTTGTGCATTGCTCCTTTACTTCAGGGTTGTGGCACAAGCTTCTCAAAATCTTCAATGTGCAAGGGCCTCTCCATAAATTTGCTTTTGATGCTCTCCATGGTCTGCTGTGTGGTCAGAATTTTAAAGGGAAGCCTAATATTATTTAATGCAATGCTATTCGTGCCATTTGTTGGTTGATTTGGTGGGAATGTAACAGTCGTATTTTTAATTCTCACTTCATCTCTTCCTCTGTGAGTAGTCTGTGGGAGAAAGTGGTGTGGTTTGCTTCTCTTTGGAGCTCCCTTGTAAAGGATTTTCGTAACTATAATCCTTCTCATATTGCCCTCAATTGGTCTAGTTTTTTGTAACCTTTGAGGGCTGTTTTTTTTGTACATTTCATATTATCAATGAAATTGTTTCTTAGTTAAAAAAAAAAATAAGATATGAATATAATATTTTTGTCCTTCCTCGCTATCCCTTTTATCGATCTTTCCTTGGCCACAGGGAAGTCATTATACTAGAAAGGATCAGAAACATTATAGCCATACCTGGTCCAAACAACTAAAATAAAGAGGATTAACCAACTCGTAAGTTATAAAGAGGGTGAAAAATTGAACATTACTAAGCCAGGGTTGTAAAAACCAAAGATTTGGAAAATTTGAAGAGTCTACTGAAAAATAAGCTGCCAAAAAGAACAAACCTGTAATGGTGTCCCAGTGAGAAGGAGGCGCCTCTGGCATCGGTATCTATCAAGGTCACGAGCTAGAACTGATTCCCTATCCTTCATTCTTTGTGCTTCATCAATTATAATATACTTCCAATAAATCTTTGAAAGCTTTGAGCGATCATACATGATAAACTCATAAGTCGTTACGAGGACATTAAATTTCAAGGCACAAACCTCCTGTACAAGTACAACACGATTCAGTAAGAAATTTCAGCCACTCAACACTTGCAAAGAAAAAAAAATACCTGTGAAAATAATTTTGAGCGTTCATCCTTCCCACCAACATAATAAATGCAAGATACAGATGGTAGCCAGGTATGAAGTTCACTCTGCAAAATTTTAATTATTCAGTTCCACATCATAAAGTAAGCACTTACAAGTAGAAGTGGTAAAAACCGAAGATAATTGGACTAACCTTCCAGTTCACCAAAACGGCATTGGGTACAATAATAAGATGAGGGCCATAATTCCCTTTAAATTCCATCAAGTAAGCAATCAATGCCATTACCTGCAAAGAAAGGCATGGAACAAAGTATCAGGAAAAGTCTCAATAGGCATCAGAAGAACCAGCATACACTACATAAGAAACCACTATAGATGAGCTAATTTGTTCTCACTTCCACATTACTGCATTTTAAACTATTCAAAAGGCGGTAGCTCTTCTGTTAGCTTAGCATGAACATGAATTAGATTCGATTTGTCTTCTGCATTCTTATATATGTGCCTAATCAAATGGAAAGTACCTGCACCGTCTTCCCAAGACCCATCTCATCTGCCAAAATTCCATTTAGTTTATTGTTATACAGTGAAAGCATCCATTGCAGCCCAACCTACAACGTACACAAAAATGATTAAGATGAATTCAAAAGGAGAAAAGATGCATTCAAAGCCTATGGAATAATGCTTCTCATTGTAGCGACCTACAAGCTGATAGTCTCTTAGGGTTCCAGCACGTAACATTGAGGGTTGCCTCACAACCCTCTCATTCACAGCATGCGCAAGATTATAGTACCTGATGAAAAAGAAGGACAAATAATGGTGATGCAAAATCAACTTAGAAATTATAGGTGCTCTTCATCCAGATTCTAGGAAAACATAAATACAGAAGTATCATTAAAAAGAAGAGGGATCACTTAAACATTGGGAGGAGGGAGGGACAAAAGAATGCCAAACTCATTAAAAATCTGAAGCATAGAACATCCCAATTCCAGCAGCCCACCAAACATTGCCTTATAAACCATATAAACATAAAATTCACTTACTTGTTCACATATGAACTATCCTTGGGAGCATTCATTTCCATAAAACGATTTCTTATCATAACTTCCTCTCCAGCACAAGCAGCTGCAGCCCTAACTTCTTCTTCTGAGAGACCCTAATGCAACAAACAAGAATACATACACAAGATAAGAAAATTGTTAAATCCGCAGGTTTTTATAGAACAGAGCATCATTATTTCCCATTATCAATAGCCACTACTAAGAAAAAAGAACTATCTGAAACTTGCCTGCAACCGTGCAGCAGCTGCAGCAACATTTGCTGCCTCTGCCACTTCCTGCTGACTCTTGGCAGCTGTTATTTTGCTTCCTAGTTTATGAAGATATTCTTCAGTCTGAGTCAAAAATGATGAGAGAACAGAATATCTCTCAGCAGCATCACCAGGCATACTTGTTTGCTGCTCCAGCAACATCTCTCTATACCTTTCGACATCATTATTCTTTAGAGCTTCCATTCTTCGGTTCCTATCATCATCTTTTCTTTTGGAGAACTCCCTCAACATTTTCTCGTGATATTTTGCAACACCTCTGTTGCGTGCAGTCCGTGCATCACGAATGGCCCAGTGAGCCTCTAGAAGTTTTTTACGCCACTGAAAGACAGATTTCAGTTGCTTTTCTCTCATAGCTTTCTGGGAGGCTTGTACTTGTCGAGTTAGCTCCATACGTTGTCGCTCACATAAACGAACAAACTTCCTATAGGGCCTGTCAGGCATTGCCATTATCTCCTGTTGTTGTTGATCAATCTCATCCCTTAGACGTGCCTGTAGATCTAAAAGACGAAGCTTCTTTTCTTCAATTTGCAAGCGTACTACCAAATCAGGCCTGATTCTTTTCCGCTCCAAGTTGACAGCTAGCAAACCACCAATCTTTTTTAAGTTTTCTGTCCTTTTCTTATTAATGACTTCCAGACCTTCCTCAAAAAGAAGATCTTTGACATCGTAAGCCAATGTCAGATTGTTATTGTTATTAACAGCCATTGCTGAACCAAATGAGTCATGTTTCCTAGTGAAGTATGGAAAGTCAAAAAGAGGTCCATGATACTTCCTACCAGAGCCAACATCTTTTGACTGGGGTGTAGTACTAGATGGTGCAGGTTTTTTAACCTGTGTAACATCAGGTGCAACAGCCTGGTTTGCAATTGCCTTTCCCCTGTCCACTGGGAGATCACTTTTAACAGAAGACTTTTGACAACCACGATCAATTTCCTGATCTGATTTTACAGATGACGTGGACGGTTGCTCTTCTTTTCCAGTAGATCCCAAAGGTATAGGTTCCTTCATCACAAGTGGCACAGCTTGCACATTCACAGTCGACACTTTTGATTTGTCATCTACAGTTGAAGATTCCTCTCTAGAAAATCTATGTTCATTACTCGATGCAATAGACGGAGAATCCTTCTCGCTAGCCTCCACATTCCTCGTATGATCTTCCACAATCTTTCCAGATGGTTTATCTGAGTTATTACCTCCTGAGGGTAAAAACGGCTGCTGCAGCTGTATATCAAGGGGTGGAGGAGCAATAGCCCTTAACAGTTCCTGGGGCAAATTACCTTCTCCTTTCTGTCATGAAACAGAAATGAAAAAAGCATAAAGAACACCCACCAATCCAGAGATGAATTATAAGGATTATAATTAATAATGAGGGAAAATAGATAAAGGAAAAATAAATAACCTTTAGCCGCCTGAAAGCTAAAATTTGAGCCTTTAAAACGTGTAATTGATGTTTGGTGAACCCAAACTTCTGTTGTGCTATCTGAGTAGGATGCCCACCTTGTGACAAGGTAGAATTGCCAGGACCCCCATCACTGGTAGGAAATGAAGCCTGTGGAGACGGTCGATTCAACTGCCTGACATACTGCACTTGCAAATTCTCTGGGCTACTTAATGATGCTTTTCCTTGAAGGGGATGTTCCACTCCTTGGTTTACATTCCCAGATGACTCAGCGGGATGCGCTGAAGTCACTGTATTTCCAGTAACCAGCAATCTAGAAGGTAATTGGTTTTCCATTCCAGGAATACTAAACTGCTGCATGCTGGTATTGGCATTGTTGTTAACCATGCTGGCATTCATGTTTGGACCAAAGGGGCTTGGGGAAGCGATCTGCCTGGCTTTTGTGCTACTAGACTGTCCAGATACATCACTCAACGAACTAGCATGGGGAGAAGTCTCTTTCGCAACCAACAGAGAATTTACCTGCTGCTTTGAGACTGAAGCAGGTGATGACTGTGATCCCATACTACTTTCGTTTGCCTTTTGCTGTGCAACCATCCTAGATTGCATCAGTGGAAGAAGTTGTGCCATCAAGTTTGCATTTGCAGGTTGTGAAAGATCAATATTGCGTTCAAGAGCCCATGCTTGCACTGCCTGCAACTGGGCCATGGCAAGCTGGTTGTTTGCCATGTTTGGAATGCCATGTTGAGCTTGTGGTGCCTGCATGGGCCTTGTCATATTTACAGGCATCAAATTCCCAATGGAAGGTTGCTGTGTAGAAGATTTTGGATCAATTCTCTGATCAGAAGTTGATGGCTGTCCCTGATCCATTTGTTTTTCACCACGAACAAAATGATCTGACGAGTTTTTAGATGATGATGTTGCTGCTTGATTAGAAACCTGAGCTGATGAAATAAGTTCCTGAATTTTCTGATTTGCCATTCGCATATCCTGATCTTTCACAGATTGTGGGCCCATCATTCCCATTTTAGCCTGATGCTGTGATTGCATTGCCAAAGCAGACTTCTGTTGAGCAGCTTGGAAAGCATACTGCAGATAAGCTTGATGGACAGGATTTAGCACTTGCTGCTCAATACCTTGATTCCTGTTTTGACCATCCTGAGGGGAACCGTGCTGTTGAGCCAGATCCATTATCTTCCTCGCTTGCTGAGGCATATGTGTGGATCCGGGAGATGGAGCAAAATTGTTCCCAACTAAAACCCCTTGGAGACCACCAGCCTGGTATAGAAGAGCTTCATTTCCATCAGATTTTCTGAGCAATTGATGTTGCAAGGACTGAATAACATAAATCACAGAGGTGACACATCAAATTTTAGGAAACAGTCATAAAATTCTAGCATAGCTTGAATGCTTGATGCTTGATCAATATGGTCACGAAAGAAAAATACACAGCACAATGATATACTAAGAAAAAAAGACCAAATATCAAACAGTACATCACAAGAAACAAGTTAATCTGAGGATTTTTTTTTATGTTTTTAAATGCAAATTGTAAGGTGGGAAAATGTGAAACTACTCCACCCCGGGGCAGAAAAGAAAAAACAATTCAAGAAGAAATAAAGCACAGGGCAAGTGATTCAAACCACAAACATCATAGTACCTAATTCAAAAGAACTATATAATAAAACAAAAGTAATCAAGGTAACCACCGAGGCGAAAAAATGCATAGATCAAGAACTTCACTCAATCCAATCTCACAAACCCAAATGAAGTAACCTGAAAAAACTCTTCTAATTGCATAATTTCCTCCATCCAAGAACCAAAACACTAACAAAATCGAGAAATGTATTCATCTATACCAATCAATTCACACTTCACTTACACCACTACTAACCCAGTAACATCAGAACTAAGCCTAAGCCATACCATACAAAAGTTCAATACACAATTGCAAAAACCCAACCATCAATTGTAAAACCCCAAAAAAGAAAAGAAAGGTAAACCATTACCTGCCTAGAAGCTATCTGCTGCTGTTGTTGTTGCTGTTGTTGCTGCTGCATTGAATCAAAACCCAAATGTGGTGTCGACACCGCTGAAGACGATGATGACGGTGACGCCGCAGACGATGTTGAAGCCGCCCGTCCGGCCGGGAAACCCGGATTCCGGAGGGGGCCACTACCACCGGATTGCATGCAAAATTAACCCAGAATGTGAACACTACCCGGAAAACAAAACCCCTCAAGTCCCCCACCCCAAACAAACAAAACAAATTCTTTTTTTTTAAGACAACTTTTAATAAACGAAGATTCGGAGAAAATTGAACAAAAACCCCAATAAGACCATCCGATCCCAATGTTCAAAAACCTTCCATCCCGTCCCTGAGATTATTAGGGAACAAAAATCATAAAAGAAAACAAAATAATATTGTTCTAACCCCACTGGTTTTTTGTCTATCTAAAGCGATATTTTGGGGCAAAAAGCCAACGGGATCGGGGGATGGCTTAATCAGTGAAGAAGCATAGTTGACGCAATCAGTGAATGCACACGATTTTCAATTTTTTCCAAATTCTTTTCTTTTCTGATTTTCCAATCTCTCTCTCTCTCTTTTTCTCTCTCTAAAAGGGGGAAAATGAGGTTAGGTCAGGTCAGGAATTGAGGTTCGATTGATTTTATGAATATAGCTATTTTGGCCATGGGAATTGCAATATTTACGCGAGTGTCCCTGTGATTGTTTTGTACGCTTCCGTCATTAAAAAGTTGATAAAAATAAATAATTTTAGTATTTGACTCTTGTTTTTTTAAGATAATTTTAATATTTGACATTGTTGTGTTAATTGTGTTCAAATATAGTTTTGATTCATGATAACAAAACTATCATACTTTAATTACATTTTCTCCCTTCATTCAAAAAGAAATTACATTTCTCTCTTTTTTTTCTTTTAAAAAATGCATTTTAAATATTGAGATTTTTAAAAATAACAAAACTATTGAAATTTTTCAAAAATTACATTTCTTATACTTTCAAAATATTTATTATTTTTAAAATTAATCATAAATAATTGTATTCCATTGAAATTTCTCTTTATAGTTTTGTTTTAGACTTTTGATTAGTTATAAATTCAATTAAATAATAATAACGATTGTTTTTTATAAAATATAGAGGTGGGTTCAAACCATTAAATTCATATGGATTACCATAGAGGGTGAGAATACATGTTTTATTTAATATTTAATCAAGTTTAACTTTCATGATTTATTAAAATAGGTGAATAATACTCGCTACAAAAAAAGGCGAATAATAACAAAAGTAATATATGCATCATGTTACTTGTATTAATTTAATTCCTATATTTTAAAACTTTGTATACTTTGTTATTTATGTCAATATGGTCTATGAGATAAAATATATATATTTTAGTTCTATATTTGGCACTTGTATTCCTCTAATCTCTATATTGTTCTTCTAAAGTTAACATATTTTTCGAATATTCTTTTTAACCCTTTTTTTGAAACAAGAAACATTTAATTTCATGAAAAAGAGAAAGGAAAACAAATACCCCACACTAATTGGATTACAAAAAAAATTTCCAATTAGTGTTAATCAAAAAGACATCATAATTACAAAAGGAATTTGAAAACGAAGCAAGAAAGGAGACTTTATAACGGATCAACTCCCAGACATTATTCGACATACTTGACTTCTTTTTAAAAATACAATGATTCTTTTCCAACCAAACTTCCCACGTAATTATTTTGGAAATTTGGGTAAATTGACCTCCAAAATCCTAAATTAATGTTTTTAGACCTCCATTTTCATTTTAACCTTTTTTGACCTTATGATGATGTCATCTTTGTGTGAAATATCTCATTTACCCTCTCCACTCTTCTCTCCCCCATCTTTCCAAAAAGAAGAAGAAATTCAAGAAATGCATCTCCCTCTCAACTTCAACCATTGATTCTTCATCTTCTTCAACTTCAACTTGTTGGGATTCAGGCCTCTAAAAGAGTTCTCAAACGGAAGTCCCAACGGATATTTCCTTGCAATATAATAAATTCTAAATTCTAGATGCATAAAAGAAATACTAACCCTTGTTGAGAAGTGTCTGACTCTTCCTCGTTCTTCGATGGTTACGATCATGGGACCACCAAAAAGATCTTCCTCACTAAGCACAAAAGAGAATCGGTGTGTGGGCACTATCTCCTTTGGAAAAAGAAAAATTGGGAAGAAGAATTTTCTTCCCAATACCCTATGGGCGGCGCAAGAGAAAGGGAAGAGAGGAATTTCCTGAGCCTTTACTTTAACTCTCTTGGTTGTATGTTTTGGTGTCACCCCAAAGGTCCTATTTATAGGAAAACCAAGACCTCAGAAAATCTTCTGAATATCTTTTAATTAATAAATAATTAATTAAGATATTCTAAAATATATTTGAATAATAAAGATATTATATTTTATTCCATAATAAAACATTCCATATATTTTATTTAAATTAATCAATATTAATTTAAATATATTATTCCATATCTTCCATTTAAATTAATCCCATTAATTTAAAATAAGATATACATATATTTTAAATAAAATAAAAATACAAACTTTTTGGTCAACCATTTGACCAATGGGGCGTGTGACCCCACCCCGGGCCACGCGCCCATGTCATCCTCATATGACAATATTGGGCATTTTTATTTTTCCTCATTATTTAATGGAACAATTCCGTTAAATAAATAAATAAATAAAACTCCTTTTATTTATTTCCTCATTTAATTTGATAATTTCAAATTAAATATTTAAATAGACTATTCTATTTAAATCCCCATTAATTTTGGACAACACAAAATTAATTTAATTAAATAGACTCCTCTATTTAATCTCTTATAATTAAATAGACTATTTTATTTAATAATTAAATAGACTCCTCTATTTAATTTCCTTTAATTAATTGAATAGACTCATCTATTCATTTCCAATTTTCCAAAGAGAAATTAATCGTATTAATTTATGTTCTCGATTACATGCGTTAGCTCAGAGGACTTAATGGACCTATAGGATTAAGCTCCAATGATCCAGAATTACCTTTGATTAAAACTCCTTTTAATCAATTAATTCTCATTCATTAACTCCTAGATAACTCCACTAAATATCTAGAGTTGCACTCTTAGTACTATAGAGATAGTTATGTCCATTGGCTATAATCATTAACTACATTTTGATCCTTCACAAGTTAGTTCGTATCCATGGCTAGGTATTTAACACCGTATTAACCTCCATGATACATCTTGTTCCTTAAGCCCAACTGATTCTCCAATGAACAACCTTACATAATCTCCATTACGCGTCTTTAATCTTTTCCTTGATCAGAGGAATATGGGGTCCCGCTGCTCAAGACCGAATCAGTTCATAAGGGAACTACTTATCTATTTTCCTATATGGAAGAGAGTGAATTCCAATTCTTGTGTAATTACGTTCCCAGCTATAAGCAAGATGCAATCCCCGAAGTGGGAGACATATTGAGCGAACTATACGAGTCACTCTCACCTATGCAAATCAAAGGCTTGTCCCCTTGCTAACAGGAGTTCGTAATCCACTCAGGATTAAGATCAATTGTACATGATCAACCGGTTGATAAACGAAGTGTCTTTCTGTAACGGCTTTCCCAGAAGACAGTAAGTTTATCTTAGTTCAGTCTACTACAATCTCTATTGCAGCAACACCCCCACTCACATGTCTCTACATGAGCGATCCAGATGAGATCACTTGTGCCAATTCACAAGTGGGCCGTGTTAGTGGTGTTACCAGAAATAAGGCACCCAACCTATATTCATGTACCACAAATTATTTGAGTTACACTTAAGTGAATATTCCCGCATCATATGCTCACTTTAAGTTATCATACGTAACTCTGGATCTTATGATGGATTACATTTATTAAACTAATAATAAATGACAATGTAAATATTACTAATTAATAATTCCTTTATTCATTTATAGTTTAATTGGAGATTACATAAGATTTAGGGCAGAAACCCCAGCACAAAAGACAGGACAAAAGGTATAATTTAACCTAAATTTATTATTTTTGACAAAAAAATGTGTTAATAGTGACAAAGTAATGTATGATGACTAAAGTCATAAAACTTTTCAACTATAGAGAATAGTTAACGTAGTAAATAAAATATATAGATCAAAAGAAGTTTTTATAAAATACTAGTCCAATATTACGTGCGTTGCACGTGTAAATAATGTCTTTTTTGATAATTTATAATGTATAATATAGAGCATATTTTAGTAGAAAACCATCTTTTTGTTTAGATGGTAGATAACTCATATATGGTAATAATTTATATAATAAAGTAATTTTATTTTAACATTGTATAAATAATAAAATTACCTACACATTATAGATATTATCATTTGAACATGACTCACCACCAATAATTCGTCAACCGGAAATTCAATTTATCACTATGAATTTATCAAAATTGAAAGAATAGAGTAAATCAATAGATAGAGAAATATAAGATTGTACAAATACACAATTTGGCTGGGGTTGGACTCTCTACTTGGAATTTTAATCAATCTCTTTTTTCTAGTCCTCCTCAAATCAATCTCTTCATGTTCCACGATTTCTTGTATTTTTCATTGTTTCTATCATTGGTACTAATATAAAGAGAAAAATTTATCCATTTCTATTTTTTGCTGATACACATCATAAATAATGTCAAATTTATCAATCTATTTTTACCGACCGTCTAGAACATGTGGTCTTCTCCTCACATAAAACTAAGTAATCTCAATCTTCTCCCTAAAAGTTGAGACTAAGATGGATATTTATGAAAGTATAGACTTCTTGAGATGACATTGGACATGGAGAGAATGTTAAAAGGTAGAGACAATCCTTTGACTTTTCAAAATATTGATACATGAATTTAAAACGATAAAATTTTGATAATAAATTAATGCTGATACATGAATCTATTCATGAACAACTTTTCAAGGTCTCTCATGTAGATTAATTCAATTTAATTTTAATTAAAATATGATGCTGCAACCCTTCCGTTTAGCATTAATGAATGAAAAAAAAAATTGATTAATAAGTGGAATAATATTTTGGGAACAGAAAGAAGAATTTGGGAAGCGGAAGAAATGCTTTACGGTAGGAGTGCTACGAATAGATCAAAATAAAACAATTAATTTCATAAAATATGTACTCAGAAAACTCAATTATTATAAACCTAAAATTAATTATTTTAAAAAAAAGTTTCAAAAGTTTTTATAAAAATATATGAACCAAAAATTAGCCTCGATAACAAAGTAATGAATCAAGCGGTCACAGTTATAAATATACAAGACATAAATTAGCGCTGTATTTGAAATAAACCGATAAAAATTAGACACGTATAAAAATCGGGAGTGTTTAGGAAAGTATTTTCGTTTGCGTGATATAATATTTAAACAGATCGTCCACGCAAATGGGCGTCCACGACCATCCTCATTTCTGTAAAATAGTTTTTTGTTTGTTTAGGCATATGATATTGAGAGTCATCACTACAATGAGAATTTGCGACGCACGTTCTTCCCTCCCACCTATCTTTCTTCTCCTCTTTCTCTTTCTCTTTATCGCCATTTTCCAAAATTCAGATTATAATGGATTCGTGAAAGCTGGAAAACGGAGAATCGAGATTACAGACGATCTCGACGACGTAATTGATGATGAGGAAGACGAATTTTGGAAAGAATGGGGCAAGAAAAAGTCTGCTTCTACCGATTCTGATATTCCGCCGCCGGATTTTTCGAAGATGCAGTTTTCGGAGATACAGGATCAGATTATGAAGCAGCAGAGTTCAGGTCCAGCTATGGGATTCGTCAAGCTTCGGCTCGGTGTTCGACGGAAACCGGTGAGAGAATTCGATACTCTTTCCTCTGCCTCGACATTGTATTTCTTTGGTTTGAGATTAATCATCTCAAACAGCTGGCTTTATTGCGATTTTCGAATTCATCGCAAGTTGAATCTGGATTTTGTTTAATAATGACGCTAAATTTGAAATGGAAACCTGGAAAAAGAAAAAGAGGAATTTGCAGATATAGCATTTGTTGAAAATAAATGTGATAAAATGACGGATTGAGTGTGATGATCATTGTCAATCATACTATATTTGTAATTAATTTTTAAAAAAAATGTTATATTTAAACAACCCAAAAAGAATTGGGAAATTTGAATGGGTAGTAATATTTTAATTGTATGTGTAAATTTATAACAGGTTTTTTTGCACGTTATTTCGTGATTTTACTAAATCACTGATTGACTCATTAAAATTCTGTCATGTTCGTAACTACTTTTCAAGCAACACAATATATGTAAGTCTCAAAAGAAATGGGCAGTGCCATTGATCACAATGTTTTATGTTGAGTGAATGTGTATTTAGCTTTTTAACTGAAAATTAAGCTCATATGTTCTCAGATTGGCTATGTTTCACCAGGCATTTTTTGGGGTTTTGATTACAGGATGAGGTGGCTGAGATTGCTATGAAATGGACGAAAGTTTTGAAAACTGGATCCATTGAGGCAAAATTTATGGGTGTTGATCTGAGTACAATCATGTTTACAATGGAAAGAGGACAAGATGTGGATGAGGTACACTTTAATTATAATAGGATGGAATTGGTTTTAACAAATAGTAATTCTTCCATTGATAATTACGTTTACAAAGAATAAATATAATACAAAAGCTACAATCAAGGAAAGCTGATTTGGACACTTATGCTCTCAATGAGCTGTACACGTCTGTGAATTAATTCTAATATGAATGTTAAATAATTACACCTAGGTATTTACTAATATTAATTACCCAAATATTGAACCGAGGTTCCTCTTACTAAATCTCCATTTGGCCTGAAAAAATATCTTTTACTCCCAGTTTTTGGTATCTAGGATCCTAACGAGAAGCCTAAAACAATTCTGATGATGCCACTATTTTTTTTTTTTTGTTCTTCTTAATGCTGTCTATATATGTATTAATTTCTCACAGTTATGCTGTATAAACCCGGACAATCGAAATTCAGTCTATCAGAGTCTGTGTAGACAGCTTCTAAAAATTGTTTTAAACCAACTGTATCCAGAAACCTTTATTTTCTCGGGTTCTTAGACTTTTTTTTCTTCTAAAATAATTGTTCATATAAAAAACTGATAGTATTTTTTAATGCACATGACTCAAATTTATGATTCTATACATTAATAGACTAAGAACATATAGTGTTTTTCAAATTATTAAAAAACCACCTTGAAAGAAAACAGGAAATATCTCTCATCACACCTGGTTTTGTTCAAATCTGTTTTGAGCTGCAGTTCTGTTTCTCTCTTCCCAGTAAATTATTTTCAGAAACACATCTATCACTAAAAAATTTCAGTAAAAAAACAGTTATCTTCTTCTTGAATGTGAAAAGTTTTAAAAAAAGTCGGTGTTTATCCATTGAATTGGATTAACGTCTCATCTTTAATCTGATAGTGGCTTTCCAAATTCAGTTCTTTTAAAGCAATCATGTAATTTTCCGCCTTTTGCAGGTAAAGGAGTTTGTGTTAAGCCAGCCAGAGTCATATGAGATCAAGGTCGGGGACCAAGTATTTCGAAGACCGGGAGATCCTCCTCTGGAGGAAGTCGTTGAGATGCTCCAAAGAGATAAGAATAAAGCTGATACTACCAATCCTTCTGAAAATGTCAAGCATTCGCATGAGGAATTGTAGTATACAGATAGTGTCAACTTCAACTGGGACCATCATTCATGTTAATTTGTTTACCCTGTTGATTTATCACCGTAGCGAAGGATGGAAAAAATGCATGATATTGAAAAGTAAAAGTTAATCTTGCTTATGTTTGCCTTGTCATCACTGGAGTTGGATTTTTTTTTTTTAAAAAATATATATTTGTGAGTGTCCGGACCAGTTTGCGCGTACTCCGACTAATCTCACAAGACAATCATATGACCCTACAATACTCGAACTTGGAGTTTGGACTCGGTCGGGGTTGTTTGAGCGTTGGTTGGTTGCTGAAGATACGATGCTTTGTTTTGTTGGTGAAGTTTGGATAATTAGTCAAGAGTGCAAATAAAGACAAGAATAAGAAGTCTCTTGGTCAAATTATATATATAAGAGTCAGGTTACTGAGGTTAGCTAGTTAAGCAAAAGTTTTGAGGAATTGGTTCAACTTGGCCAGTTGTTTGGATATAAATTTACGATGAATCGACCTGTTGGATTGATAAAAATGATTTAAACCAGTTGAAATCGACCCAATCAATTAAAGACATATAAAATCAACTATATATAGATATATATATGTGTGTGGCTTGGATAATCTTAAGAACAACCAAGTCTTCTCAGTTGTTACTTTGGTCAGTTTCTTTTTATAAAAGTGCACCAAACACACCAACAAAATTATACGGTAGTTGTTGTCCATTGTGGTAAGTGACTCATGATATATCTGTCTTATTTGGTTTGGTAGAAGATACGAGGGAAACTCGACAGACTTAGCACTTCAAATAAATTGATTTTTAGATGTAATTTAATCTTACTTTTTGAGTTATCATTCATATGATACTCAACATCAATGAATGACTCAATTCCCATCCATCGAAACGTAGAATATATCACATTGAACTATTTTTGTTAAGGAAGAGACCTAACTACACATCGAAATGTAGTTTTTCTCAACTCATCTTACTTCTTAGACACATTTTTTTAAGAAGACACATAAAGTGATAAAAAATAACAAATTCGACCTATATGGACTACAACAAATAGGGATAACTACTTATTTTTGTAACTATTGTTTTTTTCTTTTAATAAATAAAAGGGATAAATTAATCTATTCTAGATTGGTCTAATAGTTAAAAGATTTTCTTTAAGCCTCAAGGTTATGGATTTGATGACATACATAGTCACTTATTTAAGATATTATTCTATAAGTTATCTGACCTCAAATGTTATAGATTTGTATGATGGTTTCAGTGAGATTAAGCATGATACACATAAACTAGTCTAAACACTCACGGATATTAAAAAAAAAAAAAACTAATAATTTTTTTAAAAATTAAACCTAATAAATTATATAAATTTGAAAAAAAAAATTACCAAAAAAAAGGACAATTGCCACTTTTCAAAACCGGCCTAGGTGGAGCTGTACGGGTTTGCCCGCCGGGGATGTGGACGGCTGGACTCTCTTTATTTCTTTGGTGTATATGCCATTTTCAGTGGCCTAGTGATTTTTTTTTGTTTATTTTTTGTATAGTTGGATACTACCATTTCCATATCATTTATCAATCCCATCTGTCGTATTTTTTAAGTTACTTTTTATCTTCACATTTACTTTTAATAGAACGAATATAAAAATTGTATCAACTTTTACAATAAACTTGACCGTCCGGCTTCCAATCAAATCGCTATGATTTTTTAAATCATATATTATCTACTTATTGAATTAAACTTTATAATTAATTGGACAAAAGTATATTGGTATGGACTAAATCATTAACAACATTTTCTATAAACGAGAACGAGATAGAATTATAATGACAATCAATTAGAAGGAAAAAAAACTGTAGAGCAAGTATAAGATTTTTTCAATTGAATTTGAAAAATATTGTCGATATTATTTATTATTCTTTAAATTACGAATCAAATTAAAATTGATGGGTGATAAAAATAAAGATAAAAGAAAAAAAAATCGTGGAACCACAAAATAACAATAAGAACGAGAGAGATTTTACATTCGGTTAAGATTCTAGAGAGTAAGAAAGTGAATGTCAAATTCTAGGGAATCTCTATTATAATTGAGGTTACCTCTTGTCTCTACTCTACTAATCACATCCTCTCTCAATCCCAAGAAATTGAATATATATGATTTCTTATCAATCCCCCACCATCTGTCTAATCCGTAAAAAATATTAATTGGCAATTATGACATAATTCATTAATAAAAACATTGTAATTCCATTTTTTAAAAAGTGATTCAATCCCCTTTTCAATATACTAGGTTTTTTACACGTGTCATGCACGTGGGGCACATGGTTTGTCTTTTAAATTTTATAATAAAAATGTCAATATTATTATGAAGTTATTTTCTTAACTAATATTTTGAAAATTCAAATTTTATAATGAAATGGAAGAAATTAACGTAACTCATATTAAAAAATATATTTAAGATGAAAAAACTTAAATTTCATGATTTTATATGTGTGTGTTTATATATATATATTAAATTAAAAACGAAAATTTCAATAAATTTTTAATCCAATTAGTAAGTTACAAAACTTTTCTACTACTCATTTATTTGCGGTGTTACAAGTGGTATGCTATGTCCTTTGATTTTGATCTTTTAAAAAATAATCACACTAACGTAATTATATATTTAAATTAGAGATAGAATTATTTTAGTGTGTGTTTTCCCTTGCTTGACCTAGTCGTAATATAATAAAAAAAAGAATTAGGAAGGGAAGGTTTGTTAGAGAAAATAGTAGACGAAAAGTTATTAAAAATTAATTTGATTGTTGGGTTTGATTTTAAATTAAATAAGTCTATGAAATTATTTATTTTATAAATATGATCAGTAAATTATTACTAAATTAATTTTTGAAATAAGCTCATGATAAAATATATTTGAAATATATACTGAACGAAGAAAATTTTAGTTTATTGTATTTAATTAATTTAATAATAAAAAAGTATATTTAGAAAAAATTAGATAGTATAAAATTTGTTTATTGTATTTAATTAATTTAATAATAAGAAAGTATATTTAGAAAAATTTGGAAAGTATAAAATTTGTTTATTGTATTTAATTAATTGGTATTGTATTTAATTAATTGGTAACAAAATGATTATTAATTTTGAATGATGGCATTATAGAAACTTAAATGAATTATAAGGGTATAAATGGAAATCAAAAGTTTTTCCTTTAAGCCACTTTTTAGATAGTATATATATATATATATATATATATATATATAGATAGATCATATCAGAAAAAATAAAAAAATTATTTAAAAAATAAAATTATATAGAACTTTTAATAATTATAAAAACCATTTTTTTAATTAAAAATACTTTTAAAAATAATCCCAAAAAAATAAATAACCAAAAAAAAAAAAAAAAAAAAAAACCACTTCCTAAACACTCAACTAATCGAAAAAAAAAAAACCCCATTATATAGATTACCATATCGAATAATTATCACCAAAAACCACACACCCCCTTGAAAAATATCAAAATTACCCAACACATAATTAACCCTTAATTTTTAATGAAAATTTATTATAATTGATATATTTTTTGTAAATTTATATTATTGATATAATTAAATCAACCACTTCCTAAACACTCAACTAGTCGACAAAGACAACCTGCTATAGCGGTTACACTAACCCGTTAGAAAACCCTGTTCCACCGGTAACCGCCGGTTTCCATCATTGCTTGGCGTAATCCATTACTTTAGTCTTGACCTGACTGTCCCACCTTTCCTTTTTTTTTTTCTCTCATTTCCCGAAGCAACTTCATCCTTATCATCGCGACATCGTCGTCGTCTTTGCTATTCTCCGATAACGTTTCTCGCCGTTTCTCTTCTTCGGTTTGTTTCTTCGATTTTTCAAACATATTTCAATTTCTTTTCTGTTTTATTGTTCGTTTTTTATGTTTCGTAGCTGATTATTAATTTTGACGCGTTTGATTGATAATTCACCGTGTTCGATGAGATTTGATTGATTTTTTTGTCGGTGATGATCTTTGTTTCTGATTGATTTGAAGTTTAGATCTGTTTGTTGTTAGATCCTGAATACCTGAATGGATTGATACTGGATCAAGATATATAATTATAATTATAATTATGTGCGATTATATTGATAATTGTGTACCTTTTAGGTCAAATTTCTTTTTTTACTTCATAGAATCGTGCTTCAGAGTGGTAATCAGGATATTTCGATAACTCGTGGAGTTGATCTATGAATAGTATGAAGAAGTTGTTTGTTTCAGCAGAATCAAATAGATTCCTGAAAGACTTTCATTCTAATGTAATAGATTTGTTTGTCGGATTCTGTTAGGTTTGAATACACGAGGAGTTCCGTAGGATGGCAGATAATGATGGGGAGGAGAATACCTCTCGAGGGAATGAATGGGAAGTTGTTTCACTTACTGCTTCAGCATATGAAGCTTCTCCCAATGTGAAGGAAGTTGAGTCGACTGATGAAAATGAAAGCAATTTGTATGGAGCAGAAACTTCCCATGCTCTTTTTATGTCTGGTCACTTTGTATTTCCACCTAGTCAACATGAGAATTTACCATTGGAACCTGATAAGAGCGAGATTCACGATGATGAGGGAGGGAAGGAGGATTTGGTCTCTGATTCTGCTGCGGTAGATGGGGGAAAATCTACTGGAAAGAATGAAGATGGATTGAGTTTAAAAGGTTTGGATGAACCAGATGAATTTTCGGGAATTGATAGAACTTCCGAGAAAGGTAGCAAGTTGTGTGGTGATTTTGGTGAAAATACAACCTTACAAGATTTAAATATAGTTGACAAGGAGCAGGATCCCTACGGTGCTTCTACATATAGTTCTTTCCACAGTGAAACCAATCTTGATTCAATTCCATTTGTTGAAATCCCCCACTCAGAGTCAGAACCTTCTGATTTGGTCTCATCTCTAGAAATCTCAGAAACTCCTAGTCTTGAAAATAAAGGCGATAAGTCTAGTCTTCCCTGTGGTGCTTGGTGGAAGAGAAGAGCTGCTAATTTATATTCTCATGCAAAGGAGGCAAATACGTTTTGGTCCATTTTCATTGCAGCAGCTGTTATGGGACTTGTAATTCTGGGTCAGCGGTGGCAGCAGGAAAGTTGGCAGACTTTGCAACTGAAGTGGCACCTTAGTGTGAATGATCAGGTTCGTTCATTATTGTTGCCTCTGTTAAGTGTTGTATTGTAGGTTCTATTTATGTTGGTTTCAATGCTATGATATCATTTTGCATGCATCTATTTTGTATTCTGTATTCTATGTTTCAGTCAGGTTAAGATTTTAACAAAAGCAATGGTAATGGCAGCTAAGATTTTAAAATAGTAAATACGTATGAGTGAAACAATAGTTTACCTGTTCAGGACCGTTTATCCTTATCAACATGCATGGCTCGAATTGGAGATTTAGGTTCGAATGTAACGCTTTCTAGCTTATTATTGAATTCTATCTTCATATCTGCAGTAGTTAAGGAAATAGATGCAGACGTCCATTTTAAGTTTCTGGTTCTTAGCTTTGGATTTTGGAAAAATGAGGTTAAACTAAAATTTAATGGAAGTGAAGTGTTCTCATTTTGCTCATCACTGATGCGTTTAGTAACAACTTAGTTTTATCCTTCTCGTGTGTTTGCATCCATACAATTAATTTTCTGATTCAAAATTTTGAAGAGGTATTGCGTTACTTATCAACCTTGCTATCTTCTGATGTTAATCTTGATTATGCTGCTATATTTACAGAAGGTCAACCGAGTGTTGGGACCAATAACTCGACTTAAAGATGTGATCGTGGGCGGACAACGCCGTGGTTCGTCTATCAAGTTTAGTTCCAGTGAGTTATAAGATGATGACGATAAATGATGGGGGTTGGAGTGAAGGGTTTGTGACTTGTTAGGTTGAATACCCGAGTGTCTTTGGCATACTTTCAAAACATTGACAGAATTACTTTGGGGGAACATGTTGAAGTTTGATTGTTAAAATTACATATTTATCTTGGTGGTAAATTACTGTATTGCATTGTATATTTGACTAAATCAATTGGAAATGAAGTTTGGGAGGTCGTTCTTAGCCTCACTTATCCTGAAGTGTCCTGCAAATGATTCAGATTGAATGATCACGTTAGTAGTTCAAGATCATTTTGTTCGATTAACTTTTCATATGCTTATTTAGTACAAATTTCATAAGAGATTTCCGCTTCATTACGCATCTCAGTTTAATGAGAAAGATAATTAATGCATTTAGAGATCAGAGCTTTTTATTAGTAGGAATAGTAAGAAATGACCAACAATGTTTGAATTACTAATTAAATTTGGCACATTCTGCTCGTGCTCCTGCACGCCGAGAGGACAAAAGGGAGGGCAAAAAAAAAAAAAAAAAAACCAACTAAATTAATTAAGTAGAAACTAATTAGTAGGGAGGTGATAATGATAACTTGTATACGGGTTTCCCTTCATTTCTTCTTTTTATTCTCTTCTATGGGCCAACTCATAAACCTGTAGCCGGGAAAACCGATCTCACGACCTAATAGGAAAAGAAAAATGATTTGCAGTGCACAGTGGGGTTTCCCCCTTCACGAGTTGCTGCTCAGACTTGGTTGGCCTTTTTCTTCCATAAAATTTGGCAACAGATTGATGATCCTCTTTACTCATGTACGTGTAGACAAGACGGTTTTCTTCTCCATCCTATTGATATATGATCCTCTCTTTTAATCCAGGACTTTTTCTCCAGTTGAAAAGATGTTCCAAACTAATGTGCCAATGATATACAATACAACTGCCACCTTAAATACATCATCCCAAGAACCTGCAGCCAGAAACATGGGAATTAAAATCGATTCTTGAATGTTAAACTCTGGTAGCCTTATAATGCTGCTACTAAGTTGCATTACTGATTTATTAGGAAATGGGAAGAATAAGAAAAAATTGAAAAGTTTCCTACAGACCTCGTTGGAGTATGAATCCGGTTGCAGCTGTACCGAAGACACCGGCAAGCACGCCTGCAGTGTTTGACAATCCTAACAAGACTCCCTGTGTTTGAAAGTAAGCTTATCATGGTAAAGATTGATTAATCATAGGAAAACGAAAAATGTTCATGGTTCATGGAAACTAATTAAATATCCATTTTGCCACTCATTTTTCAATAGTTACTTATCAGCTTTTCTCCAATGTGTAACTTAGAATTACAGATACCAACAAAACTCAAGGGGTAATTGTACTGCAAAAGTATTCATGACAAAATGATTCACTTTTGGCAGCAGTTGCTGTATAAAAGCTATTATCAACTCACAGAATATCGCGGTCCTATGTCTTGGTGATTGGAGTATAGACCAGACTGTGAAAATGCATCAGATCCCTGTAAAAAAAAATTATAATTCAATAAAAGATTTTTTAGTAGATTAAAAATCTTGCATCCAGTTGCATAATTATCACAAAACTACAAAATATGGGAGTCTCTATGAAGAAGAAGAATGCAATACAACAATTCTTCAACTTTACAAAAAATTCAGGTGTTTCCCTCAGTCCTGGAAAGCCAAATACCTTAGAATCCAAAAAAGAAACCCTAGTCTTTATCTTGGCCTTATTTGGTTTGTGCTTTTCAAGATGGACTACGAGTAGGGCTGTCAGCATATCTTCACCTTTCTTTCACTACATATAAAAAACACTCTTTTCAACCATCAAGTTCTCTTGGTGTGTACCAAAAGTTTGGGGACCTCTTAAACCTTGTGGTAGATCAATCCTATTAGTAAAAAGGCTAAATTGTAATGGAACTACTGTCTTTATCCACATTTTGAGAGGTTCAAATTGACAGGAATGATGAATATTTTAATGATAGATCTACCGAATATAGGGAGGTGCGGAATCTTAGCTGCTCTCATGTATCTTTTATGCCAGTTTACTCTAATTTTCTATGCAATTGATATTTCTTAATAACTATAACCTGTTTTCTATTAAAAAAATTTGTGAATACCTGACTGCACGCCATACATAACACTGCCATAGCAGGTGTTCTAACATGGCTCAGCTGAGTAAGGAAGAAAGCAGGTCCCAGAAATCCAATAGATTGCATGATCTGTATCGAAAAAAATTACTCAAGAAAATTATTTATCACAAGCAGAATAAGAAATAAATATGTTTATGCTACACTCCGGTACACACTACGCACATAACAACCAACACAAATAATGCATACGTGCCGTGGTGCCTTGTGATTTTTCAGGGATCGCTTCTCTTCTCTCCTCATTCTTTTTTTTCCCTTTTAAATACCAGAGTCTTGGTGCCTATTGTTAAAACTCTTAGATAAGTCCTCACTTATTTAATTTTTCATTATATCACCCTTTATACTTATTTTTTCAAATATAAAATTTAATTTTTCATTATATCCTACTTCATTAAACTATATTTTTCATATATTTTATATTGTACCCCAGAAGGCTAATGTGCCTCGGTGCATTTCACTCTTTAAAATACTGATGCAATTACTTGACACATAAAAATTGTAAGGAATCCTGCCTTGCGAACTGCAGTAATGGAAAGACCTCTGCTCACAAGCGTATCTGCAATCCATCCTCCTATATTTGCAAAAACAGCCATGGTCAACCATGGCAGAACACAGAGGAGTCCAGATTCAGTCAGGTTGAAGTTCAAAACCTGAGACAATAACCATCAGGTAGGATAGAAACATCTTAGTCTCCATGTCCCAATACTAACACAAATGAAAACAATACTTCCATTGTTAACATTGGCAGCCTTTTTTTTTCTTTTTTTTTTATGGAAACATTGGCAGCCTTCATTTTTATAATATACTGGATGTATGCATGTGCTCAAGTTTCAAACTTTCAAGCAGAGAGCTAACCATTATCCAGGATCGGATTTATTCCTAAAAAATCTTTACCCGATTTCAGTATAGTCAAATAGATTAAAGGCAAATATATTAGAAGAAAACTGTGTCATGGTACAAAACTCATGCTTTCAGGAATTCAGTATAATTCCATTGTATCTTGTGTTTTTTTCTGTTATGTCTGGATGCTAATGTATTAACAATTAGAGATAAATGCTGAACTCTGGAGTACCTGATTATAGTATGTGGGCATCCACGTCAACAGAATGAAGGTTCCCCAATTATGGCAGAAGTGTGAGATTATAAGAGCCCAGACAGGTGCTTTCGATAAAATTAATTTCCATGGAATAACCTTCACAGGTTCCTTTGAAACACTACCATCCATGATAAATTGTTTTTCCTCTGCACTAAGACCTGGATCTTCTTTTGGGGAGCTATATGCCTGAAGATGAACCAAATTGCAAAGGCTGAAGAAAATTATCGATTCAACAAAATGAAATTGGAAAATTGCAAGTGCGGGTGCAACACATTCATTCACTGTTATTGGAGTTCTTTAGTAGACGGAGTAGAATTCTCCACTTGTATGTTTAATTTTCTGTTTAATGAACTAAATCAAAATTAAAATTTAAACATAGCTGAAGAAGTAAAAAATACGTTTGACAACCACAGTGCAAACCAGATACTTCCAAGAGATCCAAATGAATAGAACACAGATGGCCATCCGAATTTGTGAATAAGCGCTGGTGAGAAGGCCAATCCCGTTACAGAACCCAGATACATGCCACTATACACTAATGCAAGTGATCTGCTTCTCTCTGATACAGGAATCCACTTTGATATAATATTGTTCATTGCAGGCATAGCAACACCCTGCAAAGAAAGCACATACCGTTAACAGAGGTAAGTTCTATCATTATATAGTTAACATGATAAAAAAAATCAGTTAACCAGAACGCTTTGAAATCTCATCCAAAAGATGACAAACACTATTTTGTATAACATTTAAAAAAAAGATACTCGGTGAAACTCGAGACAACTGCCTTAGATTACTTAAGCACTGGACAACAGTAGAGAAGCATAAGAAGCCAACCTCACCAATTCCCATGAAAGCACGCATCACGAGTAGAAAAGGGAGCCCCATTTTTGCAGCAATAGGTGTCAATATAGTTGCTATTGACCACCAGACAACTCCAAAACCCAAAACAAGCTTCCCACCAATTTTGTCTGCCCATATGCCTCCAACAATCTAACCAAGTGAAACCACATACACAAACGTCATATTTGATTCACTCTGCATTATTTCTAACTTAGCTCAATGCTACAAAGAAATGATGTAGTTAAGTCAGGAGTAATTTTGAGCTGATTAATCTGAATCAAACCTGAGTTAGAAGGTAGCCCCAGAAAAAAGATGACTGGATTAAGCCAACTGTAGCACTATTCCAATTAAATTCCTTTGACATTGGTAGTATGGCAATACTCATGTTTACCTACAGCAAAAAATATATTCATTTGGCTCACAAAGTAAAATGCATGAACAATTGAAGAGAAGGGAAAGGTGAAAAATGAAATACTCACACGGTCCATGTTGCATAATAGAAAGGCGAAAAAACAGAGGAACACAATCACCCAGCGTTTAGGAAAGCGCCCCCACCAAGGCGATGCTATCTGCTCGTTGCCTTCAACAAAAATTGCCTCACCTGACCCCTCGGACAATGCCAATGCATCTACATCTGCTTTTGTAATATCATAGTCATTAGACTTGTACTGAGCAGAAGTTCGGTTGACCTTAACATCCTCATATTTTTTACGTTGCCCCCAATAAAGACCAAAATTATCCATACTTTTCGGTACACTCGATAGAACGCAAGCAGCATTACAAAAAGGAAAGTATCCACATTTTCTCCTATTTCTCTGCCTACTTGAACTTTGAAGAAATGGGAAAAGAACAGATCCTGACCGAGCACTTCCATTCCCACAAACACCTGGAGGCTTCAAAAGTTTCCCATCACTGGAAAGTGCATGAAGAAACGTAGAACATAAGAACCTGGGACCGTTTAATCTCAAACCAGTTGAATTTCTGGAAAATAAATTCGTTTGCTCATAATGAGCAGCAAAAATAACAGAACATTCTCCTCTTTGATGCGAAAATCCTTTCTCAGTCCTGCACAAGTTTCCTGCAAACATAATGGTGGAGAATCAAACGTATTATCCGCACTATCTAGAGATCATTGGTAATGAGAAATGTGTAGCACTAAAAATTTGAAAAACAGATAACATTTCGAAACGGCAGTTAATGCAGTCATAATCTTTAACTCCCACAAATAATCTATTAAATTGTAAACCACGATTACAAGCTCGGTTCATCCAAATTGGGGATAAGCCATAAAAAATTACGAAGAATTAGTAACATTTTGTCAGGTTATTATTCTTTTCTATGAAACATAATTAGAAACATTTGTTCATTCATATTATGGACCATACGAAAGCTGAAATTTACACACACAGAGTTCACTAAATCAAAATGACGAATTACAACAATAATTTGAAAACAGAAAGTCAATTTTTGCACGAAATTTGCATCCGCCAAAAAAATTAAGTGAAATCTAAAGCCTAATTGAACTTTACTTCATCATATTCTACTTGTACTCGATGAAAAAATATCGAAGAATCAAAATGCAGAATAACGATAATGAACAAAATGCAGCGAACAAGTTTCCGTCGCAGAGTAAATAAGTAACTTCAATAAAGAAGAAAAGAATAGCAACACACGACATTGAATTTCGAAAGAACAAAAAAAAAAAAAAAAAAAGAAGATAAACCAATGTTAGTAAAATAGAACAGTACCGGAGCCGACGAAGGAACCGAAGTTCCGATTAGAAACAAGACTTCCAATCGCCATTTTTAGCGATAAAAGCTCGAGTAAGCTAATGCTTAAGGAAATTCAGCAGAAAAAAAAGGAGAAATTATCGTGGTCTGAGACTAGATTTCATTAGTGAGAAGTTCGTTATCTCCGTCTGTGAATTGGTAGAAGATAAGCAGAGGCTTCTTCTGTCCGTTTGACAAGCGGGAAGGAAAGGGAAGAGAAGGGGTCGAGAGATAGACACGTGGCACATCATCCTCCGTGTTATCGAACGGCTGCAGTGGAGTGAGATACTTGAATTTACGATTTTGTAGTCCATTTTAATAATATTTTTGAAATCTTTTGTCAAATAACACTTAAAAGGGGTGTTTGGAGTGTGGGAATCAGAATTGAATGTCTGGAAATTAGATATCTGAAAATAAGTAGTATGGAATAAAATAGATGAGAATTTGATGTCTGTATTTAGAGTGTGCTGGAATGAGATTTAAATATCTGGGAATATGATGTCTGTGTTTGGAGTGAGTTGGAATTTGGTTTATAGGAATATGATTATTGTTTTTGTAGGAAAGAATATGATTTGTTATTTTATTTAATTATTATATAAAATTTAATTAAAAAATTGAAAAAATTAATTAATAATATTAAATTTAATTAAATTAAAATTATCGACTATATTTATTTATAAGTTTGAATTTTTTAATTTCCTTTTAAATATTATTTCATTAAATAAAATAAAATAAAATTTATGAAACATATAGGAATCAATTTCTTACAATTATGTATTATTATATAAATTAGTTGATATTAATTGATGGTAAAAAATAAAGTACTCTTGTCATTAAATATTTAGGGTTTAATAATAAAACAAATTTATTAATTTAAAAAAAGTGAAAAGGTGTTATTTAAAAAAAGGGTAAAATACAAATAAAACCCCTGTGGTTTTTTTCAAATGCATGAACACCCCCGTGGTTTGAAAATGGCAAATCACACCCTTGTGGTTCCAAATTTTTTCAATCAGACCCCTCCCGTTCAATGTCATTTATTTTATTTTAATCATAACTTCTTCGTTTGAACTCTGATTTGAATGATTCAAGATGTTTTGGAATCCTCATTTTAGTCTCTACGCTATGGTCATTTCAAAACTTCTAAACCATCAATAACCAAAAGAGTTAACGGTGTCAATCATACCTAATATTTTGATGTTAATAAACTCTTTTATTTATCAATCATTTCAAAATTTTGAAGTGACTATTGTATAAATCCTGAAATTAGGATTCCAAAACATCTTGAATCACCCAAATTGGAGTTCAAATGAAGAAGTTATGGCTAAAAGAAAATTATTGACATTGAAGGGGAGGGGTTTGATTGAAAAATTTGGAACCACATGGGTGTGATTTACCATTTTCAAACCACAGGGGGTGTTCATGCATTTGGAAAAAACCACAGGGGGTGTTCATGCATTTGGAAAAAACCACAGGGGGTGTTCATGCATTTGGAAAAACCACAGGGGTCGCATTTGCATTTTACCCTTAAAAAAATGTTGTATTTGGAATTAATCTTGAAAAAAGTACTATAAAGTAAAATTTATCTAAATTACTTAATGTATTATTTTGAACATATTTTTTTAATTTAATTATGTATAATATATTGAGTTTCTTTAAAAAAAATATTTTTGATTTAAAAAATATGTATATTTTTTTAATTAAAAAATATTTTTAATTTTATCTTGTTCACTGTAACCTACTAAAATAATCCTAATATTTATTTTTTTTCTATTAGAAATACCAAATAGCACAAAATAGGAGAGAGTTTAATTAAATGCCAATGATAAATGTTAATGCCAAAGCTAATGCCAAGGTTAAATAAATGGGAGATTTGGATGAGAATTGAATGTCAATGCCAATGGTAATAGAGATTGAACCAAACAATGAAATGAGTATTAAAAACTCATTCTCATGGCCAATTCCCGCACTCCAAACGCCCCCAAAAAGTAGTTTTCAAAATGTTAATTTTGTTTGTGAAATTTTAAGTTTTTAAAAGTGAAGAGGCAAGATGAAGGATTTTTTTTAGTAAGTAATTTTAGTTTTTAAAAACGAAAAACTAGAAAGAATGAATGAGACCTTAGTTAGAGATTAACTTTCAAATTGAAAATAAAATTAACCTATATATATAAATTTATTAATTAGTATAAAACTAGAAAAAATTTCCACATGTAATTTACCATGGATTTAAGAATAATTTTAAAATAATACATTTGTATACAAGGGTGGTAGGAGCTTTATAATAAGTGACTATATATACTTATATAGTATTATTTGCTGCCTTAATATTTTTCGGCTTGATTGATTATTCTAAAAAATCTAATGAGCAATTTAGGTCTTAATTGGAATTCTAAATTAATCAAGATTGAAATTTTCAATCAAAGAATAGCAACAAAAGTTTCAACTATATTATGATTTTAGGATTTTGTGGCCATGGAAAATTTCGGATGTAGTGGATTTGATATTTGTGTTGAAAGATTATAATATAAAACAACGTGAAATGAAAATTTACGAAGAAAGAATGCAATGACGTTATTGAAAAGATTATAATTTCCTAAAAAAAAATGTTCTTCACAAGAATTTCTACTAAAACGAATCATATTTGGCTGCTCAATTGCTTATGTGCCAGTGGCCAACTTTTTTAGAAGCCACTTGGCACTATGCCAGTGGCCAAGGCTGCTCAATTTTGAGCAGTCAAGTATGATCCGAATGTAACTTGAAACAGACAAAAATTCATGGCTCTAATTATATTATATCAACCTGGAGTCTTGGAAATTTGGCCCTTTTGACCTTCAAAAATATAAATTAATAGTTTATTGACCTTCCCCTCACCTTTAAAATATATTAACGTTGTGATTATGTCATACATTTATAAAATAATAAAAATATCCCAACTTATCTTTTATTTTCTCTTCATCTTCTTGCCCCTTCTCTTCATATTCTTATTTCTTTTTTGTTCTTTCTCCTTTTCTCCATCTTCTTATTTCTTCTTTTCCCTTATTTCTTAGTAATAAAACCAAAACTAAAACATTTTTCACTCAATCACCTTCATCATCTACATCTGCTTATCCTCACATATGAATTGAAGCTTGCATTCTAATTTTTTTTTGAAATTGTTGTATTTAATATCTTATCTTTCAAAACATAAAATGTCACTATATTAAACATTTTATCTCTCATTTGAAATTTTAAAAAAGAAAAAATCGGATATAGGTCCGAGATTGTAAAAAAAAGTATGAGTTGGGAGATTGGTCCGAGATGGATCTAAAATTGGCCCGAGATTGGTCCAAAAAAAGCTTATAAATAATGTAAATAATAATAATAATTTTTATATTTTAAATCAAAATTGAAATTTGATAGCCAAAAAAAACTCTGCCTCCACTTTTTGTTTTTTTAACTCTTTCTAAAATATTTTGATTTTGATTTAAATTATAAAAACTATGATTTTTTATATGTTTCAATTTCTTTTAATTTATAAGGTTTTTTTTTACTATCTCGGACCAATCTCCCACTTATACTTTTTACAAATATAATTTAAAAAGTAAGGGGGTCAATAACCTTTAATTTGCAAAAAAAAAAAAATCATCAATTTTTTTTATTGTTATTAGAGAACGATAAGTCTTATTTTTCATCATTTAATAAGTTTAATTGTTTCATTCAATTTAATGATCTCACCTGCGTAGAGCATCGATGGTCTCTTTCTCATATTTTTTACGATTAACAGACTCTAAAAATGTTTCACGTCTTGCATTAGCAGTCTCCACCATCACCCGTTCATATTGATTATAAGGCAAACATCTTCTCTTCCGTCATGGATTAATGCTAAACTCATATGTCAAATCATATTTTTCATCAAGAAGATATATGATGATTAGTTTTTTAGGGCACGCTATAAATGGGAAGAATTATATGTATACTTGCAGTCCAGAAAGGACAGTTACCTCTAGAAAGTGAAAAGATAGCCCTACCACTAAGAGAGCATATCGATTCATCGGATGAATGCTCAGAAAGACTCCTCCTTAATAAAAAACCACATTCATCACATTAACTGTTATTTTATAATTTTGAAGGTCAATAGAACAAAATTTTCTAGAGTCTGACTCCAGAGTCTTCTTCATCATCTTCTCGATGCCGCACAATAGCTTCTTTTTCAACCACCGAATCGGTCTCATATTTTATTTTTAATGTTCTTTCGCACAGTTTAGAATCAAAGAAAACAGGAGCAAGTAATCAGGGTAGAAAATGATCAAATGAATTTTCATATTTAAATATAAATATCGCACGTGGCTGTCAGTCCGTTTAGTGTAAACTATTTTTTTATTGTAAACTAAATTAGATATTTTTTTTAAATATCGAATACATTTTTATTCTACTATAACTAAGTGATGCTTAATACTAAATTCAAATTCAAATCATATTTTTCATCAAGAAGATATGTGATGACTAGTTCTTCCACAATAGTTACCTCCATTCCATTCTCAGTTCCATGAGAGTATATGTATTCATTTGCTAGTTCAGAAGGGCTCTTCCTTGATACTTAATAACATTCATCATGAATCTTTTTTATATTCAATCTTGTGTAGAGATGAGGTTCCTATAATACCAACCTGGAGTCTAGGAAATTTGACCCTTTTGACCTTTAAAAATATAAATTAATGGTTTATTGACCCTCCTCTCACCTTTAAAATATATTAACGTTGTGATTATGTCATACATCTATAAAATAATAAAAATATCCCAACTTATCTTTTATCCTCTCTTCATCCTCTTGCCCCCTCTCTTCATATTCTTATTTCTTCTTTCTCCTTTTCTCCATCTTCTTATTTCTTCTATTCCCTTCTTTCTTAGTACTAAAACCAAAACCAAAACATTTTTCACTCAATCACCTACGTCATCCACATCTTCTTCTTATCCTCGCATATGAATTGAAGCTCGCATTCTAAGTTTTTTTTTTTTGAATTGTTGTATTTAATATCTTATCTTTCAAAACACAAAAAGTCACCATATTAAACATTTTATCTCTCAATTGAAATTTAAAAAAGAAAAAATCGGATAGAGGTCCGAGATTATAAAAAACAGTATGAGTTGAGAGATTGGCCCGAGATGGGTCTAAAATTGGCCCGAGATTGGTCCCCCAAAAAAGCTTATAAATAATGTAAATAATAATAATATTTTTTATATTTTAAATCAAAAGTGAAATTTAATAACAAAAAAAAAAGCTTTGCCTCCACTTTTTGTTTTTTTAACTCTTTCTAAAATATTTTTATTTTGATTTAAATTATAAAAACTATGATTTTTTATATGTTTCAATTTCTTTTTAATTTATAAGGTTTTTTTTCACTATCTCAGACCAATCTCCCACTCATACTTTTTACAAATATAATTTAAAAAGTAAGGGGGTCAATAACCTTTAATTTATAAAAAAAAAATCATCAATTTCTTCTCGTCGATGTAGAAAAGCTTCGTTTTGAACCACCAAATCGATCTCATTTAGGGTTGATTAAAGAAAATGAGAGCAAGAATTAATTCTTCAAAAATTCATTCATTGGAAGATTAGAACAGAAAGTTGTTCAAGCAGTCAGATTACGCGGAGAAGAAGACCTTAAGACGTCTGAAGTGAAAGCATTTAACGAGAAAGAGACAAGGTGGCTGTTAGACCGTTTAATTTAAATAAAGAAAGAGAAGATTTGCATTATAACAATGGGCCTCTGTTTGGGCTTCATTCAGATGGGTTCTCTAAACTTAAATTATAGCCTTTTCTGCTGCAGCCCATAAGTTTGAGGCAAGTCCATACACTTTAATGATTCAAGTAACATTCATACTTGTTTCTAGAGACATTTTTGCTTGTTGGCCCTTTTTTTAGTATCTAATAAGATGTCTAAAACTTAAAAAGTTAATAGTAAAATGTCTATTTTCTTCAAAATACGATTTTGAAAACTATTTTTTGAGTAGTCTCCTCAGTCAAGTCAGCAAAACAGCTTATGAAAAACGACTTTATTTATCACGTCATGGAAAAGAACTTTGTTTTTTAATGGTATCATCCATATAAAGCTTCTTGCTATTCTGGCACCATTTGAGAAGAAATTTCCTTCCAAAACTTCATTTTTTTCTTTATTTTCATTTGGATTATTGTGTGTCAAAATCAGTGATTAATGTGTGAATAATAAGTCATCAAAATTTTACTGCCACCTATTTTATTCGTTAGGACTCATTATGAAATGAGTGTGATTTGCTATTAACATTGAACCTTCATCCACATTTGTGTATGAGAAATCTTAAATCTAAGAAGGCCACCTATGTAAGCTTACAAGCATCGACATTATGTCATGTTGAGTTTGCTTGCTACACCAGATTGGATGTCAAAAAACTCATGATGAATGTGGTTTGTTATTAACATTTTCAACGTCATCTACACCGGTTCAGAAAGAATCCATGCTTAATAACATATCATGAGTTTTGTTATTAAGGAGTAAACCTTCTCAACTGATGTAGATCAGGTTACAATGTTAATAACAAATCTAATCCATAATAAGTCTTTTTGACATTCAACGTACCTTGTGTGGATGAGATTCCTTTGCAAACAAACTCGTGACATAAAGCTGGAGCTTGTAAACTTACGGTGGCGGTCTTTTTTACCTCCATCAGGTTTCCTTGCAAACAAACTCAACATGACAAAAAATCGGTGCTTTTGTAATTTTACGTAGTTTTAAAATATGTAAATATGAACCTTGGCAGGCTAGCTGGAAATTTCACCGGAGATGTTTTTGATCGGAAATCAAAATTTTTATGGATAGAAAAAGTTTAGAGAGATGGAAAGAGTTAACTAATAAATTGAGGGTCGTGTTCTATTTATAGGGATTTTAAGGAAAATATCTATCAATATCTCTATTTTAAATTAAAATATGTGTTATTATATAAGAATAGCAATAAAATTAGGAAATTTAATATTCCTAGTAAACCAATTAATCTGCATAAACAGATATTTTACATTATAAGATATTTCTAGGGAAAAAATTTCCAGTGAATTTTTTGGAAGGAAAAAAAACCCCAAAAGCAAATCCAATTTCAACCAGTAATTAATAGATAATTTACCTTTTATAAAAATGTTTGACAATTACTTATTGTTATCGGTAAACGAATATCTAAATCAAATACTTCCCTCCTTATAGGCATTCCTACGTGATCACATATATTAAAGAAACAACATATTTTTACATACTATACCAAAAATAAATCTTTATCTTTAAATGATGTAGCAAGATCACGAGTGCACATAAAGATAAACCATAATAATGATTCTAACACAATGTAAGATGACACAAACAAGAAATATTTTAATATTAATATACTCACCTCAAATAAGTTAAAGAAACAACTTTTTAACTTTGAAAATTAATTCCAAACTTGTTACATGAACCTAAATGTTGGTTAAAAATATGTATTTAATTACAATCGTAAGCCTAAAATTAATTTAAGAAGGAAATAACTTGAATCAGGTTAGAAATTACGAGTATCAATAAAATACACATATAAATAGATATTAATAATACAAAATATTAAAATTTAGGCGTAAAATAACATTTTTATAAATGATAGAGCCATTAATATTGTTTACAAAGTAGAACAACTAACAATTACATTACATGAATATCTAATAATGGCAAGATGCTCCCGAGGTTGTTGATTGGCCTTAATAATATTAATTTGCCAATTTATTTATTTTTTTATGATAAAGATTTTTATTTTATTTTCCAATATAATTTACACACAAATATATTATTACAAATAAAAACATTAAGAACTCAACAACTATCATTTCTTTTATAATTATTTAATCACCAAAATCAAGACTTCCATCTCAATATCAAAAATAAAATAAAATAAAGACTTCATCTTCTTCCACGAAATACTAGAATCGTACATTTCTCTTTCTCCTTCACACAGCAGCGTCTCTCTCCCTTGAAGTTGAACTGAGATTTTTTTATTCTTTAATCACCGACAACCACCGATATATAGGAATTTCGCCGACAAGGGGGAAAACGACTCCCCCCCCCCACCCCACCCCACCCCACCCCACCCCGTTATCGGTATCGGAGGTTCCAATTTTCCGATATGTCGCCGACACCGACATTTTCATCCCTACATATATGGTAGTTTATACTTTATGTGTATCACATAAAATACTATTAGCAAAATACGTATGTTACATAATATAAACTAAGAACAAAAATATGGAAATTTATGAAAAAATTCAGAAAAACTAAAAAAAAAAACACCTTTTGTCTAGTTCATGTTATTCTTAGTTTAGATCTTCGAGATTTGTAAGATAAGATGATGGAAAAATAATAACAAAAAACGATGAAAATATTTATGAAAAAAACGAGAAAGAGAAGAAATTAAGAGAGACAGTAAATTTAAAAAATCTAGAATTTTGGGAAAAAGACACTTTTCGTCCCTGAGTTTTGAGTTTGTTTACCATTTGGTTCATGAGTTTTTAAAACCGACATTTTTATCCCTGAGTTTTCATTTTATTTACCATTTAGTCCTTGCTGTTAAAAATTTGTTAAGTACTTAACGGAATGCTGACGTGGAATTAAAAAATTAATTTTTTTTACATGATATATTTTAAATGATGTGACATAATTAGTTTTATATTAATGATGTGGCAAGTTTATTATTTTTATATTAATTTTTTCTCTCTCTCCTCCCTCTTCTCCTTTCTCTATATCTGTTCCACAGCTCCTTCTTCCTTTCTCTCCTTAGGCAACAAAAGTTCAACCAATTATTGGATTTCGAATCAGATAAACCTCACTGGATTCAAGTTTATTTTCACGTTTTCTCGCCGATTCACGAGCCCTCGCCGTCAAATTTGGTTATAATTGGGTTTATCGATCTCACAGACATGAACCAGTAAAGGTTTTCCCTTTCTCCCCCAAAATTTATAGTTCACAACATTTGATCTCTATCATCTCAAATCCTCTTCATCTTTTATAAATAAAGAACCCATAAATTTATATTTCAAATTTGGTATTTGTCATCTCAGATCCCATAAATTTTTTATTTGAATTTGTCTTTCTCATCTAAGATCATCATCTTCAAACAAAGAACCCAGAAATGCATGGTTCAAATTTGGTCTCTCTAGCTCATTTTAGATCATCTTCATCTTCTTCAAACAAAAAAAAAACTCAAACACAAATCAAGATCTGGTTCTGAAACGAACAAAGTATGAAAATCATGTTCAGATCTGGTTCTGAAATGAAACACACGGAATAGATCTGATTTCATCTCCCTCTCGATTCTCGATTGATTTCCCCGTCTCTCACACGATTTGTCTCGATTTTCTACACACTGATTGCGGTGAGATACAGATTTGATATTCACCCATTGAAGCTAACCTTTATTGATGATGAAACAAATTTCATATTTCACCCATTCGTCTCGATTTGCTACTCTAAGAAAATATTTGTCATTCACGACTGAATCGAGAAACTTGTAAATGGTTTATCTCCAAAAAATGATATAAATGCTCCTTTGCCCCTTTGTTTATTATTACACATGATGAAGAATAAGAAAAAAAAGGTCTTTTCCTTCGGCTCTTTTTCTAATTGTGGAGCCTGCAACAAATCTTTTGGTAAGATTTTGGTTTATGAATTTGGATACTTCACAAATACGTACGAAGAAATTTGTCTCGTTGCTTTTCGATTCCGGTGAGTGGTGATCTTTCAATCGGTAAGAACCCAGAAAACTCCAGGTCTATTAATGGTGGATATGAACATGAAATGAAATGGAGGAGAGAGAGTATTGAAGGAGAGGGATTCATAAAAATAAAAATATATTATAAAACTCATTAACCATGTCACCTCATTAAAACATGTCATATCATAAATAAAATTAATATTTTAATGCCATATAAAATTTCTGTCAAATATTTAACAGACGTTTAAGGTAGGGACCAAATAAAAAACAAAATGAAAACTCAGGGGTAAAAATACCGGTTTTGAAAACTTAGGGACCAAATGGTAAACAAACTCAAAATTTAGGGACCAAAAGTGTCTTTTTCCCTAGAATTCTTTTGAGATGAAGCTTGTAGAACAAAGAAAGATTGAGCTGAGAGATTTTATTTTATTTAAATTTGATTTGATGTGCTAATTTAATATAAGGGTAATTTAGTATTTTACTTTTTTTCCTTATGGCTATTTACTAGGGGTGAAACCGGTTCGGTTTTCGGTATTTCAAATTTTTCTAATATAGGACATTTGCATTTAGTTTTAAAAAAAAATCCTCCAACATTGAAGAATGAAACAAAACAAAATCATACATAAACAAAAACTTAGTTGAAAAAATTAGATTAATAAATATACAAAATATAAAATAAAATAAAGTGATAAATAAATATATATAAAATAAAATAAATAAATAAAATTAGGGGGAAATAGGGAAGGGGTATGGGATTTTTACTTTTTTTTAGAAGCCGGTTCGGTTCGGTTTCTGAAGAATGAAACCGAAACGGTTCAGTTTTTTACGGTTTCGGTCTGGTTTAATTTTTCGGTTTTCGGTTTTTTCTTTCACCCCTACTATTTACACAAAATTCAATTAAGGTGAACAATTGTTAAAAATAGAGTGAAAATATGGCTATCTATATACTTAAGCCTAGTTTCATAAATTAAAAGTAAAAAATGTATGTAAATTGATTTAAAAAAAACACCTTTCAAATGGACAGAAATAATAGATTCAACACTTCAACAAAGATAAAGTAGTACAGGGAAACCTGAATCTAAATATTTTATATAACTTAATTATAATTAAATAACTTGATTTATCATAATACATTTTTTTAATCATAAATTGGTTTCTTGAACTTTTCATAAATAACGTTTCGAAAATCAAAGATATACTTACTTATGATGAGTGATTGATTGGAATAGAATAGAATAAAATTAAGTTAGATTCATATCATATAAAAAAAAATCTTTATAATATATGTCATTTCTTGACCAAAGGGTAAAAGCGGCATAAAAATAGTAATTTAAATTATAATTATAATTATAAATATAAAAAAATCTTGAGATTGGATAAATATAATCAAAACAAGTTACAGTGACATCATAATAACAGCTAACAATCCAAAAATAATATAAATTACTAAAATAGCATGAAAAGAATACGTAATTACTCAAATAGTAATTTGTTTTTAAAAATAGCAGTAAATCAAAAAAATCTTCATTAACATTAAAATATATATAAAATAAAGTGTATAAATAATTTGAATATGTATTATCTTTGACTTAGCCACGTATATCCCTGTATTTTAGTATTTCCCACCATGATAGCTAATTGATTGATATCAGTTATATTTCCACGATTATAGCCTCATATTAAGAAGGCATATATTGTATATAAACTAATGGGTGAAATGAGAATGATTACGTTTTCAAATTCTTTCAATTAAACGCTATTACCTGCTCAAATTTTCCATGATTTCATGGGAAATTACTAAAAGAGCAAAAAAATAATATATAACTACACAAATTTAAAAATCATATCATTGGGAAAATATGTGCAGTTGTTCTATATACAAACTAATATCTATGGCTACGGCATGCAATTGCTTGTTTTCTTTGTGATATTAACTCCCAATCAGATGACAATAATTACGTATTTGCGCACTGTATAACTCATTTAGAAGGAAAAAAATATTTAGTATAAAATTTCAGTTCTGTTGAAGCCACTCCTGGATTGCTGATCGAAGGGCACGGTTCGGGACAAGATTCCGATGCTCAAGCTTAAGATTCGTCATCGGTGAAGTGTCATTTCCACTATCTAGCCATCCTCTGACAGCTTCAGCTTCATATGTAAAACCATCTGCAGCAACATGCGGATCCAGCATGACTTCCTGGGAATTTACAATAGTAGATAATACAATTACACACAGTTTTGTACAGTTAACAAGAAATATCATATTTGCAGCTGATCAGGGAAAAAAAAACAAATCAAAAGTCTCGAAATTAAAAACTTCTCATCATTTCTAATAGATGGTTAAGTTTAAGGAAAACACTTAAAAGAAGAAGAGAGGACAATCTGCCAAAAACAAACATCTGAAACACTTGAAAGGTCAAGACTCATGATCCATACATATATAACATAAAATCTTAAATGAAAATTCATTTAAAATCGAAACCACCCAAAGACTTGAACACGATAAGAGTTGGGCCAGTTTACCTGAAAGATAGGACAGATAAAATAAGGAGGAGGCTGCAAGTGCTTTGCAGAACCAAGCTGGACTGAAATTAAGCCCCCACAAGAAGCCCTCATTGGTTCAAGTACCCTCCAAACATCAGTGATAAGATCTGGCCGGCTCTTTCGATTGAAATCACAACACCTCAATGCCAATCGGGCCAGTTGTTCAGCCTGCACAAATGGCCAATCTCCAGCCAAAGGATCCAAAATGGATTTTAATTTCCCATTTCCCATTGCATATTGCACTTCCTTTGAGATACCCATGGCAGGTCTTCCAGTCAACAAACGTAATAGTATTATTCCAAACGAATAAACATCTGACTTTGTTGTTAGCTCTCCACTCGAAAGAAATTCGGGGTCCATGTACGCAAAAGTTCCCTTAGGGTTGTCAGTTCTGCAAAAAAGTGTTCTGTTGCCCAACATTTCATCCTGTGATAATAAACGACAAATACCAAAATCTCCAAGCTTGCAAACAAAGTTTGCATCAAGCAGTACATTAGCAGGTTTCAAGTCACCATGAACAATGCTGTGCGGTTTACTCGAGTGAAGAAACATAAGAGCCGAACATAATTCAGTCGCAATGCGTATTCGCATTTGCCAAGATAAAGGTGGAGCATTGTCTTTGCAGTTGAGTCTATCTTCAAGGCTTCCATTACAGAGGTATTCGTAGATTAGAACCCACGCTTCTGGGCAGGTTCCGATAAGTGTGACAAGATTTGGATGTCTCATCTTACTCAATACATCAACCTGATAAACCAGGTAGCATGAGAAAAAAAATGAACTTTAATAATGAAAAAAAATAAGTCCCTCCAATTCCATATATATAGGGAGAGATTGGTATAGGATAGGAAAACCAATAATAGAGTTGCTTTTGAAAATTGGTCGAGTAAACTGAAATTGCAGACAAAATAAACTAGTCTGTACACGAAACCAAATTTCATCCAATATGCTCCTTACTGTGTTAATATAGACAAATTAATAAAATAAACTAACCAGGGAATGGAAACATATAGCTGCTAAATATTTTATTTTTTGGCAAAAAAAAAATTGACATTGAAAATGTACGTGTATACGACCAGAAATGATAGAAAAATTATAACTACCCGATATACTAGCGAAATGCACTTAACATGTACCACCGGAGACCTTAAATGATGACCTTAAATTTTAAAGATTGAAAGGAAATGTTTACCTCTTGTTGAAATTCAGTGGGGCCTTGCTCACTACCAGAATGCAGGATCTTTATAGCCACCATAGTATGACGCAGAAGACCTTTATATATATTCCCATAGCCCCCTTCTCCAATCTTCAGGGAAGGATCAAAGTTGTTTGTGGCTTTCTCAATCTCCCAAAATGGGAATTCAGAGTAAAATTGGGGAATGTGCGGGCATGAGGATTCTTGATTTTCTCTAAGCTCCTCAGCTTCTCTGAGTGCATTGTCACGTTGCATCTGTAAGTTGTCTCGCTCTCTTTTGTAATTTTGTAACAATTCAACAGCGGAGAGAATTTTTTGCTCCAAATCTTTCACAATCAGATCAGATTCTGAAAGTTTTTTCTCAAGTCTTTGCTTCTGATCTCGAGCTATCCAGAGTTCTTCCATCTCTTCATTTAGTTGGTTCTTTATACTTTCAAGTCTCACCTTTTCATTTGACAATTCTTCCTCGATTTCTTTTCTTTGTTTCAATTCTTCAGTGTATAAGACCTCTGCAGCTTTAACCTGTATGATTTATCAATTAAAACGCTAAATATATGGGGAGATGAATACACTTACAATGGAGACCAGTATCTTTGTAAATGCTACCTAACCAGTTAGAGATTATGGTGATAAAGTGAAAATGTAAAATGTCTTTACTATCAAGTACGTTAGTGCCATTAAAAGCTGCACAAGTTCATTTCTATTTCAAATTTTTAAATAATCTTTCTTATATAGAACATCCTTCAATCATCATGGTGGAACTGCATAACCAAAAACTGCTACCAGAAAAGCATTCATCTGGAAGATGGTTATACAATTTCAATACAAATTTAAAACTGAAGAACAAATCAGGACAATATACTTACATGAAAGAATCAACAATCTTACATACGGGAATTTTCTTAAAATTGCCAATGTCATATTGTTCAACAATGTGAAATATTAACCACGTGATAATTATTACTTTATTACCATCATGCTCAACATCTATCATACATGTCATTAACACTTCCTAATCATTGAATGGAAATCACAACTGCGGATAAACTTGAATGTAATCAATCTGGATTCAAATGTAATCGATAATATTATATTGAAAGAGACTCAGCAGTACCAGTAATAAATCTTGTTTCAAAGCGTAAGTACTTATGTCTTTTAAGCATGAAATGCACAAATAGAACTTGAGATATGCCAAATCTAAGAAATCGTCTTAAAAAACTTAAATGATATGTTTCATTCAATTAACGACCTCACCCTGCGTAGAGCATCAATGGTCTCTTTCTCAGATTTTTTACGCTTAACAGCCTCTAAAAAGGCCTCACGCCTTGCATTTGCAGTCTCCACCATCACCCGTTCATATTGATTGTTAAGGCAATCATCTTCTTTTTCATCCTGCTAAAATTAGAAAGAATATTTTATGGCTCCTTCAATTTTGAATATGTCAAAGCAGTGGGAGAAAACAAAACAAGACGCTTATTGCCAAACTCAAATGTCAAATCACATGATTCATTAAGAAGATATATGATGATTAATTTTTCAAGGCACACTGTAATAGGAAGAATTATATGTATACTTGCACTCCAGGAAAGACAGTTACCTCCATTCCATTTTCACCTTCTTCAACCCTAGAAAGTGAAATAGAAGCAATACCATTAGAAGAGCGTATCGATTCATCTGATGACTGTTCAGAAGGGCTCCTCCTTAATAACAAACCCCATTCATCAAGAATCCCTTTAACATCCAACCTATTTGGAGTGTGAGGTCCATCCACAATACTTGGGGAAGAAGGATCAGGAACACTCCCTATAAATTGGTCAATTTGTAATGATCTCCCTCTAGAATGTAAATCTGAAACTGGACTACCAACTACCATACTATTATATTGCACCAGTGGCACGGATCGGGATCTCCAATGGCCAATTTGTGTGGCTTCAGACTCTGGACATGCTTGTGGTGATGAGACAGTAGCTTGAGCTCCATGTGAATTACCTTCCCTGATACTTGCATTAATCAGATTACCAATCCTATGATTTTAACAAACTTCAAAACAGAATAAGAAGCTTCCAGGCAATTTGACATAAAATCTTTCAATAAGACATTGTCCACACAGCAGCAATTAGAAGCTTTTCTTTTGGGAAAAAAATATCAGCGTGTTCATAGGTAGATACTCATGCATATTAATGTGACCACATTAAATTTAATCGGTAGAGCAGCAATTAACCTGTTGTAGACAAGGTTCCCCTTGCAAATAAACTCAATGTGACAGAAAGCTGGAGCTTGTAAACTTACGTAAATGGCTTTCTTAGACCTTAGATTCATCATTTTCCTACAAAGTTCATAATTAAATTAGTAACAATATTAATTGAAACACGAGAAGCACGCTGGTAAATAAACAATCATTTCTATCAATCAATTAAAGCCATGACCTGCCAACATAAACAATACTGTCAACACAAACCACCACCACGTTGGTGAAACACTATCCTTTCTATACATCATACCTCAAAGATTCTAGATATGATAAGAAACCACCATTATTTTTACCTCTTTTGCATAAAATAGAATTCAACAATTTATTTGAGTACATTCATGTCACTATACGAGGCAAATCTCAGGAAGTGATAAGGCAGCTATGTTACACTTACAGATATCCAACCAAAAATTGTTACAATTGAACAAATATATGGATGTATCAATTCAAAAATAAAATATTTGAATTGTCTGCACCTTGAATAGTACTTGTCTGCAGCTGCTCCCATAACAAGCTTTTTAACCCCGTGCTGGGAAATCAGATCAACGATTCCCTTTTCAATACTCTCAGCTTCAGTATGTAATTCCTCAATGAGATTGAGAACCTATTTTAAAAATGAACACATCTCTCTAATTTAAACCATCAATCAATCAAAACGCCTGCCTATGATATGTATGTAGCACAAGAGGAAGCGAAAATTTCATTTCTAAATTCTAGAAACTCGTCATGAATAAATTAAGAAAATCTAGCTGATTACATATAAAAATGCTAATAAGAAAATTAGGCAGGAGAAGAATGTATACCCCAGCCTGACGACAGATAAGAATGTACTCATTCAAGTCCCTTAGCATATTTTGCTTCTCGATCTCTCGATATGCTTTCACTTCCTGTTTCTTCAACGAATTTGCAGGAAATTTCGTCCCCACTAGCAAAAGCAAAACAAGGTTATTTATATAGTCCCTATTTGATGCAAATATGCATAACTTGCCTGTTGAGCATATATTGAAAACATTCAATTTACCTAACCCAACAAGTTAAACTTTTTAGTGTAGCAGTGATTTAACATTGTATCATAACAAGAGGTCTAAGTTCAAACCTTATATTCTTATATTCCTCTCTATTTATTAATAGTCCACGTGATTGGCTCAAACTAGTATATGAACTCACACGAACAATATAGTAAGTGAGAGAGAGAGACAGTTTAGAAATTCAATTCACCACAACAAATAATCTCCCATTTCATGGCAGGAACCAATCTCTATATAATATATTTTTTATCACATCACTACAGAAACGTAGAAAGATTCATGCACACTTACTTAATGGAATCATCTGTGCAGGAACATGAACATGAAGGAGGCAAATCTTCTTCCCACCTGAAGATTTCAATGCAAATTTCAAAATTGATAAACCCTCTTTCACATCTTTTCCAACAGCAACATAAACTGCATCTTCACCAACGGGCTCCACAGCCATAGGCTCTTCTACAATCTCTCTATTCATCCTACTCATAATTCTTGAAACTTCATCATAATTAATTGAACCCTTTTGTTGAATAATTGCCTTGACAGAATTCACAACCACCATGATAAGTAGACTCTATGGAATTGAGCCATCAAAACTCCATATCAACTTACTCCAAAAAAAAATACAAATAAAGGAAAACCCAACTTTGATTTTACAAAACCCAATTCAAATCTCTCTTTGAAAATCTAGAAAAAATTAATAAACTTTTCAAGAGAAACCCAGTACAGAAAAACGAGTGAATTCGAAGAAAACGAACTCAGAGAAGCTCAAAACTGAAGGAATTGACAAAAAAAAATGATTGGTATTGAAAAGGGATTTGGAAGGTGATATTTGGTGAAAAAGGGGTAGCCTGTCTTGGGCTCAAAATGAATGAGCGATAAAAACAAGGGAATAAGAGTAGGCTAGTTAATACTTAATGGTAAGAAAGCGAAAGGAAAAGGCAATGCTAATACTTCATTCTGGTAAAATAATTCACTTCTCCCTCTCTCTGTTTCTCTCTCTAAACTCTGTTTTTGTCGTGAATCGTTTTGATTCCTCAAAGACGAAGCTTCGGAGAATTGGGGAAGCAGGCAGTGAGCGGGCTAAGCTCAACCAGCATTATTCTGTTCTGTATTAGTCAAATTCTGCTAGAAACTGGACCACGAGTACGACCGAGTCCGAAAGCGAGGGATAGAATAGATTTTTTTTTTTTCTAAACACTGAATTTAATTTCGGAAATATATATACTTAATTCTTTTTCTTTTCTTTTTTTCCTTCTTCTTATTCTTTTTTCGCTCAATTTAATCCATCTAGAAAAATATAATAATATATTGATATTTAAATTTTTATACGTTCTCGTACTATATTATTTGTTTCAATTTCATTTTAATGATTTTAAAAAGTTTCATTTTAAATGCTTATAATTTAATTCAATTTTTATGAGTCGTTTTTATTAGTAAATTATATTATTTTTCTTAACAAAGTAATTTAGACTCAATAATATCTTTATATTTATTATTCATAAAATTGGCTCATGATATAATTAAAATCTCATTAAAAATTAAGGCTAACATGAAACCTTTGAAGTAAATGGATAGAATTGATACAAGTGGGAAAAAAATATATAAACAAAACTTATAATTCAACCTGTCCTAATGATTATGTTATTAGTTAATTGCTTTATATGGAAATAGAAGTGATCTTGGTGATATATATTACGTCACACGTTTTTTTGAATCTACGTCACACGTTTTTAAATTTAAAATATGGGGTATCTTCTTCTTTTCTTTTCTTTTTTTAATTGTAATAAGGTGATCTTACTCGTCCATGCTTCCAGTCTTCCAAACAAATTTTGACGGCAAAAAAATAAAATAAATAAAGTTGTTGAAGTTGGCCATTAAACCTAGGTAGGTTTCTGTTTGCTTTTGGTCGTTTGTTTGTCAATATAGTTTTTTTTAAAAAAATATTTAGATTTAATTTCAAAACCTTATTTAGTTTTTATGATTTTTAATAATTAGAGGTATGTATCAAATAGTTTCAATAGTCTTAAAAGTTTCAATTTAATCATGATAGTTTGATAAAACCTCACACAATGTCCTGCTTGTTAATATATTTACAAGTCAAAACACTCTCTCTTTAGTTTATACACAGTAGAAACTCATAGTCATAGAAAAATATTTAAATTATTATATTGTAACAAACTCAATAGGTTAAAAAAAGTAAATATGTAAAACCCAATAAGTAAACGTGCAATCTAAACGACCGTTTGGAGATGTTAGGTAGGAGAAGTTGTTAAACTTAAATTTTAGGTAGTCAAAGTGTTATGAAATATAAGTTTATATAACTTATGTTTGGATGCGTTGTGTATGAATTTAGAAAAACCTTAATTTATGTAACACGTATTTAGTAGATAGAATTTCATAATGAGTTTTGTATTCTTAAATTATTTTTAAAGACTAAACAAACCCTAATTTTTTACCGAAGATCTCCTTAACTTTCATTCATAGTATATGATCCATATACATTTATTATAGATAACAAAAAAATAATTATTAGGAGTGTCTGAAAAATAGGATATCTCACCATGTGCTTGTGTTTGTATTTGTTTATCAGTAGACCGGAAGTTTCTAGGTTGGCGCAGTGCCTCACGCAGCCGGGGTTATCCTCATTCGTCGTTTAAACTTTAAATTAATAAACGATGACTTCTCCAAGGATGATGGGATCGGGGCCGCAGAATATTCGAAATCGGATATTATGATTCTCTCAGCCCACGTCATCAATACCTTGACCGCTTCAGTCCTCGAGCAGCCCGGGCCCCGCCCATTCTCGCTACCTGTATTTCGTCGCCGGTCTTCAATCCTTGATTGAAAGTAAATTGTTTTCTTATTCCTTTTAATATATGTATTCATTGTGTTGTGGTGAGGTGACACGAATAAAAGTATGAAATTTTTAATCCTTCACTTGTATCACTAATTGTTTTTTTTTTTAACTCGATAAATATATTTATATTATAACATAGAGACGATTGTGAATATTTTTGGATAGAAAAATATAATATTACAAATAGTACCTATGACAAATCATAAATAATCTCAAATGATAGATTTTTTACATATGTTTATGTTTATGTTCAAAAGATAATGTTTTTATTGAAATAATTGATTTATTTTTTAATAAATTATTGAAATCAAATAATACGTTATTGAAATTAAATCAACAATTAACTTGTAATAAAATGAGCTTAGTTTATATAAATGTATTAGAAGCTAAAATGTATTTTTTTTAATAGTTTATTAAATTGGAAGTAATATAATATATAATATTTGGTAAATTTTTAAAACTTTATAGGAGTAAAAACATGTGTTTTTTTTTCCTGCTTGCTACTGTAATCCTGTATGACAAATACTTAAATATATATATATATATATATACACGACAAATTATTACCATATATCATGTTCATCTATTGGTCAATCAAATATGTATGTTTTATTACTAATTTAACTCGACAATTATGACGTAGAATGTTAGTTGTATATAGTAAATGTTTGAAAATTAATTATTATATAAGACTATAAATTGGGAGTGAAAAAATTGTTCGAACCTGATGATGAACCTACACCGACCACCAGGGAAACATTTATCTTATAAGTTACGAACTTTTATTTATTACAAACGAAAGAAATACCACCGGTGACTTTGACTTCATATTCATTCAATTAAATGAAATTTATAATCTTATTTTATCTTGTAAACTCATTGTGTAAGTTTTTCTTAATAGATGTTTGAATACGGTTTTTTTTAAACACAGAAAATTCAAGCCTCCCAAACTTATGAGAAATAAGTAAATACATAACCATTTGAGTTATATAGGTTTAGATTAATTTTTTTTAATAATTTTTAAAAAAAATTAACTCATGTTTTGTTTTCATTATAATAATCAAATTAATACATTAAAATATTAATTAGTTTTTTCTCAATGTTATTGTGATTTTTTTATAGTACAATTTATATGATAAAGATAAAGAGCTTAGATTTATATTTTCGCACGGAGCGTCCGTTTTCTTTAAGACTGGCCCGTTGAAAAGCCATTCAATTTACTATATGAATTAATTTGAGAAACTTACAAATTAGAATTACTATCACATCAAACAGCTCACCTCACAAGACGAGGAAGGAAAAGGAGGGGACATTTTCGAAACTAGACTCGCAAGAAAAGTAATTGGCTTTTTTTTTCTTTCTTTTTAATTAGTCATTTTCAACATCTCCATGCTTCACGCATGAAAGTTTTTTTTTTTAATTAATTAATTTTTGTTTTTAATTATATATACCGATTTTGGCTTTAAAATTGTTTGTTTCTTCAGTTGCAGTCCTAATTAAATGTATCATCTTGTTTTTAAATTATCAGTCACTTTCTATTGCCGTCCGTTTGAATTATCAATCTTAATGTTTCAAAATTTCATTGAATTTCAGATTTACCCTTTGTTTGTTTCCTTTGGATTTGACAGGATTTTAAATCCAAATGGAATTCAAATCAATTCCACTATTTGTTTTCATTAAAATTATTAGGATTTGAAATCATTTCATCGAAATGATTTCAAATCCAATTTTTACTTTAAAAAATATATTTTATAACGTCTCACTAATTATTTAGAATTAAAAGGTTAAATTAATAATATCATCACTTTCTTTTCATTTCCTACCAACATCCAAACACATAATGAAAATTAAATTCATTTCAAATATTATTGATTCCAAACACAATTAAAAATTTAAAATTATTTATAGTATTTGAAATCACAATATTTAAAATTATTTCTCATACTTTCTTTCGATCCAAACAGAGCATTAGTTCTTACTTCTGATGTCCTCTAGATGTATTTTAGATAACTAGTTTTTACCACGTGATAATTTTAGTTATCATATTTTTCATTTAATTATTATACATTAATATTTATCTATGATTTTTTTTATGTCTTTTAAATAAAATATATTTTAATTCGTAGGAATAGGCGTAGGTATACTCAAATTTGAGAATATAGTTGGGAAAAAAAATGTAGCATAGATTATTTTAGTTATAAATAGTGAATGTATTATTAAAATGTTGTTTTAAAAAAAAAAAAAACAAACAACTCATAATTAAAGTTTTGATAATTTCCATATATAATCTAATGTCTAATGCTAAAGTCGACTTCTAAAATTTAAATTCATCACATATAGTAGTCTTTCAAAAATTCTCATAAAACCTCACGTCAATCCGTAGTCAAATTCTACATACAACTGTAGTTCAATTTTTTTTTTTTTTTAAATTAAACAACTATGAGCTAAAGAATATATATTTTCCAAGATTGAATTGTTTATTCTAAATATAGTTTGCTGAACTTTAATGTGCTTTATAAAGGCTAATGGTAAAATTATATAGTTTGAATATAATAACAACCATATAATTTTCATTTCAATAAATTGAAATATTTCTAACCACTTTGTCTTAAAAAAAGAAAAACGCAAACACAAAAAAAAAAAAATCTTATATCATTTGAACGTTTTTTATAAGAAAAAAATTTTGAAGAGGAAAAATCTATTATATATGGGAACATTGCATTTGTTATTTTAATATTTAAATCTCATTTAATTATTAGAATTTATTAAATCTCGATCGATTATGATTTGGCTTGTAGTTTTTGTTTTTTTCAAATAACAAATATTTACTAATAGTTAATTAGTTATGCACCACCTTTTATTTATGTATCTCAATAAAAATTAGATGAATTTAATTTAAATCAGATTTCTTAGTTTGAGATTTTGTGTAATTTGATATTAAAAAAAAAAACTTAAAAAAAAATTATGCTATAAAATCAAAAGGTAAAATACTGGGAATGCGAAGACTATTTTTTATCTAAAGAAGAAAAAAACAAAGATGAACAAATAATAATTTCAATGATGAAAATGTGAGAAGTTTAGTAAAACTATTTATTTCAATGGATGATGTCAATAAATCTAATTACTAATGATAATTAAAAATTAATAATAATTATTGACTTAAATTTTATAAATTTTGAAAAACAAAAACATAATGACTTGCAGGGAAATTTACCATGGTTCTCTTCTATGTCAATTTAAAAAATAAAAAAAGATGGTTACCTGAAATGTTCATCCTCCATACTTGAATAAAACCTTCACAAATCTAAAAACCTGAAAAATCATTTGCACAATTCTTTTTGCACTATTTCACTTATAACAATATTGTAAAAAACTTGAAAAAAAAATGGTGCTGTAAAATCAAAAAGCAAAAAAGAAAATGAAGTGATGAAAAGAGTCAAGAAATACATAAATGTTTCAAAAACCTAAAAGACCATACCTGTGCAAATTGATTGAAGAAATGGGAAATGAGAACATGTTGGTGGGTTATTTATATATTAGAAAATCTCATTTAATTATTAGAATTGAAATTTATTATCGATAATGATTTAGTTTTTAAATTATTCACAGTAAATCATAAAAACTAATTAAAATAAAGATTCAGCCGATAGAATAACGTTTTTTTTTTTTTTTTTTTTTGCAATTTGTTCTAAATTTCGTTAATTTTTTTTTAATGAATTGTAATCTAAATCATTTTGTAAGATAAATTTTTATCATTTTTTTATTTCATAGTTTATTCATTATATATAATTAGATTATATATGAAATTATAAACATTTGTTTTAATTGTTTTATATTTGAGTAGATGATGCATGTATTAACGATTTGTTTATATATATATATATATATTAGAAATACAATTTTAATTCAAACAAAAAAACCTTGATTTTTTTATAATTAGATCACAAAAACAAAACTTAGTCTATTTACATTAAAACAAAATCCTTATTTAAGATACGTAGAGGTAGATTTGTTCAAATTTATTTTCTAAATCTGATTTTTTTTTAATTGTATGTCATTATTTTAAATATAATTTTTTTTTAATTGTATATCATGATTTTGTTAGATTAAGCTATTATCTTATTTGATTTAAATATTAATTTATTGATTTAATTTTGTAATTTCTTAATTATATAGAGGGTATTTTAGTCTAAAAATATTTCCCCAACTTATTAGCTTTTTAATATAGTATAGATAAACGAGACCACATCCCATATTCAATAACTTAAGCCACCATTTATTTTTTATTGGATAACTTAAGTCATACTTGATAAAATTCTATTTTTAATTTTATTTATTTAAATATTAAATTTGATTAATGTTTCTTTAATAAAGATTCGAATCCACGTTATCTTTTAAAGAAAGAACTTGGGTAAATATCATGTCGTTATACCATCACTTTAGCCTTGTGGTAATTTGCCCATCATTTATTTATTTATTTATTTAACTTCTCAACTTTTAAATACACTTTTGAAATGTGGAGCGAATATAAAGACTATTTTTTATTTAAAAAACTAGTTTTTGCGGGTTTTAAAATTTAACTACAGTTTTATAAATATCTACAGTACTAGATTACAAAACAATCAAAATTGTTAAAAAAAACCATTTTAATTTTTAAAAAATTGTTATTAAATGGAATCTTATATATGGTATAGTATGAATCGAATATAAAATTTTAATGTAAAGTTTAGCAATTAAAATTGAAAATTTTAAACGTAAATGGTCAAAACATAAATTAAATAGGCTTTTCACATAATCTTGTAGCCTGAAATGAGAGGACAATTTCCTATTTCTGCGTCCAAACACTTAAATCGAAAGTAAAGATCCAAGCCACATCATTAAATATACTTTTTTTTTTTTTTTTTTTTTTTTAAAAACGACAGAAACTCAAACAAAAGAAAGAAACAAAACCAACTACAAGCTATCACTAAATGAGTTAATCCATTGAAGGAAAGATCCAACAAGGAAGAAGAATCACTAACACTTAATGCTCGGTTGGCTATGAGATGAGCTAACTGATTACTCTGACGCCGAACATGATTGTAACCAACAATAATCAGTTGCTTTGAATAATTCAAGATCTCGACAATTGGGAACCTTCGTTAAATCAAGTGAGACTCTTTTAAGAAGTTGAATCACTTCCAAACAATCAGATTCGACTATAAATGGATTATGTGAAAACTCCCCTAGGCACGTTAGGCCTTCACCGATAAGCGGCTTTAAAAACTTGATTGATTTGAGCGAAAGTTTAAAACTTACACCCCCAAAAAAAACAACCCTACTATCCGAGAGGCCCCACAACGTAATTTTTGTTACATTACATTTTATACATGCCATGTCAAAAAAATGCTTTAAAAACATTTTTTTTAAGATGCTAGAGTTTTTTTTTTTTTTTTAAATAAACTAAAAAATGTGTCGATTTTAAAACGGTGCTATTATAAGTTATTCCCAATCCCAACGGCCAACACACACTACTATTTGCAAGTCTTTGAGATATGATGGTTTTATATATATATATATTTAATTTAGACATTAATTGATTTATATGAAAATATTGAGATTTAAATTAGAGTATTCATATTGTTTTATTATATATGATTTTCATTCCGATTATATGATCTTTTTGGTAACTAATACTTAGTACAAATTTAAAGTATATGTAGATATATATACTATAAATAATTATCGCTGTTTATATTGGACAATAATTTCTTACCAAACAAATTAAATGTTGATATTATGAAATTTAATGTACATATATAAAAAAACACATATCAAATCGAATATATTAAATGTAGCATTTCATAAAGTGGTCTCCCTACCAACCTGAATAAAGCTCAACTAATCACCATTTATTTGAGATCGAAGGTTCGAATCTTCTCTCTCATAATTTTATTGTATTGTTTAAAAAAATATTCTATATATATATATATATATATATATATATATATTAAAAAGTCGTTAGTGAAATAGTATATTTTTACATTTTGTCAAACAGATAAAAATCTTAGGGTTATATGTATATTCAAGTTACAATCAAAATCAATTTTGTTTAGATTTTATTTTTTCCACATGGCTGATATTTCAAAGAAAAAGTTTCTTATTTTTAAATCTTATCTCATGGTTTATACTATATATTTTATTTGAAAATGATTTGCCACATATTCTAAGATTATTAATATTTGAAAGCGAATAGAAACAATATTGATCCAAAGTAAGAAAAAATTTTAGAGCGACTGTTAAGATAAGACATAATCCTAAATTGATAATGCATATTTCTTTTGTGGTCCCCTTCACATTATCGCATCAAATTAAAGTTAATCAAATATTATGGGAATTTATTTGGTTAAGTTTAAAAAATAATAATTTATTATGAAGAATATGATTTTTTGTGTGTGGTGATTTCCTCTAAAGTGAGAATACGCACGTTATAGCACAAAATACTAATATATGTTTGGTCTACATAGTTTCTCAAATGTATCTGTAAGGTTTTTATATCTTTTAAAAGTTGATTTTAATGTTTTTTTCAGTATTATACATAATTTTTACCATGTATAAATTATATTAATTGTAACGAAAAATGTATATGAACTCAATAGTTTTTATCTGATATTCTTATTTTTACTACTGGATAAAATTACTTTGAACTTAACTATCAACAACAAATTTTCATTAAAATTAATATAGTATTTTAATGAAAATATTATTAATGAGATTAAAAATAAAACACACATTACTAAGATTTTAACTAGCGTAAGAAGTTAAAATAAATATTTTTAAGGGTTAAAAAAACTAAAATGATAAAATATAGTGATGCTTATCTCTTATTTCCATTTCCTAAACGAGTCTGAAACAGTAGAAAATTTAAAGAGAAATGAAAAATCAAAATGAAAGTTTGAGAAATGGAATTGAAACAACAACATTTCAACTTCTAACAATCAATACTCATCCACACAGGTAATGCAGTTATATAAAAGTGTACGGCAACCTGGACCATCTGGGCCCGATAATAAAGTGAAATGGGCCGATACCTTCAGCTCATATTCTTACCCGCTTTCCCTTCCCGCCATTGTTTTCTTCCGTCACTAACTCATATTTACCGTTTGAAGCCAACTCAACTCGAACTTCAAATCTCTCTCTCTCTCTCTCTCTCATTTCTGAAATTCAAGCAAAGAGAAGGCGATTATTTGATTCTACGCCTTGATTTCTCACGCATAAAGTTCTGTTCCAATAGCTAGTAGTGTTGTTTTTTCACTTCTTATTTTCTCCGCTCTCGACGATTGTTTCAATCCAATGCGGCTGAAGATTAACAAGGCCTCCGATCTCAGCTCTATCTCTGTCCTTCCTCCTCAATCCAGGTATGCTCTATCTCCGTTGTTAATTGAAATTTTTGTGCAAGAAAGTTCAGAATGCGATGCGGCTCAACGATCATCTTCGTTAGCTCGACGTTTTGTTATCATTACTATGCTTTTAGCTATTTTCTTGTTTTTTTGTTCTGATAGACATGAATTCGTTCGATCCTAGCCGTGATAATTAACATTCCAGAAGAAATTTCTTGATTCGATTAGAGATAGAAACTTCTCAGAGATTGACATTTTAAATGCCTTTTCTACTGCAATCGAATTTTTAATTGATACAGCTTAGTGTAATTCGTTCGTAGATCTAGTTTTATCAGTACAAGTTTAAATTCAAAATTTGAAATTCTCAAAGTCTATAATCTCGTCCTAAAACGGCATGTCAAGTTCGCTGCAAATGTCTTGAGTCGTCATTTTTTACTTGTTTGTAATAGAGGAAATGCAGGAATTTTTAATGAAAATGTGAATATTTCTTATCGATATATTACCAAGTGTAAAAATGAATTGTGTTGCGTGATCTGAAGGAGATCAAATGCTTTACCTTCTGGACAACAACCACCACAGCTGCGGTCACAACATTCACAACAATCCTTTTCACAGGGACTATCATCTCAGCATGGCATGTATTCTCAGCTCTCTCAGAACTCAATCGACGAAGCTGTGATAAATGATCAGGTCAATCACAGTTCTACTTTAGATTTTCAGGTTTTAAAACTTTATTTGTCTATATAGAAACAGAGAAAATAGAAAGGAAATGGCACGACGTTGTATGGCTCTTCGTCACTCCATGTCTGCATACTCCAAGCGTTGAACTTCATTTAAATTGTTTAAGGAGGATTTTTATTTATTTAATTTCTTAATTTTTCTATACACATCCATTGACCAGCGCAATAGTTTATGCATTTATGAATGTATTATATATGATTAGCCTTCAAGAATCGTAATTACGTTTATAATTCTTGAAAGATTTTAGAAGCACAATCAATCTGTTCAGGAAATAAAGACACTGTAAATAAATAAGAATTCATATGTTTACTTGTATATTTGGTTGAGATGTTAATATATTATTTGCTTCCATCTCTCTTAAATTAAAAAAATCAGCTGAGTTATTTTGGATGCATCGTTCTGTTTTGCAGAGGTTTAGCTCTCAAGACCGAGAAAACCCAATTAAGAAGAATTCCTTCTTCCCTCCTTTAAGCTATTCAAGAGAAGATAGCCAGTTGCCAATCTCAAGATCATCAACCAGTCTGACGCAAAAATGGAAATCAAATTCTCTTCCGGATAGTAGGTGTAAGTTCACTCTCTTGGAATTCATATTACAATGTTTTAACAATTCAAAGAAGTTTATTTGATTTCATCACAGCACACCACTGTATAAGTAGTTGGGTCCTTCAGCTGTCATTTCTTGCAACCTTTATTTATGTATTTTGCCTTCAAATACCCGATACTTTTCCTTTTCAGGTCAAGTTAGTGAAGAACTTGAACGCCGCATTGGAATGATAGAAACTTCACTAAGCAAGTTTGGAATGATCTTGGATTCTCTTCACAGTGACGTCTTGTATCTAAACAAAGGAATGAAGCAAGTATCTCTAGACGGTGAGATTTCTAACTTCTCAAGTTGAAAAATAGTTGAAGGGATATTATGTATTACTGCATGTAAGACTGATTATCTCTTTAGTTTCTACTGGGAAGGAACCATAGAATGATACCTTCAATATCTAAAGATATAGTAATTAGTATAACTTATAAGCTTCTTTTGTGTTTGATCTTTCTTAGGTTTCTAAAGAGGTATCTTTCCATTCTTGGTTGGTTGGGCATCAGAATAGAAACCTCTTGTGATCTGGCATTGTGTCATGTTTGATGTTTTGGTTGGAAAGAAATATGAAGATTTTTTTTTTATAATAAAAGAAATATGAAGATTTTTAAAGATTAGTTCATGACCTCGAGTCTTCTTGGAGTAGAGACGTGCTTGCATATTTTTAAATTGAAAATGTAAAAAATGAAGGCTTTTTTTTAAAAAATGTTTGCTAGTTTATATAATTGACAAAGTTCCATAAAAAAATATATATAATTGACAAAGTTATTCTTCTTTTATGTGATTGTTTTCCATTTCTAGTTAAGATGTGACTCTCTTTTTTTTCTTCTACGTCTATTCTTTTATCAACAAAATTTTCTTTATACTACAAGTGTAAGTAGGTTGGTTCAATATTTTGGCTGAATAAGGAAAATTAAATACCAACTGAACACTGAACCGGCTACTTGGGAAGTGATCGATAGATACTTATTAAGCACAGTTTTATTTTGATTTACACCCCTAATTTCTGCAATCTAAGGGAGGCGCCTGTGTATCATTTTTTCAGGAATTTAAATGATGTTATTCCTACGTCCTGCATTAATTGTATGGAATATAATAGTTTTTTCTTCTACTTTTTTAGCACTTATTACATATCTCCTCTTTTACTGTATTTTGAAAATTAATGGTGGACTGGATAACTGAAAACCACTTTTCTGTATTAGAACCTGATATTTTGGTTTGTCAAGCAGGAACTAGGTGGCCAACATTTTTATTATTATTATTATTATTATTTTATTTTAGAAATTAACATGTTTAATTTGAATATTTAACCCCTTCATAAATTCGGATGAAGGTTAAACATGAAAGGGAAAGTATTCAAATGGTTTTAAGTAATTTTGATTTCAACATTATTGCTTCAAGGCAAAAGTTTATATTAATAATCTTGTTTATTTTTCAACTTTCAGTGGATGGCATATGGCAAAAGACGATTGTTCATGATAGCTCACTGCAAACCATGGTAACAGTACCGAAATAAAGCAATATTTTATTGACATTCGTAGACCTATTTAATTTTAATCAGAATGTAACTTTAAATTATCTGCTGAACTAAGTTTAAAGTTCAATGACAGAACAAAGGGCAAGATGACCTCAAAGCTACTCTCGATGGAGGCTTCAAATTGATATCTGATCAACTTAGAAAGGATGTATACCAAGAAAAGCTACATGAGATTTCCAATGTTCTTTCAGCATTGGAAAAACAAGTGGAAGCATCTCTACTAAAAGTAAAAAATGATTTCATCAGCACCTTCACCCAAGAAATGAAGGCAAGTATAATGTTGTATACAAATGTTCTTTCTAAATGCAAGGAAAAGGGATACAAAATTTTTTGCTAAATTAAATAATATTTTCAATAAAAACCTTGCTTAGATATGTTTATCAATTATGCCCTTTAATTTAAATTTTGGTTCACTATATTTTATGTATTCCAGTTTTGCGTGTATTAAAATTGAGAAAGTGTAGTGGAACAATTATGACACGTCTATGGGTGTTAGTAGGTAGCAGTTTGTGGCATTGTTTTACCAAGTGGCTTTCAGTTTCCAATGAGATGGGGTGTTTACGAATTATGAATTTATTTGCAAAAAGTACACTGCTCGAATTTTGGTAATCTTAGATTGTTTTAATGTCTCAAGTGAATGTCACTTAGCTTGTCATATATCTTATTGGTTATTCTTCAAAATCTTGTAGGCAACTGTTTGTACCTTGAAGAACCCCAAGCAAAAAGATCCACCAAACTCTATTCTATCACCCAAGGTTCTGTTTCTTATAAAATCTTTGTTGAATATTTAAGCACCTGTTTCATTATGAACGTATATTAAAAAAAAAACTTTGTTTGTGAATGTCAGAGTTCTGGTAGTTTGGTTGCTCAACAGAAAAAGCGACAGCGTTCTACTACAAAGTATGAATCTCAGCGTTTTCATAAGAACTGGCTTGATAGTTGATACACAGTATTTCCATGCATTTCATATATAGAAGTCTTTATAGTGTCTTAAATGAATGATTTTACTAATAGTGGTGGATTTAGATTGAATTGAGGTACATATCAATCTGGGAGTTGATCTTTTCTCTTCTAACATACAAAATGTAGAATTCCAACCTGTCTATTATGTAATTGAACAACCTGTATGACCTCAATAATTAGAATGAACGACTTTCAGTGGTGAATGGATTAAGGTTGAATTGATGTACATATCAATCTCTGATTTTCTTCTCTTATAATATATAAAATGTAGAATTTCTCTGAGTCTATTATTATGTTATCAAACAACCTAATGTGAGGTCAATGATTTCTTCCAGTTCATGTACATTTTATGGCTATGACGTATTAGCAGTCTGAAGAAGTTCTCAAAGGAATTACTTTGTTATGTTCTATTGAATTCCATTATTTCACATGTGGAGAATATGCAAGGAGTAAATAGTTTTTTTCTTTTTTAAGTAATGTTATAATGGGGTGGCAAGGGAAAATCCTACTCTGATGTTTTGGTTTTAGTTACTGGACTTTGAAATTACATGCAGTGGTCTTCTGTTCTTTAGCAACAGAAGAAACCTTACTCTTTCCCCTTGATGTCAGCCAATTTGTGCCTCAAAAAGTTTGCATTCAAGCTACTGCAGTTCCAAAGGAGGAAATGGGAGGGTGGAAATCAGTAAAAATTGGAAAGGCTTTTTGTGCAAGCAGTGTGGCGAGAAAGGAAGATCCAAGGAAAGAAATTTCATTCTCTCAACAGGTAGTTGTTAGAACTTCCATCATTTTACCTGTCATCTTATTGCCCTTGATTGCATTTTCTATGAAGTGAGTGACAGGAGATTTCACCCTGAATAATATGATTACATAAAATAGCAGTGCCTGATGCTGGAAAGAGAATATAGAGTAATTCTTGATTCTGATGAGGAGATCGATAGAAGTTTCTCCTGCTTGATTGAAGAGAAGAAAACAGGTGTTTCCTGAAAACAGAGTTTATCTATATTGCTGATCATACAACATGAAATATGGATTCTGCGACATGTTATTTTTTAAAATAATTAAGACATGGATACTGCCAAGATACATAAAATAAAGTGTTAAAAGTTTGATTTACTTGTATAAATAACTTGTCGTCATATAATAAAAAAAAAATTACTTGTATAAACTCTGTTCCTTTCAAGTAGTCAAAGGTTCCTGTTTAGAGTGATGAGGTTTTGATTTCAGGTGAGAGTGTGTTACATGGAATTTGATCCAATCCCTAGTTCATCTAATTTACAGTAATAAATAAATTCATTTTTTGCAACTCAATTAGTGAAATGAAACCTTTCATCTGTTTTTTTTATAAGATTGTATATTTTGTTTGGCATGTCAGACATGCATTAGGTTAGTTTGTGTGCTCTAAATATTTGACATAAATATTTTAACTTTGAAGGAGTGTTCATGCTTTCGAATCGTTAAAGCACCAGTTATTTCAGTGGGCAAGCACAAAGATTTGCAGTGAAAAATGTGAAATTATGGGGATTATAAATGTAATATAAAGAAAAAAGTTCATTAGGATTATTATTAATGAAATTTTATTTTCTCTTGTTTGTTTGCAAGCACAAACAGACTTGCTTCATTTAGCTTTGAAATCAATCGGTCTTTGTATTTCTAATGCTAGGTTTTTAACTGCAGAATTCTAGAATATTTTTATTATGTTATTTCTATAATGTGGCAAATGCAGGAGAAGATGTAGGCTACCATTCTATAGAAGATGACAAGAAAGAAACTGAAAGAATTTTAAGGAAAGCAAGAAGGCAGAAAAGAAAATACTGCAATCCTATAATTATTAATTGAAGGTATGCTTCTGCTTCTTGTATTAACCATGGTTCTGAAATTTGTCCAGTTCTCATTGCTCATATTATGTTCTGAATACTCTTGCTTCGTGAACACCGTTTAGAATGTTTAGTGAATTATCTTTGTATAAAACTACAAGGGTGGGATGCATCTCTTCATTTGTTTTCCTATATATTTTACTTGCTGATATACGTACTGCGGGATTCCAAGAAACTAAAAGGCAATACAGATTTAAGTTATCCGGCATTCTAATGGACAATTATCATTTTGCTGAGTTTTAAAATAAAGAGTTTTCAGAATGTTCTTTATTTCGAGTGATGTAGGGGAATAAAAAAGAACTAGATAAATGGAGGGATGAGGCGAAGGGAAATAGGAGAGCCAGCAATTGGTGGGAGAGCTAGGGATGGGATTTCAATAAGAAATACTGGACAATCAAAGTTATAATGTCCAATACTTCCTATAAAAAAAGGTTGTCATCTGTAATACACCTACCTATTTATAGAGGCTGAAATTTAAAACCTTTTAAATCAACTCCAACTGAGATGTCAAACATATTATGAAATGATCCTAAATAAATTGTTTTAAAATTTATATGATGGAATACTTTCAAGACTTGAGAGATGAGGATAATTAAGAGAATGATCCCCATCCATGAAAGCAAAGCAAAGCCAATCCCAAAATCCAAGTATTTTACATTTTTTGCACAACAAAATGAGAAATAAAGCATTCAATCCCAAAATTTTAGCAGCCATCATATTTGTCTTAAGAATGTGCTTGTTGATACTTGATAGGCTGGCAACAAAGCCTTCTATTAAGCTTACTTATACCCGAAAGAGGATTTGCAAGCCTAAGGGTAGTTGGAGTAGTGCATGATTTAGAAAATCCATGTGCATCATGATAGGTGGATCATGGGGGGGCCCTATGATCTATTTGTTAGTTAATTGGATGTGTGGGGAGGGAAAGTTGTGTGTTTAGGTGGGGGACCTTCAATCATTTGGTAATTAGCCATGTGTGGCATGTTAATCATAAATTCATAATCAGTGGGTAGGAAATTGGTGGGCTTCAAACCACTGGAATAGTTTATAATTTTGCGTTCTTTGAGTTGCCTATCACTTGTTCCTTTCTATCCAAATGCTCAACAGAGAGTTGAATTGCACATTTCCAAAAAGCCTGCATTCTTTTGGAAACGAAAGCACCAAAAATATCCCAGCAGAAACAACAGAAGAACATCCTTTAGAAACACCCAACGTATATTGAATGATAAAGAAGCTTGGCCCATAACCATAAGTTAGGAATGAAGTCACATTTAGAAAGTAGTAACTAACAATAATAATGTGAAATTAGATGAAGTCAAATCATTAGTATTTAAACTTTCTAGAGTCTAATGAAACCATCCTAGGTTAGCCCAACGGTCAAAGGAGCTAGCTATAAATCTTGAGATCATGGGTTCAAATCATGTTGGTCACCTATCAAATATATTAACTTACAACCATGATGTTCTAGAGTCAGGTGGTTGTCCTCGTGAGATTAGATGAGTTGTGCTTAAGCTAGCAGAAATTCTCATGATTATTTAATTAGAAAAACCAAAGTCTAATGAAAAATCTAGATTTTAAAAGAACACTTAATTTACTAGGATTTTTACAATACATTCCAGTAAATGGACGAGGAAAGTATGATTTTGAGACGTTGCTAAATAATATACTTGTAATTTGTTAGATTGTTGTTTGGTACGCTTGCTTGTAAAATTTTTATTTTGTACTCAGGTCTCTCATATTTGAATAATTGTTCGGGTAGTTCAAACTGCACCTACACAAGCAGTAGTCAGCTTTTACAATCCATCAGAGAGAGATTAACCTCTCGATGCTTTTCAGCCGACTTAAAAGTTAAAACTGTGTGCACTTTTTTCTCTGGTTAAAAAGAAATTGGACTCTGACAACTCATGGTTGAAGAAGGAATCGACCAGTTTGAGAATCTAGGCCTTTTTAAGATTAGCCAAAGTTTTAACAATTCTACTCTGTGATCCAGCCCACATTAGTTAGAGTGAAAAAGAAAATATCACCTCACATTATTAAGAATATATCTTGGTTTCTTTAGTCCATTTTAGTTTTTTTGGTAAACACAGCTTTTTATTGATTGTATGCAAAGTACAGCGGTGAGAAAAAAAAACCTAGTGATCCTATTTCAATCATGTGGGGATTACAAAAAAAAGCATATGAAAGATTAATGACTTAGGATGAATAATAACCCAAAAAAAAATGGTCGAGGCCGACACACCTAGATGAAAGCTAAAAATTTGGATAAGGTCCATATTTTCCCCCTTCTCTTGACTTTTCCCTGAAAATTCTGTCGTTTAGTTCCAACCATGAGTCCCAAACTGAAGGCTTTGATTGCCTTCATGATTCAGTAGAGAATTTTTGCTCTTTCTAGCTTGTGGCTACACAACAGTCGCAATACATCAGTTATTTCATGTTTTTTCAAATGGTAACACCTGTTACAGTTTTTAATAAAAACAAAAAAAAAAAAAAGCATTTTTCTAGTAGATCCTCTTCTCATTAATTATGGCCTTCACCTCTGCCTGACCCGGAAATAGAATCCAGCCTCCTAATCCATTCATTTCTGCAAGCAGGGGATCTAGAGCAAAGCCCCCTTCTATTGCTTTTGCTTAAACTAGAAATAATGATAGGCGGAGTACCAAAGGGAACAATACGGCTTTGATTACCAGCGAACGCTTCCAAACAAAGGTGACCCTCTGAGTTTCTGACAGTTTCCCAAGACTTTCATCTTCCTACCAATTGAAGTAATGATTTAACAATTTGTTACATACCAAAACCACTTCCCTGAAGAAAACTTGTAAGAGAAAAGGTCTCTTATTAGTTAATCCTGTTATACGAAAAAAGACCGTATCATGTATGAAGGCTCACACAAATCTCATTCTACACATCTTTTGGTTCGAGAAGATATCTAGTGATTATCCTTGTATCGGATCATTTTAGGGTAAAAATCGTTTCTAACTCGAGCTAGTGTATAAATTACTAAAATTATATCATAACAAACGACCTTCCCTAATTTGATGTAATATCTGGAAAAAAAAATATATATAACATTATCCCACAGATGATGGCTCGTAGTTAGAACGCTTCATGCCAATATAGAAGAAATTCATCAATATATTGATATATTTTCTCGTGTAGTGGCATCAGTTAATCATGAAACTTCGCCTGTGTACCATGGCTGACTGTTGCATGATGGGAAAAAAAATGCATTATTTTAACTTTTAACGAATCATTTTTATCAAAGCTAAGAACGTGAACCACTAACCCCCAGCTGTCCTTTTTTTTTCTTCCTCCGTACTCATTTTTTGCAGGCGCAATATGGCTCGCACGATCAGGATGTAAAGGCGCCTTCCTTCTAGGTAATTGAATCTTGCTGTTGAATCCCCACTTCTTTATGCTGCCTGCCCCCATCATATTCATGATTAGCTGAGCTTTATTACTTTTAGTGCATTTTTCTTTTTCTCTGCCACTGTCCGACTCCAAATATCCCCTCAAAATATTTTGTTCTTTTTCCCACTTTGGAGTTTGGACCACTAAAACACCACTCTCACACAAAAGTTAGTGTTAAACTTTATTGTCGCAGTGAAGCTCACTCGTCAGTGAGGAATCTGGTCGAATATTAAAAGAAGTTTGAGCCATACCCTTTTCAAACTTTCTTTGAAACGAAGCAACCCTAGGATATGTTTGAAAAATAACTTTTTAAAGTTGTTTGTCTGACTTTTATTTCCAAAATAGCTTTTATTATATCTAGATATCTCTGGATTTAGAATTACTATTCACATAGGATAAAAATAACTATACATTATAATATGAAATAAGGCATTCTTGAAAAAATAATACTGAAAGGATACAAGAGAGGACGATTTTTGAACGACAATTTGTCAATTTTTGTTTTAAAAAGTAGAAGACTACTAAAAGACTGAAAAAATTCTTTTTTCTCTCAACTAATAATTGTCATATGGAGGTGGTTGAAGGTGTTGAATCTACTTATTTGCTATTAATAATAAATATATATTACATATTATTAATGAGAGGGATATGGAAAATATCTTTTACAAATGGAATACCATAAATTATCTACTAAAAGACCCCTAGACATTTGTAGTTGTTCACAATCCATTTTGCCCTGGATTTGGGGGAGTCCATGCCTATTACCTGCAGAGTGAGGTCCACTGTCATTTCACTAATTTTAACAAAGCCCACAACCTAGAGATCTTGTTGTCTGCCAGTGCCAGTCCACTGCTGACTGGAAGCCCCACATGGATGTACTCTGAACGCTCATGTTTTTGGCTCTCTGCTGGGCCACAATGGTGTCAACAATGATTTCTCTTTTGATTGGATGCTATAATAAGAAATTTTGTGACTTTAAATGGAAAATGTTTGAGAAAAATGAAGCATAGATTTTGCACATTGAACACCATTTGGGGGTGGGAGGATAATATTCTCCAATCCAAACTCTCTATTTATATTACTTAAAAAATGAATTTATTTATCTATGTGAATGACTAATTATAATTTTTATATGGGTAATTATTCTCAAAGCGAAAACAATCAAACATTTCTATAATTATTTTTAACGAAAAAATTAAGAGGTGTTTTTATAGGCTAATTGATGAAAAATTTTATTTGATAGGGATGATTGGAAACTGTTTTTTTAGATAATATATTACATCAAGTTAGAAGAGGGGAGACTTGAACCTTCGTCTTTACGGAAGGGAGTATATGATTAGAAGTTAAACTTCCCTTTCCCACTTTAGTGGTGTTTAATTTTATTAGTGGAAAGTATTTTTAAAAATTTATTTATAGATATAGATATTTTGGCATGACATTTTATGATTGATTGGTATATAAATCATAATAATCATTGATTGATATACTCAAAATCTACTATATTTATAAATACTTTCAAAAAATATTATATTGATGAAAACTCATGATAAAATTGTGTATTTTGAGATTAATCTTGTTTAGAGTTTTGATCAATAAACTTTTTGAAGCAGAAATTGTCTGTAAAATACAAAATATGTTCCTAGACAAAATAAATGGTTGAATATTTTCATATTATTTACAAAAGTTTAATTAACAAAGATTTGGAGAAATTTAGCTTAAAAAAATTGTTCTTTCAAGTACATTTTAATATTTTATGTACAAATCCTGGAAAAGCTTTTCAATAGAGAATAAAAGGGAAATGTTATGTTTTTCTTTCAACGATTGATACAGGGAGTGAGATTTCTGAACCAGACTTTTCATATGAGGGGACTACTTTGTTTGAATGTTTTAAAAATAGTTTTGTATTATTGTTTTTAAGACAATTTTATATTGTAAATTTTTTATATTTAATATTACTATTTACAAATTTATAATTTCAAGAGAGAGAGAAGATTTAATGAATTGGTCATATGCGAAAACATAAACTAAATGAACATTGAAACATTAATTTTCTATCTTCCTTTTATTGAATGTTCTAAATATATATATATAATTATTTTTAAAAGGTAATACATCAAATTAGAAGATGTGAGACTCTAAATTTGACTAGAGAAAAAGGGAAGGTCGGCATATCCCATTTACATTTAAGATATGTCATACTTGATAAATCACATTTACTAACGTGTTGCAGCAAAGAATATTTCTTTTATACAAGGATAAAAAATGACGCAATAAACAACTATTAAATTAAAGTCATTCATGGAGGAAGTTGTTCTACAGTAATCCCTTGATCGCTCTATTTCTTCTATATAAAAATCTATACCTGATATTTTAATCAAAAGGGATAGACGACGACTCCAATTCCACTTTAGACAATGTTAAGAAGATTCTTCATTCATTATATTCCAAGTACAAATGATTAGGTTAGTAAGATGTTAACTAATTGGGACTTTTTTTTTTCCTTTTATGTTTGTTTTTTGTTGATAGATTATGTTGTCTTACTAGGAAAGGTCTCAAAAGTACGTTACATGTTATTAGGCAAATTTCTTTCACAATCTTGTTTTTTTTATTTGATGATACCTACCATTTAGCATCCCAACATATCTGATGCTTACCCATCAACCATCTTATTGTTTTTATTTGGCTATTGATGAAACCTGAAAGCTACCTTTTTGAAGCTTTGTAGGAGTTTTAATAAAATTCAAGTTAGGATTTAAACTATTAAAAAAACAGTATACAGAAGTTGATCATGTATTTGATCTTTTAATGATAATCAGTTTTTTTTTTTTTTCACCAAGTGTGTATTAGTATGTACATGAAAAAGGGATCTCACATCCCGGGTCGGGGTAGGGTTTGAAAAACATTGATGCATTTTATAATATTTTGAATTGTGGGGATTGAAATTTTCTTTGTTAATCATATACTATTAGAGAAGACATTTTCTTAAATTATTTAGTCATTTAGATTTGAAAAAAAAATTGTTTAGTAAAATATTAGTTGAAATGATTTATCTTGGCACATCTTTGCTTCATATACTTTTTACTATCAAATTTCTACCCAAACTATAAAATTATGAAATATATTAATTCATCTTTCAATGTATTAGATATTTTATATTTATTTATGTACATTTAACTCACGCTACTATTTAAATCTACCTATCAAAAGAGAAAAACTCATTATGTTCTCATTTAAAAATAATTTGAATGATGAATATTTGTGAATACTGCATCTAATTATCATAAGAACAAAAATCAGTGATCCATAATACTGTGGGTCAAATGTATGATAGGCAAATTAAAAATATTGCACTGCAATGCAAATCTTGATATGATCATTAGTGCATAATAAAGTGCTGTTTTCCATTTTCTCACTGTCTTATTTCCTTTTCTTTTATTTATTATTTTTATTTTTTTTAAATCACTCTCTTTTTTCTATTGATCCAATGTTCAGAAAGTAGGGATGAAGGATCCAAAGCCTGTAGAAGAAGCTGTTGGAAGTGGGGAACCCTATGTTTTGAGTTTTGACGCAATAGCTCACCCACCCAACACACTGCCAATGCCATGCCATCCCAAAAGAAAAGGTTTGGCTGACTCGGTTAGATGTATGAGATAAGCTTTCATTATTATTTCCACTTTCTTACAGAATAACTGAGATGTGCTTTTAAAAACTTGGGTCCCTCTGCCTCTTTGTTTAATAATGGAACATTTGAGAAATTTATTGATTAAATTTCTTTTTTAAATGAAAAAATTATTATTGTTTGATGATATCTTGTTTGCATATTAATGTTTTTAATGGAATTTTAATTTCAATATAACACTATGTAAATGTGTAGAATCAGATCATCAAATATACATCAAATCATTTTTATCGAAAAGATGAAGAGATATAACAAGTTTTATAAAACTATAAATTACTCCTCTTATTCCCAATTGACTTTAAAAGAAAATTCATGAATGTTAAGAGCAAGAAATAAGTCACCTTAATAGCTTAACCAGTAAAATTCAATTTGTTTTACATTTCTATCTTTAGTTAAAAGAGAAACTCCTTTTGTCTTCAATGGTTACTCTGTCTAAACAATAATTAAAAAATGAATGGTTGACCTTTTGATCTACCATGGCCTCATTTTACCTTTTATAAATCGTCTTTTACTACTCTATTTTAATATTTTTAACCTTCTTGGATTCTGTCAAATTTGCAGTAGCATCATTCATTCATTTTTTCTTCTTTTTATCATTTCAAATTGTCTTCTATTTTACTTTTCATTTCTTTTACTGTCGACTTCTTTTTTATTCCCACATCCCTTTTTTTCTGTTTGTTCTCGAACTTGATAAATAATATGTTCTTATTATTTTCAATATTTTAAAATTCTCTTGAATGTGGGTATAAAACTAATTATGTAGAAATTATGCGACCAATTGCAATTCTAGTAAAAAACTTGGATATAAACCAACTAGATATTACATTGATTACATCTATTTAACTTTTTCAAACTGACGAATATGAGTATAATTGAACCTGTTAATCATCAATATTCTCTTCTATGAAGTTGAAGGTTTGCGTCTCTCCGTCTCCAATTTAATATGATATCAAAAAAAACTTTTTTAGACTTGACCTAATTTATTATGAGAGAAGCAAAGTCTTAATTCTAGTATTCAAAACTCAAAAGCCATGATAGGTGTTTTATTGATCATTTTAAATTAATTAATTGAAGTCTCAATGTCGGCTGTGCCTCACATAATTGTGGCCTTGCTTCTTATCAAAACCAAAATGGTGAGAGAGAGAGAGAGACGGAAAATTATATGACGAAATAGACTCTTTGATTTGATGCTCGCAATTTACCTAACATGACAATCTTATCCCAACAAACTAATCAATGCCGTGTTTTGGATGACTAATCATTATCATTCACATCTTGTATTTATAACGACAATTTAAGGGATACTTATGTTTAACTCAAGAAATGTACTAGAATAATTTAATGAAGAGCTTGTGATTTATTTTTTTAAGTTAGGAATTAAGGATTGAAGAGATTTGATCTCGTGATATCTATAATGGAGTGATATTAACAAGTGTTTTTTTTTTTTTATCACTATACCATCTTATTTGTCATTTTGATTGATTACTACTAATTTGATTTCTATAACATGTTATATATATTAAAAAAAAGACACTGAAAACTGATTTGATATATTCATTTTAGGTTTAAGTTCCTCATCCCAATTGTATTTATAAAAGAAAGTTCATTGATTTTTTTTTTCATATTTTGAAACTAACATCAATCACAATTGTTTTTTTCATAAAGAAGTTAAAAATTGATTGCTAAAAAGAAATGAATAATATCAAAGAGCTCCCATCTTTTTTTTCTTCCTATTGGCATGGAGATGGTATAAAAAGGTTGTTGGGAAATGATTGAATATTGGAATGGCGCATCGTGGCCCATGTTTTCTACGTCCCGATTTCCCCTTGATCTTGCATATCTTCGAGGGTAAGCAAAAGCAGGAAAAAACAGATAGGCAAAAAGCTTGCCCCTTTGTTGGAATGCAAAATCCTGTTGTATTTTATCAGTAAAAAGTACTAAATTGGAGCCTTGAAAATTCTGTGACTATGGAAACAATCACTGCAAATTTTCTTAACGGAAATCATCCCTTTGTTATTGGAATTTATGCGCACGTATTTATCAATCCACTTTTGTTATCAAGTCTAAAATTAAGGTTTTTTTTTAAAAAAATTAAGAAAGTATGAGTTCAAATCTTTCTAATCTTGATTCCTCAATATATTAATTTCACACTCTCATCTGTTTAAATCAAATTTCCATCTTGCCCCATGAATTGAATATGAGCATCTTAATTTCACATGGATCGGTATTTTTTTAATCATTTTTAGAATAAAACTCGACGTACTTTAGACTAAACAGCTTCCTACCCATTATACCAGTTATTAATTTAAAGAGGTTAAAAAAATGATAAATAATTAAAAATGTTAGTTTTTTTTTTTTTTTTAATTAATATGAAAAAAGGGAATAGCCGTCGGTAGGTTGGTTGTCTGATATGGGCCTTTGTCGTTATTGAAGAATGAATCTTCAGGAAAGTGTTAAAGTTGGAAAAAAAAAGGGTGTGGAGCCCACCTGGTGAGTAGTGATGGCCCAACTTAGGCCCAACTGTTCAACATAAAATTTCAAAGAAAAGATTTGTGTGTAACAATTTTTTTAAGAAATAATTGCACCAATAACTACTTTAAATCACCATAATCCAGTTTTAACGGTTGTTTATTATTAATATCAAAAGTACCCAAGAAACACTATTTATGGTGGTGATCCTTGTTTATTTAAATAACCGTTATTAAATATAACATTTTTTTATCTTCTATCTTATCCTGATATTAATGGTTGTTGCTATATTTTTGTTTATCAATAATAAACTGTTTATTAAATATGTACTGTTTCCATAGCTGTTTTTATTTGTTGTTTTCTCAATTATACACTGTTTATCAAATATAAACGTGTTAAACGATTTATGATTTTGTGTTTTAAAAATGTTTTTTATGTTTTTTTTCAATTCAACATTTTTATTTGGTTTACTTTTGTAAAACTTTTTTTTAATGAAAATAAATACTTATTACTTTTTTTCTTTTTCAATTATACACAGTTTAACATTGTACAACTAACGGTGATATTGTTTAAAAAATTCATAGCAACTATTCATGACGGTTAGATGATGATTGAAGAAGAAAGAAGTTATATTTCCTGGAAGAAAGTCACGAGCTTGAAGATTTTTTTCTTGTATTTTTATATTTTTTATATTTTTCTTTTAATAAATTTAAGGGATTTAATAAATTTCCTTAAATCTTGAACAAATTAAGGAAAATTAAATCGGCAGTATGTTTTGTCCTTTTACAATGTAATTTAATTTGGCTGGTGGTGGTTTTGGGTAGTTTTAATATATATATATATATATATATATATATATATATATATATATATATATATATATATATATATAAAGATTGTGTTTTTCTGAAATAAACAACATTAATTTTTCCATTACTGAAATTAACCATTTTTTTAATTACGTGGATAATTAAAACACCAGCCCTGATTTCACTTCACTTAATTTTTTTTTTCTTTTAGTGTATGTATCTTTAATAAATAGGAATAGTTAAATATTGTTGAGTTCTGTTTTTTCTTATTTGATTTATTTTCATCTTTAATAAAATATTTTTAGATTAACTAACTAAATAATAAAAACGATTGTGACACATAAAATTATAGGGATGAACATGACACAAATAAAATAAAATAAAATAAAATAAATAAATTTATAGGTTTTTTCTAATTATAGAACAGTGTATACTTTGGGTGTTTGAAATATCTGACTAAATTTTTTAGTTATAAAATAATTATAATTAAAAAAAATATCGTCATATTATTTTATAGGTGAAAAAACCAATTTCTTATTTAATAATATTCAAACCCACACCTCATTTACTAAAATCGGATAAAATCAAATATCTTGTAAATTCCAACTTGAATATAATGTCACTGGATATGTAATAATATTCAATCTCATATGATTGTAGATTTGAGTCTCTCTCTCTCTCAATTTGATATGATATGTATTTAAATTTTTTTTTAACATATCACTTGATTAGAGACTAAAAAATAACTCAAAATCAAAAGCATATTAAAACAACTAATACAAGAAAAGATCAGGGAGAAAATATAAGAAAACTCACTTTCTATCCAACTCATCAGGGCTAACAAAATAATTGAATTTCATCTAACCGGTTTTTTTCTTTCTTTTTGAAGGAGGAGGGAAGACCTGAGTTATTCAAAGGACAATTAAAAAAAGTTTCAACATTAGCACCGCCCTCCTTGATTTTTTAATTTTTTATTGTATTTTTCATAAATATTACTTTAAAAAATATTGTTAAAAATATTATGTGTATACAAGGTATCAAGATTAATTGTCTCTTAAGAGACTATTTTAAAAGATAATTAACTTAAGAAACTTGTCTAGTGATTATTATTCTTAAATTATGTAACCAATAAGACTAATTACCTTAAAATTAAAATTATTTTTGAAAAACTTATAAATATGTAAAAAACCTCTCTAATAAATTATTATCTTTCAAAAAGATAGTTTTCCTTGTAAATTCATACAATTCATAGTGGGGAGTTGTGGAATAGAAAAAGTGGGTATGAATTTGGATCTCATCTCTCAAAAGTGATGATTGTGAATATAATAGATAAAAAGAGAATGAATGAGTCCTATTCCAAACAAATGATGCCTAAACCCAATTTTTGTCTTCAATTCAACCACGCAATTGCTTCTTCATTACTAAAATTTTAAATATTATATATATTGAAAACTCCATTGCTACTTTTTCTATTTTTCATTTATATTTCTTTTGTTTTTTTCCCACTCAACAATAACATGATTGGTCAATGCAGCACGCTGTAAAATTTGGACCATAAAGAAAACAACCCTCGATTTTTATTTAATTTTTAAATTCATGTCGATTCTATAGTATCAAATTCAATAGATTTTTAAACACTTTCAACTGCGTGGGTTTTTTTTATACCTATAAAATTGATAAGAAAGGTGAATTGAATTTATTTATAATATACTACTGAATATTTTTAGTTTTCTATACCAAATTAAACTCAAACATTTTATCCTAGATATATTGTTCTCATGCCTCCCATTCTCATATGTATATTTTTTTAAAACCACTCATAAAATTTAGCTTATTTTTTAGAAAACCACTTTCAAAAATAATTTATAAATTCTTACATATGTCATGAATAAATGGAATGGAGTGGAGTTAGGACCATATGGTCCGGATAATTTGTCAAACTTAAATTTCAAAAATTTAAAACAATAATAATTATGGGTCCAATTTAAATAAATTGAAAGAGTAATTTATTAAATTAAATTTTCAGATGTTCAATTTAATACCTTACCAAATTGAGGAGTCAATTATTATAATTTAAATTTAGAGGATTCAATTGTCACAACCTCAGTTTTATGGGTGATTTTTATATAAATTTTTTTAATGAAGTTTTTACGGAAAAAAAAATCCATGGCTGATTTATTTAAGTGAATAAAAATATTAATATCGACATTAATTGATGGGAATTTATTCAATAATAAATATTCCATATTGAAGAAATTCATTTAACCTATTTTTCAGGTAATTAATTTGAAGATAATAAATGGTGACGAAAAATAAAGAAAATTAATAAAAAAGAATCGTGCCTCCTTAATTTCGTTGTACATATTATTTTCAAATACATCTCATCCATTGTTGTCAAAAAGAAAAAGAAACACCCCCTTGACATTTTCTTATTCCATCACAATGCACCACCAACCACATCATAGCCACGTCATCTTCTGGTGGAGCTATTCATTCGCCCTTTTATTTATTTGCTATATGTATATGGTATGCTAATTAATATTATTTATATTCTTTCCAAATGTTTATTTATATCTATATCTATGTTTATATATATATATATATTAAACAATCCTCCTCCCTCGAATAGAAAAAAATGGAATGAAACCGTCTTAACTGTTGAGATGCATATTAATAGAACTGATCATATATTAATGTCACACATAATTATAAGTTAGCGTTGTATCATAAACTTCTCACTATAAAAAAGATATCATCTTATACGAAATGGAATCATATTACAATTTCCTTATCATTCTGTGTGATATGTATGTCTATATTTGAAAGGTTGCAATACAAAGGGAAAATATGTATTTTAAATTGTTGCAGTTCGTAGGTTTAAATTATATTCTATAATTTCATATATGTTATGTTTTGATAGTTGATTTTTGAAACATGCTATTTTGCTTCATATATTAAAATAATGATATTTATAATTTAATTTTCGTATGAATTTAATATAAATTTTAGATATTAAATTGATATGATATTCAATATATTTGTTTTTTTAAAAATATTATATGACAAAATGAAGATCTATAATCATATGAAAGAGAGTAATTAAAATATATTCATATCGGTAAAATTAAAATTCATCACTAATTATTAGGGTAAATAAAACCCCCAAAACCCCCAAAAAAAACCAAAAAAAAAAAAAAAAACCCCCCCCCCCCCCCTCAAACCAAACAAAACCGGTTTAGGTTAGGTTTTGATACAACCAAACCAAACCAACCCAAAAAAAGTTGGTTTAAATTAAACATGCTTTTTTAGCTCCATATATTAAAATAATGATGAGATTTTTTTTAAACTTCATTTTCGTTTAGAACTTTAGTTAACTTTAATTTAATTTATGCTTTGGAATTATTTATTAGATATCAAATATTTATTTTTTATATAAACTCTTATAGACAAAATGAAGATCTATAATCATATGAAAGAGAGTAATTAAAATATATTCATATCGGTAAAATTAAAATTCATCACTAATTAGTAATTATTATCTAATGTTTCAAACAACAACCATCTCCTTCATAGAATTAATATAAAACAACTCAAGAAGATCCGAAGGCCACTCGTGATCAATCAAATATATATAATAAAAATAACTAAAAACCAGGTCACAAAACCCAATGTTATAATATGATATTCCAAAATTCCAAACTAGAATATCTTTGAATAATAAATAATATAAACAACTAAAAAAACATTAATAGAATAGAGAGAGAATAATCATCTCATTCTTAAAATAAAATAATAATAATAATAATAACCCCTCCCTCAAATTGTCAACTTTGGTAAAGACAGGCCAAGTTTTACACTTGGAGAGAGGGAAAGATATTTGGTTATGGTGGAAATGAAGGTGGCGAGGCGACCTTGATGATGTCTAAACGTGGCACATTCCAAGTAAAAGAAAAGGAAAAAACAGAGGAGTGAGCCATTCAATTTAAATAATATTAATGTAATACAAATTTATATCTACTTTCATAAAATTCATATTTTTATTAGATTAAATACGTGAATTACATATAAATATGAATATAAATCAAATGGTTAGACATCTACTTTATTCTAGATGGTAAGTTCGAGTTTTTTCCCCTCCAATTTAATGTAATATCTTAAATATATATATGAATAAAATTCATATATATAAAATTTATTAATATATTTCGTAAAAAAATTATATCGTATAAAAGTAAGGTTAAATTATATAAAAGTATCATTAATTTATGAGGTTTCTTTCAATTTTACCTCTAACATTTTAAAAGTCTTAATCATATCTTCAATATTTTAATTTATTTTTAAAAACACCCTTTGTTATTAATTTTTATTAAGATTTACGGAAAATTTAAACATGAGAGACAAAATATATTAAATGTAGTAAGTTTTAATTTTGTTTTGAATATGTTAAAAGTTTTATTTTTTCCATAACACTTAATTTTTTTAAAACTTAACAAAAATTGTTTATAAAAGGTCATTTTTAAATAAATTAAAACATTAAGGGTATAATTGAAACTTTTTAATTATCTAAGGTCCATGATATTTTATATAATTTAACCTATAAAATAAATATGAATAGAAACAGAGAGAGAGTGTATTTTCCATTAAACTCTCTCCCATAAAAAGCTAACTCCACAATGGCGGGACCCATCAGCCAACCCCAACTGTCACATATTCTTCGTCCCACTTTCACTAAAAACCCATCACCATTTCTAAACCTCTCTCTCTCTCTTTCTATATTTCTCTCTCTTCACCACTGTAAAAAAGCTTTCCTTTCTTCTTCTTCTTCTTCTTCTATACTTTTCTGTATCTTTAATGGCTGTCAATATGCGAATTCTTTGCAAAAAGAAAAAGGGTCGGTGTTAGATAAGCATTATCTGGTCCTATCTTTTGTGAATTTAGAAATTTTGTTTGAAATTTGGATATTGAAAAGTGAAAGCTTGATTTTTTGGACTTTTCTTGTTAGAATTGGTGGAAATTTTAGTATTTTCCCCCAGATTTTGATAATTTTCAGCTCAATTTGATGAGTCAAAGACTCATAGGAAGAGACCCATTTGCAGATTATGGAAATTATGATCCAAATGAAGAGTTATCATGAAATTTGTGTTGAATCAGAAGCTATGAGAATTGGGTTTTCATTGATTTTATGAGTTTATGTCCCAATTGATGATTATGGAAATTCTGGAGACGAGATAAAAGGTTTCTTAGTTTTCTTTTCTCTGAAGTTAATATCGAATCTCTCGATTTTGTTGAGATTCTGAGTAAAACCGAAGACTTTGATTCGATACCTTGCCATTCTAAGAAGCTTTTTATTAAACTATCCCAATATTTCTGGGGAAGAAAAAGCCAGAAATCTCGTTTGCAATTCATTCTTAAATTTTCGTTTTTTGCTCTATTGGTATAAGAGTTCATGCAATCATAGTAGTGAAAGATTTTTGGACCAATTTTTATAACAAAAAATGGCAAAGAAGTCCAAGAGAATTACTGTGCGTTATGAGAAGGATCAGTCTGGTTGTATGTGGGGGCTGATTAGTTTATTTGATTTTCGCCATGGACGATCCTCAAGGAAGTTATTAGCTGATAGGAAGCGTGGGAGCAGGCAAACTGTTGGTAATGGTAAGAGTTTTATTTTTTCTATTAACTTTTTTCACATATCAAAGCATTCAGGTATGGATTTTGGTTCTTGGGCTTTGGGCTACCTTTTTTTTAAGAAAAAAAAAATTTCCTTTCATGATCCATTGCACAAATTTTATTTTTTTTAATCAAGTTTATCTGTTCATTCGAGTGAATTTGATTTGGAGTTTGATCTCATCTTCAATGGATAATTTCAGTTTTTGGGCAGTATTTGAGATCTCTTCTATCTTTCTGAACATATTATGATTGACAATGATCAACGGGTAATCACATGATTATCGTCAATTATAGTAAATCACTGATTCACGTGCTAAAAAATAGCTGATTTCGAGAATGATCTCATCTGTTGATAATTTCATTTTTTGGGCAGTATTTATCTCTTTTTTTTTTTTGGGCATGTTGTGATTCACGGTGATCAAACGTGATTATCGTCAATTATAGTAAATCACTTATTGAAGCACTAATCAGATATATTTACAAATACTTTAAGAACAATGCTATATCTGCAATCCCCCACATTCTCCTTGTTAGAATTTATATATTTGTTCTGTTTTATTAACAATGTGCATGGTATACAAAAGGAAATTACTTGTGCTGAATCACCTCTTCTTCTGCAGGAGTTGGAAATTCAAGCAACAAGTTTGAGGTTTTGGCTAATTTGGATGAAGATTGTACTGGTAGTTTGGTAAGTATATTCATTTAACATATAGTTTATAGTAGAGTGTGTGTATTTGGTTTATGTTCTGATTGATCACACGGCATTTATTTTTCAGGACATTGTAGAATACAAGTCATTAGATATTGGAAAGCCTAGTGTGAAGAAACTCATTGAAGAAGAGATGTTCAATGAGCAGGACACGAAGAAGACTGCGTGGGGACACTCGGGCAACTTGAAGACAGATCAGAAGAAAACAAAGAAATGTAACAAGAAAAGCCGTGATATGGATGCAGATTCTATAAGTGTTGATGAAAATCTGAAGGAACAAACTATTAATAATGTTCCTGTTGATGTGGTGCTGAAAGAGATCTATAGTCAGATTCATCGAAAGAGCACTAGTGAAATGAAGCTTGACCCGGATGATGAAACAAATGTGCAATCAAATGAGTATCTTGCAAATTTAGAAGAAAAAGTGGTGGAGGCTATTAAGGAATATTTAGGCCAGAAGTTTAGTAATGGGAAAGATTTCAATGAAATTCAGAAAATTCAGAACTCAAGAGAGATAATGGACGCACTTCAGATTCCTCATTCTGATGAGGAGATGTTTCTGGAACTCGAACAAAACCCAGACTCTGTATTGCTAAAATACATTAGAAATTTGCATAATGCTCTGTCAGAAAAAGTTGAGGAACCCAAGCCACACGAGTTCAATGAAGTTAGGCAATCTGAGGAGCTTGTTGATTATAAGCAACATGTATTTTTTAGGAGAAAGGTCAAGCAGCAGGGAAAAAACACGACGAAGGGAAATGAAAATTTTGACGCCTCAAGTAAAATTGTTATTTTGAAGCCTGGACCAAAAGGTTCGTTGAATACTGGATCTGACAGCATCCATCTGTTTGCTCAAAAATCTACTGCTAATGACAAAAGGAAAGTGCCAAGTGAGAGGGTTGGCTCTAATTTTTTTCTTGCTGAAATCAAGAGGAAATTTAAGCATGCTATTGGAAAAGATCAGCATGAACTCTCCAATAATGTTTCTGGTAGACTTCCTTGCAATCATCAGAACATGAGAGAAGGTGAAAAGGAGGTTATCAAGGAAAATGCTGTAAGAAATTCTAGTGGTAAGAACCACTTTTTTATTGAAAGAATTGCCAAACCTTCCATTGATGGCAACCGAGGAGAGAAGACTGGAAAACTGAGAGACTTGGAAACAAGTCAGGATCCTGGAAATATAAAGCATACAAGGAGAGGCCTGTCTAATATTTACGTTGAGGCTAAGAAACATCTTTCAGAGCTTCTTAGCAGTGGGGATGAGGGTGCGGATTTTTTAAGTGGACATGTACCTAAGACCCTTGGGCGAATTCTCTCTCTTCCCGAGTATAATTTTTCTCCCATTAGTAGTCCTAGGAAGGACTGCAAGCACAGCCCAAGAAATTCGGAGATGAGATTTTCTGCCTGTAGCAGACTTTCAAATGACAATGAAATTGTGTCATCTCCTAAGACCGAAAACAACGGTGACCCTATCAGTAGAGATAAAAGTCAATTGTGTGTTCCTGATGACAGCTCAAACAATTTGCAGTCTCCCGAGGATTACCATAATATCGACGATGATAATTTCGATCAAAATATAAGGGAAGACGCTGAAAGTTCTACTAAAAATGGGTTGAGTTCTGAAGGTAAATTTTTCTAAGTTGTCCAATTCATGATATTGGCCTACTTATTAATTGGTCCGTCTTATCTTTTACTCTCTTTGTTTAATAAAAAATTATATTATCTTTATTTTTTTAAATCTCCGTTTAATAATAAACTTGCAGGTGATTTTGTGATTTTAGAAGCAAATGAAATTACAGTCTGTGATGGGAGAAGTGTTCTGGATGCTTCCTCTGACTCATGTGGCTCTACCCCTTCCAGAGAAGACCAAAATGGTGAAATGCTTGATGTCTGTGAGGAGAAAAGTGTTTCCGATGTTCCCTCTGACTGGTTTGTCTCTTCACATACCGGAAAAGACCAAAATGATGATACAACAGATGTTGGCAATGATAAAGAACCTTTCAACAGCCTGACTCAAGTAATACATCTTGCTGATTGTTTTGTGTGTATCTCTTATTATGTCTCTTACTGTAACGTGGAAGGTGGGTGGGTTTAACTTCTGATCTGATATGGATGTTGGATAATAAAACTACCTGTACAAGACATTTAAGGTGTGAAGTGATGATGAAGCCTGTTCTTGGTTTACTTTTTTTTTTTTTTGAATTCTGGTTTACTAAGATATGAAACAATGATAAACTTATTTCCCATCAAGAGCGTGTTAAGTGACAGATTTTCCAACATGCTCATTAATGTTCTAAAAATAATAGTAATGCTCAAGTATCTTGTCTACTATTTCTTTTTACATATTTTGTGGGTTTCTGTTCTGTGTTTAACTAAGTGTTTCACAAAAAAAAAAAAATCCTATGTGTAGGAATCGTCTGATGAAAATCAATTGCCTTCATCTCCCTCAAGATCCCCTTCCATTTCTTTTACTTCCAGAAAGGCTGTTGGAGATTTAGAAGGTGCTTATGATGTTCCAGAGCGACCAAGCCCTGTTTCAGTTCTTGAACCTCTGCTTGTAGAGGATAATGTGAGCCCTGTCCATCCCATGTCTATACCTGGTAAGCATTTAGATCAACTACATAGATTATATTTTTATACGCTGTGCTCCATTTTTTACTATTTCATTGATAGATAACGGAATGTTAATTCTCCTGGCTGATATCGGTTCAATCTTTCAGCAGGATTATGGTACAACCAGTCCATATTCAATTTGAAGATCGTGAACGTGCGGAAACCGATAAAGCTAACGTCACTAGAACATTTAAGGAAGATAAGGAAAAGATTTTTGACTATGTAAAGGCAGTACTGTTAGCTTCAGGCCTTAACTGGAATCAAATCTGTGTGAAGTGGCTTTCTTCGGAGCCGCTCCTTGACTTGTTATTAATTGAAGAGGTAGAAATTTTCCCCAACCAGCTTTGCTTTGACCGAAAACTCCTCTTTGACTGTCTTAATGAAGTACTTGTGGACACGTGTCAAAGCCATCCCCCGTGGTTATCATTTTTGAAACCTTGTTTACGGTCCGTTCTAAATTGGGAAGAAGATGTTAGTGAGGTTTGTGAAGGAGTATATTGGCATCTTCGTCCACTGCCGCAACCTCTTACATTGGATCACCTTGTCAGGAAGGACATGAGTAGAACCAGTGCATGGCTGAACCTTCATTCTGATACTGAAACTATTGGTATTGAGACATGTGAAGCCATATTTGAAGATTTGGTTGAGGATGCAATTTTAAGCTGTGTAGATGACGTTTCAGATTCCAATGATGGATTTCACACAGATAATTGAAATGTGAGTGACTACTTGTAAATGATTGCGGATAGTCTTCATCCGATAATCATGTAATCAACTTGGGAGAGGGCCTTTTTTTGATCCATTGAGGAACTATCATGTGACTTATATGACCTGAGCTTTTGTCTAACTTGGTCTTCTGAGATCCTTGTAGATATCAACCACAATCTTACTAGTTGCATAACCATGGCTTTTTTTAGCCTTCCCTGCTTGTTATCAAACTAATGCCTCTGAGGGAGAAGTACGCTTCAGTATGTAAGCCATTGTTGAAAAAACCCGAGTCCATATCCTTCACAGCCATTTTTACCAGCGGACGTATATCGTATTTGGGTTTGTGTGCCGGGTTTCACAGTTGTGATAGTTGGACCCTTTGTAGATTTGTTAAGAGTTTGGTGTGTTGTATTAGTTGAGGATACTGATCTTGTGTGGTTTGATTCATTGATTTTTTCCCCCTTCTTTTTTTCCTGTTCACTTGTTAATGCCTTTTTCCTGCTTTGCTGCTGTATTTGCAAAGATCTGGACACACTGAAATTTGGTTGTGATAATTGCTTGCTTTCCTTATAACATTTAATAAAGGGTGTTCACCATCCACCCTCCCATGTACTGAAGAAGAAATTTAGTGCTTTGGCTAGAATTTGTGCCTTTTCCCTTTTTTACTCTGCTTCAAACTATGACCCTAAAAAAAACTTAAGCCAGAATTGTGTAAGAATTGCTTTTATCAAAGTAACTTTTAAAGCCATCCACCTGTTTTTTCCCCCTCCCCTTTGAGATTTGATAGTTTATTTCCTGGACACGGCCCAATTGGGGCTGCATTCCTAAATAACCTGACTCGATTGGGGCTGCATTCCTAAATAACCCGACTCGATTGGGGCTGTATTCCTAAACAACCCGACTCATTGACAGTGTCTGGTGATGCAAGCACAATGGGGCTCTCACCCTCCTGGTGCGACAGAGTCCTTCGGCAGAGAGATTTCCCCTGAATTATAAAAATGTATCTGCAGGATTTTGGTCAATGGTTGCTTGAACTCTGAAAATTAACATCACATCTTTTCTTTTCAAACCAGCTCTTTAGCATTAAAAAAACATGCCTACTTTTACAGTCGAAAGTATATTTTGTCATCTCAGTCACTAGCTTGCTTTATTTTCAAATTATTTTTCTGGGATTTCTCGTTGTCTCATCATTTCCAAATTTCCAACTTGTGTTAGTAACATCTGTTTTTGTAAAACAAGACAAATATTGGTATGAATAGAATGATCTATTTGTGCAATATTGCTTTTAATACATTGCTTGTATTACAAATTATATTCAAATTCTTAACGCATTTGGATCCTCATTATGTTATGGAGCCTTACAATCTTTTAGTGATTCATTTGATTTAGTGTTTTTTTTACAATACAAAATATCATTTAATCGCTTTTATGTTGAATGTAACATAATTACCATACTTTATAGAGCAATGTTCATCTCATGCTACAATTAAGTAATTTATTGTTGACCTAACTAAGTAAGTTAAAATATCGTGGATCATCACAATACTCAATAACGTATTATTAACATATAATCTTTTGTTCAACACTAAAAACGTAATTTGTTCAACAACGAGCTAACTTAAATGTCATTTATCATAATTTTTTCTTTAAGATACTATATATTTAATAATTATTGACTTTCATACTCATAAAAAGTTAAATGATCGTTCAAATTGAATAACAAATTATAACGCTCTTAGATAAAAAAAGAAAGTAAATCTTTTCATGTTACTATAAACAAGCATGCTATCACACATCAATTCACTTCATAAAAAAAGTTGTCAAAGATTCACTATTGTGCCACATATTTTATTACATATAACAAAAAGATCCCCAAATCTTAATGTCTTGGTGAACTTTAAAAAGCGTGGAGATTTATTTTTTTGCATTTTAACATGAAATTGAAGATTTTAATAAAAGTGGATATACATGTAATAAAAAACAGAAACATATTTTTTTAATTTCTTTTTAATTACGAGATCACCCCCACTCTTTCCATTATTCCAACACAGAGGCCTCGTCGTCGTCATCATCATCAGCGTTAAGCTGAAGAGTCAAAGCCCTAAAAAACCAGACCCCTTTTCTTCTTCTTCTTCACGAATTCCTTCCTCCATTTTTATTTCTCTCGTGAAATATTTTTTCCGAAGTAAAAACATAATTTCCCCCTTTTTATAGCCCCCAAATCTCACACAGTTTCGCCTCTTAACTAAATTCCTATATTATATCTCCCATTTTCTTCAAGTTCTTATTTTTTTATTGTTTCTGAATCGCGAAGGAAACCCTAGCTCCTTTGTGAGGAGCCCAGTTGCTGTTTCGAACTCGGGATCAGGTTTTTCCCTAAACCCTAGTTTCCGGTGGGGTTTGTTTATTTTGAAATTGAGGTACTAGATTTGATTTGTTGATGTATTGTGTATATTTAATATGAATTAGGATTTAGCTCAGATAATGGAATTTACCCCAATCGAAATTTAGGGTTTTTAGCGGTTTTTTTTGGTATTGTTTACAAGTTTGGGATTGTTTATTGTATTTGAGCGTAATTTTTTTTTACTATTTTATTTTCTGGGGGGGTTTTATCAGCTGATTAGAGCTTATTGGGTGGTAGGTTTGAAGGAAGATTTTTGGAATCTCAATGGGTTTTGTATGTAGTATGGCAGTTTAAGAAAATTTCAAATTTTAGGCATCAGTTTGGCTCATTATTTACGTGTCAGGGCTTTAATTTTCTACCTAAATGTGTCATCCTGACTGGATATATAGTCATGTAATGATATCAAGGTCACAAAACTTAGTCAGGAAAGGATAGAAAACAAAGTTGCAAACCTTATGGACTGCAATCTTAGATAGACGAACAAGATGTAGTTTGTAATATTGGGGAAGACAGATTTGAAGATGTAACTGAGCTGCATTTATGCAATTGCAGGGTACCTATTTTCTCTTTTTTTCTTTCCTTTTCAGTCTACTCATTGCTTTCTTTCTATGGTTGGGACTATAGAAACCTCTCAGTTCTTTGTTTAAGAGGATTCTAACCATTGTCCGGCCTGGTGAAATTTACTTAAAACCCAGCGAGGTCATCAAATCAAGTAAAATGAGATGCTGACAAATGTTCAGAAAATCTTAATTGAATTGTTACAGTACATAGCATGACGTGTTAAATTCTGGAATTGGGTCAGTCTTGTAATAGATTGAAATGGATAAGATGCAAGTATAATTTTCGACTAATTTGTGTTATTTTTTCGCACATATGCTGAACATTCCTTCAAGATTTATTGCAGACATTCTAACGTTTTTGCTTTAAATTGTATATTATGTGTTGTTTGTTTCTGATCTCATGGACTGAGCTTTGTACATTGTCGATAAGATCTTGAATCTGGGACATGCATTTTAATTTGATTTGATTTTTTTTATTATTGAATTTCACTAGTTTTTCAATTACATGATTGAAGCTGCGTGGCTGAAAAAATTGCAACAGGATCCTACATCTTGTTTCTTCCCTTTTGTCTGATAGAACTATGTTACAAGCATACTATTTGAATCTGGGTTCTTGGACACAGCCTTATATTGAAGACTGATGCTGAGGGAAGTATGCAGTTGATGGTTGGGAGAAATGCAAAGGTATCATCCTGCCAGCTGCACTAGTGCAGTTAATAGTAGTGCAATAGGTGGGCCGTCAGCAAGGGATACTGTTCGGGCTGATTCTTCTTCACTGTCAGCAAATTTCTCCTTAAATTCTAGGTATAAAGAGATTTACAGGTGAAAAAGGATTTATATAAAGAGATTTGCAAAAAATGAATACATTGATTTTTGAATCCGTTCTAATTTGGTAAACCTTTTGTATATTATGCACGGTATTTATTGTATGATTATATTTGAATGCATTACTAGTGGAGGATATTTTACTTTATTAGTTTGCAACTTTGTTCACTGTGGTGTCATGGTTTGAATTTCTGGATATGCACGTCATTTGTAACGATGGGAGCGATTTTAGTTGTTACTTATTCATATTGCTGTTATAGATGTGGTCCCTTGTTTTGTTGTTTCCATGATTATGAGCATCCGTGGGGATTATTCATATGCCTTGCATGTTGTTCAGTTATAGTGTTTCTGGGAGGTTATGTTGATTTTCTTTTTCTTCGTTCTTCTTCTTTCTCTCTATGAAGTTATCTCTGAAGAAATCATGAGTAGTTGTTTACTTGCAGGCGGCCTGCTCCGCTTACACCATACAAGTTGAAGTGTGAGAAGGAGGGTCTAAATAGCCGGTATTCTTTGCAATACATTTTAATTATTATTAATATTATCTTCATGTCAAAATATTTTGGATTAATTTTGTGTAAATATTTATTTTATTTCATATTTTTATAATATATAGAAAATTTAGAATTCTGCCTGCCATTTTAAAAATTTGTTACACTTTTTTCTGGGTAGTATATTTTATCCCTAAATAGTTTGTTTCTTGTCCAATCTTAGGCTAGGGCCACCTGATTTTCATCCTCAAACTATAAACTGTCCTGAGGAGAATCTCACCAGAGAGTATGTGCAGTCTGGATACAGAGAGACTGTTGAAGGGCTTGAGGTGCATATTTCTTAAGATCTATTTATTTAGTGTTGCTAGTGACTTGAAATTAGATCTTTACTTTTGAAAACATGTTTAGTTTACATAGCTATTAATTTACATCATAATCATCGATCTGTTTGTATGAGAATTCAGCATTTGGTAATCTCCTTAATCATTATCATTATTGTTGTCTCTAATGATCTCTGAATTCTCCATTTAGCAGCTGGTGGTTGTTCTGTCTGTAATTTTTCACCTGATGAACTTTGCAACTTGCAAGTCCATTGTTGGCCAAATTTTTTGTTTGTGCATTTCATCTTGAATGCCTGCTAACACTTTTTGATAGTCAATTGAATATTTTTGACATACGCTTTTGAGCCGTCTTTTAAAAACAAAATTAGAAGTATTAGTTAATATGTAAATCAGGATCCTATTTATCATCTAGAAATTTATATCTACGTTCAGAAAATCAAGATAGGAGGTTTTGATGTTTAGACTTATTGAGAATACCCTAAAAGGTTAAGTTTTCCTTAGTCTAATAATTTAAGCCTTTGGGTCTATTGGTGATTTAATATACTAGGTATCATAGTAGGAGGTTGGGAGTTTTGGAAATACCTTAATAGATTAAATTTGTCTTAACCTACAACTTAAGCTTTTGGGTCTAGTGGTGATTTAACAAGATAGAATGGTCTACTTTGTTAGAGACCATTCCCTTTCTTTTTCTTTTAGCTCAATGAATTCAATAAAATAAAGCCTCGTGGATTTATATTATAGGTTCATTTACCCTTACCATGGTATGGTGTAGTTAGACTGTATAAGCAATTTAGTTTTCTCCCACGTTCAATCAGTTGAAATTATTTTGTTTGTAATATTCTCTGTTGATTGTGTCAGGAGTCCAGAGAGATTTTACTGACTCAGGTTCAAGCCTTTTCTAAGCATCTTGTCGTCAAGTGTAAAGACGTATGTTACTTGAATTAATAGCCTGCAAAATTTCCCTCAGATTTTATATTTGGAAAATATTTAATTACTTTTAACCACTGAAGTTCATATGCTTTTTAAGGTGATCAGTAGGCTAGCTGGTCTAATCGGTAATCTCTCTTTGTTCTTTGCAGGCTATAAGAAAACGTCTAAGAGCCATAAATGATTCACGTGCTCAGAAGCGGAAGGTGATGCTTTCTTCCACAGATTCAATGATGTTTTTGCAACTTTATTTTCATTGTAAACAATTAAGTTGCTCATAGTTGTTTATTTTCTGAATTTTATATTGTCTTCCAATTTATCCATTTCTGAACTTTCTAAACTTTCCTTTTGATATTATATGACAGGCTGGTCAGGTTTATGGCGTGCCTCTATCTGGTTCTTTGTTAACGAAGCCTGGTGTTTTTCCTGAACAAAGACCTTGTGGTGAAGATTTTCGGAAGAAATGGATTGAGGTATCTGTACTATTTGTAAAAAAGATACAACAGAAAGAAAGCAATAATGAAATTTGATTTTAGCTACCCATAATTTTTTATGTTTAGAGTGACATTTTTACATAAATTCATGCTATTGCATCCTAGAGTGGCGGTTTCATTTTTTTTGTTGGGGGTGGGGGTTATGTTCTTGAGTACTAGATGATGTATAATTCTTGATTACCAGAAGCTGGCCAGGACATTCACGGTATAAAAAAAAAAGATTAGTGGAAGCATTGTCACATGCATTATTCTTGGTTAATTATATTTATAATTATTAATTACAAGAATAATCATGTGATAAAACATAAAGAGTAGAGTCAAAGACAATTTTTTATGTTGGGGAGATTGATGTGAAAAAGTTGAACTTTATTATTCTGAGTTTGGTAGTTTTGTTTTGTTTTGAGATGTACATCACATTATCTTCTCATGATGTAGGGTTTATCACAACAGCACAAACGGCTACGATCTTTGGCTGATAATGTTCCTCATGGGTATAGGAAAAAGTTGCTCTTTGAAGTTCTAATTAGGAATAATGTGCCATTGCTGAGAGCAACTTGGTTCATTAAAATTACGTATCTTAATCAGGTGAATGTGCTTAAACACAGTTACTTTAGTAGATACCGGCTTGAAATTTTTTTAACATAGAAGTTTATGGTTGTACTTTTCAGGCGCGCCCAAATTCTGCTAGTATTTCTTGCGGCGCATTTGACAAAGCTCAGTTGTCTCGCACAGATTTTTGGACCAAAGATGTGGTTGACTATTTGCAATGCCTTGTGGATGAATTTTTTTCTAGAGGCAATTCTCATTTGACTATGCCAAATAAAGACCAGTCTTCACAAATGTTCACTGTTGGATTCTCCCATACGAAGGGCGACCCTCCATCAGGATTTTTTGACGGTGAAGAGCCCTCGTTACATTTCAAATGGTGGTATGTGGTTAGGCTGTTGCTGTGGCACCAAGCAGAAGGGCTCTTGCTTCCCTCTCTTATTGTTGATTGGGTGCTGGGACAATTAGAGGTGATCACCACTAAAATACTGAAGAAGAAATTGGAGTTACCTTCTGTACTTTTTTTTCATCACTCAGTAATTTCATTTTTCTGTTTAATTTCTTCAGGAAAATGACGTGCTTGAGATCTTAGAGTTGCTGCTGCCAATTATTTATGGTGTGTTAGAAACGATTGTTTTGTCCCAGACCTATGTACGCACGCTTGTCAGAATTTCTGTTCGGTTCATCCGAGATTCTTTTCCAGGTGGATCAGACCTAGTAGATAATTCCAGGAGAGCGTACACAACATCTGCTTTGGTTGAGATGCTTCGCTATTTAATTCTGGCTGTACCAGATACATTCGTTGCTTTGGATTGCTTTCCGTTTCCACCTTGTGTAGTGTCACATACGGTTAATGATGGGAATTTTGTGTCAAAAATTCCTGTGGATACAACAAAACTGAGATATAGTTCAGCAGAAGTTTCTGGTTCATTAAGAAGCAAAACTATTGATTTTCAGTATCAATCATCGGCTTTTGATAATGTTGTTTCATCAATAAGGAAATGTGCAGACAATCTTTCAAAGGCTGTAAGTCCAGGATTTCCAGTTTGCAGTGTGGCTAAAGCTGTTCATGCATTGGATAGATCTCTACTAAATGGAGATATGGGGGTAGCTTACAAATATCTTTTTGAAGACTACTGTAATGGATCTATTTATGAAGGTTGGTTTGAAGAAGTAAGCCCTTGCTTAAGAATGTCATTGAAATGGATTCAGACTGTCGATGTGGCATTTGTTTGTTCTGTATTTTTCCTTTGCGAGTGGGCAACATGTGATTTCAGAGATTTTAGGAGTGCTGCCCCTCAGGAGATGGAGTTCACCGGTGGTAAAGATTTCTCTCAAGTTTATATTGCCACCAGGCTTCTGAAAATGAAAGCAAGAGATCTACGAAGTTCATCTGGGCGTAAATATGAGAACTCCTCTGGACTCAATGCTACCATTGCAAAAGGTTCTAGCCAGCAGAACAGTTTGTATGGTAGAAATTCAATTGGGAGTGTATTTGAACCTAAACGTAAGTCGAGAAAGTTAGGAGGAAGCAATGGTTCTTTTGATTTGTTTGAAAGTCCAGGTCCGTTGCATGATATTCTGGTCAGCTGGATTGATCAACATGAAGTGCAGAAAGGAGAAGGGTTTAAGCGCCTCCAGCTTCTCATAGTGGAACTTACACGTGCTGGTATATTTTATCCCCATTCTTATGTAAGGCAGCTAATAGTTAGTGGAATTATGGACATGAACGGGCCAGCAGTTGATCCAGATACAAGGAGAAGACATCACCAAATTTTGAAGCATTTACCTGGAAGTTTTATGCATTCTATTCTGGATGATGGTAGGATTGCACAAGGGCAGCAACTTCTGGAGGTTATGAATGTTTACTGTAAAGAACGTCGCCTGGTGCTTCAAGGGCTTGTTTGTGAACAACGCAGTGATATTAGTTATGCAAATACATCATCCAATCGAAAGCGAAAATGCTCTCCAGCCTCAGAAAAGGTTTCTAGTTCCTCAATTTCTGTTAATCAGTTGAAATCTATTCAGTCTTCCTCGAATATGACCTCTAGTAAAAGTGTCAAAAGTGAAGCTGATGTTGAAGAGCTGAAGGAAGCTATCTCATTGCTTTTGCGTCTCCCAAACACTTTATCAATTCTCACGGATACTGGTGTAGAGGAATCTATTGGGAGTGCTAAGAAGTCTTTTGTGTCAATATTTAGCAAAATAGATATTGCAGAAGCTACTCCTGGGTGTGAAGACTGCAGAAGAGCAAAAAAACAGAAATTAAGTGATGAAAAGAACTCATACCTTCATGGATGTTCTCCAATTCCATCAGATGATGAAGACATGTGGTGGGTGAAGAAGGGACCTAAATCATCTGAAGCTTTAAAGGTTGATCCACCAGTAAAGACATCAAAGCAGGTTTCAAAGGGCAGGCGCAAGACACAAAGTCTTGCTCATCTAGCTGCTTCTAGGATTGAAGGTAGTCAGGGAGCATCCACTAGTCATGTATGTGATAATAAGGTTACCTGTCCTCACCACAGATCTGGAATGGAAGGTGAAGCTACCAGACCAGTAGATGGTGCAAAAATAAACCATGGTAGAGATATTGTTTCAATTGGAAAAATTATCAAACGGCTTCGACTTACAGAGAAGAGAGCTATTTCAGGTTGGTTAATAGCTGCCATTAGGCACGTTGTTGAAGAAAATGAAAAGACTGCTGCCAAAGCTGGCCAGTTTGGTCGGCCTTTAACATCTGTCGATGATAGGAATGCTATACGTTGGAAGCTTGGAGAGGATCAACTTTCAGCCATATTATATTTGTCAGATGTCTGTAATGATTTTGTTTCAGGGGTCAAATTTCTCCTTTGGGTACTGCCAAAAATCCTTGTTAGTTCAAATTCTACAATCAACAGCAGGAGAAGTATTCTACTTCTACCGAAGAATGTGGAAAACCAAGTGTGTGAAGTGGGTGAAGCATATCTTTTATCGTCTCTTAGAAGGTGTGCACTATATTTTCATGACTTGGGATTTTGTGCTATATTATTTATTTTTTTGATAGAAAGCTGAACTTTCATTAATCAAGGAAAAAAAATACAAGTACAAGAGGATGAGAAATCCGCAAAAACAAAGAAAAGCTAAGAGAAAAAAAATCAAGAATAGAATTTCATATATAGAACATGGAATGACAAGAAAATTAAAATTTTCAATATTTACAACTTTAGCCCAACTAAACGTCCTAGGAACAATGGAATCCCGTAATTAAATTCAAGATTAAGAATCACCCATGAATATCCGATAATTTCGTTCTAGTCAAATACTCCACAACAAAGGAGCCACGACACAATTCCAAAAGGATTTTCTTCCTTTTGAAACCTCAGAGCCGAAAAAGTCCATGCGTAGATCCCTAGCTTCCTTTGGAGGAAGCCAATTCATATGAAATTGCTAAAGAAGTTTGAACCAAAGACTAGTTGTGTAATTCAATGTAACACAACACAATGTACGAACAGGTGCGAAGCCGATTCACAACTCTTATAACACAAAAAAATGTGGAGACAAGGAGAAGGTGAGCAACAGGTGATGAGCTTAAGCAAATAAGAAATCCAAAGAAGGAATGGATCTTGGGTTGAAAGCCCGGTAGCCAAATTGATTTAGAAGTTAAAAAGCCCAAAGAATGATTATAAGTAAGAAAAGAAAAGAAAGATTTACCAGTGGAAGAACCAGAAGAATGAAAGGTCCAAGAAATATGATAATGAGAGGATTAGGGAATAATAAGAAACATGACTAAGAAGAGAGGTGAATTCTGAAATTTCCTCATTTTGACGTTTCTGAAAAAAGAAAAATCCCAAGACCTCGTTAGGAGAGAAAATGGAAGCAATACAGTTTTTGTTGATGCGATAAAGAAGAGGAAAAGAGACAAAAAGTGGAGGATTAGAAATCCACAAATCTTATATTTTTCAATGATGATAATATCATTTTGTAAATTTGTCTGCAAAGAATCACCATTGTCAAATTGAATTTCTTTGATTTCTTTTTATTTTGTTCCTTTTTTATTTAATATGCATTAATCCGACTGCTTTTTTCTTTCATCCGCTTGCTTTATTTGTTACCGTTAAACTTGCAGATATGAGAATATACTTGTGGCAACAGATCTTATTTCAGAGGCCCTATCAGCTATAATCCACCGTGCCATGGCCATTATGGCTTCTAATGGCCGAGTTTCGGGATCTGCAGCACTAGCTTATGCTCGACATTTATTAAAGAAATATAGCAGCATGCCTAGTGTCATTGAATGGGAGAAAAGTTTCAAGGCAACGTATGACAAGAGACTTATTACCGAACTTGATCCTGGGAGCTTATTGGATGGAGAGTTAGGGCCCCTTGGAGTTCCAGCCGGTGTGGAGGATCTTGATGATTTCTTTCGGCAAAAGATTGGGGGTGGTCGACTGTCTAGAGTAGGAATGACTATGCGAGAATTGGTTCAGCGACAAGTTGATGAGGCCCTTCACTTTTGGTTTGGAAAAGATAGAAAAGTTTCAAGTGGTGGTACACCAAAAGGTCACGCAACAGAGAAATCAGATGACGGATATCAGATAGCTCAAAAAATAATTTCTGGATTAATGGAATGCATTAGGCATACAGGTGGTGCCGCTCAAGAAGGGGATCCATCCTTGGTGTCTTCTGCTGTTTCAGCTATCGTTGGTAATCTGGGTCCAACTGTGGCTAAGACGGCTGATTTTATAGCTGGAGGCAGCTCAAATTTTTCATCTGCTTCTGGTTCATTGGACTTTGCCAGACGCATTTTATGCATTCATATTACCTGCCTATGCCTACTCAAGGAAGCTCTTGGAGAGCGTCAAAGCCGTGTATTTGAGATTGCTCTTGCCACAGAAGCTTTTTCTGCACTTGCAGGAGCATATTCTCCTGGAAAGGCATCAAGGACTCAGTTTCAATCATTAGCAGATCCCCATGATTCTAACTCTAATGTTTTTGGTGAAAACGCTAAAGTGGTTGTTGGGAGAGCCACAAAGGTTGCAGCTGCTATCTCTGCACTTGTAATCGGGGCAGTTATTCAGGGGGTTTGTAGCCTGGAACGGTTGGTAACTCTCTTTAGGTTAAAAGAAGGATTAGATTTTATTCAGTTTTTTAGGACTACTAGGTCAAATGCTAATGGAAACACCCGTACAATTGGAATGCATAAGATTGAAAACTCCATTGAGGATTATGTTCACTGGTTTAGGTTGCTTGTTGGGAACTGCAGAACTGTATTTGATGGCTTGATTGTGGAACTACTCGGTGAACCATCTATTGTGGCACTTTTTAGGATGCAACGATTGCTCCCACTTAGTTTGGTCCTTCCACCTGCTTATTCAATATTTTCATTTGTAGTATGGCGCCCTTTCATTCTGAATTCTACTGTTGCAGCTCGGGAAGATATCAATCAACTGTGTCAATCTTTGACAATGGCCATTGGTGATATTGTAAGACATTTACCTTTTCGAGATGTCTGTTTAAGGGACAGTCAGGGTTTCTATAACCATTTGATGACAGATTCCAGTGATGTTGAATTTGCTGCCATACTTGAGTTAAATAGTTCTGATTTACCCTTTAAATCCATGGCCTTTGTTCCTTTACGGGCAAGGCTATTTTTAAATGCAGTTATTGATTGCAAATTGCCAAGTTCCATTTACAATCAGGATGATGGGAGTAGGATTTCAGGAATCGGCGATGCTAAAGTTCAATATTCTGAGAGTAAAAAGAAGCTTCTGGAAAGACTTGTACATGTGTTGGATACCTTGCAATCTGCCAAATTTCATTGGCAATGGGTAGAACTTAGGCTTCTTTTGAATGAACAAGCCCTTATTGAGAAACTTGAGACACGGGATATGTCCATAGCTGATGCTGTCCGTTTGCCTTCACCTAGTCCTGAAAAAGCTGCTGCTTCTGATAATGAGAAAAATTTTATTGAGATAATTCTTACAAGATTGCTGGTCAGGCCTGATGCTGCACCTCTTTTTTCAGATGTGATTCATCTTTTTGGACGGTCTCTTGAAGATTCAATGTTGTTGCAAGCCAAATGGTTTCTAGGAGGTCAAGACGTCCTGTTTGGAAGGAAATCAATTAGACAACGTCTAACTAATATTGCAGAGAGCAAAGGCTTGTCAACTAAAACCCAGTTTTGGAAGCCATGGGGCTGGTGCAGTTCTGGCTTGGATTGTACTACTGGCAGGGGAGACAAGAAGTCTGAACTCATGTATCTGGAGGAAGGAGAAGTTGTTGAAGAAGGTACAGATTCTAGAAAGTGTGGCCATAAATCTACTCAAATACTTGACAATGAAGTCTTCCATGCTAGTCAGCAGCATGTGACTGAGAGAGCTCTTATTGAATTAGTTCTTCCATGCATAGATCAGAGTTCTGGTGGATCACGCAACACATTTGCTAATGACTTAATCAAGCAGTTGAATAATATCGAGCAACAAATAAATGCAGTTACTTCTGGCTCAGGTAAACAAACAGGATCAATTCCCTCAGGCATTGAAGGTCCAGCCGTCAAAGGAAGTAATCGCAAAATGAAAGGTGGCAGTCCTGGATTAGCTAGACGATCAACAAGCTCAACAGATTCTCCCCTCCCCTCCCCTGCAGCTTTGCGAGCATCAATGTCACTGCGAATACAACTAATATTGAGATTACTTCCTGTCATCTTGGAAGATAGGTAATTTCGCACTGTTGGATATATTTAATCACTTTATTCTTTCAAGAGGTTGACCTGTCAGAACTTAGTGGTGGACTCCTAAATAACATTTAATAAATATTAATTCTCTTTGATGCCTGACTTCTAAACACCACATAGCTTGAAATTTCTCAACACATTGTCCATACTTTTCTCATCCTCGATAGATTAATTATATTTTATTTATATGCTTTTGTTATCTGTTGGTTCATTTTGGTTCTTCACGGTTTTTTTAAATCTGTAGCGCAGATTACTTTCTGATTTTTTTCCAGTGCCCGAGTTACATTTTAGTTTTTCTTAGATTTTTCCCCTTTCCATCTTGCCACAGGGAGCCATCTGGACGAAACATGAGGCATATGCTTGCCTCTGTGATCCTTCGTCTTCTTGGTAATCGAATAGTTCATGAGGATGCCAACCTTACTTTTTGTCCCACTCGTAATTCAATGATTAAGAAGGAAGCAATGTCACCTTCCGAAGCTTCATTGACTGCATTTTCAGATTTACCAGGAGAAAGTCTCTTTGGTAGAATGTTATTAATCCTGCATGCACTCTTGAGCAGTTGCCAGCCTAGTTGGTTAAGTTCAAAGACTGCTTCAAAGTCTGTGAATGAAACTAGTAAGGACTCTACCGGTCTTGTTCGTGAACTGGCTGATAGTTTACAGGTTAGTCCTTAATTAACCAACTTCTCCACATTTTCTTAAATAGAATTTTACTGCCAACACACACATACAACAAGTTGTTTATTCAGTGTATATTATTTATTTCAAGTAATATGGAAACCATTTTTCATTCTTTTAAATAAATTTTCAAATATTTGTTTTTGTTTTCATTTTAAACATGATAGATTGATAACTTGCACTATTTGTTTTAAATATTCTTAGATACTTATCATCCTCTTCTTCACTTGGTGCCATCTGCTGCTCTACTTATCTTATAATTTACATTAATGTATTGATACAGAATGAATTGGACTGCATGCAACTTCCCGATATGATTAGATGGCGTATCCAGGCTGCAATGCCCATTCCTCTTTCTTCTGGTCGGTGTCTTTTGTCTTGTCAGCCGCCAACTATACCTCTTTCTGTCCTTTCTTCTTTTCAACCCAGTACTTCAACACCCCCGGGGCCTCTTTCTGGAAATCTTAGCATGCCTCAAGGGAGCAAGTTATCATCACCAAGAGTCCTGACTAACGTTTCAGGAAAGTCTAAGCCTTTGCCACCACAACAGGATTATGATACAGAAATTGACCCTTGGTTGCTTCTAGAAGATGGTGCTGGATCTAGCCAATCTTCGAACAATACTGCTGTTACTGGTGGTGGAGAACATGCGAATTTCCGAGCATCTTACTGGCTTAAAGGGGCGGTCCGGGTGAGGCGGACGGATTTGACGTATATTGGTGCCATGGATGACGACAGCTAATTTTTTTACTAATCTTTTCATTTTATCTGGAGCTAGAAAACCCCTCAGCAGGTAATTTGTTAATTTATATCGCCTACAAATGGCATCAAGATAGTAATCTTGTGCTTGTCATTTGTTATTTGAAGATGAAAATAGAGACCTGTTGAGATGAGGAAATTTTTTTATGGGGTGTGGGGCCATCATGGAAGCAATTTATAAATGATGTTCCCACACTATCCATCCGACAGGGTGTCGGCCTTGCTTGGACTCTAACCCTTCAATCATCCTCCATCTGGACTGTTCACTCTTCCAGGGTGCAGTTCGGAGGCTTGTTGTATATATAGGGATAATTATTTCACTTCACTGATTGATCTGAATGAAAAAAAAATCATAATATGATCTCTAGTTGCATGCACATGGCTGTCCCTCTTTATCTCTTCTTAAGATTTACTAATGATTCGTTGTTAGATTTAAGTTTGTATTTTGTTTTTAATATTTTGTGAACTAGTTTGCATTCTTTTCATGCTTGTTTATCTTAGCTGTTGGAATCGAGAAATACTTCCTACTGTCATGTATGCATTTGAAGGAAGATAAGTGACAGGATTTCAACATTGCATTCTATTGGGTACTCGGTCGATAGAGAGCACACAGAGCAGCTTGCGTTTATGCATCTGCGCTGTTGGGGTTGTCGGTCATGATATTATTACAAAAATTCATTGAGGATTGCAGTTTGGCTATGTGCTTGATGTGTGTATAATATGTATTTACAGGTGATTGGCCAATGTATTCCTATTCCTCTTTTTTGTGTCCAGTGACTTACTTTTGAGAATACACTTTGATTTCAGATGATCAGAAGATATCTATTTGCAATTCCATTTACTTCAATAATTAGGTGTTTGATTACAGTGTTTACATCACTTGGTTCAGTGTTGGCTGCTAGTTTTAATATCAATCTAGCCTACTTCCAGGATGATTTGAACAATTCAAAAAATGATTTGCCTCAGGATTCATTTGTCTTTCGTCTCTAGATATTATTTTAAAAACAAGGTCGAAATCTAAAATACCTGTTGTATCGTTGGATGAATTGCTGTTACCACCTTCACATGAAGTTCTACATGAAAAGAGAATAATGATTGAATTGGAATTAAGTAAAGAAAAACATGATGTAATTAATTGCAGCTAGTGTCAATCTGCATCATGCCCTATCAAAATTGCAGCTGTTTTTTTGTGTTACTTGCGTAAATATTTTTAGCACCCGAGAAATTCAAATATTATGCATGAATTTCAGCAGTACCATTGATCAAATTATACAGGCAATCTGTGAAGTTTACTCCAATTCAAAATCGTATGCCTTTTATTATATCATTTTACAGCTGATTTTGCCTTGGTGGCATAGCAGCTTGTCTTCATTGTCAATCCTTTTTATCCTTCATTCTAGTAGAAATTTAGAACTTCATAATATTATTTGTTACCTATATTATATGAATTAGTGGATGATGAATTTTTATTAATAAGCTATATTAAATGAGCTATGGAATTATGCGACGATAAGTATAGGCAACCAGACAGTAGTATTTAAACAAATTTATTATCCTTTTTGGATTTAACTAGATTATTACTCTGTTTAAATTCAATTGTCTGACCTGTCACACAAAATTAAAAGGAACGGAAGTTATATTGAAAACTGGAAAGAAAATCCTTAAACAATTTTGTTTTTCCTTTTTCCCCAATACTTTATACTTATAACGATCTAATTCATGACTTCAATGTTGCTTCCACGAGGTGAGAGAATTATTTTGGTCACGGAAACACAATAACTTCAACCATACAATCCTCCAAAGATTCATAACGTTGCCACAGATCGATCTTCTTGGCTTGTTCTCGTCTGCAATGCATCGTCCTGTCACTTGTATTTCTTCCTGAAAAATTATAGAGATTGCTACGACTTACAAGAAAATCCAAATAAATTATAATGAAAGGAAATTTTTCAAGAATCCTTACATTGGCAAAAAATTTGAATCCTATCTTTATTTCTCCTTTGTAAGTGTCATCTTCGAGCACCACATTGTATAGAGCTGGCTTAACTTCTATGAACCCTCGTTCTTTTCCCTCAGAAATTATTCCACCAAGATGGATTCTGCTATGTTTAAATTGAATTGCCGATATGCAACATGTAAAAAATCAAAATTTAAAGATTCACAAGAAAATAAATAAATGTAGTGTCATTTTGGAGGACACAGAAATTCATACACGGTTTCGCCGACAGATTCATTGTTAAGCAGTTGTGTTTCCATGATTCTGAATTTGATGTGGGTTGTATTCTTCCAATCAAATGAGGGAAGTTCAAATGTAAATTTCTCATTCCACCAAGCATTTTCATGTTTTCCTGTGTCCACAGAAAACATAGCCATGAATATGAAAGCATGGAAAATTACCCTATGAGAAAATGGAAACTAGGAGACAAACCTGATGATACTTTGGTTCTATGTTCTTGAGTTCCACATTCTACTGTGACATAGTATGCTGGGGAACCTAAAACAATAACAGATAATTTTCACATTAACATGCTCCAAATCTGGCCAAAAGCTTAAAAGTAAGTAAATAAACAAAAATTCTCCTCACTTCTCTCCAACAGAGTTGACATGAAAAGAAAGGATTTTTGAATTTGAATGAGAAAAATCCAAGTGAAAAGACAGAACAGAAGGCCACAAAAGAGAAAAATTTGCCTTTTAAGTGAATAACAATGCAATATGAAAAAAGGGAATACCAAGTAGATTAGTGTGTCTGATATCTTTAGCATTAACAAGAAGCACTTCAAGAATTCCACCCTTCATGGATACTTAAATTGTGTAATGTGTATGGAGAGTTTGAACCTTCAATCAGACGGCCTAAGGTGGTGGTTTTAAATGATCATTTCACGAGTTGTTCTGATGCGACAGTTATTTTAACATTTGCTAGCCATAAATAGATGTTATGGTATGGTGAAGTTTCAAGTAAATAAAAACTACGAGTCAATAAATTCCCAAATAAATGCAATTCTAACTCATGATATTTCTTTTGCAAAAAAAAAAAAAAAAAACTCATGATATTTAATGAAATTAAATGATCATCAATAGGAATAACATACAAAACTTTAAGATGCTTAGTAGTGAGTATCAAATGCATCATTACCTGCCAAAATTGCCTGCATCAGTCTTCCACTATATGTAACCATTGCTCAGAACTTGGACGACTTCGATCATTCAGATATTCATCATTAAAAAATGATAAATATATGTCAAGTTTTTCTGAATGAAAAGGAAGCTAATAATTGAATGGAAAAGGGCAGAGAGAGATGGCAAAAAACACAAGTCAAGTTTTCACAAGTAGTCGTTAAATCTCGAGCAACATGCTTTTATTTTCTGCGATTCTTAATTCAAATCATATTTCCATTTCTTGACCTGAACTTAATAGGAAAAGAAAATTACTTAAAGTTCCTAGCACATTTGAGAAAATAAGGAACACCCTGACACAATTTGCCTCAATCTTGCTATAACTTCTTCCTCAATTCTCTTTCATCCATCAATTTACTCACCCGGTCCACATCTTCCCATCTGCCTTCCTCAGCACAATAATTTAGCAACATTGCATAAAAGTCCGAATTGTTTGGTTCCAGAGCTGTAAGCTGTTCAACTACAAAATCTGCAATCTCGGGAGATCCATGAGTTAATTTACAACCAGCAAAAAGAGCTCCCCAGATTCTTGTATCAGGTTCTATTGGCATTTTCTTCACAAATTCAACAGCTTCTCTGACTTTTCCTTGCCTGACAAGCAAATCCACCATGCACGCATAATGTGCGACCGTTGGAGTAATGCCATACTTGTCTATCATTGACTGAAACCAAATCCAGCCTTCCTTTTCCAACCCACACAAAGAACAAGCAGATAAAAGAGAAATAAAGGTAACCTCATTGGGCTTAAATCCCCAACTTAACATGTCTGAGAATGTATTTAGAGCCTCAGTTCCACAGCCATTAATTCCATACCCTTTAATCATTGCACTCCAACAGATTAAGTCCTTTGTAAAAATCTCATTAAAAACAATTTTTCCTTGCTTTAATCTTCCAAGTGTGCAATAGAGATCAACCAAGGATGACATTAAATATGAATTAGATGAATAACCAGATTTTGTTATATGAGCGTGCATACTTTCTCCCAGCTTCTGAGCACCCAATGAAGAACACGTGTGTAATAAACTTACAAAAGTGATCTCATTAGGATTTTGGTTAGTTGATTGCATCATTTTAAATGTCTGGATGGCATTGAGTGGATCCTCACCCTGAGAGTATGCCGAGATCATTGCACTCCAGGCAACAATATCTTTGTCAACGAGCTCATTAAATATAACTTTCGCCAACCCCAAGTCACCAAATTTAGCATACATTTGAAGAAGTTCAGTTCCAACTGCAATAAAACAGAGAAAACCACATTTCAACGCATAACAATGAATAGCCGAGCCAACAATCAGTTCCTCAACTAGTAAGGCCGCAGCTATAATGTCCAGGATCATCGTTTCACCCACTTCAATTTCTAAAAATCGCATCCTCGATAAAATTTTAAACGCTTTATTCGGACATTTGTTTTGAACACACGCATGAAGTACAGTTCTCCACGATACCACATCCTTTTTATTCATCATTTTTAAAAGTCTTATTGATGTCTCAAGATTTCTACATTTTGAATACATATCCATAAGTGAGTTCTGAATGTTAATCACAAAGTCAAAATCTCTTCTCATTGAAAACCCATGTATCTCTTTACCCAAAGATAAACAACCAAAATCAGCACAAGCAGGTAAAATGCTAACAATACTCACATGGTTTGGCCTAACACCATGATATTGCATCTTTCTGAACAGATCAAATGCTTTCATATACAGTCCATTTTTCACACAAGCAGAAATCATGGCACTCCACAAAACAATGTCTTTAGAAGGTATCTGACTAAACAACTTCCAAACAATCCCAATATCACGCATCGTATAGAAACCGAGAAGAGCCGTTGAAACTGCCATTTCTGACTCAAACCCCATTTTGATCACAACTCCATGCACCACCCTTATCATAGATTCCCAACTTAATGAATCAATGGCTCTTATTAAAGTCACCATTGTTACGTGATTTGGTCTATATCCATTTATAAGCATATTCCTGAAAATTCCAACTGCCTCATTTGGAAGGCCTGTTCTTACCAAATTGGTAATTTTAGAAGTCCACGAAATTACATCGTCTTGTTGAGTGTAGAACTCAACTGGGTCTTCGTAAAAAGCATGTTTTTCGCTTAAAGTTGAATACTTTACATTGCATATAGAATTTATTGGATAATTCTTTCTCTGTGTTGTTTTGACAAACACAGTGCGTGCACGTCTCCAGAAGCAGATCATTAATCAGGTGGCAAGGAAAATGAAGAAGAAATCTGAAACCTTTGCTACGTTAAAAAGACAAGGGGTTTGAATTGTGTAAAGGAAATGGATTGAGAAGAGAAAGCAGCGGAATCTCAGAAAGTATGAAATGGTAAGAGACTGTCGTTTGTAGAATTCCTGCAACTTCTTTCAACAGGTAAAAGTCTCTGATTTTTTTTTTCTTTTAAAAAATAAATAATATTACCTATAAAATTAGAGAGCTATGACTCAAAAAATACAACCAATATGTTCGGGTTGGCATAAAAAAGACTAGATATCATATTTTGTGGGAGTTTTTGGATAGTTTGGTAGAAAATGGATTGTCACGTTTTTTTCATTTAAGTTGTCAACATTTTAAATTTTCTAATAACATATTCTTCCCGTTTCATTTTTACTTTATCTATTTTTGGTTAAATTATATGATTGGTTTGGTGTATATATATATATATATATACACCAAACCAATCATATATCTACCTTTAAAATGAGCTATGATCAAAATAAATTATGTTCGACTAGTCATATATATACTTGATATTATTGATTTTGTGGGAGTTTTTTGGTTATTGGATAATGGATTGTCACGTTTTTTTATTTATGTCAATTTTTAAATTTTCTAATAACATATTCTCCCCGTTTCATTTTTACTTTATCTAATTTTTGGTCAAATAATAAGTTGATTTATTCATCCTTTAATTTTTGAAGAATATCATTATTTTTTTTTTTTTATAAGTTTCTACCCCCATATATGTACTTTTAAAATAAAGGCATTGCTAATTAAAAATAAATTGTTATCTAATCATCCTTTAAATTTTCAATATCATATTTTTAAAACTTTAAAAAAGTATATTGACTAAATTAACATGAGTATTCAACAACAATACGGATAATATAATCTAATAATTTTAAAGTTTAAATTGTCAAACATAATTAAGATAGATTTCTTAAGGGTGATTGAATATCTAGTAAATTTGTTTACAATACTATCAATATAACATTATGAAAAATTATCTCTAAGTATGATAATTTATTGAGCATATCCAACTGTGATAACTATGGTTTTTTGTTATTAAAAATAATATGAAATTACTTAAATAATAGAAAAAAATATATAATTACTCTATATCACAATTTTTAAAAATTTATCAAAATAGCGTATTACTTATATATAGTTCACTAAATTATCAAACTAGTTTCATAAATTAGTGAACCGTTTATTTTTAATATTTACTATTTTTATTTTCGATTGAATAATCATCATTTTAATGAGTTTATAGGAACTAAAACATTTATTTACTAAATTAGTTATACATCATGTCATCAAAATAGCAATTTGTTTATAATTTACTAATTTATTTAACTAGTTATTTAAGTAAATAATTAAAAGTGACATAAATAAAAATACATATCTAAAATCTTATTAAAAATAATTATTATTTATTATCACTTGATATCTAAATCAATTACTAAATTATATAAACTAATTTTATCATAGTTAAATAATTATTTATCTCAATCAATCAACGATTAACTTATTTTTAAAAAAATATATATTTTCTAATATTATTGAAAATTTTGCTATTAACATTAAAAAAAAAAAAAAGCATTTCCTTCACACGCCGACCTGAGTTGACCAATTTTTCCGGAAGTAAGAAATCGTCTGCTTCTTGTTATAACTTGACATTTGTTAAAATAAAAAATCCATTAATTAATCGAATTCTGGTTCTGTTTCTGCCAATTCTTCTGATATCAATATCATGGAGCTCGAATCAGGTGCTTCGATAAGATTCCTAATGGAAAATCCAATTTTTCCCCGCTGCAATTTCGTTTGGTTTCTGCATTTCTTCCGTTCCGCGCGTAATTTCGATCTGTTTGATTTGATTTTGCAGTGATTGAGTTTCTTGGATGCGTTCCATTGCTACAGAGGCTTCCAAGTTCGTCTTTGAAGGCTATCGCCGACGTAATTATCGTTAAGCGCTACGGTAATCTATTTTATTTTACTTTTCTTTCAGTTTTTGAGCTAACAGAGTATATGAGTTTTGCTTCTAATTGTATTATTTAGTTTGTTAATTTAATGTGATTCTTTCAGAAAGTGGAGAGTATGTTGTTCGTGAAGGTGATGTTGGAGATGGAATTTATTTCATATGGGAAGGAGAGGTAATTCTTCAATTCGGAATCTTGTAGTTGATGGAAGTTCATTTGAATTTGGATATTAAAAGGATTGTTTTATGATTTTCAGGCTGAAGTTCATGGATCGGTTGATACTGATGAGGAAAATCGGCCCGAGTTTCAATTGAAGCGCTATGACTATTTTGGTCATGGTAATTGTTTCTTCTAATGAGTGTTTTTGATGTATGGTTTGTCATATTATCTCCTGGCTGTTTTTTTTAATGAACATATTGTATTGGTGGAAAGGATTTACAATCTACTTCTGAATTATATTACGTTGGAGTAATTCATAGTTTTAATATATTTCTCTTTTTGGTGTTCTTACTAAATTCTTTCATGTGTTCATGTCTCATAATATACTCATTGATCATGACATAACAAGTGAGTGCCATATTTGGTTTAAATTGCCCTCTTTGTATGCTTTGTCATGTATGTTGAATTTTGGTGTATACATTTGATTGCCAACGTGAATTGAGACAAAACTACTTGTATATTTTGCCTTCTATATGTGAGCCTGGTGATGGTGCCGAAAATCACGGCTTAACGATGAAACAAATTTTCTTTTACAGGAGTCTCAACATACGTACAACAAGCTGATGTCGTTGCTTTGTCTAAGGTATAGGTCATTTAGGCCTTTCCATTATGCCATTTCCTTGAAGTCAAGCTATTGATATCTAAATGGTTTATGTTCCTGTGTGTTTCTTAATGTGGCAGCTTACATGCTTGGTTCTACCCCGGGAACACTATTCATTGTTAAACTCAATCTCGATCTGGAATGCAGACAGACCTCCTGATTGTTCACTTGTTGAAAAAATATTACACCTGGAACCTTTGGAAGTATGTCTTTCTTGCATCCGGTTTCTATTTCTAAAATAGTGCCCACAAGAACAATAACTATGAAACTATTTTTGGAGCCTCATGCATATTTCTCTCTCCCCCTCCCATTTATGACATTATTTTTTTTCTTAAACTCATGTTTTCAGCATTTTTTTCTTAGGAATAATAGATGAAGGAATACTTTAACTCTTCTTATTCTCTAGTTTGTTTTTAATTCCAGAATAAGATAATGGACTTCTCATTTTCTGATATAGTAATGTTTTAATTTCTATTCAATTATTAATTTTATAAGTTGTTTTCAAATTTTTAATATTTCATTTCGTTAATAATCTCGCATAATCATTTCACGTTTTCAAGTATTTTATTTATTTTTAAAGATATTTTGTTTTCATAACTGAAATCAAAAATTGATTTATAATTTTGGTCAATTTTCGAATTAAAAGTTATTTTTTAATAACTGAATACTATTTTAAATTCTCTTGTTAGAAAATAGCTTAAGTAAATATGCAATCTAAAAGTTATTTTGTATAGATCAGAGTTTTTTTATTTTTTATTTTATTTTAAAATTTCAATAGGCTATCAACCTTTTTAGAAATCTTGTACGTTATCGGAGAAACCAAAACTTTGCAAGATCATTAACAAATCTTGTCACAGATGAACTGAAAATGAGAGAAATTTGTTATTCACTTGTTCCTTTTGAAACGTAGAATTACAATGAAGTTACTCTTATATTTTCAGAAAATCAGGTGTGATACTCTTTTTCTCTGACTGTGAAATTTGGCCAATTTGCATATATTTCTTCTTTCTTTTTCCTACTTTTTGATAATCTTATGTTGCACGGTCATGTTGAGCAGGTTTGGATTCTGAGTTTTTTTTTTGGTGAAGGCAAATATATTCCAGGGGATTACTTTACCTGATGCTCCCAAATTTGGAAAGGTTTTTGGAGGGCAGCTAGTTGGTCAGGCATGATAATATTTATTTTTTAATCTGCTTTTCATCCTTTTTATTTCTTCTCTCTTGGTTATACTTATGCCAGACGCCATTAAAGCAAAATTAATATATTTTTGTGGCTTTTTTTTATATCATTCACATGTTTTTAATTCAGTAACTTGCATAATACTTCGATCATGTAGAGATATTTAAGGTAGTGTGTTGGATGTTGTTGTAATACTCAATCCAGTATTGATAACTTGTAATCGCAGGCTGTCGAAATGTTATGTGCTGTTGAACTGTGTACCAAGTAATTTAAGTGCAGTTCAAACTTTTTCTTTCTGATTTCAACACGGTGCATTATCTTAATTATAGGGAAGGTTTTTGAAAGAGTTAATATGATGTCAACATGGTGCTTATTATTCTTTGTTTGACTTATATCTGCTAATAACTATCATCAGAACATACTTTCTAAGGGTATACTGTTTGAGAAAAACATCCATCTTCTTATCTATGATCTACTGGTTGAGCAGCTAATACATGTCGTAATATCTGTTGTTATATTCAAGTCTGTTCAAATTGATTTTTATTACTTGATGAATAAATAGACTTTAAAATACAACAGAGCAAGATTATTTAATGTTGATGCATGATTCTCAGTACACTAAAAGTCTGCTATCATCCACATTTCAGGCACTGGCAGCAGCATCAAAAACTCTTGATTGTCTCAAGATTGTCCATAGTTTGCATGTTTATTTTCTTCTCGTCGGGGATTTTGATAGTAAGTACAATTATTAAGGCTTGATCTTAATGAACTTCTGGGACTGTGTTGTCTCTCTTTTCTTTTATTGATTAGAGAAACTGTATATTTCAACCCATGGAAATCTTTTTCTGCTTACTTATGCTTATTTTATTTCTTATCTCCATCTTCTTTGTTTCAAGGAGTATTTCACTTCCAATTAAATTCTTGCATGGTAGTGGTGACTGGTGGTTACTAGGGAATGCCTTATCCTCCGATAAAATTGTTGCATGGTGAACTTTCAGGATATAATATAAGTGTTTATTTATTCGAGAATGTAATTTTGCTTGTCAAAATTCACCATTCATTCATAGCTTTGCAAGCTGTCATCTTTTCACTTGAGAATTTGGAACATTGGTTTGATCTCTGGTGTAAAATAGATACTGAGTGTCTACTGCTATGCTATCGCATAAGTACTGTGTGCGAATCCATATTCCATACATCTTCCACATTTAGATATTGAGCAGTACTTTCCATTATATATCAACTTGCTTTGTTCTGATATCTAAGAAACATATTCTAAATTAAAAAATGATTACCGTTCACTGTTTGCTTTTGTAGTGCCGATTATATATCAAGTTCATCGAATGCGTGATGGAAACAACTTTGCTACTCGGAGAGTGGACGCGATACAGAAAGGAAATGTCATTTTTACATTGATTGCTTCATTTCAAGTAATTAATCATCCATTCATCTGCAGTATCTGTCAATTAACATTCTTTTTTTTTTTTTTTTTCATAATCAATTTATGCTTATATTTCCTCCTAATATATTTGCAACTTGATTTTCATTACATTAAAAAAAATGTTTCCAACGGTGGAGAGATTTAAATTTGTACTATTTGGACATGATTCACAAATGATTAAAATGGATATCAATGATATGGGAAGCTATATTCTCCTTAAGGTGTGGCTGTAGAGCCAAATATGGGTGTTGCATACATAGGTGAGGACCTTTTTAGCACTCAGGTATCAAGTACTGTACTGCAGCTCTGAATCTTTCAGTAAGACTAATGCAAGCATATATGCTTGACTATAAAGAACTAGTATTTCAATGAATACCAAGGACTGCTTGATGATAAATCATGTCTGAATTTTTTATTTGTAGAATACCTTAAAACGAAGGTAAAAGACAGTCAAAATGACCAATTTGGAGTAGCATGGTGATAATTTTTTTTTGGGGAGAAATCCAACTTAAGTTCCATAAAATGCATTTGATTCTTTCAATCTTTCTAATGATACCACTTTCCTATAGCACGGTAACCATTCCAGAATTGCTATGAATTCCACCCAGTAATTTTGGATTTGTTCTTCATTATATACTCAGACATATATTATATTCTGTGATTACCATGATAGTTTCATTGCTTAAATTTAAATGGTTGATTTACAGAAAGAAGAAGAAGGATTTGACCACCAGAGAGCAAAAATGCCACCAGTGCCATCTCCAGATATGGTGACTAAAATGTTTGAACTTATGTATGAAAATTTTCTTCAGAGGATTGCTGTTGGGTACTAATATTGACCATGTTCCAGCTTTTATCAATGGAAGACTTGCGAGAGAGACGCCTTACAGATCCTACTCTTCCAAGGTAAGGTTATGTTGTTCATTTTAGAATCGTGCGATGGGTTTTTCTCTCATGTATGTTCTTGCTCCCGACAAGTTGCTGTTCCATTGCTTCATGCTTGTATTCATTTTTATGAGGAACTTTTACTATGTTGGTCTTTATTTTAATCAGAGTATGTTGAGGTCAGAGATTGCAGAATCATACATAGATTCTCAAACAATTGAGATTTAAAATCAATTACTATTTATGTCCCATTTAACAAATTGTGACTGAAATATCTTCAATTGTGATCCAGCATACACAGAATCGGTTATATTCATTTGGAAATTCCATTGCATATGCAGTTGATAAAGTAGGCAGGGTATTGAGTTTTTCTCAGTCACTTGCCTAACTCCGTTTAACTGTCTGATCAAATTTAGCAAATTCCATTTTTTGGATATGAACTGGTGTCTCTTGTAGAATTGCATGCAAGAATCATCATCCCTATAGATCTAACAATTCATGATAACTATCGGTTTTCAGGACTTACCGTAACAAGGTAGCTTCAAAACAGTTTATTCCTTGGCCAATTGAGATACGATTTTGTGAGCCCAACAATTCAACAAATCAGACCAAGTCTCCTCCCAGGTTATCCTGTAGCATTTCTTATCTCTGTTAACTAATTTTTCTGTAGCATTTTTTCTGAATGATATAAAGCACTTATATAAACTCCTTGAGTTATGTTGCAGTCTGATGTATTGGTTTAGAGCAAGAGGAAAACTTTCAGATGATCAGGCATTACACAGGTAAGAAGCTTGATTCAGCAATAATAAGTAATGCTTTCTGGAGTTAGTGGAGCTGATATCTATTAATAAGGGACTTGCTAAGGTGAACCAGATTGACCGAAAACATAGTCCGGCTTGCTGCTGGTTTATTAGTCACAGTTGAATGGCATTTATCTTTGAAAACCTTTTTGAGGGAAGATTGAGTGAGAACTCAGGACAGAGTTTTTGTCTTTTGTAGTTATTTATATTATAACCCAGTGTACCTTTCCTGCCTCTATAAATGAGGGGTGCTTCAGATGAGACCAAAATTTATTAGAGCAGAAAATGCTTGCTTGAAATTGTAATAATGAAAATTTACAAGAACAAGACATGATATGTTTGAAACCACTTTAGTCTTTAAGGCATGTTTGATAATGCTTTTGTTTTTTATCTTCTGTTTTTGAAAATTAAGCATGTTGTGCTAAAAATTTATTTGCTTTTCTGATATAGATGTTTTAAAATTCTATATAAATTTTAAAATTACAAAAAATAGTTTTCAAAATATGTTTCCTATAAAAGTGAAAACCAAAATAAAGAAAATGCGGACAAAAGATTAATTTTTAAAAAGAACTAAAAATAGAATTGTTACAAAATGAAATATTTCAGTTGCTTCCCTCCAGAAGCTTTTACTGTTTTTTTTTTAAATTATTTTTGTGTATGTGCGGCATCATCTTTTTAGTATACTCTATGCCATGTTGTGATGATAATTGTTTTTTTTTCTTTTTCCAAGTTCCATTCCTTTGACATGGATTTCTAGAAAATAATGTTGTATGATTTCTGTTGCAGATGTGTAGTAGCATATGCATCTGATCTGATATTTCTTTCAGTAAGCATGAATCCCCATCGTCAAAAGGGTTTGAAGTCAAGTTCCGTGAGCTTGGATCACTCGTAAGTATTTGCACCGTTTTTCAATTGTGTTACTGACAGTCAAACACTGGTTAGACACTAATGAGTGTTTTTGTATGCATTATGTTGCTGTACCTCTGCCACAATTGTTGAATAAAAATTCTTCCTCGCTTATTTTCATTTTTATCCAGGATGTGGTTTCACCGGCCTCTAAAAGCTGATGACTGGCTTTTATTTGTAGTAAGTAACAAATATTTCATTCAGTTCCATATGTGTTAATCAAATGCTAAAAGATGCAACAACAGATACAGTCGCCTTCTGCCTACAATGCACGTGGTTTTGTTTCAGGCGAGATGTTCAACAGAAAGGGGGAGGTATTATTTCTCTTCTGGATGTAAAGGGTCAATTTTGACATTAAAAAACCGAAAACCGTTGAAAGAAACCGGACGAAACTGATGTTAAACTGAACTGATCGACTCTTTTCGATTTTAAAATTATTTAAAACTGAACCGACTTACACTAGGTACTTAAACCAATCAAACCAACTTAATTTGGTCGGTTTTGACTTTCACTCTTTGCTCATTCTCTCTTTGGGAATTTATGTCATGAAATGAACTGTGTTGTGCATGCATTGTTGGGCAGCTTGTTGTGTCGTTGACTCAAGAAGGCCTACTACGGGAGGCCAAAACGCCGAAACCCACTGCAGTCTCCAAGTTATGAAGAATATATTTATTATCCATTGTGTGTTCGTCAACCCATACTGATCAATTTTGAAGTTTCTCAGTTTAACTTTGGTCTTGCTTTTCAGCCAGCGAATAGACGTGATTCCTAAAGCCAGGAAGTTTAGATTAAAGTATTTATTGTAAGTATTTATAAATCTAGTTTACAAATGTAACAATCTTGAAACATATGAACTTATGATATTTAATCCTTAGTGATGATAATGATGTTTCTCCGGTCTCTCTCTAAAGTCTCATTCCTTTTTTCATTGTTTTTGTTTGTCGACAAATATGATGAGTTCTCGTTCTCTTCATTTATATCTTGCAATTTTTATTTTTATTTTTCGATTATTAAAAGATTTTTCTTTCCATAAAAAATAGGTTATTTCTATGATTAGGATGTGATTTTATGACTTATATTCTAAAATTTCATCATGCATGATTATTTCTATAATATAAAAAGACCCCGGATGATATTACATATTTTTTATTTTAAAAAAAGCAAGCTTCTTGACGTACCAAGGAAAAATTAGAGGTGACGATGTATATCTATTATATAAACTTTTAAATAAAGTTGTTTTTAATAATCATTCCTCTTGTTTCGTTTGTTAGAATCGGGATTAATCTTTAAAAAAAAAAAATCGTAGACGTGAAGAAAGAATCATTCTCAATTGTATAGAAGGACAGGGAGAAAAAGAAAGAGAGAAACGAAAGGACAATACACAACCGTAAAAAATAAAGGCATTGAACAATCAACAATGAAGTTCAACATTCTCATCCATAAGATAAGTAATGGTATAGTTATTAATTTTAAAATCAATTTTTAAAAAAAAAGATTTAAGACGGAAGAAAAATAAAAATGAACTTAAGTAAAATTTGATGAAATATGGTGTTGAAATGAGTATAATTTTAATATTAAGTGGAAACTTTGTTTGTTTTCTTAGATTTTGTAAGATTAAATCAATTATACTACTTGTTTTGGTTGGATATTAGATTTTAAAGTAAATTACTTATCTAACCTCTCTATATTTTATTTCACACTATTTATTTAGAATTAAAATGTTAAAAATTAATAATATCTTTACTTTCTTTTTCATTTTGATTTCCTACAAACATCCAAACATGAAATTAAATTAATTTCCTATACATCCAAACATAATAACAGTTTGTTGGTTGACCTAGTAGGTCAACGTATTTGTTTATGATACCAATTTATAGGTAAGTCGTAAAGACAAAGCTACCCTTTCCACACGCCCAGAAGTAGAATTTTGGGAGTTTGCGTAATTCGGACTGATCCCCTCTCTCTCCTTCCCTTACCATCAGATCAACAACCTAAGACATTAATTAATTTTCAGATTCAGATCAATTTCTCCTGTGAGTTCTAATTTTCTCTCTCTCTCTCTCCTCTCTCTCTCTCTCTCTCTCTCTCTCTCTCTCTCTCTCTCTTTTAAGATTCGATTCGATCTGTTTTCTTGATTTCTCGTCTTGCAATGCCAACAGTTTTTTTTTTTTTTTTAAGTGTGAATCTCAATGAACCGGAATACTTCTTGTTCGGTATGTCCAATGCTGATTGTATTTGAAATCAAATCACGATTTTTATCCGTTCTAATTTCATGATCTGAGTTTAGACTTACGAATCATAGCTTCAGGTTCAAAGAATAATCACAGAACAATGAATAGAGAGAATGAAGCCCTTAGCCCTAGTATCTGGATAACTTGCGTCTGTTATATTTAATCAAAATATAAACCAAAACCCTAAAGGAATTTACAAAGAAGGCATTCCAAGTTTCATTAATGGTGGTGGCGTTGATATATTTTGCACGAGGAATACAAATATTATAATGACGGAGTCATATATCCAGCATTTGCTCTTTTGTTAACAACTCTGATGAGCACTATATACTACTTTTTTTTTTATTTTTCAGGCCGCCGAAACATCATCTAATTTGGGGAAATGGATAGTGTTTTTCTAGGTTCAAACAGCCTTGAACAACTAGTTCAGCCCCCAAGCGCACCGCTGATATCAGGGCTGTCGGATGACATTGGTCTTCTCATCATCTCTAGGGTTCCTCGAAAATACCATCATATTTTGAAATGTGTCTCAAAGAGATGGAGGGATTTGCTCACCAGTGAAGAGTGGTATTCATACCGTCAAAAGAATAATCTTGCCGAGACTTGGGTCTATGCTTTGTGTAGAGACAAGACCGAGCAGGTTTCCTGTTATGTTTTGGACCCTAACTCATCGAAGAGGTGTTGGAAACCGATGAAAAGTTTACCGACTAGCAGCTTGAAGAGAAAGGGAATGGGATTTGAAGCAATGGGGAGGAAACTTTATTTGTTAGGTGGCTGCAGCTGGTCTGTAGATGCTACTGATGAAGTATTCTGCTATGATACTTGCAAAAACAATTGGAGTGAAGTTGCGCCATTGTCATCTGCAAGGTAATAGGATAACCCCCCTCCCCTCCCCTTCCTCCAAATAATAATTAAATGTAAAAACCAAACTTAAAAATAACACACCATATTATTTATATAAACATTGACAACGTGAATTTCTTTTAGCCCATGCCTGACCTTCAGTTTACGTTTACCTTAATGCATTCATCATGTTTCGACTTTTTTTTTGCATTCAGGTGCTACTTTCATTGTGAAGTCTTAAATGAAAAATTATATGCTATTGGTGGGTTATGTTCCAATTCAAGTGATCCCTCTTGGGATGTATATGATCCATGCACTAACACTTGGGAATCTCATTTGGGCACAAATATTCTTTCTGATATTGAATACTCAGTAGTCATGGATGGGAAGATTTATATTCGATGCTGTACTTCTGTGGATTCTCAACCTTATGCAATGGTTTATGAACCATCGAGCGGGATGTGGCAGCACACTGATACAGAAATGGCTTTCGGATGGCAGGGACCGGTGGTCATTGCAGATGAGACCCTGTATGTCCTGGACCAAAGCTCTGGAACCAGACTGTTAATGTGGAATAAGGAGGACAAGGAGTGGGTTCCTGTAGGGAGGTTTTCTTCCCTTCTTATAAAACCACAGTGTCATCTCGTTGCTGTCGGGAGAAGAATCATTGTAGTAGGGAGAGGACTCGGCAGTGTCATCTTTGATGTTGGTAATGAAGAAGTATGGAGGGAGTGATGGTGGGTTCTTCTGTACCTCGAATAGATTATGATGTTGATGTTTTAGCCTGTAAATGTATAGCAATTTAAACAGTCACCACATAGCAGGGAAAGGTTCTATCCTGCTTCACTAAAATGTATTTACTCTTTCAATGTACCATGTAATTTAAACAGTCATATTTGTTTTGATAAATTGGGCATTTGTTAACATATCTTCTGATTATCATCATGATATCACAAATAGGTTCATTCACGATCGTTTATGATTTGATAGTAATGAATGAAGCCAATTAGAACCATTCAATATCAATCCCTCGGGTGAAATGATTTTAGGGAAGACTGGAAGGTACCAAAGCTGAAGTTTAGGGATCTCAAATGTTAAAACTTAAAAGTAGAAATTCATAATTTGGTATTTCAAGAATTTTATACATCAAGATATGCAAAAAGTGATGTTTTTAATAAGGTTATACACAGAACATTATGGTACATATCAAGAGCTTAATTTTCGTAATCACTCAACTGCAGTTGCTGTCTAGTGATTTCAAATAACAATTGCAAACAAATAAGACTACTCTAACCCCAAAAGTATGTAAAGCTCCCTAATACAAATCTCACTCGATGATCAATCTACTAACCCAGTCACCCTCATCAAGTTACTTGTAACAAGTACCTAGCAAATATACCAGTTACATTCAACCTGTCTTTTTCCTTTTAAATGCAGGATGAATGATCCCATTGTAAGAATCCAAGTTATCAATGGTTGAAATACAGTCTTTCACTCTCTTCAAAACCATAGGTATCGTGGCTACATTATTTGATATTTTATCTTTAAGCAATTGGATCTTCTCTGCAGTTTTAATATCCTCGTTGGAAATGGCTGTGCCTTCATGACTCGTGGCCTGAACTTCATCTGCATCAGAAAGTCAAGCTTAGTTCCTTATTCAAACCATGCTACAGGTGATAGGATAAGGATCATCAGAAGTTAAATTAAGGAAGGAATAATAAAAAGTTCAAAGGATGATATGAAATTGACAAAAAAGGATCATAAGAAAGAAAAATCAACGGAGTATGAATTGGTTTTTCTCCCTCTCAAGCACATGTGCACATGCACCCCAAACGAATAAGAAAAATCAACCATTGGCAAGCCACTAAATAAAAACAGTCACCGATTTTCAGAAAACAACTCATTCTCCTATGATGGGGACAACTTATCATCACACGCATCTCCTATTTGTAATTATCAAACACTTCCAAGATAGAAAACAACATTGCCATCATTATTTAGTAACAAGAAAATCTGGCATATATGCTCACTAAGGGGGTGCTTAACTTGCTGGTTTTGCAAAAGTTCGCTTTCCCCCCCCCCCCCAGGGGGGGGGCCCCCCTTTTTTATCCAAAAAACCCCACATGGGTTTGTATATTATATGGGTTTCTACCGTACAATACATTGATTCCTTTGAATTTGTCATTGTGGTTTGATAATACTAACAAATAGCCGATATATCTAAAGTAGAGATAGAGAGCATTCTTTCCTCAAACCAAAGAAACCTTTGAACATATGTTTAATTTAGTGGTACACATTGATAAATTGCAGATAAGATCTACAGGCATTGATTACCTTAAGCCCAACCAGACCCGGTTAAACAATCAATTTTGGGTTATCTTTCACTGAACTCAAATGGAAGACTAAAGAAACATCACTACTTCTACAATGAAGCCTTTTTCAATGAGCGGAAGCGAATTTTCTCCATCCAGTTCAAATTCCAACAGAATCTAAAAAGGTGTATTTGAATTCAATAAATCCCCATGAACAACAATGGCAGTTGAAAAAGAACATTTATCAAAAACTTGTCCAGGAAATCATTGAAATGAAACCAGCCTCCGGCAACAACCCAGATAGCAAAATTACTGGTAAAGTGTGCATATAACAAAAAAAAAAAAAAACCCTAAATAAACTTTTTTTTTTTTTCATTTCTTCTTTGGGTTCGTAACCCCATAAACCATTACCAAGCAACAAAGAAAACACACCCAAATCAAATCTAAACCATTAACTTAAATATGGAAATTATGAATCAACCAAAACATAGGAAACGGAAAATCCACCTTCATGGTCTGAACCGCCAGATGTTCCAGGCTCCGATCCATCGGGAACGATAGGCCTAGAAGACTCAAGTAACGATACAAAGGTGGATTTAAGCTGGTCAGAAAGATTAGATCTGTAATGAAGAATCCTTTGCGCCATTTTCTGCACATCAAATTCCAGCTGCTCCAGCTCGAAATCAGACTCGGTTTCTTCGGATTCAAGTCCAGTTTCCAAGGGTTTATCTAAGGACATAATTTAAGATTTATTATCTCCAGAGACAAATTCCGAGGCCGTGCATGAAAAATTCGGTGGGTTTTTTCGGTCGGAATTTTGGAGGGGAATGTATTTGGATGATTGGGGATTTTGAAATTTGAATGTTGAAGAATTTGAAGAGTAGTAAAATCAATGGGCGTACATAAAATTCGGGTCGGATCTTGTATCAGGCTTGGGAAATCATTGGGCCTAGTTGGCCCAATAATAAGCCCAGTCCGAATGGAAATTTGTAATGTAAAATGACGGATATTAATGGAATGTTCACTTTAAATTCTTATTTATTTGAGATTAATATCACTAATATCCTGATTAATTCACCTTATTTCGATATTACCGGTTGTTAAGATTATATTTCACTTTTACCCAATTAACACCAATTCCGACGGCGCAACCCTAGATCCTAATATACTGCTTCCGTTTTCTTTTTTCCCCTTTTTTTTTATAAGTTTATTCATTTTATTTATTTTTTAAATTTTCGTACTCATTTCTGGCATTCTATAATTATGGGGATTTTAATTCAATTACCTGATTTGTTTCTTTTATTATCTTTTTAAATTAAATTTGATTTGGCAGTTACCAAATCTTAATTATATTGTTTCATTTTTTGAATACTTTCTTTTCTTACGTCTCAGTGTTCTTCATTTCTGAAACCTTTGTTTCTGGTTTTTCTACTTTCTTCCGTGTGTTTTGCTTCAACCCATGAAGTTTTCGATTCTCATCTTCTACCTACCTCTAATTCTTGAATTTCCAGAGAAAGTTGAAAATCAGTTGAGAGAATTTGAGGAGAAATCAAATTGAAGTGTGATAGTTGGAGATTTAATGTAGAGGCTAATAATCTCAGCGCGTGGAAAACGATTCCTGTAGAATGTGTGGAATATGTTAAAGAGTATGTCATGGTCGGGCATATCAATTTGATCTTGAAATCCGTATCGAATGAGGTGGATTTTATGCCAAGAGTCTTGAATTGGTTGGTGATGGGAAAGATGTTTGGGTTTTCGATATCGATGAGACGTTGCTTTCTAATCTTCCCTATTACACAGAACATGCTTATGGGTATGATTCTTGTTATCTATTCGACTTTCTGTTTATTAACTAACAAATTGAATTCATGTTTGGCCACTTTGAATTTACTTGAAAAGTTTAAAAAAAGATTCTTTTTTGAAACATGATTTTTTAAAAAAAAATATTATCCCTAGAGTACAAAAATATCACAGCTTCTTTGAATTGGAATTGGAATATCACAGAAAGGACATTCGAATTTTCGGTGAACTTGCTTTCTATGTATTTTGTAGATAAGTTACTTTTAGTAAAATGTTTATTTTTATTCAATGTTTAATTTAAAAGCCTTTTTACATATGTTTTCAAAACCGTTTCATCAATAAAAATATCACAGAAAGGACATTCGAATTTTCCTAAATAAATGTTTACTAAAAGTAAACTATTTATAAAAAAAATTTACCTATCAATTCTCGATAAACTTGCTTTCTATGTATTTTGTAGATAAGTTACTTTTAGTAAAATGTTTATTGTTTATTCAATGTTTAATTTAAAAGCCTTTTTACATATGTTTTCAAAACCGTTCATCAATTTTTGTGTCCGGTATCAATTTTTAAGTGCTGTTTACTTTTTATCTCTGTATTTTTTAGGATGACGAACAAGAAAGTCATTCAATTTTTCCTTGAGAAGAGTCGGAAGGTTGAAGAACAGTTAAGTTTAAAGATTTTTTATTTTATTTTTTGTTATAGTTTTTATTTTTGTTTAGATTTGATTTTTCCATTAATTTTGTAAAATTTAAGGGATTTTATAAATCTCCTTAAATTTTACACAAATTAAGGAGAAATTAAATCAGAGGTATGTTTGTCCTTTCGCAATGTAATTTAATTTGGCCGGTGAAGGTTTTGGGTACTATTGATATTTAATAAAAACATCCGATATATTTGATATATCCATAATTTTTTTGGTTATTAATGAAATTCACCCTATTTATTTTTCTGAAAAATATTTGTTTTGTATTAATTGCCTCAGTTGTGCCATCTTAAGATTATATTGGAAAGAATTAAAATTTTAATGTTAAAATTGTCTCATCAAATTGAGTAAGAAAGAATTAAAAAGAGTTTGTTCACACGAAGAAATTTATAAGTAAAGAAATTAAATGCGGAATGAAATATATTTATATTGATGAATTTAATGTTACAATCTCTAATGAATTGATCCTCTGATTCTTTCTCTAAAATATAAACTTCGATGCTAGGGCCGGTTGGCATATTTCTCGGATCGTTGGATTGAATCTTCGGCTTTTGGGCTTGTGAAGAGTCAATTGATTTGTTGGGGTATTGAGCTTGAACACTAAAGTCTTTTGGAACTTCGGAATTTAGTCTTCAACAATTTGTCTTCAAGATGTGTCACAGAGCTTTAAAGTCTGCAAGTCGTCAACGTTTAGTCTCGGTCTTCTCTGGGATCTCCGGTTTTCGAAGTCTTCAAAGAGTCTTTGGTCTTCAAGAGTATTTGGTCTTCAAAAGTCTTTAGTTTTGAGGAAAGTCTTCAATCTTCAAGCCCCCCCCGTTCTTTAAAGTCTTCAATCTCGATCTCGAGGTCTTCGATCTTCAAAGAAAATTTGGTCTCTTGGAAGTCTTGATCTTAAGTCTTTGATCGTCGAACTCTTAAATCTCGATCTTCTCCGTTCTTCTTCGAGTCTTTGATCTTCAAAGGTTTCGCCTTTTCCTGGAATCTTCTCCGTTGTGACCTCTTCAAATGATGAATGGCTCCTACCTATTTATAGGGGGTTTTACATGCTTTGGTGGATATGGTTTGTTTGATTTGGGCCCAGTCCATGGGATATTTCATCGCTAATTTATGTCATCCAATGGCCAAGAAAAAGACTGGCATCATTTGATTTGCCAATTTAATGTCTTTTTAATTTAATTTAAAGACACGTGTCAATTTATGATTGGTCTTTGTTTAATGACGTGTAATTTTGTCATTGGCTTGAATAATTTATAATTTGACAAATTTTCTCTTTCTACAGGAGGGTTGGTGACTAAAATAGCAGAAAAATACATATAATTATTTAAATAATATAAAATTTAAAAATTTACTAAAATATCATTTTTTTTTCTGATTCGATAAATTATTGACTTGTTGATTTTTAATATTTTTCATTATAACTTTTATTTTTGGCTTAATAATTATCATCTAAATTAGTTTTTAAAAACTAAAACTTTCATTTAATTTTGATAATCTATTTTAAATCATATTTTAAAAAATTATTGAATTATAAATTAGAATTTTTCTCAAATAGCATAAATCTGCATACTAATTACTAAAATAACATATATTTTTTAAAATTACTCAAATAGCATAATTATAATTCAATAAATTATTGAATTAATACTTTGTTATTTTTCATGGGTATTTTCAATGAATTTGTTTGTTTTTTACTCTTTTAAGTTCAAGTTCAATAATATATTAAATTATTTGATTGTTTTCATTATTATTTTCAATGAATTTGTTCATTTTTCACTTTTTTTAGTTCATTGAATTATAATTATACTATTTGAGTAATTTTCAAAAAGTTCGGATATTTCAATAATTATTATGTAAAATATGTTATTTCAGTAATTACCCATTAAAAATTTGCTATTTCAAAAGAAGGAAAAAAACGTATAAAAAATTTGTCATTTGATTAAAAAAAAAACCTTGAAAGAAATGTATTTTTGAAAGAGAAAAATAACAAAAGTACTACAACACGTTTTCAAGTGATTTTGAGGAAATATTTAACCCGTAGCTATTTTTTTTAAATTTATAATAGAAAGAGCTTCTTCATTCAATAATAAGAATGTTTTTGAAAGCCTAATTTATAAATAATGATATTTCCTACTAATACTTGTATAAAAAAATACGTATTATTAACCAGTAGTGACATGATTTTTAGAATAATAAAAAGTACTTTTAACTGCTTAAAAACACGTTTCAAAATTTTCCATCATATTCTACTATGATATCAAGTTTTTTTTTTAGTTATAAAGTTTTCAACTGAAACATTTGATTCTTTAACATATTCAGGGTGAAAAAACAATGTTTTTATTATAAACACAAAAGGGTGAGTTTGAGATAAATTTTGAGAAATGAGTTTTTAAAAGAACATAAACACTTTTATAGAGGAAACACCGAGTGTTTCTAGAAATTTCAAAAAAAAAAAAAATCATGATATAACCAGGCATTACAAAAAATTAAAAAGTAATTGTAAGGGATGAAAAGCACTACAAAATCTGTCCCAGACTCACCCTTGATGTGTTTTCAAAAATACTTGAAGAGTAAAAAAAAGAAAAAATCAGACACTTTTCAAAAATTCTCATGAGAATCTTATCAATAGGGAGATATGATTGTCTAAAATGCTCTTTGAGAGTCTGAAAAAACTAACACCAGAGAGGTGAGTCATTTTTTTCAATGTGATCGCCACATTATGATTTATTATCCTATCATCATTAGATGCATAAAGTTACTTTTATTTTCTTCCTTTGGGCATCCAATAACTTCTCCAAGAGAATACTAAAAAAAATCTCCAAGAGCGAAGGGTGAGAAGGTAAACTATAATATGGTAGATGCATTCAATAATTTCTTCGCGAGTAAAGCCGGAGGGATATCCATGTTAACAGGAATTCCCTCAAGCTAGGGCCGAGGACAGATGATTGAATGAATGTTTCTGTTTCAGAACTTCTGCGGGATAAATTCAGACATCGAAAATGTGAGAATTTCAAAACTTTTGACGATGATTTTTTTTTAACATTACAAAACAGATATAGGATCAAGTAAGAGAGTACTAATATCTGACGTATTAAGGTTAACAACATAATGGTAGCTAAAATTCAAGATGCCTTCTTGGGTAATCAAAGCGGAAAAAATGAAACCAAAAAAAAAATCAAAATTACATGATTAAATATGCAGTAGGTTAATTTGAAATTCTGAAGATAACACACTAAGCAAATTTTGTAATAACCGATTCATTAAACAGCTCTGCATCGAACAAACTCAACTATGGACTTCAACAAAAGTGTCTGTCTACACATGCATGATATCAACTGAAGAGTTTTAAGAAACGTACCATTGAAAACGGCATATTCAAGATATATACACATAAAAAAGTAACTACACCCCCAAGTTTATATGTTATGGATGATCCTTGACACCATTGGAGCCCAGATTCTCTCTTTGACTTTCTTGTGATTCATTGCTTGCTCCAAAGACGAAGCCTTTTACAGAATTTTCGGCCGACAGTATAAACTTTTTTATCTGCCATACCAAATTGTGCCATTAGAACTCAGAACAATATTAAATCTTCATATAGCAAGAAATTTAGTCAAACAATATAAGCAAATAAAAACCAGTACACCCTAAATTAACATCATTTTATGCATAAAGACTCATTTTCAGAATGAAATTTCCCACATAGTAAGCATATAATGTGGGCTTCATCAGATGTTTTCAAATCTTTCACTATTATATAGAAATTAAACCATGTCAACTTCTCACTAAGAACTTATATTACTGATTTGCTAACCTCCGAGTCTTATTGCTTATAACTGAAGAAAGTGCAGTCTTACTCTCTTTTTTTAATAAGAAAAGTGCAACTTCACTCTTAGATCTCACATATCAAAGAGCTCATGAGCTACATATAATTCAAGTATGACCCGGTCAACTTCATCCAAACCGATGTCTGTCAACTAAATTGAGAACAAGTAAGGGTGAAAGGAGAGCATATTACAGTGGAAATGAGACTTGCAAATTTATATAAATATTTCAACAACAAAAAATAAGCACTCTTCTTCACTGTGGTAAGTGGCAGGTATCGAATCGAACACGAGTTAAAATGAAACCATGAACAAAAATCTTACTAAACAATTTCACAAAGTATTGGAATACCCTTCAGCTGATTTAAGCTATGAAGAGTAAAGAATTAAAGCCTCAACAGGTAACATATGCAAGCAAGTTCCATAAATTAAACATAAAACTGTAATCCACAATAATCGTTTTTGTAGAAATAGAGGACAAATATGAAAATGTAGGGAATCTATGTTTGTGTGCACAATTAAACCAATAGAATGATTTACGCAAACTGTTGGAAAAAATTAAGCATAATGATTGACAAGAAAAAACAACTCAAAATCAAAGGGCATCAAAAGCCCTATGATTCCTAAAAAAAAATATGAGGGATTTATAACAGAGAAACAATAATCGGAATTTTCAACACGAGCATAGCTCAAGTGGTTAGGCACAGAAAACGAATCGATCTACTTAGTTAGAACCTAAATTCCTGTAGCTTGATTTTCTAAGCAACCAAACAGAAAATGAAATGAAACAATTAAAGGACTCACAGGATCGAGAAAATTAGGCTCAGGACCGTAATCGGCGGTTAATAGAAAGTATGAAGCAGTGACAGTAGCCACCATAGTCGTTCTTCTCACCAGCTTATCTGTTTGCGGATTCATCTTTTCTCTTCTTCTTCTATCGCTTCCGATTTTAATTAAACCGATTCAGGAAAAGGAAAGATAATAAAAGCTTTTGCGTTTGGATTACAAATTCTGTATATCAATTATGTATCAACATATATAGATCAATATTTCTTTCAACTCTCAAGATTCCAGTCTCCCCAATTTAATGTGAAAAAAAATTGGAATTAATCCAACATAATTTTAAGACACAAGTAATTGTAAAAATATTATACCTTTTTCTCTAGTCTGAATAAATCATTTCAAAAAAAAAAAATGACCAAAAAAAGATTAAATGTTATTATTTAAATTTATAAATGCTTCATAATTGAACAGCTAAGGGTCCATAGCTCAGTGGTAGAGCATTTGACTGCAGATCAAGAGGTCACCGGTTCGAACCCGGTTGGGCCCTATTTTGCCAATCTTTTGTTTTCATTTTTTATAATTTTTTTTTCACTTTTAACATATAAAAAATAAAATAAAATATTGTTTTCTAGTTGCTTTTTGTTTATTTCCTTTTAAACTTCGAGCTAGGGTTTAAGAGGACTCTGCGAGAAATCTGAAAGTCGAAGGACGAGAAATTTCCCGGGCAAGAAAATGTCGAAGAAGAATAATCTCTCTCGCAGGAAGAATCAATATGAATTCGATCTTAAAAGTAACCTCTAATGCTTGATTTAATTGTTTAAATCTTTGTTTTTTTTTTGTTCCAGTTTATTTACGTTTTAATGCACTAATTTCTTCGGTTGTGGATGAATTAGGGGAGAAAGAGGCAAAAGAAAAGGCGGCGAAGAAGCTCCAAGCAAAGAAGAACAAGATGAAGGTAACTCTTTAAGATTTTTCTGTTTGAATGCTAAGAAATTGAGGAATAGGAGGAGAATTGTTATTATCTCTGTTTTGATTATTGCTTTATAATCTGGAAAAAATAATTGCTGTGGATTTGACGGATCTTCTCGTCGATAGCACGTTTGAGTAATTCAAAGGATTGGATTAAAAAAATTATCTGCCTTTGTAGAACATATGCTTTTTTTTTTTATTCGAAATGTTGTTAGAAAAGATTTTGGTTTGTAAAATCGTCTAATCGTGTGATTAGGTTGATGGAAATGGAAAGAAAAAGAAGGGTGGAAGTGGATTTCAAGTAGGGAAGAGAAAATTGAAGACGAAGTTGACGGCAGCGGCTAAAGCTAAGGCTGTTCAGGCAATGGAGCTTGATAAATGAGGTTTGATGTGTATATCTTTAAGCAGTCTGAGGTAGTCAAAGTTGATGTTTTCATTTAGTTTAGTTTCGTGAATTGTAATAGAAAGAAATTTTTTTATTCTTAGTCATCAAATTTGATATTCTCTTTACCTCTCTTGATCTTTTGTTTCTTGCCTGGATTCAAATCTAATGACAGAAGAGTAGTGATAATCGGTGTGTTCATTTAGTTTTGTGATCTGTAATAGAAAGAAATCTTCAATGAATCGATATTCATAGTCAAATTTGATATTCTCTTTACATCTCCTGTTCTTTTTATTTCTTGAATTCCCAAATTCAAGTCTAATAGATAGAAGATATTTATACTTTGTGGGGTAAATTTCATTTTTCGTTTGTGAACTTTGAACTTCATAAGCCAATTTCAAGAACCATTCAAAGTGCAGTCAGACCAGGATGTCTAGAGCTGCACAACGGTTGGTTTGATATTGCTTTAAAGGATTGCTCGCCTTAGTACGACTCGGCCTCTAGGCTTAAAAAAACTTGTTTACTTAACACCCGGGTAACGTTCTGAAAATGCTGTGACTTGGATATTTGGAACTAAGAAAGGGATATGCTAAACTCAAGCAAAAAAGAATGAAATTTTTTCCCATAAAACTGGTAGTGATTTAGGTTTAGGTAGTGAAAATCAATATCTCGTTGAAGCTTATTGGCCGATTGATCAACCTTTCTTCGCACCCTTTAAGCCCTTATATTATTTGTTTTTTTGGATCTGTAGTCTACGGAGGTCTAGACTATAATGTTAAATGGTTTAATCTGATAAAACTTTCATGTGGTGGCAATAATCATGTTAAAATCGAGAATTCATTGAAATGCCTGTTTTCTATAATCAAATTATTATCAATATGATGGATATTCATTCTTGGCATATTATTATTTTAATAAATTCATGTGCAATGTATTCTTATCCCTCATCGACTTCTTGTGTCATGGATTTGGTAATCCTTTATTAACGTCGCTTTATAATGACAATTTTCATCATCATTCATTCATGAATATGGAGACTATAAAATTAAACATGTTTCAAGACTAAAGCAAATTTTTTTAAGTATAAAGATCAAATGGATATAAATGATAAAATATAAGAAATAAAATGAAATCGTATAATTGTTGTTCTCTTTGGACAAATCATCACTTTTTTTTTTAAACAGACATAACCAACTTCGTGCGTTGCATGCCTTTAGGGAAAGGATATTAACTGGCAATTTGCCAAAACTAAAGCAAACTTATATAATTGACAGCCTGTTTCCAATAGTTTTGTGATTTTAGTGCAGAGATTGAAGAAAGAATATTATGCTCTCTGCAGGTAAAGGGAGAACTTTAGACAACTTAATCTTGTTAATTCATCACTAAACTTAAGGCTTTAAACAGTTAGATTAAGATAATTTTAAAATTTATGTATATTTTCAACACTTCTCGTGTGATAGTATGTGTCCCAATTATATAGAACATTAATAAAAGGAAATTTCAATATAGGGATTTTAATTCTAGGTTTCCGATTTTGATATTATGTTAAATAATCATAAGACTGAAGAGCTTAAGATGTTTCGTTAAGACTGAATTTGGCAAATATCTCTCCAATTAAATGCAGGGTTATTTAGCAAGTGAAACAGCGAGATATAAGGAAGACCAAACAAGGGTAAGACATGGTCAAACTATCCTTATCCTTAAAATTATAAAATCCAAACATTGACTAAATATAGAACCAGAACAAAAAGCATCAAATTACGTGGAGGACATGAACCTCTCTAGCTTATCAGACAAGACGAAACAAAGCCAGATAATTTTGGATATCCAAAAACATCATCATTTTCTCCCTCAAATAGTCGAAAGGAAAAAAAAAAACCAAAAATCTCTCTCTCTCTTTCTGCAAAAGGCTCATATCTCATTGGGGGACATCATGGTATGCTTCTATCTCTTTCTTATATAGCAATTATCCAACATGATTCTTTATATTTATCGCTACTAAGAATATATGAAAGATTAATTTTACCTTAATCTAAGGATTTAAATGTTTGGATCTAGTGGTGGTTTAACGTGGTGTATTGTCTTTTCCTCTATATTTATTAATATAATACTTGTTTGAAATATATAAAAGATTAAATTTATCTTTTAACTTGATAATTTAAATTTTTAGGCAAGAGTAGTTATTTAACAATCCTAACATGGGAAGGATTTGTTATAATTTTGTTAGGCAAATTCAGCATCAGGAATGGCAGTAAATGATGAATGCAAGCTCAAGTTTTTGGAGCTGAAGGCCAAAAGGAAATACAGGTTCATAGTGTTTAAGATTGATGAGAAGATTCAGCAGGTGAAAGTGGAGAAGCTGGGTGGTCCAGAGGAAACGTATGATGATTTCACGGCCTCCATCCCAGCCGATGAATGCCGATACGCTGTCTATGATTTCGACTTCATTACCAATGAGAATTGCCAGAAGAGCAAGATTTTCTTCATTGCCTGGTATTTTTCCTATATATTCAATCTCAAAACTTGTTAATCTAATTCATTAAATTAATGTTGGTTTGACCCTTTCAATCATGCGTTGAGAATATATTTAGTAGGGGTGAAAATTTAAATCCGAAAACCAAGCCCTAAAAATTGAACCGAACTTGATTATACTTTTAATAGTTCATTTTAGTTTCTATACTTTTAATAGTTTCAATTTAGTCCTTCGATTTTTGACTCTGTGTCTATTTGTTTTTTGGGTTTTTAATTTGTGTCTATTTCATTATGAGTTTTGAAAAACGATAAGTCTATTTGGTCCCTGCTGGTTAGCTTTTCATCCATTATGAGTAAACGACTTCCTTTACTCTAATGGATTGAAAATTAACGGTAGGGACCAACTTACCTATTTTTCAAAACTCGAAGATTAAATAATACAAATCCAAAATTTAATGACCATTAGACACTAAACTTAACACTCATAGGGACTAAAAAAAATCCCTTAAATAGCGTAATTATCTGAAGTAATTTGACTTGTATAGGTCACCAGATACTTCAAGAATAAGAAGTAAAATGTTGTATGCAAGCTCCAAAGATAGATTCAAGAGAGAGTTGGATGGAATACAGTTTGAATTACAGGCAACAGATCCCAGTGAAATGAGCATTGATATCATTAAAGGAAGAGCTCTCTGATTTCAACCAAATTAAGAACAAATAAATTCATTTTCTTTTACAGCCTATTGTTGTTTTTTCTTTTATTCCCATTCTATTATTAGCGCATGGCTGAGCCCCCTTCTCCACTTGTCTAATCTACCATTATTTTTGTTTGAGTTGATTCTCATATAGACACTTTTTTTTTGTTATATTTCCATAAATGTAGTTTATCACGTTTTTTTTTTTTCAAATTATGTGTGGTTATTTGTTTAAGATATCATATTATCTAAAAAAAAATTATCTCGTGAAAATAGTCGAGATGTGTGTAAGCCAACCAGACACTCACACACACAAATATATATATATATATATATATATATATGTATATGTATAGCCAAAACTTTAGAAAATTACTTCTATTGTTTGCCTTCCTTCTCTTCTCTATTAATTAATTTAAAATATTTTTCTTGAATTTGAATAATTCACCCAATGGTATGTTTATTGAAAAATGACAAAAATATCTCCACCTCAATTAAATTTTCATTTATTTAATAAATTTGATCTCCCAAAAAATGTTGTATGGATTAAGCCTTGTTTTCAAATATTTGAGGCAAAACTTTCAACATAAAGATTTCTTTTTATCATAATTGAATTTTCATATGTGTACCTAAAATAATGAATAATTGATGTTGACCGCACATAATAATGAATTCTGTTGAGAGTGCTGTGGGAACGGGGGAAACATATTTATTGTAATTGACAAACCAAATTCTGTAACATAATTGGATAATTGTCCATTTTTAGCATTAGTTTAAACATTTCATTGTCTTCTTCTTTTTTTTCCCCTCTCGGAGGTGGTCCATAAAATATATATAAAATTAACTCATGCTTGTCAGATATGTTATCTTTAAAATTAGTGAAATCTAACAAATATTTATTTTAAGTACGAAAATTTATTTGGAAACTCAAGAAAAAAATTCAAAATTTTTAAGGATCAAAATAGAATACACATAACCCATTTATAGACTAAAATAAGATTTAAATTTTATTTATTACATAACAAAACTCACTAATAACTATATTAAACTCTAAATATATATCCGCTTAATTTAGGGTAGTGATTGATCTGATCTCTCATTCTTATGTAATATTAAAAAAAATCTAAATTTATTTCATCTTATTACTCCTAAAATATGGGGACATATAAAACCGTCAAAAAAAACACAGTCCATAAAGTAAAAAAAAAAAAAAACCCATAATTTCAAAGTTTTGTTTATTTAATTTAGATTAAAAAAAATATAAAAGAAATAAAAATAATCATATTAGTTTAGTTTATGAATGGGGCAAGGCAAGTGTACAACGATGCCGTTTGATTGTTGCCGACACCCCTCCCTCGGATCCGATTACGTGGCCAATTATTACTGCTTTACTCGTTTTAGCTGTCGACACGCAGACAATTAATCCTCCAAATGGACCCACACTTGTTGCCATACTCACTCATCAATATCCACCGTCAGATCAAATCTTTCGATAAAGTCAAAAAATATCAACGGCTAATAAATCAAAACTGCATCAAACCCCATAGATCTCACTGTTTTTCCAGAAGCTCACTCTATTCAAAAAGATAGATATATAAATGCCACAACACAAGTAATGGTGATTATCGTTGTGAAGAAGAATCTATAGAGATTTACCATAACGTTAACTATGAGTTTGGCGCCGGAAAATACCGATTCAGCCCCGACTCCGACTCCAGCTCCGGCTTCGATTCCGATTCCGATTCCGGAACCACCTTTGGCTTCCGTTTCCATCGAGGATAAGGAAACAGAGAAAGCATTGGTTCCAGTTCCCGTAGCTACTAGTAATCTCCCTCTCTGGAAATTATTTGTTCATTATATTTGAATTTTGATTATTTCTTTCTTTCTTGCTCTGTTCTTTCTTTCTTTCTTCTTCTTTCCTAGGGAGTTTTGGATTGATTTATTACTGAATTATACTGATGCTTTAATTATATGTGCTGGATAATTTTTTAACTTCACTTTCTGTTTGGTTCTCGGGAAGATGGATTATAATTGAATAAATTGTAGAATAATACTCATCTATTGGTTAGGAGAAGCTTCTTTTTACTTTCATGCGTCTGCATAGAAAAGCAAATTATATAAGACGAAAAATTTAATGGAGCTAACTTTAAGAGATGGCGGCGAAGCAGAAAAATTAATTTTATATTTAAAAAAATATATATATATATTTTGAAGGAAACTATAGGTGAGCATTATCCTAAAAAAATATTGTAATTTGATGAGTAATATAAAGCTGGTTTTCTCTGTATTATAATTTGAATGAGTAGAAGAGGTTCATTTGGGAATTTATGAGAAATAATAATAATAAAATGAAGAAACAAAGAAAAAATTAATAGTGATTGGAAGTGATGAAATTGTTGATGTTGAAAAAAATTAATTGAAATTTAAAATTAAATTGATTGTATAACATGACGATATTCTATCTTAATTCTAGCAATATATTTTCTAATATAAAATTAGAAAATATTGTAGATATAATTTTATCAATTTCCCTTATATGTTTAAAACTTTTGATATTTTCTCTTGTATGAGACGAAATTGTAAGCAAATAGTATTCATACAAAATGTATTATTTTTACTCTTTTAACTTTCATTCTTAGTACATCACATCATGCTCTGTTAATACATTTTTTTTCTATTTTTCGTTCCTGCTTCGTTTTGCCTACAGAAGCTCTCGTTCATATGTTTCCAGTAATCTTTCTCTCATTTTGTTTTTTTATTAGTGAGACATATCATCATATCCGCGTTTATTATGTCCTTTACTCTTAAAGATCATTTCTTAATTTATTCTTTAATATGCTTAAAGTTGTAGAGGAATAGAAAATTCATGTGTGAGCTTTTGATTAATTGGTTCTTTTATTGCTGTAAAGGAAGATACTTTTCAAAAAGATGTTAATAATACAGATTAGCATTATAGCTTTTTCTCATTAATATTTTTTGAAATCATTATCTTTGTCCTTATCGATGCTTTTGAAGATGCTATTATGCACTACAAGTCAACATGCTTCTTTGTCTATTGTCACCTTGAAGAAAAGCATTTGTTTTTTTATGTCTTTTGATTCTTTTTCTTCAGTGAAGTTAGCCAATAATTTATGATTTCAGAAATTAATTCAGTCCTGTTCCTAGATATATCAGCTTGTCTGGCATATCAAATTGGAGTCTTACACCGGCGTTACTAATGTTTTCTCGTCGGTATTCTCCTATTCAAAACATACATATTGATATCGTTAGTACCAATCACTGCAGATATTTATAGACTGGTATTTGAAACCTGTGGTTGAATACTTGTTCAAGAATATTTATATTTTCCCCAATTTGTTATGCTAAAAAGATGCAAGGCGAAAGCAGTATTTACTTGTAAAAACATCTGATCTAGAAAAAATAGAAGCAACACTTCACAATTTATTTTAAACTGCACGTATTCTGTTTTGATTTCATATTTTTTTCTTCATAACTTTCTCAAAAAGTTAAAGTTAAGATAGCATTGTGTACAGTTTTTGAATTCGTCCATCTTGCTATATATCACTTTCATTCTTCTTCGTAGCTAATTCGATTTTCTCTTGAATTTGATGGCTGTATATTGTGTGATACTTATACGTTTGGTTGGTACATTCATGAAACTATCAGCCTCAAAACTTTAGCAATGGGATGTCTTCATAATTTTTTAACTTTTTTTTTTTTTACAGAAACCAAAGATCATGAAGCAAAGAAAAAAACTTCAGGGGGGTCACTTGACCGGGGTAAGTGCACAGCATGCATCTTATTACGTTTTCTCGTTTTACAACAATAATGCATACCATACCTTGCGCGATGCTTTCATATCAAAGTCACAACGATGGAATGGAAGATTGTCATTGATGTATGTTAAGGATCCCACATTGGAAAGATGAAGGGATCTAACAAGGTTTATAAGATCATGGGCTCCTCTCATTGCCAATTGGTTTTGAGATGGAACCTCATGAATATTAAGAATGCATATGCTTAACTGAATCTATTGATCTCATACTGACCTGGTCCTAATTGTTTTACTTAGACATTGCTCTAGCGGAGGTCGAAAAGGAGAAAAGGTTTTCCTTCATTAAGGCCTGGGAAGATAGTGAAAAATCTAAGGCTGAGAACAAGTAAGATTTTGAATGAACTCGCCCTTTAAAGTAAACCCAATTTCCATAAAAGGAAAAAAGAGCACTCGTAACACCTTTATTGTTTTTTATTCTCATTTATTGGTAACCAATCTTAGTTTTTGCTGACTATTCAATAGGGCACAAAAGAAACTCTCTGCTGTAGTTGCATGGGAAAACAGCAAAAAAGCTAGCCTGGAAGCCAAGTTAAAAAAACTGGAGGTATTTTTGTCACTCGTGCTGAGTTTAGATTGATTTTTGGACCATAAATTTATTCTTTAGAATTTCCAACTGATTGACCAATGGATTTGTGATTACTCTTTTGAACTTAACGACTTTTAGTTCATTTCCAATTTGACCTGTCACCCCCCCTAATTTGATATATTTACTCTTTCCCACAACTAAACTTTGGATTTGATTTGAGTAAAAAAAAAATAGATTTAGAACAGAGGCTTTTGCAAATGTAGCATTGAAAGAAAAAAAGTATTTGTAAATATAACAATTTTTTAACGTCTTAACAATTGATTTATTATTTCTATTAATCACTTATCAACACTAAAAGAACAGGTACAATTGAAAATACTTTTAAAATAGTGTATCCATTGAAATTTCCCTAAAAAGATGGTATTGTCCGGTGTACACTCAGAAATTCTAGTTTAATAAGTTGGAGAAATACAGGAACAATTGGAGAAGAAAAAGGCTGAATATGGAGAAAAAATGAAAAACAAAGTAGCTATAATTCACAAAGATGCAGAAGAAAAGAAGGCAACGGTGGAGGCAAAACGTTCAGAGGAACTGCTAATGGCGGAGGAGACGGCTGCTAAATACCGTGCAACTGGGACTACACCAAAAAAACTGTTGGGATGTTTTTAAAAGTTGTTTTGTTTTCTGGTCTCTTTATTTGATTAATCTTTGCATTTGCCAGTTTTTACTTGTATATCTTCATGGTTGGTTTTTTGTGGTGTTAGGGAAATCAAGCAACTGTTCAATACTCTCTTTTGTTTCGTTTGTATAAATGTGAGAGAACTAGATGTGCTCTTGGCATTTGTTTTTGTTTTTTTATCAATTTATTTATGTTTGTTACCTCAATTTAAGAATTCTAGTAAAGTTCAATTATAGGGGATGAGAGGTTCGAGGTTTAGAATTACAGACTTGATCGATATTTAGATGGACAAAATTTCAAATAAAGTCAGAAGTATAATCAATTAATTTTCTAGATAACTTATATATCTAAGTTAATTGCTCTTAGATAAATTAGAAAAAAGAGACGGAAGTGACAACAATCATATGATAAATATTGCTGAAAATAGCTGAAGTCAAGCCACTTGCATTGCATGAATCAATACATCGTGATAGTTCTGGATTTGAAACCATATATGCTATCTACATACTAAACTTACCAACTAGTAAAAATCATCCTTTCCAAATGCATTAATAAATAGCAATGGAAATATCATCAACCTAGCATAACGCGCCACTTGCTCACATTGCAGCTCGATTTCCAGCACAAAAAATGATTGCCGATCGTTTCCCAACTTTCAAGCACAAAAACTTGGACCTAAACCTACCAAAGAAGCTTAAAAGTTAGCATAATCATCATCCATCAACCAAAGAAACTTTCTACTGCAGATGCTGCTGCATATTTATCTTGTTATCTTCTAAGAAGCTCATGTCATTGTTAATGGGGAAATCCAGAAGCAGTTCTAATGCACTATCTGATGACTCATCGTACTCGTTGGCACTTGACGAATCGGACTTGGACATCAGAATATCAGCCATAGATTTATAATTTTTGTACTCAGTTTCTTCATTTTCATTGCTTTCCATGACTGAGGAACCAGCAAAATCAAGTCCAATATCAGTAGTGACAGCAAAAACCGACCCACATTTTGTTGAAGAAGATATGGGACTCTGGCTCTGGCATGAAGTTTTATCCTTCATGGACCCTCGGAATGAATCACCAACTTCAGAATTCCAAATTTGAAGAAAAAAGTCAGAATCAGTGGTACTCTCCATTGGATATGGGGTGAAGAGTGATGACTCCCTAGAAAGTCGAGCTTCAGCTTCAAGCCGTGCACTCTCCCACTGTGCCATGTGCCGGGTGGTTGGGGATGCTGGTGCTGTAGAAGTTGAACAGCGAGAATTGATGGGTTCATGTGTTTGGGGATCAATGCCAATGCAAACAAGACGTTTCTTAAGGTGCGTGTTCCATAAGTTCTTAATCTCGTTATCGGTTCTTCCTGGAAGTTGAGAAGCAATGGCAGCCCACCTGAAAAAGTCTGTTTCAGTAAAACTCCAACATTGTACCACAGGAAACAGTTGAAGAAGGAAGAAAAATGCAAATTTTCATCCCAAAACGTGTCTAAGAAGCAGATGAGCACCATTCTTAATGTTCATCCTAATTTTCGATAAATCTCGAAACCTCAACTAAAGAAAAGACCATAGTAACATGATTGGCTTCCAGGGTTCCTATTAGCTACCATTTAGCTTCAATGTTTAGCTTAGTTCATTATTGGATTTCTTTATTGTCACTCATTTACTTACAACCAATCACACTACTGTAACCAAATATAAAATGAAACTAACAAAACTTACACTAAATTGTTGTTCAGAGGAGGTTAAACAAAAGTTGTCTACTGACCAAAATCTATTCTATGATTCAGGAAGAAAATAAACAGTACTATACCTGTTTCCAAGAATGCCATGGAGCTGAATAACAAGCTTCTCTTCCTCAGGAGTAAAAGGGCCACGTTTTATATCAGGTCTTAAATAGTTTGTCCATCTCAAACGACAACTCTTCCCACATCGAAGAAGACCTACCAAAAAAAAGGGTGGTACATCATTTCAATTCAATAGTGATCCTTCTAGAAACTGATAATCTGCTATATTTGCAAATACTCTCTAAACAATGCTTTATTTGCAAAAGCCCCTAAAAAACACCTAACACACAAACAAACCCCACTTTATTCTATATTAGAAAGAATTTTAATAAATGAAAAGAATATGAACTTTTTGGCTCATCCTAAGTTTAAGTATTCTTCCTATTTGGTGCATCCTATGTGCAAGAACTAGTCTGGTAAACAGCATAAATTAGGGTATTAAAGTTATCCAGTCCAAGAAACCCAAACTTGGAATTTCATATTCTGCGAAAGAGAACAAATAGAAAACTAACAATGAATCAAAAGGAAAGCTAGAGTTACTTCAAAAGAAGATTCAGGCAGGCAGGCAAGAAATTCTTAACAAGAGGAGTTCAGAAAATCTTAAAAAAAAAAATTAAAGCTAAAACCTTTTTTTTTCCTCGCATTGTTTAATAACTTAGCACAGGACAGAACTGTGTCTAAATCTATGAAATCAAAGTAAAGGGCAAGGCTAAAAATCTCCCAACCACAAAGCTTTTTTATTTTTTCCCTCTTGTCTCTTCACTTCCAATAAGTTTCCAGCTTCTGAAAGAAGAAACATGTTTGGCCTAGTGGTCAAGGAAATTTCCTTAAAGCTTTGAGATCACAGGTTCAAACCATGTGTAACCACCTACCTAGAATATTATTCTACAAGTTTCCGACACCGTGAGCTTATTGGGTCGTGTGATTGTACCATGAGATTAGTAGAGGCGCACACAAGCTTGGGGAGAGATCTAAAAGGAAAATGTTCTAAGAAACAAGGAATACAGAATGAGAGATGACAATTAGGAGCTATTGGTAAATGTGAATCACTAAACCTGCAAGCTTGGGGAGAGATCTCCAACTTCCATGGCCATTGTTTTTCTTGATATAATTAGTAAGAAGCTCATCTTCTTCAGTCGTCCATGGCCCTTTCTTTAATCCCTTCTTATCACAACAAGGTGTTCTTCCCATTTCACACCCTTTTCAATTCCAGAGCAAAAAAAAAAAAAAACACCCTACTTCCTTAAACTTAAAGCATAAAATTTTCAAGGAGAATAGAAAAATGGGGAAGTGGGAAAAGGCCCATATGAAAGAAAGAAACAAACATTATCTTAAATCAATCAATTGAAAAATGAAAGAGGGAAATTAATTGCTATGTGAGTCTGAAAAATGAAGGACAAGATCAGCTAGTTTCAAGCTGGATCATGCAATAAATACTGACAATGGTTGAGCATTGTAAAGAATTGAATCATCATTGAAAGTAAAAATTGTCCAAAAGAAATTGAGAGAGTTAATGCAGAGGTTTCTTATTCTGAAGTTCAACAATTACAGAATACTGATATGAGAAAATAAGCGAAAAAGGAGAAGAATTTAATGCGGATTCGTCAGGGCTCTCATTTAATGAACAGAGAGAGATTTTATAGAAGCATTTATTATCATGAAAATGACTTTCAGAGTCAAGGACATACCATGACAAGACCACGCCTTTACCACTGTTCCCTTTGTGGGTCCTTCCCTATTTTTTGCTTTCTTCTTTTCTCTTTCAAACAAATATCATAATCGGATTTCTTCCCGGGGTTTCTCATTATCTTAACGGGGTGTTTGGTTGGGGTTCGGGAAAATGTAGTTTGAGTTTGTGACATCTGAGTCTGTGATATGTATATAAATTTAGTAGTAAACATGAGAAAGTGACGTCAATGATAATGAAAAAGAAACAAACAAACATGAGAATGTATTTGTGAAACTCATTTTAAACTTGTAAATAAAACACCTTTTAAATTGATAAAAGACAATTTAAAAATCTATGGTAGAATGGAATTAGGAAAAATGAAAAATTATAAAATGATATATGTTTAAATCATAATTTTTTTTCTCTATAAAAAACAAGATCAAACTCAATTTCAAACATTGAAACGGCTCATCCATTTTGAATTTAAACTCCCCATAATTTTACTTTTGATTTTGTCCCAAAGTTTTTGTATTATAAACGACCTTTTTCAAATATAATATAGATTTTGTTCCAATCCAACATCGATTTTAAATATATAATGAACAAACAAAATCGTGTTACCTTTTTATTTCAATAAATAATCGAAAATTAAAAGAACAAATGTCTAAGAAGGGAAGGGAGAGAGAATTAAATGTTTCAATAGCCATTTCTCGTTATAGAAAACAAGTAATTGAAGAAAAATCACGGAAAGTAAAAGAGATAACAGCTGAGATTCATGGATTTCAGTTTCAAACTCTCTGAAAAACCAAAAAGTAATCAAATCAAATCAAATCTTTTTCGTTTTGTATGAATTTGTAAGAAAGAAAAAAAAAATTGAATCAGAGAGTAACGTAATTGGAACGATGAGCGAGAAGAAGACAACGCGATCGAAAAAAAACGATAAATCGCAGCTTTTTCGTTTGTTGTTTTTTGTATTTCGCGCCAAACAAAAATAAAGCCAAAGTAGAAAATAGTGATCAACGTGTTGCTAATTTTATTTTATATATAAAAAAAACAATAAATACAAAATACATATCAAACTATAAGTTTCTAGGTTCGAATTCTATTATAATACTTAAATTTTTATAGTATTAAAAATTTATTAACATCTAAGTTTCATAATTAGAAAAAGGGTAAAATACAAAATATACGTATGTGGTTTTGGTCAAAGACAAACATACTCCCTATAGTTTGAAAATGAATATTTATACCCCTATAGTTTTACAATTGTGCAAATTGACTCATTTCTTCTACGCCGTTGATTTTTTTTTTATGATAACTTTTTCTTTTGAACTCTGATTCGAATGATTCAACATGTTTGGAATCCTAGTTTCGAGCTCTACGTTGTAGTCACTTAAAAACTTAGAAATCATTAGTGTATAAAATAGTTATCATCATCAAAATATTCGATCGAGTTTAAGTTGTAAACACTTTTATATATTGATGATTTAGAAATTTTTAGTAAACACTTTGATATATCGAGGATTACATAGAATTTATTCAAATCGAAGTTCAAACAAAAAAGTTATGCTCAAAAGAAAATCAACAGCGTAAAGAAGATATGTAAATTTGCACAATTTTTAAACAATAAAGGTATAAATATTCATTCTCAAACTACAGGGAGAGTTTGTCTTTAACTAAAACTACATTGATATTTTTTGCATTTTTCCTAAGAAAAATTATAAATTACATTTCACAACCCTAAATTTAAAAAAAAGAAAAATAAAAAATTGTTTCATAAACGGTTTTTTTTTTTTTTTTTTTTGGGGGGGTACAGAAAACAAAAAATGGTTCAAGGAGTGAGAAGGGGATGTAGAATCTCTGTTGTGGAATTGAATCTCACACTTTGAAACATATTTAAGAAATTGTGAAGGTTTAACTAGCTCATCACCCTATACAAAAATTAAGGATTAAAATATATTATTTAAAATTTGAAAGCTTGCAATAAAATGAATATATAAAGTTAAAAATCAAAATAGAACTATACCATTTTTATATGTAACATTAAATAAAACAGAAAAACTAATATAATTTCTTGAATTATAATTAAAATTAAAAAATGAATAAATTAACTAAAAAAATAAGAAATATATATAGATTTAGAACAAACGGTTTATTGTTTATTTGGTAATATAAATTTTAAAAAATAAAGAAGTTACAAAAACTGTCTTCAATAAAAAGAAAATCAACTACATATAATTCATTGAATTAGTAAATTATACGACAGTTTAAATTTAAAATAGAACATAATAATACGGTTAATGATTAAAAAATAATAAAACAAAAATCATTTCGAAATTTTTTATAAAACATAAGAAAAAAAATATGTTTCAACGCTTTTAAATGTTTCTATATTATAAATAATACTAAGTGTGACGTAGACTAATATAAAATAGAAGAAAAAAATCATATATAAAATAATACAATAACTAATCATCAATTTGTTTTATTTGACTCTCTTTTTTCAAAAATAAAAGCAATAAATTCGAAGATTATTTAATAGCAAAAATCATAGGAAGGAAATATGAATTAAAGAAGGGTAAAATGCAAATAAGATCCCTGTGGTCTTTTCAAAATGCATGAACACCCCTGTACTTTGAAAATGGTAAATCGCACCCCTGTGGTTCCAATTTGTTTCAATCAGACGCCTCCCCTTTAATGTCAATAACTTTCTTTTAGCCATAACTTCTTCGTTTGAACTCCGATTTGGACGATTTAACATGTTTTGGAATCTTCATTTCTGGCTTTACATAATCGTCGTTTCGAAACTTTGAAATCATCAATAATCAAAAGAATTAACGATGTCAATCATACCTAGTGTTTCGATGTTAATAAAATCTTTTATTTGTTAATGATTTCAAAGTTTCGAAGTGACATTTATGTAGAGCTTTAAATGAGGATTCCAAAACATCTTGAATCATCCAAATCGGAGTTCAAAAGAAGAAGTTATGGTTAAAAAAATTATTAACATCGTTGAAGGGGGCCTAAATTGAAAAAATTAACCACGGGGATGCTGATTCGCCATTTTCAAAATACAGTGTGTGTTAATCGTTTTAAAAAGACCACTGCGCCTTATTTCAGATTTTACCCTTTAAAGAAGTAGTAAGAAAGAAAAAAACATTCAAAAGAATTGTCAAAAATAGATTAAATTAAGATGGGAAAGGACACAAAATAAAGACAGTCAAAATCAAAGTCAAACCGTGTCCCTTCGCATTTACTCCAATGCCATCTCATTGTTTCCTTCCTTTAAATTAGTTTTCAGTTTGATTTGACAGCAACCATTTTTTTTAGAACAATATCCACAAAAAGATTTTTTCACATACGTAGACCATATTATTTCATTTTTTATTTTTTTTACAAATATATCAATATTTTATTACTATAATAAGATTATTCTGTATATGATAATATTTATAACTTGAAAAGTACTTTGAATTAATTAATAAATTCGATGGTATTTATTTACATCAAAAGTGGTAATATCAGGATGTTAATAATCTGGAACAATAGGTAATATTAAATTAGTTCAATCCAAACAAGGTAATCTTGGATAGAATATAAGGGTAGTCTCAAAATTCTATTTTTCAAAAGGATATTATTATCTTTTAAAATAAAAATTATTTATATTTGTATGTTTTTTTAATATATATTTTTTAAAATTTTTACCTTCTTCAAAGATATAACTTGTATATTATAACACTACAACAGTTTTTTTTAACATTAATATAATAAATTTTTTATTGATGATTTTAAAAAAATAAAAAGAGAGATGCAATGCAAATAGGCATCCGATTTCCTAATCGGCTAGGTCACATCACCAGAAGTTTCATCAAACCAGTACAAGCATTAATAAATTATTTTATTAGCTCAAAAAATAATAATAATAAATTATTTTATCTGTTTTTAAAAAATAAATAAATTGTTTTATGAAAACTAAACCAATCAATGAAGAAAAAGTAGACGATTTGATTTGATTAGCGATGCGACTGGTTTTAAACTCTGACTTCATTAGTTATTAATTCAAATAAGTTTTTCTATATATGCCAACAAGAGTATAGCTCAATCAGTTAGGCACCTACTCCCTTTCTTTAAGGTCGAAGATTCGAGTCCCTCCTCCCCAATTTGATGTAATATCTCGTTGGCATATAATTGACTTTTCTCTCTTTTAAAAAGTATAAATCTTTTTTCAGATATCCTTATACTTGCCAATTATAAAATTACATTTGGTTTATGTTTTATGTTATTTTCCTGATAAAATAATATGTTAATTAATTATTATAAGAACTATAAATATGATTAACTCAAATTGAAATAAGTGGTGAAATATGAAGACAAAATAAATATTAGAGCATACAAAGATATGTTAGAAATGATAAAATTTAAGGACTAAAATGAATTTAAATAAATATATACACAAAAAAAATTAATATAAGTACCATTATTTCCAATTATGCAATTATATTATGACCATGTTTTTTTCATAAAACAAACAAGATATATCTTTTAACAATTCTATGAGTGTACAGTTAGTTGTTAACATTAATAAAGGGCTTTAAATCACTACAATAAAAGTTCTGTTTTTACTCGTTCATTGGAAAAAAAAATTGTTTTAATAATAGTAAATTTTGTTATTAATGAGTTTAAAATATTAAAAGGAGAGATGTGATAAGCAATCCCATTTTCTAATCAGCTTGGCCACATCACCAATTTTCATCAAACTAGTACACGCAATGATAAATTATTTTAAGGAAATCAGACCCATCAATTAAGAAAAAGTAACCTATATTTGATGATAGAGTTAAGGGTAAAATATCATTTTGATCCCTACATTTTCATTCAAGTTTTATTTTCGTTTATGGACTTTTAAAATTGACGTTTTTAGTCCATCAACTTTCAAAAACCTACCTTTTAAGTCCTCTCGTTAAGTTTTCCGTTAGTTGACTGTCAGTCAGTCGCTGACGTGGCAGGCTGACATTGTAAATTTTAGGTTAGATGACACTTAAAATTTGTCACGGTAGCTGCCATGTCATCAATATTACCACATCAACGACTGAATAGAAGGATTAAAAAAAGTAGATTTTTTAAAGTTGATAGACTAAAAACACCAATTTAAAAAGTATAGGGACGGAAATAAAACTTGTGTGAAAGTCTAAGAATCAAAATTGTAATTTACCCTAGAGTTAATTTGAACTTAATAAAAATTACATTTCTTTGTAAAAGAAAAAAAAGTTTTGGGATTGTGAAATCAATATTGAAGAGATAATCCTTAATATATAAAAGTGGGAATGTTTGAGAAATATTTTTAGACTATTATACCTTTTTTGAAATCTTAAAATTACTAACATATCAATATATATACCCTTTTAAAACATTCAAATTACTAAAAATGCCATTGATATTTATACTCCACTTTCTATTATATGCCTATTTACATTTTTTATAAAATATTTCTCTCTCTTTTTTTTTATAAATAAAATATTTCTCTTAATTGAATAAGAAATTTTCAATTTTTTAAAATAAATTCTTTGGCTTTTTTTTTGTTTTCACAACATCAAATTATAAAATAATTGAAAAATCAATTACAACATATGAAAAATGAATGTGATATTAAAATGAATTAATTGTTTAGACTTATCATCTATTTATGAAAAAATAAATTATATTTAAATATTCAAATATTAAATAATTTAATAAAGGTGATGATGCTTTAATTTTAAAAAATATATATAAAAAAAATTTAAATTGTTTAAAAAAAACAGTTAAGATAAAAAAACTACAACAAAATATAATTTATTGAATTAGTAAGGGTATAATATTTTATAATATTTAAATAAATTTTAAAATTTTAATTACAAATATTTATAAGTTTAAAAATCAAAGAGAAAAAATATATAATTTCTTAAATTTTAATTAAAATTAGAAATAAATAATCTATAAATGTAAAAATTAACTAATATATGCATATGAAACAAACAAATTATTTTTTATTTGGTAGTATTTTAAAAATAAAGAAGTTAAAAAAACTGTCTTATATAAAAAGACATATAATTCTTTGAATTAGTAAATTATATGATAATTTAAATCTTAAATAGAACATAATAATATGTTAGTAAAATCATTTCGAAAAAAGATTTATAAACCATAGAAAAATCAAACAAAAAATATTTCAATCTTTTAAATATTTTTATGTTAGAAAAAATATCATGTGCGATGCACGTGGTAAAAAACTAGTATATTAAATATACAAAACAAATGTCCCTCTAGGTCTTTTCTTTACAATTAAAAAATTATTATGCTGGACTCAAAGAAAATAAATTCAAAGTATATTTTATAAGTCGTGTAGAAAAATAATAATAATAAATGCAAAGGAGAATAATAGGTGTAACTTACAATAAAGTGCCTTAAATCGATACAACCAGGAATCATTCTATCCTTGACTGTTTGGTGAATTTTATAACAACTAATTATAGATCATTTTTTAAAATTAATTGTTTGGAAGATATATTTATGAGTTGTCGGGTAAGTCTAAATTTTTATAACAAACAATATTTAGTGTTTGAATGTCAATACCTCTTGAAAACAAAATGCATCTTGGTAAAATACATGTGAAGGTAAAGAGATATCCTCTTTATCAATAAGGAGGCAAATATTTTGTATACGGTCTCTGAAAGAAAAGAGATTAGTTTAGAGGTATATTGACATTCAAATAGTAAATGATGTTTTGATGATTATTTGATTTATCCTCGATAAGGTAGACTTCTAATTCAGGTTCAGCCCTAGACCTATTCAACATGTGCGACGGAACAGAGTCCCAAAATATCGAGGGCCAAAAATAAAGGATGGATCTATATAGTATTTAAAATTATTATGTTATTAAATATAATTTAAAAAAGTGGAATTATTGTAGACACCTATTTTCGTCCGGTGCTATTTAAAAATAATTTGTCATGAAACAAAAAAAAAAAAAATTGATGTGTATTTAAAATAATAGTTTAGATTTAATTAGTTAGAATAATAAAATAAAAATTAATAGTTCAATTTCAATAAGAAATTTAATTTCGGTAGAAAATAGGTTTAATTTAGATTTGATTTTTAAGGTAAATTGAATTTTGGTTTCACTTACTTATCTGAACTAGTTTTTATTTTATATTTTAAAAATTGATAAAAAGAGATAAATAAAACCCCATTCTTCTATCTATTCATCTGACCAATCCCATAAACCCATCTCATCTTCTTTGCATTTTAAAAAAAGAAATCAAATCCACAACCAACCAAAATTCCAATTCGTCCAAATAATATACCATTTTTTTTCCTTACCTCACGTCTGACATTCTTTCCATAGTCAAAAGTTCTTTGTAAATTTCAAAACTTTGTAAGTCTATATTCATTATTCATAGATATTTGCTCATATATGTATTTAGTTAATTTTGTTTGTTTTACTTTTCTTATAATACAACCATGTTGTTTCAATTTTAATATATAAATGATGGATTTTTTTTATTAATAATATAATGCATCATGTTCAGTCCATTCTTTAATAAAAAAAATAGGAAAAAATGTCATACTCAGTGGCGGAGTCAGGAATTAAGTTCAGGGGGGGCACGACAGTATATATATGTAACATTTTCTTAATAATGGTAATTATTAAAAAAAAAATATATTCATCAATAGTATTTTTATAATTGAAAAATAAAAATATACATCATAAAATAATGGAGCAGTTACTAAAATAACATATTTTTACACACTAATTATTGAAATGTCAGAACTTTTTAAAAATTATTCAAATAGCATAATTATTGTTCAACTAAAAAGTATAAAAAATCTAATAAACTCATTAAAAATAATAATGAAAAATAATCAAATAGTCGATAAATTATTGAATTTGAACTTTAAAAAAAAATCATTGAAAATACTCATGAAAAATAGTTCAATAAATATATAGAACTATAATTATACTATTTGAGTAATTTTTATAAAATTATTACATTTTAATAATTAGTATATAGATTTATGTTATTTGAGACAAATTCTTTTAAAATATATTAAATTTATTTTATATTTATTAAAACGAAACAAATTGTAAAGTCCAGGGATGAAAAATACAATTTTTGAAAGTTTAGGAACGAAAATGAAACTGAAGTGAAAGTTCGCGAATTAAATAAAAATATATATAATTACATACCAAAGCTTTTTTCCACCTTATTTATAAATTTTACAAAAATATAAGTTTTTAAAGCAAATTTATTTTCTTTCACAAAATAATGAATTTTTTAAAATATATTGAATTAGTAAAAATAAAATGAAAATCAAATGGCTTTTGGGTTTGAGTAGAATTCGAACACGGTAAGGGAAAAAAACATATTTTCCAGGGCACGCCAGCCACTACGCCATCGGCAAACTTGCATGTTCATCACTAATTTAATTCCATTATATATATTTTAAATATTCAGGGAGGCCATATTTTATATATTTAAAAAATCGAGGGGGGGCACGTCCCTACGTGGCTCCGCCCCTGGTCATACTTGCTTTGATTTAGTCTAAATCACATTTGATTAACACATCTTATTCATGTTGGCTTTTTATCATATTAGTTTGAGTTAAAGTTTTACCGTGTTTAGTTTAATTAACTTGTCGTATTTGATTGATTTGTGTCATAATGGAATCGAATTACTTTAATCGACATGCTTTTGTAAATACGATTTTTATGATTTTACTTTCCTTGTATTAAAATTTTGACTTTATTTGAATTAATTAGTAAATATAGAGTGAAATTGGAATTGAATATGATAATAATTAAAATATAAAAATTAGAATTAATTAGGATACTAATTTTTCAAAGCATGAAAATTAACAAATAAACATTGCTGGGGTGTTTATCACTATTAGTTAAAAAAAATCGAAAAACAGAGGAGAACAAAAAAAAATTGAAGAAAAGAAAAACCTGGAATTAAAAATTGTGAATAAAAAATAGAATGAATTAAAGCAAAATAAAGTGTGATTCTAAGAACATTATTCAGATATTCGTAAGAAATCAAATCTTCCATGGCTAAGCTTCCATGTTGCGCATAGAGAAGGAAGAATACACACTTTACTAAAAAGTGAAAAAATGGCAAATTAGGAATTAAGAAAGAATTGAATAGGTGGACTTTTTGAAATCTACCATTTTTGTTACTGTGAAATTATTAAGGGTAAAATGCAAATAAGCCTGCCAGGCTCATTTTCCGAAAAATGGAGGCTGATTTTCAAAAGGGGAAGGGGGAGGAGGGACCCAATCATTCAAAATCCATGCATTAAACGACATAACTCATTCAACGTCTTTGAAATCGTTGCGTTGGAACCGTAATAACGAGACGTCGACATCATCTAAAAATATGGAAATAAACTTGTGATTTTACTGTTCAATTTGAGAAATTACCAAAAATCGAGATAGTTCCTCCAAGTTATCAATGTCAATAAATTTTTTTTTTTAGTCATAACTTCGGGGGGCCCCCATTTTATATATTTAAAAAATCGAGGGGACCCCCCCCCCCGTCCCCCCCCCCCCCCCCCTCCCCCCTTGTTTGAACTCCGATTTGGATGATTCAACATCTTTTGAATCTTGGCTTTTTTCATTTAGTTTGAGTAAGTTTTACCGTGTTTAGTTTAATTAATCGTCGTATTTGAAAGTTTGAAATCATCAATGAATCAATTACTTTAATAAAAATGTTTTTTAAAAAAATTTTTTTTTTTTTTTTTTTCCAAAATGTTAACGATGTCAATCATACCTAGTGTGAAATTTTCGTATGTTAATAATTAAAATCTAAAAATTAATTTATTGGTATTAATGATTTCAAAGTTTTCGGGTGATATATTAGTTAAAAATATCGAAAAACAGAGGAGAACAAAAAAATTGAAGAAAAGAAAAACCTGGAATTAAATTTGAATAAAAATGATGGATTAAACCAAAACAAAGTCTTGATTCTAAGAACATTATTCAGATATTCGTAAGAAATCAAATCTTCCATGGCTAAGCTTCCATGTTGCGCATAAGAAGGAAGAATACACACTTGATAAAAAGTGAAAAATGGCAAATTAGGAATTAAGAAAGAATTGAATAGGTGGACTTTTTGAAATCTACCATTTTTACAAGGGTAAAATCCAAATAAGACCCCAAAAAAAGCATTTCCCCCCCTGTCTTTTGAAAATGGCAAATCGCGCATTTGTGGTTCAATTTTTTCAATCCCCCCTTCAATGTCAATTTTTTAGTCACCTTTTTTGACTCCATTTGGATGATTCAAGATGTTTTGGAATCTTCATTTCCGCTTTACATAATCGTGCGAAGTTTGAAATCATCAATAATCAAAAGAGTTAACGATGTCAATCATACCTAGTGTTTCGATGTTAATAAAATCTTTTTTTATTAATGATTTCAAAGTTTAAGTGCATTTTTAAGCCTAAAATGGGTTTACAATTACTTTTCAACACTAACAAATTTGTAAATATTGAGTTAAAAATTGCCACCCAATGAAATTCTCCAAAGATTTAAGGTATTAATAGATTTTAGAATTGCTTGATATTTATAGATATTATTCACGGTTATATCTAACGTCATATACATAATTTAAAAAAAAGTTAATATATATATATATATAAAGTATTCTTTATGTTTTGTTTCTAATATTACTAATTATTTATATATTTTTATGAAGTAATTTTTTAAACAACATATTGATAAATTTTAATAAATTTCCTAGAATATTTAATGTATTAATAGATTTGATCCCTATCATAAATTATGATCAAATAATATATTTGATCCTTATATTATAAATTTTGTCCCACACTTTTTAAAAATCCACATATTTTAGTTAATTTTTTTTAATAGTCCCTAATTGATATCGATTTCACAACAAAAAATCTTTCAGATATCATTATTCTTATCACTTACAAAATTATATTTACTTTATATTTATGTTAATTTTTTGACAAAATTAAGATTTTTACTAATTATTATAAAAATCATCAATAAGATTTAAATAAAGAGATCGAATTGATAGATACAAAATAAATATCCTCTATAGATCTCCTCTATGGATCATTTTTATTCTTGATTGTTCGGGTGAAATTTATAAAAATTATTTATAAGATTATTCTTTAAAACTTTTTGGAAGATATATTTATGAGTGGTTGGAGAATTCTAAATTTCTTAGAACAAACAACATTTAGTGCTTGAATATCAATTCCTCTGGTAAACAAATTTTCAATTTCATCTTGGAAAAATATATAAAAGTAAGGAGGATCTTCTCCTTACGGGTAAGGCTTCTCCTCAGATGAGAGATTATACTAGAGGAATTGATATTCATGCCGTAAATGAAGTTCGACGACTATTTTTTTATTTTACAACGACAAAGGCAGAACCATCGTATTTGTGCAGACTAGGCAAGGCTTCTTAGTCGCATTATAGATATTATTGATTGTGTCATTTACATAATCAAAAAAGTTGATATTTTACTTATTTTGTTTTTTTAAATTTTAACTAATTATTTTTATATTTCATATAATTATTTAAGGTGTTGATAGATTTTATCTTTATATTATCCATTTTTTCCTCTGCATTTTAAAAGATACATTTTAACCCCACACGCGCACACACATATATATATATAAATCTTTTTCAGATATCTTTTTACCACTTATAAAATGAAATTTGGTTCATTTTTTATGTTAATTTCCTAAGAAAAATAATATTTTTTTTATTAATTATTATAAAAAAACTATCAATAAGATTTAAGTTAAAGAGATGAAATTGATAAAAATGATGAAATATGGAGGCTGAAACAAAAAAAAAATGAGCTTACATAAATTAAATTGTCATAGATGATAAAGTTAAAAAAATTTAAATAAAAATTTAATTTGTACATAAAACAAATTAATATAATATCATCTCCACTTATGCAATCATATGATGAGTAGCTTCAACAGAGGTGCATCCAAAGGAAGACATTTTTCAAAATTGAGTGTACAAGGGTAACATTGATAATACAAGTTAAACAGTTAAATTATCAACGGGTCTTGGAAAAACGGAAAAATATAAAAGATATCTTCACACAAGTTTTTGACGATCAATTAATTTATTCACTTTTAGTTAAATAAAATTGGTAAATACATTACAAATATTGAAAATTTTATTAAATGATAATTAGTGAACCGTTTGTTTATAATTTTGAATTTAAATTCAAAATTTGTAAGACTTACAGAGAGTCATTAGGCACTATGCACTTCCGGTTTCAAAGCAAGCCAGAGTTGAATTTGTTTTTCGCTCTGGAATGAGAACATCTGCGATGATAATAGAGGGATGGGGAGGTAGAAAAAGTTCTTACTTTTATCATCATTTAAAAAAAAAAACTGCAATCTGTGAAATGTTCATAAAAGACGGGAAAGAACGGGCGAACGAGACTCTTTTAAAAAGGACTACAATACAACCTTCCAGCCAGTAGGTAGAAGGGTGCAAACAAAAACATACTGGTCAGTATATAAAAATTAGGCAAATAACTGGGGACCCAGATGACATCCATCTGGATTTATATAAAGCCTGTCTACAGCTTATCCTAATCTCCTGTTCATGTTTCAGGGCAACAGCTTTCCGACTAATAGAATTTCAACCCAACATTCTGCACAAACCCAGTCTTCTACAATATTAACTCTGAAAAAACAAAGCCCTCTATCGCAGTTAGATACAATCAGAGGAGCTTCACCAACCTTCAAAAAAAAAAAACCATAAACAATTTCAGTATAACGATTTTAAACAATAAAGTGAAAAGAAATAAGAGTAAATTATAAAGTGAAAAAACCCAAACAAATGTCAACTATAGTAAATAGAAATATGGGGTAGTTGATTTGCAAGTTTGACAAGTCTGGAACACTAGTTCTAGATTGTGGAGCCTATATTTGTGTTCAGTGCATGAGTTTGTACACTACGGCAAACCCATGGACGTTGAGGAGACGATAAATATGCTTGAGTTGGGAACTTGGGATGCATTCAAATAAGTTGAAAATGTTGGATTGATTCATGGTTCTCAAAATATTAAGTTGGTTAAATCGAACAACCAAATTTATTTTATATAAAAAAAAAAAACTTCTTGAGATAAAATCACTCATGCATATTAAATAATTTGCTGCAGTTCTCGGGTTATTTTTATTTTATTTTTTTAAAATAAGATATGATACCTGACTACTATTTTCCATTTGACAAGTAAAAATGTTTAAACAAGTCCTTTAATATTTCACTATTATGAACTGATTCAACCCAATACTAATAATTGGTTTGGGGTGGGCCTAACAAGTGGAGAAGATTGGACAAATCTGCAACCCGGAAAATTGCACCGGGAAACTTAAGCAAACCCGTGACACTCCGAGCAAGATGCACATTCATATTCATACTACATAGAAACACATTGGCAGATCATCAAGTATAAAAACAATCAAGAAAAGTTTGATAGCAGATTATCATTCTTACCCGCCAAATCGTTTAGTAGGATCCAATGCCCACCACAAATTACTGGCAGTAAATTGCCTGATCAATATGTGGTGGGATTTGTTTTATTTCCGTCCCAAGCTCTTGCTCGATCCTGTACCTGTCGTAGATGATAAAAATTCAATAAAGCTTAATGCTAGGGTTTATAGCAGTCAACTAAATTATCCTTTAATAATAATACATACAAATTGAAACGATCCTCATAGGTGATTAAATTCACAGCTAAGCCAAGATGTCCAAATCTACCAGATCGCCCAACCTGCAAGTGAAGACAAATTACTTAAAAAAAAAAAAACTAAAGGAGAAACATACGAAAATATTAAACAGGTACTGAATGTGACATACCCTATGTAGATATGTTTCTGAATTCTTGGGAAAATCGAAGTTTATAACAACATTGACGGCTTGAATATCGATTCCTCTGGTAAACAAGTCTGCAATTGTATCCCCCCAAAGAAAAGAGATTAGTCAAGAACAAGTGGGACAAGAATGAAAGTGGCAAAAAAAGATGAAAATTATTTAAAAAATTAAACATATAAAAAGGGAAAAGAAAAAAAAATATACAACTCAATAACATGCAAATATTTCATGAAGAATGTCTGAAAATTCACTTAAACACATAGCATGCATGAACAATCGTGCACATGCAAATAACATACCAGTACAAACAAGATTTCTACATGCACCATTTCGAAAGTCATGAAATACTCGGTTGCGATGATCTTGCAGCATCTTTGCATGAATATAGAAACAAGAATAACCAAGTTCCGTTATTTTCTTGGCTAACAACTCAACTCGATTTACCGAATTGCAGAAGATAATCGACTGGTTAATTTGCAGCTGCAGATAAAACCATTAACTTTATATTTTATGTAGGGAAAAGAGAATATAGCATAGGCAACTGAGAAAAAGAATTAGTTTTCTTGAAATCAAACCTTAGAGAAAAGAGTATTAAGGCAGTGGACTTTTTGTCTTTCTTCAACAAACGCATAGAATTGTGTAATACCCTTCAAAGTGAGCTCATCCATTAGGTTTATAACATAGGGCTTCTGAAGGTATCTATCTTTAAAGTCCTTAACAGTTACAGGAAAAGTAGCGGAAAACATAAGAATCTGCCGATTTGTAGGCAAAAATCGAATCAGCTGTTCTATTGAAGGTTGAAACTCTGGGGACAAAAGTTTGTCAGCCTGAGAACAGAACAACAAAAGGAAAAGTTATCACAATTGGTTTGATATTTGGATTTAGTAGCCTCAATTGCTACACCAATCCACCAAAAACTTTTGAGTCCTCTTTCTTAATAATAACCCACCTTGATTTTCAGATCAATTTACCCAAAAACTTCACACTTTCTCTCAATAATAATAACAATAATAATAATAATGGAAAGGAGAGAATAAAATGATTACAGTAAGACACTACTATCCAAAACGCATAAGAGACAACATAGAGCGCATGTTTATCCAAGTGTGAAAGAAAAATGTATCACAGCAGTAACGCATGATTGATTATGTAGCAATAAAAGCAAAACTGGTAAAGAAAAAAAAAATTAACTATGTGGGAAAGTTTCCTTATGTCAGAATAACTAAAAGATCATTCTCAAGTACACAAGCCCTAAAAGAAATTAATGTTAATCACCTAAATTATTGTTATCAAGAAAAAAGGTTCAATCAGAATTCCAGATATCTCATATTCAGTAAATTAACCCTTCTAGCACAATATAAAAGGACAAATTCCTACTGAAAAATAAACCAACAATGTCAACAAGTACTTTATATGCCAGGTAAGTACCTCATCCATAATAAGCATAGAACAGTTCTTCAGTACACAAACACCCTTTTTCGAAAGATCTAATATCCTTCCAGGCGTTCCAACTAATAAATGAACTGGTTGATACAACCGCATGATATCATCCTTTAAGCTTGTACCGCCTGTAGTAACCATAACTTGAATTTTCAAATTCTTCCCGAGTTCTTTACACACTTGTGAGGTTTGAAGAGCCAACTCTCGCGTAGGAACGAGGATAACAACTGTCCATTGTTAAATAAAAAAATAAAACAGATGTAAAATAAATGGACAGAACAGAGACGCTGACAAGCAAAGAAAACAAAATTGCAACAAAACCAGTCAAGCAGTAACTACCAGAAAGCATACAAATATAATATGAGATTGACAGTAGTTGGTCAGGAACAAACCTTGAATTACATTGTTATCTTGATCAATCTTTTCCAAGGCAGGAATGCAAAATGCAGCTGTTTTTCCTGTTCCATTCTTTGCCCTAGCAAGAATATCACTACCAGTTAAAGCAATTGGGATACTTTCTTCTTGAATAGGAGATGGTCTTTCAAAGCCTTTCTCATATATTCCCATGAGTAATTCGCGTTTCAGAAAATAGTCCTCAAATTCATTTCCTTTGGTAGCTGTCACATCCTGGAAATGAATAATTAGCAGGTCAGATGCTAGGCACTTAGTTCTGATTGACATTTTTTTATAAGAAGAACTTAGTTCTGATTGACATGCAAAACTGAAGAATAAGAAAAGTATAATAATTATAACACTAAGCTGGCATGCCAAAGTATATAATGGTGAATGTATCAGCATTCAGCAGCAAGTATACTACAAGGCATTTAACAAGGTAACAAGGGTACCTCTGTTCTGTAGCGTGTATCGGGTGGTGGAATCTTTAACCTTGCCTTCCAATCTTGTGAACTAAATAAAAAAATTGGCAAGAGGATGTGTTAATAATCTGTTTAAATTAAAAATCATGCCAAACAACATACATGTATCCAAAAGTAAAAAAAATTCAAATTGATGAGAGAATTTTGAAATCAGAGTCCAACGAGCATCTGGTCCAAAAATGGGATCAAACCCAATATTAGTGAGCCCAAAAGAGCCACCATCTTGAGGAGGCCCGTTAGGGATTCCACATCAAAAAGATGAAAGGACCTAACAATGTTTATAAAGTCGAATAGTCACTCCTTTCATTACTAATTGGTTTTGAGATGGAAGCCCATGATTATAAAGTCTATGGGTGACAGTCTTCTATTTGTGGTCAATTGGAGAGGATTTTTTTTTTTGCAACTTCTTCAGTTTCCGATTTTAATTCCTTTTTGGCTATTTGACTTATTAAATTTCATTCCATAAAGAATAGTCACATCTTCAAAATTTAAAAGAATTCAACAACTAAATAAGAAAGAGATAATTCTATTCACTTACTCATGAAGTCGAAGAAAGAGAAGAGAACAAATCAGTGAATAACAATTCCAAGATATTCACAAGAGGAGATCATCAATGTTTCATAAAGAGAGACTCTCAATTGTGGTGAAGCATTGCAAGTTTGTTCCTGGTGGAGTACTAATTATAAAAGCTTCAATGATTCCTCTACCACCTTCCTATTAAAAAAATCCCTCTGGCAACAAACTTGCATCTTTATAATTTGTAAGGAAAATCATACTTTCCCCATTATTAAATATCAAAGCAAGTTTCTTTCCTAGAGAAATCTCCCAGTCATAATCAAGAATGTCGACTATTGTCAACTTCTCAACCATTCTATTTCCACAAATCGATTTGTCAAGAAGACTCTACCCCAACATCACCATGCAACATTAGAAACCCACAATATATTAACATGAATATACAAACAATCTAATCCTGTAAGCCTACATAAAAGCCCAAACAAGCAAGTCCATGGGAATACGAACGAAATCCTCTATGAATTCTATACAAACCTAGAGTCAACAGCCTCCGACTGCACGGTCTTCTCGACCTCATCGACGCCAGAATCTGCCGGACCGCCGCCCAATTGATTCCTTTTCAACCACTGTTGCTGTTGTTGATGTTGTTGGAACTGTGGATGCTGTTGTTGCTGATATTGATGCTGATTCGGCACCATATTCCTCTGTACGTATTGCTGCTGCTGTTGTTGATTCGGTCTCGACTGAAACGAAGGGTTCGCATTCACACCTCCGCCTCGTCCAGCACCAATTCCCGGTGGATACCTTCCTCTATTGTTCATCTCTTCACACTGAATCAAGAATCTGAGACCCAACCGACGTTCAAAAAAGCGGGAGCTAGGGTTTCCGATTCAACGATAATAATGATTGCAAGATAAAGAAAAATAATCTAACGATAACTAGCAAACTGAAAATAGAAGGAATCGATCGATTTCACTAGAGAAAAACTACAATTTACACAAGAACAGAAAGAAACCGCAAGAAACTTGAAATCACGTCGCGGAGCGAGGAAATCTGTACAGATCTGGTGCAAGAAATGACATAAAATTGCGGGAAGAATAAATTTTTTACAGAGTCATGGAATTAGGGTTGCGATTTTGAGAAGCTGAGGAAGATTTAGAGATGAAGAATTACGAGAGCGGCTGGATTTTCTTCGCCTAGTTTTAATTGCAGAAAGAGAGACGAAAGGAGTGGAAGTTACTATCGGAGAGCTTCTAGGGCATCCGAGGAAGTCTTTTTACTGTATTGCAAAATAGTCCCTCACTTATCTTCATATTTACATATAAGATTACCGTGGGTTTTCTTTTCATTTCATTTTCTTTCTCATTCATTTTGCGTTTAATTTATTAATTGGGATATTTATCCATTTTTTAGCGAGGAAATTTCCCAATTAAAAATGAATCTGTATGGATAATTATAATTATTATTTCACCTTTTTCTTTTATTACGAGTATGAGGTGGTCTTCGTAAAAAATATTTAATTAAGGTGAGTTTTTTTTTTTTTTCATATATATTTTATATTAAATTATGAGAGGGAAGACTCGAACTTTCAACATACATAAAAATGAGTAGGGGTGATAAATGGGGTGGGGCGGGTGTAAACGGGGTACCCGTTTATACACTCGCCCCGTTTAAGGTTTTTTTTTCTCACCCCGCCCCACCCCAATTATCTCTATCTCTCGCCCCATTTATTAAACCGGGGGCTAAGTGGGCTAAATGGGCTAATAGTACATAATAGAGTATAAATTAACACAAATAAAACTTTTCATCATAATCCATATCAAAATAAACCTAGGAAATTTAAATTACAAAAAAAAAAAATTAAAGTAGATAAATGGGGCGGGGCGGGGTGTAAATGGGGGGGGATTCCCCCTCCCCGTTTATTAGGAGGGTTTGGCAGGGGCGGGGAGGGGAAGCGGGGTCGGGGTTTTAGCTTTCACCTTAGAAATGAGCAGGTGTCTAGCTTAGACTGACAATTAAGGTGAGTTTTAATCTTTATTTATGGTATAGTTCAACTGGTTAGATGATTTATAATTTGTTAATTGAGTTTTGTAAAATAAGTTTTGACTTCTAACTATCAATTTGATCCTAGGTTTTAAAACTCCATATTTTTATCTTTAAATTTTCATTTTACTGTCTATTTAGTCTCTATCATTAAACATAAATTATATTATAAAGTTGATATGATATTAATTTATTAATTGAGTATTTATTTTAGATCGTTTACATGGCAAAAATATCTAGTTAAAATCTGTATAACAAAAAATATTTAGTTAAATCAATTTTATTTATAAATTAAACTTTAAATTAGTTTAATTAAACACAAAATAATTAAACCAATTTGATATTTCTATTTGTTCATGTTGTTGGACTATAATAGAAAGAAGAAAAACTTCCTCTCAACATTCGAATCAGTCCCCCTCGTCTTACATCTCTCCTCTATTTTCATCATCATTTTCCTCACAATATATCAAGTAAAACGCCTATTACTTGTACTCTCTTATACTACACATTAAGCTGGGAACAAAGTATGACCCCACCCTTAACTTTAAGGACAATAGTGACTTATTCTAGAAGACGATAAACCATTTCTCCCCAATTTTAAACATGTTCTATATGTCACTTCATATTTATTGGCAACTCTTTCAAAGTTTCAAACATGGATTGATGGTCATCTTAAAAGGAAAATTGATGGATTCGATATTATCGAAAAATATTAAACAATTAAAACAACTTAAACTCAATAGCTTAAGCTCTTGAGTCTATTAGATATTTAAGATGATATTAAAATCGGAGGTCATGAGTTTGCCATCTCCTCTTCATTTATTATTACTTTACGTGATTGAGACATGTATAAATATCTGAGTCCACAAATGAAAGAGATTGTTGAGATATATTAAATGATAAAATTAAATTTACCTTAGCCTAATAGCTTAAGTTTTTGAGTCTATTGATAATTTACTGAAAATATTATTTTTTCATTACACTATACTATGTCACACACCTAAGTTGACAGTAATGAAAAAAGGAAGCCTCAAGAATCAAACTCAATCTCTCTCACTGTGTAGAATATATAGCAACTATTTTATCTAAAACCTGCCATTATCAGCACCAATCTTACCATCTTTATCTGTTGCCATGAACGATATCAACTCCATTCTTAGACTTTCAAATTTATCTTTCAAAGCAGAAGCATTCAAAGTTTCAAGAATCTTTTCCTTTATCTCTGCTTCCACCTTTTCAACATCTTTTAGACTTGAACCTGCTGCTATATTTGCCTTCAGTTCCTCAATCTTCCCACCAACTCCAGCTTCTTTTATCGCTCTCTCGATTTCCTTATCGATCTCCGCATTTAAACAGGCTATCTTTTCTTTCAGCTCCTCAGGTGGGGTGGAGCCAGTTTTTTTTATCACCCCAATAACATCCAAGTTGGCTGTTTTTAGAACATCTACTAGCTCCTCCTTAGCTTTTTCTACTTCACTTACCAAATCTTTATCAACTGGATCCCCATGGGACATTTTGTCCCAAACATCCTTCAGCAATTTCAACCTTGCTTTAGTCTCAGTTGGAATTTTCTTATTGATCTCAGCTTTTAGTTCCTCACTTTTATTCTTCTGCTCAATTAGTCTACTAACCATGTTCAGCTTTTCAAGCTTCTGCTTTAAACCGATATAGGATCCGGGGCGCAATAAATTCTGCTTAAACTCTTGCATAATTTTATCTACCTTTTCCTTCAGATTTCTATTAAGTGGCTGATTAGGAGAACCATTTGAAGCTTTGGACATTTCCAACTTAACTGATTCAAGCTTCTCTTCCAAGCCCATGGAAATGAATGCCTTGGTTATCTCTTGGTCAACATCTTGATTAAGTTTCTCAATAGCTTGGACAGTAATTGGGTCTGATGAACTTTTTGCCTTGAGAATATTCTTCTTTAAATCCTCAAGTTCTGACTCTATGTCGGAAGTCTTCAGTGTGTTGATCTCAGATAGCTTCATGTTGCGTTTTCTCGGTGGATCAATCGGAAGACCTTCCTGGAACCCGCCAATGTGTCGGTACTTGAGCATTCTGTGGTGGAGCAACTCTTCTGTACTCATACATGTCAATTCCTGAACAAATTCCATTTAGCTTTTAACTGAAGATTCATTGGAATAAAATGACATGGGGAGATAGCATATTCTAATCTCAAATGTTTCAGCTAGACTATCAGAAACAAAAAATTGACATTTATTTTTTTCCATAAAAAGAGAGGAAAGGCAACATAAGAAAATCACTTGAACTTCATTTGATTGAGATAAAAACTACAAATATTTAAAAGAATATAAGCTTAAAATATTAAAATTGAAATATATATACCTTCATCGCTTCCAATATTGTATATTTAATTTGTTGGGAGGCCCAGGCAGGATCAGCATGTGCACCACCAAGAGGCTCCTGTAAGCAGTAATTATAACATCAGCAATGGCCAGCAGATTCCATAGTATCAGCTGAGTTTACTATACAAAAGGAATATCAGCCCCCACTTCTGTAAGCATCAAATCACTGTTCACACAAGTACTTACAGGAATGATACCGTCCGCAATTTTGAGCCTATAGTGTTCTTGGGCCGTAATTTTTAATTTCTCAGCTGCCTGCACAAGTATGGAATTGGTGTAAATAAGCAAAGCAGGGCTCAGTTCAAAGCTTCAAATACCTCCAATCATCAAATTAATCAAATACCTTAGGAGCTGCTTGGGAGGTTTTCCACAAAATCGCAGCACAGGCTTCAGGACTGAACAGAAAGACACGATGTTTAAATTTAAAATGCTGAATGTTTAAGAACTAACACTATACACGAAACTAATTTTGCATTCATTATCAAATTAAATAACAGAGGTGTGTATAGCCACCTAATTTTCTCAGTCATGAATGAAAATAGCAAGATCATTTTATTCTAATAAATAATTTAACAGCAACAAACCCTCTACTAAAAGAAAGATGCACAAATAAGTCCATAAGTTAAAACCGGTAAGGAGCCAAAAAAAAGTTGGTATGATATAATGAAGACTTCAAACATCATTTACCTGTAGAAAATGTATGATCAAAACTCAAATTGTTTTCATATCAATAAACAATATGCACAGAACAGATGAATTCACAAACCAGTAAAACGTTTCAGTAAACAAGCTTAGAGTTAAACTTAAGATTATCAACAAGAGCCCAAGGCTTATCCAACTTCATGTCTGAAAATTCTTCTATGCATATTGTCTTCTAACAAATTTCATATTTTGTCTTCAAAAAGAGTAATAATTTATTAAATTCAAATTCAGATATTGCCATCTTCAATGGCGAAAAGTTAGCAATGAAGTAAAATTCCACGGCTGTATTGATGATAATCCAATTAAGACCCCCAAGGGAATATTATGTATATTTTTCCGCAACTAAACTCCATTGCATTCTATTTCCAGTACACACTTATAAAAACCTTATTAAGCACTTCTTTAACCAGACGTGCTCCTTCCATAGATCTTAGTGTCAAAGCAGCTACAATTTAAAAGTTCAACGAAGCAGGGATCATATAAGAAAAATAGTAACTATATGGTAATACCTTGCAACATAGAAAGCAGAATTCTCCATCATGAACATTTTATTTGCGCAAGCAATTGCAAGAGCTCCCCCTGAACCGCCTTCACCGGTTACCACCGTTACAATGGGCACCTTTAGACCAAACATGGTCCTCAGATTATGGGCTATTGCCTCACCCTGCAAAAATCAGAAGATGTTAAGCCAATGAAAAATTATCAAAGCAATCCACCAAAGTTCAGTATCACCCACTTGACCAAGTTCCTCAGATTTTAAATCAGCAAATGCCCCAGGAGTGTCAACAAAAGTAAGAATAGGTAAACTGTGATGATCAGCATATTTCATCATTCGCAAAGCTTTCCTGTAACTGTTTTTCCAGACAAATATTTCAGTGAATAAAGTCAGTAATTACCAAACAAAACATGCAATATTGTTCTTAGAATTCATACAACAGAAAACACGTAGTAACAGCTAAAAGGACACAAAAATTGGATCTGTAATTAAGTAGCTAGGAAGAATATTACTCTGAGTATGAAAGACTCAAGAAAATGTTTCATTTTTTACTCATTTAAATCTCCAAAATGATTTGTTTAAAATCAAATATTCTTAAAGTTTACCCATGAGGTGTCGGCATCGCAAAGTTTCGAGCAATGTTCTCCTTGGTATTCCTGCCTTTCTGATGTCCTATACACATGTAGCTTTTGCCTTCAATGCTCCCAATGCCAGTCACAATGGCTGGATCATCATAACCGGCACGATCTCCATGAAGTTCCACCCACTAATTGAAATGAAAGAGACAAAATTTCATTATATTGTTATAATTAGTAAATAAGATAAAAAAGAAGTATAGTGAAGTGGGCTACCTTGTCTGTGATATTTAATATATGATCGAGAACTGTTGGTCTATTGGGATGTCGGGCAATTGATAGTCGCTGAATTGGTGTCAAATGTGTGTACAACTCTTTAAGAGCCTAAACTTGAAACAGAGAACAAAAAAATTACTCAAGAGTCAAGACAGAAAGATCATATTATCAGGATAAGGCAAACCAGTGAATGAATACGAGCCAAGAATTTTGTTATTACGAGGTACTTGCATTCAAGGAACTTAATCTATCTTACCTCCCTCCATTTGAATAATGATCAAACTTCTGATTCATTTAAGTATTTAGAATGAGAAACATAATACATCATTTGCAAAGCCACATAACTCCTATCATCAAACTCTTACAATCTATTCTAACTAAAGATCTCCAGGAATGTTTCTCAATTATCATGATAAAAATATTCAGTATACATATCATGCAGCAAAATCAAATATTCGAGTAAAACTTAAAAATCTGGCAAGAACAGAACGATCTAATTATTAATAACCATTCATTTTTTTTTATTTCTTGGTATTCTTTTTGCAAAATCTACAGTTCCAAAGTTGCTATCAGATCTTAGAACACAATACAAATTAGACATAACTAATTCTCTCTCCCCCTCTGTATATGCATTTATATACCATACCAAAAAAACCTAGCATGTTAAAACTTGAAACATACCAGTTGGTACTTGCTCTCCAGGGTACCAATTTGATCACTGAAATCTAAACCAGTTTCATCGGCCAAATTACGGATCTGAGAGAAAGAGAGAGAGTTAAATACAAGATAAATCATAAGAAGCTCATCTTCTGGTATATTCCCAACTGATATTCCATGTCCAAAGGACTACGTGAAAAACTTACCCTGCTAGTGAGCCTTATCAGATATTTGAATTTCATGTGTTGGTGATTTTATGAACCGGAAAATGATAATTTAAGTATAACATTATGAAAAGGGCAACCAAAAAATTCCAATAGCCCCGGATATTTGCACAGGTTCTTGTCAACATTAAATATGCTTTTTCATTGAGACATACATTACTGAAGGATTTCAAACTCATGGAAAGAATGCTCAAAATACTTCAAACCTTGATTACATGAGCAGAAACTTACCTCGATAATCTTTTTCTCTAAATCAACCAGCGGCTTCTCAAATGGAAGTGTCACAAGTTTTGGTTTCTCGGTCAGAGGCTTGAAATAGGACAGATAGGTCAAGTATCCACTATTTATGTTTGGATCAATATCATCTGGCCAAGGATAATCATGCTTTTTCCCCTTTTTAATCTTTGCAGTGATACAAAACTTGTTCCTACTCCTAATCCGGGCAATTTTCGAATCATTCAAACAAAATCCTTTCCCACTTCTATCTGAACTTCTAAGAAATTTGCTAGCCAAAGGGCCTTCTGAAAAATACAAACCAGGAAATTCCAAGCAGCAATCTCTGTTTCCAACATTTCTAGACACCAAAGATAGTGTCGCCATCTTCATTTAAAGTTAGTATACTACAAGAACACCCAAGAATTCACATGCTTTATTCCCGCTCTCGTGTTTCATCTTAGTTGAATGACAAGGCAAACACATTTGGTTTAGAAGGCATTATTGATTATGTCAAATCCTGAGAACAAGAAGCATCAAATTTTAACTAAGCTGGGAAAGAAATAATAGCATGCCAATGAGAGAGTGAGATAAACTTAAGCAAATAGATAAGTGAATTTTGATAATACGGCTTTGCTAAGAAATATAATGCAAGATTTAGTTTCCATTGACTGCCTTGGGGAATTTTCCAATCCAACTGTACCACATGGATAACGGCCCCATTTGAATCTAAGCCGGTGTGAATTAGTTATTGGTTCTACAGTTGAGATATTGTCCTCTCTTATAAATTCACGATCTTCCTTACTTCTATCACGGACTTTGGTTCTATCCCAACAACAATTTTCTTTTTTTTTCATTCAATCATGATTTCCACCTCATCACTCATTTCTCTTGCTTTCATTCCAACTCTAGAATATATAAAATTCAACACTATTTTCACACATGTAAATTATAATATTCATCATTCAGAGAAAGATGGAAATGAGCTCCAATTTCCAATTCATTAAAGTCATAAGAACAAAACATGAGGCTCAGTAAGAAAGAAAGAAAAAAACAAACAAACAACGTTATCAATATCCAATCCTTTGCTTAGTTTCTTTCAACAGAATTAATGCCAGAATTCAGATAGACAAAAACTTATAAATTTTGACTCAGATTTTCTCAGCAACCAAACAGAAAAGAAAATCAAGAACATGATGGATACCTCAGGAGAGAGCAGTTTGGAATCAACTGGAAGCTCAGTGAGAACTGAAAATTGGAATTTTGGAGACAAAAACAAGTGGAAATTTTTACTGCAGAATTCCATTTTTCTTTGCTTTTAGAGCGCGTGATATGACTCGCTCACGTTCTGGGATGGGGGTGTTGTGTAATGGAGATTGTCGGTGTATGCTACGCGCTATCAAAAGATTTTTATGAGAAAAGGTTTAGATGGACACGTCATTACAAATGCGGATAACTCCCGTGGAATGGGGTCCACTTGGGATTCATAATCTACCTATCATGTTTGGTCCCATCTTCTTTCTTTCTTTCATTCTATATCCACTCGAATTGGGGCCATTCTGCAATTTTTTAATAATTATGGGGTTACTTTGGAGTTGTAAGAACCCGATGGTTTATTGGAAAACATATTTCTAGTTTATAATTACATTAGTTAATTAAATCGAAATACTTTTCAGCGACTCAGGGTGGGTCAGGGCGCCATGATTTTTCTTTGGAATAATCCTCCAATAGCTAGCCTAAGAATACACTGTTATTTTGGGTTTTTTTTTAACATTTTCCGTGTATGATTTTTATTAATATACCTGATTTACCCTTTTGTTATTTAATTTCCTTAATTTTTTAAAAAATAAATATTTTATTGTGTGTATTTTTTATTACCTTATCTCTCTCATTTTTACTTTATCTCTCTCCAATTTTCTTTATTTTGTCTCACTAATTGTGCTTTTTTCTTTTTTTAAAATCCATCCTCAAATCGTGGGATTCTCATCTTTCTTCTTCTCCTTCTTTCTTTTCCTTCTCTTTTTTCTTCATCTTCTTCTTCTTCTTCTTTTGATGGTTTTTTTTCTTCTAGTTTTTGGAGATTTTTCTTCATTGTTGAGTTAGGGTTTGTGGTATTTTTTTTAATCACAATTTCTTAGATCTGCTTTTGTCCGATGATGGCTAAAGTTGAAGGTTATTCTTCTTCTTCTTCTTCCTCTTATTCTTCTTCCTCTTCTCCTCGTCTTTTCTTTTTTTTTTTTTTTTTTTTTATACGTTTGCGATACATTTTTTTTCTTTATTATACTGTACGTGAATATGGTTCTTCATCTTCTTCTATTTTTTTTTTTTTTTTGCGTTCACTGTACATTACAAGATTTTTTTACTATACTGTACATGAATATTGGTATATGTTATAATTATTTATTGGTATTTTGAAATGTTTTATTATTACTTATTTTTTAAACGGAATATTTACTATAATGTAATGTTTTCTTCTATGTTTATACATATATAGTGTTTACTATTATTACTTATTTTTTAAAGGACAAATTTACTCGTTGTACTGTTTTATTCTTTGTTTATAACGTACAATATAGTGTTTATTATTATTGCTTACATTTATTTTGGTAAATCATTATACGTTTTATGTAATATTGTAAAGTATATATATTTTTTACTTTATGTACATCTTTTTTGTACATAAATATATTATATTATATTATACAATATAATATTGGATGTATATATAATATAATGTACATCGAAAGAACTTTCTGTAGATTCGTCGGAAAAAATGGTTATCGATTTTAAAGAGTTTAAATTTTTTTTTTTGTTTTAGTTTTGATTTTTTTGTTTTTAATTTATGATCTTCTCTCTTGTTTTATTTTATGTTTTTTTTCTTTTCTTTTTCATTTTTTAATGTTTCATTGATTTTAGCATCTTCAAATCTTATTCTCTTTCTTCTTTGTTTTTTCCTTAATTTTAAGTAAGGGTGTTTTGAGTATCTTACCTTTCCAATAGACTATTTTGTTTTATTTTTTTCAGACAGACTTTTTTACTTTAAAATCGCCCTATTGGGGCTACATACCAATATAACCCTTTTTCTTTTAGGTGAGGTTATATGTTTAAAGTCAACTATTTAAAATATTATCTTACGAGTTTTTCAATGCCAAATATTATAGGAACGTGACTGTCCCGTAAAATTAATTGAGAAGCGTGTAAAATACACACTCACTACTATTAAAAAAATTACAATTTAGTTGAAACAGTGTATGTTAACCGGATTACATGAAACCAACTGTATTTTTTTCAGTTGAATTATTCTATGAGACGACTAAAGTTTGTCATGTGAATTATCATCAAGGACCAAAAAACTTTTATGTTAAAATACTGTGCTCAAGAGTCAAGTGAGCTCAAATGTTTTTTTTTTTAATGATTTCTTCACATCAACATAAAAAAATTTAAATAAAATTTGAGGTACAAGCCAAAAGAATGCCCCGAGATATTCTTGCAACTTTTTTTCGACAACTCTTGACATTGCGCATAGCTTTTATGTTTTGTAATTATTATCTACTAATCAATATTCCATCAATCAGTAGCTAGCCAAGTATTATGATAATCCATCAACATCGAGTAGTCAGAAATCAATTATAAACATTTATCACGATTATTTTCCATTGAGTAGTCAAAATCTGGCTTTTACTAATTCAATCATTGTTATATAATAATTCACTGGTTGCGGTGTTTTTCTTTCAACTTCCATTAAGTTGCATAAAATTTTCGTCAAATAAACTCACGGTCTATTTTCATTTTTCAGCTCTTCTTAGAAGAAATAGGTTGTAATTGTCTCATAAACATATAAATGAGGCCACAAATTAGTCTACAAGTATGCTATAACTAGTTTGCAAAACCTAAGAACACAAAAGCTATTCTATCACAAACAAGATTCATGGTGTCCTCTATGTTCTAAGCAAGCCAATAAGAATTTCTCACTTCTGCAAACTCAAGTTTCTGTCCTGCAATTTCATGTGGTGATCATGTTGAACTGAAACCTCGAAAGCTGTTGTGGAATTGTCGATATAACGGGTCCATATCTCTGTGATCAAATGCAGAAACTATATTTTAGCTTTTAAACAGCGTGATATTGTAAGATTGAAGGGATTTACATTTTACATTAACATCCTGAAAATCATTATATAAATTGTTTTCTTCCAATCTATTTCAACCACATACTAGGCTTTCTTTGCAGGTCTCTCTAAATTGCTCATCAGATGCACTTAAAATCACTTAGGAACAGGCACGGTATTATTTTGTTTTTGTTTATTTATGTACGTATTTGATTGCAATGGTGAGAGCGAAAGAAAAGTGGGTTGAGGTTGCATCTTACCTGAACATTATCATAGAGCTCGAATAAAGGGACGGCTAGCAGCTTCAAATTTTTCGGAACAGCAAAATATTCTCTTTCAGACAAATGAACAATGAAAAGCTTTTTGCATTCCTGGATCATCAAAAACACTTATTAAGCTTTCTTTCTTATAGAAAGGAGGAAGATACTCATTAAGATTAGTCATTTGACTCCTGAGTCAAGCATGAAGAAATAAAATCTCCTAGCAAAGGATATTTGTTCTTTTTCACATGAAATAAACAAAGACTTTTTTTTTAAAGACGGCTCAAAAGCATTAATATAATGGAAAAAGAAGAAAAAACACCCATACTATAATCTACTTAAAGCGTCGAGGTCATGGGTTCAAACCATGTGTGGCCGCCACCTACATAGGATATTATCCTACGAGTTTCTAAAACCAGGTGTGGTAGGGACGGGTGGTTCATCATTACAAGTTTTTTTTTTTGTGTGTGTGTGGGGGGGGGGGGGGTAGATCATGTACCTTGGGTTTCGTGATATGTGGAGGACAATAAGGATACATAACAGTTTCAAAGTTTGGTCTCCACCAGATAGCCACACATTCACCAATCTGCAAGAAATATTGTAATGATGAACCTAGTTTGTTGTAGCAATATATACTTCAGTAAATAGTTCTAAAATATCAACATTTGACCATCATCCAATAAAATGTGAGGAAAATTAGTAATAATATGTATGAAAGAGAGAAAGTGAAAATTTCTAAGTAGTAATTTTTAAATAAAATCAAAAGAGACTTTCCTCTAGAAGATGAAAGTACAGAGAGAGGCATGAAGAAGTGCAGGAAAAGAAAAACAACATGATGGTAAGACAGCCACCCAAAAAGGCTTTTGTATAAAACTAAGTATACCCTCGAGGATTAACAATGAAGTAAAATAAGTGCATTAAAAACTTAGAAGTTTGTGAAACAGGGTGTAGTGCTAAAATGTATAAAACTCCAAATATCTGGCTACATACCAAAATCTCTCCTGAAATATGCTCCACAAGCATCACAAGTATACAAAATGATTTGGGATATGGTGCATTCATATATTTAATGTTCCATAAATAAAGCAAATGAAGAAGATCCTGCCTAGAAATCTACAATACACCTGGTTTGTACATTACAAAAAGAAAATACTTGGGGGTACATTTTCTTATGAAATTTACTTTCATTTTTATCTACATTCTTTTGATAGCCATGTCACATGTGTATCTAGAAGGTAGTACAAACCTGCCAATCAGGCTGGAGGGAAGGTGAATTTGCACCCAGTTTGCTCGTTAGTTTCCTCTTCAAACCTTCAATTTCTGCCAATGTCAAAATAAACATGAGAGAGAGAGAGAGATTAAGCTCAAACGGTATGTAAGGGGTTTCAATTGTATATACACGTTACCATTTTCCCCTGGCTTCAAACGGCCCCCAGGAAGCTTGCAAAAGGTATTTCCTATTTGCAGAAGTAGAATATGAGGATGCTTATGTTCTTGCACCTGTGCAATTAAAGCCAAAGTTGAAGGGAGGCCAGCATTAAAAGATAAAGCCACGTCTCAGTAAAATACATAACTCTCTTAATCACTCAATTACGAGAAAGCTACATGGTTTACCACTTTCTATTGTAAGATATCTACAAACATCAAATTAACAGATTAAATAGCAACTATTTTTATCCACCTGATAATATTTCACAAATATAACAAAAACAAGCCACAAGGCCTTCACCCAAGGGAGAAGCATTCAATCGGAGGATAAAATTGACCACATGAAGTATGAAATAAAAATTCAAATATGACCTCAACCTCAACCTCAACACCGAGTCCTTCTGTTAAACAGAACATTGGCCAATAATAAATTAGCATAAGATTCATGATAGGAAGGAAAAAACATAGCACAAGAAACAATTGAGGTTTATGGTTTAATTTGGAAAATTTTGGCTTAAAATAAAGAATCTTTCCAGATAGTTTTAGAGGTCTGGAGTATTTTTATGGTTTGATTCATTCTGCGGCTTCTAATTGGAGCTCTCCCGATGGAATCATGAAAAGTTTGTTATTACACTTCTTTTCTCATAGATGCAGATTAGAAGCCTTTGGTAATTCCTGACATACTTTGGCTTGCATGATACCTTATCTCTCTCCCCTTATTTATATTGCTCTTCTTAATACAAAGTTTATTTTCATATTAAAAAAAAAGATCACATATAATGCCTGCAAAGTGCAAAGGAAGAAGGTGAAAAAATACGTCCGCCATCCACAATTTATTGTGTTAAATCACCACTAGACCCAAAGCTTAAGCTTTTATGTTGAAAGGTATCCCAACCTCTCCCCACACGACAACATAAATATTAACAAAGACCCAACATGTGAAGTATTAATACGAAATGGGAGTAAGTAAGAAAATAGAAGTATGTTTGAACTCAAGACCTCTTACTCTTGTACCACACGCTAAGTCACAACTAGACCCAAAAGCTTAAACTTTTTGGTTAATTGATGGGAGAACAAATAAACGAAGAGGATAAAACGATTAGTTCGACTAACTAACGTCTCCATCCAGTTCTGAAGCTGCCAACTTTATAAAGCAGATCCTCTTTCTATGGTTTAACAGTACTTGAAGAATGGCATTAGACAATACCTGGATTGGAAAATATAATGCTGCCCACTAAATTTAGTTACTTCTCCCAGAATATTACTTGGACTATTACTCAAATCTCTCCAAAAATGTCATAAATAAATTATGACATATTAATTAATTAAACTTGTTTATAATAATTATTTTTTGAATCACGCTCATCATTATATACCAAATTAAGCTTCGTATAAAACCTAAATATTTTTGGATAAATTGGAGCCCTTTACCAATACAGACATACCAGTTACTGAAGACTTAAAATATCAGCTTTAGCTTCATGACCACAAACAAATTCATTAATGTATTAGTTAGAGGTAATTAGGATTTAGGACAACTAAAAAACAGATCCATTAAATTTTATAAAGATGTTTTTTGAAATATATTTTCGACAGAATGTAAAACATGATAATAATGGACATTCAAACGTATCCATCCCCGTCTTTCAAAAAGTACAACTCGAAAGTAAAAATGAAGAAAGTGATTCAGCAGACGTACAATTTTATAAGAAATATATTGATTTTATAAAACATTAGTAACAGTAACAATTCACAAATCAATAAATTTCTAGATCATACTAAGACATGCACCATGACATTCAACTAGAAAACCTAAACCTCAATGATCCATGAATATGAAAAGATAATAAGAAAAATACTAACCAGAAGAATAGCTTCAACACTAGTCCTCATGCCTTCCTTCATATAACTGTGAACCAAATACTACAAATTACTCATTACACTAAAAAATTCTCCAAAGCCGGCGAAGGAAAGACGAAAAATTTCAGGCCGAAACCGAAAAGAAAGGGCTAAATATCCACATGAATAAGTAGCTTGAGTAAAATCAAACAAACATTTCATTCACGATGCTACATTATCAAACTAATGCATTTCCTCAGGAAAAAAAAAACGCAACAGAATCAGCTCAGCTCCATTTTACAAGTTCAAGTTCCGTAAAAACACCATGATCGAGTCTTGCAATGAAGCTAATTACATTAAACTGATAAAGCGGCTCAGATGTCAGAACCATAAAGATTCAAAGATGATATAATTCAAAGAAAATGCAAAGAAGGGGTATTAGGGTTTAAGGTAAAGAAAAAAAAAGTACTTGACTTTCATGCGAGCAAGACGATCAGCGACAGAAGTATCCTTTTCGAGCTTGGGCTCTTTAGTTCCGAAGGTGTAGCTTGATAAAGGGTACGTATTAACCACCGGCGATGTCACCATTTCTTTCTCTCTAGCTATTGATCTATCAAGGGAAGCCGGAGAAGAAGGCCTGCGAGCTCGACGGGGTACTTGCGTAAATGCCCATTACATATTGGGACATATTGAAATTAGGTCAAAATGTCATTTTTATTTTTTAGGAAAAAAAAATCATTTTTCACCTTCAAATTTTGGGATATTAACGTTGTCAATCCTATCGATTTAATTTAAACTATATATTTATATAGTTGATTTATATAACTATAGAGGTTAGATGTGAACTTGAATATAACGAATATTGCATGAGATTTGAAAAACCGTAAATTCTAAGCCAATAATATTCAATGGTAACTTAAATACGATGAAACTTTCAATTTTATGAAATGAAATGTTACTGATTACTTCAATAAAAAAAAGAAACTAATAAAAACTTATATAATTTAAGGTTAGATTTGATAAAATTTAAAATTCAAGGTTTAAGTTGATCATACCTTAAAATCCGTAGATATATATATATATATATATTTTTACCTAAATCTACTTCTCTTGAAAAAGGAAAGAGAATAATATTTACCTCATCAACATACCTTCCTTTTCAACTACAGTAGGTTTAGGCCATTGTAGTAAAAGTGAAAAAGAAGATATTTTTTTTAATCTATGGAATCATCCTATTTAATAAATACATTAAAAAAAAAACATATGAAAGTCGAGGGACAGTAGGTTTTCTTAAAAACAAAACATGATTTTGTGGGTAGAATTTTGTAGAAGCAATCTTCTTGCCCCAGAAGAAAAATGAAAGCCGAAAGCATCCCGGAAAGAAGACGACAGCCTTCCTTTACATTTATTTTATTTCTGCATGATGATTATTTTTATTTTTTTTATATTACATCAAATTAAGAGAATGAAAATATTTTTTTTATAATAAATCTCATAGAACATGAACACGTTATATTGACCTTTCAAGAGTATTTAATAAAAATGTAAGAGATTTTTTCGATCTCTGTCATGTTTCTCTCATCAACTGTTTTTTTCTCTGGAATTTATTTTCATTCAATAAATATAGAACTAATATTTCTCGATTGAAAATGAAGTAAAATAAAAATTAAAACAAATCGTGGCATCCATTATACAAAATATACTCATAACTTATAAAAAACATAATAACCCCAAAGGAAAATTTGCACAATACGATACTTATGAACGGATAATTTTGAAGCCATTAAACCAAATGGTCCCGAACTTGCCATTTTGGCTTTCATGGGGTGGCTTCAAAGGAGCTCTTAAGTTCATCAGGAAGCAGTTCTGAGAGGTGGGAAAGTATTAGGAACAAAGGATGAGAAAACCATGATTATATTGGAAAATCACATATTAACTTTCCCGATAAAAACAAAATATTGTCAAATAAAAAATGAAAGGCATAATCATGTTAAAAGTATTGATTGTCTGACAGGAAAAAGCAAACAAACAATTTCATCACATCCACTTTTACATATAATATAGAGAATATTCAATAGACCTGCCATGGCAGAAGAAATTAAGCTCCTATGAAGATGAAAAAATTAGAATAGAAATTTGACTCATTGACCTTCATATAAATGTGCCATCACCTGTGTACCTGTGTACAGGACAACCAAAGGTTTTCCTGTTTGCCATTGAGAGTGGAGGGGGGGGGCCGTTTTTTTTTTTTTTTCTGTTTGCTGTCGAGAGTGGAGGGCGACCTTCAAAGCTTCCTAGACAAACATCATCACTCTAGTAAATTATCAACCAAGAATAACGAAAGAAAGGGACGAGGGGGAAGTTAATTGCACCATTCTTACTTGCTCGAGAAGTGTCGATGGGTTACCAGCTGATTTCTATCCCCTTGGAGAGTTTGAGGTTACAATAAATCAAGAAGCTGAACACCCTACCAGTAGTCCCCACAAGAACATTTTCCTTCTTTAAAATGATGGAAACAATTCAAATCTCTCAAAATAATATGCCTGCTGAAAATGTTGGATACATATTTCATTGCTGAATGGCAGTCTCCACAAACCCGAAGATTTTTGAAAATTCGAATTGGTGCTCCGTTTGGGATTGTGAGAAGACCGAAAGCAAGAGCCAACTTTTCGCTATGAAATGCTAGACCACGTTCCTTACCCTCTTCATCCATGTCACGTAATGCGAAGTTCATATCCGGGACATGCCCTGCTTTCTTTATCAATATCATCATTTCATCAATCTTAGAATATATCTCAGTTGTCATAGGATGGCTTCTATCTTCAGATATAAAAGTATGCACTTGGCTCTTCATTTCAATCCAACTACATCCAGGCTCCTTAATAATACCCATCGTTTTCATCAATCTTCGCATCCGTGCTGCATCTTCCCATCTACCAGCAACAGAAAACATATTGGACAGTAAAACATAAGGTAGAGAATTCAAGGGTTCCAAGTTAATGAGGTTTTTCCCTGCCCTTTCTCCCAGTTCTAAGTTTCCATGTACCCTACATGCAGAAAGTAATGACTTCCATATAGTTGCATCGGGTTCAACAACCATCTGATTAAGTAAATCCTCTGCCTCGTTGAGTTTTCCTGCACGTCCCAGTAGATCAATCATGCAAGCATAGTGATCAGGAGCTGGTTTTATTCCGTAAACTTTTTCCATCGATTCGAAGTAGGAGCGGCCAGTTTCCACAAGACCTGCATGGCTGCAAGCAAATAGCAAACCAACAAAAGTAACAGAGTCTGGCTGTATGTCATCAACTATCATCTGATCATATAAATGAAGAGAGTCCTTCCCCCTCCCATTCTGTGCATAACCAACTATTATGGCGGTCCATGATATCACATTTCGATACGACATCGAGTCGAAGATTCTTGTTGCATCTTCTAAACATCCACATTTGGCATACATTGTTATGAGAGAATTATCTGCAGATAACAATGAACTAACACTGGATTTGATAAAGTATGCATGAACCTGTCGACCAAATTCTATAACTGTCAGTTCTGCACAGGCACTAAAAACACAAGCAATTAAAAATTGGTCCAGGACAACCCCTGCAACTCTCATGTCACAAAACAGCTTGAGAGCTTTTTCATGGAAACCGTTGTGCACATACCCAGTGACTAAGGAGGTCCAAGATATTACATCCTTATCAGATATCTTATTGAAAACCTCAAATGCACAATTCAAGTTTCCCTGTTTAGCATACATGTCAACGAGAGCATTGCTCACAGGTTTGTATGCGTCAAACCCAGTTTTAATAATCAGAGAATGGACAGATTCTCCATTCTTCTGGTCCTCAGTAGAAGCTAAAGAATTCAAAACAGATGGATATGTGAAGTCATCAATTCTCATGTCCCGATCATGCATCTTGTGGAACAATAATAGAGCTTCCTCTTTACATCCTTGTGCCACACACCCAACGATCATCGAGTTCCAACATACAACATCGTCGACTTCCATGATATTTAGTACCACGCTAGCACTAACCAAGTCTCCACATTTTGAATACATATCAACTAATGCACTTTGAACAAATACATTAGCACCAAAGCCACTCCAAATAATACATCCATGCACCTGCAAACCAAAGTCATGGGCTGAGATTGCCGCACAGGCTGTCAATATGCTAGGAAACGTGAACTGATTACACTCTACTCCTAGGATTCTCATGTCCTTAAAACACTGAATTGCCTTGAAACTTTCACCATTTTGAGCATACCCGGTGAGCATAGCAGTCCATAGAACATAGTTTCTCCGATCAGGCAATGATTTAAAGAGACATTCGGCTTCCAAAAGATGCTTACACTTGGAATACATGTCAACAAGACCCGTGGCAACAAAGATATTAGCTTCCAGCTGGGTCTTTATCACATAACAATGAATCATTTTGCCACTATGGAGCAAACCCATGGTTGAACATGCTCTTAAAACACTGCCCAATGTGTATTGACTCGGGTTTTGCTCCTCACTCCACATTTGGCTGAACAGCCTCAGACCTTCAATTTCACGCCCATTTCGACAATATCCAGATACCAAAGATGACCAAGTAATAGAATTTTTAGTCGGGGCTTCATAGAAAAGCTGATGAGCTTCAGCCAAATTTCCTACATGGGCATAAGCAGAAATCATAATATTCCATGAATACTTGTCCCGGATAGGCATTTGATCAAACACCTTCCGCGCTTCATTGACTTGACCAGCTTTAGATAACTCACTTAGAAGCTGATTAGACACGAGATTTGACGAACACTTCACATTGCTATGAATACAACGGATAAATATAGGGTGCTTGAAGTGACAGTAGCATTTGGAAAAAGAGTTCGAAATTCGTAAATATAAACTGAACATAAGCACCTCCTTCTTGGTGCCTATATATCTCTGCAGAAATCATCAAGATTTTGATTTTCTAGGCTTTTATTTGGTGGTAAGGTTCACTTAGATACCGCCTTCGATATTTAATTTGAGTCCAAGCTGCCATCAATATCTGGTATAAAGAATAATAACATGAGAATGCTTTCGAAATCAGATATCATCCTATAGTTCCATTCCATATAGTTAATTAATAGACAAACATATATAAAATTTTATAATGCACCAGTCTTCAACAAATATAGTAAAGTATGTTTTTTAAGCATCTCATCATATGCAAACACGAGCATAGTTCATCTAGTTAGACGCATACTCTCATCCTTTGAGTTTGAAGGTTCGAATCTCTCCTCTCCTAATTTAATGTTATATCTTTAAAAAAAAAAATCTCATCCCACATTATTTCATTTGAAATCTGACACCTTATAATTATATTAAAGCAGAAAACTGGCGGAAATAAAAGCAGCATAAACTTAAATTCAAATTACCCAACTGTTGGAAACGAAATTTGGGGATTTTTTTTTTTACAAATGTCGTCTCAAACAGCAATAACAACTATGATGCGTCGCATTTTATGAGATTTTTGTAGAATCTGTTTTGAGAAACAAACATTAAAAAAACGGAAAATCGAGCAAGAAACTGACCTTCTTGGAGCTCGTCGACGAGGTTTGGGGGTTTAAGGCAATTTGGACTTCCAGAGTCGAAACGGACCCGTTCCATTAGACGGCCCGGCCCAATATGAGTCGGCCCGGCTCGGTATTTCTCCTAGTTTTCTAGTCTATCAATCTCGCTCTTCGTTCGTTCGTTCGTTCGTTCATTCATTCTAGTCTTTGGTTTCATGAAATTCTATCGTTTACTTTGTTATTTTTATGATTTTGAATGTGTTATTGAAAGTTGATCATGGGGAGGGAGTAGCTTACTGTTCAAGGAACTGGAAGAAACAGATATTTTGAAGAGTCTACAACTTTATATTTTGATATCCTCTTCGGTTGATTCGCCAGGTAGTTTTTTTTTTTTAATTGATGAGATTTTCTACGTTTTGTATTGATCTCATGATAATTTGTAAACTCGGACTGTATCGGTCATGACTTAGGCTGTATATGACTCGGTTTGAGAATTTTTAAACCGTTTTATTTATTCATTTAATTATATTATATTCTATATGGCCCGATATCAACCGAGTCAAACGATTGTGTCTGTTTGAGTCAATGACCGATACCGACACTTTGTACATAGCTGGTTCCTTCATTTTGTATGTGTGCTAAATAATCTCTTAATTATGAAGGATTTTTACTGTTTAGTATTTTTGAAAGTTAATTAATATTTTTAACAATCTGGCTTTGAACAATGTAAATCTTTTTTGGGTGTTTAATGTTTTCTTAAATAACTTGAGTGTTAATGGGATTTGATTCTTAATACCAGATGCTAATGGAGAGCCAGAGTAAAGATGATATCCGGGACTGCACGATAAAGCTGGTTGTCATTTTCATTTTCATGTTCATTTTCAATTTCATTTAATCAAGTATATGAAAGGAATTTAAGAGCTAAGTTGGTGTGCAAGGGCAGAGAGTAAATCCTCAAAAGCATAGAGAGAAGGTGTACATTGGCTGTGGAGCTGGATTTGGAGGCGATCGGCCAATGGCAGCTCTTAAGTTGCTTCAGAGGGTCAAAGACCTTAACTATCTTGTACTTGAATGCCTAGCTGAACGTACTCTTGCCGATCGTTATCAAGCTATGTTGTCCGGTAGCAGTGGTTATGATTCAAGGAGTAAGTCCATTTTTAATAATGTAGCATTTCATTTTATTTATCAATTTACTTTATAATGTGTTTCTCATATTCATCATACCTTCTGTGATTGTTATTCCCCTCTGTAAAAAGCAGTGAAATGTGATCCCCATAAACCATTTAGATGAAACTGTACTATTCTTCAACAGTGTTTTTTGATTTTTTTCCCCATAGCTGTTGAAAGTTTAATTTAGTTCGATTGTACGTTTTTCTATTCGAACCAAAATTTGGACATTGCAATCCATGGTTAGGAGAGAGAATGATGAGAAGTCTCAGTGTGAGAGCAGAGCCACCGATTGCTTTGGTTGCGATGTGCCTGCATCTATTCCACACGAGTTTTTTGACTCCTAAAAATATAATAAATAAAGAAGCCAAATTTACTGCAATCTCTGTATACTTTTGCCTAACTATATCTTCTTTTTATACATTTGATGTTAAGTTGGTTTGCAAGAATGGAGTTATGAGCCTTTTTTTTAATTCTTGACTATTATTTTAATGATTGTGTAGTTTCAGAATGGATGAAATTGCTTCTTCCTTTGGCTGTGAAGAGAGATGTATGCATAATTACCAACATGGGTGCAAGTAAGATGTTGAAATCTGAATAATTTTTAAATGCTAATCTTGTTTAATTTCTGATGCTGGGTTATTTTTATTTTTTTTAATATACAGTGGACTCCCTTGGTGCTCAGCAAAAAGTTATAGAAATAGCAAGCTGCCTGGGGTTGAGTGTTTCTGTTGCAGTTGCTTATGAGGGTTCAAGTAAAGGAGCGGGTAAGTATTCTTCTTCTTTTTCAGAGGTTTGAGTGGATTATAAATCTGATAAGGATTAAATTTTCAAGAGTCGGTGTTGCATTGCCTCGCAAATTGTGGCTGAGCTAAGTATATAAGTACTTAAATACTAAAGGTTAAATTATTTGATAGGAAGAAAAAGTGAACTGAACTCATACTCAGATTTAGGATCCTCAACTCAGGACTCGTATTTCATGGAAGGTGTGGTTCTCTCGTGTTTATATTCGATCGATTTTTTGTTAGTCGAATCAAAGACAATGGTATTCATCTCCATCAAATTAGCAACCAATTAGGTTTTTTTTCCTAGTGTGCCTGTTGTGAAACTTGACTTTGGAAACTGTAAATTACCAAACCATAGTAGTTACGCACATAGCCATGCCCCTCGGTACATTCTGTTCTCTTTTTTGTTCCTCATTAGTATCTTGCATATAAAGGTGGAGCTCATCGTTGGTTTGATCAGTGAAAGGCAGTAGCACATATCTGGGAGCTGCTCCTATTGTTGAGTGTTTGGAAAAGTACCATCCAAATGTCATAATCACTTCACGAGTTGCAGATGCTGCCCTATTCTTGGCTCCAATGGTACAATATTTAATTTCTGCATGATCACGCACAAATGTTCAGACGCATTCATACTTTGTTCGTTTTTGCAATAAATTTTTGTTTCTAAAGGATACAAGGACACACAATCACGGGCACACACATTTTTTTAGTTTCTTGTAAAAAAATCATAATTGTATTCATGATTGGAGAGAAAATAATGAACTTATTGGTAGTCGAATTGGTAGTATAGTTTTATGCAATTGTGGATCACGTCATGATGCATCACTATCACAACACAACAACTATCTCCTTACTATAAGACCTTTCAAATTGTAAATCTCCTCAGACAATGACTCGAATGACAATGTGGCATATAATAGGTCTACGAACTCGGTTGGAACTGGGATGATTCAGCACCGCTAGCACAGGGATTACTGGCTGGTCATCTTCTGGAATGTGGTTGTCAACTCACAGGGGGATACTTTATGCATCCAGGTTCCGTTCCACCTCCCCCTCCCCTAAAACAAATACCATCTATGGAACATGGAACTCTTTGGTGTAGTTAAGCCATATGATTGGCTTAATATTTAATTTTTTTCCTTCTGCAGGAGACAAATATAGAAGCATGTCTCTCCAACAGCTTCTGGATATTTCACTTCCTTATGCTGAAATTAACATTGATGGAAGAGTTTTCGTAGCTAAGGCCGAAGAGACGGGAGGTCTTTTAAATTTCAGTACATGTGCTGAACAACTTCTGTATGAGGTTGGTGACCCTTCCGCTTATATCACCCCTGATATGTAAGTAAGTTATAGATGTTTTATAGGACTTCTTTTGATGGATTGGATCGGATATGAAGGCAAATTACCAATTTGACTGGCCTATGAATGCAGGTGGTTGACTTTCGCAATGTTTCATTCTGCTCTATTTCCAGCTCTAAGGTTTTTTGTTCTGGAGCAAAATCATCTGTTCAGATAGTGCCTGAGAAACTCTTACAGTTGGTTCCAAAGGTATTTCTATATTTACATTTTTTTGTCATGAATATGTAATAATTTGTTTGACCATGAGTGTTTAGGCTAGATTGTATGCATCTTGACCAATGCTATTGGACAGCTGCCTAACTATTCAACATTTGGTATTTAAAAATTTGTTGGATATTTAATATCCTACTAGGTGGATACATGGTTGGAATTCATGACCTCGTAAGTCTTTGAACTTACAGCTCGTCTCTTTAACTATTGGGCCATATGAATATATAACACTAACAGTTTAGCTTATGGTAAACAAGTCCATACGCTTTAATAGTCCACAATTGACAAACTAACTTGAAGATCAGGAGATTAACCTCTAGTTCAACCTTTAAGAATTAGTTTATTAAAGAGAAATTACCACTCTTAGCACTTTTTCTGCCTTATTTTCAAAAATAGCAAAAGTTTGATTTATTTTCAAAAGTTTGATTTATTTTCAAAAGTAGCACTTTTTGTTTTTTCTCTCTTCATTAAATTACTAAATTCATTTTCATTAATTTTTTTTCTCTTGTATTGTTGAATGATCATTATTTGTATTGTTTTTTATGTTTTTAATTGGGATGTTTTAAATTAAAATTCAATAATTTTTCAAGTTTTATTAGTTTTTATGATTTTGAAACTTTCATTGTTAGTGAAAGTGCTATTTCTGAAAATGCTGAAAATTTTTACTAATTTTTTTAAATTTACAATTAAAAAAAATGCCATTTTTTAAAATACCCCTGGTTTAAACTTAAGGATCAATAGGAAGAGACCTAGATAAGATTGTTAAAGAAATAAAAGTATATTAATGAAGATAGGCACAGCCACACGAGCATTAAAGTTTTAAAACTCTCCAACTTGGCATGGCAACCTAATTTCTAAGATAATTATTTGTTGATGACTAGCTGTAAAATGTTTACGGATTGTCTTTTTTCTAAAATCAAGGAACATGTTTTATTTGTCTTTTTCAGATAATTATTTGTGTTTTTCCTACAGGATTGTGGATGGAAAGGATGGGGAGAGATATCATATGGGGGACATGAATGTGCCTCGCGTGCTAAAGCTGCTGAATTTCTGGTAATTAAATGGATAGTCTCCATATTGCATCCTTGTCATTTTATATCTGGGACACTGATAAATTAGTTTCACTTTGATTTTTTTAAATGATTATTGGTGATATGTTACTAGTTATTATAAATATAACCAGATTATCATATTTTTCCTTTAACAGGTTAGGTCATGGATGGAAGAAGTATTGACTGGTGTGAATCAACGTATAATTTCTTACATATTTGGACTTGACAGCCTAAAGGCCACCACCAGCAGTAGCAGCAGTAGTGTTGAAGACATTCGGTTACGCATGGATGGTCTTTTTGAGCAGGAGGAGCACGCGCTCCAGTTCGTTAGAGAATTTACGGCTTTATACACTAATGGTCCAGCTGGGGGTGGTGGCATCAGGTTGATGCACATCCATAATTCTCCCTTTTTTTAATAACAATTATGTTTGGTTATCTTCATCATTGTGTTTCTTCTTTTCTCTAGAACTGCATTTTTACATTACATGGTTTATCCTATTTCAAATTGCAGCACTGGATGCAAGAAAGAAATTGTGCTTGGAAAACAACTGGTACATCTCTCCCCTCCTTCAGAAAGTACATATCTGGATTAATAGTACTTTAATTTATCCATCGAGTTCTTTCGTGAATTGGGTAACCTGTTGATTGGCGGTTTGAATGTTGTCATGATCTCATTGTCAGCTGTTTATTTATTTTTGTGACAATCATTTGAATCCAGCCCCTCCACTCTTTTAGTTCCATGGATGAGCATTCCCCATCCCTAATGTGTCGGTGTCTTTTCTACTTGATGTTTTTTTAATCAGTTTGTCAAAGTTTTATGTGAACTTAGTGACAAAAAGACTAGGAAATTTAAAAGCTTGTAATAATATTCAGTTTTAATCAGGTAGGGCGTGAACATATTTTCTGGCAAACTGGAGTGAAATGCACTCAAGCAGGGAAATTAGACATTCAACCAACGTATCTTCCAGATGATCTGGAAGAAACAAGTTCTAAGCCCCAATTAACAATACCTCGTCCAACAGCAGCTAATGCCGACAACACTTGTACAGACTTCTTCCCACCTGAAATTGATCAATCTCCTGTTCCATCTAACCAGAAGATTGCTCTTTATAATGTGGCCCATAGCAGGGTTGGAGACAAAGGGAATGACTTGAATTTTTCTGTCATTCCTCATTATCCTCCGGACATTGAGCGGTTGAAGATGATCATCACACCCGAATGGGTGAAAGGAGTTCTTTCGGTGCTCCTAAATCTGACTTCATTCCCTGATTTAGATGCCGTTGAGAATAGAGACAAGTGGGAAGATGAACATGTCAAGGTGGAAATCTATGAAGTTAATGGTATCCATTCTTTGAATGTCGTGGTTCGGAACATTCTTGATGGGGGTGTGAACTGCTCTCGGAGAATTGATCGGCACGGAAAGACCATATCAGATCTTGTCTTGAGCCAGCAAGTTGTTTTACCTCCATAATATAGCAGTTCAAGTACAAGAGTATTTCCAAAACTGTTGGTTTCTGATAGACTATGAAGTACCTTTTACTTTCTGTTTTTGGTTTATTACTTTACTTATTTCCCACTTCAAAACTTTAATTTGTGCTTTGGTGCTGTTTTACTCTGTGATCACATTTGTATTTTGAATGGTAAATCTGCTTTTACTTCCCTCGGTACGTAACTGTTGATTAACAAATTCTTTAATTCTTGATTTAACAATTCGGGAATTATCGTTTTCTATGTTATAAAGTTAAAACTATATGAATTTTTAATGCTGTTTCTGGTTTTGTTTTCGTAGGTGGTTGCTTTATTTCTCTTTATTGACTTTGTTCACAATAATTATATAATCTCGTAGCTGGGATAAAAAAAAATTATTGGTTAACGTCAATATCCTCTTTGAAATGAAATAAGTATAAAAAATTAATTAATTTATCAATTTTACTCTACTCTTTATTTCGATACCAACATACTATAACACGCCCCTTAAACTCATTCATAATTAATTATCGCATTGCTGTGGATAGATAATAGAATGAGGCTGGATGGGACTCCCCACTCATAAATTGTTTGGATCCGTATTTTTAGTGTGAGTCTCATTGTTCCGGTCCTCTCTAATAATGAGAAGAAAAATCTGTTAGAATATATTTTATTATATTAGTTCTCATGACATTTTAGTTCCCAATCTGTAAAAATTAATCATTATATATTTTTAGAAATATAATGATGAAATTATTAATGTTATTTTTTCCCATTAAAATTTTCATAATGAAAACATTATATGCATATACAATATGAATTACACGAATGGCATGAACAACTACAATCAAAATTCAAACGTGATTGTCATAAACATAATGCTTAATTACATAAATTAAAATATAACATATAGTTTTGTTTTTGAGATATCTATTTTAAGTTACTCCTTTCATCATATTATGTTCAAAGGAACGTAACTGCCAACCCGACAGAGAGACAGTTGGGGTTTCTCCCTCTCTCTCTCTCTCTCTGTGTGGTGAAATGGTCAAAAGAACCACCTTATTTCTCTCCAAGACGAAGGATTTTTGTCCGAAATTGGAGCTTCTCCAACTAGTGAAATCTGAGTTATCTCTGCCCCTAAATGACTTATCATAATCTGATATTATCTGATTCATGTATAAATTTGGTTTCATACACTCATATCCAAAGCCTTTCATTCTTTCTTTCCAAAAAAAAAAAAAAATTACACAAATCCTCTCTCCAACAATTTGGTATTCTGTTTTAATTATTATCATCGTCTTCGTTTTCCACTCCCTCCTATTTTTTGTATGGTTTTTGTGAGATCGAGATCGATATCAAAATCGAAACGAATTAAAAAAGAAAAAGGAATATAAGAATGGCATTCACAGGAACGTTGGATAAATGCAAGGCGTGTGATAAGACTGTTTATGTGGTTGATATGATGTCTCTTGAAGGAATTCCTTATCATAAATCTTGTTTCAAATGTTCCCATTGCAAAGGCACTCTTTCGGTACGTTCTCTTACTCTCCCTCCCTTTTATATTTTTGTTTGCTAATGGCTATATTAATCTCTGCATGGGAAGAGTATGATTTTTTTTCCCTCTTGGGAACACATGAGACCATATGTATCTTCATTTTGGAAGGGGCATGATGAAATTAAGTAATTAACTTTTTTATAGTGTGGCTTATGAGTTTACCAACGCCAAGTATTATAGAGTCGTATGGTTGTCCCGTGAGATTAGTCGAGATGCATGTAAGTTGGCCTGGATACTCACGGACCCGGTTTAAAAAAATTAATAATAATAATGTGGCTTTGGAGTTATATAAAATTATATATTTATCCATCAGATCAATATTTTTATCTTGGTAAATCTCAACTAAAAATTTTCGAAAAAAAATACATGAATCACTAAAAAAGAATGAGTGTGGTTTCAAAATTATTATTATTTTCTATAAATTGTATGTTAATTTTCATTCATTCATTTAGATTGGAAAAAAAATGAAGAAAAAAAATCAGGTGGACTTAAATGAAATTATATATTAATATGACAGATGAGCAGCTACTCGTGGATGGATGGTGTTCTTTTCTGCAAGCCTCATTTCGAGCAACTCTTCAAGGAATCTGGCAATTTCAGCAAGAATTTTCAAACTCGTAAAACACCATTTTCCATCTCTCCCTTTTTTTTTTGTCTATTTATTTTATTTTCTTACATTTTTCATCAAATTGTGACAGCCAAGTCTTCAGAGAAGCAAAATGATCTGGTATGGTTCTTTTCCTTTCATTTTCTATATGCTTATAATTCTCTTCAATGTATTTCCCTGGTTTCAAATCCATGTGTGACGGGTCGTATGTTTATCCCATGAGATTAGTCGAGCTGTCCACATAAGCTGGTCCGGACACTTACAGATAAAAAAAAAACTTAATGTTAGAATTTGTGCCTGTCTTTAAAGAAACTTCAACCTTTATGCTCTGCAATTGCTGCAACATAATTTAGAGTCCAAGTGTTTAGAAGTATTTTTTTAATGGTTATAAAAAACGCTTTATTTATTCAAAAACACTTGTAAACACTTTCAAAAACTATCTTAAACGGGCACTTAATTGCCATTACAAATTTGAACACCTTTTGGCAGACGAGGACTCCTAGCAAACTCTCCTCCATGTTCTGTGGAACTCAAGACAAATGTGCCGCCTGCTCGAAAACGGTTTATCCATTGGAGAAGGTATGTAATTTGTCGATTTATATTTATTCATAGTCCACGTGTTGAGTCTCGTCACGTGAGAATGAGTGTTGAGAATATATTAACGGATTACATTTGGCTATAATAGGATTTAAGAGTTTGTAGAAGTGTGCATCTTGTTTGTTGATTTAATGGATAGACAAATATATGGTTAAAAAAAAACTAAAATTAAAACTGTCTTTTATTTTCTTGCACTTTTTAAATAGGTTAGTCTGGAGGGAGAATGCTACCACAAGACATGTTTTAGATGTGCTCATGGTGGCTGCAATCTGACACATTCTTCCTATGCTGCTCTTGATGGAGTCCTCTATTGCAAGCACCATTTTGCTCAGCTCTTCATGGTCAAAGGCAATTACAGCCATGTCCTCCAAGCTGCTGCAAATAAGAAAAACGCCACGACACCGCCCGAACGAACAGAGCAAGACGCGGAGCCTCACCCTCAATCTGAGGAACAGAATCTAGAGCAATCTTAAAATGCACCTTCTGGCCTCCCTCCCTTTTCAGATTTTTTTAATTTATTTTCTGCTTGGAAAAAAAAAAAACAAATTGTTTGTGTTAAAGTCCATCTGTAACAAGTTCATGATCACTTTGAGATTGTAAGGTAATTAAATACATTTATATCAGCCAGATAAACAAAAGCAAAACTTTCAAAATTTGTACCATAGTTTCTGATAGTGAGGATGCTCACTGAGGAGATTTTCTTTTTTCTGTTAAATAATATTATGTTAGTCCTCATTTTGGCTGCAATTTTATTCCTTCACTTTCAAATGGAAAATTGATTATTTACCACTAAGCCCATAGTTTGATAGACGGATGAGTTTACAGAGTTTGTTAATGATGATAAGCTTATGTAAACCACCATCCGGAGTAGTAAAACCTATAGAGTCGAGGTTTAGGTTTCTACAACTCAAATCTCTTGTTGTCAAACTCCCAAGTCATATACCACCTAATTCTTAATAAAAACACATGATTTGATGGGTTGTCTTTAGACAACTATATTTAGAAAATAAAAACTTTTTAAAAAAAGAAAATTCTGACCTTTTTACATCATAATTTCATATATTACATACATTCATGTTATGTTTCAATCAATAATATAGATGTTGATTATTAAGAAGAAAAACAAATCATTTCTTTAATTACATTTTAAATTGAGTTTTAATGAAAATAAAATAGAAAACAAAAACAATTTATACCCCTAAACTTTACATAGTTTATAAATTTAATTCACGAACTATAAGTGATTCGATTTATATCCTCGTCGAAATAAAACTATCAAAATTCATTTAATAAATCATCAAGAGTAACAAAACTTCATCAACTTTTCTATAAAGGTTTATATTATATTATCTTCTCAATAAAATAAAATAAAAATGGCAATTAAGAGAGCTTAAATTTCATACATTCATTTAGATTTAAAATGGATGAGCAGCTACTCGTGGATGGACGGTGTTCTTTACTGCAAGCCTCATTTCGAACAACTCTAATTATTTAAGGTCTATTTTTTAACCTTCGTATTTTGATTATTTAACATAATATTTAATTTCATTTTAACCATTATTGTTAGTTTTTTTTAATATAAAATTAAACAAAAATTCTATATGCCGATGTTATGTTATTATAAATATATGACTTAAGATTGGTGTTAGATACGATATAAAAATTAAATGATAAAAATAAAAACAAGTATTTATTAAAACTTATAATTATTATTATGATTTTTTTTTACCAAGTGTTGGGGTGAGGATTGAACCACTCTTTTGATGGTGGATTATAATGGCTTAATCAATAAGTTATGTCCGGGTTAACCATTATTATAGAAGGTTAAAAGCTTACAATGATGAAAACTAAATTAAATGTGGATACACACTGATCAAATAGGCTTACAACCCGTCATTGGTACGAAATGTAAAGTTAGGAACGTATAATTACTATAACCTTTTTTTTAAGAATTTAAATGGTTTTTTTTGGTGTAACTCACGTGAAAGTGTTTCATCACCCACGTGAAAAGGTTATTTTTTTATTAAAAATAAATAAATCACATGCCTCAAGGTGCACACCATTCACTTTTATTGAAAATGTTTAGGTCAATTTGAGTTTACTTCAATTGATTAAACATCCAATTGAATATTCGAGTATTATCTTCCTCAAAATCGATGTCATCTATTATTTTAAAATTGTTGGGAATGAATACAATATAAATAAAATTAATTTACTCAAATTAAGTACCTTTGTATTTTAAAAACTGTGTACCACCTATATGATTATTTTTCCTTTATATTTTTTTTACTCAAATTTTACTCGATTTTTAAGTTTTAATGTGGTGAAACCTGAATGTGAGACTTGAGAGTATTGTATCACGTTTGTGAGTTAAAATAATGTCAAATAGGGATAGAGTCAAGAAATATATATATTTTGAAGATTCATAAAACTAGTTTTGAGAACTACAGAGGCAAAGTAGATAAATATATAATTATTTTATTGATTTTCGTACATATAAAAACTAAAATTTAACTTTTATATATTTATCTATCGATTTCCAACTCTTGACCGATCTAATTTTATTCTCGCCGCAAAGAAAACTCAAATTCACAATTTAAATTGTGATATGAGATGGAAAATATCAATATATTACAATTTTAGTCTAAACCTGATGGGCCACGTAAACTAATCATATCGATTGAACTAACCACAAATATGGCAACCAAGACATCAATCTACCATTTGATTTGTCTAATTTGCTTTTTTATCTCAATCAATTACTGGTTGATGGACGGAGTTACCCTTCGAAATACTTAAGAGAGAAAAAAACAATTTCTGTCAGTTGCGTTTCACGCGCGTCAAGTGCGAGTATCCAAGTCACTGCCCGCAAAGAATATCCGATTGCCCGCAGCGAATCAACGATAACCCATCGACCAGCGAAAGGCCATTTCAGTAAAATACCCGAGAAGGAGAGAAGAAAAAAAAACAACAACAAAGAACTGGTGGAGTTCTCAGAGACAAATTTTCATTTTCATTTTCCCACCATCCAAACAAGCCAATTTCAGCACATAATTTTCCTTTTTACCGCTTTCTTTTCAATCTTCTTCTTCTTCAGCAAAACTGTGTTATAATCTAAGCTTCGTCTTCTCCAACTCTCTCTGCCTCAAACTCTTTCACCATTGATTTCTCAGCCTTCAACATCGGTTAGTTTATTCACTGTCTGAAACTTAATCTAATCATTTCTTTACTCTTTGTTTAGGATTATATAAACACGAGATGAAACTTTTCAGCTTATTTGTGTATTTATGTTCATCGACGATTCGGTTTTTGTATAATTTTTTCCTCTGTCAGTTACGATTGGATTTGATTGCATTATCATTTACTCTTAAGGAATTTGTATCTAGAGCTTGATATTCATGCATTGATTAATTTGAATGCATAAATGACGGATGAGCAGAGTGATGATCATCATTTCTATAAGTTTACATGCATTTTTGTGGTTTTAGCCTAGGGTTGTCGGGGAGCTGGAACTTTGTTAGGAAGGCCTGATTAATGGTTTGTAACTGCATTTCATGAGCAGTAATTGATTTTTTTTGTTTCTCACCAGGTGTTTGACCGTATGTTGATGATGGCTGAATGATTGACAAGTTTTGTATGAGTTTGTGATTGAACGCGGGGTTTAGGGAGATTCCTATCATATTCTGGGAGTGGGAACTATGGATATATCGTGTAATGTTTGGAAGCAAAATGTGTTATGTTGTAGTGAAAGAACATATTGTAAAACATTGGATCAATTTGGTCCTAACAATGTGATTAGAAGTAGGATTATTGATGCCAAGTGGACTGGTGGTTCGAAAATAATTTTTAAAGTTCCCAAGAAGAGAAACAGAATTATTTCTTCAAGCACTTCTAATAATGTGAGTCTGGTCTGTGCCAGAAAGTTTGATTGTGGTCTGCAAATTTTTAGTCGTAATACATCATTAAGTTGCAATAATGAGATTATCGGTAGAAGGTCAAGGATGGTTCCCTCAGAGTGTCAAAGCAATGATTCATTAGCATTTATTGATGGAAATGGCAGAAATTTTGAATCTATAGACAATGGCGATGAAGGTTCCAGAGCAGGGCCTACTGATGATGCAGAGCCAGCTGGTTCCAGAGAAGCTGGTGGAGAAGCAGGAGCTGCATTATTGGATGCACCAACCGTGGATGAGCTTAGAGAATTGCTGCAAAAGGCCATGACAGAATTGGAAGTTGCAAGACTTAACAGTACCATGTTCGAAGAAAAGGCCCAGAAAATATCAGAAGCCGCAATTGCCTTGCAAGATGAAGCAACCCATGCTTGGAATGATGTGAACTTTACTCTTGATTCTGTTCAACAAATAGTGAACGAAGAAAATTCTGCCAAAGAAGCTGTTCAGAAAGCAACAATGGCTCTTTCATTAGCGGAGGCAAGGCTTCAGGTGGCAATAGAGTCATTGGAGGATGCAAAGGGAGGAAATGATTCTCTAGAAACTTCAATAGATAGTGAGGGGGAGCTTGATTGTAAGGAAGAGCAAGAAGTGGTGTTGGATGCTCAGGAGGACATCAAAGAATGCCGGACAAATTTGGAAAACTGTGATGCAGAACTGAAACGTGTACAGAGTAGAAAGGATGAGTTGCAGAAAGAAGTAGATAGGTTGAATGAGTTGGCGGAAAAAGCACAGATGAATGCCTTGAAAGCCGAGGAGGATGTAGCAAACATAATGCTTTTGGCCGAGCAAGCAGTTGCTTTTGAACTTGAAGCCGCCAAAAGGGTCAGTGATGCCCAAATAGCATTACAGAAAGTGGAGAAATCTTCATCGATTTCTGTCGTTGACACTTCGGAAACCATGCAGGGGTTGAATGTTGTTGAAGAAGTTCTAATTGAAGATGACAAGACAGTTTTTGGAGTTTCTGGTGATATTGCAGTTGAAATGGACAGAGATGTGCCATTAGATGGTGATTCTTTGTCTGTCAAATCTATATCAGGTAGCTTTTCAGATTCCGAAGACATGATTCAGCCTTATGACTTTAGCGATAGTGAGAATGGAAAATTGAGTTTAGACTCTACAAAGGAGGTTGAATCTGGAACAGACAAGTCTGTGATTTTAAGTCAAGCAAAAAAGCAGGAAGCACAGAAGGATTTGACTAGAGAAAGCACACCCTTGAATGCCCCCAAGGCGCTATTGAAAAAATCTTCGCGCTTTTTTTCAGCATCGTTCTTTTCTTTTGCAGTTGATGGGACTGAGTTCACTCCAGCATCAGTCTTCCAGGGTCTCATAGATTCCACAAAAAAACAATTGCCAAAGCTAGTTGTTGGGTTATTACTGTTAGGAACAGGGTATGGAGCACCATAATCTTTAAGATTTCTGCATTTGTTTCTTTTGTGAGAGTGAAATCTCACAAAGGTAGTTATTTCTTATGAATGATTTTTCTAACTGTCCAGTTTTCAAGCATCGTCTTAATAATGAGGTATTGCACCAGAATCCTTCTTTCCCAGGAATCTTAGAAATTAGAGAGTTTGCTTCTGGTTTATTGTATTTTCTTATAATAGCAGTATTTGACAACCCAACATAAATACTAAAATTGCTGCCACTACCCAACAATAAATAATAAGCATGGAAAGTAGCTGATTGTGTGGACAATTTTATGCCCTTTTTTGTGGTCATTTACCGAGAGATTGCCTCTTATGATCACTAGATGCTGAAACTCTTTGCAGGATCATCTTTGCTAGACGAGCTGAGAGGAATTCTCAGATGTTGCCGCAGCAAGATGTCATCACCACTAGCATTGACGAGGTTTCCCTGAGTACGAAGCCTTTAATTCAACAATTAAGGAAACTTCCTGAAAGAGTTAAAAAGTTAATTGCAATGCTCCCTCACCAAGAGGCATGTACTTGTATATCCCTTCCAGAGTTATGATTTTACTAGGAGTTTTTTACTGTCATCATCAATTGAAAATTTTCAGGTGAATGAAGAGGAGGCTTCACTCTTTGACGTGTTGTGGCTATTGCTTGCTAGTGTTATATTTGTGCCAACATTCCAGAAACTTCCTGGAGGTGGGACATTTTATACGTTTTTTAGGATTAGTCCTGATTCCCCAACCTGCCTGCCTTCCATTTTGTTTTTAAATGCCACAAGTCATCGTCGTGTTGATTGCTTCAGAGTTTGAATTGGTTTCATATATACCAATGTCACAACAAGGCTTCAACTTTTATTATCCAAGTAGTTATTTTTGACCTTACATTCCATCCATCTTTTGAGTGGTCTTCTATACTTACTTCATTTTAGCGTCTGGTGTTCCATTTGAAAAATGAAAATTCAAAGAAAGAGCTAGGTTTTGCAAATTTTAATCTTTTGTAACTGTGATGAAGCATAATCGTATAAAAATGTTACTGGCCCATTAGCAATCAAATGTGCAGGTACATTTGGGTTTGTTATCTGGAAGGTTTTGGACAGATATATCTGTATGAATGTGTCCATATTTTCATCCAATGACATTTTATCCAATGTGCGGTGTAGGCAGTCCGGTCCTTGGGTACTTGGCTGCTGGCATTTTGATTGGGCCTTACGGTCTCTCCATAATCCGTCATGTGCATGGAACGAAAGCAATTGCTGAATTTGGAGTTGTTTTCCTCCTCTTCAACATTGGCCTTGAGGTGATCCTTTTAATTGAGTTGCTTTTGTTTTTATTTCTTCACTATTATTTACCTGTATCACTCTTTCAGAATGTTGAACCGAAGTTTTCATTATTTCAGTTATCGGTTGAGAGGCTGAGTTCCATGAAGAAATATGTTTTTGGGTTAGGGTCTGCTCAGGTGATTGTGAAGTTCCATTCTTTACTGTTATGGGGCCATGCCTGCCTTGTTATATGCTCTATGTTTAAATCGTCTTTAAGTGACCTACCTTTGGTATTTAACTCACATCAGAACTGCAGGTTTTGGTTACAGCTGTGGTGGTTGGCTTGATTGCCCATTTTATCTGTGGGCAGCCTGGCCCAGCTGCAATTGTCATTGGAAATGGTTTGGCTTTGTCATCCACTGCTGTCGTCCTGCAGGTGTGATCATCATCAGTATTTATTGCCTTTTCTATGTAGTACTATGCCATTTGCACTTCATGTAGAACATGTTTTTTTTTCTTCATGGAAATGTAGAACACATGTTTATTCTCTGCAAACTGCAATACTGATTGAACCATACTTGGGTGGAGTTGTGCATGGAATTAATGCTCACTTTTTTTATCTGAATCTAATCTTCATGAGAAAATGTAGGGTCTCCCCTGCTTTCTTATTAGATTTTGTGGAAATTTTTTAGAATTTGAATTTTGGCTGCTGCTGGTAATTTCAACATCTTTATGTCTTATATTTAAAAGATAATGAAGGAATGAGCATTAACCAATTTTTGTTCTCCCAATATGATTGAATCTTCTCACTCACCGTTTGCTCTTAATCTGTTGAAGTATTTGAGTACCAAATTGTGGCAAGTAGTTGTTGACAGTTGTTAGTTATCTAATTTTTATGTTCTTGCGTGCTAAAAAAAGAGTCGAAGTAGTGTTATTATTATTATTATTATTGATGTTTTTTTTAATAGAAAGATGAAGTTTCATTGATTAAGGGAAAAAATTAAAAAAAGAGGATGAGGAATCCTCAAAGTAGAATAAACAAAATAAAAGCAAGACTAATTGGAAGGCTTTTGTGTAACCTCTTTTAGGCCTCTTTTTGGCTTTTTCATACATCAATGAAAAGCATTGTTTATTATCAAAAAAAAAAAAAAAAAAAAAAAAAAAGAGTTGAAGTATTGTGTTTTATTATTATTATTATTATTGATGTTTTTTTTAATAGAAAGATGAAGTTTCATTGATTAAGGGAAAAAATTAAAAAAAGAGGATGGGGAATCCTCAAAGTAGAATAAACAAAATAAAAGCAAGACTAATTGCATTTTTGATGTGATGTTAAAATTAAAAATAAAGATAATATTTCTCTCTGTCACATTATCTCATCATCCCTCTACATATCAGCTTCTTAATCAGAACCACGAATGATGTATGTAATTTATTTATTTTTTGGTGTTTTATATAGATCATATTTTTCTGTCTCATAATCCCCCTTTCCCTCTACATATCAGATTCTTAAACAGAATAACAATTGAACTGATGGATGTGATTCAATTAGACAGTCAAATCACTTGCTATCTCTAAGACGCTCAAGTTTTGTAGAAACCATTTAATTTCTTAGCTCTTTATTGACCAAAACCATCTCTTGGGGTCTCTTTGCAGGTGTTGCAAGAGCGAGGGGAGAGCACATCTCGGCATGGGCGTGCAACATTTTCTGTCTTACTATTCCAGGTATCTTTATTTTTTCAAGAGCTTTCAACATGCTTGCAGACCCTATGTATGCCACACTGGACGTTTTATATGGATAACCTAGTTAGTTGATTGAATAAGATCTTCATGCACACCTCTAATCAGGTTCTGCCTCTAGGTTTTAATGTAGTTCAAAGTTGTGATATTGTCGACCGCATGATACGCTGTTGCTATTTGCTTGATGTAGTTTGGACTTTCTAGCTATTATACCTTATTATCAAATAGCAATCCATGCTTCAGAGACTTAATGAAAATTTCTATCTTATATTTGTTTTGTTTCATATCATCAATGAAATTGTTTCATATTTAAAAAATTCGTTTTGTTTCTCATATAAAAAATCTTATCTTTTGCTTCTCATACTAAACTTTTTTGTAATTATGATCATCTTTTAATCAATGGCCAACTGGATGTTGTTTTTGTAATCTTGCTTCTTTTAATATAGAGTATCTTATCTTATGTTGTATTGACTGCCTATTTTTTAATTTTGATAATGCCATGCATAATCTGTAATTTTGGATGTCCTCTGCTCTTATTTTTAATCTCCTTTATTTTAAACTGGAAAAGTAAAGTTTATATGACAGCATTTTGTTTTTACTGTTGCTCTGGCTTCTAGTTAACTTTTTGTTTCTCCTCCTACCTCTTCAGGATTTGGCTGTTGTGGTTTTGCTGATTCTGATACCTCTAATTTCACCTAATTCATCAAAAGGAGGGGTAGCAACTTCTAATTCGATGTCTTGTCCCTTATATTTCCTTTTTAAATATGGTCACGACAATTTATTTGCATATTCTAGGCTAGGCCATTCATATGATGTGAGCTGTATTTTAATTTTATAATTTGGTCGCAAATAAACTTGTTACACAATGACATAGATACGGTATTTTACATTTCCAATGCTCTCCTTTTGTCATTCTTCCTAAGAGCTTAGTGGCTAGATATCATTTTCATTAGACATTACATTACCATGAAATACATTACCAAAGTAGTATAATAAATTACAAGGGTTTATTATGCTACTTTGGTAATTCTGTTCTTTATAGGATATTAGTGGTAATTTTGGTGGAGTAGACATGATGGTCAGTTATGATAAATATGAGAATTGGAGAATTAGAGAAGCTAGGTTTGTTAAGGAACCCCCCAAGTCGAACAGTGAGTGATTCAAGTGTGCAAAGTTCTCCATAAATGATTTAATATTAGGCACCTCTTTTCATTGTTAAAATAACTAGATTAAATTAAAATAACTCTAGGAGATTGTGGTATACAAAATTTATTGAGTGGTTAGGGTTCAAAACCTTCAAAGCTGGATGCGTTTCTTTTCTATAAAAGATGTCACAGGGTTAGTGGTAGTCCCAATTTCAAACCCTGCGAATGTAGGATTTATGGAAAAAAGAAGGAAAAACAATAATTTTTTTTTAATAATTTATTTTCTTAAATGAAAGATACAAGATGCTATTTATATCTTGTTTATTTAGCTTTATGAATATGTAATGACTTGTATTTGTATCCATCTGCTTCCATAGCACTTATTGCTACAGTATGGTAGTAGTTTTGGTTTTAAAATCGTTGGATGCTATTTCCTCTGGACCTGAATACATTACTTCTAAATGTTTGATAGTTAAACCTCTGAAAACATTTAAAAAAAATATATAATATCTATCCATCATATTCTCTTTCAGATTGGTTTTCAAGCCATTGCTGAAGCTCTTGGCCTGGCTGCTGTTAAGGCAATGGTTGCTATTTCTGCAATCATAGCTGGTGGGCGCTTGGTAGGTGATTCTGTTCTTTATAGGTGTCAATGTTAATCACAATTTAGTGTGATGTAATGCATATAAAGTTTTATACCGGCCAATTTTATTTTCAATATAGCGTTTTCATTTTACTCATCTGCTTCTATGATCTCAATAATGGTATAGCCTTTATGATTGTAGACTTTGTATGCTTGTGTGTAATTTATGTGGTATTTGTTATGTCATGTAGTTTTAGTATATTATATATATAGAGCATTTATAGCTGCTTTCTGTTTCAAAGAGATGTCTAATTTTTGCCCCCTATTAACCACTTTGAATCTTGCATGTGCCACTGTTTAATATGATCTTTGCTAGACTTTTATTGTTCCTTTAATGCCTGGTTGTTTTAATCAATATGTGATTTCAGTTCATGTGTGGATTCGTTCTTGAGAGAAGTGTGAACCCTAAAAGGTTGCTTCTTTGATTGGAAAACTTTTTTGTAACTTTCTTTGGAATGGGAAAGATGAAGGTAAAGCTATGCATTTGAATAAATAGTAAAATTGTTTCAAAGCCAAAGTTTTCGGTGGCTTGCGTATTGGGAACTTGGTTTAAAGAAATAAATCATTTTTAGGGAAACACCTTTGGAGTTTTCCTCGTGAATTTTGTTCTTTTGGTCATCCATTATAAAAAGTAAATATGGAATTTGTACTGCTTTAGGAAGTTGTTTGAGAATTCGATTTTGGGAAGGCATTTGGTTGGGATCTAATAAGTTTCCATTTCTTTTCCTCATCTCGTTTTGGTCTCTTCTAATACGAATGCATTGATTGCCTCTTTATTCAATGTTCATACTTACTTTTGGGATCTTAATTTTAGAAGAAACCTTAATGATGTGGAATTCTAACAATACCGAGATCTTCTATGTCTCATTTTTAGTGTCCTTCCAAATGATTCTATTGACAATAGAATTTGGGGAAAAAATAAATTCTTGTGATGGTTTTGCAAAGGAGACCATTTTGTGCCCTTTCTCTTTATTGGTGCTTTTTATGTAAAAGGAATCACGACTCTGTAGTCTGCCTTTCCTTTTCTATTTAGATATCTTGGTTGACTGAAGAGTGTATTATTTGAAATCTACTAGGCCTTCTGGGTTTGGTTTGGTTTGGGTTGGGTTGGTCATATTGGCCTCCCTCACCCCTCTCTTGCATCTCTTTTCAATACTTGGTTCTTACCTAAAAATCATTAATTTAATATTGGAAATGTTTGGAAACTTTCCCTCAGAATTCTTGGCATTTCAAGACTGGACAATATTTTTTGAAACCATGTGTTCCTATGTCAGATAATTATTGTAGCTAGAAAATTTGATTATTTTGTACCATCATGCCTTTGAAGAAAATGATTTTTAAAGCTTTTGTTAAAATCTAATATTGCAGAAAATTCTATTATTACTTGGACAGTTATCATCTAAGATACCAAAACTAGTATCTAGTGCTTTGTTTACTAATTTTTCATCATAATCACAGCTACTCCGACCAATCTATAAACAAATAGCTGAAAATCAAAATGCAGAAATATTCTCTGCCAACACACTTCTTGTCATTCTGGGAACAAGTCTACTTACAGCCAGGGTACGGCTCTGCACCTTTTAAAATTCTTGTTATAGTGACTTGTTGAAACAATATTTCATCTGCTTATCTTTGTTTGGTTCCTGCACATCTTCTGAGAACAGGCTGGACTATCAATGGCGTTGGGTGCCTTTCTAGCGGGTTTACTATTGGCAGAAACAGAATTCTCCCTACAGGTTGAGTCTGATATTGCTCCATATCGCGGCCTTCTATTGGGTCTCTTCTTCATGACGGTAGGTACTTTATGTTGGATTTTTTAAGACATTTATTTACATCCTTGGATTTTACCTTTGAAGTTGTGTCCTAAATGGCTAGCTAGTGAAAAGTAGTACATATAAAGAACACTTGATCTTGGTTGTGTTAGGTTTGTGGCGGCATGAGATTTGTTTTTTTTTTTTTAAAGAAAGAAGTATTTGATATGATCTAAGCTGATATTAGTATAAAAGTGGAAAAGTAACAATTCTACTAAGCATTCAAAGGCTTAGAACTCTCTCTTACAATATTCTAGAGACTACAATTTGATGCCTTGACCCCAATTACTTATTCTATTTATAACCACTTTTCCTAACAAACTCTCACACTATTTACTAATATGCTGTTTATTCCCATCCTAACATTTTTCTTCTTTATTGATGATAATTCATTTGGCTTCTTAGAAGAATGTCTTATCCTTCCTTCTTTTGCACTTTTTTCATTCAATGGAATTATTTCTTAAGAAATCGTCTCAAATGGCATATTTTTGCAAACTAATTATTGAAATGTTTGAATTTTTTAAAAATTATCCAAATATCATAATTATAGTTCAATATTATATTGAACTGTAGTTCAATGAACTATTTTGTTATTTTCAATGAATTTTTTTTTTTTTCTTTTTTAGTTCAATATTGTAGTGAAGTATAATTATGCTATTTGGATAATTTTTATTAGTTCTGAAATAGTATGTAAAAATATGCTATTTCAGTAATTGCCCCTTATTTCTTATATATAATGAAAAAACTTTAACGTAACTGTATTGTAATTCATTCACATCAAAAATTACTTAGAAGCCTTTATGTTGACTAATTTTTATATTTATTTGGCTCTTTTAGACCTTCTAAATCAATAATTTCCTTAGTTATTCTGAGTATGAATAGCTGAATAATACACTAGTGATTTATTCTCCCAATCATGTTTGTGTTAAATAATTGATTTCTGTGTTGATACTTGATTGTACTCATAGCATTGCTCTTTTGGATATGCCCTCCTTAGTTACTGATTAACACTTATCCTGATTATTTGTGATTTTTCAGGTTGGGATGTCTATTGATCCAAAACTTCTTCTTTCAAACTTTCCAGTTATTATGGGTTCCTTGGCGCTTCTTATTGGTGGCAAGACTGTATTGGTTGCCTTGGTTGGTAGGCTTTTTGGTGTCTCAATTATATCTGCAATACGAGTTGGTCTGCTTCTTGCTCCTGGTGGAGAATTTGCCTTTGTGGCATTTGGTGAAGCTGTCAATCAGGTCATATTCCTATAACCCAAATCATTTGACTGTTGAATTATGGATTTAAATGCATAGCTTTATTATTATTATTGAACAGTTTTCCTGCTATCTTCTGAATTTTAAGAATTTTTTTTATTGCAAAACTAAAATTGCTAATTTCTACAGGGTATAATGCCTTCTCACCTATCCTCTTTATTGTTTCTTGTTGTGGGAATTTCAATGGCCCTTACACCGTGGCTAGCTGCCGGAGGCCAGTTAATTGCTTCTCGTTTTGAGCAGCATGATGTTCGGAGTTTATTACCTGTTGAGAGTGAGGTAAAATGCTAGCAAGAAACGTTATTTCCTTCAAAAGTTACGAGTCTTTGCAGTGGTTGATTTCACAGGCATGGTTAAATTATTCTTGTCGTATTCTTTAGTTACTAGATCAATTTGGTAATTTAAATCTGGATTTTACTAAATAGTCTATAATCATAAGATTGATTGACATGTATAAAAGTGATATGAATATGCTCTAATTCTGATTACAAAAAAGCTGATAAAAAAAATGTTCTAGTTGGGTTAGATATATTCACTTTGATATGATTATCATATTTAGACTTCAGAGGTTGATAAGATCAATTTCTGGTGATGGCCAAAGTATGTGGATGGGGGACTGTCTCAAGTTCTCCAATTTCTCTATTTTTCTTAATTAAAAATCGTGTGGTTTGTTAAGACTTCTAGATCAGATCACATCTCTTCTCCCCCTCCTGTTAATTTTGGGGGCTGAATATCTCATGTCCTTGAGGCTTGATCTAGACGTGTTGTTCCTTCTTTCAAAATTTATAAACATATATATAGATGTACATATATGTAACAACGATTTCATTTAAGAATAAGAATAAACAAAGGGCAATACCCTGAAACGCAGAGTCACAAAAAAAATTCTCCAATGGGAGGAATAAATGAGAGCACTCTGAATGGATGTATATAAACACCACACTAGTCTCCCAAACTTTATCCCCAGTTATATCATGATCTGAACAAATTATTCTGTTGCTCTCCAACCATACTGCCCAGATCATAGCTGTAAAAAAGCATTGAGCCACAAAACGAGATTTTTCTTCTTGAGACACCCTACGCATCCTTTATAGCATGAATCTACTGATGTAATCAGAAAAAGACCATATGAAAGCTGAAGGTGTTCAGCAACTTCCACCAAACCAATCGGGTATATGGGCAATCCTTGAGTATGTGATTTGCTTCTTCAGCTACTCCTTTTGGAACACACACTAAAGATAAACATCTATTTGGCAATATTATTCTAATTGTGATTTTTCTATTTCATACGATGCTTATCATTTGTGGGTGTAGTTTCATTTCTCCATAAGTAATCAGGTTATCTATTAATTGAGCTAGTAGAGTATCTATGGGAGAATATGTTGTATCTTATGAAACGTATTTTATTTTTATGATTTAATGACTTAGTGTGACCTACAAACTAAATGAGCTTTTTTTTGTGTGATTTCACCAGACTGATGATTTGCAAGATCACATAATTATTTGTGGATTTGGACGAGTTGGACAGGTCTGGTTCTTCTATACAGTTTTCGTTAAATAAAATAACATTGCTCTGATTTACTAAGTGATTTTAGTATATTATTATGAAAATCTACTGTGTTACTCCACATCTCTCTCTTTTTGCCACCCTCAGATAATTGCCCAGCTTCTGTCAGAGCGACTGATACCTTTTGTTGCTCTTGATGTGAGGAGGTATATGGCACTGCTGAACAAGAACTAAGTTTGTGTGTTAATCTTATGTATATGCATGACATGCTTCCTTTTCGTAAAGAAATCTACCTACCACTGAAGTTTGTTCATATGATTTCATCCACCCACCATCAAATTGTGTATTCAAGCATATTTCAGATTATTTTATGGCCTCAGATCTTGAAATGCCGTTAATTCTAGTTTTTAATATATTGTCAAGACATGGTTGAACAGGTTGATCTTTGATATGCCATGAATTCTATTTTTTGATATATCCTCAAGAAATAGTTAATCAGGTTTCTATGAATAAATATAAAAAATTTCACCCAGTACTAGTTATCAATTTATAATCAGTATGATATTAACAGCTGTTTCACAAGTGAAGAGTAGATGACACTCTTAAGATCAGTTTAAAAAATTCCATCATAATCTTTGTTATATTATTTAGGGTAAAATACCATTTTGTCCTGAACTATTCGTTTCGTTTTGGTCCTTCATATTTTGTTTTTTCATCTAGGACATCACCGAAGGGCTTATATGGCATATAATTGATGATGTGACATTATATAAATATACAATGAGGTTAAAAGATGTAAAAAAACGAATATACAATGAGATTTAAGACTGGAATTAAAGAGATAAAGATGAGATTAACTTTCCTTTATATCCGTTTTTCCATGGTATTTAACCTCACGATATATTTCTATAATGTCACATCATCAATTACTTGCCACATAAGCCCACCATTAGTGTTTTAGACAGGGGAAAAAATCTGAAGGACCAAAACGAAGAAACGGAAAGTTCAGGGACAAAAATGATAACTTTTGAAAGTTCAGGGACGAAAATGAAACTAGAGTGAAAGTTCAGGGACCAAAATGGTATTTTACCCTATTATTTATTTTGAGATCAAGTTTAAAGGGGAGGTTTATGTGCTCTGTTCTTTCAGTGATAGAGTGGCAGTTGGACGTGCCCTAGACCTTCCCGTGTATTTTGGAGATGCTGGAAGCCGAGAGGTGAGGAATTTCATTTGAAAATGTATGCTTATGGATTTCTTTATGTATCTACATGTTTTATGTTGGGTAACTAGGTTCTTCATAAAATTGGTGCTGAAAGGGCATGTGCTGCAGCAATAACTCTGGATACACCAGGTGCAAATTATAGAACTGTTTGGGCTCTTAGCAAGTATTTCCCTAATGTTAAGACTTTTGTTCGAGCTCACGATGTTGATCACGGCCTTAATTTGGAGAAGGCTGGGGCTACTGCGGTATATCTTCTGAACTTTTAATGAAGTGATGCTGAATCTTAAAATTTTGATGATATGTTGCTTTCCATAATTTTCGCTTTATATACTTGAGAATGACTTAAATTGAAGGAAAATAAGTGGTTTATTTTATGTTGCAAATTAAGTGGCATCTTTGTCTACACTGAAACACTTGCAGGTAGTTCCAGAGACATTGGAACCAAGTTTACAGTTGGCTGCTGCGGTTCTTGCTCAGGTAATTTCGTCATTATAGTCAACTTTCACTTGTGAAAACCAAATTAATGAAGTTTTTGTACTGTCGCATAAATGCAGTCATGCAAATGGTACTTTGAAGAGATTAAATATATTGTTCATGTTTTCCTCTTTGCAACACTATTGAATCAGTAATGCTTTGATTTTCCCGGTCTTAAACTTTATACTATAACGGGATTTATTTTGTAAAAATATATCTTTTGTATTCTTCGTGTTTTCTCGATCTTAAAGTCTTCTCTTTCCCACTTAAGGCTAAACTACCCACATCAGAGATTGCTGCAACAATCAACGAGTTTAGGTCCCGACATTTATCTGAGCTCACTGAGGTATTTTATCCGTCATATTGATACACAAATGTATTGTTTATGCACATGCTGAACTAAGACCATAGATGCTTAGTAAGATATGATGGATGGGAATTCAGCTTACAATTGTATTCGGAATGTGCAGCTATGTGAAGCCTCCGGAAGTTCACTCGGGTATGGGTTTTCTCGAATTATGAGTAAACCGAAAACTCAAAGTCAAACTCAAACTTTGGATTCTTCAGATGAGAACCAAGTCAGTGAAGGAACACTGGCTATTTGACACCAATATACAGAAGGAAGGGTAGGGAAAGTGTTTCAAATGTGGACTAACAGTTTCACATTCTTAAAGATGTACAGAAGCATATATTGTTGAAAAGAAACCACCAATAGTCAAACATTATTGTTTTTTTTTTTTTTTTTGGCCGTATAATTTTTGTTTAATTTCTTGAATGAAGATGTTGATGCTGCTTCCTCTAACTGATGTTATGGACTTGTTCGTAGAGGAACTTTTTAACCTCTGCAAGACCCATAGGAATGTTAGACCACATATTTGGATTAAGAAATAAGAAATAGCATTATATTTTTCTTTGTACAGGGTTTCATTCTGTGGACATTCGTGCCAGTTTGCCGCCTATACTTAATCAATTTACATTTCGCTTTCAGTTTCTTTTTAAATTAGTCTCACAAAAACATTTTTTTAAAACTGTTTTCTGTTGTTTTTATTTAATTATTGTATATGTTAATTTTAATTTTATCACATATAAATTAAATTATATTTAAAAATATATAAGAAAATTTTGTTGGGTAGTGGAATTTTCTATGATATTTATAATAGGGTTAATTTCATATTAGACCATAATAAATAGGTATAATAGCATTAATACTTATATGTTTTATAAATTAGCAAACTTACCCACTTTAACTCCACGCACCGTTTAAGGGAACAATGAAAAGACGTTTTCTGCCTTCTATTTATTATGGTTTACAACATTTTAGAAAAGGGCATGATGATAATTGTTCAAAAAGGAAAACATGGGATCACCGCCATTTATGGTGTTTTTTGGGCAAAATTGATATTAAAAAAACACAACCGGTATTAGTGAATAAATGTGGATATTCTTGATAATATTTTTTTATAATAAGTGAATCAATAAAACAAGTGATTATGTTTAATTTGAATAAGTGATATCCTACCTTGTAAGGTTTTTGAAGTCAAGTTCAAGGATGGCCAATGGGATGGGGGCAAGACGGGGTTACTCAGGACACAATTCCATAGAGACTTTATACTAATAATTAGTAAATTATTAATTTTATGGGATCATCTGTCAAATTAAAATATAGAGGTCTATTGTTCAAATTAAAAGTTTGAAAGTGAAATTACTACCCCTACTCTATTGTTCAGGGATAATTTATGCATTTCTTCCTAAAATGATTATGGTAGATTAGAAAATTATCCATTAAACTACAAGGCATTTGCAATAAAAACCTTTTGTTTAATGTTTTAAAATTATTGCATATCAGTGATTCCGTTCATGTGTATAAAAAAGTTATACAATCCACCTATAGAATTGAATTGAGTTTGCGTTAATTTAATAGAAATTAATATAACTCTTAAAAAAGTTAACAAATTAATGATTGATATGGCGTTAAAATAATATTAAAAATTTAAGAATATGAGCAATAAAATTAAAAAATTTAAGATTACATTATAAATCAGTGGAGAGGAAAATTTTATACTTAACCCAAATATTTATGAAGAAAAGGCATAAAATCTAATTAGAGGGTTTTTCATAAATAGAATTTTAAGAAGAATTGATATTTTCAAAAATAGTTTAATTTTTTTAAAAAATAGTATTTCTTATCCGGATGAAATCTTGAAAAATATATATTTGTAATAGAAAATGCAAATTTCCCAATTAAAGAAAGGGCTAATAACACTAATATTCATATTAGCAACCTTAATTACAAAAAAATCTGATGGTAAGAATTAATTACATAAATGGACGCCTGCCACCTGCCGGAGGAAAAAGAATACGGAAATACCCTTCCACGTGTGAAGAAAAATACGAATAGAGAATTAAATAACAAATCCCACGATTTTAGGTCATTAATTACGGAATTTAAAGAATCCCACGATTTTTGGGAAAACGATTCGTGGGAAATTCAAATTCGTAAAATATTTCAAATCAATCAGATTGAAATCGAAAAAGAGGGAAACAGTAGAGAAAGCGATAGATTTGCGTGAAAAATGAGAACGAAGAAGCAGATCTTAGAGGCAAGAGGGAAATTGATGGAAGAATTTGAAGAACATGAAGAAACCAATGGAAGAAATAAACAGACAATAGAGGAACAACATGCAAAGGTATGAACTTAAGATTATGGTTTAAAAAAAATATATATGTATATATGTTAATCGAATCTGTTAAACAAAATAAACAGGAACCAAGTGAAGAGAAGAGTACTGATCAACATGCAAAGGTATGTAATACATCCAAAAGATTTTTAAAACTGAATCATCCAAATTTTTCCTAAAACAGTTGTATAAAATCAAACAGGAACCAGACCCGATTGAAAATCAGGAAGAAGAAGAAGAAGGTTATACAGAAGAAGATTTTGATAGTGAACATGGAGATGAAATCGAGGATAGTAGCTTTGAAGAAGATGTAGATCTGGAAAAAGACGAAGATACAAAAGAAGTGCAAAAAGAAAATGTTGAATCTGCGTAAAAAAAGGGAAAAACATAGGGGGCAAAGAAGGGAAAGAATAAACTATGATGATGAAGAAGGTGAACATTGCAACCCCGAAAACAAACAACAAGGTAATTATTGATTTAAATTAAATATAATTACTTGAAAAAACATTGAACAAACTCCAATATTTTGTTCTGATTGCATCCTGGATTTGTTCTGAATAATGGATATGAACACGAATATTTCAAGTATAAAGGAATTTTGTATAATATTAAATGTTATGATCTGTTTAATTTTATACAATACTAACCAATTTTGACAAACACAGGCCATCACACCGAGCAAAATCACTAAGGCCCAGAATTAAATCAAGATCAACCAAAGATCCTTACACAGAGGAATTTGGTTTGAAGGAAAAGCCGATTACATTGACTGAAGAACTGAAAAGATCACACTAACATTCAACTTATTCACTCAGGAAGGAAATTATGATTCTATATGACATTTTTTTCATGATGTTTTGCTAATTATAAATTCATAATTTGACATGGATTATGTATTTTGATGTAATTTTCTTTTGAAACTTTATTTTTGGTGGGAATTTATATTTTGTCTTTGATATAGTCGCATATTTCCAAATTATGCTAATTATATGAATAGTATACATTAAGTAAACTAAGTGTTATCAAAGTAAAAACAATTTAAAAAATATCAAAATATAAAAATAGTTGAATAATAAACAACTGTTTAAATACAAAATAAGAGGAAAGAGAATTTGATAAAATACAATTATCTACTTCAATCTAAAAGTATAAAAATTGATATATAAGTTACAAAGTGAAAACTGTTTAATAATTATAAATAAAATAAAATGTTTAATAAATAACAAATGTTTTAAACATAAATAATATCAAAGTGATCCGAATTAAACATAAACATATTTGATAATATTAAATATTTAATAAAAACCAATATTTATAAATTCATAATCCGAATTCAAATAACAACAATTGCAAAATTGGTCCAAAATAACATAAAAACAATAAATAGTTTAGATAAATTATTAAGAGTTAAATTCAATCCTACGAACAAGGGCATTCCTACAAGACTTGTGGTTATGACCACTATCGCCACATCTGAAACATTTCTTGGAGTTTTAATCGAATTTCATCAATAGCAGAAACAATGGGCAATTCTCTAGCAAAAAGAAGGATCGAATTGTAGCTCTCACAGATGTTGTTAGTCATAACATTGTGTAAAACCCTGGTTGTAATATACGTACCCATATTAGAAAAAGAAAATGTGAAAGAAATCGAAAGAAGAAATGAAAATGAATGAACACGTAAACTTGGAAAACGAAAACGTAAAATAATAAACCCTAAAGCAGAAATCAAGCATGAAAAAAGGAGCAGAAATGATACGATATCAACAGATTTGGAAAGAATATGTGGAATAAATGAAAATTTGAAAATGAAATACCAAATCAGAAACGGTTAGGGAACAAAATCTCAAATCATTAATATGTGAATTAAATTAAAATATCTGGTTATTGTAAAAATTTATTAAAAATCGTTTTACAATAGTGAAAATAAAGAAAGAGAAAATAAGGGGTAAACATGGAATGAAAAAAAGAAAAACCACCAAAAGTAGCCTACAATGGATACTGACGTAATTAAAATCGAAACACCAATATTTTTGTAAATACATGCTCCGATTTGATTTAATGAGTAAATATTCCTTAAAGAAAAAATGTATTTATAAAATAAAATGTAGGAGAGGCCGGCATAGTCCCTTCCGGCAAAACCCTGAGACTCTGACCGACCAGTGAACTTTTTCTCTCTTCTTCGTTCTTGTTCGTTGCCGCTCTCTCCCCCTCGCAATACCACACTAAACCCTAATTTCTTCCAAAACGTACAGATTCTTCATTCGCCATTCTTTAATGGCGTCATCGATGATATTCACAGATTGTTCTTCCTCCTCTACTTCCCGGCTCGTTCCTTGTTATCGAACCAGGTTCCGAAGCTACAACGGAGTCCTTTCCTCTTATCGCGTTTTGAGCATTTCGCGTCCTACATATTCTAGAACCATCGTTTCTCGCTCTTCGACTTCAACTTTGCCCGTCATCACTGGTACGAGTTTCACTCTCTCTATGGTTTGTTGATGAAAAGCTTTACTTGTTGATCAGGAATTTTTTATTGATTTAGAGCTTCATTTTAGTATTTGAATTCGTTTTTTCCTTTTCTTTTTCATCTCTTTATGCTGATCGATAATACGAAGAGTTAAGAGTCAGTGGAATTTCTGGAATGTTTTGCTTTGATTTTGTGGTATTAGTTTGCGGTATTGTTCTTGTTTTTAGATTAACTGATGCGGAAATGGTTTTGACTTATAATGTATGAATTAGTTTGGATGCGTAAAAATATAGAATAATTCGATGAATTTTGCTTGATTGAGGCAATGGGAGAGAGAGTCTTTTTTCAGTTTTATGAAAAATTATTTTGGGCGTTCTTCTTTTTCAGCTTCAATTTCTACTGAGGCATCGGCAGAAGTGATTGATGGAAAATTGGTTGCGAAGCAGATCAGAGAGGAGATTGCTACTGAAGTTTCCAGGATGAAGGATGCTGTTGGTGTTGTTCCTGGCTTAGCCGTGATACTTGTTGGAAACAGGAAGGATTCCGCAACGTATGTCCGAAACAAGAAAAAAGCTTGCGAGTCAGTGGGCATTAAATCTTTTGAAGTAAATTTACCTGAGGATTGTACAGAGCAAGAAGTACTTGAGTATATATCGGGCTACAACAATGATCCTTCCGTTCATGGAATCCTTGTTCAGCTACCTTTACCTAATGTATGTGTTTTATCTTAAACTACATTTCTATTGTCAAATAATTAAGTTGTGACTAGTTGCTGTATTATCTCAATGTACTAATAAGTAGACCAATGAAAATTATTTGATTTTGATTATTTTGTTTATATGTTTTCAGAAATTAATTGTGGTTTATCTTTCATATGTGTTTGTCTTAATTTATTACATAAGAATTTTTATATCATTAACAATTCTTAGTTATATTTTTGTTTTCGGGTTCTTTTTTCTCCTCCTCTTTCTTCTTTCACCATAGTTCTCTTTTGTCTGACTTTAATTTTTGAAGGCTATTAGAATTACTGTGCAAGAATTTTCAGGTTCAAAGATTATACGCTAACTGACCTTGAACTCTTCTTCTGTTTTCCAGCATATGAATGAGCAAAATATACTAAACTCTGTTAGCATTGAGAAGGATGTAGATGGATTTCACCCTCTGAACATTGGTCGTCTTGCGATGAGAGGCAGGGAACCATTGTTTGTTCCGTGTACACCAAAAGGATGCATTGAATTGTTGCATAGATATAACATCAGCATTAAAGGAAAGAGGGCCGTTGTAATTGGTCGGAGCAATATTGTAGGAATGCCTGCTGCTCTTTTACTTCAAGTGAGATTTCATTTGCAAACCTATTCTATTCACTGTGCCATTCTTTCTACTTTCAATTTTGATTTAAAAAATCTACATTTTATTGATTTTAGATTCTTTTAATAACATCATGCATTATATCGTGTAGAGGGAAGATGCAACTGTTAGCATAGTTCATTCCAGGACCAAGAACCCCGAAGAGCTTACAAGACAAGCAGATATTATTATCTCAGCAACTGGCCAAGCTAATATGGTCAAGGGCAGTTGGATAAAACCCGGTGCAGTTGTAATTGATGTTGGGATCAATCCGGTAGAGGTGAGCAAATCATTTTTTTAGTCACTTATACTAATCATTCTCTCTTTGCTCCACGCATGTGTGTATATTCACTTGGCTTAAGTGAAAATCTCTTTGAGTGCCATTTGAAACGAATGGCTTATACATTTTCCAAGGTTTCACACCCAATTCTTGTTTGTGCATTGAACAGGATGCAAATAGTCCCCGTGGATACCGGCTAGTCGGAGATGTCTGTTATGAGGAGGCAAGCAAGATTGCTTCAGCTATTACTCCAGTACCTGGGGGAGTGGGTCCAATGACAATAGCGATGCTTCTGTCTAACACACTCAAGGCAGCAAAAAGAACACACAACTTTGAGTAAGTTTTATAGAAGTTTATGATTTAATGGAAAGCTTTGATTTTGAAAGGATTGAGTTGTTATAGAACCCCACTTGAATATCAGTTCAAGACATTTTTAACTTATACCTTTAGGATGAATGACTTGATAGGCTTTGTCCTCCTCTGTGACAAAGGGAGTGGTGCCCTGCCACCTCGTGTTTCTTGCATCTTTTTTTTTTAATGTTTAATTTAATAATCTCAGGGGAGCGTTTGGCTTAGGCAGTTGCTTATTATTGTTTTAAAAGAAGTTCTCCGAGTCTTGTTCAAATTGATGAAATGGAAATAAATAGTAACAATATATTGGTGTGACAAAAAAGCCGTTGCAATTTATTTTTATTTTTATTTTTAAAAGTTAGGTCTGTCTTGCTGACTGCTGAGAATGCTCGGGATTTTTTGTTTATATAAGGAATATCGATATTTTTTTGTTTTCGAACATCCCCTCTCAATTTGATGTAATATTTTTTAAAAAAAATGTTACATAGTACTAAAAAAATTTCATTTTGAGATGATGACTTTTTCTGTAAATTTGTGGATAATGATTTTTCCACTATAATTTGAAGATTATGAAATGAGTTTTAAAATTTATTATATCATAGAAAATTTGTGATGTGAAGTATTTTTTTTATTGTATTTTAAAAGAACAACATTTTTATAAAAAAAATAATATAAATCTAAAGCAAATTAGGAATATAATTTTGTTTCCACGTATTTCACTCCCAAAATCAACAAAATTTCATTCCCTATTTTCAGGGATGAGTTGCCCAATAAAAGCTTAAGCAAATACGCATTTCAAATTTTTTGTTATTTTTAATAATATTGGAACGCATGACATGTCTCGATTTCGTTAAAACTAACGGAGAGAAAGATGTGATTTATAATTTTACTAAAATACAAAGATGTTTAGAAAAACTAAAGTGGAGGAATATGACTTAGCAATTGCATTTAACTCAACTATCTATACCACAGACAATAAGAATTATAACATTATTATAATTGATCCCTTATGCATCTTCAGATTGTATTTGAACGAATATAATGAAGTATTATAATAGCAACCTCTAGAGAACACTGAGATCAAGTTGGAAATACCCAATTCATGAAACTCGATCTTGATCATGAATTATCTTATGACTCATCAATCAGATAGATTAATTTTTTGAAATAACGGTTCAAGAAACAAGTGATCTCTTTTCTCCCTACCAGGGGATCCCCAGACATATTCCTCTCCTTACACCAACTAATTCCATTCTTGAATCTCGTTCATGAACTCAAATGTAATTAGATCATTCCATTATCGGAGAGATTTATAAGAGCTTCAAAATGATCTATTCCTGACTTATTTTTTTGAGTCGTACTCCTCAAAATGGACACCTGAAACAGAATAAAAGGAAAGGAAATCAGCTTGAGTAAAAAATTGAGTTTCAAACAATTAATCAAAGCGTACAGTGAGAAGAAGAAGCATGTGTTCAAACATGCATGAACTAATCTCAGTTCTGCCTAGGCCCCAAGCTACCTATGGCAGGAATTTAAGGGTAGCTTGTACTTGAAAATTTAAAGAATTGTAATCCCAAATCCACATAAGATTATTGACGGTAATGTAAATAAACAAAATAATATTAAGACACACATGCACCTTTTTACTCCTTTTTTCCAAAGTTAATAAACGGTATTCTACACAAAAGTCATTGGGTAATATATATATATATAATTCCCGCAATAGAGGTATAGGGGCACCACTCCACTCTCTTTTATAATTATAGCACTTCAATATATTGAATGAAAATTTTATGAACAATAAATGACTGAATTCAGAAAGAATTTTTAATACCTTCGGTCGTTCCATAGAGCTTGCAAAGTAACCGATTCCAAATGAATGAGAAGAGTAAGCAGCAGCAATCTCCACAGCTTTCAACTTAGGTGGATCTCCTGGGGCCTAGTAGTAGCAATAATTAGATGCATAATTATTTTATGAAAAAAAAAAGAGTTCAGTCGGTAGGTCACCAATTTAGGAGCATCAGCCTGGACAAGAAGAATCCCAGCACTTTTATCAGAAGAGTGTTGACTGCTTTCCTGAATAAAATTGCGTAGAACTTTCATGCATGCAGAGGCAGGACCAGCATGTGATCTAAGTATCATACATAACAACGTCAAACAAAAGCGACAGATGAATTTACATTGTTATCTAACAAGTAAGCACATATTCCTTGTCTTGCGAACAAGAACGCTCTTATCAACAATAAAAGCTATTCCTACCGGTAACATGTATCTATCCATCTATCTCATCAGGCAATACTATCACAGACCAAATTTGAATATTCTTGTGATATTAACTGCTTAATTGATTGAAAGCAGTTGACACAATTACTTGGGACTATTTACCAGAAATTTAAACACTTAACATTCATTTTATCTTAGCATTAAAACTTCAAAGGGAAAAAATCAAAATTTAATAACCATGGAAGATGGATCAAACTTACAGTGATAATGATACACAACATTCCCTCGCAGCAAATCCTTTCATTAAATTTTCTCCTGCACCAGAGACACAACCCCCAACCATGAAGGGAGCCCCAAATGGACCTTTTGAGGAAGCCCAACAACCCGAACCATACATTCCTGCTAATCCCACACGTCCACTGACCTGAAAATTGAAATATGTTAGAACCATTATGAACTAATCATGCATTCTACTTCTACCTTGTGTAAGTACCAGAGAGGATAAGAGATCAACCACCTTCATTGCGATACCACCACTTGAAGCCCCAGATGCAACGTGCCCTTCAGTGTCCACACATATAGCGCCAACAGTGTCCATAGTGGAATCCTCTGTATTGCCTAATAATATTAATAATTGGTCTGATTGGACTTCTAACTTTGCACATACATATGCACTTAAATAAAACAAGACTGAATTTTTTTCAAGAAAGGGTGGGATGAGACGTATAAAATATGATAAATTATTTGGCCGACAAATATAAAATAGAGAAGACACACCTGCTGTGTCTTGAGGACTACAAGACTGTCTCACGTGGGAAATTTTTTTCTCTTCTTTTGCACGTTCAATCATTGACTTGTATCTTTTCCATTGAACTTTTGCCCTTTCTGTCACCAACCACTATTTGCAAAGGCAAATGTCAGTTGAGCCATATGACAAGGTAAGATATTGACAATACAAACCAAAGAGTGCAAGAGAATGTTAATATAAATTACTGAAGAAATTGCTTAGTTAATTATATGACCTCATCAACCTCTGCAGTAGTTTCTGGAATACAAATGCCTTTTGACTTCGCCCATGAGCGAGCACCCTCACCAACCAAGAAGCTGCACAAGGCAAAACCTTCCTAGTGATTAGATTTTATAAATTAGAAAACAAAAGAATGAAATGAAATTTTAATTCGTGTATATTCTGTAATCTACATTCAAGAGCAAAACCACATCAAATCACAATATAAACAAAACATTTTCTACAACTAGTAAAATTTAAAGTTAGAAGAAAATTTATCTAATTAATCAAATGCTTGAAGCTGAACAATAATCAAAGCGGAAATCAGTTCAAATTTTTGGGGCAATGGTGTCAATTGCAACAATATAAAAAACTAGAAACAAACCCGCATGACAAACAAAATCCTGATATCAGAAAATTGCTAGAATCCTACTCAGTTATTGTAATGAAAAATAATGGAACAACAATATCCTGGTAATAATTACATGGGAGGTAAAAGGCCTAGCAAAGATGATCCCAGCATTTGCTCCTTTGCTAGTAAAGCAGCAATTTCGATAGCATTTTGGACACCTGATCTACAACACATAAAACAGTATTCAATTAAACTAAGAGAATAGTAGAGCATTCATGAAACATTCAAACATGTACAATGAAGATGCAGTCATGTATAATCTAAGAAGATTAAAATAACCAGAAGTCAATGTTGTTAGCTGTAACTGATAACCAATAGTTTGATCATTAGAGAATTTAACAATTTAACAACTAATATAAGTAGTACAATCTAAACATTAAACCTGGCACTGCACCAACAGCTCCAAAAGCACCGGAATCGCCATCCATGATACTGGCATCACATTCTACATGCCCATCTTCAGTCAAATTAGATCCTCGCCCAGCATTTGTTACCGGATCGTCCTACAACAAATTATCTTTTTCAATATGGGGGTTATACACTATCAGCACATTATTAATAGAAAACATATAATAGCATTCTTCCAGGAGCCCCAAACCCGTTTCGAAGCAAAACGCTTCTTAGATTCAACTGAAATAAAAGAAACTGCTACCACGAAATGGCACATTCACAGTAAGAGTAGTAGTCTGGTATAAACACTTCAACTCACTGATGGTCATCTGATTCCAGTGATCCAACTATTCTAGAACATCTATTTGTTATAATCTGACGGACGATTTCTTAATTTCAAGAACATGCAAAATAGTTTTTCTTGTGTTGCAAACCATGAATTACCGCCAGTAAAAGTACTCTACTACACGATTCGGATTTCGAAAACAAAAAAAGAAGAAATATAACATAAAAGATAAAATCACCTCTAAAACTTGAATAGCAGCAGAAACAGCATCTACACATCCGCCAGAGCCCTAAACAAATCAAAAGTCATCTAAAAGAGCATCCTCGTGAATCTCAAGAACTCCTCCCAACTTTTCCAGAACTCAACACATTCAATAAAATAATAAAAAGAAAATGCTATCAGCAATGGAAAATGAATCTTTGCATGATTACCACATCAAATTGCAGCTACTCTCACTACAATTTCCAATAAATTTTTTGAATTCAAGAGAAATTTCAAAATGCATGAAGAAAGATTAGATTGGAAAGGAGACCTTTTGGAGAACTGAAGCGGCAGCTAAACAAGCGCGTTTCATGGCGGACCTTAGGGCTTTCTCGTTGGAAGGAGAGTGGAATCCGGCGCCGACATGAACTGCGACGAAGAATCTATGGCTTTGATCTCGGGCTTCGCCGTCGGCCGCCATCTCCAAAGAGCAAAAGAGTGAGAAGAAAATGGCGGGCGGGCAGGGGAGAATTGAGTACCGGCAATACAAGACGATAGAACAAACACTCGCTTATTTTTTGAAATTTGGGTAAATTGACCTCTAAAATTCATAACTAATGTTTAAGACCTTCATTTTCATATTAACCTTTTTTTGATCGTTTGATGATGTCACTTTGGGGTGAAATATCAAAAATACTCTTGTCTTCTCCAAATCTCCAACTCTCCACTCAACTTCTCTCTTCTCCATTGAAACTAACTAAATCCTCTCATCTCACCTCTCTTCCTTCAATCTCTAATGGCGGCATTAACGACGGAATACGGCGAAAACTACACGACGACCTTAAACATATATATCTAAAATTCAACCCTCTCACTTTGGAATTTTATTTTCTCACTCTCTAAAACTCTCAACTCTCTCAATCATTCTTCTTCTCAATCTCTCCATTAAGCATTTGATAAGTGTTCAACCATCAACTCTCTTTTTAATCTCTCCATCATAAGTCTTTGATCACTACTTTCAAACAATTTTTTTGAAAAAAAAAAATTTCCAGGTTGCTCCGGAATTTGACAATTTTCACCGGAATCCGGAGGACACCTCCGGAATTCGAAAAAAAAAATTATTATAAGGAATGATAGTTATTGTGATTTAATTGGCTTTACTAATTCATAAATTGATTTTCATTTTAAATAATATTAATAAATTGATTTAAACTAAGGGAATTTTTTTTATTTTAAAAAAATTAATTTGGGGGGCCACACACCCCCCCTCTGGTTACAAATCCGGCACTCCGAATTTGACAAGCCCCCCAAATTATTATTATTATTATTTTTTCTTTCGGATTCCGGTGAATTTTTTTTTTTTTTTTTTTTATGGATAGGGTGTTGAGGTTTTGGGATTGATAAAAAATACAAATGAAAAATCTCAAAAACCCAAAGTCATGCATACACAAATCGAGAGATAAGAGGTTTTTCAAACTTTTTTCACCATCAACCGCCTCTCTTCGTCGCCGCCGTGAGTGAGAGAGATAGTATTTAAAAGATTAGAAAATAGTTTCATGGAAGAAGAGAAGAAAAAAGTTTCATGAAAGTAGAGAAGAAAAAGGTTTAATGGAAGAAGAGAATAAAAGAGTTTTTATAGACATTTCACACTAAAATGACATCATCATAAAGTCAAAAAAGTTTAAAATAAGAATGGAGGTCAATAAACCTTAATTGACAATTTTGGAGGTCAATTTACCCAAATTTCCCTTATTTTTAACCTTCATTTTCTAAATTTTTACATTTCAAATTTTATCCTTAATATTGGGAAAAATATACTTAAGTCTCTCCCATTTTAATTAAATTAAATTTTAATATTTAATGTTGTAGTTTTAATTTTAAAAAAATGGACGTGGTATATATTTTACTGACTAAACCTAGAAATTGAACACTCAAGTACTAATAAAAATATTTTAGTGATTTAAATAATGATTGGCAATAGTCATATAAGATGTGATCTATAATTTATTATATATTTTAAACGAAAAAAAATAGTAAGTAGCCTTTTTTTTTTTTCAATTTTATCTTGAAAAATATTAAAAATTGATTTGTTTTCAAAAATAAAACTTTTTTGTTTATATTAATTAATAAACTTTTTTCGTTCAATTAATCAATTTTTTTTATTTTTTTTTTATATATTATTGAATGATCAATTGTTGTTTTTTATGTTTTAAATTTAAATTCAGTAATTTTTTAAGTTTTCAAGTTTTGTTAGTTACGTAATTTCATTTAAAAACCCATTCTTCATATAATTAAGTTTAAAAAGAGTATTATTTTTTAAAATTCTAAAAAACCTTCATTACTTATAAAATTTATATTTTAAAAAATACCCCATGTTGGTGAGTTGGAAAATAATGAGATTGAACATTATGATTAGTCCTCAACTATATATCAAAATGTGCATCATATGATTGTGAACCATCTAACTAGTAAATAGTTGAATTCCATAGGAAGATGAAGAAATATTTATTTAGCTACCAAATTGAAAAAATATATATATTTTTTTATAGTAAGCATCTTTTGCACAAAAAGGAAATTCCCTCCTCTAGTGATTGGGAATTATAGCAGCAACAATGCTTTATTCCAGCTTCTCATCTCACTAACAGAAAAACTATGATACATTTTTTTTATAACACAAAAAAAAATTAATGACATAAACAATGTTTTTGAATCACTAAGCTGAAAACGATTATGAACTCACTCAACACTGAAAAAATGTATCAAAACAAGAATTCTCATATATCAGAAGATGCATTTTAAGATTGCTCTAGATTCTGATCCTCAGATTGAGGCTGAGCCTGAGCCTGAGCGTTTTCCTTGACGGGTTCGGGCAGTGGCGTAGCGTTTTTCTTGTTTGCGGCTGCTTCGAGGACATGGTTGTAGTTGCCTTTAACCATGAAGAGCTGAGCAAAATGGTGCTTACAGTAGAGGACTCCATTAAGGGCAGCATAGGAAGAATGTGTCAGATTGCATCCACCATGAGCACATCTAAAGCATGTCTTGTGGTAGCATTCTCCCTCAAGATTTACCTGATTTAGATAGTCCAACAAAACAATAAATCAACAAAGTTTTAATATTTGATCCTTAAAAATCTTCTTTTGAGACCTTTTTTTCATGTTTTGCTCATGGTTGGTAATCAAGTTTTCTCTTGTTCTCTTATCATGACTGTAAAAATAGTCCAAATTGATTTTTTTTTTTTCAGTTTTCATTAGGAATATTGTGATTATGTAATGTTGACATGCAAACAAATCTCGCATCGATTAGAATCAGGGTTGATCATGGGTTTATAAGGAGCGGGCAACATCTCCATTTGTACGAGGTCTTATGGGTGAAACCAAAACTAAAGTTATACGACCTTAGGTCTAAAGTGAACAATATCGTACCTATTTGAAGATTATGGAAGATTTCTTCTTCTAACATGTAAGTATATGAACCCATGACTTAATCTAACAGCATCTAAAGCTAATTTAGCTCAACTCGCTCCTTCAACCTTAGATCTAAAACTAAACCTAGCTCAACTAGTTAAACATTAATATTTCAAGAAAAGAAAAAAAACAAGATCTAAAAATACAGACCTTCTCTAATGGATAGACTGTTTTCGAGCATCTGGCGCATTTGTCTTGAGTTCCACAGAACATGGAGGAGAGCTTACTGGGGGCCCTTGTCTGTCAAAAGGTTTTCAACAACATTGTAAGTAATTGGCAAGTAAATCACAGAAATTGTAAGAAAAATGTTTTATAGCTAACATATGAAGAACAAATTCTGATTTGAATTATAAGCAATGAAAAGAACAGGACCATACCAGATCATTATGCCTCTCTGAAGATTTGGCTGTTAAAATAACATAATTTCATCAAGAAACACAGAAAGAAAGAAATACATTTGGGAGAGATTTAAGTGGTATATATTTACAGTTTTGAAAATTCTTGCTGAAATTTCCAGATTCCTTGAAGAGTTGCTCAAAATGTGGCTTGCAATAGAGGACACCATCCATCCAGGAGTAGCTGCTCATCTGTCATATATATATATAGTTTCATTAAAATTCCCCTTGGTTTATTCGGGTTATCATTAGGACTGCAACTTTAACCGTAAAACCGACTGAAACCAAACCGAATCAGTAAAATAAACAGTTTCAGTTTTTGTCTTTTCAATTAAAAACCGAACCAAAATACTTTTTGAATTAAAATAATAGACTAAACTTTACCGAAACCAACCAAAACCTGTTTAGACCAATCCCTTGAACCAACCCCACGTTCAAGCCGAAACTCTTCCTCAACCATAATAAAATCGGTTTGGTTTGGGTAAAAAACGGGCGGAAACCAAACCGATTGCACCCCTAGTTACCTTCAAATACTTGAATAGAGTTATAGAGAGAGATTTACCGAAAGAGTGCCTTTGCAATGGCTACATTTGAAGCAAGATTTGTGGTAAGGACTTCCTTCAAGGGATAGCGAATCTACCACATAAACAGTCTTATCACAAGCCTTGCATTTATCCAATGTTCCTGTGAATGCCATTCTTATTCCTTCTCTTTTGTTCTCCTCTTTTTCGAGATACGCTCGATCCGAAACACGAGAAAAGACGCGAGAGGAGAAGGGAGGAAGGAAAACACAGCCGAAAAAATGCTAGATATAAATGGTTGTCTGAGGATCAGGTTCTCAGACAAAAATCAAAAGTGATGAGACAAGAAGAATGGAAGTCTTTGGATTAATGTGTAGAAAACCAAATTTATAAATCAGATTATTAATGGATTGAAGTCTTTGTTAGAGAAGAAGAGGGTCAGATTAACACTAATTTACTTGTTGGAGAAGCTCCAATTTCGGACATAATCCTTTGTCTTTGAGGGAAATAAGGTGACTCCTTTGACCATTTCAAACTATCAACTTTACGATCATCACATGAAAGAATTTGGTTGGTTGGCAGTTATGTTCGTTGGTGATATGATATGCCTTTTTGAGCATCACATCAAATTTTGGATTTTTTTTTTATGTGAGAATAAATCAAGTATATTCCTTTAGAAAGCCAATATTAGTATGTGATTAATAATTGATGGTTGAGGTTATTTAGATTAGCAATAGATTTAGTTGGTTTAGCATGATTTAGAACTTTAAATTTTATAAATTGGCATTATTTTTCAATTTAAGTGTAGGCCTCAATTATCCTAAATATTTCAGTTTCTTCTTCCTAACTTGATTTTATATCTAAAAAAAAGTATTATTCAGATCAAATTTATGCATCTTGATTTGTTAAACTTTATGGATTGACCCTCTTCAGGTAATATTGTTTGATAAAAAAAAAATTGCAACAAATGTTTTCTTTTAATTTCTAGGTTTTATATCAAAATTAGCTTATACACTATATAGCCATGGTCCAAAGAGTTATATGAGAAGGGGAAAAAGGGTCTTGTTTTGGACAAAAAATATTATAATCTCTCTTTTTCACTCATTTGAAAATGCCTTCAATCCAGGTTGCACATAAAATCATCTCTCTCCGGTAATTATAGAGAAAATGGGGGATTTCTTCTCATAGATTTTTTTAATAATAACAATATTAAAATGTCAAATAAATATTAACATTTCGAATTTAAATTTAATTTAATTATTTATTAATCCTTGAACAATTTCCCCCCACTCTCCACACTTACATGTTTTATAATGTAAATATTCATTTTTATAGATGATAATTTGTGGTCCACATATTTTGTTAACCATTATTGAGGTTTTCAAATTTAAATTTAATCTTGTTCTATCTTAAGGCTAACAAAATTTACAGCCCAATCTTGAATCTTGATGGGAAAAAAAGTCAACTTATGGCAACTAAATTAAACTACTCGATTCTTAATAGAATACATTGAAAACAATGATATAGTAATATTTTCAAATAGATATTCTGAGATAGAAACTTGACCAAAAATAAATGAACATAATTATAGACAACATTTAAGATTTAATAGGAAAACATAATCACTGTCTGTACATTAGTTTCTGCATTTGCAAAATATCTGAGCATCATGTTACAAAGGGAAACCAGAGGAGAAGAAAATAAATAAAATAAAAAATAATAGTAAATAGAGAGAAAATAAAAAATAAAACCACCACCAAGACTGGACCAAGATTAGTACAATCATTTGCTATCATGCCTGCTGTTGATAACTAACTAAAAATCTCAGCTTCAGATTATAACAGAAGAGTGTTTAAGAATAAGGAGAACAAATGTTAATGAATCCTTCAGATTTACATACCCTACCTGGCATAAAAAATCTAACATCCTAGGAAAAGACTTTGAAAGGATTCATATATGAAGCATCCACGATATCACTTTCTCGTATGTCTTTTACTAGAAGAAATAGCTAATCCAAGCTCCTTGCATTGTTGTTCATCTGGCCGCAAGCTCCCAGGGACAGCACCAAAAATTCGTCGAGCCACTTCAAACCCAAGAGCCATATTATGTATATATGCCGAGGCTTCTTCCAATTTTCTACCTAGATGCAATGATGTAGACGAAAACTTATTCGAACGAGTTCTTTGGGGTTTCCTTTTTAATGGCTGGTCAAGTTCAGTAGCCGCCAGGAATCGTTCTGTTGCGGCCTCCCATGAGAGCTCATGCCTCTGTGCATCTGTTAGCTGCTCAGGCTCTTCAGCCAGTGCTTTGGATACTGCTTTGACAAAACCTTCATTGTCGTCATAGAGTATGCAATTTGGAAACTGCTTAAAGAACTCATTTGAGATATGATCAGCACACACAACAAATTTTCCCATGGCCAATGCTTCAGCTGTGGTAGTACAAACAACATCTGTTGTGCTTGGATTTAGAAAGACTTTGTAACTGGAAAAAAAAAAAAAAGGAAATCTGATAACCAGCCAACTGAACACCGTTATTTAAAATTTTAACCAACAGAAAAAATAAATAAATAAAATGAGCTAGACTTTCTCAAGAACCAATTTACAACCCTAAACTCTACCCTAACCATCAATGCAAAAACTTTGTTTATTAAAAAAAAAAAAAAAAAAACCAATTTACAATTCTAATGCTCATTAGATTTTTTATTCCAGTAAATTATAGCCATGACTATTAAAATGTAATCATAAAGGAAGCTGGAAAGAAGTGACCACTGTTTGTAAGTCCCCGTTTGGGATAGCTTTTGAAAGTGTTTAAAAGTGTTTTTGAATAAAGAAATTATTTTTGCTAACCATTAAAAAACACTTATAAACACTTTTAAAAGTTATCCCAAACGGGCACTAAGTGACAGGTAAATAGGAGAATCTGTCAAATCACAAGCAGTTCTAATCTGCAATCAGAACATATTTATTTAGAGTTCTGCCCCTCTTCGTTTTTTCTAATTCAAGAATCAACCACAATCAAATGTAACAGATGATCTAATCAGTTTCTTTGTGTGTTCAAACACCAGTTCATCAAATGCTGCAGTAGTAAACAATTCCCCTGATCCTCTTGTTACTACTTACTAGTGATTCAACAGACTTTACTACTTTATCTTCTTTAGATGAGAATGATGAGATTTATTAGTTGAAGTAGTTATAACATACTCGTGGAAGACATGATCGGCATGATCACAACCAGGATGAACTCTAACAGCTAGTTCCAAGTCTTGCGCAGCTTTCTGGACTTCATTCGAATCCTCTCCATTACCAAATAAATCAACCTCAAGCCCAGTTAACTCCTTTTGATTATTTTTAAGAAGTTTAAGCAACTCCTTGTATCCCTTGCTCCATACCATCTTCCCTATATAATAGGCACTTTTTCCAAAAACTTGATCCCAATTTTGTTGTTGTTCCATTTTTTTCTTACCAATCTCAAGGAATTTGGGATTGACTCCATGAACATTGCAGACAATGGACTTTGGATAATCCTGGGTAGCAGCAGATAACCTGATCACCTGGAAGCTTATATTAAGATTCAGAATAAGTGAACAAGCCATCCACTCTAATATAATGAAACATAAATTAATTTAATTTTTAAGTGAGAGGATAGAACCGTAGGGAAATGGAAAACTAATCACAAGAATATTTCATTAACGATAACATATAAAGGAAATACCTTGTGGCAATAGATATGAACAACCCATCTATTAATATATTCAAGAAGAAAAGCTTCCACTGCGCCATTCTTTTCCCGTTTAACATATTCCAAATAATTGGTATGGATGATTCCTATGACCAATTGAAATTTAATTTTCCATCTCTTTCCATGATGATACCATGTTAGATGTTCAGGTTCCTCAAGGATGGCAATATCTGACTCGTCATCGGGGATAACTTCTGAAATATCACCTACAGGGAGAATGCTCCTTTTTTCTAGAGAAAACTGCAGATTCAGGAAAATCTCAATTGGCATCATTAGATAAATATAATAGGATAAAAAGCCCATTATAATCTCAAGAACACTGGCAAGAGGAAGACTTTTGGACTATATAACAGTCATCAGATTAAACAATAGCGAGAAATTTCGTAACAAATTTTAATAGCAAATGAATTAAGTCAAACATTAAGTTGGCCATTGAATACATAAATAAAAAGCAGCAGGACTCTACATGTCATGAACTCGGAAGCAGAAAGATTAAAGATATGAGCTGCTCAGAACTCCAACAAAAACTTATCAATCATCACCATATCCTATGAGTGTTGTATTATCATGTCTCCATGTTTAAGATGGAGGAAGTAATGATATCAGGCTATAATTACCTTCCCGGGGTAAAATTGGAGGCTGAAATTGAATTTCGATCCAGTCCTTTCCTCTAGCCACTGCCGAATGTACATCTCCTGTTGTGCGGGTGAGATGAAGGTTATGCTGCTGGGATATACAAGTTCCTGGTCCTTCAAAGATAACCAAGGAACCACCAGTGTAACCCTTCTCTCCCCGACTATTGAAAGATAGGCAGCGCGAAATAGAGGGTTGACTGCAGTACCAGTCATCCATGGAAGACTTGCAGTGGTAAAAATTGCAATATGTTGCTTCCTATCCATCCAATTATCAGATTTTAACAGAGAAAAATTACCATAATTTAAATCTCCCTCCAATTCATCTACACCTAATCATCAAGGAAACAAAAAATCAATTTACCAACTAACTATCAAATAACCATACATAAATACAACTAGATAAAATCCTTATATTATTACCAAGAAAATCATCATTAACTAAATATGTGGTTATACTCTTTGTTAAATCACCACTAGTCCCAACCAAAAGCGTAAGCTATTAGACCAAGGCAAATTTAATCTTTTATGGAATTACCAACACTTCCCCTCACGTGGGCTTAGATATTAACAAAGACCCAACATATGAATTATTGATGCAAAATGAAAGCAAATAATATGAGAGAAGTTTAAAATCAAAACCTTCTGTTTTGATATCACGTTAAATCGCAATTTAGACCCAAGCAGAAGAAAATTTAACCTTTTAAGGTATTCCAAACAAAATCACTACCAACCTTTGTGAAAGAATAAACTAATAGTTACAATCCCCACAACCCACAAAAAAAAAAAAAAAACATATTCTAGCTTTAATTTCCTACAATTCAAACATCAACATCGACTACAAAACAAATAATCCCCTTTATTTATATATATTTTTTCAATTCAGTTCTATCTTTGAATCCTCATATGAAAAACATAAACAACCATTAATTCTTCAAGATCAAGAAGATTATACAGCGGAGGCATCATTCACCCAATTCATTCCCTATCAATCTGCATCTTTTCTATACATTAATTACATTATCCTAAATTTATAACCTTGAATTCCCTCAACTATCGACATAATGCACATTGGATAATGAAAAAATCATAAACAATCAATAACGAGAAAGGGAGAAGAGATAGATACCGGAAACGAAAGCTTGAAATCAGAGACCTTTTTTAAATCAACGAAATGATATTAAGGCTTCTACAAGTTCATCTCAGAGCATATATTTTCATCAAATGAAGAGAGAAATCAGAACCTGAAGTAGGAGAGAGAGAAAGAGAGAGGATCCATCGATGCGAGGTAGAGGAGAGAGAATATGCGATTAATATCGTTGGAATGTTGGTTGCTTGCTGCTTGCAAATAGAAACAATGGAAAGTGGAAACATTGGAAAGTAATAAAAACGACGTCGTTTGTCATTTAATTTACTTTTTTTTTTTAATAAATGTTTGCCATTTACTTCTTAAATGCAAGTGTATAGATTATATAGGTAATTATAAAAATTAAAATACTTGCACTTTCCTACGCGTCTCATTAAAATAGTATATTTATTATCGATTAAATATTTTAATAGATAGTTAATATATAATTTTTTCAATACATACATGAGATTTATTGATATGTTTTATTCAATAAAATTGAGGCAAGTAAATAAGTTATGAGGAATTCCTCTTGACTAATCAAGAAGTAAATATTTTCTTTATAAAAAATATACTAAATAATTGGAATAACAGAAAGATTCAAGTCTCCCCTCCCCAATTGGATGTAATATTTTTAATAAAATTAGACAAGTTAAAATTTAATTTGACAAATTATTTTCACTCATCTCTGTGAGAATTTTAAGGTTGATGTGAAGGATGGGATTAAGGTGGGACGAGAGCCTTCCGTAGATTTTATAATAATGATTAGTATTAAAATTTTAAAACGGCTAATTTATCAACAAAAAATTTTATAGGTCCAAATTTAATATATTACAAAGTTTGCAGGGTCAATTGCTCAAAAGGCATCATTATTATAATTACTAATTTGGTCCCTTTATTATTTTACTACCCACTTGTTTGAATCTTGTAATGTTCATTTCTTTAAAATAATAATTTTCAAATGTCGGTAAAACTGTTTATCAAAAAACATTTGTGCGTGTTTGGTTCGCGGGTTTGGACAAGGTTGTTAAGACTATATATGAATTGTCTAATTGTTGAATTTGAAATTGAGTAAAATCTATTTAATTATGAAAAATAATGAGTTAGTTAAAGATGATAGGTTAGATATTATTCTAAATGTAAAAACTAGACATCAATTACATTTGTGTAACACTAGAACCATAACTCCTTAACCAGTGTAACACTAGAACCATAACTTCTTAACCAGACCTATGAGCCAAACACCCTAGTTTAAATGTATATTCATATTGAAAAACATTATTATTTCACCGATAAAAAGAAAAAAAAAACCACTAGATAACATGGAAAAAAAATTAAAACTTTAACTATTTTTCAAATATAAATCAATACATTGTCATTTTTTAAAGAAAATAAACGCATGAGTACCTGCTTCCTCTTTGATTTTAAAACTAGAGGAATACATATGAAATTTTTTCTTCTAGAAATATAAATAAAACAACATTGAATCAAACGAGTTTTGAATTGTGAAATTATCATCATAAAAATGAAACCATTTTGAAAGTAATTGTATTAATTTTGCTTGACGTGTTTATAACCATTAAGGGGGTGTTTGGTTGGGGGTTTGGGAAATGGATGTCTGGGAAAGAAAAGTGTGGGTTTGTGATGTCTAGGTTTGTGAAGAATGTGTTTGGATTGTATGAATAGTGAAAATAATGTGAGTGTGTTGGAAATGAGATGTCAAATCCAATAGTAACCTTGAGAATGTGATGTCAATCCCATATAAAAAGAACGGTGAAACAAACATGAGAATGGCTTTACAAACCTATTCTCACATTCATTTCCCATTCCCAAACCTTCAAACAAACACCCCCTAACTTCTTATGATTTTGGTCAAGTTGAAACATTATCTAACTATAATTAAGACAGTATGGCTTGTCAGTGTAGCACAGCACATAGTTATTTTAATATCTTGAATATTTGGAAAAATTTAAAACTGGAGATATTTAGAATTTTCATCTTTAATTAGGGCATTTAAAACTTCATTTGTGTTTCTAATTATGTCAATTCATTTTCCTTGACATGTAGTTTGCCGCTTTCATTGCAACTTCCTCTGATTGATTATATATTGAGTGTCCAAAAAAACACCAATTGTTAGCTAATCACATTTTTTGGTATGAATATTTGAATTTAAAACGAAGTAAAATAAATATATTATTTATTTATATTTCACTTCAAATGTTTTTAGACGAAACTCTTAATTTATATTTATTTTAAAATGTTTTAACTAGTTGTACAAAAACGGACCCTTAAAATAGTGTTTAAAAGTTTTTTTTTTTTATAGTTATAAAAATTTAGAAAATAATTCCAAAGCAGGCATTTAGCTTTTTTTAAGCTTAAATTTTATTTCTGGTTGAAAAAAACAAATACAGTTGATAAAACAATTAAGATAAAGCATCGAGCTTAAAAACGGGGTTTAAAAGAAAAAACTTACAAAGCAAGCAGCTTTTGCCAAGCCCTCTAGATTGAAATAATGATTTTATTGGAGTTTCGAAAGAGGAGATTTTGAAGTTTAGGGAAATGAGAGATTACTTTTATTGGAGGTCAGTGCATACAAAAACTTTCTTTAATATTAAATAAAATAAAATTAAAATCCGTAATCTTCAAATACGTGACTTATTCAAGTAAAACGAATCAAACTGAATCATGGCATGGCTACAACAAAATATACAAAATCAAGTTTAAAAGACGAATTTTTAAATGAATTAGAAAATAGAAAGGAAAGGAAAGGAAAGAGAGATCAGATAGTGCTAATATTGGATAATCAGTCACGGTTTATTCAGAAACACGGACCAATATGTTGCTCATCATATCTCTCTCTGTCAATCCCAAATCTAAACCAAAATTAAAAAAAGTAAAGCATCAGAGACTTAAATACGAATGTAATGTAATCACGAATTTCTTCGATCATTTTGTTGCAGTTATTTTTCCTCATCATCTGCAAATTTTATCTATAATCTAAAGTAACAATAAGATCGCCGGAGACAAGGATTTGATTTATGATGGATGTGTTGTGCGTAAGAAAGAAATCGATATTTATAGCATGAATTCACCCAACCCTAAAACTTGGTTCTCTATGGGCTTCGGCCCATTTCAATTCAAATTTTCACAAATACCCCTACAAATTAACCTATTCTCTTTTCTACCCTCATTGATTAATTCCATTGTCCATTCCATTATTGCTTGCTTCCGCCAAAAGGACGAGAGTGGAAAATTGTAACAAAGAAAAGAAGAATATTACCATGGCGGCGAAATCTTTCTTAACAATAGCAGCATCGCCGACGATTCAAATTAACGATATGTCCGATGATCATTTAACAAGGACGATCAGTTTCCTCAACGAATGGAGCAACTCCTCACAAATTCCACACGATTTCAACGCCAAAGATTTCATTCGGAGTTATCTTCACCATCCTCAAATCGAACGTGGCCGTATCTCCTGCATCATCTCCGTCAAGCCTGCTATTTGCGTAATTTCCTCTTTCAATTCGAATTAGATTTTGTTTCAATTCAATAAAAAAAATTAAAAGGATTTTTGGTGAGATTTCATTTCAGAACGGGTATCGCTCGTTACATGGAGGATATGTGACTGCTGTTGCTGATTTTGTATCAACTGCTTGTGCTAGAACTGTTGTGGCAGAGGATAAAGATATCTTTCTTGGGGAACTTAGCGTTTCTTTTCTTTCCGGGGCTCCTCAATATGTAAGTCAAATTTCAGCTACATATATATATATATGCTTCTATTGTTTAAATAGTCGAGCTGATTAGACATTAGACCTACAGCCTAGAGTTTTTTCTTGCATGACTCTATCAGTCAAAATGTTAAAATTACAGATACACCATTGTTATAATCCTCTCTCTATATGACAAAGGGCTATCAGATTGGCCGGTAAGAATGGTCTCGTCTTAGTATGTAACAGTCAGTGTGTCCTGTAGAAAATTGAAGCTTTCTCACATATTCGAAATTCGCCGTAATCAATATAGTTTTGAGTGTTCACGTCAAGCAGCTTACTTGTATCGGATCTTTCACATTTTTTATTGTTCTCACCCGTTTTAATAGCCCATCAGTGTAATGTACACTTGTTTTTGGCTTTTATTACTGATTGAATGTAGAAATTGCCTTGTCGCAGGCTGAGGTTGCGATAGATGCTTCTGTTATAAGGAGTGGAAGAAACTTGACAGTAGTTGCCGTAGAGTTCAAACTTCAAGAGACAGGAAAGTTGATCTATACTGCTCGTTCGACCTTCTATAACATGCCGGTTGCAAAGTTATAGAGATCTCTAGTTTTGTAATCATGAAAATGAAGTTTAAATCCTTGCAATATTCACGAAAATGTCTTCTAACTCGGTCTCCTGAACCATGTTAATTAGATTTTAGCATTACATGAAATATTTACTTGTGTGATGTTGAAAAAAGTAAATAGAGAAGAAGATTAGAAGAAAGCGATGGGTTCCATTTCAGTTCTGTAATTGGCGTTGGAGAAACATCAATAATCAGACATATACTTTGAACTTTTAGATGAACAAATGCAAATATCTTCCTCTTTGCTTCAAATGGCAGTCAATAATCAGCAAGGAAAGTTAGGACAATAATCGCTGAGGTAACTCTTTGTAAAGTAGCCTAAACAAACTTCAAAATCATATTAGACCAACAATAAGTTTTGAAATTGCTCATACATATCGGAAACTAAACAAAATAAAAAGTATCTATGCTACAAAGAAAAACTTCAGCACACTCGACAGATAATACGTTTGAACATAACCACCCAGTGTTCCATACATGTATATAAGCGTTCTGCTCGGCTAGATCTGATCGTCTTTATCAAGCAACCAGGAAAAAATCTTTTTTGTAAATGGGTTTTCGTCAAAACTCCATGTGAAAGAAGAACTATGCAGATTTGCATGGCATCCAGTAGAAGGAAAGATAAGGGTAGACTGCAACCTTTTCGCCTTCAAACTTAAACCCATTTTTGGTTTGTGCCTTGTTTTAGCCATCTTGCTAGGGTAAAGGTTCAAAAGTGGATGAATTTCCAAAGCAAAGAAATCTGTAAAAGCGGAAAACATTAATAAATGGGCGAAAAATCTGAAAGAAAGTTACTTCTGCTTAACATCATCAAGTGACAAGCTTCCACAATTCAATTATGATATTGATATCAATTGTAAATCCGTTTGTCCATTTAAGACCATTTTGTATCGTACACTCGTGTAAGGGTAAAAACAGCCCTGGGGTTTCAAATCTGTGAACTGTCATTAAGTTAAGGTCTAAATAATCAGCCTTTATCTATGAACATATGTAACACTGGCGATACATATTATTTCAGAGGATCTTTCAAATTAAAAATGAAATACAACAAACTAGCCAGTTATACAATGAATGACGTCAAAAAATGATTGATCTTCTAGAACATTGTTAAAATGAAGGGTGAAAGGCCAGATGAGTTTGTTGAACTTCAGACATCAATGCAACTTTAAAGAAATGCATAAGATATCTGAGATGGTGGGGAAGGAGATATTAATGACAATAATATTACTGACCACATTGTAGAAATCATGAAAAGATGGCATCAACAAAGGCCTCTGGATCAAAAGGCTGAAGATCTTCTAGCCCCTCCCCAACACCAACAAACTTTATGGGGATGCCAAGCTCATCAACCACACTGACCTGCAAAAGAAATGATTGTATCAACAGATGGCACCTTCATTTCAAGATTAAAATGCAGACTGTGTTCAGCTGAGAATTTGAAGGCATACCACACAGCCACCTCTTGCAGAACCATCGAGTTTTGTCAGAATTAAACCAGTAATTCCAACCACCTGTTACAGAATACAACGAGCTTGTTAACTGAAACTTGTTGATGCACTAAAAGATACTTACACGAATCTTCACGCCTGTGCTCGATTGATGAATATGTGACAGAGTCAAGACAGTCAACCAAAAAGATACAGCAGAAAATACAAAATCTTCCTTTTTTTTAGATGAATTCACATCAATTTTATGGAAAGATTGGATGAGAAATCCTCAAATTACAAATAAAGGAAAAAAATAAAATAAAACCCCAAGGTGGGTACATAGCTGAAATTCTCAACCCAAAAATTAATATGAATAAATAAAGAAGATAATTCTTTCTTGAATCTAATGCAAATATTCAGCTTTATCGCTGAAGAGCTGATTATTTCTCTCCTTCCAAACAAACGACAAAAGCATCACAAAAGTACAAAATCAGAAATTTTTCTTTCTTTTTCTCATTTTGGCCAAAAGGTTCCAAGACACGCAAAATTTTACTTTTGGAAAAAGCCTATATAATTGTGATAGGAATCCAAACTAGTATTCATATTGAAGTAATAGAAAAAGATAACAAACCGGGAGAAATTCGAGAGCCTTCCCTATACCCTCCCAATTCCAAAACACTTGGTTGAAATACACTACTCAATATTTGCATTGGAATACACTACTCAATATTTGCATAACCCTCATCACTCAGTCATAACTAACTCAACCTTAATTACTAATATACCCTAACAAATTGCAGCCTAACATAAGAACCATTCCAAAAGAGCTAAAAACAATGCACGGTGGCAAACAATGATCCATTGTCCAAGAATATTAATTTAGGAGGAAAAGGATAGGAAATTACATCATTGAACTCTCTTGCTTGTGGTAACATATTCAAACCAGTCGTCCCGTCCAGAACCTGAAGAATCTCCTGCAATTATAATGGAACTCTGTATTCAGCACTGATAGCATAATACATTGTTTTCCTATGCAAGGTCTCTAGAAAATGATGGTTAGTTATCATTTCTATGATCAACTATCTAAAAATTACTCACTGGCCACACGACTTATAAATATATATCATAGATGGTATAATATAATAAGCATTCAATACGGTGAAGGAGAAGAGGAGCAAGTCCACAAATTGAATGGAGTAATGGAAAAGCAGACAGAATGAAAAACTTGGTTAACTGTGTATCGATCTTTAAATAATTCAGTGTCTACTGTCTTCTGCATATACTTTTCTGCTTGATTCCTATCATATCTGCTTTAAATAAATTATTTTCCCATTATAGAAAGTGCAATTTCAAATCTACGATTGTCAGTACACTTGAAGAAAATAGATGAAATCTCATAGACAGATATAAGGATGTCCAATCTAAGGGTCACATTTATCATAATGCCTTATCTTGTAACATATTGTGTTTTTCACCTTCAAAGAAAAATATAGGAAATAACCTAAAACCCTTCACAGTTGCATTTATTGAAGTCTCCACAGAACTCAGGAACATGTAAGTAGAAAGACTTTTTTATTGTAGATTCAGTGTTCCACTTAATCTCGGGTTGCCATGCCAAAATAATGGTGAAAAGGTAAACTTAATGCTTATGAAAGTGAAAATGCCTACACGTACGCGACTCATAAGAAGAATCGGTCATAAAGGTAAAAGAAGTAAAATAATAATACTTACATTGGGTGCCCCCGGAATAATTTTGCCCACAGCTTTCTTACATGCTATTAACTCTTCCATCAAACTATAATTTGTATGTAGACCTATGAATAAACAATTTTACGGATTTCCAACAATTTAGAAAACACGATAAAGAAGGCTTACAGCAAACCACTAAAGTCCATAAACTTACGTCCAGATGTATCACACAAAACAACATCAAAACCTTCTTCTTTTCCCCTCTTTACAGCCTGTGATAGAACTATCAGGGAACACTTCAAGCTGATAAGTTAGTATCAGCAGCAAGTGCTAAAAACTTACCCAGAAAATACAATGCGCAGAAAAGGAAATTGAATAGTTTTCCAGAATGCATTATAATGGCTGCATACCTGATGATGCTTTGGCCTTATCTTTTTCAGCAACAACAATCTCACATCCAGTTCTCTCAGCCCAGATTTCTAGCTGATCACTAGCAGCTGCTCTAAATGTATCACCAGCTGCCATCAATATCTGGCACAGAGATTTGTAATATGATAAATTGAAATGATCTGACAAACAAGTAACTTTTGAAGAAAATTTTTAAGCACAGAGCTACTTCAAAAAAAAATAATGTTGATAAATAACTTCTCAAGTAACATTTTTTTTTTTTTTGGAAAGATAAACAGGTAACATCTATTCAAAAAAGGAAAGGAAGAAGTAAAGATTTTCACCTTGGCCCCTTCGTTTTTCAATCTAAAAGCCAGTTTTCCTGCAACAGGTGATTTAAAATATATTTCTTGGCCTTTAGAGTACTCAAAGTGAAAATAAATATATAAAAACAAAAAATGAAGGTAGTAAATTGATGAAGAACTAGTCACTTCATTTTTTTGCAATTTGTGAACTAGTAAATTATTATAATTGCTCCTGGAGCAGTAATAAAGAAAATGAAACAAATGAATGCGAGTTTTTGCTAATAAACTATCAACACTTTTTTAAGGATTTAGATTATATTCTAGCCGCATGCATTAAAAAGAAGATATTTAAAAAAAACTATTGCAAAATATATATTTTTCAAAACTAGGAAGAAACTTTTTTAAAAAAAGAAGAAGATAATAATCACAAGAAATGGGGTTTAAACTCAATAGGAAATCTATGCCTTGTTAACTCTAGATCTTACCAAGAGATGTTGTCTTTCCACCTCCATTAACGCCAACTACCAAAATTACTGCTGGTTTCCTGATGCCATTTGCAAAAATATAATCAGCATTAGTGCTTGAGATGTAGTATCTAGGTTAACAGATAGGGCACAGACCAGAAACCATAAAGAAAACACACCGGAATCCAAGTTGAAGATCGGTTTTGCTCCCCTTCCCCTTCAACAACTCCAAAACAATCTTCTTTAAAGCATCCTGTGATCATTTTGATTAATGTATTACAAGTTTGATCAAGCCTTGCAGATCATTTAAACATAAAATTGAAAACCAGACATGGTTGGAATCTAAAGCTTTTCTTTCTTCAGAGACTTGACACCGACTAAACTACTACAAAAACTCCGATCCAAAATTTCAGGAAGCAGAATAATACAAGTGAATGAGATTTTTTATGAATGCCTTCTGGTCTGGTACTTGAAAATTGAAATGCACTAGCCTAACTAACTACTTTGATAAACCATTCAAATTCGTGTTCCAAAAAACAAAATGACAGAAAAATCTCTTACTTTTAGTTTTACCACTACAACTAGTGCTTTATTTATCGTAAAATAGAATAACTATCAATTCTTTTCCGGTAAAATTCATCCTTTTTAGCTTGGAAAGGAATGTTCATGAATACTTTACCTTAATTTCACTACCAGATTTCAGCTTCCCGTCCAATATGTCAGAACGCAAGCTCTCCACGATCTTAATTGTGATCCTAGGCCCAAAATCAGACACCAATAGCGCCTGAAAATTTTCAAGAATCATATTTCTTTTCCTTCATTCAGCTAATAAATAATTGAGAAGAAAGTCTCTTGTATCAAAATAACAACCAATTTGACATTTTCGAAACCTAAATCCGCATAAAATTAAGGAAAAGCAATCCGGCCAGTGAGAGAAACACTAATGGATTATTATTTTCTCTTCTTTTCAATTTTCCTGGAAATGCTTTCTCGAGAAATAAAAATACGGCAATTGAGAGAAAATATAGTAAAACAACCTAAATCCGAACCTCTTCGAGCTCATCAAGAACTCTATCGGTATCGGCAAGGTTCCAATAAAGAAGAAGCTCATCAATAACAGCAAGATTATCTCGAGTCTTCGAGAAGCCGGAGAAGATTTTCTCGACGTCACTTTTGGCCTTCTCTTTCAGCAACCTGCCGAGGCGAGTGAAGAATCCGGTCTGACCGGCAGAACATTTGAACCGGTGACCGGAGTTCCGGTTTGGAATGAAAGAAGTGGAGTAGAGAGATGGGAGAATTAGGTTTCGAGGTGAAGGATTTGAGAGAAAGGAGAGATGAGAGAGAGAAGCAGAAGCAGCAGCCATTTTTGTTTCTTCTTCAAAAGCTCTGACTCTGAGTAGAAGATTGAAAGAAAACTGGATAAACTGTGATGAAACTTGAAAGACAGTTCTTAAACGACGCCGTTGCGATTGGATCTCAATTCGATAAGGGAATAGGCCCATAGGAAAGTTGGGCCTGATGTTTTTTAATAAGCCCAATGCTTGGTTAAGTGCTGCTTTTCGAACTTTGGCCTAGATAAGAATGGGTGATTTTTTTAGGTAAAATAAATAACCCCCCCCCCCCCCAAAACCCCCCCCCCCCCCCCCCCCCCCCCCCCCCCGACCCCTCCACTTCAATGTCAATAATTTTCAATTTAATCGAAGTTTTAAGACAAAAAAAAAAACCCCCCAATCGAAGATTCCAAAACATCTTGAATCATAAAAATCGGAGTTCAAGCGAAGAGTTATGGCTAAAGAAAATTATTGACATCAAGGAAGGTCCGATTGAAAAAAATGGGAATCCCGAGGTTGCCATTTTCAAACGTTATACCCGGATTTTAAAAGGCCCCCCGGGGCCTTTTGTATTTTCTCCCCTTTTTTTATACCCTTAAATTAATTATGGTTTTTAAAACTATCCTAAATAAAATTTTAATTTTTTTTTACCCTTAATTGATAATTTTCTCCTGCATTATAGTAAAGTCAATTACTAATTTTAAGGTAATTATGAAACTTTTTATACTGTGGGGATATTTTTTATAACTTGAATATTTAAAAGGATATTTATAAAATTTACCATTTTTTTCAATTGAATTGTTTATTATAATAATATATCATATTATTTAAACAATAATATATCAATTTTTACTTATGTTCAATGATAGAGAATAGAAAATTCATTCTCGTTGATAATGTTGATTTTTAAAATAATCACGGCATAACCCATTGGTTAAGGTATGTAGTTTTACATTCAATAGTGTGATTCAATCCCTACCCCCAACCGTTTGTATAAAAAGAAAACTACGATAATAAAATCAATATAATAATTAGTGGATTTTTTTTTAAGTCAAGTAAATATTAATAAATTTAACTTTAATGAGTTTTTTTATGTTAAAAATTATTCTATTCATAATACTCAGTGGATTTAATTTTTTTATTAAAAAGTCAGGTAAATATTATTAATTTCATAGAAATTTTTTTTAAATACTAATAAAATAGATAGATAGTTAAGGAAGAATGAAAAAAGTTATCCATAATATAAAAATATATTAAAAAGTATCAATGCACAAATTTTTAAAAGAATTTGTCTCAAATAGCATAAATCTACATACTAATTACTAAAATGTCATAATTTTTTAAAAATTACTCAAATAGCATAATTATAGTTCAATAAAGTATTGAACTATAATTCAATTAATTATTGAACTATTTTTCATAGGTAATTTTAACGAATTTGTTTGTTTTTTGGTTTTTTAAGTTCAAAGTCAATAATTTATTTAACTATTTGATCATTTTTTATTATTATTTTCAATGAATTTGTTAAAAAAATCATTTAACTATAATTATGTTATTTGAGTAATTTTTGAAAAGTTCAAACATTTCAGTAATTAGTATGCAAAAATATGTTATTTCAATAATTGCCTCAATTTTTAAAGAGGAATTGCAACAAATTCGAACCTGGGAATATCTTTTATCATGAAAGTACATTAGTCAACAAACCACTTTTTCTATATACTAGTCTATAACATGTGCGTTGCACGTGATCTTATAACTTTTATTATTAATTATTATTATATGGTTTAAAGATAGATTTTATATATTTATTTCGTAAGAAGAAAAATTATGTTACTTTTTTTTTCAACATTTTGATAGTGTGCATCTTTTCTTTTCCAAACAAAGAAACGAATTGTTTCATTATTTTTAGTTTGTGAAAGAAGTTTGGAGTGAATCTTGTCAAGAATTATCAATAACTAAGTGTTACTCAGTTACACATTTTTAGAAAGTAATTTATCTAAGAATAAACAACATAAAAATTAATCCATTTGAAGTGAATTTGTTGAGCAAGAAATTAAAAAAACATATTTCATAACCCAAATTTTAGCATCTAAAAGCAAATTTTATTTTATTTTTAAAAAATGAGCCATATACCTGAGGAAAAAAAAATAAGAAGCAAGATGTTTTTATTCTTCTGTGAATTGAGTAAGATTCAATCCAACAACGAATATAGCCACACGTTGATTATTGCTATGAATAATATAGGAATTGAAATTCTTCGTTCTAATTCTTCATAGTTAATATAATATACTAACTATGAAAAATGTGAAAAGGCCTCCAAAAATTACAACAAACCAATAAATACCTTATGAATATAAGGGTGAACATGAACCTTTTTCATGCTCGTAAACAATGGAAAATTATAAACTTCTCTATAGAAAAAGAAAATGAGGTACATGAATATATCCTACACTAAAGCGGCGACATCTAATTCATTCCCTCCTCGAAACTGCGATACATGAATATATCCTACACTAAAGCGGCGACATCTAATTCATTCCCTCCTCGAAACTGCGAGACAAATTCGTTCTCAATCTTCAATGAGGTTTCAATATAAACACATTGAAATTTTATAGTGTTTTCCAATTCCACGTGCTTTGGACAACTTCAATCTGTATGCAATGCAATCATGGTAATGAATCATATGTATCAAATGGTATAAAATCGATCACCGTCTTCGGAAAGTAACTTCGACTTTTTTTTGTATTCTTCAATCCACAAACTCTAACACAATTTTCAGGAAACTTTATTACATAGTAGAGCTCAAGGATCAGTAAGGTGTTGTAGAGCTGAGGAATCTCATCAAAGCTGCACACAAGACAAAACGCATATCCATAAAAACTAAATTAAAGGTCTTCAAAATTTCCCCAATCAGAAGCTTTCAGCGAACCCGTGAAGAAGTAGGATATGACTTTCTTCTTTGACACTGTTCACACAAAGAAATTTCTAAGTAAAGAAATTAAATGCGGAATGAAATATATTTGTATTTATAGATGTAAATATAAATTAATTGAATCTTACTTACACTACTTCTCATACAATAAAATTAAAATGGGTAAAAATATAAGTGAAAAAGATTCTTCACACTTCTACACTTTTAATATATAAGATAAGATTAGTACAAACTCATTTAATAATTTATATAGAATTAAAGGGCCCAAATTAGTTATGACTTAAATATCGTATATATTTATTATTATTTCACAATCGAGGGGGACACGTGCCCCCCTGCCCTACCGTAGCTCTGCCCCTGGTTAGCTGCTATAATTTATTCTATTTGTTTAAAAGTGTCGGTATCATTTGGAAAAAATATTATTCTAAAAAAAAATAATTAATTATTTTTGAAAAGTCTCCTTAATCAATCAATAATAATAGGGACACGCGCCCGTCATTCTAGAAGAAGAAGAGAAAGTCTCACCGCTTACGTGGCAACTAAGTGGCGAATGTGGTGGTGTCATTTCAAAATCACGTTTCGGTCGGGAATTCCATACCATAGTTTTTTAGTACACAATACAAAGCAACGCAATTGATTCAAAATCAAAAGTCAAAAATCATTTTCTATCTGTTGAGATTAAATTTACCTTTTAATGAATGATTTAACATAATATCTAATGTTATGTTATTCCTTAAATATTATTTAAGTTAATATTTTTAGAGAATGACTTTTGAATTACGTAATTTTAAAAATTTAGATGAGATTAAAAAAAAACCAAAACCAACATATTTTTCAATTAGTTCCATTTTCATTTTTTAAATAGAAAATACAAAACTCAATCAACCAAATATATTAGAGTAAGCAACCGGAACTCCGATAACTATCCCATCGTCAATACAACCATAAATCGAACTCTCCGTTTCCGTTTCCGTTTCCTTCACCGGATCTCCAATTCCTTCATTTACTTTCACTGAAACATTAACGACGCCGTTTCTTTCACCTTTACTATCTCTCAATCTATAACTCAGCAAATGCAAATAATTTTCCGGTTTATATCGTCCCAGAAAATCCCTCACCGGAACGATCGCACTTCCGACGATCTTACATCCGGTCGAACTCCGGCAATGCACCTCCACCGTTAAGAACTCTACATCTACCGGCATTTCCAGCACTGTTTTTTGGTTCCAGAATGGATAGTTTCCATCTTGTTCGTAGATTTCTAGGGTTCCGCCGCCATTGGAGATTTGTGAATTGATCTTGACGGTGGTGAATGTCTTCTTCTTAACTGGTTTTCGATCGATTCGTAAGTCTTCGCCGGAAATGACGGTGATTTCAACCGTCAGCGGCGGCGATGGCATGACGGAGTCGGAGATTGATGGAATTGAAAGGAATTTTCTTTCATTGGAAATGATTTGGGGGAAATTTATAGGTGAGTTTCTGTTGAAAATTTTGGAGGAAAGGAAAGGAAGGTAAACGCAATTGCGTATACGTTATTGCGATGACGTAGGGAGATGACGATAAAGAAGGTGATTTGTATATAAGTTTTATTTATTTATTTAATCATCTATAAAAATAATTAATTAAATGCTCTATTAATAGATAATTTTCTTTAAGAACTTTATTATTTATAATTATTTTTAGATACTCAACAAATCTTTATGGTTACTTGGTGGCTGCTCTTAAAAATATAAAATGTGACTAGTTTAATATAATTTTCTTTTTTTAGAATAATGATTTTCTACTTATAAACTATATGATCTGTATTTTTAATAATAGAGAGAGTGAAACATAAATTCAATAGTTTGTGACTATGAGTAAGGAGTCCTATTGTGACGATCATATCCAATACCTTTTCATTTAATAGATAAATTATGTGTAACCTGTACTTGTGGGTGTTCAAAATTTTGAGTTGGTATGATTTATATTTGGATGTGTGGAAGAATAAATTTAAAAAAACCGAACTTTGTATAATAGAGTCTCATCCCCAAACCTATCAAACATTTGGTTCATTTTTAATGGATCTCTTTACTTCCAATTATTCTAAAAATTGACCATTAAAGAAAACAAACTAAAAAAATTGAGAGAAGATTAATTTCTTATTCAAATTATTCAAATCTTAAAAATAAAAAAACGAATATTTGGTTCTTGTAATTTTCATAAATTAGAGATACATACGTGAGTTTTATACTTTATAGTAATAAATAACCTTATCTTTTTTTCTTTTAATATAAAGTGTCGAGTATGAGATTTGAAACTAACCTTATTTCTTGAATTATGTTTCTATATAATCTTATCTTTTGAACTACACCTATAATTCTTTTTTTATGTTTAAGAGAATGGGTGAGTTTAATTAATGAGAAAAAGACATTTTTGGTCCCTGAGTTTTGAGTTTGTTTACCGTTTGGTCCCTGAGTTTTCAAAACCGACATTTTTATCCCTGAGTTTTCGTTTTGTTTACCATTGTTGACTTTCCAAACCAATTAATCTTATTTCTTATTTTGATGATAACAAACGTGTTTTTGTTACTAATCAATTTTCTATGTTTTGATAGTCCATTGTGTAGAAAATAGAAAAATATAACGATTCCAACCCATGAATCAACTAAATCCCCCCGCCAAACGAGCAAGATATTAATTTTTAGAAGATTGGAATTAAATTAATTATTTCTTCCGGTCGAGAAATGGGGAACTCATTTATTTTTTTTATCCCCCAAAAATCCCACCCGATCGAGGGGGGCATTTTTTTTTTTTTTTTTTTTATTTCCTTTTCTTGATGGGAATTCGAATTCAATGGCCCGTATTATTTGGTATTTTGATTTAAAGAAAAGAAATTAAATCCTGATTTTTTATTTAATTGAGATCGCTTGTTGAGATTGAAGGCCGGTTTATAAAATAATGAAAAAGAAAAAGAAAAGTCGACCCTTTTTCCCCCCCCCCAAGTCGAGCCCCCCCCCCCCCCCATCCGCTTGAAGTTCATCCACATGGTTCCATTAATCAATCAATATATATATATATTTATATATATATAATTTGGGATTTAAAAGAAAAAGAAAAATAAAAAGAAAATCGGGGGGCATACTACTTTTTAACCTGACACGGCCTTTCAAGTCCGACCCCCCCCCCCCCCCCCCCCCCCCCCCCCCCCCCCCCCCCCCCCCCCCCCCCCCCCCCCCCCCCCCCCCCCCCCCCCCCCCCCCCCCCCCCCCCCCCCCCCCCCCCCCCCCCCTCCAAGCCCCCCCCCCCCCCCCCCCCCCCCCCCCCCCCCCCCCCCCCCCCCCCCCCCCCCCCCCCCCCCCCCCCCCCCCCCCCCCCCCCCCCCCCCCCCCCCCCCCCCCCCCCCCCCCCCCCCCCTTCCAACCCTGGCCCCCCCCTGCTTGCTTTTTTAAAGATGCGTGAAATGTCTAATATGCCCCTGGTCTTTTTAGGTCAATCCCCCCCCCCCCCCCCCCCCCCCCCCCCCCCCCACCTCCCCCCCCCCCCGAAATTCAAATTTCCTCCCACCCCCCAAACCCCACCCCAATCCCCGCCCCGCCCTACCCCCCCCCAGCCCTGGATTTTTATTAATAATATTATTATTACTAATTTCAATTTCGGAAAGCATGCCACCCCCCCCCCTTCTCCATTGACTTATTCTCAGGCATTTATTACACCATTGGGTTGATTACAATAATGCCCTTCACTTATTTGAATTTCTTTGAAGACAAAAAGGGTGATTAAGTCATTCGAGTCGGCCCCCCCCCTTCTCCTTCCACTTCATTTCCGAAATTTATCGGTTCGAAAATGGCGGTTTACCCACTTCCCCCTTTTTTGTCAAAAAATGGAGCCTCCTTTTCTTCATTTCACACCATTGAAGTCAAATATATTTAAGAAGGTGGATGACAGAACAAAAAAAAAAAATTATATATTTTTTTCCCCATAAATTGAGCCTCGAATGATGGAGAACAACACCAAGTGAGGCAAATTTCAGATTGGTTGAGTTCTAAAATTCTTCATTTTTTTAATCATTCTTTTTTAGCCTTTTTGTGAGCATTAAAGTGTAAATTACATAGCCATTGTAAGGGCTTTTATTGGAGAGTGATTTCTCCATTTGTTGTGAGATTTAAACTTGTAAATCTACTCTTTTGGGAGAGTTTGTATTTGTGTGAAAAATTATAATTCACACGTTGGGTTTGTTCTTGACCAGGAAAAAGAACGGTTTGGGTTTGACTTTGATCCCGTGTAAAAGAGTCGGGTTTGATCTTGATCCCGTAAAAGGATTGGGTTCTACTTTGCTCCTGGAAAAATCCCCACATGCGCCCGGGGGGCGGGTGTTCCCCCCGTATAAATTCCCCAGCCCCCCAGGGGGGAAGGAACCCCCCGCGAAACCACTATACATCTTGGTGTCATTTCTCTAACCCTTTCCTCTTTCTTCTTATTGCACTAATATAAATTGCTAAATATTTATTGTGCATTTTAATATTTTTATTGGGATCATTGAATATCAATAATTGGAAATTATATTAATGCTAGACATATTTATTGTTTGAATTAAATTGAGAAATCATTGGTTGTTAGAAATTAATTGTGGTTTAATATTTCCAAGTATTATTCAAATTTAGTTTACTTTGTTAAAGGGAATTTTAGGATAAAATTCTTATTAAGTGTTTGAGCTTAAAAAAGTCTAATTAACTTGTTAATTAAAAGTCATTAATCGAAAAAGTTTTAAATTAACCTAAAACCCTATTACCACCCCCCCATGGTTGCCATACGATCCTAACAACCATTTGGTCCCCTACGGTACAAAACGACTACTTAATTATTGAGAATCACGTGGCATTAAAAAAATTATTTTTATTGCTTATGTGTCAATATTTAAATGATGTGGCATGATTAATACTTTTATATTAACATTTTTTTATATATGTATTTTAAATTATTTCTTTCTCCTCCCCTCTCCCACCTTCCCCTTCTTCCTCTTTCCGTCTTGCACTCATCTTCTTATTTTTGTTCTTCATTTTTGGATGATCTAACACATAAAACAAAACCTTCATCTTCTTCAACCCAATTTTTTTATCACTTTTCACTCTCCTTCTTAAGTTAAAATAAAGAGTTTGGATTTCCCCCACAACCCCACCCCCCAGTGGGTTTCCCCCCCACCCCCCCCCCCACCCCCCCCCCCCCCCCTTCCTTTACCTTACTTTGAAGAGTGAAAACCATCATAAGTGAAGATGTCACACACCGAACACTTTTAATCCGAGGGACCAAACGGGAAGCTAAATGAAAACTCGAGGGCTAAAATGTCAATTTTTAAAACTCAGGGACCAAATGGTAAACAAATTGAAAACTCAGGGACCAAAAATGTCTTTTTCCCTTAATTAATTAATAATGACTTTATGAAAATCAAATATTATTGTTAAAAGACCACCTAATTAAGTATCCAACTGATTATACAAATTTTGTGAACATATATTTTTAACTACACGATATCAAGTCCGATCAAAATTCAATTTAATATTAGGTATACCTCAAATTCGTAATATTTTACTAAATATAATAGTAAAGAAAAACGTGACAGAGATTACCAGAATAGATTTTCTTTTATGAAAAATTCAATAATTCAAACAACATTTCAAATTGTAAAGATAAATTAAAACATAAGAGGGTGAATTTTCAAAGAGTGAGATTATTAATGAGAGAGTTGACAGAGTCATAATTGAAAATAACATGTGCAATTGGAGAGGGAATGCAGTGGGAAGCAGTCCCTAATGTTCCTGGAAATATAGGCAAGAATAATAAATAAAAATCATATTTCTAAGTCTTTTTTTTTTTTTAATATTTATAAATTACCAGAAAAGGAAATTGGAAATTTGTTTGGGTTGAACTTTTAATTAATGATAGTATGGGTCATGAATAGAAGCCAAGTCAACAGAAGTCTTCAAACGATTGGTTAAGATATGGTCCATGACTAAAACGTTGCAGGAGATGACTGTGTTTCTTTATTGGTATTTTTAGTGGGTTTTTTTTCAGAATTTTTTTTCCACCGAAATTTTGTGGTATTGACTTAAACCTTCTACTTTAAATCTTATCAGTTTATCAATTTCCTCAGGTTTGCATAGTTAATTAGAGGTTTCATAATCCTAACAAGTGTATGTCTACCTGTTAATAATCTTAATAAACCTATCTATTTTCTCAATTTCAACACATTTAATATTTAACGACCTCGAAGTGTTAACAACTCCCTATTTAACAACCTCTACTTAACAACTTCCTCTTTAACAACCATAACTTGATAACCAAACGACCTTATTGTTATCATTTATCATCATAACCATCGTTTAGTTAACTTTTAAATTAATGTAAATTATAATAAAACTACTATTAATTTAGATATTTTAAACGTTAATAATGTTTTTTTCCCACAAATTTTACTTATTAGGAAAAAAGAGTATAAAGAGAGGGAAAGAAAAGTTATATTTAGATTTATCGCTATGTTTAGATTTTCACTATGCCAAGAATATTCTCAATTTATTCTCAATAATTAGTACCATTTTAATATTTAAAAAAAAATTGTTAGTTAAGTCACAAGTGTACCGTTAATAATCACTTTTCACCACAAAAATCGAAAGTTTATCATTCGAAAGCAAGAGAAACAAAACTTAATTTACCTGGTCAAATGATAATATTAACATTATAATGTGATGATGAAAATCTTATAAGGTTTTATTAAAATTATTAGATGTGATTGTCATATTATATCTCTTACTCATAAACTAATTTATATCTTCTCACCTATTAAAAATACAAATAGATGATTAATGAGTACAGAGTCACATTATATCAGCCGCATCTTATAATTATTATTTTTTTCTAGATATTCGAATCAACATACGTATAATTTGGCTAATTATTGTGCCTATTACTTTATACAATAAGACAAACATTTGATCCTTATTTAACATATTGAATCCTTGAAGAAAAAAAACATATTGAGTTATTTTAAAATTACGTTTTAAATTATGGTATTAATTTTTATAAGATTAAATTGTATATTATTATTTATTTTTTTAAATACCAGTATACTTTGACAGATTAGTGTTAGAAACTTAGAAATATCAATGAAATTGGGAATGAAATTGGTAGAGGGATATTTCGGCCGCCGCCTACTATCCTATGAACCATTAAAAGAATATATATATATAACTTGGTTGACTGACCCTCGACGACTTCATATGATATCATTTGGAATTATGGATAATATTACATAAAGAATCAAACGTCACATTACTGTGATCCCAAAGTCTTCAGAAATTTCTCATGCATGTTTTTATTACAATACTCTTGATTTACAAGTAATTCCGGCTATAAACGAAGGAGAAGAAATTGATGATAAATATATATAATTTCGTCTTCGTGAGTTTATCCAACTCTCACGACATGACACGCATATATGACTTGGATTCCCCTTCTCTTAAGTTGTAAATTCGAATTCTTTCTCAAATATATGATTTATAAATAGTTCTTTTTTATTCTACTTTTTATGTATAATTTAAAAAATAACAAATATTTTTAAAATAATATTTCTAAGTCTGAACCTGAGAAATATTATGTTTTGAATTTTTTTTAAAAATATCAATTTTTAAAATACAGTTTTTGAAAACCCATTAATTAATGTGGTTTTTCTTGAATATGATTATTTCGGCTGTCATAACTAAACTCTAGATTGTTTATATTATTTTACATATTTGATTATAAACTACACCTCTCTCTCTCTATATATATTTTTTTAATATGAATATTTTACCATTGTTTTAAAAATATTTTAAAGCACTTGTAGATTTTCAAATCTTACTCTTCCTTAGACAGAAATCTTATACTTTTTTTTAATATATATAAAAGATATTTAGTACTGTACTACTAAAATTGATAATTGAGTATTGGAAAATGTTAGTGGTAATAGATACACTATTTTTTTTTTCTTTTGATAAAAGTACACTTTATTTATTTTAAACGATAATAGTATGAAAGATTATGAGTATTATTGTAATAAATTAACTTTCTCAAGCCACACATAATCTAAAATAATCTCTATTATTTATAAATTAGATAAATTATAAGTTATAATTTGAAATTATCTCAAATTTAATTTTAATAGTTTTCTCAGAATATGTTTTTTTTCTTAAATTATCAAATAACTAAAATAAAAAAGATTGATATTCCAATCTTTCTTCTTCGAACGTATTGATTTGACCCCATAAGCGGGACCGCCACCCCATAGCATGTTGCCACCAGAAGCAGAACCCCATATTTCTTCTAGAGAATCTCCTAATTGTTCCAGAGCAACTAGAAAGAGATTCTTTAACCAGAAAGAATTCAGTTCAGATGTGGGATACCTATCCAGAAGTTTTCGCAACTCAATCATGTATGATGGAATCATCAAAGATTTGACCTTTTCGAACTCTCACTATAGGCTCGAGAAAAAAAAAGTTAGTTATTTTTTTTTTAAAAACTGAGATGAATTTATCCCATTTGCCACGCAATGAGTGAATTTCCAAGTAATTTCCAACAAACGAAGATCAATATGAAGTATCCATAATTATTCCCACCACCATATTTTTTTTATAGTAGTCAAGTAATAATTACCTTTTATTTTTTAGGAAAGTAATAAATGCCTTTTACGTGAAATATTAGTTTCAAGATTCAATATTTTTCTATTTTTTCTAAACGCGTACCTTGTTTTGAGTGGTTCCTTCGTATCTTGGGTTTTGTTTTGCTTCTTTATGAGTTGGATTGTTGTTGTTTTCAGATTTTTTTTTTCTTTTTCTTTAAATAGAACATTAAATTTCTCATTTATAAGATAATTAAAAAATTTATATATATATAATATATATATATATATATATATATATATTTATATACGGTAAAAGTTAAGAATTCAAACTCGACATCCTATCTAAACAATGAGCATACCAACCCATTAGAGTTTGACCCAGTATCCCACCACTAATAGAATTCTGCGAAAGATTTAAAAAAAAAATCCAACTTTACAATTGAAAATAAATAATATTAATATTACATAAAACAATAAAATTAAAGAGAAATTTCAGATTTTGATATAATATTTGTAAGAATATAAACCCTAAAAAATATTTGCAAATATGATATCTTTTACTATGTTAATTAGTGATATATGTAATTTAATGTTTATCACTCATTCATAGATAAAAAATTATTATATTTATAAATATTTTTTAGAGTTGATGTATTTAAAGATATTACTAAAAAAATTGCTAAATTTATAAATGCCCCTAAAATTAATCAATATCCATTAATAAAATTTTATATTATTTTTCATAAATGACAGATATTTGGCCTTTGACTATTTAATAATTAATACCGGGTATAAATATTGAAAATCCACGTACCAAAAAAAACTCGGCCATAAAAAATCCCTTTCCGTATCAGATCTTCAAATCGAAACCCTAATTCCCTTCCTATCCTACAAAACAAGAAGAAAATCTCTTGTTTTATCCGCCATGTCAAGGACTCTTGAAATCACAGTAATGTCCGGAGAAGATCTCCGACTTCATCAAAGGCCAATAAAGAAATCATTTGCGATCGTCAAAATCGACTCTCAAAATTCCGCCACGACAAGAATCGACGATCAAGGTGAGAATAATCCTTATTGGAATCAGAGAATGGTATTGAATTTGCCGATGAATGTAACTTTCTTAACGGTCGATGTCCATTCCGGAACTTCATCGGGGAACAGGATCGTCGGAACTGCGAAAATTCCGGTTACGGATTTTATCGGCGGATATGTGCCGGAAAATTATCTGCATTTTCTGAGTTACAGATTGAGGGATGTTAGGGGAGGAAGAAACGGAATTGTTAATATTTCAGTTAAGAGTTAAGGTGGCCGATGATGATATTGCCTCCACTTCGAAAACGGGAATGAAAGTCCAGGCTCCGACGAAGAAAGCTGATTTTGTTGATGGAAAAGGCGGCGGAGATGGCGGCGTGGCAATCGGAATTCCGATTTGGAGTGGTGTTTGTTCTGATAAGTTTTGATTTCAAATGATAGGAAGGATGAAAACAATACTATTAAAGACTAAGTGTATAGTTTTGTGTTGGTTTTGAGTAAGTTTCGATGCATTTTATCTATTAAGTTAGAGATTTGAATCTATTAGTATAAAAAAAAATAGAATTTATATAAATTTGCATACTATCTATTAAAATATATTTTTTTAAAAATTACTCAAATAGCATATAGTTCAATAAATAATTGAACTATTTTTTATGTGAATTTTTAATGAATTAGTTTATTTTATTGTTTTTTTATGTTTAATAAATAATTGAAGTATTTTTTTATTTTTCACGAACTATTTGATTATTTTCATTATAATTTTTAATGAATTTGTTAGGTTTTTTATTTATTTTTTTAGCTAAATAAATTATTGAACTATAGTTTAATAAATAATTATAACTATAATTATGCTATTTACGTAGTTTTTGAAAAGTTTGACATTTCAGTAATTAGTATGAAAAAAATATGGTATTTAAGCAATTATCCAAAAATAAAAATTCATGTTGAATATGTCTACTCTAATTTGCTTTCTTAGTTAATTATTTATGGTTTCTTATGTCTAACAAAGATAAAAATATTAACTATCCATTTTGTTTTCATTAAACTAATTGATTATGAAATTATTACATTAAAATTCTTGATTACAAGATGACTCCATCAATGAAAAATCTCAAGTCAAACCCATAAATCTTTAACACAAATTAAATATGAAGTTTTTCTGGTAAGGAATGCATTAAGAATCAAATATTGTGTGGAAGTGTACAGGTGTTTTTGAATAAAAATAATGGTTTTGATAAATATTAAAAGAAAAAACTTTTAAAAGTTATTTAAACGAGCCGTGACACAAATAGATCAGATGATAGGTTAAAACTAAAATTGGAAAAATTATACTAAAAAAGAGATGGACCTTTTCAACATCTTGTTTCGGCTTCCAATGAATTTAATGTTATTACAAATTAATATTGATTTAGGAATCAATTCATTATTTAAATTTTATTAAATTTAAAGATGATATGGCATTAATTTATTAATTTTATATTTATATATTTACATATATGAAAACAAATTAATTATTTTTTTTCCATATTAAACATTAAATTAGTTTCTTAACAAAATCATTATGGGACTGTTCATTTCGATGTAATCTAAGATTATGGAGGGATGAATATCCAGATAACATTGTTCATTTTGTTGCATTTAAAGAAACTAAAGTATCTTAGATTACACAACACATCTATTTGTAAAGTTAAAAACTAACCCATCTTTTCTCCCCTTCTTATAAAAAGAAAACTCAGATCTAGATTTCTCATAAAATTTATGTATTTCGATTCCAAAATTTATGTTGTTGGTTAAACTAAAAAAATTCAGCATGTTATTTGAAGAATAATTTGTAACATCTTTTTCATCTTGAAAGCAGTTCAACCACCATTCGAAGAAGCAAGTTCTATTTTTTTTTTCAATGAAAATATAAAAAATATACCCTTAAAATTTCAATAGAAAAGATATAACCTGTCCATTTAATTTTTGAGCTATCCCTCCTCTCTCTCATCTTCAGACTCTTCCTCTCTTATAGATCTGAGAATGATTTCAGATTTATAGTCACGAATCCTCATTCGAAAGAAGCATTTGAGAGCTCGTTTTTATTCCAAATCTCATTTTTTTGTTGCTTGATTATGAGGAAATGATGATGAAATTAGGGAGGTGTTTGAGACAAGAACGATTCAACTGTTGAGATAAAGAAGATGTTTTTTTCCTATCACGAGGATGAACAAATATAAATTTTGATTAATTTTGTGCTTAATAAAACTAACTGAATGATTAATTTGTAAATAAAGGTTTTAATTTATTATTGCCACATCTTCATGAATAAATCATATAAATAATAAAATAATGTACAATCATCATCAAAATTAATAAAAGAGTCCGGTCATTACATAAGTAATGAACAGAGTTTTAACAATAAAGACCAAATCGAAAACTAAACGAAAACTCAAACAAAGATAAAAATGTCGGTTTTTAAAATTAAAGGACTAAATATCGTTTATCTAAATAACTCTACATGGGCATCCAAAAAAAAAATTCAAGAACACATGATTGAAACACCCACATTTGACGTCACTAATAAAGACTACTAGTTAAGACTCATCTTTTAAAAGATAAGTAAATTCGAATATATTTAATCTCAATCCCTCGATACTTAAAAAAACAATAAAATAACATCTACTTTAAAAACAAATAACTATGTTGGTTCCTTCCCATGTAAAAATTTAAACTTTTAAAAAGGAAAAGAATAAAAAAATAAAATGAAATTATTGTTTGGGAATTCCGTAGGGACAGGGGCACATACATGGGATTGGAATTCCACGCCCGCTGGAATTGAAATCCGTTGGAATTTTCTTTCCTTTTAAAAATAAAAAGAAATACACGTTTTTGAAGAATCATCCCATCTCTTTCCCTCTTTCTTCCCTCCATTTTCCATATCCATAAAAACTCTATAAATTCTATGTCATCAATTTCCCAATTTCAATTACCAATTTTATATCAAATTCAAGATGGCATCATCAAATTTCAATTCACGTATCCTCGAAATCACAGTAATTTCAGCTGAGAATCTTAAAATCCATGGAAAATTCATCAAAACCCATTCATTCGTCAACGTCAAATCTGATTCTCAGAATTCTCAGACCACCAAAATTGATCATAATAATAATGGCGGAAGCTTTCCTTCCTGGAACGAAAAACTCGTCCTTGACCTTCCCATGTACGCTAAGTTCATCACCATTGAGGTTCACAGCCGAATTTCAGACCGGAAAAGTAAGATCGTGGGGTCTGTAAATGTTCCGGTGGAAGATTTTACCGGCGGGTATGTGCCTGAAAGTTATCGGCAGTTTTTGAGTTATAGATTGAGAGATAATGAAGGGGAAAGAAATGGGATAATTAATTTATCGGTGAGAGTTAAGGTCCCCGGAGGAAATGGGATTTCTATGCCGGGGAAGATGGGAACGGGAGTTCCGATGTTTTTGCCGGAAAATAAATTTAGCGGCGGCGGCGGCGGTGTAATTGTGACTGGAATTCCGGTTTGGAGTATTGGTTATCCGACTAGACTTTGAAAAGAGTGGTGGACAAAATAATTTGTGGATTCGTTAGTTTGATTATTGAATTTTGTATATAGTTTTCGACCCAAACAATTTGGGAAAATTTATTCATTCATTGTAAGCCTATCGAAATAAAATAAATGAATTCTACATATCTTGGTGAAGGTTTGATAATGGTTATATAATATATATATATATATATATATATATATATATATATATATATATATATATTTTTTCAAATATTAATATTATTAGCCCAATCCCGGCGAACGTGGCACGATGATGTCATCAACCTAATCTCCTATAAATGGAGAAGGAATTCATTCAGTAACTAATCTCTACTACTACAACTACCCCCCCCACTTTCGATTGAGTTCAAAGCACCACACCTGGTCTTCTTTTCCTTTCCTCGTGTGTGCGCGTCCCAGCACTACCTCCCACCCTCCCCATAATTAAGTTATTCTGCCAACTATCTCCATTTTTAGGTAACAACAAAATAAATGAGTTCTACATATCTTGGTGAAGGTTTGATAATGGTTATATATAATATATATATATATATATATATATATATATATATATATTTTATTTATTTTTTTTTTTTTTTTAAAAAAAATTTTTTTTAAAAAAAAAAAAAAAAAAAAAAAAAAAAAAAACCCCCCCCTTTTTTTTTCCGAAGTCCCCAAGTTCGAGTCTCACCTCCCTAATTTAATGTAAAATCTAAATTATATATATATATATAGATATATATATATATATATTAATATTGTTTATCCATGATCGTGGGCAATTTTCCCTACTTGTCGAAGAACAACTCGTGCTCGACATCCAACTTTAAACACAGATCTCTTATCTACAGGTTTTGCAATTCACAAATAAAAGGTTTTTGAAATCTTAGTCAAATCTTGAAATTAAAAAAAAAAGTTTTGAAAAATGGATATTTGTTTTCAAAATTTGTTTAAATTTTTTAAAGAGTTTTTAAAAGGAAAAGATAGGTTGAAAAAAAATTGCTGGTGACTTTTTTGTCTAATTTTAAAACATAAAAAATGAAATCATGATAAACGAGGATCTTTTGTTAATAATATTTATAGTTTTCAGTCTTCTCATCTAAATCAATAATAAATTTCAAAAGTTACCTTATAAAGCTTCATATAAAGATCATACCTTCATTGTTAAAATTGATTTTTTACTCTTAAGATCAACATTTTTTTTAGATATTACATGAAATTAGAGGAGAAACTCAAAACTATAGAACATAATACCAATGTCTAACCAGTTGAGTTATTTTAATATCAATTTTAACAATTAAAATATAAATTATAAATACTTATACAAAAATTGACATGACACAGTAAAATGCATGAATATAAATTATAAATAACAATGCTATATATTAACTTACGTGAAAATATCATTTGTAATTTAATCTATAAATTAAATAAATATAACTCCCATGTGCAGAATCTATAAAGACATACAGATTTTTCTAGACATTTTTCTTTCGCACATTCTAAATAGATTCTGCACATTGGAATCCCAAATATGTAAATTATATAATCAAAATAAATAATTTCTTAAACATTTATTTCACCAAGCACCAGTGGTCTAGTGGTACCCTGCCATGGTACAGACCCGGGTTCAATTCCCCGCTGGTGCAATTTTAAAGGGGAAGATAATTTTTTCGTAGCACTTCAGACCTTTTTTTTTCCCACTAAAATAATTCATCCAAAATAGCTCATTTAGATTGCAATATGGAGTGCTAATTAGCCCAACAAATTATAATCTTTTTAAAAAATAAATACCAAATCTATTAGATCCAAATAAGTGGTTTTAGACTGAATGAGTGATGAAAATGGATTGTTATTAGTTTCTCTGAAATCTTCTTCTAGAGAGAGTGAGAGAAGAAATTTTCACTAAAAAAGCTGATTTTAGGCTCTGCAATTGAGAGTGGTTATAGAACTCTTTGATAAGACCAAACTGACTGTGGCTTCCCCAACTAAGCAGTTTTATTACAACGGAACAGACGATACAAAAGCAGTTTCCTCTCAATTTACATCAATCAAACAGACAGATAACTGATTTAATAATACTTGTATAGCCTAATATAAATACATCATAAGATAACAGTATCTTCCAAACTCTGTGACCGGGTGATGCGCAGGCAAAATGTTTGGACATTTTTGCATATTCTTCTAATACATATACATATATTACGCAGCAAGACAGGGAAGGACAATGCTCTCACAGGCCATCAAAGCTAACAATGATGTTCTATTTCATTTCTTGTAAATTTGTCACACTTCCTCGCTTGTGTGTCCGTTGGGCTTCAAAATGTTGAACTTGCAGAGAGGGCAGGTGGCGTTCATGTGGAGCCATTTGTCGATACAGGTGCAGTGGAAATGGTGGTTGCAAGGAAGCTCTCGCAGTTCAGCTCCATTCTCATATGCAGAAAGGCAGATGCAGCACTCCTGTTAATTTTACCAATAAAAAATCCCATGTTAGAAAAGAAGAGACCTTGAATTTCATATTATCAACTCCTCCTACAATGGTGTTTTTGGCACAACGGATGTCTTTGGGTCAAGGGGGGATATTAAAGGACATAAGTGGACTTAAACTTGAGATGATATAAATCCTTGAAGGGGGCATTTGACTAGCGGGTTTGGACAGGTTTGTCAAGCCTGAGTTTAAATTGTGAGAATAGTGAGTTTCTTAAGTTTGAGTTACTGATGTGTTAAAATTATGAAAATGAATGGATTTGTCAAGAATAATGGTTTTAGATAACCCACCATCCAGGATTGCAAACCAGGAGACAAAGGCGGAAGGTTTGTTAAAAGACAAAGGCGGAGGGTTTGTGTAGGCTAAACCCCCTTGTCCAAAACCGCAAGCCAAACACCCCAGAGATTTTCATAGGGAAGTTGAGAATTTCTGGCTATAACTATGCCTACACATAAATGGTCCATTTTTACCAGATCTATGAACATCAACACCATAGGTTACACTATGACTAATTCAATGGTTTTTCTAAAATACAGAGGTACAACCAAAAACTTACAGCATCTTCTTGGCGAAGGAAACGCTCTGTAGGCGTATCAGTGTCACACTTGGTCATTATTCCTCCAGTAGATTCTTGAATATCACCATTCACTTTCTCAACATCACCTGTTCTAAGAAATTTGAACTTGGGTAAGTGTTCAATCTCTTCCTTTGTAGCTCCTTCCTGATTTTTGTGCACAAGGGAAATGGAATAAGTTGAGATAATTCAAGAGAAACCGTAGAACATCAATAAAAGCAGACCAATATAAAATGGCAATCAGATATATCATAAAGCAATTGATTGATACTGCAGAAATACTCTCCAAGCAAGACAACTTTGTATTACATCACATGAGCATAAGAAGAAAATAATTTCCATGAAAATAAATGTACAAAGCTACCTAAGGATGCATCGCCTCAAAAATCAAATCTCCTAACACCATAAACTACAATTTATGTTCCCAGTCTTTTAAGTCTTCACATGCATAGGAACTCAAGCTAACATAGAATAAGCTTTAAGTTGACTTAGTTCTAGCCATAAGTTTTGAAGCATTGAACTGCATTAAAGCTGGATTATGTCAACAACAACAAAAGGTGCCCATGTATTTTACCAGAAGATAAAAATAAAGATGGAAAAAAATGTGTTATCTATTATTTTAAAAAAAAAGGGACACATATAGAAATTATTCAGAGCTTAGAAGAACCAAATTGAACATATTTCATTGCCGGTTTTTGGTTTCAAATGAGCCTTAAGGGAACTGGTATCTTCTGCAAAAATGAGATTTCGGGGGTTCTGATTTTCACGTAAAGCAAGAAGTTATCAATCAAACCCATTTGATTGCTTTTACGGTTGACAAACTAAGGGGCTTTTAAAAGAAATATCTAAAATGCTGAGACGCTGACTGGTTTGTAACAGAAGAGGAACAAATACTTCTCAGTTCTCAGAATGAAAATCAAGTGACAAGAGAGTAAAGACATAGACAAGACATAAACTAAAATTTCAAACCCAGGTAAATGTATCTGAATCAATTAAATATTTGAGTGGCATGGTTGGCATCGACTTCCTTGTAAAGTTATGTCAGAACATCTTTCCCTAATAAGCAGCATAAATTCATGATATCGCTCTTAAAGTGTTATATCATATGTAAGCCAATGATTCATCCGATATATACGATACAGACACAATCTAATTAAGGGCTAGTTTGGTATTGTTGTAGCTTTTAAAATAATTGCGGTCAGCTGTGCTAGAAAAAATCAGCTGTACCATCAAGCAGATTAGTGTTTGGTACATTCAACTTATGAACAAAAATTAGTGTTTGGAAAATTCAACTTCTAAAAGTGTTGTGAGATATATAAATAGTTAAATTATATTTGATTAATTAATTTAAAGGGAAATTATATATTTTTATAATGTAATGTCATTACAGAATATTTAAATTTTAATTTAAAGCTAATATGCATTTTAAATTAAAAAATAATAATATATGTATGTATGTCGTAAAGGAAGGTTAGTACAATTTATTATAATCAAACTATGATTTATATTAATTAAATCACAATAGTTTATAAAAGTTAATGTATTTATTTTATATAAAAAAAAGTTAATTACACATGATGATTTGATTATACCTGAAGTACAATATATGAAATTGAAATTTGAAATATACAATTCCATAAAATCGTTTTCAATTTTTAATTATGATAATTAATAGATGTAAATGAAATTAAATCATAATACTCAAATTACCATGACTAATGGCAGGATAGTGGCCCTGAATTTTTTGGCCCATAATGTAGGAGAAATTATTTGATAATCAATTTTGAAAAGCAGCTCCTCCTCAGATTCTCAAAATCAGGCAGTTAGTAAAATTGATTTTTTTAAATTTGATATTTCCTTTTTACCAAACAATAAAAGTGGTTAGAATTTTGGAAAAAGCTCATCAACCTCAATGCCAAACGGAGCCTAAATGTAAAGAAAAAATGAATTGTAACCAGAAAATGAAACCATAATTCGTCAAAAACTACCTGATCGGTAACCGCATATAATATAGCAATTATGCACGGAAGACAGCAGCAAATAGCAACACCAACAAGGCACGCAATTGCAACACATATCAGAACAAATACCACATCAAATGCAAGGAAAGTAATACAAAGCCTGCACAGAAAATCCGGTAATGCGTGAGTAATCAAACACAGGAAGGGTTTAAAAAACATTATGGGAAGATAACTAGTTAAACAAACCAGTAAAGCTGAGGTGAATCATCTATCAATGTTTGGCCTCCAGCAGTTACCCAGTAAAAGCCCATTAGCCACCAGATGAAAGAGAACATGGTATTTGCAGACTCGATATGTTTTGTAAGATTGCTATTTGCAGATTGTAAGAAAAAAATAGAACCTTAAAATTAGTAATTCCCTTCAGCGTGATGGAGTGAAATTTAGGTAGATTTCAAACGACAAACAAACATTAGCTTTACCTGGATCCTTCCTCACTCTCAGTCTGGTCTGTGGCATAATCATCCCCATCACTTCCAGATACCGAATTTGAATCCTCACCACTTGCCCAGCTTGCACTCTGTTCCAATCCCACCACCTCTCTCGTCTCACGCCGCCGCTTAAACTCAACAGCAACGCAAGCCATATGAATTATACATTGCAATGCATACCCAATGATCCAAAACCTAAGTGGCACTGAAGGTTTTTCATCCACACTCAACCCCAGGATAGTAAAACTAATGCCCACAAAGGCCAAATTCCACAGAAGGTCTAAGACTATAACCGGCTTTGAGTACGCCCAATCACTCTGGCGCTCCTCAAGCTGCTCGGCCGCAGTTTCACGGACACGAACGGAGGGCTCCCGAAGCATCATCTGCCGGCCGCTTGCACGGCGCAGAAGACGAACCGCACCACGCAGCGGTTGAGGCGACCGGCGAATGAATCCCCGGCCACGAAGAAAGCCATCGGCGATTGCGTTGCCAAGGAGAGGCGAATTATCCATAGCTCGGGTCGGAGAAGAGGGTTGCGGGATTGAATTGCGCATTAAATCAAGAAATGGAAATCCAAAGCTGTGATCAATTTCCCTTTTTTCCCCTTAAATCGAATAACAGAGAAACTAAATCCGTCTCTCTCTTTTTTTTTTTGGAATAATCGGTGGTTAAATTAGGGTTACACAATCCCAATTTCAGAAAACTAAAAGGAAAACGAAAAGGGAATTCAAGAAAAAGGAATAAAAACTGAACTTATCTGAAATTTCAGCGAAAGATGAAGATCGAAAAGAATCAATTGGGTCCCTGTGAAAATTCTGAGAAGATGAAGAATCCGGATTGTAATTGGAAAATGAAAAAGAAAAAAGAAAAAAAAAGGGGTTTTGTGGGTAAATTTGATTGGGAGAAATTTGGAGCGTTTTGAGGAAAAAAAAAAACGAAACGGTGGCAAAATCAGATAATGTTTAAAAAACATAACATAACGTAACCCACGAAATTCACGAGTCTCCAAATGCTAAATCTGAGTCAACGCGTTTCAAGTTGAAGAAAATGAATTTGGGATTTTTTTAGGCCGTATGTAATTTGAAAAGCAAAATTTGAATTTAGTAGATTCTAATGAATTTTAGAGTTGTATTATGTGAATTTGTTGGTTCTGAAATTGTGTTTGGTAATAGATTCATAATTTATAATTGAGATTCAGAAATTTGAAATATGTTTTAGTTGGTTACTCAAAAAAATTAAAATAAGATTGTGAATCAGAACTAGGGGTAGAAAAAAAAACCGAAAAACGAAAAGGAAAATAAACCGGGTCGAAACCGTAAAAAACTGAACCGTCCCGGTTTTCATTATTCAAAAAAAACCGAATCCTGGCTAAAAAGGTTAAACAGGAACCGAACCGACTTTCTAAAAACAAGTAAAAATCTCATACTCATTCCCTATTTCCCCCTAATTTTTATTTATTTGTTTTATTTTATATATTTATTTATCACTTTATTTTAATTTATATTTTATATATCTATTAATCTAATTTTTTCAACTAAGTTTTTGTTCATGTTTGATTTTTTTTTTGGTTTCATCCTTCAATGTTGGAGATTTTTTTTAAAACTAAATGCAAATGTCCTATAGTAGAAAAACCGGAAAAAACCGAAAACCGAACCAGGAAAAATCGTTCAAAACCGGGCCGGTTCCTATTATAAACCGAACCGGTCCAGTTTTTAAAATTAATTGAAAAACCGGACCGAACCGAACCAGTTTCACCCCTAATCAGAACAGTGTGAAAATAATACTTCCAACCTTAAATCATCCATTTTTAAGTTTGAAAAAACTAATAATTCATAACTTATAAATTGAAAACATTTTTATCCGCATCAACCATAACTATTTTCATTCTTAGGATAAATTTTTCTTTTAAAAAAAATTATAATAAAGATAATAGAAGCATTGCAAGTCTATCAAATAAACTCTTTAGATTAAAACAACTCAGTTTTTTTCCAAAAGGAGAACTATACAAGACACAATGAGATCCATTCTAAAATTCATAAGAACTTAGTGCAACCAAAGAGGGAATTTCTCAATAAAAGAGAATCTGAAAAAATATTTTCACATTGAATGGAGAGACCATTTGGGCATTGAAAACCTCCAATAACGTTATTCAAACAATACTACATACATTAGTACAATAAGCAGAGGAAAAATGTGAGCAACAACCTCCAAAACATATATATATATATATATATATATATATATATAAATTATTTTATTTTTTGTATTTAAATTAATCTTATATATAATTATAAAAACAAAATATAAATAAAAAATAGGATATGTTGAAAAAATAAATTAACTTTTTTTCCATCACTTTAGAATTGAGTTTATGTTTGAAAAGTTAAAAATCAACTTAAAAACATGCAATTAAAAATTTCATTAAATAAATAAAATCTAGAACGGACCGGGTCAACCTCGAAAACGGGTTCAGCCCGACCCAAACCCGGAAAATGGGCCCGACTCATATATTTTATCTCATGTGTTCAAACCCGTGAATTAAATTGTGTAGGTGAGGTAAATCTGTGTTTTTCAGTTTTTGAGTTGGATATTTTGGATTCTTGTTTTAGTTGAATTCATTTTTTAGCCTAAAAAAGAAATTGAATCCAAATTGGTTTTTTCTGGATTGTAAACCAAACACAAAACAAAGCAGATTCCTTTTATTCATTCAATCCAGATTCATAAAACTGAATCTGGATTTCAAACCAAATAGGCCCTTAACAATTTGATATTTTTAAAAATAGTAAAATATTTCAAAAATGATATTTCTTATACCACTAATCTTAGACTGTAATTGATAGAATCTTAAGATGTAATTTTTTAAATATTTTAAAACATTTACAATTTTTAAATCTACCCATAAAAAAAGAGCAATTTTCAAATTTCTCAAAATGAAATTACATTTTTACAGTTGAATATTGTGATTTGGTTGCAATTTAATAATTAATTTTATTTAAAAAAAAACTAAACTCAACTGCATAAAAGTTACTTACGGGTCAAAATCAAGTAAAGAAAATGACAGATTTTTTACCATATGAGTCCAATTAAATCATGTAGCATTTATATTTTATATGACCTGCTTATTATGGGATTTTTAACATGGGATGTTTTTTTTCCTTAGATATTATATTAAATTAGAGGAGAGAGATTCGAACCTTCAACTTCATAAGAAAAGAGTTATGTCTAACAACTTAAGTTATGCTCTAGTTGAGTTTAACTTTAGATGTTAGATCACATAATTTATACTAATACATGAATTAAACCGTTATTTAAATTATATAGATCAAAATATTATAAATATTAATTTATTTATTTGAAACAGTCAAATATTATATATAAAAATAAAATTAAGAGCTGAAACAAAACTTAGAAGATTTTTTGTTTTTAATATTGAATGGAATTAATAAACTAAGATATTTAAATCATTAAATAATTGTTTAGTGATTGAAAATATGTTCAATAGGGTTATATTTTCAAAATAGTTAAAGATATTTAAATCATTAAATAATTGTTTAGTGGTTGAAAATATGTTCAATGGGGTTATATTTTCAAAATAGTTACAATTAGGATACCCATCAAAATCTTTAAAATTTAGATAAAAATATATGTATGGTCAATTTGTATCAATTTTATACCCATAGTTAAATAGTTTTAATTTTAGTCTTTATATAACGTTACTATTAAGTATTAAAACTGGTTTCACAAATCTCAAATCTTTTAATTTAATCAATGTAGTCTAGTTAAATTTTATTAATAATCCAATCCCTATATAAATCATTTGTATGGCGTGCTAATTTGATGAAAAGTTAATAAGAAATTAACAAATCCAAAGTGATTTTTATGAGAAATTTTTTTAAAGAGAAGAATAATAAAATTATTTCAAAATGGTACAGACTTCTAGTATTGTTGCCTAAAAATGGAGAGCTTCTACGTAAGCAACGAACTTAGAGTATGAGACGAGTCGGAGGTAGTGCGCTCGAGATGTGCTGAGTAGTTGACGAGCACTGTATGTACCTACACAGGAAACAAAAGAGACAGGTGTGGGACAGACGCCTAACACCCTCCGATGCTAAAGTCAGAGCAAGCAGAGCTAGTGTGGAGAGAATTGTGTAGAAATTAGTTACCTGATAAATGAATTTCTTTTCCTATTTATATGAGAAGAGGGTGATGACATCATCATGCCACGTGTCGCATTGGGATTGAGCCACATGTTGCTTCCTAACGACGTGTCGCGTGTTGGTCATGTCCCATCTTTTGATTGGATACTAGTATAATGTAGTTTATTGGTCTTAGATACTTAACCTTATTAGATGACGTAGACGTAGCCTCCTAGGTGACATAGCTTTATCTTTTCAGGTGACGCAAACATGCCGATTGTGTATTTTGAACAAATTGAGAAATTTCACGTGTTATCAAATTTCACCCCACAACATCTATTAATATTTTGTTGGGGTTAAATTTAATACAATTTATTATAATAGGAACTTGTCAGTAAGATTTAACTGAAAATATATGAACTAAAATATAACTTCTAAAATATATAAATAAATTAACATTTGGCTATAAAATACTGGGTTCTGGTAAATTTTTTGGTAGATGACAATTAAATAATTAGAAAAAAAAAAAAAAAAAAGTAAAGTATTTTTCAATCCTATCTCAAAAACCCCAACCCCGCTCTCTTTGAAAATTACCCTCCTCTCTGAATCCGTTCTGTCTCAGATAATTTTTAATTAATCACGGGCCAAGCAGACGTTTTAGATATAAAATAAAATATTTAATATAATATTTTTTTTTATTAAAAAAATATGTATTAAAACAACTATTTATCACTCAATTTAGATAGAAAAAATTTCAATGATAATGTCAACTTGAGCAAGCCCTTCCATAATTTGATATGATACTTAAAAAAAAAAAAAAAACTTAGATATAACGAAAAATATAAAAAGCTAAAGAAAAATCCCTTACCAGTTACCATCAGACGCTGTAACAGAGAGTTTAGAATCAACTTCGGACTCGGACACCTCATTCAACAAGTTTTTTAAATTATAGTTTTTTTTTGTTTTCGTTAAAAAATATAATTGAAATTTATTGAATTTAACTATTTTTTTAAAACTATAGTTTTTTTTAAGCGAATTAAAAATATATTTTTCAAAACCACATCTTTAAGATATACAATATTTATAAATAAAGTTGGTGCACAATAATAGTTACATAAACCATGATTTAATTTTTTTAAAAGAATTTATTGCTTTTATTTAGTTTGAAAGTATCACATTAATATTTATTGGATATGACACTTTCAATACAATTCATCTATTTGTGATTATTAATTATTATATGCACGGGCAGATCCACTCAAAGGGAGGGCACCTCATTTTTTGATAAATTTAAAATTCTTATATAAAAAGTTATTTCTGGCTCTCCTTCAAATATATTTCTGGCTCCACCCTTGATTATGTGTATGCCACTAGTTTTACTCGACCATTGATAATAATTTCAAATTTATCAAATTGATAAACTAACATATTCAAATCCGAGCTACACAAATTAATAATTAAAACAATTACTCCTATTCTATCAAAAAAAAAAACAATTACTCCTATCAAACATCTTTCTAGCAAATACATTTTCTTTTACCATTTAAATATATTTAATATTAATTCAAATCTAACAAACCTATTATTTCATAAATTCAATTAAATTCACGAGCTAAACACCTTAGTTTGCTCCCATCGCATAGAAATTGTAATATGTGATGGTGGTGGAAAGAGGTAAATAATAGGGTTTTATTTATTTATATTTATTAGAAAAAGGTGAATAATATAATAGAGCCAAAAAGTAGGCATTAAATGATAGTAACGCTTTCTCCCAACAGCTTTCTGATCCATCATTTAATGCCGACCCTCACGAGCACAACAGTCCCCACCGCTCTTCCCTCCACAACCCAACCATACCCTTTTTAAGTATTTTATTTTATTTATTTTTATTTTAAAATAAATGCAGCCATTAAATCATTTATACATAAAAAAAATACTATGATTAATATAACGTCATAATGATATAACTATATTAATTCAAAATATATCTTATTAAGGCAGTGGCCCGCTATGATCTAAAAATTGGTTTGACAATAGCCTATAACATTATCTTATTTGTGTATATCACATTTCACTTTTCGTTAAAATTATAATATATACATCTTTATTAGTTAGTTTTTAACAAAAAAAAAATACACATATTTAGAATAATTCATGTTTTAATAAAATATAAGATCTATAAACACTCATGTGTTAAATTTTTAAATTTATTTTTAATAAAATTAAAATATCGTGTGTGACAAACACACATAAATATATGTTTGTATTTTGTAATATTACAAACCACAAGGTGTTGAAAATCGTTTTCAAAATTGTTATGTAAAAATAGAGTGCTTCCACGTAAACAACGAATTTAGATTATGGGATGAGTCGGAGATAGTGCGCTTCCTTGATGGTGTGCTATGTAGGTATCTGCACAAGAAATGAACAGAGCATCGGAGTGGTGCATGCCTAACACCCTCCGATGCTAAAGTCATAACAAGCAGAGTTAGTGTGTCAGAGAGAGTTAGAGTAGAATTCGTTATCTTATGGTTGAGTTTCTTCTCCAATTTATAGGAGAAGAAGTTGATAGCATCATCGTGCCACGTGTTGTGTAGGGATTGGGTCATGTGTTACTTCTCAACTAGTGTCACTTGTTGGTTACATCACGTGTCATCTCCCGATTGGATACTTGTATTTGGTCTCAAATCTGTAGCTTTGTTAAAGACTATATAAACATGTCTTGCCAAGTGCGTTGGCATTTTACTCAGGTGTGCAGACATTTTCACCAGATTCATAGGCATTTTCACCAGGTGCGTAGGTAAGATGTCGTAATAAGATGCGTAGGAATTTTTGTCAAATTGTAAAATTCAACCTACAACAAAAATATAGATTTTTTTTTTGTTCTACTTAATATACAACATAGAGACATTGTCTTCTCTCTATAAACTTAAAACCATCCACGTTATGAATGATTTTTTTCCATTCATCCTACTTTATCTATATTTGATCTTCCCTTTTTTTTTCCTGAGTATATAATCTATCTAATTAACATTATAAAAAAAAGTAGAATTAAGATAGGCAAAACAAATGTGAAATTACCGAAATAACCTCACATCAGTAAATAAATAGTGAATAAAGAAAGAGCCAACACTTGGGTCGACCCGAGTCAATACCCGAACCCACCACCCGGACGCCTTATCAGCCGAATCAACAAACCGGTCAGAAAGAGTCTCCACGGGCAGGCGGTTCGTTCTTGACTCAATACCACCCTAATCCTGAACCGGCAATCACAATAATTAACAAAAAAATTATCTAAAATAAAGATACATGGGTCCAAATTTAAGAGGCTATGCTCAGGTGACACCCCCGTGACCCATCAAGTATCTCGGGCAATAGCAGCTTTGATTTTTTGCACTGTGCAAGATATCAAATTCTTCACTGTCTCCACGGATTCCACACTCAGCTTATCTGTTGGTAAACTATTCACCAATATTTGAAACGCCACCGTTAACAGTGACCCACTGCCGCCATTGTCGGAGTTGGGTTCGTTTGGGATAATGGCGAATCCGGATGGCAGTAGGGCTACATACGCCGAATCACCGCCGTTCATGACGACTTGCATTGCCGGGATATCGACCGGTGCGTAGACGATAAGCGATCCCGAGGCATCAGTGCAGATTTCTTGTAGGATTAACATACTGCTCTGGTTACTAGTTAGAAACTGTTGCTGCAAAGAGAAAAGTAAACCAAATCGAATAATTAAATTAACCAGGTGTATTTTTTTTTTAGATAATACATCAAAGTCGGGGAGGGGAGATTCGAATCTTCGACCTCAATGGAAGAAAGTAGGTGCATAATCAGTTGAGTTAAGTTCATGTTAGCAACATAGTGTATTTAAAAAATAGTAAAAGTTTTTATAAAATTTTAGGAGTAATATTTTTTTTCTCGCTCAATAAAATTTAGTTTGAAACTCAATTCACATATATTTTTATGGGGTGTTTGATTGAGGAGGAAGTAGCGTCTTAATAAAAATGATGTGGATAGGAAACAAACATGGGAATAGGTTTATGAAACACTTTCTATTCACTTTCTGATTTAATTAATTTCCCTCAACCAAACCTTCCCTTAGGAAAATGTCATGTTTAAAAAAATTTAAAACTTTTGATAATTTTATAAATATCAATTCATAAAATATTACATGGAACTGTAATTCTCAATATTCAATATTATTTAATAAATATTTATAATTTTTTACTATATCACTATGTTATTTAATTATAATCAAATAAAATAGTTACCATTCATTATTTTTGTAAATATTATATTAAATTGAGGAGTGAGACTCAAACCTTTCACTGAAGTCAAATGTCTAATCAGTTGAATTATTGATATAACTTACATATGTTTGGTTGGGGGTTTGGGTAAAATTCAGAGTTTGTGATATCTTTGAAAAAAATGTAATATGTCTGATGCATGTGAATGGATAAACAGTGTGAGCCTCTGTTAGAATAAGATGTGAAAACTAATAGTAAATCTAGGAAAGTGATGTCAATAACAATAGAAGAGAAGGTAAAATAAATCGGAGAACAAGTTTATAAAACCCAATCTCATTTTCAAATCCCAACCAAACACCCCTTATTGTCAATTGCCATGTTAAAAATTACATTACATTTAAAAATATTTTTAAAAAATAACATCACCAATATTTCCCTAATTGAAAATACAAGAGAAGCTGAATTTTGACAGTATTAAAAAAAAAAAAAAAAAGAAGAAGTCAGAAAGCCAGAACCCAGAAAACTGACAAACGTCCTAGAAATGATTTTGACTTTTTTTATTTAAAGAAAAAAGAAAGAAAGAAAATTTGAAAAAATGACTAAAAAACGGAAAACTGGCAAATAATATAATTTTGGTGTGTCAGATGCAAAACCTGTTAAATTCACAGTAATGTCATCACATATATTTCCAAATTCCAAATTCGTCTTTTCTCATAATTCCCTTCCCCCTTTCCCCATACAATCATATTATTACCATTACCCATTTTAATTTTTAATTTTTTATTTTTCTAGAGAGAGAGAAAATACCTTGGCACGGAGGAGAGAGACAGAATTCCGGTGATCATGGCCTTTGGATATATAAACCATTTCATGCATGGGACTTCCGTTTGATAATATATCCCACTCGCTTCTCAGCCGTTCATCACGTAAGAAATCAAATAGTTTTTGAGATGATGCCGGAAGCCAGACTGCGGTGGCTGCGCTCAGGACGGTTCCCGGTGGTTCACCCGGATCGTCCACGCTCTTCCTCGTCATGACTCGGACTTCATCGCCGATGTCATTGCCGTACAGTTTGCTCCATTTGTACGTCGTTGGCGCGCACACGCCGGCGCAGTAGTTAGCCGTCATCCGCTGCGCTAGCTTCAGCATGCTCCGCCGCCCACTCATTGTTATTGCTTCACCGAATCACCCACACGTTCACAACATTATAATATTTTTTATTGAATAAAATATACATTACGAACTCATATGATTATTAAGTATTTTTTTCTCAATTTAAATAAATTTTTAATTTAAAAATATTTAAATTGTGAGTTTGAAAAATTTAGGTTTTATTTAACATATATTTATTTATAATTTATAAAGAAGTTAGGTCGAAAATTTTATGTACGGTAGTTCATTCATGGGTTAAAAAACAAAGAAAGTAAAATGATTTATAATTGTGAAATCAACCTACAAAATAAACGTCTCTACTATTTAAAAAGTTGTATTTTAGTTTTAATAAAATTGAAATTCAGTTCACAGAAAAATAGTTCTTAGAAAAATATGAATTTCACGTTTTATTTAGTAGGGTGGTTGTGAATCAATAATCAAATAATTTATATGTTAAATAAATTCAAGATGAGATTTTAACCGTAATAATAAAATTTAAAATTTCCTGAGAAATTAAAACATAACGTTTACAAATTTAAAGACGAGTAAAATAAATCTTAGAAACTAAAACTCTATTTTAGCTTAAATATCTTTGGAGAGAATGAAAAGGTAAAAAGAACTCACCGGAGGGGATGGAAGAGGAGGAGGAAATGAGAACGGCAAGGGAATCGCACTGCCGTTGAAGGGTGGAGACCCATCGACGAGCACCGAAACCGACGCCGGAGCTCAAAAGAGGACGGTAGAGTTGATGGACATGGCTTTCATCATATTCTGTGTGTTCCACCCAAATTACCTGCATTTATTTATTCTTTCTTAAAAAAAAACCTAAGTTTGGAGAAAATAAGGTAAAAAGAAAAAAACCTTGGAGTAACCATTGGGCATGTCATGAACAAGACAACCAGAAGGAAGTCTTCTACAGAGTGGATAACGAGGAGGAGGAGAAGAAGCTTCGGTTACGGTATCGATGGAGATGTCGACGATACCCCAAACCCCTTCGGCATGTTGCTTGCAGAACCGGAGGAAGTTTATCTCTCTCACCGGAACCATGGGAGAAAGAACTTGAAGCTCAGCATGCATCTTCATTATTAATTCCATGCATTTAGTAATGATGTTAATTCTATTTTAAAATTGTAAGTATAGTTTTCTATTTTTTGAAATCATAGTAAAATTTTAGATTAAAAAATGGTAATTTGATTTTCATTTAAAAAATAAAATATTTATTTGAATTCCACTATTGAACTGATTTTTTTTTTTTGAAGACACTATTGAATTGAGTTAATAATAAGTATTACAACTTTCACTAATTAGTAATTAATAGATAAATTCTCATCTCATTTGTTTGAATGGTTTGGTAATATAACATATATGAAAATTAGCAAATATACAAACTTTTTTAAAATTTCAATAAAAATTATTTTATTAATTAAAAAATATTTATTTAATTGTTAAAAACAGAAAACTAAAATTAAAGTCATGATCTTTCAAGATTGATTACCAGTTGAAGTGCACCATTTCTAGTTTCACCAACACCGCCGGAAATCACATCGGTAGTAGCCGCCACGGCGACGATAGTAGGAAACATCTCCGACCATCGATTCTGTTCAAAAAAATTTAACAAAAAATAAAATAAAATAAAATAAAATCTCTCTGTAGTAAAAAAGAAAAAAGAAAAAAAAGATGATAGGTTTGACTTACAGAATCCATTAAAATGTCGACAAGAGCCAAAGTATTAAGAATAACCAAACCAATGTCTCTAGAAGCTTCTTTAACAAACCCATTTGGTTTAATTCCAATAAAATGATTAGAATTAAACATTCTTAAATACTCTTCATTATTCATAATTTCTCTTCCTCTAATTCCTTGTAAATTATTTCTAATCCACAATGGCTCATCAATTTGTGCCATTTTAACCAATTCATCCATTGCCATCAAAGCAAGCTCTAAATAAATTGAAGATCTTGAAATCCTATTTCCATTTCCATTTCCATTTCCAAATTCAGGTAAATTACTATTCAAACTCTCCATACAATTGTTGTTTCCTCCAACTCCTAGCTCTAAACTTGGTGGGCGGCCGAGGAATTTTCCGGTGAGAGCGCAAACTCGGTCTAACTCGTCTTTTAGACGAACGTTTTCGATCCGGAGTTGTTGTTGTTGTTGTAGTGATGATGATGATTCAGTTATAATGGCTGGATTGCCGCAGTTTGAGCAATTTGAATTTCTTAGGGCTTCTCTGATTGACATGTTTTCTGCTCGGAGCTTGTCGTTTTCCTGCCTCAGTATGCTGTTTTCATGCCGTTCTAATTGTGTCTGATTAAAAACCAATTTTAAATTCCATAGATTTTTCATAACCAATAATTTAAAAAAGAAAAATATGAGAAACTAATTATTTGGTAAGATATATTTTCTAGTTATCAATATATAATTTTTTTGACATAGTACTTTAAAAAAATTATCATGTTTATATTTTTTTAATAAAAGAAAAAAAAACAAAAAACGAAAAACAAGAAACGAAAACATTATCAAACATTGTACCTTCATTTGAGTTCTACGGTTTTGAAACCAGAATTTAACTTGTCTTGTTTCCAAGGAAAGTCTTCTACTTAGCTGTGATCTTTGTTTCTCATCAGGATGTGGACATTCCTTAAACATACTATCCATAATTTCAAACTCATAATATATAATCAATTCATTTTGCTATAAATTTATTAGAAAAAACAAAACCAAAAAATAATCTTACGCTTCAAGTTCTTGAATTTGCTTAGGAGTATGACGATGATAGGGTTTCTTCTTCCTAGGATTATTGTCGGCGCCATCTTCATCGTCGCCGGATCCACCTCCGTCTATATTATCGCTACCGGATCGACTCTCCGCCGCTTCTTCTTCTTCTTCTTCTTCTCTTCTTCTCCTTCTATTGCTCGTCTTCAAACCCATTGCTGTATTCTTTTCTCCCATTCCTAACCCATCTATATTAGTCCGCTGTTTTAAAAGTGAAGATTTTTTTTACCAACATGAAAATTGAAAATATTTCATTAATTATAGTAATGATTTGAAAAATGGGGTTTAATTACAAGAGCAAGAGAGAGCTTAGGGGAGCTGAATATGGCCATACGCTTGTAATCGCAGTCTCCGCCGCCATGATTACTACTTTCGAGACTTCCAAAACTCATCAAAGAAAATCTATCTTTTTTTTTAAAGATATTTTAACAAATTGAGAAAGGAACTCGAAGCCGCTTCGATCTTACGGAAGAGAACATATGTCTAACCACTCCCAAAAACTCAAAAAAGAAAAAGAAAACCTTTTGTCGAAATGAGTATGAATTGCTCTAAAATTCTCAAAACTTTGAGAAATATGAACATATTAGAAAAACCCAGAGAGAGAAAACAAAAATTTATACAAACAAATTAACTCTTTATTCCCATTGGATCTTTGTTCTTTCTCACTCAATTTTGAAGTCAGCAAAATCTGAGAAAAAAAAAATGGAATTTTTAAGTTAGAGAATGGAAATTAAAAAAATTGGGTGTTAAAAAAATGAAGGGCATGATTGAGAAGAAAAAAGTAGAGAGAAAGAAGAAACCCTAGATTGATGAAGAGAGAGAGAGAGAGAAGGAAAAATATGAAGAAGATAAAGAAGAAGGGGGATTATGTGGAGAAGTTGAAGGCTTCCAAAAAAGAGAAGCAAACCTCCAAAAATGGTTTTGTTGACTCTCTCTCCTATTCTCCATACCCTTTTTTCTCTCTCTCTCTCTCTCTAAAAGTCTGTGAATTTGCAGAGTGAAAAGTAAAGTTTTTTTTTTTTTTTTTGTCTTTTTTACTCTCTTTCATTGTATCTGGTGAACAATCCTCGTATGTGAAATGTTCAATTACATGTTAGTCCTTGTGTGTTTCTCAATCTCAAACTTTCATTTTAGTCTCCAAATTTTATTAATATTAATTTTATCCTATATTTTTAAAAGTTTCGTTAATATTAATATTATATTAGAATTAATCACAAAATATACTTCCTACATTTAAATTTGAATTCATATTTATTTCGTTATAAGAGAAAGGGATTTGTTCAAGTTTGTGTTTAGTTTCGTTCCTTTTTTTAGAAACTTCATTCAAAGTGACTCTTACTTGTATATAATATTTGCTTAAAAGAATAATTAAAATGTTATTATTTAATTGAGAGTTAGAAGTTGAAATCAAAGCTCATTTTTACGTTAATTAATCAAATCATTATACATTATACAGACAAATAAAATAATTAAGTAAAAGGTTATTGATTTTTTTTTCTTCGAAATATAGTGTATATGGGTTCTATATTGTATACACCACTTTTAAAAAACAATTTAATCAGTGACTGATTGACTATAATAAATAATAATCAATTCACATGATAATAATAAATTCATTTAGATTTTCATCTTCAAATCTGTCCATCAGAATTTTAAGAAAAAAGTGGAAACATATATCCATGTCCAATAATCTCTCCACAAATTGACGTGTTTAATAATTAAATTTATAATTATTTTCTAAAAATACTATATTTATAAGTATGGTAGAAAATGAGTGGGAAAATGTTTGAATCCTCTCATTCCTTGTTTATTCATACAGCGTAACCGTGCTAAAAAAACAAAATTTAACAGGGGAAGAATTGGAAAGGACACCAATTATTTTTGGTTTGTAGGCTAGGCTCTATTTCGAAATCAATAATTATTTTTATTGATTGATTTTTTTAGAGGTAAAACTGTTGGTTTTATTATCTAATGGTTGTGGATCCCACTATTTTCTATTCTAGACTTCTAGTACAAATCCCATGTCGATCACAAACTTGTTCGGGATATTTTTTTATTAAAAAAAAAAGTGAAAATTTTAATTTATATTCACAAGTGTATTAATCTTAACTCAAAGTTTTTTATTAAGAGAATTAAACTTTAGACCTACATGGTTATGCGATTAATACGAGTAAATAAAAAAAATCAATAATTTAAATCTAACCATAAAAATTTTCAACACAAACATGAAAATCAATTTCTATAAAAATGACTCGACCAACTACAAAGCATTCACACATATAGCATAACCAACCATAAGTCTCCAAAAACAGTAGAATTCAACTCATAAATGGTAATAATTACACCACTGATATTGAGAATTTTAAAATTTAAATTGGCACACTACAAAATTCAAGTGTATAAATTAAAGAGTTTTAATAGATATCATTATTTCAAAAATATAGGTGATTTTTGTATGTTAATCAGTTATTAACAATTTCAAATGATTAAACACTAATCATAATATTCATTGATTAACAAGCTAAATCTATTAGAATAATAATGTTATATTTACCAAATCCCTAGATTAAATTTTGTCCCCTTCCCCAAACGAAAAACAAACAAACATGGCAATCTAAATTTGATTTTTATTCTCTTCTAAACACACATCCATTATGAATCATTAGTAGACAAAATGTACCAAGTCTAAGATTCGAAGCTTGGAAGGTTAAGAGAAGAAAAGTTTTTATAAATATTAATAAAATGGAAGGTTATTTGACCATTTTTATAAAATATTTTAATAATTTGATGATGTTAGCCCACACGGCCATGCCCTAACAAACCATATCATTAATAGACAAAGTGTACCAAGTCTAATATTCGAGGCTTGGAAGCGTGATTTTTTTTTTAATTAAAAAGGTAAAAAAAAACTCTTGTATTTTATTTAAATATTTTTGTTTTAAAAGGTCTATTGAGATTCATTTCATTATGATACTTGCGAGAATAGATGTTAAGAAATGTGTCTAAATGCATATTGAAGTCCAATTTTAAAACGATTTTATTTTAAAAGTAATATATTTTATTTATAAACATTTTTTGTATCCAAACTAAATTTTATAAACTAAAAAAAAAAGTAGTTTTGCAAATTTCGTTTTTAATTTTTGACTAAAATTAAAAAAAAAATCCGAAAAATAAGGTGAAAATACAAATCCAAAAGGAAGTAGATTATTATTATTATTATTATTATTATTATTATTATTATTATTATTATTATATATAAACACCTTTTTTTATACAGCTACATTATTATTATTATTATTATTATATAAACACCTTTTTTTTCCACCCACAAATACTCTCATCAATTAGAAAAACTGGAATCCTAGGAAGATTAGACACTCTTTTGCAGAAAAGGGGTAGGATAGGAGAGGGAGAGTACTGATCCACACAGCTAAAAATAACTTCATACATTATTTATTTCAGCAATCAAATTTTCAGAAAAGGTAAGGGCAAGGAAACATTGTCAAAATTCATCTACACTAATCAATGCATTACCTATCCTTTTTCACCCTATCCTTTTTCTATTCAAATTCTCATTGTAGGGAAAAAATAGAGGGCCATGAATAGAAAAAAAAAGGAGAGAGAAATATAAGAGGGAGACTTTTTTTCCCCTTGAAAAGTAAAAGTAGTAGAATTTTAGACAAACACAAGTAAAGAATATTTTGTAGCCAAGAGTAAAATTTCCCTCAAAATGAATTTCTCTAGTCTTTTAGTAACTGGGAATATTTATGTAGACCCACTAATATATTTTGTCAACATCATATTATGACCATTATTTTTAAGAATCCCATGAGAAAAACTGCTACATAGTACACAATCTACATGGATTTATTTAGATAACTATGCAAATACAGATAACTCTGTAAGGGTTTTACTAATTTTTCTCAAAATTTTACATGTACATTTCATTTCAACCATAATAGAAGAATGTGACTTCTGTATTACTAAAAGCCCTATAGATAAAATCACTGCAAAAGGAAAAAGATGGCAAATACTGCAAGTTGGCAACAATGATCGGATCGATGAAAAAATAAACATACTTTTAAGCAGCCTTGGAAAATTATAGAACTAAAACAAAATATAATTGCCCTCATCTCCCCTCTCTTATCTTACACTATTATCTTGACTTAAATTATGAATCATGAAAGAAATACCTGATAACTAGAAAAAACCACCCAGTCATCATTTGGATGCTCAAGGAAGTTTCCAAAATGTTTTTGTTGCAACGAGAATTTTCTCTCTCCCTTGTGATCCTGGTTCTTTTTCATGTATGGTAGCTGTCCACCTTACAGCTCGTGCTATGCGGCTTACTCTCTCGATAACTTCAGGATAATCTCTAATTATGACTGTTCCTTCAGGACGTAAGATTCTATCCATTTCGACCATTAGATCAACAAGGTTACACCTACAAAGAAGCCAAAGTAACAAAACCAGAATAAGATCAACCATCCATATTCAAAATTTGACAAGATGATTATTTACTTGATTTTGAATTCTATATCAACTTAGTCAAACATTGGATCTTATATATAAACCATTCATGTGTATATGTTAAAAAAAAAAAATTATGCATACACATGGTAGAAGAATTACAGTAACCTTTTGATATTAAACATATTTAATGGTTTAAAAAATAAGACAAAAAAACATTGAGTAGAAACTCAAGATTTAATTTATTAAATGAGACAAGATTTATTATAATGATAAACTTTCTAAACCGATTATTAAAATTGATAACTGAGGTAAATTCAATGATTTTTTATATCCAACTCAAGGAAGATATTAGCTAATAGAAATTAGAGAGATAAGTGAAGTGCTGCGGGTGCTAAGCAAAATACAGCCAAGAAGAGGACATAATAGAAGGTTGAATCTCAGTCAATCAAGCTAATTTATTGTTAAATTTCTCCTCCATAAAATAGTTGGATCAAGAACACTGCTTGAAAAAGAATTGGTACATATTATCTGGAAACCAAGTGTCCTGAGAAGGTAAGAATATTTTAGCAGACAGATTACAGAGAAGGTTTCCAACTATGATGCTAAACGGCAGCTGCTGTGTACTCTGTATGGACTATGGAGGCAGGAAAGGACCAAATACATTTATTTTTCCACTGCTCTTACAGTAGGAAGTTGTGGACTTTTTTTGCTCTTCACTTTTGAGCTTTCTTGGGCATTTTCCACTATGGTTAGGATTATCTATAGCAAATATTGTGAGAGCAAAGACTTGAAAAGTGCACCAACGTCTTGTGGATCAATGTGGTTATGACAGTTATCTAGAAAGAAATAGGGGAATATTCAACGTGAAGAATTTGAAGTGGGAGGAGATTCTAGGCAAATATTAGGCTTCTCACTTGAGTTCTCTAACTATTCTCCATCTGTAATTATCTCAAATTGGCTTTTTTTTGCAAGCTCCTCCTAGAAGTATACTCGCTATACTTCCAAAATGAAGAGCAAATACCGGGGTCGGCCATCTACTCTTGATTCGTGGAACTAATCTAAAAGGGAAAGTGTCTTATAATCTATAGCTATAAAACGAGGGAAAATATATTGGCTGGTTATGATACGTCCAACAATAGACAAATATACATAATTCACATTTATTTGGTATCAAACCCAGGGGAAAGAGAAAAACACATAACCACAACCAGTGTTCCAAAAAAAAGTACCGATGCAGATAATGAAACGACTAAAATGCTAACAAATGTTAAACTAACTGATCATAATAAAATATACCTGCTCTTATCTGAGCCTGGAAATTTAACAAGTGATTCCATGCCAGATACGTGGATAAAATCATAAGAACGTGGATATGTCGAGAAAGGCTCACACCTGAAACCATAAAAAATTTGTGCATCTGTAAACAATGCACTTGAAAGCTGAAGCTTCCTAATTCCACTAAAAATTTAATAGAAGATCCATATGTCATCCTTTTGAAAAGGATAAAATAAATAAGAACAACAATAAAAACATAGTCCTCGTTTGTCCAAGGCAGGCTCTCCCTGGTTTGATCATGAACATTTTCAAAATTACTAACTCCACTCAAAATTTTACAAATATGACAGGTAAAAACTTTTTTATATTTTTTGTAAGAATATCTAATAGAAGTGCAATAGGTGTATGTGCAAGTTCCACCCAGTAAAATCACAAGAATAAAGGTGAGAAGAAAGACATCACAAGTAAATCTTAGCAACTTCATGTGCGTTATCAAATTCTAATAACTACAAGATTGGTCATCTAAGACTAGGAGAAATAGTAGGATTTATTCCAATTTTTTTGTGTACATGCAGCTTTAACTACCTTCTCCACTAGCATATTGCTACTAATGAGAAAAGTTACACTGCATTTTGTTTCACTCTAGTGAAGATGGCAAGGAAATCAACAGCAATACTGGGCAGGATCACATTAAAAAAGTATCACAACCAATACAAAACTCACCAATCATGATAGACTCCAACTAATCCTCTGTCATATATTGCAGCTAAAGTAGATTGCTTGCGAGCAGGAACAACATTCATAACCCAAACTGGGTCAGATTTTAGAGCTGCAGCAAAACCACCAAAAAAGGCATTCATATCCATCACATTGCGTACTGCTGGAGAGCCTAGTCTCACTTTTAAAGATTTCTTGTAATAAGAAACTCTTCTTTCCCACCGCCGAGAGTCGGCATTGAATACATCGATACCATTTTTGACAACTCCAGCTCTTGGAGAAGGTTTTGCTAGCCTATCTGGCCATTTTGGAATTGTCCCAACAGAAACTTCTCCCTTGGTGGAAGCCATTCTACTCACACATTTATTTAATTTCACATACCTGCAGAAAGAAAAAATAATATCAACAGACCAGGAGTTTTCTATGATGCAAGGGCATGATAATTATCCATTGGGAATCAAAGACATGAAATCAGCTCTCTGAGATAAATGATTAAGAACCTTCAAGTTTCATTCCAATCCAAGAAATCTTCCTCAACCTTCCTTAAAGAAAACTAAAAAGGTAACTCTAATAAATATACTGAAGTTCAGATGCACACTCCAATGATAATTACCATGCATGGTCTGGCTCATCAGATTCATGGCACAGCTCAAGACCAAATTCATTTTGGTTAGGAAGGCATGAATCTCCAGCAGGTTTTTTCCAGATGACAGTATTTCCATCCACAGCAATCAACTCGTAACATAATGCTCTAGCAACAGCCTGGAGATCCGCCCATTCTTTATCTTGTTTGGGCCACTGTACAGGGGGACCAGAGATGACTAAATTCCCACCAGGGCGGAGTAACCGATCAACTTCAATGAAATAAGTAGCATCTGCAAATTTTATGATAAAAATAATAAATAAAACAGAATGTGCATTATAATGTATAGCAACAGAGTGGAATAGAGAGCAGTTTATATTTATATGCAAACAGTCTTATTCTTTTAAAACTGAGACAAAAATGATAATCCTTAAGAATAAGGTTCTAGAGTACCACTGTCTAAATCAGATATGAGAAGAAAAAAAGTATCTTAATACTATTCAATGGCCATGCATGATGCATCAGACTGCTACATCATACAATATATGTATAGAAAAGGGAACTAAAACTCACTGTAAGCTGTGAAAGGGATTAAACAACGAGAACAATGAACTAAATCAAACGAGAACGCAGGAAAAGGGAGTTTGAGAGTTCCAAGCATGGCAACAAATGCTGGAATCCCTCTCTCTAAGGCAAATTGTATCTGCGATTTATGGGAATCTCTTGGGGCAAAAGACACAGTCAGAATGTCCTGGGAAAGCAGAAATCCCCCAAAACTAGCAACCTGCAAAGAGCATCACACTTATGATTTGTAATAGGAAAAACAAACAAAGTGTCAAAAAGGGAAAGAAGGATAGGATTGCTCTAACCCCACAGCCCATATCAAGAGCAGTCCTCAGAGTGCCACCCTTCATAGGAATGTACTGTCCAAGTTTTTCAATATATTGCACGGCACCATCTGGAAACATGGTACCACCACCAGGAAAAATGAAATGTGGGCCCTCCTGTTTCATCCACCCTTGATGCCCTTTCCTGTCTGCAATCTTGTTGTGAGGCATGTTGCTGTGCCAAATCTGCTCAGTGCACATAAGTAACAATACTTAAAGGTTGATTATAGGCACTGAGGTAAAACATTTGATACTAATACATTTCCCATAATCCAGTCTTTGAGGACTTCTTTCGTGTTTTATAATTATGCTTTTGTAATTATAAGCCTTTGCATGTTAACTGGAGCAACTATTTGTAAACTCGGTTGGTCCTCGGGTTTTTCAGTCTTTTGTAGTTTTAATGAAAAGTTATGTTACTCTTTCGCTAGTCTTAGAAAAAAGGAAGTTGTTAACATTACTTTTTAAACAGAACAACAAGAACTATAAAACTAAAGATCTCACATTTCCTATATCAAACCGATATTGAATCATTATAAAAACCTTCATATACATATACCTTATGCAAGCTCTCCGGCCACTGAACAGGTATCTTATACCCATCAGGCGGAGGAATCAAGCAAAGAGGCGTTTCCTCCGGAAGCGGACAATGTCGTTCCCTATAATAATTCATCTCCCTACTCAATTGACTATTCCGTCTCGGATCTTCACAAGGCATATGATCTACAGAATCAGCAGGACAAGCTTCAATCGCCTGTTTCTGTCCAGCCTCAACAAGCTCCATGATTCGTAAGCGCTGCGTTGGATCGGCATTCGAACGAAGCAACGTTTGACGGCCCGATGCAGCAAGAGAATCACCAAGCCGAGTAAAAACAAGAAGAAAGAACAGAATCACCAATCCGAAAAACACTGCGGAAACGAAATCAAGAACACGCCATTGCCGTACATTCCTCTTGGAAGCAGGTAAGTTTACGTGGCCCATAGGAATTTCCTGGATCTGATTGATATCAATTGAACATTATAAGATCGGAATTCGCGAATCGGAGAACTTAAAATGGAGAGATTGAGCTTGAATTGAAGGAAAATTGAGGAAATTAAACTTTATTTCCGGCGGAATCTTCAAGGAAATTTAGGGCAATGGAGATTTTTAGGATTTTTTTCGTTCAGGAGTGAGAATTCAATTCACAGTGGAAAAGGAAACAGAGTTGATTCGGAGCTCTGAAAATCGAGAGAGAGACAAACAAAGGTCTTTCTCGTAATAAATACTCTTACAATATATTAATGGCTGTGGATCTTGCTTTATATTTATTTTTAAGATGTTAATTATAATGTTTAATATGTTATTATATTATTTTTACTAATTAGCGGGGAGACGAATGTTTATATTTTTTTTAATGTTAATTAGAGAGATTGTTTACACGATTATTTCATAATTAGAGATCTTCTTAATTGTAATATATGATGATTAAAGTGATATTTTTAATGGGTGAACTATATTTTGATTTTAAATAATTATATTAATCATTAATTTTCACTTTAGTGAATTTATTATTGACTACTGTGAAAGCTCGAATGTACTCGAAATAAAATCTGGACAATCGAATTTTCACATATCATTTGAATTGCTTATCTAAAAAAAAATCATCTGAATTGCTAATCCATTTGTTTAGATAAACAAAGTAGCCTTGGGGATGATGGTCAATTGTTTTTAAAAATTCAAAATATTTATAACTATAATAAATTTTATGTAGATATTGAATCTATGCTAATCACTATTAACACGGTAAAAAGTTACTATATTTACAAACAGTTACAAATAATTTTAAATAATTATATATTTATAAATATTAAATTAAACTATTATATCTCTGAAGAAAAGTGAAAAATCAATTTATACTCCTAAATTTAACATTGTGTGTCAATAGAAACCATAAACTTTTAATCCTATCAATTTACATTTTGACTTTAATAAGTGATTCGATTTATACTCATCCTAACAAAATTATAAAATTGCTCATAATCTAGTTAGGAAATTACTGAAATATCAAGGTAACAAATCATTTATAACCTAATAATAAATACAACCAAAAACTCATATCACAGTTAACAAATCAAGCATTAAAAAAAATTCAAACTCTGACACCAAAATAGTCAAATCTAGCGAGGGGTATAAATGGTTTTTTCTAAATAAAATCAAATACAAGTCAGGTTTTGTATATACAAACTCTATAAAATAAACAACACTTGCTGTATCTTTTCGTTGAGGACTGGATTAATCAAGTCAAAAGAAGAGTATAGTATTGAAATTTCAACGAGTAAATTACTTGAATGCAGAAAACTCGGAGACTATGAACAGAACAATGAAGGTATTTAGTATTTCGCAAATTCATATCATAATCGAAATTGTCATCTGTTATTCAAGAATAAGTAGATAAACAAAGCAATGACGGAAGAATCGATAACTGCAACTGAGAAAAATAGTATTTACAAAACACCAGCCTCTAGTATTGGTACTTGTTGCATATAGATCTATCTCCTTGCTCTTAGGTTCTTTCCATGTAATTCATAATTCTCACTGTGCAACCTCACCATCATCAAAAACATGGTCATACCAGACCAGAACATACAAATTCAAATTTTCCTAGACCCGCTTCATTGCTTGTACTTTTGCATTGTACTCGTGCTTGATAAGATTTGCTCTCAGTAGCATTGCTCTAACTTCACGATCGACCTCATTCCCCGTCTGTAAAACTCTTTGGAAAGTGGCATTCCTCTGATCCGCGTGTCGAGCATAAAGAATTTTGTTGTGCGAGTCAATTCTTGCCTGCGTGCATAATTAATCAAGTTGATTGAAAAGGACAATTGCTTTGAAACAGATAAAGCTTCCAACTAAAATATAAAAATAGTTTTAGGATCAGTTCCAATGTTCCATATACTCCTAAAAACAATTAGTTCAACCATGTTTTGTGGTGATATCCAAAAAAAATCCAGATTTTTTGGGTGTATACTGGGACTATTATCTGACTCCATACTTAAGTAGTCTGAAATATAAGTGTTATCCCATGTATTATCATCATATAAAAACTGTTTCATTCGACAATGATAAGACTAAAAAGTAGATGAGATGAGACCTCCTTTTCACCAACATAATCCACAACTCAAATCCTATGAGATATAGCTATTTTAAAGCCATGGCAAGCTCACTTGATTGGATACAAAAACCTATATCACTATCTTCCAACGTAAGGGGTTGGGTTCAAAGCGCAATTCAGAGTTCAATTTGGGTCCAGATAGTCAACAACCAGGTTTTTGTAAAAACAAAAATAAATAAATAAAACTATGACTAATCAATTCCACCAGAAATTAGGTTGCCAAACTATCTAAGGTGCAACTGTGAATGAAGCTTTTACAACGCATGCAAGAAAGAAAATACACTCCATTAATCACATGCACACATAACATAATCATAGTTTAAGTAATGATTTTTAAGAACGCAGTAATCAGTAAGATATCTATAATGCATCACAATTGGATCTCTTTTGTGATCTAAATTATACAGTTCTCACTAAGATAAATCTAAACAATAAAACAAATGTAGGACAGTGTAGAAACCTGGATTTGGTTATTGGTGATTAATGCCTCAAGCTCTTTCTCTAGACCACCAACACTTGTTTTGAAAGCATTAGCCATCTTGTGGAGATCAACAGATACAAACGGGAGTGTGTATTGGATAAGAGCCTTGTGGCGTATTTGATCATAGAGCGTCTCAACATGGTCATGTAAATGAACGTCTAGCAGTAAGTTGGCTTTAAGATTCCCAAGGTAGTCCAGGCATGATGCATAATGGCTGCCAGAAGATAAAAATGGTTACATCTTAGAAAAATAGAGGAAATATTAACAGCACTAGTCTGGCACTAACTGCTAATCCCTTATAGCAACTTCAAAGCATGCAAGCTAATCCCTCGATACAAGTACAGCTGATAAAAAAAAATCTTAGGAATTTAAACTTGATTCGCTAAAAACTAACAAAAAATAGCTGACAAAAAAACTTCAAATCTTATATGTTCAAGTTAACAGGATTCAATAATTGTAGAAAGCATTCTCCTGCCATCGAATACATGCAATCCCATTTAGATTTTCAATAGTGGAAAGATGGGAATCAACTTAAGGCTTCACGCACATTAACAACCGATGCATACCACAATGGAAAATTGTTTTGCAATACCTCGAGTAGAAATCATTAATCAGCTCCCTGACGACAGGAACTAACTCTAAGAAATTCCGGAAGTTGACGTTGTCTATTACTTTGTGCTGCCAGATTAACACATTTTGTCAGAAAGTATCAGCCAGTTACCTGTTTTAAGTTTCATAGAGAACATAATAAGGAGAAAAAAAGAAGAAGAAGAATGTATACCTTTAACTCCGTCCGGTCGAAAGTTGCAAGTGCACAAAGCCCACCATACGTAGCAACATCCTGAGGTGCAATCACTTCATTGTAGTGACTACTTAATTCAGGTCCAGTTTCCAAAAACTGCACATGCAGCACAGGATTCTTTAAACAGAGTAGATAGCCAAAAATTCCGGCTATGAAACAACTTCATAATGGCAAGAGGAAATTGAATACAAATGATCAGCAGCTGGAACATCAGAAAGAATAGCCCCTCAACACCACTTCAACATTGACATTTAGAGCAACTCATATGGAAAATACAGATTAGCCATAAAGCCATACAATAAATGGATACTAAAAGGGGCATTTGCAAATCTAGCAAATTTTTAATAATATTTGTAAAAATAAAAGCTCAAAAACATATTTACAAATCTAGCAAATTTGATCGAGTTTATCATTGATAAACATTGAATTACATATTTTTATAGTAAGTTTATCACTGATAAACACATAAATCATTGTTTATCACTCATAAACATGATAAAAATTGCTATATTTGCAAATATTTTTTGAGTTGATATTTTTACAAATATTGCATAAAAATCTGCCACCCAATGAAATTTCCCATACTATAATGATCATGAAAAAATGCCGGGTAATATAGGAATTCAATTAGGAAATTTTATACATTTTTTAGAACGGAAAAAAGCTTCCTAACCCAAACTTCTTTAGAAACTAATTTCTGGAAGAAGAAAAAAACAATAATGAATACCATCTAATTTTCTGTTTTCAATATTTTTAACTGTTGCTTTTTAAATACAATAATATAAATAATACTTATGTGATGACTCTAATTTGTGATGAATCTAACTAACCAAAAATTAGAAGAAGAAAAAAGTCTTTCCAAAAAGATTTCATGAGTAAAAAGCAAAGGGAAAAATTTGATTTTGAAATTAATTATCAAATAACAGACTCAACTGAGCATTCAATCTCCTCAGATTAACCACAGTTTCGCAATGATGCGGACAAACAAAACATTACAAAATCCAGAGATGTCTTCTTGTTACTACTTCAAGAGATATCTGAAAGGCAGCACTATATAAATCACATGGTGCTATAAGGGGGGGAAACCATATAGTCGATATGGAGCAAACTTCTTAATGTTGGATGCTGGAAACATGAATATCATAATCCTATATGAAGATCAAGGAAAAAGATAAAGACCAACAAGAAAAATGAAAATGGATCTAGACTCCAAAGTTATATCCTATTCTAATGACAAAAGCATAATCATATACATTCGTTGTAGTGGAAGATAGTTTTAAGAAGATCAACACCACTAAGATCATTATGTACACTAAACAACAGACCTTGCGAGCCGCAAGTTTGTACTTCTTAGCTTCCAAGTGAGCCAATCCTGCAGCACAACGTAACTTTGCACTGGTAATTGCATCAAGGGCCTCGGAGGTTTGTTCCGCTTTGTTAACATAACTCGTGACATGGGTAAATTGGCCCATCTCTATGCTTACAAGAATTGCACTCATACACATATGGATAATATGCTTTGATGTAGTGCAGTAATCACGTGTTCGAACATAACTTTTAAAGGCATCGCCAAGTGCACCATGAGCATAATAAAAATCCCCAAAATCATTGTACCCCATCCGTATACTTTCTTTTATCAAATTAGTCTGCATATAACAACAAGAAACATAAAAACTTAAAATACAAAACCCAGAATGAATACCCAATGATCATAAATTCCTAATTAATGAGCTAACAAGACATCATTCAGAATTTCAAACAATTTATTTACTCTTTCTAGGCGGTAACAAGAATTAAACCAGACTCCTCACTCTTAACCATCAGATACAGTTCCAATAAGAAAGATAAAAGCATTTACATAGATTCAATAGTTATGAACGGTGGGGAGCTCATTGTGGCGGTGCATAGAATAATTTCACATAATTAAAACAATGGACATATCAACAAATCCAAAGCATAATATAAGAGATAAAATCCTCGAAAACATAAAAAAGCCATAACATTGCTTCATAAAATGAATCAAAATACTAACAAAACGTAATATACCCGATACGCGTTGAGTTCATTCTCAAGCTTCTCCTTCCTCTGCTCCGCTCTCCGATCAACCATCTCGCACCATACGGAATCCATCTCATAACTAGGCCCTAATCTTCCATTAATCTTCTGCACAACTTCTCTGAACAAAATCGTATTCTCGCCCTTTTTAATCTCATCATACGCCATTCGAAGCGCTTCAAGCTTCATAGTTTGGTTAGTTTCAGCATCGCAATGATCCGCGATGAAGATGAGACGAGTGATCTTGGTCCGACCAGAATAGAGACTCGCATAAGCCTCAATGTCGAGCAATTCTCCGGTGATAATTGGTCGATTATGTTTCTCGTCGTCGTCACCACCGGTTCCGTTGGCGTAGATCTCGTCTTCCACCATTGTTGCGCTACCTGAGAGCTCGTCTTCGCCTTGCATGGTGATGGAGTTAATGGAAGAAGATGATTCAGAAGAATAAATTAATATGGAAATGGGAATTAGGGTTTTCAGTGAGGGGAGTTTCGTCTGTCGTTCTTCGGGAGTGTCGAGTTTGTGTATTGCTGTTTTTCTTTTTCTTTTTTTAATTGAGCTTTCAAATATTTCAAATCTAAATATATTTGGACTTAATTTCCTCATTTTGTTTTCATTTTAAATTAAATTTTAAAGAAATTTTATTGGGCGGTAGATTTTAATTTAATATTTGTAAACATAATAACTAAGAAAAAAAATATTCGTAAATATAATAATTTTTTTACCCTGATAATTAATTGATTAACATTAATAACACGTGTATCAGTGATAATGTAAAAATATGTGATTCAATGTTTATCATTGATTCATCCAATCAAATAGAATGACTACTTTTATAAATATTATTAAAAAAATGGTTAGATTTGCAACTACCCTAAATTTTTATTAGCAACCAAAGTAGTTCAAAATCCCAGTCCTAATATTTTGCATAAAAAAGCAAACATTAAAAAAAAAAGTTTCAAATCCTAATTTTACATTAAAATATATGGGATTTAAATTATCAGATTTTAAAGCAATTTATAAATCGGTAATAGTTAGTTTTTAACCTCTCATCAATAAATTATAGAGAAAAAAAATTGTATTAATAAAATTAAAGAAGGATATACGAAAGAAGAAGGTGATAACTACTTATCATCAATTTTTCGTCAAAAAAAAAAATACTTATCAATTTTCTAAGAGAGTACTTACAACCAACTACTGGAAATTTTCACCCAATACACTGTTGAGAAGGAGGGAGGTAGTTAGTGAGTGGCACAATTTGCAATTTTAAGAATAAAATTATGAAAGGGAATCTATAAATGACTAAATATTGAACGTGTGTACAAGACGTCAAGTGTTATTGGATCGTGTGTTTATCCCGTAAGAAAATTTTATGTGTCCACAAACTGCTCGAACATTTATTCCGATAATATAATAAGGACTTCTAGTGAGACAAAAATTAGTATCCATCACTTGATAAAACATAAATGGAAATCACTTTATAATTTTTCAAGTAGGATACCTTTTTTGTTTTTGTGAGGGCGGGGATTCAAGCAGTCCAAATTTGAATTTGCACGACAAAGTCCACACCACATTTTTTTAAATGAAAAATTTGATTTCATGAAGTTGAATGAAAAGTTTGAAAGCAAGGACAGTACACAAATCAACCATCATACTTCAAAAACTAGTAGGAGCAAAAGAGTGGAAAATGTTAAATCAACTCCAGAAACAAATGTTTCTTATTAGCAGATGAGATCGTAACACCATCGAACCATCGTCGACTCCGAAAGTACGCCTGGGATATGCCACAACCATGTAAAGTAAGCAGTATAACTAAAAATCAATGGCAGGAGCCAAGTGGAAAAGGGATAGACTTACCACTCTATATGTGTCAGGCTTCATATACAATTTCTCATCAATAAAGTTAAAAAAAAAAAGGCAGGAGCCAAGTCAAAAAGGGGTACCACCAATAATTGCCTGTCTTCATATGTTTTTAAGTGTCATCAAAAAAATATTCTTGTGAACTTTTATTTTACCTGAGGTTTGTCAAATTTGAGAAAATGGCGCTAGTGGCGACGACAAATAATGAATGATATTCAATACAACAGCGAAGAGTATGCTGTAAATAAAACTCCAATGGAGCATAACTTTATGATAGGAGGCCGGATGGGCATGAAACAGGATAAAACCTCCTGTTGTCTCTGTGACTGCTGTGTTGTTGAAGATGAAGCAGGTTGCAGATTACTGCCTGTACTTGTGCCTTGAAATTGATAATTTTGCAAATGCAATACTGGCATGGGAGTAATCTGAAGAGTTTTTAGAAACTTTTCTGAAAATATCATCTTCTAACAAGACCGATTCATTTGAAGCTTCAAATTCAAGGCAAATTCTAACAAAATAAGCACATAATAATTGAAGTTCCCATGAACTAGTGTTCTCGTTGCACTGTGTTAAGGCATTTTGATGAGCGAACCGGTTTTGTGACATGCCTTGTGTGTGAGCGAGTGATGCAAAAAAACGCACAGGCCACGAATGACTAACAGTGACAAATATCTTTGATTCGTCTTTGTTCTCCACTAGCAGCTAACAAATTGCTGTCTCTTGCTCAGCCATCTAGAGATAAATTCAACTTTTGGGCATGAAAAGGCAGTTTGCTGCAAAAAAAAAAAAATGCAAGTACCATACTGCAATGAAATTCACGAGCAAGACCATCATTTTCTATAAGCTGTCTTTGTAAAAGTTCAAGATCATATTAATCCAGCAAATTCAATTATGCAAACCAAAATTTAGACAAGGCAGATATAAAATATACATATCAAGAACTATAATACATGCACTGCAATGCTTATTAGCTACTAATCAAATCCTTCAACCGGTTTTGAAGCCTCGATAGCAACCTTAATAATTTCATCATCGATATCACTCCATATTTCCCGATTACTAGATGAGGAAGGGTGATTTTCATCTTCCTAGATAGACCTCCATGCTGAATGAGGTGGCTGTGCAGGCAAGCTATTAAACTCGGGTGGGGCTGGCCCCATACCTCCCGATTGTGAAATAGATGGTCGGGGACTAATTGACGAAAATCTATTAATCTGGTTGTAGAGATGTCTTCTATAATTGGGATCAAACAGGGATGATAGCCTAAAACTTCTAGGAGCATTAAGAAGTGGTAGAACTCGACCCCGTCCATCTCGATTCTCGTCATTCGTAGTTGCATAGTTATGTTGTGGTATGGTGGGTGCATTATGGACTGATAATGAAACCGATAGCGATAACAGCAGTATATAGCAAAATGATACAATAAAAGGAGATAACAGTTGAATAAGAGAAGGAGGTTAAAAAATGCTAAAAATCACCTACTTGTAATGTAATTGTACCCTTCACTAAAATGAGAATTGACTTAACATAACTTGTTGCAAAGAAAAGGTATTTTCCAAGACAATCAGCTAAAATTAACTCAGCTCATCTCCAAGAAGAATTCGAATTAGATTCGATACTTTATCGATAGTGCCCGGGTTTAACTGACAACTAACTAGATTAGTTCAACTAATTAGAGGTCCATTTTTGTGCACATATTGGTTCCAATTTTTGTCCATTGCAAGTAAATAGAAGTATATTTTTGACTGGTCAGGGCGGTAAAAAGAAAATTGAACACAGGCAGGGCGGTAAAAATGTCGACGATTGAACAGTATAAAGGCGCCTACGCTGAAAAAGCATCACTCTCTTACTCTCTCTCTTTCTACCTCTCTCTCTCTCTCTGCAAGTTTCAAAGGAAACAATGGCAGGACCAATCAGAGAAGCCATTGAAACTTTCATGAGAATCACCGGCGCGTCTGAGTCACTCGCCATTCGCAAGCTGGAGGTCTGCCCTCTTCTCTCCTTCTTTCTTTATTCGTCGCGTTCTGTTTTCCTCTCTGAATTCCAATCGTTTCATTCTCTCTCTCTCTCTCTCTCTCGTGATTCTGTTATCTCTCTTTCTTGGTTCATCATATCAATCACTTTGATTTCAGAGTAATGTGGTAAAATCTTTCAAGTTTCATTCTTGAATTCTTCATTTAAACCTCGGATCGTTGCCTTAAAGATTGAGAAAAAAGAAAAAGAAATGATGAAACTTTCAGCAATTATGCAATAATGTAGCTTTATGGATCCGTTTCTTAAAAAGAAAACAAGACTATTCCTTTTTGCACATATTGGCTCCAATTTTTGTTCATAACAATGTTGGGCTATTCTAGTTGTCGTTAAACCCGAGCATTGCCGATAAATATCTAATCTGAATCTAATTTTTCTTGGAGATCTATATGACTTTCTTGTTGTAATTTATTGGTTTTCTTGGAAAATGACTTTTCTTTGCAATGTGCATACAAGGAATGCTATTTGTTTCTTTTTCTTTTCATATCTTTCTATTTGGTTTGACATAAGCAGGAATATAGTGGCAACGTTAATGCAGCTGTCAATTCTCATTTTAGTGAAGGGTACAATTACAAGTACGTGATTTAGCATTTTCTATCCCCTTCTCTTATTCAACTGTTATTTCCGGTTATTGTATCATTTTGCTATATACCGCTGCCGTTATCCATTCAATTATGTACATTTCTTACCTTTCTCACTTCCCTGTTTTGTGGCTTCATCCTCAGTCCATATAATGCACCCACCATCCCACAACATAACTATGCAACTACGAATGATGGGAGTCAAGGCGGACAACGTGGGATTCTGCCACTTCTTAATGCTGCTAGAAATTTTAGGCCATCATCCCTGTTTGATCCCAATTATAGAAGACATCTCCTTAACCAGATTAGTGGATCTTCATCAATTGGTTCCCAACCATCTATTTCACAACCGGGAGGTATGGGGCCAGCCTCTCCCGAGTTTAATAGTTTGCCTGCACAACCACCTCATTCAGCATGGAGGCCTAACTATGAAGATAAAAATCACCCTTTGTCATCTAGTAATCGGGAAACTGGGAATGATATCGAAGATGAAATGATTAAGGCTGCTATCGAGGCTTCAAAACAGGTCGAAGGATTTGATTAGTAGCTAACAAGCATTTCTGTACATATATGCTAGTTCTTGATATGTTTATTTTATATTTTCTTTGTCTAAATTTCCGTCTGCATTGAATCTGCAGGATTCATCTGATCTCGAGCTTTTACAAAGACAACTTATAGAAGAGGACGATATTGCTCATGCAATTTCATTGTCATTGCAGGTATGGTACTTACAGTTTTTCTTTTCTCAGCAACCTGCTTCTTCAATCCCTAAAAGTTGAATTTTCTTAAGATGGCCGAGCAAGAGACGGCAATTCGTGAGCTGCTAGTGGAGAACAAAGATGAATCAAAGATAGGATGGGGAAAACCTAGCAGCAGTGGATCAAAGGTATTTGTCACTGTTAGTAATGCATTGCCTCTGTGCTTTTTGTGTCACTCCCTCACACGGCTTAGATGTGTTTCTGTCACAAAACTGGTTTTCTTCTCAAAATGCCTTATCAGTGCAAAGGGAACACTAGTTTTCATGATCAACAACAATCAGATGCTTTCTATTTTAAAGATGTATTATATATCTTTCATTTGTTATGCATACAAACAAGCACTGCAGCATTTTGTCTAATTGGCTTCCTCACTCATGCATAAGAGTATATGCTATGACCTCCTTCTAAATTACTACTTGATGAAGAAAAAGCATTTTCTTGTTCCATGGGAAATTGGGATTATTTTGTTTGATTTTGCCTTGAATTTGAAGCGGGATGGTGTCAGTTCCAAGGAGTTCAATGAATCGGTCTTGCTAGAAAAAGCTATTTTCAGCAAAGTTTCTGAAAGGTCTTTAGATAACTCCGTGCCAGCATTGAATTTGCAGAGTGATCAATTTCAGGGCACAAGTACAGGCAATAATATGCAACCTGCATCAACAACACAGCAGTCACAAAGACAACAAGAGGTTTGATCCTGTTTCCTGTGGTTTTTAGTGTGTTAATAGTTTATGCTGTACATGGGAAGATGGGTACTTTGATGTCGCTCTAATTTTCCTGCTTCTTTGCTGAACTTCAGAGCCTTAATATGTGAATAGAAGAATTTCCGCTTCCTACTTTTTGATATGGAAAAAAGTATTAAAAAGTCAGTAGAAAAGCATTCAGCCATCTTGCAATGTCTTGGATAATTTAAGTTAATTCTGTGTCAAATGCTTTGGTAAGACTTTATTGATGTGCTGATGGGTGCAGAAATTAGTTTAACTAATAATCTTCACAAAGTTTGAAAGTTATACCTCATTAGAGTTTTATTACAAACTACTCTTTGGAGTCATATTGAATATCATTTCTTATTTGTCAAGAAGACATCAAGAACATCCCAACTCTTTTTTTGGATATGTTATCTTAGTGAACTAAATTTCTTAATCTCTATTTGGAAGATGGGCAGGTTTATTCTTTGAATTTCCCATCCTTAGAATTTTGATTCTCCTTGGATGTGACAGGAAACGGGAAAAAATGCTGCTACTCAAGAAGCTTCATCGCCTCTGGAACCAGAAATAAATGATAAAGATACAGTGAGTCTTCTTCTTCGAATGCCAGATGGATGTCGCCACGAGCGCCGTTTTTCCAAATCTGACAAACTTCAGGTAACATTTTATGGATGCTTGTTCATATAAGTTTTTCTTTTTTTGAAAAACGTCATGAGAATCGCTCTACCCTTTAAGCCTTGACTGACATTGTTTTTTTTATCCTTTGAAAGCTTCTTTTCAACTTTATTGATGACAAATTGGCTATGAAGTCTGGGACATATAGAGTGGTAGGCCTATCCCTTTTCCATTTGGTTCCTGCCCTTTTTTTTTTAGTTTTACTGCTTACTTTACTTGGTTGTGGCATATTTGATAAGAGAATGTTTATATAGTTTCACATCTGATTACTGACTTTCCCTGATGAAACAGGTCAGGCCATATCCCAGGTGTGCTTTTGGAGTCGATGATGGTTCGATGATGTTAAGAGAACTCGGCCTCACCGGCAAACAAGAAACCTTGTTGCTGGAATTGATTTAACATTTGCACTCTTTTCCTTCTACTAGTTTTCGAAAATGTGATAGGTGACTTGTTCACGGTTCTCTTGCTTTCAGACTTTACTTCATCTTCATGAAATTCAAATTTTCATTGGTATGTGACTTTGTTGTGCAAATTTCAATTTTGGAGTGCTTGAATCCCCTGCCTCACAAAAACAAAAAACAAAATATCCTATTTAAAAAATTATGCCATTTATGTTTATCAAATTGACCTATTCACTTGATGGATTCGTAATTTATAGGTATCTTTTCGTTTAATATCTAATCATGTAAAAATAACGTTTAGTGGGGGACCTCATCTCATTGTTTCTTTATCATTGTTAGATAAGATATTAATAAGAGGAGTATGGAAAATATTTGATACAATATGAATATCATAAATATTATTTCGTGTATTGCTCAAGATCGGTTGACTTGAAGATCACATCTGATTAGCCCCTAGAATTAGTTTGTAACAGGTGGTTCATTAATAATTCATGTTAATAATTTATTTAAAAAATAAGTGATGCGAGAACTCAAAGAGTATTGAAAAATGTTATAAATAATAAATACCTTAATTTGTGCAATCCAATATTTTAATAAATGCTGTCATTATCAACAATTTCATTGACATTTTAATGAAATCCCCATCAATACCTCTCTGTTATATCCTGTATAATATTCCAGCCTCCAAAAAAAAAAACTCCTAAGAATAAGAAAAAAAAATGAGTGTTGAAAAAAAAATTATAATAAGTTATTATCACAATGATTACAAAAAAAAAGACTTTGAATCAAGAAATTGGGACTCTGCTATTGCTAGCTTTGAGAAGATGTTTGATTTTCTTGAGGTTTTGGTGCAGTCCAATATTGCTTTGTTGCCACTAAAATCTTCTCTCTATGATGAGGTCCTTTCTCATGGTCTGCAATTCTGCAATCCCATTGCATTCCCTCTGCAATGCTCTTGATCTCCACTAACAAATCCACATCATCTCTCAGAATCACACTTCCTTTTGGTCTTAGAATTCTGTCCATTTCTAGCAGAATATCCTCCATTTCACATCTGCAATTCCGTATCGTCATGTCGTAAGTTAATTTGTAGCTCTCAAGTTCTTATTTTTGTGAAAGGATATTATGATAGATTTTGTCTAATTTACCTGTCCTTGTATATACTGAAAACCGAATCGCCGTGAATGAAGTCGTAAGTTCGTGGATATGTAGACATGGCCTCACACCTAAAAAAGAGTTTAGTTTTTATTAACAATCAAAGACTTTCAAATTTTGGCAATGGATTGCTACACTACAACTCAGTTGTAAACTTACCAATTTTGATATGTTCCAATGAGTCCACGTTCATAAATGACTCCAAGGGTGTTAAACTCAGCTTCGACAGGTACGACGTTCATAACCCACAAAGGGTCGTTGACAAGGGCTGCTGCAAAGCCACCCAAGAACGAGTTCATATCGAGCAAATTACGATACCTTCCTGGCTCAGCAAGCTGACTGTCCAAAGCCTTGTAACGTGCTACTCTCTTGCTCCATAACTCTGTATTTTCAGTGAAGTTTTGGGCAGTAATTTGCTTTAAACTTCCACTGCTTATTCTTGGAGGGACAGAAGTTAGTCTCTCTGGCCAATTGTGCAGCTTCCCACCAGCCATTTCACTTATGTCAGACACTTCAGGAAGTGGTGTCAAACAAGGCTCCATTTTAGTGTACCTGCACATAAAAAAATGTAAAAAGAATGTCAAAGGAAGTTTTGTAACGAAATTGAAAAGTGATTCGCCAACTCGAAACGAAAAAGAAAATGAGAAAAACAGCATACTAACCATGCCATATCAGGGTCTTGTCCCTGGCAGAAGTTGGGAAATCTGAAGACCTTCCTATTCTTTTTACAATGAACATGATTGGAAGGTTTCTGCCAAATAGCAATGTCATCCATCTGCTTTAATTTTTTCCAGCAAAGGCTTTTTGCGACGGTCTCGATTTTGGACTCTTCAGCTTTGAGATCCTCAGCTGTTCTATTCCAACCTTTAATGTGTTTTTCCCAGTTTACAGGTGGCCCAGAAAGTACCCAATATCCACCGGGCCTCAGAATTCTATCAACTTCAATCAAATACATCCCATCTGCTCAAACAAAGCAATCATTTGATATCAAGGAAAGAAAGAAACAAAGTCAATCTTCATCACGAACCGAAAAAAGCAATGGAACAAATGAGGATTCGGTGAGGTACCATATTTGCCCCAGGGAATGAGGCAACGAGAGCAATGAGCCATGTCAAAGGCCCTGGAAGGGTAAGGAAGCCTGATGGAAGCAAGAACTCCAATCAAAGCCGGGACTCCTCGTTCGAGTGCAAATTGGACTTGAGCTTCATGAGTGTCTCTTGGTGCAAATGACATTGCCAAAATGTTCCTTGGCAATAAGTATGCTCCCCAACTTGCTACCTGAAAAACACAATTGAGATCACCAATGATAATTTATCAATTCAAACAAATCCTTTCTCTTTAAAATGTACCTGTAACTAAGTCAGTCATCAACAAAACTTGAAAAATATTTCTTAATGTAAAAAATTAATCATAATTTACTTGAAAAATATTTTTAATGGTATATATATATATATAGAGAGAGAGAGAGAGAGATATTGGTCAAAGCCTCAAAATCAATAGAGAGCAGGTTCTGTAGCCTGTTTTGGAAAACCATGTTTATGAACATTTAATGCCATTTATTCTATTTCAGTCTCCCGTTACTTACCATATATATAAATATATACATCGTATTTATATCCATATATTGCAAATATTTTCCTATATATATATATATATATATATATTTTAAATATGAAAATATATTAAATCAACTCAAATACATCGCTAACAGAATTTTATGCAATATTTATAAGTTATCACTACTTAAAACTTTTTATAAATATATTGTTTTTTTAATCTGTTAATCAAATATTAGCATTAATTATCATGTGAATCAATGATTAACTTAAGATATATAATTTAATATTAATCATTGATTAATCCCCTCAAAATCTACAAACATTTTTAAAATATTCTATTTTTATAAATGTTATTAAAAAAAAATCAAGATTCGTAATCAAAGTTAATGCTATTGAAATAAACAAAAATATTTTTAAAAATTTACAGTCTGCCCCTCATCACCCCAATTAATAAAAAATCAGATATGGAATTGGAAAAAGTGAGGGGTGATAAAGAATAAGCGATAGGAAGATATTTGTGGAGGAATTTGATATTTCTGAAATTTCCTTTTTGGCATCCACATTCTTTTAGAAAAATCCAAAAATAAAAATAAAGGAAAAAATCCAAAAATATTAGGAAACAAAATTGAATTCGGAATCTCTTTCCATTTCAAAATGATGTCTCATATATTTTTAATTTTTTTGGCAAACAATTTATAACAATATTTGGAAGAAATAAAGGGAATAAATTCGAAAAATATATATACTAAAAAATTTAATTTTACATAATAAATTTCAAATTTTGAATAACAAAATGTACTTTTTAAAATTTATATTTGAATGAATATTCTTTCAAATAGTAACTTAAAAACAACTTTTATAAAACAGTGTCGAAGTAAATATTTAAATTCACCAACAACCGACCAAACCAACCCGACCGAAAAATATATAAAACCGAATACATCTACCCTTTTTCATTTTCCGTTCAACAACCAAACCAAACCAAACCGATGGGTTCAAAACATACTATTAAAAAAAAAAAAAACAAGTTTGAAAATTCGTTACTCACCCCACAACCAGTATCAACGGCGGTTCTGATTGACCCATCGGAAAGATTTATCATTTTTCCGATATCATCAATATAAGCATCAGCTCCACGAGGAAACATCGTCCCGCCGCCCGGAAAACTGAACCGGTCACCATCGAACCGGACCCAATTCTGCTTCTTCTTCTCCACCGTCAACTCCTTATGCGGCACGTTCGCAAACCAAACAAAATCCCGGCTCTCCGGCCACCGGAACGGAACTTCATATCCAAACGGCGCCGGTATCCGACACTTCATCTTCTCGTTCCCTTCCGGACAGTGCCTTTCCCGGTAAACCAATCGCTCCCTATCGAATTTGAGTGATCGCCGGTGATCCTCACACGGCGTGTCCTCGTAAAATTCCGCATCACACGGAGGCGCGTGAACATAACGCGCCGTCGGAACTAAAGGGAGGTCGGCTGCGGTGTGATGGGCGATGAAATCGAGGTTGACGAGGCGGCGGAGGAGGAAGAGTTTTGGGAGTCGGTTTCGGAGCAAGGGAGGCTGGCATGGAAATTTTCGGCGAAGATGAAAGCTTTACCGACGGAGTGTTGCCAAGCTCCGAGAAGGAAAGAGGCAGCGCAGAGGGTGGTGATGATTGTGAGGGTAAAAAGATTGAGTCTATTGGTTTTGAATGAAAAATTATTGGTGGGAATTGGCCCCGCCATTGAAAAGGGTTTCAAGAAAATTAAAGAGACGATATTTTCTCTCTCTAAAAAAATCTGGGTCTAGAGAGAGAGAGATACGACAGAGGAAGAAGACGAAGCTGAAGATGGAAATTAAATGGGAAATGGGTTTTGAATATAAATGAGAGAATTTTAGACTTTTTTCAAAGAGCAGGTGACGACTATCGAAGTAGACTCTTCAAGAAAGAGCGAGTGAAGAACACGCACCAGAGAGAGAAGGGGAAGTTTCCCACGGATGAATGTCTGAATGAAGTGAATTTATAGCATTTTTCATTTTAGGTTTTTAAGTCATTATTAATAAATTATATTTATTTTTTTTCAGATTTTTTAGGCCCATTTAAGAAGGTTTTTAAAAACATTTATTTTAATAGTTATCAAAATATTTTATCTTAAATCTTACTTTAAAATCATCAAATGAATATTCTTCTTGTGTCTTGGAATGTGGACATTCTTGTTCTTGGAATTGGAATTCGAGACAATTGAAACAAAAAGACAATTACATTAGAAAGATAAAGACGTTTTTAATTAACTTTTTTTTTTTTTAATATGAATATACATTTGCCAGCTTTAGATGAAGCGGCAGAGGCTCAATTAAATTCATGGGGATTAACATAAATAATGGGGATAAATATAAAATACACCTCTACATTTTGAGTTATTATTAAATCATACTATTATACTTTTTTTATTTGTTTTAAAACACCCCTATACTTTAGGAAAATTGTAAATTACACACTTTTATCAATTAGTTTTAACAAAATTTAAACACATTTATATTATACGCATACCACGTGTTTTAAAACCATTGAAATTTTCAAAAGAATTGAACAATTAAATGTGATTTATTGATTTTACTTTTTATTAATATAAGAATTTATTCTAAAATTTTACATAACTGTCATTTTTTTTTTTTGCTATTTTTCATGAAATCGGAATACATGACAACATACAATACAAATGTATCATAATTTCGTTAAAACTAATCGATTGAAGGGTGTGATTTACAATTTTACTAAAGTGCATGGTATTTTAAAATAAAAATAAAATAGTGCAGGGTATGATTTAACAATAACACAAAGTGTGGGGATGTATTTTGTATTTATCCCTATATAATATTCAAAACTTTGAATCCCATAATTAACCAATTTTGACTATTTTTTTTTAAATAATAATCCGTCTTCTATGCTTTTCAAAGTCTTAAAGTCAATTTCCTCTCGAAAATATGTTTTTTCAATTAAAAAAAAATCTGTAGTCTAGAAATTTCATGAAGTTATGGTTTTGGATAACTTTTTTTTTAATTTGTATATTTGGTTATAACCACATTGAAGTTGTTTAATTTCTTGTGAAGATTAACTTAATGTTTTCAAACCACTTAAAATCTGTTTTTAAAATTTTGATTTCAAAATAAAAGAAAAAACTCTATCTTAAAACAATCTTCTAACAATCCTGATTTCTATCCGTCAATTTTCATTGGTAGTGATTTAATTGAGAAAAAAAATCTAGTTTAGTTTGTGATTTGATTGAGAAAAACAAATCTGTTTTTAAATTTTGCATACATCACTTTTATCTTAAAAAGAAAAGGAACAAAAAAAATCACGATTGTATCTTCGTATTTAATTGACTGACTCAATTTTAAACTTTATAGTTTCAATTTCATTAATAATTAAATCTTGAAATTGAATAATTTCGTGCAATTAAATACCACTTCCTAAAATATAAAACTATAAAATTCATCCAAAAATTAAGTCATGCACATTCAACCTAATCACACAAAAGCACTCAACTCTTGTCACATAATAATAAGTTCAAAATCAACACCAAAATACCCCAATTAAAAAAAAAAGGAAACTTCAAATCAAACACATAATAACAAAAATGTTTTCATCCAACTTAAAAAACCACCCACACCCATCTATAATTCTCTTAAAAAAACTAACATAAGATATTGGATATTAATTATATCATTTATTAGAAACTATGGTTATGAAATCAAAATTTCAATGTTAAATTTGACATTTTAAAAGAAAACATATCCCTTACCCCAAAAAAAACAATTAAGGTACCCATAATTTTACATTATCCTATATAAGAATTAATACGGGTGTTAACGATTCGAGTTAGGTCGGCTAGATCTAACATTAATCTTAAAATCAATATTTTTTCAGATATTTCATTAAATTATGTAGAAGAACTCTTCGAAGTTACAATGAGAAGGAATAAAAATAACTCATCAACTAAATTATGTTCAAATTAGTTAAAAAAAAATCACCTACTTTGATACACGAATGGTAAAGGACAAGAAAAAAAATCATTTTTAAATACCATAATGGACCTTTTATTTTTAGTAGCCACTAAGAGAAGTCATCTTCACGAGAACAGAAAATTTAAAATTTGAATTATTATTTTTATTTCTTCTTGAAAATAAAATAAAATAAATAAAGATAATATGGAGATGAAGCTTTGCTTGCATGAAAGTTATATTTGATGTTGATGCGGTCCCACTCATACCGAACGTTGGGTCTTAACGGGATCCATCTCAATCGGACGGCTCAAAAGCGATCATGTTTTTTCTTCATTAGGCTTAGGATTAGGTGATGATATCTTTTTTTTTTTCCTTGACTTTTTTATTAAAGGACAAAATAGAAGTAGCCAACACGTAAATTTCAATCCCCTACGGAATCCAATCTTTCTATTTATTATTACTATTATTATAAAAGTAAAACTATTATTATTATTTAAATCAACAGTTTTGTAGGTGTCTCTTTTTTAACTTATCAAAAAAAAATGGGAACAAATATAAAAATAACACTTTTTTAATATCTAATTACTTAAATAGCCACAATTTTATTTTCTTATTAAAATAGCCACATGTAATTGTAAATATACTAAAATGAATCTACAAAATTGAATTAAAATCGAAATATGTAGTATAAAATAAAAAATAATAAATAATAGAAATGTACAAAAATATACTAAACAACTATGAACAATATACCAAATATATTGTAAACTGGAGAATTAAAATCGAAATATGTAGTATAAAATAAATAAATAATAAAAATGTACAAAATATACTAAACAACTATGAGCAATATACTAAATATACCATAAACTGGTAAGAAAGAATGCATCGGGAAAGAAAATTTGTATTGGAAAAGAAAAAATGTCAGAAGTGTCAGACTATACGTGATATACAAACGTGTCAGAATGTCTGAGGTGTGTCAGACTATACCTGACATATGAAAAGGACAGATTTGATATATTATAAAATTCAATAGTAAAAAGTGACTATCCCATAACTTTCTAAAATTATGGCTATTTGGTTAAATGTGATCTTAAAAGTGGCTATTGTGAATTTTTCCCCCAAAAAAAATGAGTCCGGTAAAATTTAAGTAGATTTCCGATTTTAGCAAATGTAAATATAATGGGTTAAAACTCGTGACATCTCCGTCCACGCGGTGTAATCGCGCGTGAACTCACGTGGCCACCTCCACATAACACATCGCTAATGAGCATGTGCTTTGCCTCAACTGCTCAACCTTGTTCCCAACAATAAACTAACTAATAATCATTAAAAACCTTTTTAACTTCTTTTACATATAGAAAATATATTTTATATCTCTCAATATAAAAATATGGGTTGAATTGTCAATCTACAACACTTGGGCATTTAGCTCATATTATTTGACTGGGTTTCGTTAGACAGATTGTATAAAATAATGATTATTTAGTCTGAATTATAAAATTGGGGTTATAAATTTAAGATAGAATCAAATTTCTATAACGCAAACTCATATCTAATTCCGTCAATTAATCACTCTAATGGTTTTTTTTAAATATATTAATAAATACCTTATGAAAATTTTAAAAAACACAACCCAAATGTTTATTTTTATTATCCACATCATTATCATTCATTAAGTTAATGATTACTTTTTTTATAATTTACAAAAGTTAGGTAGTAATTAATAATTATTTTTTGACTTGATCATAGAGTAAAATATAATATTCCAATCATTTTTTTTTTCTTAAAAAGGAAGTTAATGATATGCTTTTCTTTCATTTGGAGGATAGCTTTGAGTTTGTGTATTACTTTAGGATTATATGGTGGGGTCCAAAAAGCCATATAGTAGTAGGGAAGTTGTGGGTAAGGACTTTGTTGCCATTAACTTGAAAAATAAATTTGGTATCAAAATACATTATCTTTTTTTTTTAAGAATATATAGATAAATTACATTGAGATGTGTCAAATGGGATGTTTTTCAATTTATATATACCTAATCACATGCTACAATACTCATATACAATGTTCTAAACAGTCAATCATTTAAATGGATGGTCCAAGAATTGACTTTTTATTTATTGGTCATAAAAAGAATCATCGATGATTAATTAATGTTATTAATTGATTTACACGATTTAAATATGCTATTAGTTGTTTTAGTAAATATTTTATAAATTTCACTTCTTAAATTATCACATATGCAAATGTCCTTTAGATATCAAAGTTTACTTTTAGAATATTTATATTTTGACTTCACATGAATCTATCACGTAAACTTAAATATCATGTTCAAAACTCTAGATATCACATAAAATCATGAAGAACAAACTAAATGATAAAACCGATCAAAATACCATATTGCATTTAAAAGAATAATAAAGGAAAGGAATAAATTAAAACAAAAACCCTCCGATAAGCCCCACAATTTTGCTGGCTATTTTAGTAGTAGTAGAGATCGATTCCTAATGAATGAGTTTCTTCTCCTATTTATAGGAGAATATATTGATGACGTCATACGCCCGCGTGTCACGCCAGATTGCTTCCACGTGCTTACGCCATGTGTCGCTTTAAATGGACGCTGAATCGGCTTAAATCGGTTTAAATGTGTTGGTAGTGTTGGAAGCTGCGTGCGTTCTTTTAGTGCGCATGGACTTTATGGTGCATGGACTACCAGTGTGCGTCCGCAGTGCGGTCGTGCTTGGACCAGGTGCTTTAGACCAGGTGCTTTACAGTGCTTTACACCAGGTGCTTCCGGACCAGGTTCTTGACCAGGTGCTTCGGACCAGGTGCTTTACACCAGGGGTCTTGGACCAGGTGCTTTGGACCAGGTGCTTTACACCAGGTGCTTCGGACCAATTTTGTCAAGTTGTAAAATTCCACGTGTAATCCAATTTCACCCCACAACAGAGGCCCCCTACTCCCGAGTTGAGTTGAGATGTGAGTTCAATGCTACTTGGGAGTATTCTTTCAAAGCGGAATTTTACCTTAGTCAATTTCTTGAAAATATTCAAAGTGTTGAGGTATGTAGCTTGAATTTTCCGTTGCAATAGTCAAAATTTTGAGAGTTTGTAGCTTGAATTTTCTCCCTTGGTAACTTGAATTTTTTGTCATAATTTTTTTTTTTGAGAAAATACTAAGTGTTGAAGTTTGGTAGGTTGAATTTTCTGTCTCTGATCGTTTTGGAGTTGGGTTGTATGTCCAAGTCGTCACGTTTCATCATCACATACTTCGCCCCCTTTGATTTTAAGAGTAAAAATTCTCTTGAAATCAAATATATTAAAATTGTCTAGCTTTCATTGAAGAAAAAATTACAAAATTTGAAAGAAAAATGAATTAATAACAAGTGTAGAGAGGAAAGAGTAAGAAAAAGGAAGAAAAATTAAAAAAAAAAAGGTATTGGGAGGGTTCCCGGACCTCAGGTCAAAAAACCGACCTGGGGGAGGTCGCGGGTCAGGCTTTGACCGCGACCCTCTTCTTTTTTTTTTTTTTTTTTTTTATTTAATGAAAGGGGTTGCCCGCGTGGTCAAAACACGACTGCGGGCGTGGGCATGGTCAGGTCGCTTGACCCGCGCCCTTAATTTTTTTTTTTTATTTTATTTTATTTTTTCTTTTCTTTTTTCCTTCCTTCCTTCCTTCTTCTTTTTTTTTTTTTTTTTTTTTTTTTTCTTTTCTTTTCTTCCTTTCTTTCTTTCTTCTTCTTCTTCTTCTTCTTCTTCTTCTTCAAAAACTCAACTTCGTTTCTAAGAGTAAATTTCTCGTTGAGTCTTGATATGGTTTGATTTTTCTTTAAATTTTCTAAGTGTTGCTTTGTAGGTGTAGTAGCCTTACACCCTTAGTAGACTTAGAATTTTTTAGTCGTTTGTAAATTCTTCTACCAGGTGCGGCTCGTGGGAGCCTTGCACTCCCTGACAGACTTAGAATTTTTTAGCCATTTTAAATTCTTCTACCAGGTGCGGCTCGTACGAGCCCTGCACTCCCTGGTAGACTTAGAATTTTTTTTTTCTATTTAGCTCTTCCACCGTGGCGGACTTAGAACTTTTTAGTCGTTTTAAATTCTTCTCCCAGGTGCGGCTCGTGGGAGCCCTTGCACTCCCTGGTAGACTTAGAATTTTTTTCTATTTAACTCTTCCACCGTGGCGGACTTAGAACTTTTTAGTCGTTTTAAATTCTTCTACCAGGTGCGGCTCGTGGGAGCCCCGCACTCCCTGGTAGACTTAGAATTTTTTCTATTTAGCTCTTCCACCGTGGCGGACTTAGAACTTTTTAGTCGTTTTAAATTCTTTACCAGGTGCGGCTCGTGGGAGCCCTGCACTCCTGGTAGACTTAGAATTTTTTCTATTTAGCTCTTCCACCGTGGCGGACTTAGAACTTTTTAGTCGTTTTAAATTCTTCTACCAGGTGCGGCTCGTGGGAGCCCTGCACTCCCTGGTAGACTTAGAATTTTTTCTATTTAGCTCTTCCACCGTGGCGAACTTAGAACTTTTTAGTCGTTTTAAATTCTTCCGCCAGGTGCGGCTCGTGGGAGCCCTCACTCCCTGGTAGACTTAGAATTTTTTCTATTTAGCTCTTCCACCGTGATGGACTCAGAACATTTTTAATTTTGTTGCAGTAGAATCGCATAGTTGGCCCCCACTCGAGTAGAGTTTTATGTCTTGAAGTCTAACTCGAGTCTAATTTTTCTCGAATGATCTAACTCTCATGAATGCAATAAGTAGAAAAAATATAATTTTATTCATTTTATTTTCGAACTCTTACAATAGAAGACTTTATTGGAAATGAAAATTGCAATAAATTAAATTGTTGAAATAAAATCTATGTTGCTTGACATCCTCATGGGTGTAGTAGAGCCTTTCTGATGAGATCAATTAATGTGTTGATGCCTTGACCAATACCTCAGTGACTTAACATGGTACTTTTTAAGGCTTGGGCTCTTTTTCAATAGTCGGACCTCCAAAGATGGTCCTTATTTCTCCATATGGGAAATTTTGATTATCACAGTCTTGGTCTTTCTTATCTCCTTTACTTTTCACGAATTCTTTCAAATACCCTTTTTGAATTAGGGTCTCAATTTCTTCCTTGAGATCGAAGCAATCAGAGGTGGTATGTCCGTGGTCTTTGTGGAATAGACAATACTTGTTTTTGTTCCTCTTATTTGTGCCGCAACCATCCTAGCGGGCCACCTTACTATGTTTTTGTCTTGGATCTCCATGAGTAGTTGTTCAATTGGGACCGTGATGGGAGTGTATTTTTTAAACTTACTAGGAGGAAGACTTAGCTTATTGAATTGGTCTCCTGACTTATGCCTCTTGTCATCCTCGTGACGATCACTCCCCAGGACAAACTCTTCTCGTTCGATCTCTCTTCTTGTGTTCCGATCGTTTACTACTACCTCCTTCATCCTGAAGTCCTTCTTGCACTAAGCAATTCTCCTGCGCTCATATATTTTTGCGCTCATGGAAGCTCGATGTATGTAGCAGGCGTTTTCTTGCCTAGTGACCACAAGAACCTTTCATCTTTCAAACCAGCCATCGTAGCGTTAGAGCTATGTCGACATCGTAACCTTCCACATTCAATGCCTCATTGTTGAATCTTACTATATAGTCTCGGAGGCTCTCCTCGACTTCCGACATACGATCAAAAGGTGCGTGGCGGTTTCTTATGATCTCTTCCACCAAGGAACCGAGTTACAAAAGATCGAGTGAGGTCTTTAAATGATGAGATAGACCTTGGCTTGAGCCGCCTATACCACCCTCGTGCGAGCCTCCTAATGTAAGAGGGAATGCCCTGCATTTGATAGCATCTTGGACTCCCTGGAGCTCCATCCAGGTCCGAAATGTATCAACATGCTCGATTGGATCCTTTGAACCATCGTAGGTAGTCATTGTTGGCATTTTAAACTTGGTTGGAAGCTCCACCTCCATTATATCATCGGTGAATGGAGGCTCGGTTTGCTCAAGTAGATCTTATAGTGCAAGAGTAGTCTTTCCTCTATACTCTTTCTTCATATGACCAAGTTGATCTTGGAGTTTTTTCAACTCTGGTGCCCAAGGCTGGACACTTTCTGTCAGAGACTTCACAACATCCTGGATGTTCTTTTCTCTTTTGATTAAGAATTTCTCCGAGGTCGGACTTTCGTTTTTTACTAGGTTGCTTGTTGCGAGAAGAGATATGAGAGGAAGAGAAACCTCCTGGATGTTTAACTTTGACTTCCTTTTTGAACCACTATTCTCATGATTTTGTGATTCACCTATACGTTCTATAGGTTCTTTTTCTTTCTTGGATTGTACTTCCTGGTTGTGAGCAGGGGCTTGGTGATCGAGTTTTTGTGTAAGAATTTCGAGTACTTTAGCAAGATCTCGATTAACATCTCGAACTTGCTCTTCTAGAGCATCTACCCTTCCGTCCTGGCATTGGCACAACTCTAACTATTTCTTGATTTTCATCGACTTGTTGTTCTTTGCCGTTCTCCAGTGCTACGAGTTTGATATCTCGGATTACGGGGGTTACGGTTTTCACCGTCATCTATATCATCACCGTGTTGCTGACTTTTACGACTCATCCTTGATGGTAGAGCACTTAGTTATATACTCTTCCCACAGACGGCGCCAAATGTTGTTGCGTAAAAATGGATAGCTTCCACGTAGGCAACGAACTTTAATTTATGGGACGAGTCGGAGGTAGTGCCGGCTTCAACGGCGTGCTACGTGGTACCTGCAGGAAAGGAAAAGAGCATCGGTGTGGTGCGGCCTAACACCCTCCGATGCTTAAGTTAGAGCAAGCGAGCTAGTGTGTCAGAGTAGTAGTAGAGATCGGTCACCTAATGAATGAGTTTCTTCTCCTATTTATAGGAGAATATGTTGATGACATCATCATGCCACGTGTCACGTCAGGATTGGGCCACATGTTGCTTCTCGATTACGTGTCGCCAGGTTACGCCATGTGTCGCTTTCTAAATGGACGCTTGCAATCGGTTTAAATGTGTTGGTCCGTGTTGGAGACGCGTAGCTGTTCTTTTCAGGTGCATGGACTTTATGTCTAGGTACCACGGTCGACGAAGTGCTTGGACCAGGTGCTTTAGACCAGGTGCTTTACACAGTGCTTTACACCAGGTCTTGGACAGTCTTTGGACCAGGGTCTTTACACCCGGTGCTTCGGACCAATTTTGTCAAGTTGTAAAATTCCACGTGTAATCCAATTTCACCCCACAACAATGAAGAACAAACTAAATGATAAAACCGATCAAACATATTGCATTTAAAAGAATAATAAATAATAAATTAAAACAAAAAACCAAACCCCCACAATTTTGCTTTCTATTTTAGAGAGTGAAAACGGGAAGTTGGACTGTTTAGCAAATTGGGCCAAACCAATTGCTTAGTTTTGCAATAAGGAAGTTTTGGGCCTGACCCCGAATCCAGCTCAGTGGATAGTTCTTAGGTGGCGGCCGAGTCATATGGCCCATTAGAACTTTTAATTTCTGGCTTACTTTTTTTTTTTTGTAATAAACTAGGCTTATTTTTATTTTGGTTTCATAAATAGTCATTTTGTTATTACCTTTTCAAATATTTTATGTCTTTTATATATTGATTATTTGAATTATTTTTTTTTTTGTCTTTTTGTAGTGAGTTTTTTAGGTATGATTACATGGGTTCATAGGTAAGTTCTCCACCAAGAATAATATATTTTTAAAATCTAAATCACGACTATGTTACAAATTATCAATAATATGATGAAGTGATTACAAATCTATCAAAAATAATTATAATATTTAAAATTTTGGCTTTTTTAAAAATGATAATAAATTTATAAAAAATATAAAATATTTATAAATATGTCATTTTTATTAAACATGTCAATAATGATATACTATATATCACACTCAATCAATAATTATCAAATGGTCATTTTTCATAACCATATGATATAGTTATTTTTAAAAATAACTTATTTATAAATATTTTTTAAATGATAAATTTATAAATATTACATATAATTATCTAATATTAGTAGATATTAAGAAATTTTTAATTCACAACATAGACTAAATTTAGGAAATGGTGTACACACACCATATCATATCTTTAACCAATTTTTAAATAACAGTATCATGAAACACCTTCATGAATTAATATGGATAATAATTAACCTGAATACCAAATCAAAAACCAATCTAACTAATTAATGAAGAGTTTGGGTGTTAACTCATATATCTCCCCCAATCTAATTAATTCATGAAAACTGTAGTTAATTATTTTCTTTATATAACTCACATGTTTACATATCTCAACTGATTTAAATATGCTCTCATATAATTGAAAAATTGAACCCTCCCCTTTATTCATTGATTTGATGTGATATCTTAATAACTCATCATAATATGAATTAAAAAAATAAAAACTATATGGATTTTTTTTTAATGTGGATCTGAGTCAGCATATAACCCAACACCACAAATTAATTTCCTTATTGAGGGAGGGAGAGACGTAGAGACTAGAGAGCTCCATCCAATTATTTCCTCTTTTGATCCCTTTTCCATTTGTCTAAATCTTAACCTACATACTTTATAATATAATCACATTAAATTTATAAACTTCAATGATGTTATGAAAGTTCAAAAAAACAATTATGAAAATTAAGAACAATTATGAAAATTAAGTGGTTGGATGAATTTTTGAGCTAAAATAATGACATTTTTTTGTCTTTCTTAAATAAATTTATTTAGCTATATGCACTTTATTTTGTTTATAATATTTATATCTCAACACTTTTTTCATTAAAGATTGGGAGGAGAAATAATACCATATCACCTTTTGGGGATTGTATAAGGACATTTGGTTATTAAAATTCAATAGAAACGTCAACTTGGATAAAATAAATTGCTTATGCTTTGCAAAAGTGGAAGATGACAAAATAAAAATAAAGAAGCCTTGGCTTTAAAGGGGCATGTGACAATGGCATCTTATAATAATTATCAATGGACCAAATTGATCACTAATCTTTTATGTTGTGAAGTTATATATATATATATATATATTATATAAATTTATAAGAAAAAAATCATTTAATCAAGAAAACATTATGAATAGAGAAGAAAAAAAAACCATCATTATGAGAAATTAGTATGAAAGTGTGATCTTTATGACTACATAGCCACAACACAGAAAATCTAACTCTAGTATTGAACCATAACTCTAATCCTAATAATAAATTTGCTTATCGTAAAAGAAAAGAATAATGAATTTGTTTTTAGTTTTAAAAATGAAACTTAACTACTTACCTATAATTTCAATTTCAGTTCTATATGAATGAAACCGATTTTTTTAAAAATAATATAAAGTATTATTTTTTTATACCAATTTTTAAACTATATTTTTCCCTTCAAATGATATTTTTTATTTTAGGATTCAACTAAGGTTTTAAAATTATTTTTAGAAAATGGAGAAAAAAGAGAGCACGAAATAAGCTCCATATCATTTTAAAAAAAATAATAATTCCATGTACTTTTTCACCAGTGTAAATTTCATTCTTTTAATTTGTTATTAAAATTAACACATATTCATTAATGATCATATATAGACTATCCATACGATTTAATTAAATTTAACTTTTAAGAATATAGTAACCAAATTGACATAATGAATAATGGTAATATAAAGTATAAAATACATGAACAAACATAAAATTTAACATTTTAAGAAGCTTAAAATGCAATTCAATGGTTTATAAAAATCAATATCAAGCTATATCTTTTATATTATATATTTTCGATGTAAAATTCAACAGTTTATAAAATCTTTATAAACTCGTCTAACTCCATAATTTTTTTTAACTATCTCAAATAACATATTTTTATATACTAATTACTGCAATGTCATAAAATTTTTTAAAAAATATTCAAATAACAGTTCAATTGAACTATACGTCAATAAGTTAGTGAAATATTTTGTTAATTATTTATTATTATTTGTTATCAATTTATTAGTTTTTTTTTTTTTTACCTTTTTTAGTTAATTAAATAAATATTTTATTAATTTTCAAATAATTTATTAGTTCAATAATGAGTACAATAATTGATTTTATTTTTCTTTCCAGAAGTTAAAAAAATCAATCGAAAAAGAAATAAAAGTTCTTCATCCAATGCCCCCCATGAAATTCAAGGCGTTTGCCTTACCCTTATCCATAACACAAGCATATAACTTTAATCTTATCCACAATCCAATAATCACAAATCCCCAAAACAATTAACCAAAGCCAATTCCAATTATTTTCCAAAACAAAAAACAAAACAAACCCAATAAAACCAGCTGTTCCACTCGCCAAGCAGTTAGCGTTGTCCCACTCGCTTCCCTTTCGCCATTGTCGACGAGCGTGCATTACACGACCCGTACATAATTTTTTTAAAAATTGTTTTAAATTATGTCTTCGTGGCTTTACGAAGTTGAATAAATCGTACTGTACAAGATAAAACCTCCCTGCCTCCATCCATGTCTCGTCACTAAACTAATCCCACATTTCTAGAGAGAGAAAATAGAATTCTTTCTTTCTAATGGGGTTTTGATTAAAGAAATTCACAGAGAATTCTTCAATTTTCTCTCTTTTTCATTATCTGGGTTTCAATTAAAGTTTGTGTTTTTTATCTTAAAAATTAAAGCTTTAAGAAAATCCCAATTTCTCTTAAAAAAAATCTTCATCTGGGTATAATTGAAATAAATGAGTTTTGATTTGGTTTCAGGGTGGGGTGTTAATTTCATCATCCTTTTTTCTTTCCTCCCATTGAATCTCATTTTGAAAATCTTCAAATTCAGATTCAAATTAAAGTTTTAAGTAGAAATCTAACTTCTGGGTTGTGAAAAAGATTCAATTTTTCTTGGATTTAAGAGAGGGTTTTTTTAATGGGTGCTAATTTATCAGATAACAATGGAGGAAGAAACAATCCGCCATTGAAGCCTGAGCTTGATGATATACCTGAAAATTGTCTAGCTTTGGTTCTGATGTATTCAGACCCGCCTGAGATTTGTAAATTGGCCGGGTTGAACCGGGTTTTTCGTCAAGCTGCTTCTGCAGATTTCATTTGGGAATCTAAATTACCTACTAATTATCAATTTCTTATGAAGAAAGCATTGGGTTTTGAAGAGAATCTTACTTCTTTGAGTTTGGGGAAGAGAGATATCTATATCAGACTTTGTAGGAGAAATCCCTTAAATGGTTTCTCAAAGGTAGGAATTATCTTTCTATCTCGGAATATATTAAAGGATTAAATTTCCCCTAGTCTCACGACTTAAGTTTTTGAGTCTATCGGCGATGTAACATAGTATGAATATATGAATTCATGTGTTCAAACTTCTGTATTGTCATTTACTTCTCATTTATTAATGTTTCACATAATTAGATCTCGTGTAAATATCTCACTTAAGCTTTCAAGTCTATTGGTGATTTAACGTTCTCTCTCAAAAATTTGCATTGTATTGGGCATGTTATGGATTGTTTTTGATAATCTGAAATGGGGGTTTTGTTTGGTGAAGGAGTTTTGGTTGGACAAGAAAACGGGTGGCTTATGCATGGCGATTTCTTGGAAAGCTTTAAAGATTACTGGAATAGATGATAGGAGATATTGGAATCATATTTCAACAGAGGAATCCAGGTGAGGAATCTTAGAAGCTTTGAGGAATTTTGAGTTTGTTTCATGGTTGATCATTAATTGTGTTCCTTTATATGCTTTGGGAGTGAATAATTTTGATTAATTTTCATTTCCAATATTAAATCTTTTTTTGAGATTGGAAGAGTTGTTAATTTGGTTTGAATTGCAAAGAAGCAATGGAGTTTGCCTTCTAATTGTAGCAGTTTACAAATGTGAAAATTGATAAAAATGTCGATATTAATGAATATGATGAAGATAGAATTTTGCAAAAACATCAATAAAATTATGAGTCTAAGACCGGAGACATTGGCTTAGCGATGAATAAAGAGGAGATCTTTGAGCTCTTGCTGTCAGTAGTTTATGTAGTGCTCGGCCTTTTAAAGCTTGCTTCGCTTCGCCTGTCCACCCCATGTGAAGTAAACTGTTGACCAGCTAGTAGAAATTAATGTAGAGAATGATGATGTTATTTATATTTTTTTTATCCTTTCACATGTCAATATTTTAATTTTTCAACAATGTCCTGATATGGAAACAAATATTTAAGCACAATAGAAATAGGGTTTATGTTCTGATTTGCTTATCTGCTAGAGTAACTGGCTTTTAGTCTTTATCAATCAGAAAAGATGTGATTTAATTTCCTGTTGCCCCAAATCCAGATTTCAGACAATTGCCTATCTTCAACAAACATGGTGGTTCGAGGTCAGTGGAGAGCTCGAATTCCAGTTTCCCGAAGGAAGATACTCGATGTTCTTCAGGCTCCATCTCGGTAAGCCTTCAAAGAGACTCGGTCGTCGAGTATGCTACACCGATCAAATCCACGGCTGGGACATAAAGCCAGTGAGGCTTGAGCTCACGACATCAGATAAGCAGCACACGGAATCGCAGTGTTTCCTAGGCAACACTGGGAACTGGGTAAAGTACCATGTGGGAGATTTCACCGTTGATAACAATAGCAGCAAAACCCTGATGAAGCTCAAATTCTCATTGACTCAGATTGATTGCACTCACACTAAAGGAGGGCTTTGCCTGGATTCTGTTCTGATATATCCTTCTAGTGGGAAATGAGGCAAAGTAGTGATTTTGTAGGCAAAAGAAAGATCTGTGAAATATTGTGAAAAATTGACTAAATTTTTGTGTGTCATTGCCATTTTGCCCCCAACTTTCACACAAGCTTTCTTCAGGAGTTGTCTTGAAAATTTTGGAATATTTTTTGGCATTTGGACCATCCATGGGCCACTTTCTTAGCCATTCTAAGTCGCTCCGGCAGATCGCTAAGCACCGTTCATCCTCGGCACAGGACTGGATCGGAAAAAAGAGGGATTTCAGTTGTAAGATATCTAATAAAACCGTAATGGGAATTTGCCTCCCATGAAAAGAATCAATACAAGAAGAGTGCAGCAATAGAATGGATGATAATAAAGAAGTCTTTCAAAAATTGGAAAAAGAGAGGTTGTAATTTTATTTATAACGATTTGTTTATGTATTTTCATATATGAAACAAGTCTACAATGTAAAAGTTTTCTTTGTAATCAAATGATAAAAAGGGGTTTATGATTTGATAATATTTAGATTTGGATTGTAAGACGTCTATCAATTTCATTTATTTGATTAATTTTTTGAAATAGGTTTATTTTGTATGAGATTTTCAATTATCTTTTAAATTATTGGAACTTAATTGATTTAATTTTTTCATATAAACAAATATTACATTTAATCAAATAGAAGTATAATGACTAAACTCTTGCAGATAAAAAGTACATGGATCAAAAGTTTTAGAGAGAATAACCTCTTAAACAAATACAATTATATAATGGTTGAATATTCATGGTTTATCAAGAGCAAAATTCCATTCCAATTATATCATAAAATTCAATAAACCTTAAATATTAATTGTTTTTCCATTAAATCAATTAAAGTATCTGTAAAAAAAAAAAAAAAAAAAGGTCAATTCCTTAGAGGCGGACCTTTTCAATTCTTTAAATTATTTATTTGTCGTGGAAAATGAAATCGTATAGTTTTTCATATCAAGGATCCATTTCACAATAATTTTAGTTTATGTTTTTAAAATTGAGTCCATCTTATTTTTCTTATATTTTAAAATCGTTTCTTAAAATTATATGCTTGTTGAGCAGATGTTTTAAAAATCAAGTTTTTTCATCAATAAAAATTGAGACGCTTCCGATTTTGATCTTTGAATTTTTAAAAAGTGTTTTTTAATTGGAAATTTGGGTAAAATGACCTCCAAAATCTACCATAAATGTTTTTTGACCTCCATTCTCATATTAACCTTTTTTGATCTTATGATGATGTCATAATGTTGTGAAATTTCTAATATACCCTTAATCTCTTCTCCACTATCCTCTCCTCTCTCATTCCAAAAAGAAGAAAAACTCCTCTCAACTTCTTCTTTTAACAAAACTTTCAACTTCCATTGATCTCCATCTCCATTGATCCTTCATTTCACTTCTCATCCTTCAATCTCTAACAACGGAAAGAAGACTACACGGTGAAAGAAATGATACAAAAACTTAGAATTGGAAAATCCCGAAACCTCGGATCTATGGATTTCCTACGGATTTTGAAGGGGATTCGGATTTCGAAGGAAAGTTCCTTCGAATTCGGAGATCGCCTCCGGATTCCGGAGGGCACCTCAAAAAAAAATAAAAATTGAGGGGCTACCTCCGGAATCCGGAAAAAAAAAAAAAAAAGTTGTGGGGATGGGATCTCCGGAATCCGGAAAAAGAAAAAAAGAAAAAAATTATTTGGGGGGCTAGCCCCCCCCCCCTCTGGTTACAAATCCGGAGGGCCGGATCCCCCAAACAATTTTTTTTTCTTTTCTTTTTCCGGATTTCGGAGTTCCCCCACTTTTTTTTTTTTTTTTTCCGGTTTCTACCCTTCATGTCTTTACGAACGTCTCTCTTCTCGAACCCTCTTCTTTTCAAAAACTGCCTATTCCCTCTTCCACTACCGCCGCCGCCGCGACGAAACCCATTTAAGAATGAAGCTCCGAGAGTTAGTTATGGTGGTGGGTTTGTTGAAGATGAAGCTAAAAACATGGGTTCTTCTTGTTCTTCTTGTTGTGTTGTTCGATTTCCATGGAAATCCGTAGGTCCGAGTTTTGAGATTTCGAATTCTAAGTTGTGTACTTTTTCGTTGTTAGAGATGAAGAATCAATGGAAGTTGAAAGATGAAGAATCAATGGAAGTTGAAAGATGAGAAGTTGAGAGGGAGATTTTCTTCTTCTTTTTGGAAAGAGGGAGGAGAGGAGAGTGGAGATGGGTTTAAGGGTAAATGAGAGTTTTCACTCAAAGATGACATCATCATAAGGTCAAAAAAGGTTAATATGAGAATGGAGGTCAAAAAACATTAATTTCAGATTTTGGAGGTCATTTTACCCAAATTTCCCTTTTAATCCTCAAACTCTAGATTATAACTCAATCCCTAATGTTATTTATTTATCTATTTTTAATATCAAACTCACGTGACACCATGTTTATATTATTGAGATTTGACAAGTATATGAAAAGATTGATAAAGCCCTAAACTTGCTCAATAAGTTTACTTGGTGACCAATACTTAATTATGGCTAGTGACCAAAACTTAATTATGTCCATAGGATTTGCTTGGTAGGCAACGATGAATTATGACCATTGGATTTTACATGGTGACCAAGACTATTTGTATTATAAATAGAGGCAACCCTTTGTTGGCAAATGTATCCCAAAAATACTGAGAGTGTATTTATATTGGGTTTGGGGATGGGGATGGCTTTGGTGAGAATGTGAGAAATATTGCAAAAGAAAGAGTTTACTTTCTTGAGGGCTTTTTGAGCGTAATACACGGTTAAGTGTATTGAATATTTTTCACTGTAACTATTGATTTATCATTGTGAAATACGCAGCGGTAGCAACTGGACATAGCCAATTGGGGTGAACCAGTATAAATCCTTGTGTCGTTTGATTGTGTTTGTTTCTTTATTTTTCTCGGTTATTTCTCTTTATTCCTAGCGGTGAATGTGGGAAATGTGGTTTTTTTCTCAACAACTGGTATTAGAGCTTTAGGTTAGTAGTTTCTTGAAATCCTTCATATGCTCTGTGGTTGCAATTTTGTCTGATCTTCCACATCAGAAAAAGATTTCTTGGAGTGGGTTATAACTGTCCGCTGATTCAAGCTAGGAGTGAAAAGCAAGTGTGTCAAACTTTATGAGTCCGATGAAGTTTGATGTGGAAAAATTTGATGGAATGATTAACTTTGACTTGTGGCAAGTGCATGTCAAGGATGTACTGATACAATAGGGGTTACACAAGGCTTTGAAAGAAAGACCGAGTGATGGTGCTCTCAAACAGTTAAGCGGTGATGATGATTTAGTGAGATCAAATGGCAGTGGTTCCACTGGAGGTTCTAAGAAGTCCAGTACGAATGATGAAGATTGGAAGGAGATGGATTTGAGGGCGGCGAACGCGATAAGATTGTGTTTGGCTAAAAATGTTCTTGCAAATGTGCATATAATTTTGACAGCTAAAGAGCTTTGAGAGAAGCTTGAAGTCTTGTATCAAGCTAAGGGCATCTCAAATCGGTTGTATCTGAAGGAGCAATTTCACACATTGCGAATGGAGGAAGGTACAAAATTCTCATATCACTTAAGTGTTCTCAATGGTATCATTTTAGAGCTGGAGGCAATCAAAGTGAATGTAGATGAAAAGGATAAGACACTTAAGCTCATCTTGTCTCTTCCAACTTCTTATGAGAAAATGAAGACGGTTCTAATGTATGGAAATGATTCTTTGGATTTTGCAGAAACTACAAGTAAACTCTTATCAGAGGAGAGGAGGTTGAAGAGTGAAGGGCGTGATTCACATAACAACTCTATGTTGGTAGTTAGCAATAGGAAGAAGAAAAATTTTGTACAAAAGAAAGGCTGCTGGGAATGTGGGTTATCTGGTCACCTAAAAAGAGATTGTCCAAACAGAGCAGGTTCGACAAAGGGCTCTGGGTCGGAAACTAACATTGTCTCTCTTGTCATGGGAGACGACGACTTTGTTTGAAGAGAGAAGAAATCCATCCTCATGGTATGACCATGATAAAGAATGTGTTGTTAACGGGTGCACACGAGCATTGACTTGGCAATTAAGCAAGGCGTGTGGTGGAAGTGATGTCGATGGCTGGAGAACTCCCGGGGAAACCAAGTAGGTGGAAGTTGCACGATAATTTTAGCAAGGTTTATTGACATGTGTCGAAAAAGGAAAAATCTTGAAAGGTGATATTTCAAGTAGTTTACTTATATGGTGGAGTAGGATAGTTCTTTAGTTTGAGAACTATGATTGTCGATGAGGACAATGATTGTAGTAGAAGTTATTAATTCTTCATCTATCTTGCCAAGGTGGAATTTGAAAGTATATAAAAGAATTGATAAAACCTTAAACTTGCTCAACAAGTTTGGTTGGTGACCAAGACTTAATTAATGTCATAGGATTTGCTTGGTGACCAAGACTTAATTATAGCCACAGGATTTGCTTGGTGGGCAAAGATGAATTATGTCCATTGGAATTTACTTGGTGATCAAGACTATTTGTATTATAAATAGAGGCAACCCTTTTTTGGCAAATGTATCCTAAAAATACTGAAGGTGTATTTGTATTGGGAGGGCTTTGGTGAGAGTGTGAGAAATATTGTAAATAAATGATTTACTTTCTTTAGGGCTTTTTGAGCCTAATACACGGTTAAGTGTATTGAATATTTTTCACCTGTAACTCTTGATTTATCATAGTGAAATCTGTAGCGGTAGCAACTGGACGTAGCCAATTGGGGTAAACCAGTATAAATCCTTGTGTCGTTTGATTGTGTTTGTTACTTTATTTTTCTCAATTATTTATCTTTATTCCTAGCGGTGAATGTGGGAAAGGTGGTTTTTCCCCAACATATATATCCTTAAGAACAAATAACACGCATCTCTAACTTTCAGAAAACACAATCCCACTATGTTTTTCCAATCTAAACCAGCACAACATTTGTTATAAAAAAACAAACATATAATTTTTTCATTGTTCTACCCGTTTTCTGGTTGGATTCAAATATAAGCTCTATTATGCTAATTAAATGTAACCCACACCCGAACCAATACATTAAAAATACCAGTTAGAATTTTAAAAATAAAAAATAAAATTTATTACCTTTGAACTTTCATTTATATTGAGATCTAATTGAATGAATTCAAGAAAGGGCCTGACGAATCCAAACATGGGAGAATATAGACTAAAGACACAAAAATGGAGAGTAAATTGGTGAGAGTTGTCATTATTTTTGTTTCAAATTGGCCAAGGGCTCTTTTACCTTGGAAAATCATACAGTTGAGTTCAATCTTTTTTTTTCCTCCACTCGGACCAATCCACTTGTGAAAACCTGACGGACCAATGGCGTGCGGAGGTAGAAGGCCTATGGGTCATGAACTTCTTTTCCCAGAGAAAAAGCTAGTTGATTAGAGTTATTTCGGAAATAAAAGAAAATGTAAAATGGTATTATCAATTTAAAGTTGTAAACTTTTGATTTTATCAATTTTAATTTTAAACTATATAAGTAGTTACAAATTTAACTTTATTATGTTAATATTTTTGTATTTATCTGCATTAAGTTTTATTAATTCTCTAAAATTTATAAGATTACACCATAAAACTACAGAAATAATTATCTAATATAAGAAAATACCAAATCACATTAGAGGCTTCATTATAACTCATTCTCCTAAATCCATTCAAATTAATAATATCTTCTATATAATAAACCAATGTTATTTATATTCTATACATGAAACCGTTAACAGCTACTTAATAGAGAAGGTTAAACTTACAATTACTTATACACAATTTAAGGTATAATATATTTTGACCAACCTAAATATAACTCAAATAATTATACATTTACTTATTCTTATAAAATAGTCTCTAGTCTCCCACCTCTTAATTTAATGTAATAACTAAAAAAAAACATCTTTTCTTCAAAGTTGAGTATATATATATATTTTTTTTTTTGTTTAAAGCGAGCTCAAAATTGAGTTGAAATTGAAAATAGGGTAGATAAGAATTGCTCCGCTCTCTCTCTCTCTCTCTCTAAGAATGAATACGTGGGAAGGTTGGTAATCGAATATTACAAAACCGGGTTCCAATCGTTGTCATTTCATTTCATTTCATTTCTCTAATCTCTCTCTCTCTCTGTGATTTTTTCTTCATCAAGGGTTTGGTAATCCCCCAAGAAAAAAGAAACTTTTGATCTTCAACGAAAGTAAGTTGTAAATAAAATCCAAACTTTCTTTTCCTTTCTGTAAATAAATGTTAACTTTTCTTCTCCATAATTTCTCTCTCTATTTCTTATCTGCTTTGCTTACCATGTCTTCTAATTTCACCAAATGCCTTTCCTTTTTCATAATCATGGTGTCAAATTCACTAAAAATGAAGCAAATTTAGATTATGCTTTTCAATTTCGTATGTTTTTGCTTTTGGGTATGTATTTGATTTGCCATTTGTTGAATCTTTTGAATTCTTCATTTTTTGGGGTTTTCTTTCTAATCTATCAATTGGGGTTTTTTCAGAAAATTCGGTAGGTTTACGCTATTAAAGGTTTTCTGATGATTTTATGATACCACCTATAATTTTCTAGCATCGCGTTTACTTTATTTCTACTTTTTTTTAAAAAAAAAATATATATTTTGATGATTATTCATTGGTTTATGTCTAAGATTTGTGGTTCGTTCACGGGGTAGATTGTAAATTTATTATTTTTATTACTATGTGATTGGGTATATGGATATGATGAAACCCTGAACCTTTACGAGTTATGTTTTACTCTTTGGACTCAGGTTTAAGATTTGGGAATTGCTAGATTTATCTTATGGTAAGTTGGTGGCCATGGAAATCTGTGTGGATTTCATGGACTTGCTTCAACCTGATATGTCAAGAAAGATTCTAATGTGCTTGGATGATATTTCTGATATCGTTCGTGCTAGTGCCGTTTCGCGTCATTGGAAACATTTGGGTGAGTCAATGAGTTTAAGTTTATCTTAATTTTCGGTTTTAATTGAAATGTAATTATATTTATAAAATTGGTTGATCATTACATGTTAGATAAAATCGGTTGAAAGTAGTAACCTTGATGATATATGTGTGTATTTTAGACTTTGTATTTTGCTTTTATTTGAACTTATATCAATTATCAGCATTAATGAAGGTAGTAGTGGACCGTATGACCAATTATTATTCTCGATAGTATTGTATTGTTAATTTACTTGTTTTAAATGAGAATCTTTGGACATTCACATTTGAAACACATGCTAAGTATTCATTTTCCCAAGTTCTTTCTGAAACATTTTCATATATTTTCTGAAATAGTTAGGAAAATATTCAGTTGATTGTCTGCATCGCTTGTATTTTTTTTAATATATAAGTAGCATGAGTTTATTGTTTGAGAGATCAAGAAGTTCCACTCTGTTTCAGACAGTAAAAATGATTGAAAAAAGAATGGTGGAAATTACCAATTAGAATGCAATATATGAATAGTGTTTGATACAGAACGATGTGAAGAAATTAAATTTTTGACGGGCTTGATATTCTACCTTTTGCAGTGATTGAAAATGGTCTATCTAAGCAGCTCTGCTTCAGATCATTTCCTCAATTATCTGGAGTCGCTTCTATCGTTGAAATAAAGGACTGTGAAATGAAAGAGCCTGAAGAAGTCATATGTAGTTGCTCAAGAGATGTGGAATCTATGCAAAAGGATCACAGAGTTTTTACCTTTCTGGCACGTGCATTTATATCATTTTTTGTCAGGAATTGCATTTCAGAGGCAATTATTGCTTCCAGCACTGACAATTTTCCTGAGGAAAGCATTGATAATACTTTGGAACCAAGAGATGTCGTTGCAAGGAGAGCTTCATATTGGTCAAGTAAAGGAACGTTTAATCCTGATGTGCCCGAGACACTGATATACAAATTGGTCTCCAATTTCTGTGTTGTAACTGAAATTGACATACGACCTTTTCAAGGTACTTCTTTGCATAATTAAAAAAAATAAATTAAATTTTAGGTCCTCTCACTTTTTATATTGTTTGCATAAATGATGGAGTCTTTTTTTTATTGTATATATATATTTCCAGCATTTTTTCAGCCGGGTTCACCTATATACTCAGCAAAGTCTGTGCGTTTTAGTTTGGGTTATGCTAAACCTATCATGGATGTGAAGAGTGATCCATTTGGGTTATTCGTATCGACATACACTTCACCGGAGTTTCCGATGGCTCAGGTTTGTTGTAAGCCTATTCTTTGCCATTTGTTTTCTTTTCCAGTCCAATTCAATATTCTGGTTCAAAGTGCCCTTTGCTGCTGAAGATATTTTTCTATAATCAAGTTGGACCGATGGCTTAGTAACTATAGAGTTGTTTTTTATTCAGTTTTCTTTAATTTATGGAGCATAATACTTGTCAGTTAGTCTCTGAATCTTTGAATCTCAACATATTATTTGTTCCAATTATTGGGCAACGTGAATTTGATATTCACTCAGTTTCCGGCTTTCATCATCAATCAGTTTATGTGTATGATAGTCGATAGATTAGTGAAATGATTTCTTTGGAGCTTTGATTCATTAAGCTGAATGACATTTTATGTGACTCATTTGAACGTTTTGAAATTTATGATATTTGGGCACCATGTTGCAGTTTCATAGTGTGTATGGATGATAATTGATGTGTGAAATGATGCCCTACCGAGCAGGATAATTGCTTGCAGAAGTTTGAGCTCCCGGAACCTGTTCTTTGCATAGGAGGCATTTTGCAAATTGAGCTGCTTGGCAGGGTACAAAGACAAGAAACAGATGCCTTATATTACTTATGGTATGGCTTGGTAGTGTACATACCTTTGTCATTGACTTGTTTGGTCTATTACTTGACAAATATAAAATATTTTCGACAAACCTCCTAGTTGCTAATACTACCTAGCAATTTTAAGCTTTTGCCATTTCAGTTATTTGTCTGAATGGATCACATGCAACCTCCTCTTATAGAAGTTGGAATTTAACCATCCATCAGCTAGTTTTCGCTTCCTGTTTGTTGCATTCATGTAACTCTCTGTTCCATTTTTTAAGTAGAAAAAAATCTGTAAAGGGAGGTATTGAAGCAGGAATATGTTTTTTTTTGGCCTCTGCTATATCTTTTGGGTGATCAATGCAGATTCCTTATCAGATGTTCTGTAAACTGGCTATTTCTGCATGAATGTGGTTTAAATCTCTAAATGGTAGTATTTTCTTAGCTCTAACAACTATCATGTTGGATTTGCAGTATTTCTCATGTTCAAGTTGTTGGGCGGTCGTTGTCTCCTGCATTTGACATGGAGATACTTCCCACAGGGAAGTTTCTATTGAAATGCAATCGACAGGCAAAGAGTTGCAACCAATTAAGCACACTCGAGAACGAGCCACGCACACTCCGGCCGACATATATAGAGAGACGCGTAAGGGAGTTGCAACAGATTGTGAATATGCTTAGAGGAAATGGAGTACAAGGAAATGTAGTACAAGGAGATTATGTATGGGATGGGGATGAGGATGAAGAAGATTCAGATGGAGAATTTGTTGCCTAATCTCTCTTGTCAAAAAAAGAAAAACTGAATTATTTTGAATTTGCAGCCTTTTCCTTGAAACTGACTTCCATTCCAACCATCTAGATTTGTGAGAATAATCTGTGCAAGACCACTGGTCTTTTGTAGATGAAAGAGAAGAGTACTGCCCTTTTGTTGCTTCATCTGGAAATGTAGTAAATAATGTTATTAGTATTATCAGATATTGTATACAATTTGAAGTTCTTCATTTTACTACGTTGAATTTTGATTTCAATGTTTGTAGGGTTGTGTGGTTGTCGTGAAATTAATCGAGCTGCATGCAAGTTGGTCAAAACACTTAATGGGTCTAAATAATAATAATAATAATAAGGATAATCTTATTTTGAGGTTCTTTTGGTACTGATAAATGCATATTGATTGGGGACGCAGGAAGGTAGCTTTAGGGAAAAAAAATTAAACAAATTAAAAAATCGAGTCAGCTGTCTGAGAAACTAATTGATGAACAGATCTAAAAGGGATCAGCTTGATTTTGAATCGTTTAAAATTATATGCATTAATCAAATTGTAAATATCGATTCAGTTAATTTCATCAATGTCTTTCTAGGTTAAATAAATAATAGTTTTAGTCATTAAATAAAGTTACATTTAATTTAAACACTTAAGAAGTAATATTTTAATTTTCAAGTTAAGTAAGTTTCACTTGTTGTCCTCACCAATGAAAAAAAGACATGATTCATTGATATTTCCTAGCTTAAATAATAGTTTTGGTCATTTGATTATTCATTAAATTCATCATTAAAATATGAAATTTTAGCCTCTAATATGATAGATAATGTTTTTTTTTTTAAATTGAATTTTCTTGCCATAAAAATTTCATATTACATTTCTCAAAAAGATTTACTTTTCATTTTCAAATATGATACCACAAACACAAATTCCCATGATAGTTGATACCATGTAAGATTTCTATTAAATCACTACAAAAATCAAACCAAACCAAAGAAATCTTTATGGAAATTTCATGGAATAAAACCAAAGAATATTTGCAAGTATGAAAAACGAAATAAATATAAAAGTTAATGAACTAAAATAGGATTTAAACCAATTAAATCCTCTAGTCCTATTTTTCTTCTTTGGTGATCTCACCTGAGTTTCGGATCTCTGATCTCAACACACATCCAACAAATACACCCATAAACTTTTTCATTTTCTAGTTTTTTTTTTCTTCAGTCTGTTCAGTGGCACTTCATCAAGTTTTTTCAAACACAAAATTCAAACTTTATATGAGGATTTTTTTGTCATGTAAGATTAGTCGAGAAGTACGTTCTCGAACATCGCAAAGTGAGAGATGAACCTCAACAAATATGTTCCATTATTTTATCATGTCATTTCCATGAGCAATAAGTCTGGAAATGTAAATCTGCCAATGCCCAACTTTGGTAGAATTAATCTTAGTTTCTGATTTATAACTAATTATATGAATGGAACTCAAACTTGTAGGACCATCCATGGGCTTTCTTTCTTCAAGAGGTCTTGGATTTTGGTGCTGATGGAAGCAACTGCATCATAGAAACATAAGATTTAATCAGTGGAAAAACAGAAACAATATAAGACATAGATACTTGTGTATTATGATGTATAAAGCGATCTAGAACGCTTTTCAAATTCAGCAACCGTATTTTTATCCACGATTGTCTTCCGAGCTTTTGCCCGGTTTTTGTTTAGTGTATGTAAATATGCATTTTATTGATGGCAGTGCACAAGAAACACATATATAACAGGCTGAAAAGAAATGTTGATAAGAATTAATGAATGTTCTTTTCGGAGGCTCCTTTGTATTAACTTGCGCCGTGTTTTTGAATAGCCAGATTTTTTTTTTGTATGTTCATTCCTTTTAATGAAATCACGTTTCGTATGCAACAAAGGGGATTGTCGAATACCTGATAGCATGATATCAGGGAGGTGACGAATCCTAGTGCTCCGGTGACACGAGGAGTTACTTTCTTAGGTGCCAACTGAAGCAGCCCAACTGCAACAACAATATCCAGGGCTGCTTTGATCAGTGCCAGGGACCTTTCATTTGATTGTTGAACCTTCGCTTGGTATTTCTCATCCTAGATCCATTCAATACATACAAAAACAGTAAAACGATGAAAAAAAGGGTTCAAGAAAAAAAGATTAAAGTACTCCAATCATTATTGAGAGAGGTAAACACACTTCATATTTGTTCTTGTTCTTGAGATCCTTCTCCAGCTTTTTCCTTGATAAGGATAGCCTCCCAAGCTCTCCAAGCTAATACAAGAAGGAAAAGAAATCAGATGCATCTTGCAAAAGGTATAGTTCAAATCCACAGTACAGTTTTGATAGCACAGACCTCAACCAATGTGGAACAGATCGACGATCCCATCCAACAAAACAGCGATATCCTACCGATCAGCTCTGCTCGTTCTTTGTTCTATAAAAAAAGTGTAATACTCAATTGCTAGAAATATCCATAAAGCCATTACTAATGATAGGCAATGAAGGGGATAGCAAGAAATACCTTATAGATGCCTGTCCTACTAAGCCAGACAATTTGATCGAGACATAGAAAAGTCGATAACAAAGCGTTTTTGGACTGTAAAGAGCCTCAAATCAGAATGGTAAATTAACAGGATCAAAAAATATAATTTCAATGTTCTTAATTACCTTCCCAAGAAGAACAAGTGGAAGAGGTGTTCCTTTAGGAGTAGGGCTGATTAGTCCATGCAGATCATTGACAAACTGCATATTAACAGAACAATGTGTGCACTTAAAGAATTAAGAAGTATGTTAGCTCCCTACTTGATCCACATTGGCAATCTAACAGCCTTATCTTTGCAGTCAATGAACCAAATAGACTACGATTTTTTTTTTATATATATATATTCATGAGTATCCGAGCCAGCTTGCAAACAGATTACAAGGATTACCAAAAAGGATTTTGGAATAGGAGAGAAACAAACCAAATTCTTCAATAGTATAAATATAACGAAAGCTAACCTTGAAAAGACGAAAGACTTTGCGTGCTAAGGCAGTGGATTTATCAACATTCTGAGCTGTTCCAGGTTCTCCATTGCTCAAGAATTTTGAGCCATATTGTATAGCTCTGCATATCTTGTCCCTGGCTTCAGCCTTATTCAGATACAAAACGACAAGTGCGAGTTCTGCTCTGGTTGCATCTAATGTACTCATCTTTTAAACTTATACACCTTTAAATTAATTAAAGAAAGCTCAGCCTAAGGTAAAACATTCTAACTTCTGATGTTTGACATATAAATTTCAAGTATAAAAGCCAAGGAATCACAATCCAAAAGTGGGAGTGGGAAGTGATCAAAGAGTCACTTGAACATGGCCTCTATGGAGCTTTAAGTCCTAAAAGTGACTTCGTCTCGTCTACGATGAAAGGACGGTCCAAATCCAACATCATTGGTACTAAAGTTGGAGGTCTCATGTTGAGGCCCTCTTTTAGTTTCACTCAAAGGATTTTGAATCTCAGAAAATACTTGAGCTACCTTGAAATTTATTTTCAGGATTTTCATCTTTTATAGTTTTAAAAAAGGTAAAATGCAAGTAAAACCTATGTGGTTTTGGTAAAATGTAACCATATTTTTCACTATAGATACAATGAAAATCATATTTAATACAAACTAAAAAACCTCTCTTTCCTGCTAAGACCCCATGGCAAATTATGAGAAGAACTCAACCACCATTTCCTCTATACTGCTCTAATTTCCAAGAAACCAAACAGAAATGGAACAGATGAAAAAATATTAATGGGTCAAATTTACAATCTAAGAAGCCCAGATACGATATGATACGGACACGATAACACGTCATTCTCTAAAAAATTAGGATATGGGCGCAACAAGGTCACACTTACATATAATTTTTTTAGCCATCAAAATAATTTTATACATTTTAATAATGTTCACATGAAAATTTATTCTTGTTTATGATAATTATATTAGTTACTTATCTCTTATATTTAATTTGATATCTATTAATAATAAATAATGATTTATATTTTAATCCAAGTTTCTAATAATTATTCGACAGTTAATACACGTTTAACTCATAATTAATGTGTTCAACAAGTGTCTGAAGATCCGACGAGTGTTGACGTCACCTAAGTTAAAGTATTCGTAGTTCATAGCTTACAATACTTAGATAATGTCAGAGAAAACAATAAACAAAAGGAAAAAAAGAAGAGTGATTTTAAAAACACAATCTTTAAGAAAATTCTCTCAGTAACTTGAAAGTTAACAGAAACCCAATTATTAAAGTCAATAAATAATCATCTGTGTATCTAAAAAAAAAAAAAAAAAAAATCATCAAAAGAATGGTATTTACATCCATGAAAACAGGCATGAAAAAGAGTGAAAAAGGCAGAGAAAAAAGCATTAGGCTTAGAAAAGAAACTTACAATATATCTGAGATTATGATTTGTTTTTGCTAAGATGAGATTTAAAGCTCTTAGAATCAGAAACTGAGAATTTTTTGTGGCATTATTTTTTCAGTGTGTGGAAGATAGAGAAAAATGAAATGATGATAGGGTAGTGTTTGGCTCTCTCTCTTCTGAGACAAACATACAAAATCTTAGAATGAAAGATGGCTGCTGGAGCTTCAATCTGGTATGTCACAGCTCATTGTTGCATTGGTTTGACTCCATTTTCTGGCCGTTGATGATTTCCTTCTTGTTTTTTTTGGCACCTGATCATTGCCGTTTGTTTGAGCATTTGGAAATTCCTTCTTCATAGATTGGTGGCAGTGGCAGTGGCAGCTCAATGATTTTTTTCCTTCAAATTTATTATTGATCCAGATGAACAAAATTATTGTTGAGTTAAGTTTTGTTTGGATATTGTTTTGTAATATTAAATGAACTTTTTAAGTATAAGAAGAAAATAGAAAGCATTATTTTTAAAACCTATAAATATGTTTTTCTTTAAAAATTTGTTTTACAACATAGATATTTTTATGTTTCAAGGTTACGGAGAAAATATTTATGTAAAAAGTTTTTTTTCTCAACATAAGTCAAATAAATGTCTTGATTCGGTTTTATATAATTTTATACGTTGTAATTTCTTGTAAAATTTACTATAATATTTATAAAGATAGTATTTTTGATTTGGTTTAACGACTCCTATTAAAATATCTCGTTAATATTTAAGAAATAACGGTAATGTAATTTTTCTTCTTCTATTATAGTTTCAAAAGTTTACAACAAACTCAACCACTAATAAGATGGTCTAATGGTAAAAAATCACTAGTTAAGACTCATCTTTCAAGAAGGGTATGAGATTGAATCTCCCCATCCCATTTCCCCAATACCTGCAAAGAAAATTCAAAATGGGTAGAAAACTGCATAATATAAAGAAATTGTCTAAAAAAAAGAAATCCATTCTAATAAGTTATTGGATTTAAGAAAAAAAAAGTACAATACACCAGTTTAGTTATCCTTAATTACAGATTGAATTCCAGATGTTGCTCTTGAATTCACCACAAAATCTAAATAACAAAAATGGGGAGAGAGAAATAGAGAGTTCTTGCTGCAAATTGTACAGTCAGATCCTCAAAAAAGACAGAAGCAGATCAGAAGGTTCTTTAAAACCGTACACGAATATGTACACTCGACTCGACGATCGATGATTATCAAACCCGAGCATTTAATCACGATCATAGAATGTAATGCCGCCATTTTTTTGTTTATTTCCTGCTGAAGATACTCAATTTGCCTCTTTCCAATCTCTCCAACAGCTTTTTAGCACCAGGAACCTCCATTTCTACAAGTTTCTTGAGATACCCAATTGCTCCATGTGAAATCATCAACCGTTTACATTTCTTGCTCAAAGCTAGAGTTACAAGGCAAGCAACTGCATACTTTTTTGCAGTATTTTGTGGACTTGAGTCAAGCAACTGGACCAGATTTGGTACACTGTTCTCATCCTTCTTCACTTCTTTGCAATTTTGGGGAAGTGTCATCAAGCTTGAAATTGCTTGTGCTGCCACTTCCCTTACACTGTTCGATTTCGCCTCGAGCATCTTGATCAGCGGACGAATGAACCCTGATTCGCCGATAGTCTTTTTCATCTCTACTGAGCTGCAAATGACACAAATTGCTGAGGCAGCTGCCTGCTGTGCACCTAATGATCCTGCTCGAAGCACACGGAGCAGACAGGGAAGCACACCGAGAGAAATTAAAACTTCGGTTGAAACCAAGCTGACCAAATTTTTTAACGCCCCGATGGCAAATTCTCGGGCTTGTGTACCGTCGATATAAGCTAATAGACTCTGTATACCACCTTCTGAAATCACAGACTTCCTCAGATTTTCGTTGCCTGCAGTGAGATTCTGCAAGCATTCGGCTGCGTATTTTTTGGATTCCATAAGAATTCTGCAATCAAGGAGATTGATCATTACTCGTACTATTCCTTCTTCAGCTAGAGATTGTCTAACCTCAGGAATAGCTGACATATTCTTTAAAGTACATGCAGCTGCCGCCTGTAAAACAGATTCACTCGTTTGGCAGATCTCAATCAGCGGCTGAGCTCCTCCATGACCAATAATTTCACGAGCATTTTCAGCTGACATTGACAATCTTTGAAGTGAAATTGCAGCTTTTTCTTTACAAGGAACACTGCCAGACTCCACAAGCCGAATGAGAGGTGGCAGAACACCCTCTGAAATCAACCAATTTTCACAACTCCCTGATTCCACGATAAAGCAAATTGTCGTTGCTGTTTTTTCACGGATGTAAGGAGAAGTGGCAGCGAGCAATTGGATTAAAGCAGAAATGTTATTGCGACCTAAGATAGCCAGGACTGTCTTTTCATCCTCTTTCAGGACCTCAACAAGGCTGTCAAGAGCTTTGTTTTTGGCCTCCAAGTGTCCAATCTGGAGCCGAGCCAGCAATTCCCTCACATTTCTATGGTTGGTACATTCAGGTTCAGATGAAGAACCTGCTACAGATATGGGTAGAATGGCTTCACCAAGTACTCCTGTCTTTATCAAATGGCCACAATCTCGCAAATTTAAGTCCAACTTTCCGGATAACGAGTCAAGATCATTCTGCATCCTAAGCTTCCCCTCATATTTTTCCTGCAGACAGATCTCTGCTAAATCAATTACTTCTTTCAGTGTCTTTGAGACAGCCTGCAATTGCTCCTTACAGAGGGTATTCCTAGAGAAGAAAGGATGGCTAGATAAATCCGATAAACGAGACGGGATCTGCTCCAATTTCGAAATAATCATCTTCCACCTGCCAGGAAACACTTTGACCTCCATAGCCTTATCGAGTGCCATGGGAACCAGCTCTTGTGCATGCAACAACCAATCTTCAGTTGACTGGCAGCCTCCCAGACTTTCCTTTGCTCGATCTTCGACCATGATTCCAATTGGTAACAAATTCAGCTGATACAGAGCTATACCAAGAGATAATTAGGCAAAACCATGATTTCTAAGCAATGACCCAGAGAACAAAAAGGCAAAATAGAAGGATATTTGTGTAAAAAATCGATAAACATTGGAGAAGTGGCAATATAAAACACATAAATTGTAATGAAGGATTATTTTAAAAATATGCCAGTTCGAGAATCTTGTATGACCAAACAAACTTGATTTTGCGGAAAACAATGAACAGACAACCCCAAAAGAAAAAACTAGAATATAGAATAGTTGTCACATGGCTCATCTTCTCTCTAACACTAATTTGCATTGACCATTAAATGCATAGGTAAAAACTATACCATAAATAAAGATGGTAGTTGGTAAAAGGGAAAGCAATTGCTCTTTAAAGCCAGTCATTGCCAACCAATAAAAAAGTCCGCAATTAAGACACACTCTCAAACATTACAGGATAACATGGTTTTGCAAAACAAGTGGTCTGGAAAAACACCCCCACCATTAGCTTGTTAGATCAGATGTACAACTTCGTTTTTCCAACCATATGAAAGAATGAACTATTTGGTAAATTCTGTCCACCTGAGTATAGCTCCAGTGGTTAGACACTGGTGCTACTTTTTATTAGATCGAACATTCGAGTCTCCCCTCACTCAATTTTACGTAATATCTAAAAAAACTGATTAGTAAATTCTCCCACTTGATCCCAATCCATAGTTAATGCACAAAATTAGCTATTTCAATTTCTTTCCCCATAGCATATGAAACCAGCTGTTTTGAAAGAGAGACTTCACTTTGAAGAGAAGACAAGGAAAGAAAAAAAAACATTTTTTCTTCTCTTTTTCTTCTTTAATGAAAATGATTTTGAGGAAAAAAAATTATTAATTCAGATGGGACCAGTTAGTAAAATACCTTAAAAATGATGAGATTTTCCTTAGAAATGAAAGATTCCCAGCCACCAAATGTTCTTCATACCTACAATACATAACATACATCAAAAAATGAGAAAAGGTTGAAACTTTGAAATACCCAGATGAAAATTCAGTTTAAGGAGACAAAGATCATTACTTTCCACACTAGAAAGGGACAAAAAGGTGAGATCTTTATTGACTAACTGGAAAGGAAAAAAAGGGGGGGTGGAACAAAAGAACAAAAGAGAAAATTTGGGGGAAACCTTTGAGGTTCTGATCTTCAGCAACTGAATTCAACCAGAGCCAAAAAAAATTATCAGCATGGAGACTTAGAAGTGATTCCAAAAACTGATTTCATAGCAGAACTTGATCTCAATTTTTGCATTATCAAAACAATTTGATTCAAGAAGTAATCTCAAAGATTGAAGAAAACCCAGAAGCCAATTTAATATTTTTTTTATGGGGAAACCATTACTAAACGGTCGAAAACATCTGAGGAGCTGGAAAGGACACTGAATCAAGAAACCCAAGTTTGAAAAACTTAACAGAAATAGACACAGACAAAAAACATTCAAAATTTCTTCAAATTTTGTAGCTCTCTCTCTCTCACGCTCTCTCTCTCTCTAAACAGAAGAAAGATTGTCAGCCCCCACAGTGTCGCCTAGTCTGAGATTCTGTCTGATAAACAAATACTTTACTCTGGGATTGTTTACAAATAAGATGTTTTTTTTAGAGAGAGAAAGAGAAGTTCTTGAATCTTCAACAAAGTAAAAATAGCAAAATTTACTGTTCTTGTTAAAATATAGTTTTCGTTTATGTACCGTTTGTTTAAATCTTAATAATCATCGGTTTTTATTTCAAAATCAATTAGTATGGGAAGGGTAATTTGTAGAATTTATAAATATTATTAAACCATTTCATCTTTTTCACGTGAGGTCTTTAAAAATATGTGAATGTAAGTTCTAAAACTATATTTTTATGTTGTTTGTAATATATGATAGATGAGTTTCCATATGTATTTTATATTATTAAATAATTTTAAGAGAGTTTAACTTGCCTTTTATGCTACATTCAAAAAAAAAAAAAAAACTTACCTTTTATGTTTGAAAACCTATGAGTTTAAAAAAAAAAATTGTAATATTTAAATCGATACAAGTTAGGTTTATGAAACCAAACCCACCCTATTCTAACTCTTTATTTTTTTAGATGTTTTATTTTTTAATTAAAAAAATCAGGTTCACTTGTTATAGTTACCATTTAATCACAAAATAATATGACTCTGCTAGTTTTATCATTAATATGAATTTAATAATTTTACATTTTCTCGAAAATTTGTACGTATTTTGTGGTGTGGACATTATTTAAAATTTTAGGGAGTAAAATAAAAAATATAAATGGTTAAATTTTGCTGGTCATATTTTATTTTATTTTTTTAAATATTAAAAAAATAGCAACATCTAATTATTTGAGTTATATATGTTCACGTCGACAATGAAAATTATATTTTAACCTAATCCTTTTTAAAACCCTTGTGTTAAAATTTAAATAGTTTACTCTCATAATATAATAAACATAAATTATCCCACATAGTATATTTCTATATACTAGAAATATCAAAACTGTTTATAAATTACATATTTTTTTTTTCAATTATTTTTTGTTTTTTTAACTCAACAACTTTTATCAATAATTTATTGAAATATTTTGTTATTTTTATTTTCAATGAATTTATTCTTCTTTTTTTTTGCCTTTGTTCAATAATTTGTTGAATTGGAGAATTATTATTTTTTTCAATAATTAGTATGTAAAAATATGTTATTTCAGTAATTACCCCTATTAATAAATGAGAATTTTTAACGAATAGTATAAAGGGTTAATTTTTATTGGACAATTATGTTGTTTTTTCAAAAACCAATCTTTTATAATATACAAACTAAAAATACCACTGGAAATTAAATTACATTAAAAAAAAAGAACCCCCCCCCCCCCCGATAAATTTTCCTTAATAAATGATATGTATTATGAGATAGTGGGAGAAAAAGTTTACCTGATAATTTACAAATATGTCAAGTCAAAAACACATTAGCAAATATAGTGTCATTAGGAATAATTCTAGTATAAATTTACCTCATATTTACAAATATGTCAAGTCAAAAACACATTGCAAATATAGCATTAAAAAAACACACCGGTAAAATCAGAGATTTAGGTTTATGGTCAGTCAATGGTTTATTAATTAAGATCGTAAATCAATAAAATAAATGACTACCTCTATAAGGTATCATTATTTACATTACATGTACGAAATTGAGATTTATAGTATATTTACTACTAAATTTTTGAATGGTTATTTTTATAAATATTAAACATGGTTTTTGTGTATGTGCGAACCTAGTTTTAAATTTCTCAAAACAAACATTTCATTAGCTTCATTCAATGAACACCAAACATACCTGCTTCTCTTTCTTCCTTTTAAATGTAAAGCATGTGTAAGTAATACTCGTTTATCGCATTTATACGTTTTAAATAACTTATTTTTTTAATTAATCAAAATAATTTTATTTTAAAACATAATAGCATTTTTAATCATCCTTCTACGCATGGAACCTAAGAGATGAAAAATATGATTGTTGCTTGATCATGTTTAATATTTGACTTTAAAAATCAAATTCAGAATTTAATTTGAAAAAACTATGGTGTTTGACGAGTTAAACTTCCCACTTTTCTTTTACATGGAAAGGGGAATCGAGAAAAATTAAGGTGAAAAACTATAGGGTTTTGACTATTTTAACTTTTTACCATTCATACCTTTTTAATTATAAAGGTTCTATTTAAAAAATAAAATAAAAATACAATGGTTCCTAGCACTTTATTAGTGTACTTTTGAGTAAATTATTTTTCAAACTCGATTATTATTTATCATCATGTAAAAAAATAATTATGTTATTGCTAAACCTATTTGATATATTGAATATTTTAATTCAACTAAACCTATAGTAAAAAACACGAAATGCTTTTTAAAACAAGATCAAAAGAATTCTTTCGCCCTCCCTACTCTCATTTCGGTGACCAATTTATCCTTTTTATCACTAATTTTGGCCTTTCCCCCAATTACAAATGCTTGTTCTAATGATTAATTTTTAGTTGTTTCCGAGACCAAATAAATTACGAGCTTTTGTAACTATAACATTCTCGAGAAAATATTTATAAATATTGTAGATTCTTAACATGTGAATACATTATTTACTATAATTGACGTTAATCATCTGAAGTGATTTTTAACATGTGAAAATTGGTATATTTGTTACTTTTAAAATAATATCACCTATTAAATTTTATCAATAAATTATATATTTTTATTTTTAAAGTTATGTGTGGGTTGGGTTCCACACTTATTTTGAATGGGAGAGGAAAAAAAATTATTCTTAAATTTTTTAAAACTTTACTATTTTTAAAAATATTACTTCATAAAATGCTATTTTTGAAACTCCTATTTTATTATTGATGAGATTTCACTAATATGGATGAAAACATGAAATCTATATTTGTAATGAAACAAATCAATTTTTTTTAAATTAAAATTAAAAATTAATTTTTAAAGAAAATAGTTAAATATTATAATTTTATGGAAAATACCTAGTCACCTTATAGGAATTAACTATTCTTATTATTGTGACTTTTATTTACGTAAATAATCGGTAATTGGTTTTTATATTTTTGTGTGGGAAGCAGGAGGAGCTATATATATATTGTACTTTTTAATTTTCTATTTTCATTAATTTGACGCTAGGAAGAAAAGCGAAAAAGGGAGGCGCCCAATGGTTTGAACGGTTAAGATTTGAACAGGGACATATAAACGGACGGTTATCAATCGGCAAAATTTGAATTTTATTTTCAAACCCATTTGTGGGTTTTTGAGATTTTTTATCTTTGAAATAGCCATTTAGGGGCGTTTGGAATGTGGGGTGGGGTGGGGTGGGTTTAGATAGTTTATGTTTGGATCTGTATGGGGTATGAGTTATATAAGCCTAGGGTTAGATAACCTATGTTTGGTAGATGGTTTTAGCTTGAGTTTTGTGTTGTTTAATTATTTTATGACAGGTTAGCAAACCCACCAATGTTACTATTTAAAATCCATGGATTTAGTAGATTAAACCCGGGGTTCAAAGATCCGTCTAACAAACATGGGGTAAGCTATTGAAGCCTACCCCACCCTACCCTACCCCACCCCTCATTCCAAACACCCCCTTAAGGGCTATTGACCTAATTCTCATTTCAACCTTTTTTTACCTTTTGATGATGTCATTTTTTAAAATTATCTTTTGACCCTTAAACTTTAAATATATTAAATACTTATCATCTCTCATTTGTATTTTTTATCTTTCCCAAAACCTCAACACTCTCTTCACATAGCCTCAAGTAATCTTCAAGATTTTGATTTTTGTTATAAAGTAATACAAGTTATCCTTTAGTATTTATTTTGAAAAAAAAAATCCATGGTTGCCCCGAAATTTGAGTTTTGTCTTGAAATTTGGACAGAAATTGATGTTTTCCTCTAAATTTAGGATCGAAATTAGCCCAAGATTTGAGTTTTGACTAAAAAAATATATAAATTTTTTTTTATCTTTGTTTTGCTAAAAATAAATAAAATATATAAAAAGAGAGAGGGGGAGAAAAAGAAAGAAGGATTTTAGTTGGGTTTTGGTGGACCGAAATCATAGGCAATAGATTTTTTTTTAATTTATTATTTATCATTAGTTAAGCATAAAAAAATGTTAATTTAATGTTAATGAATGTATATTGCACTTGAAAATGTCTTTGGGAGAAGATGAAAATGTCTTGATAATTAGTTCAATTTTGGTCTTAAATTGTGGGGAAAACACCAATTTCGGTCTAAGTTTCGGGGAAGAAACTCAAATTTCAGGGCAAAACTCAAATTTTGATGCAAATTTCAGCAGCCAACCAAATTTTTTTTTTGTCGGATTTGTAAATGATAAAATATTTGAAACTAAATGATAACTTGTGTTACCTTATGACAATAATCGAGTCTATGTGAAGAGAGAGAGTGTTGAGGTAGAGAGTTGAGAGAGTGTTGAAGTTTATGTTAGAGTTTTGGAAGAGAGTGGAGAGAGTGTTGAAGTTTTGGAAAAAATATAAAATACAAATGAGAGATGATTTTATTTAATATATTAAAATTTTAGGATGAAAATATACTTTCAAAGCAAAATGAGATCATCATAAGATTAAAAAGAGTTAAAATAAATAACCCTAGGTGCATATTTTGAAGGTAAAAAATCTAAAATACCCATTCCTTCTCGACATGATGTAACACGTGGGAGCATCCTATCTTCCATTATTGGATAGTTTTTACCCCACGTGTGAAAAATACGTATCATTGGTTCAAGTATTTTTGTTTCCCATCAAAAAAAAATATTTGCTAATTGCTATAATAAAAATAGACATCGAATGTAGAGTAGAGACAAAGTATTTTAAATTATGGTCTTCTCATGCATACTCAAAGATAGGTGTCGAGTTGACCTTTTTTTTAAATTTAAATAATTAACGACAATAATAATATTTCGAGCACATCTTTAATTCTATAAATTAAAGAAAAAGGTGTCTTTTCATTTTGGTAAAGGCCCACAGTAAAATTAAAATTAAATATTGAAAAACGTATAAAAGTAATAAATACACGTGAGGATTTGTTGAGATTTGAATTATTTGATTTTTCAAATATATTATATCAAATTGGAGGAGGGGGACTCTGAACCTTCAACCTCGTAGAAATGAAGTAGATGATTAACTAATTGAGTAATACTAGGTTAACTTTTTTTCTTTTAAACATTATGTTACTTTGAAAACATGTATGTTTAGCTCAAATACTAAAGTTACTATATTGTGTCACATCTCTTCGATATACAAATCTGAATCTTTTCCTTGACGTATTCAATAAAAAAATATATAGGTATCCTTAAGATTCTTATAAAATCATTTTTATTTTTTTTAGATATTACATCAAATTAGGGGAGGAGAGATTTGAACATTCGACCTCATGAGAAAATAGTAAATACCTAACTACCTGAATTATGCTCTTGGCTTGTAAAATCATGTTTGAATGCACTAGTATTAATTATTTTGAATGAAAATGAGTTTTTTTTAATAGTTTGTGTCTTTCAAGTAAAAGATTGTGTCTTTGTGAATATTCATGTTGTTTCATCTAATGATAATGGCTTCCTTTGATTAATCATCATGTTTTTTGAAAAATTAAACTTGTTTTACTAATAATTTTTATGTTTTGGTTTTCACTTTTCAAAAATACTTTTAAAATCTAAGGTAGATTTTAAAATCAGAAATAGCTTTTGAAACTATGTAATCTTTTTGTAGTTTTTAAATATATACGAGCTTAAAAACTGGTTATAAATTTTAGATAATGGATGAAAGAAATGTTATTAGTACATACTCAATTTAAAAAAAAACATAATTGTTATCAAACAAAAGTAATTGTTTATTTTAGTTTTTTTTATCCAAAAAAATTTGTCTATTTTTTTCAATAGAAAAATAAGCGGATATTTTTCCTACCAAAGGGCCCTAATCCATGATGAACGTGCACATGAAAATTAATCAATAAAATCATTATTAAAAAAATACACAAAAAATAAATTAAAAATATATATTTGTAAAAGCTATCAAGTGCAAAAATTCTTGGCTATTAGTGGGGAAGACAGTCCAATAGACCTCATGATTAACCTAATACATTATTACATATATGACTATGAGTTTCAAGTCTTGAAATGTCAACCCAAAGTCCCTCTTGAGGAATAATTTTATAAATTTTTTGTTATTTTCATTTTAAAATACAAATTATATTGTATTATTTTTTTAAAAAAATTATGTTTTTGGAGAATAGCTACTGTGAAAGGATGGTTCTCAATCACCAAGCCACATAGACAGTATTAGCAACAACAAAGTTTTCTCCTTGTGCATGTTTTTATGTTTGAAATAATATGCAGGGAAGGTCCTAATAAAATAAGGCCCAGTGCGAAAAATATAGTTTCAGACCCTCTATTATATATAATTTTAAATATAAAAAAAAAAAACTAACTTTTATTAAAATGTATTAACAATAAAATTATAGAGTATAAATATTTTAGAAAATTGAATTTGTGAAATATATTTTCCTAGTCTACATAAATAAAAAATGAAGTTTTTATATATATATATATATATATATATATATATGAAGGGATGATTTACTAAATTAGCGGAATTTATTTAGTAACACAAATTAACACTTAATTTAGGATCTATTAATATCATGCAATTTGTGATAAAAACATGTAGATTCATGCTCGTTTTTCGAAAATTAAAACCATTTACTTACATTGAGTAAAATATGGAGAATCGGTTGAGGTTTCTTAAAGATCAAATCCTCAAAGAACATCGGATCTTCTACGCTATATCCCGATCGATCAAACGAAATTCGATTGTGGGATCGAACTTTAGAAGAAATTGGGAAGAAGAAAAATATTTTCTTCCCAATTATGAATAGGAAATTTCGGCCAAGGGGGGAGAAGGGAAGAAGAGAGAATTCGAATTTCCAAGGAATTGAATCGTGTGATTTATGAATGACCCAACCCTCCTATTTATAGAAAAATAGGAATCCTAATCACATTAGGATTAATCTATAGAGATAAATACAAAAAGAAAAAAAATTATCTCTTTCCTTTATCTTTGCAATTTCGAAAATGCCATAGATAAATAGGAGATTATTTTCTTTTTCTTTTATTTTATTTATCTTGGGTAAATAAATCTATATAATTATTATAGGATATAATTCAAATAATTATCTCCTACAAATTATCTATGAAGGCCAAAATTAATAATAAATAATTAATAAATCAAATTTATTTAATTAATTATTTTGGGCCAATTTCAATTGGGTTCATTAATCCAATTGGGCTTGAAACTCTCTCTTAAATTAATAAGTCCAACTTAATTAATTTATTTATTAATTACCATTTAAATAAAATATTTTATTTAAACAATTAATAATATTAATATTTTCTCCCGACTAAATATTATCAAATTTTATATTTAATTATTAATTTCCATTTAAATAATTTTCATTATTTAAATAATTAATAATAAATATTATAATTATTAATTTCCATTAAATAAACTCATTATTCAATTAATAATTTTATTGACAATATTTTATTATTAATTAATTAATTTTAATTATTAATTTCCGCTCAAATAAAATTAATTATTTAAACAATTAATAATTGTTAATTAATTTCAAATTATTAATTATCATTTAAATATACTAAATATTCAAATAATTAATAATATCTAATTAATAATATTTCATTATTAATTTCCTGTTTAAATAAACTCATTTATTTAAACAATTAATAATGTTTATATTAATTACCGTTTAAATATACTCAATATTAATATTGCCTATTTAAGTAATTCACTTTACTTAAACTTTTCATTTCTTCTACTTGATTTCGCGACTACGATATTTGGGCTAGCATAGGGACCCGATGGACCTATAGATCATGGGCTTAATAATTAGTCAATTAAGTGATTAACTCATAATCGCTTAATTACTTATTATCTAACTATGAATAATTCCACTATAGATTCATACCCACCCCCCTTCAAACTCCCCGTAGATGAGTTATGTCCATTTAGTTTTATCTTTTATTTATATCCCTGATATTATCCTTCACGTGGACCCTCATAATTACGGCGGATAAATTTATCGTTTTGCCCCTGTAATTACCGCTTATCCTTGTGTTCCCGCCGATTCTCCGATGAACATTATCTTTAGTCGAACTAGAGATAATATACTTCGATGATCAAGAAGTCGTGGCGCCACTTGTTCATGTCCTCGAATCGACAGGAGTTTCCTAAGTTCAAATGTCGTGATCGCTGACCGATACCGTTAATTTATAGGAAAGTTATGAATTCCATCTCATGAAAATGAGTTCCCCCTACTTATCTAGTCATGTTCCCAAAAGAAGTGTATTGAGCGTTAACGGATCGTTCTCAACCATGTGAATCAAAGAACATAACTCCATAAATAGGAGTCCGCATTTCACCCGGGATTGAGATCTATCACGGTTGATAAACTTAGTTTGATATTCGATTATTTCTAAAAACGGTCTAATGAGAAATTTGATCGAACATCGTGGTCCTGTCTTATACAATCAACATTGTATATGATACTTCCATTTCATGTCTCCCACATGAATGGGCGATCGGTCGATCATTTGTCCATAAACAAAATGCGGCTATCACACCATGTTACCAGGATAGGTTCCCAAACGTTATCCGTACCGCTCTAGCGGACACATTTAAGTTACTCATCTCGACTTTAATCCTCTCGTATTGACTCACATACTAAGTCGTGATTTCATAAGAGTAACTTAGGGTTTACTATTTGAATGTTTGATATTTATATATTTCCATATATTCCTAATATCTTTAATTGAATCAATCTAGATGATATAAAGAACTTATGTTTATTTATTTAATTTTATTCTTTAATAAATTATTATTATTAAATAATTACAAGTTCTAGGACACCATTCCTAACAATCTCCCACTTGTCCTAGATCTTTGGAGATTTGACTTGAGAGTCAAAAACCGGATGACTATCAACTACTTAGCCATGGTAGTCATTTTAATGCTTTATCAGTAACGTTTTCATCTGTTTAGTATGTATTTTCCTTTTCTGATATTAGTTTCATTAAGTGTAATAGATTCCATATTTTATCGCCATAAAATAAACTCTATTAACTATTGATTTGAAACTATCATCTTCAACCACCTTTCATTTACTAACAACTTAGTAACCACGCGAATCTAGAGTTTAGTTAGTAAAAACTCATTTTACTTATACTTAACTCATTTGATGTTTAATTCGCAAAGGTCTTTTGTCGAATGCTTACATGGAAGTAAATTCATGTTCGAATTTGAGCCCGTGCAACTCATAAAATCTCCCATTTTATCTATGTGCACTAACATACTATTTGTAAATTTTATTTTAGTCACATTGGTTCTAGGATTCTTGAAATTCTTAAGCTCCCACTACAAAGTAATTCTCCATTACTTTCATTTGTTCAATGATTACAATTCTATACTTCTTATTATTTCCAAAATAATGTATAAGTATAAGTGACCCTTTTCAACTCAACTATTGAAAATTCATGTCATTTTTTTATTTCACTTATTTTGAACTTTATTCATTGATTTTGAAGTCAATGAGTTTCACTTGGACTTCGAAAGTCCGTTTGGTTCTTTCTATGACGCTCCCACTCAAATAAAGTTCTACAAGTAGTTTAATCATTTAAACTTTTAAATGACTACTTGTTTTATTGTGAAATAAAATCATTGTAATTCTTTTCTATCTTAAGTATGGTTTAAACTTTTTCAAGTATCACCGATTTCTCGAACTTTTCTTTGATAATTTGTGAATTCAATTATTCACTAATTATTACTCTCTCGATTTCTGTTTTGTTTATTCCATATCGCTTATTACCTTTTAAAACATCCTTTTTAAATAACCTGAATTATTTGGAATATAAGAAATCGATTTAATGTTTACTTATCACTTAAGTTCTAACATCTAAATGTCCAACTTTAGTGATGTTTAAGTCTAGTTATCTTTGATAAATCAAGGATATTTGATTTTACTTATCCCATAAGTTCGTGGATTAATATGGTTATCATCTCAAACTCCTTGAGAACCATCTTTAAGAGATTAATCCCTCTAACTTATTTAAGTAATTTTAGACTTAAGTATTTAAACATTTTTAAACCTTATAACTCATTTAGATATACCGGAGTTTAGAATTTGGATTTGGAATTTATTTGTTGTATACTAAGTATTTTGAATAACCATCCAATCACACTTTGGAACTTTGTAATATAATTGTAAAGGAATATCTACCTAAATAACTCTTATTTAAAATATTCCCAAACTTGGTTCATACGAAATGAGAACCAATAGTTATTACATAATTCAATATAAAAACAAATTAATAACTAAACTAAATTAGAAAACTATGGCTTTTGGGAAGAAGAATATTTTCTTCCCTTTTAGACTATTGTAAAATCGGTTACGAGGAAATTAGGAAGAAAAAGATTTTTCAATTTCGAAAGTTGAAATTAGAAGCTTTTGAATGAGCAACCAAGACGTTTGTATTTATACGCAAAACAGTTTTCCAATCGAATTAGGAAATACTATCAAAATAAATACAAGATAAGTGCCAAGAATAAAATCAAATTTTATTCCTTATTTATCTTACGTGCCGATTTTATGTGTATAAAATCAATAAGAAAAACTAATTTTTCTTTTGTTTAATTTGTCTTTTGGTTGAACATTCTTTTTATATATTTATTTTTAGACAAAATAATTCCACAATTATTTCCTAAAATATTATATATGACTCGATTTTGGTATTTAATAATTCAAATAATTTGAACCAAAATCCATTGAATTCATTAATTCAATCATAGATTCTTCCTTTATTAATAAATCTTATTTATTAGTTCTTCATATTTATTTAAATCAATCATTTAAATAAAATATTATATTCGATTTTTGTACTTTTATTATTAATAAATATTTATTATTTTCTATTTAAATAATCGAAATTATTTAAATTAATAATAAATAGGTTATTTAATATTATCCTTTTAAATAATCCCTATTATTTAAAATTAATAATAAATGTTTAATTATTGATTTCCATTCGGGTAAACACATTACCCTGAATAATTAATAATTATTTATTAATAATATTTTATTATTAATTACCATTTAAATAAACACATTATTTAAATAATTAATAACAATGATATTAATTTCCATTTAAATAAACTCTTTTATTTAAATAATTAATATTGTCTTTCTATTTAAGTAAACCCTTTACTTAAATTATTCATTTCCTTTTCTAGAAACACGCTCTCATAGTTGCTTTGTTCTTTCCAAGTATAGTGACTAAAACGGATGCTATATTATCGAAATTTAAATAAACTTTTATCTTAATAATCTAACATGCATTCAACATTCAAATACTCAAGGTTTCGACATATAATTAAATATGATGCATGAATGCGAACATATTAATGAACAGAAAAGCCCTAAAACATGTTACTATGTCACGATTTTTAATGATAAGGTGAAGTGCCGTCGAATGATAGGTCGCATTACCATCATAAAACATAAACGAACAATTGACACCCCGAACCAATAACTCATATTCCTATGTCATTGTTTACCGTGTATTTGGTCAAGAATTTCGATAACAAACTTTATCAAATTTCTTTTTAAGTGTGACCCACTAATTTAGTCTTTTTAAATAAAATTGAAGAGTGTCTACGAAGTGTAGATTCCACCTTCAATCAATCTCATTTAAAATTCTTTATCCCTTTGCGGAACGGACCCAGCCCTTGATATTGATTTATACAATAAACCGCCCCATGGGAATGAACACCTGCGCGGTGTTACGAGGCCATGTATAAATCTCACGTTTGAGCCCATTAGTGGAGACCATAGGATACATTGACATGTTTCCTTCTCCCACTTAATATTTTGAGTTAGGGTTTCAAATAACTTAGACTAATTTCAGGCTAACTCATTAATCCAAGTTTTAATTAACCTAATCAACTTTAACTCTTAAATTGGTTAGATTAATTTTATAAAGTGATTGTTCAAGTTTTCCTAATTAAAACTAATCACATTATGAGCCGCCTTAATAATTTTGATTTATTAATTTGAACTTTTCTCCCAAATTGCCTCCCGCTAGAGGCGCGCAGTGTTAAGGGAACCTTTTATGAAACCCCCTCCCCCCCCCGGGCCCCACCCCCCCCCCGAGATCCATTCAATTCAATTAATCTCAATTATTAATTTTTAATTAACCCTTAATTAAAAGTTTCTATTTGTTTATCTTATATGGATTTTGGCCCAATTGTTTAAACAATAATTCCATATTACAAATAATTCATTTAGTTTCTATTCAACTTTTTAAACTAGATTTAACTTTTTGAATTTTAACTAAATAAGCATGCTTTTAATTCTAAAACAATTAGAATAAAATTATATAATTTTTCGATAATAACATTTATAAAATTATAGCATGCTTCACATACATTAGCATATAATAACACATATTATATCATGATGCATGTATGTACAATTAATTAAAATCATACAACCTATGGTGGGTTTTCATGACATACTTCTTATGCATTGAATATTATTTAAAAACAATTATATCATACATATAAAAATTTAAATAATAAATAGCTAAATTGACCAGATTCTTGGCCTATTTCTAAAACGAAAATTAAATTACAACTTAATTTAAATCTTCCATTGTAGAATTTTGAGGCTTCAACTTTCTCTCTCCTCCATGGTGTAGGCGTGGACATGGGTATTTATGGGGTAAATATTATCTCCTTAATATTTCCATAAATACTTGTTTTAAAATAATTATCTTTTTAATTAAATGGAAAAATAAAAAAATATTTTCCATGTAATCTTATATCAATTTCTAAATTCATAATTTAAGATAGGGATATAATCTTTAAAAAGATTTTATCCTTTATCTTTAAATATTTAAATTTTTAAATTGAGATAACAAGATAATTATGATAAAATATCTTACCATATCTTGAAAAAACTCTCCTGGGCGTGGACCACATGGATTGTTGGAGATGAATTTTTCTTCTCTTCCTCCTGGGTGTAGCCGATTTTGCTCCTTTTGGTATGGGAAAATTACAACCTTTTCCTATACCCTAAAATTAGGGTTTACAAATTTTCTACTAAAATTTAAAATCCTAAGTGCCTCAAGAATACCTAAACAGTCAATTAGCAAACCTCCACAATTTATATAGCACAATTTATATAAACATACATAAAACGATTTTTATGCAACCCACCAAAATTTTCGAAAACTCACAATTTTGCATGATAATTAAAACTAGCTCTGATACCAATTGAAGGGATGATTTACTAAATTAGCGGAATTTATTTAGTAACACAAATTAACACTTAATTTAGGATCTATTAATATCATGCAATTTGTGATAAAAACATGTAGATTCATGCTCGTTTTTCGAAAATTAAAACCATTTACTTACATTGAGTAAAATATGGAGAATCGGTTGGAGGTTTCTTTACAGCATCAAATCCTCAGCAACATCGGATCTTCTATGCTATATCCCGATCGATCAAACGAAATTCGATTGTGGGATCGAACTTTAGAAGAAATTGGGAAGAAGAAAAATATTTTCTTCCCAATTATGAATAGGAAATTTCGGCAAGGGGAGAAGGGAAGAAGAGAATTCGAATTTCTAAGGAATTGAATTGTGTGATTTATGAATGACCCAACCCTCCTATTTATAGAAAAATAGGAATCCTAATCACATTAGGATTAATCTATAGAGATAAATACAAAAAGAAAAAAATTATCTCTTTCCTTTATCTTTGCAATTTCGAAAATGCCATAGATAAATAGGAGATTATTTTTCTTTTTCTTTTATTTTATTTATCTTGGGTAAATAAATCTATATAATTATTATAGGATATAATTCAAATAATTATCTCCTACAAATTATCTATGAAGGCCAAAATTAATAATAAATAATTAATAAATCAAATTTATTTAATTAATTATTTTGGGCCAATTTCAATTGGGTTCATTAATCCAATGGGCTTGAAACTCTCTCTTAAATTAATAAGTCCAACTTAATTAATTTATTTATTAATTACCATTTAAATAAAATATTTTATTTAAACAATTAATAATATTAATATTTTCTCCCGACTAAATATTATCAAATTTATATTTAATTATTAATTTCCATTTAAATAATTTTCATTATTTAAATAATTAATAATAAATATTATAATTATTAATTTCCATTAAATAAACTCATTATTCAATTAATAATTTTATTGACAATATTTTATTATTAATTAATTAATTTTAATTATTAATTTCCGTTCAAATAAAATTAATTATTTAAACAATTAATAATTGTTAATTAATTTCAAATTATTAATTATCATTTAAATATACTAAATATTCAAATAATTAATAATATCTAATTAATAATATTTCATTATTAATTTCCTGTTTAAATAAACTCATTATTTAAACAATTAATAATGTTTATATTAATTACCGTTTAAATATACTCAATATTAATATTGCCTATTTAAGTAATTCACTTTACTTAAACTTTTCATTTCTTCTACTTGATTTCGCGACTACGATATTTGGGCTAGCATAGGGACCCGATGGACCTATAGATCATGGGCTTAATAATTAGTCAATTAAGTGATTAACTCATGTCAATCGCTTAATTACTTATTATCTAACTATGAATAATTCCACTATAGATTCATACTGAACTCCCCTCACTCTGGATGAGTTATGTCCATTTAGTTTATCTTTTTATTTATATTCCCGTGATATTATCCTTCACGTGGAACCCTCATAATTACGGCGGATAAATTTCCCCGTCCCCCCCCCAATTACCAGCTTTATCCTTGTGTTCCCGCGGATTCCCTCCGGATCCGAACATTATCTTTAGTCGAACTAGAGATAATATACTTACGTGATCAATAAAGTCGTGGCGCCACTTGTTCATGTCTCGAATCAGCACATCGAGGAGTTTCCTAAAGCTTTCTAAAATGTTCGGTGTATCGACCGATACCGTTAATTTATAGGAAAGTTATGAATTCCATTCATAAAAATGAATTCCCAGCTACTTATCTAGTCATGTTCCCAAACAAGTGTATTGAGCGTTCTTACGGACCCCCCCCCACATGTGAATCAAAGAACATAACTCCATAAATAGGGAGCCCGCATTTCACTCGGGATCGAGATCTATCACGGTTGATAAACTTAGTTTGATATTCGATTATTTCTCGTAAGCGGTCTAATGAGAAATTTGATCGAACATCGTGGTCCCGTCTTATACAATCAACATTGTATATGATACTTCCATTCTCACGTCCCCCCATGCCCAATGATCGGATTCGATCATTTGCCCCATAAACAAAATGCGGCTATCAACAGTGTTACCAGGATAAGGTTCCCAAACGTTATCCGCTTTTCAGACACATTTAAGTTACTCATCTCGACTTTAATCCTCCCGTATGACTCACATACTAAGTCGTGATTTCATAAGAGTAACTTAGGGTTTACTATTTGAATGTTTGATATTTATATATTTCCATATATTCCTAATATCTTTAATTGAATCAATCTAGATGATATAAAGAACTTATGTTTTATTTATTTAATTTATTCTTAATAAATTATTATTATTAAATAATTACAGTTCTAGGACACCATTCCTAATATATATATATATATATATATATATATATATATATATATATATATATATATATATATATATTTTTTTTAATTTATTCAATAAAACTCTATCTTGGGCATTAACATGTATATGATTTAGGTTCAAGAGCAAAATGATGGACGATCTACATACATATTTAAGTATAATTATAATAATGACAATTTAAATGATAATTTTTTCAAAGTATCTTTTAAATATTAACATAATATTTTAGAAGGTTGTAAAATGATATTTTTTAAACTTTCAATAAATGAGAGAAAAATATTAAATGAATATATTTATAACAAGAGATCAAACTAACAAACTTAAAACAATAATGAATTCAATTTCAAAACATATCAACGATGTCATGATATGTAAATCTGCAATTTTTTTTTTTTTAAATCAAACTTTAGCTATATTATAAATTAAAGTTAAAAATCTATTGGGTGATATTTTTCATTATATGTGGTTTCCTTCAGCAAGGGAGAGGTAAATTCCTTAATCATATTTAAAATTTTATTTTCTAAAATCTATAAATAAAAAATATAAATATATATATAAAATATAACAAATAAAAAAATAAGTAGCATAAACTCGGGAACTAGGCCGCTGAAGTAGGGGAGCAATGATAGCCATATTGCCCCATCTAATATTTTCTGAAATATATTAAAAAATAATAATATTTAAATCCTATATAGACCCGTCCCTGATTTTGGGCCTCGATATTTGGGGGCCCTGTTCCGTCGCACATGTTGAACATGCTCAGGGCCGGTCCTGATAATATGTAATGATTTATTGATATTCTATAAAATTATAACTATAAAGCACAATTTTTAAAAATTATTAAAATATTATATTGCTTCTATTTCTATTTTAACAAATTATTGAAAGCTATTATACAGTTCAATAAATTATAAATTTTTTTGTTTTGAGTTGAGTTGAATAATTATTATTCAAATAAGCTTTTAGATACTAAAAATCTCATTTATTATAAATTAATTGTTAATTTAATTTTGATAATTTATTCATAATTTCAATAAATCATTGAATTTGGTATATGTTATTAATGTAAAAAATAAAAGTAACGATTTAAATAGAAATACATATAAAAAAATCGTGATAAAAATCTATAATTTGTAGGATTTTTTTTATCCAAGAGTATTCATTTCCAAGATTTAAAAATAAAATAAAACCCCCATATAATGCGAGTATTAGACTTATTTTTATGAAAACCCATCTTATTATCCGTGAGGCCAATGATATTTTTAAAATTGGAAAAAGGTGGAAATTGAATAAATAACATACAAGGTAAAAACTAAGAAGTCAAAGGGATGCAAGTCCCATGATGAATTCGGAACATGACGATTAATCAAGACAATGCAACTTAGAAAAATGCTAAAAAAACGAGTTAAAGTATAAAAGCAATCAAAAATTGCCAATGCTTAGTTTTATAATGTGGGGTTGACCTCATAATTAAGTACTATTACATGATTACATAAATGGATTATGGAAGGCAATATGGAAACTTCAATACAATCATTTCTTTGAGAATACTTTAATAAAATGTAACAAGTTTTTTAAGAAATTTGAGTTAGGGAAATTAATCTTTTAAATTTGAAAAATATGGAAGGAGATTTGACTTTTTACTTTAGATAATTAGTACTCGTGAGCTACAAGGTGCAATAAGCATACAAATAATAAAAATTCAACAAAATGGAAATTGGTTATAGTTTTGGTTTTTTTTTTCCTTATAAAAAAACTTTAAATTAAAATAGTTAAAAACTAAATTAAAGTTGATTGAAGTTAGCTTTTAATCGCATAAAGTGATATTTGATGGAGTGATTCAAATTGATGGTTTGGTTTCATTTTCAAACGTCATCGCGTGTTTTTTTTATTGTTGTGTGTCACCTTCGTCAGATATCTTGTTGCGAGTCTGTTTTCATATAAAGTGAGAGATCTACTTTATTTATAAGGGTTTTTATTACCGTTCCCCTAATAATATGTTTTTACCTCATTTTGTATATGGATCATGATTTTGTTGAGAGATGATTTTCACTTGTTTAGGTGAGAAATTTGTACCATATATATCTTAGATCTCAAGAGACATGTTTGACATGTGTTCTTAGTCAAGAATGACTCAAAATCAGGGGATCAAATTAAATAGTACAATTCAATTATTTTTCATTCAAGATTTACTTTAGTACCGATATATATTTGATTCAATCTAAATATAAAAATAAAACTAAACCAAATTGAACCATGTCCCCTAATGACACCCGAGTAAAATACACTAGAAAAATTAAATTAAAACACCATCATTTATACGCAATATTACCATGCATGACTAGAAAAATAGAAACTCAGATACTTTCACTTTGATTCAATTAACTAACATAATAATAAACTTCAACTTTCACCATAGCTCCAAGAACCACTAAAAGTAGGAGGCACGACCACCGATGAAGAAACCTTAAACCTTTTATTCATCGAACTTTCATTACACCAACCCTCATCCGCCGCCATACCAAATCCCGCCGCCGTCTCACCGCCATCAAACCACCCAAACATTTGATCATCCAACAACCCATCTCCGATCTCCGACGTTAAATTCAAACCCTTATGTCCAAATCCGCCGCCGCAATCGGTATCGGTTTCTACGTGAGGTACGATGATGCTGGGTTGCACCACTCCGGCGTCGGCGCAGGCAAGATTCTGTGATTGATAGCTTCTGAAATGGAATATATTTGCGAAAGTGAAATGATCACTAACCCTACTTTTCAATGATCTGTTATGATCGTTTGTTTTCGATATTAAAGTATGGAGATTCTTGCTTAGTTTAGTTTTCAACGCCGGAAAATGAGACGTCGGCGGCGTAAAGTTAGCCGGAGAGTGAACGAAGTTGGTTTTGGCATTTTCGCCACGTAAAGCAATGGCGGCTTCATCGTAAGCTCGAGCTGCTTCTTCTGGTGAATCATAAGTTCCTAACCAAAGCCTTATTCTTTGTGAAGAATCTTTTATTTCAGCCACCCATCTGCCGGACGGCCGTTGACGGACTCCGACGAACCTCCGTGACGTGCTGCGGGAGGTGGCGGCGGGTTTGGTGGAGGAGGAAGATATGGATTTCTTGGGTTCTGATCTTCTACCAGCAGCCATTGTCTAAAATATTATTCAAATATTGTTAAGAACTCTATGAAGAAGAACTAGAAAATTTATAGTCTTTATATAATATAATGATACTCTCTCTCTCTCTCTCTATATATATATATATTTTGAGTTTGTGTGGATCTTTGGTGGGCATATACCCATCACTATCAATTTTGTTTTGTTTGATTTATTTTATAAAAATCTTAATTATATTTTAATATTTGATTAATCACGACATGTCGTCATCCACTTAAGTGTACGTGTTTGTTTCATAGGTTTGATTTGTGGTTTCTATATTAAATTAGAAGTTTTTCAAATTTGTTTGATTTTCCCCCCTACTCAAAATGTCTCATATCAATGAAGATGTTATACTTGTTTATAAACTATGATCAATCCCAAAGTACTACAAGATGTATACCTAATTATTGAATACACATAAAAAAAATGCACAAAATAAGGATTTTATGCATAAATCGAGATTTATCAAACCTACAAATCAAACACCAAAAATGAGGTTGTTAAAGGAGTCAAATGGTGAAGAGGAACTGCAAAACAACCACCAAGCTTCTAGTTAGGAGAAGACAAGAATGATTGAAAGTTGAAGTTTGTATTTTTCCCAAAACAACTCACTAATATTTTATTTGCATCATTATCTTGGAAGCTAATGTGATGTGTAGATTCCTTCAAATAATTAAATATCTTTGTTTTTTCAATAGATATAATAGCGTTTTTATCAATTTAAAGATTTCCTTTTCAATACAATTTCGAGTTGCACGAAGTATGATATTAAAATTTAGGTCCCCTAATACATAATTTTTTTATTTCAAATTTTAAAAGTTGGGTTTATTATTACCTATTTCTTTATTTGTAATCTACTTTTTTAGGAAGTTTTCAAAAATCATAACGAAAATTTAAAATTTTGAAAGAAAATTTTCTGAACACGTACATTTTGTTTATGAAAATTTGCTTAGATTTTTTTTGTAAGATTAAACATAAAATTATTATAAAAAGTGCCTTAAATAAATATTTTTTTAATGATATTTTAGCTGAACATCAAGGAAATATACAGAGAGTATAAATGCGATTATAAATAGAATCATAATATATAGATAATAATTTGCTAAAGTGTATTTTTTTTAATTGAAGAGTAACGTGAAAAGGGTAATGCAGCTCATAAATGATATTAGCTTCAAAATCTTGATATGGGAGAGCTGCTTGGCTTATTATGTGAACAAAAACTCATTAATTATTATCTTAATCAAATTTTTATTAGTTTATTTATATGATCTTTAATAAATATGTGGATTTATGAGTTTTTTCCCCTTAAAATGGAACTATATTAGCCCGTAAAAGTGTAATGATATATAGTTTTTATAATTAAAAAAATGATATTAAATATAAATAATATACAAATTTTCTCAAGTTCAAAATTATTAGAACGACTTTACTGATGAGTGTCTTTACTAAAATAAAGGTGATTTTAATCAAATTATATCAATATTTTTTTAAAATAAGTCTGTTTATCAACCATAATTTACTTTTAATTTCATTTTTTATGATTAATTAGTGGTTTTGCTGTATTTAAACAAGCCAAGCTAAATGGCTCAGCTCGGCTGGCCAAATTGAAAAGTACAGACGCAAACCGACACGCAACGGGCCGTTTGAATTTGTCGGCTTGTAAATTATAACGGGAGAGCAAAAATGGAACGCTAAATAAGAAATTAAAAAAATACGGCTGAAAAAATTTAGAATTAATTATTCAAAATATTAATAAAAATGACAAAGAATTTATATTTTGGAATTTTGCGATTGGCAAGAGAATTATAATTTTGTGGACTCCGTAATCAGTGTCTTTTTTTGTTGGTTTTATTTTGAATTGGCAATTGGGAAATTACTTTGGGTAGTAATTTAAGTTTAATATTCTAAATTAGACATAAATGGTCAAATCAAACTTATAATTAACTAGTAGTTAAATTAATTTATCTAAAAAAAACTTAGATGTACACGTACTGGTTCCAACAAAACCAACAATAATAAATAATTATGAGTTAGTTTTATTTAATGAATATTCATTAAATACAAATTGATGAATAGCCTCTAGCTAGTGGTGAAGATGAGTAAGAAGTAAATATTATAATTAAAGGCAAAAGAATCCAATGACATTGACCATGTATTGAGATTAAGCAGGCATATTATCCACTTGGATAACTAATTGCTTCATTAAATTGATTTTTTTTTGTTTGAAACAATGATTAAATCGAATTGTCTTTTAATAAACGGTGGCTTTCATTTGTAATTAATCTTTTTTTAAACTTACGATGAAATCAATAGATGACTTGGTCCTAATTATATAGTAGGAAATTGATTAAATAACTAAAATCTACGGTTGTGAATTGATGAAGAAACAGGGAATTATTCGACGTATTTTTAGACCTCTTTGAAATGGATTTATGTATTAAACCGTGTTGATTAAAATAATATTATTTGATATATTAATAGGTTTAATAAATAAACATAGTTAAGCCAACCAGAACATAGTCTACTGGTTAAGACATGTAGTTTCACATTCAATAGTGTGATTCAATCTCCACCCCGACACTTTATATAAATAAAAACATAGTTAAATTGATTTGACATCAATATTCTCTCTTATGTTGAGTTTTTTTTTTTAATATTTTTTTATGAACTATATATTTAGTTTAAATTTATTGAGATTTTGGGGTAGAAAATATAACAAATTGTAATACCATATTTTTTATTTCAAATTTAAAATAGTGATAATAAACACAATATTAGATACGACTTGACTTAGATTAAGGGGTTTGATATAATAAATGAATACATTTGGGCTTCATCCCCATAATTTTAAGTTTGAGACTCCCTTCCTCTTATTTATAACGTAAAATTTTAAAAAATAAAAGTTCTCTTTATATTGTAGTTCATTTTATTCCTATTTTAGTTTAGTAATGGAGGCTTAAGGCTTTCATACCAAATTTCAGATATCCCAATGTAAAATACTTCTTTTTAACTAATGTAATTGTAAACCTGAAAAAAGTCGGATATTCAATAAACTATTATTTCAAAGATTAATTAAAGTAAATTATTTTAAATTAATAATCCTAATGCACAACGAACTCAATTGATTAGACACCAATATTCTTTTGAGTAAAGTACTCCTCTGATCCCTGAGTCTTGGAGGTCCTGTCTATTTGATCTCTGCGTTTTCAATTTGTGTTTAAGTGGTCCTGAGTTTTAGATGTTATGTCTATTTAGGGCTCGTTTACTAATCCGAAATCGGAATGAGAATGAATCGGAATAAAAAATGGAGGAATCAGAATCATAAGGAATCGAAATCAGATTACAATTGATGATGTTTACTAAACTTATAAGGAATGAGAATCAGATTGCATTCATGATGTTTACCATATTAATGAATCGGAATCATAATGTAGACAATTACTGTAATACCCTTTATAATGATGAGAATAATTAAAACATTTCTTATAATTAATTTAAAACATCTTTTAAAAATTACATAATAATCAACTACAGAAATGTTATAATAAAAATAAATATATTTATTTTAATTTAATAAAGAATAAGTGATAATATTGAAATATATATTTAAATTTATATTAAAAAATATAATTGAGATAATTTTTAGGAGATTGTTTATTATTTTATTATAAAATAAATTATTAGAAAGTTGTTTATAGGTAATGTGTCTTATTAAATTAAAATATTTAAATAAGTGAATGATTAGTTAATTGAAAAATCAATAATCACTTAACAAGAATGACAATTAACAAGAAATGAATAGGTGATTTAACCTTGAAAACTAAGGGTAAAATAGTCAAATCAATTTGGAAATATTAAACTAACAGAATCGGAATGAGATTCCTTAGCATTTGAAGGGGAATGCAATTATAACTCTATTCAGGAATCATTCCTAATTTTGAGGTGGGGTCCACAAATTAGGAATGATTCTAGCTAACAAGTAAACAATGGAATGAGAATGAAAATAGTTGATTCCCATTCATTGATTCCCATTACTGATTAGTAAACATGCTCTTAGTCTATGCGTTTTCAATTCGTGTCACTGAGTTTTAGATATTGTGTCTATTCGATCCTTAGATTTTCAAGAATTATTATAAATAAGTTTAATTGATTTTTAATTTAACGTATTCGTTAACTTCTTACCAAATTATTGACTTAACGCTGACATAACATGTTTAATTGGTCAAAAAATGAAGATATGATTAAATATTATTTCAATTTTTTCATCAATCTAGACCTAAAAATTGACATAATAATTAAATTCATATCAGTGTTTTGGTCAGGAACAATTAACTTAGACACAAATTAAACACGTGAGAACTAAGGGCCCGTTTGGTAACCTTCCTGTTTCCATTTCTTGTTTTTTATTTTTATTTCTTGTTTCTTGTTCCTGTTTTTTTAAAAAGAGAAACAAAAACATGTTTGGTAACTTTTTCTTGTTTCTTGTTCCTGTTTTTTTAAAAAGAGAAACAGAAATGTGTTTGATAACTATTTCTTGTTTATGTTTCTCATTTAAAAAAAATAAAAATATTTTGAAAAATTTACAATTTTAAATGATATATTTAAATATATTAGATTAATATAATTTTTGTATATTTATAATATATTTTATAAGTCAAAATGGGTCAACGTAATAATTCATTAATGTGTTGAAAACTTTGGAAACAAGAAACAAGAATTTGTTGTTTCTAAAATTTCTACATAATTTTGGGAAGTGTTTCTAAAAAATGAGAAACAAGAAACAAAAAGAGTTACCAAACAACTCAATTTCTTAAAAAATGAAAAATAGAAACAAGAAACAAAAATTGGGAAGGTTACCAAACGGGCCCTAAATAAACATGACTTATAAAACCCAAAACCAAATGAGTACTTTCACCCAATCATTTTTCTACATAGTCTCCTTGCTCATAATGTAATGTATATCGAAAAGAAATATTCAATAATCTCATTTTTACAAAATTCACGATACATAAATAAATAATGAAAAAAAGAAAACAATTGTTTGATATTCCCCATATCCGTTTGGAGTTGACAGTCATAGAGAGCATGAACACGGTGGCGGCCCCAGTTCCCAACATCTTCCTCCGGCCAAATCCACCGGCAAGCTCTACTAAAATCCCCAAACTCTCAGCTCCGGCGAATAATTCCGTCGACCCACGGCGAGGATTTCAATACGTGGCCTGTTCTGATACGACACTAAGAAATGGAGGAAGAAGAGTAAACCCAGATGACTATTATTCCACTCTTAAAGCTCTCAATTCCAAGGGCCGTGTCCCTAGAAAATCTATGGGTCAGGTTTGTTTTCTAACATTGTAGGATTTGCTTGTTTTAATTGTTTTCAGCTCTGTTTGGATACTGGGAAAATTGGGAAAGATTAGATTTTTATTGTGTTTAAATGAGATATGTGAGATGATTAGCAATACCCATGTTCTGAATTGTTTGGAAGTTTTAATTAGAGTAGCAATATAATACTAAGGTTCAAATGCTGAAGTTTCATACTTTCTTTGTTTTGGTCTCTAAATTTCAAAATGTTTTAGTTTTAGTTTTGAATTTTAAAGTGAAATAAACTATGGATCTGTTACAAAATCTGACGACTGATTTTTTTTTTTTGTTACTTTCATTTTCTTTCTTTTTTTTTGACACTTCAAAAGGCCTTCAATATAAATGGAATTAGAATTCGAAAAAGTGGAAAACAACCAACCAGACTGCACTAAACATCTTTATACTTTTTGAAAGACTTAATTTATATACTATATGTTGATGTCAAAAATTTCATTTTTAGCATTTGAGAATTGAGACTGCACTAAACATCTTTATACTTTTTGAAAGACTTATTCTGTATATGTTGATGTCTTTCTTCGCATTAAGTTATCAGGAAAGAGATTTAATATATTAAAGAATCTTAATTGAAAATTGAGCAGCAGTCATGGATCACATTAGAACTTAGAAGTAGCCTCTGATTTTGTTCCTCCACGTTGTTGATGTTTGCAGCATTATATGTTGGACTCTTCAATTAATGAGCAGCTGGCTGGTGCAGCTAATGTTACAGAGGGTGATGTTGTCTTAGAAATTGGCCCCGGAACAGGATCGTTAACCAATGTCCTTATTAACTCAGGCGCCATGGTGCTTGCAATCGAGAAGGTTAGCTTTTTGTCCATTAACTTTCTGTTAGATAACAATTCATGAATCTAAATGGCAGAAATAAGTATTGAAGTTCACAGGTGCAAAATGCAATTAGATATTAGATTAGTCTTATACTATTTTATTGTCTATGAGAATTTGCACGTGGGAATGTTAGAATCCTTTTCAACTGCAGGATTTTTTTATTCAAAGTCTTTTAAAGGATGCCGCCCTCAATGAAAATAAGAACTTGACATTTTGGTCCTCAGATGTGATTTTAGCTTTTACTTTGACTATCAATTCTGATCTCTCAGTCTTGTTTAGATTATTCTGTATTGAGTATAGGATCCACACATGGCTGCTCTTGTGAATGAAAGATTTGCTACCACAAACAGGTTGAAGGTAAATTATATGAAATTGACTTTTTCTCAATGTTTAGTAGGATGGCTGATCAAATTTTATTCAAGGATGAAAACATCTTCTTTAATATATTTTCATTTACCGGATTCTTGCATTTACTTAGTTTTTATCGTTTTTATAAGCAATTTTTGCATTTACCGGATGCTTGCTTAGTTGGTTAATATATTTGCAACTATGTTTCAGTCATAAAGTGTATATAATGGTTAGATTATTTCAACTGAAACATGCAGGTTCTAAAAGCGGACTTTGTTAAATGTCATGTGCATTCACATATGACATCGTTTCTCAAAAGTATTGAGTCGTTAGACTCAAAATCACGAGTTGCAAAAGTAAGTACTTCTAGCTGCACATTTACCTGTTATCAAGGATGCCTTAGTTTCCATCTTCAATGATCTTTTGCAACTTATTAAAACTAGACAAGGAAGTTGCACGTGAAACGGTTCTCAATTATTGTTAGTTGTTAGATAAATTCAACAAGAAAGGCATAATCTCTTATTCACTAGTGACATAATGACATTCATTAGAGGATGATGACCTGAAGTTCTGTTTGTTTAGTCAGTGTATCTATAATTCATTTTATTTTGTTTAAAAATTGCTTGTGGTGTTTATATACATGGGTTGGCCCCAATGGGGGAACTATCCACATATAAACGGTATTTATTTTTTTTTAAATAAGAAACAATTTCATTGATATCATGAAATGTACAAAAGAGCACCCTCAAAAGATTACAAAAAACTAGACCAATTGAGGGCAATATGAGATGGACTATAATTACAAAAATCCTTCACAAGGGAACTCCAAAGGGAAGCAAACCACACCACTTTCTCCCACAAACTATTCACAGAAGAAAAGATGAAATTAGAATTAAAAATACGGCTATTGCGTTCCCACCAAATCAACCAACAAGTGGCACGAATGACATTGCACCAAATAATATTAGGCTTCCCTTTAAAATTCTGACCACACAGCAGCCCGTGGATAGCATCACCAGCGAAGTTATGGAGAGGCCCGTGCATATTGAAAATTTTAAAAAGCTTGTACCACAACCCAGAAGCAAAGGAGCAATGCACAAAAACGTGGCCCGCGCTCTCGCTATCATTTAAGCAAAGGGCACAAATATTCGGGGAAAGAGCCATAGACGGATATCTTCTTTGCAGCTTATCAAAGGTATTTAAACCTCCCTTCAAAAGGGTCCATAGCATAACTTTCACCTTAATCGGGTACCTAGCGCACCAAAGAGCTTTATAGAGGTCCTCCGGGAAAGCATAAACATTAGACGACAGAGACAACAACGCATTTTTGCAGGAAAACTCACTGCCAGCCCCTTTCCACAACCTTGAGTCCGGAGAAGATCCCACAACACACCCATTTAGAGTGGACATCAATCTAACAAACTCTTCCACCTCCTCATCCTTAAGGTTCCTCCTAAACAGCAAACTCCAAGAATTAGAGTTGGAGTCCCAAACTTCACCAACAGAACTCTCCTTTGAATTAGACAGCCTATATAAACTTGGAAAAACAGCACGAAGAGGGACGTTAGTAATCCACGGATGATCCCAAAAAGAAATCATCATCCCATTCCCCAAAGCAAAAGACGTAAACGCAGTCATAAGCCCCTCAAGCTTCGCTATCTGTTTCCACGGGCTGCGGTTGGAGCAGTAAATATTAGTACCAAATCTCCAACCTAAGGTTACATCACCATGTAAAGCCACAATCACTTTGTGCCACAAAGCCCCTTCCTCCTTCGGAAATCTCCACAGCCATTTCAGGAGAAGAGAGATGTTGCGATTCACGATATTTCCAAAAGCAAGACCCCCGCACAGCAACGGGTTGGCCACCTCCTCCCATTTAATCAGATTAGAGCCACCGTTCCCCTCAGTGCCCTTCCAAAAAAAATCCCGCAACATTTTATCAATCTCTTTGGCAATGCCCTTCGGAATAGTGAAAACCGAAAGGTAATAGATCGGCATGCAACTAAGAATAGATTGAGCAAGAGTCAATCTCCCTCCTTTAGACACCGCCAGCTTCTTCCATTTACAAAGACGTCTCTGAATACGCTCCTTAACAGGTTCCCAAAAACCTCTAAGCCGGGGATTACCCCCAAGAGGAAGCCCCAAATAAGAGAGAGGGAGGGTTGAGACCTTGCAATTCAGCCAAGAAGCAGCAGAAGAAGACTCACCCAAATTCAGATTGACACCAAAGCAAGAAAAGATTTTTCAAGATTGAAATTCAGCCCGGACATCTTTTCAAACAGATGAATCACAGACCGGAGGTTACAGATCTTTCCTTCTTCAAACGGCGAAAAAAGCAGAGTGTCATCCGCAAACAAAAGATGATTCACCTTTAACTGCTCCTCCCCAACACAAAGACCTTCAATAACCCTGGCGTCCTGAGCACTAGACAGTAATCTACTAAGGGAATCAGCCACCAAGATAAACAAAAAGGGGGAGAGAGGATCTCCTTGCCGTATACCACGAGATGCGAAGAATTTACCACGAGGCCTGCCGTTAATGATAATAGAAAAATTAACAGAAGAAAGACAACCTCGGATCCATTTTCTCCATCTCTGCCCAAACCCTTTACTGGACAAAATAGCATCCAAATAAGCCCAATCTACACAATCATAAGCTTTCTCAACATCTAACTTAATGACCACACCTTTAATCTTCTTAATCCTCCAATCTTCAATAATTTCATTAGCAACCAAAATAGAATCAGCAATTTGTCTGCCACCAACGAACGCATTTTGAAAGATTTTGAAAGATGGAAATAGTTTTATGAAGAACAGATTTTAATCTATCAGCCAGAACCTTGCTTATAATCTTGTAAGGCCCAGTTGTTAAGCTAATCGGACGGAAATCCTTGACTTCCCGAGCATCCACTTTCTTCGGAATCAAGGAAATAAAAGTACTATTAGTGATGGAGTTAACAATACCCTTCTGAAAAAATTCGTGGAACATAGCCAAAACATCCGACTTAATTATGTTCCAAGAGTTTTTAAAGAACTCAGCCGTAAACCCATCAGGCCCCGGAGCTTTATTGCAACCCAAGGCATTAATGGCTCCCAAAATTTCCTCCTCGGAGAAGGGACGTTCCAGCCACTCTTTATCGGCAGTATCAATGGGATCCCAAGACAGGTTGTCAGGAATCAATCTATCTCCCCCTTTTTTAGAATACAGCCTTTGATAGAAAGACAGAAATTCCTTCTCAATATCAGCATCTAACACCAAGCTTCTACCCTCAACAGAACAAACTTCAGAAATGAGAGACTTATTTCTCCTCCCATTCATATAATTATGGAAGAAAGTTGAGTTTAAATCACCCTCTCTCAGCCACTGCACTTTACATTTTTGACGCCACAACGCCTCCTCCTTCGCACTGATGTCCAGAAGCTCCATTCTCAACGAGACTCTAGCTGCGCATTGGTCATCAGATAAACCTGAACGTTCCTCCAAACCATCTATAGCAGACAAATCATTTAAAATCTGACGTTTCTTAGTCTGAACATGGCCGAACACTTCAAAATTCCAGTCTTTCAGCTCCGCCTTCAAAAGCTTTAACTTACCCATAAAAGAGTAACCCGGCCAGCCTTGCACAATAAAAGAATCCCACCACTCTTTAACCGAAGAAAGGAAGGAAGGATGGGAGAGCCACATATTCTGAAAACGGAAAGGAGTGGGACCCCATTTAATACCACCAGACTGCAACAAAATAGGAAAATGATCTGACGTAACACGATCCAATCTCTCAACCAAGGCGTCGTTAAACAACCGTAACCAGTCTTCAGAAAAGAGGAACCGATCAATCAGAGATAAAGACGGCCTGCTGTATTTATTGAGCCTTAATTTTGCTCGAAGAAACTTGCATCTATTCACTGTACATTTATGGAGTCACTCTTTAGTCCAGGATCTAGTACATGTTTCATGTACGAATTGCATCTTAGTCTACTATATAAATACTATCTTATTCTATCAGCTTATTTGAGTTTCTTTCCTGCAGGTAGTCTCCAATATACCATTCAACATAAGTACAGATGTAATCAAACAACTTCTTCCAATGGGTGACATTTTCTCAGAAGTTGTTCTCTTGCTTCAGGTATTATGGTTTACCATTCAATATAATTTCAGATATAATCAAACGATTTCTGGATATTGTTGGGCGTGAATAAATAAATCCTTCTGTTAAAACTCTAGAAAAAACGAAAGACGAATCTAAGTGAAGCAGTATTGAAGCCCCATTTCTTGATTACCATTTTTTAATCCAAAATAAAACAATTTTAACTATAGATAATGTGCTCACCAGGACATGAGTATGAGCATACCTCATCATATTTTCTCTGCAAATTAGGGCATCTAGATCATGCTGAATTCAAAATAATTTGATTGGACCGTTTCTTAAGCTATCATCAGACATTTCTACAGCTACCCCTAAAATATATGGAAACTATCAGGAGGAGACGGCTCTACGCTTTGTGGAATCATCTTTGAAAACTTCCGAATATCGACCCATCAATGTATTTATAAATTTCTACTCAGGTATTTGTACTGTTTCCAAATTGAAAAGAATTGTTTGTTGTTTGACTTGTCCTAGATGGTATTGCATATCGTCTTATAAATTGATGGAAAAAATTATTTGAAGTTGTACATGTCATTTGGGGCTTTAGATTTTATAAAATTTATGAATGAATCATGATTTCTATTTTCATTTGGTCAAAGACTAAAAGACGTATTTTAAAGATAATGAATAAACTACAAAAGTTTGATGATTGAGTCTCCTATTACCCTCATAATATAATATACAACCTCACATTTCCTACATGAACTTGTGTATAAAAATTTTCTTTCATTTCCTTTGTAGATCCTGAATTCAAATTTAAAGTCCCAAGGACAAACTTTTTTCCTCAGCCTAATGTAAGTGATCTCTTATTTGTGAGATAACATTGCTAAATTTTTGGCCTGCTCAATGCAAGAATAAAGAAACGGCAATGAAACTTCAACTTCGAGAACTATTGGATAAATCCAGTTACTTCCAACCCCATCTGTAATACGATTATTTAATAAAACTTGTGTTTCTTATAGATACGTCTAACGAGTTGTGTATCTTTCGATTTGTCCAAGCTGATGATTGAACTGATATTTTGATTTGTTCATAATTATGTAGGTTGATGCTGCTGTTGTATCTTTCAAGCTGAAGCAAGTAGCAGACTATCCTGCAGTTTCCTCCACCAAAAGCTTCTTCTCAATGGTTTTTTTATTCTCTTCCTGGCTTCTTAATTATAGAAAGATTTTGTTCTTAAAAGATAGTATTTTTTACCATTGCAGAAAACTGGCTTGGCTAAACTTAAATTTAGTTTTGGAAAAAATCATGTCACAATATATACCTCTGTCATAACCAGAGCATGAGGCACATCATTCTCATATAACTGCACAAGAACTTCATATGTTCATATTTCTAACTGCATTTTGGTTTGTTCCTTCATACACGGATATAGGTCAATTCTGCATTCAATGGAAAGCGTAAAATGCTACGGAAATCACTTCAACACATATGCACATCCCTTGAGATAGAAAGAGCTTTGGGAGATTCTGGCCTTGCAACAACTGTAAGTCAAAGCGCTGCTTAGCCAGTTCTTCCGGGATCTTCCGGGATCTTCTAACCGGTTTCTTTATCTTTGTTTTATTTGCAGTCAAGACCAGAGGAGCTAAGCTTAGATGACTTTGTTAGGTTGCACAATTTAATTGTGAAGCAATAGTAGAGTACAGTATAAGAGGCATTCATTGGAATTGAAAATCAATCCAAGTTTCTGAAGGATGGTTTTCAAGGCTTATTTTTATCCCTTTTAACTGAGAAATGCTTGAATGGAGACCTGTAAGAAGGTTGAAAATCTGATATCTACATATAGATGGCACTCGTATCCCTTTCAGCATCAGTGGTAATCAGACATTTTTGCTACCCAAAGAGGATTTGGAAGCTCTTTTTTTTTTCATTGACAAACATGTTAAATGAAACATTGATGTAAGTTGTTGATAATGTAATTTTGTGAATTTTTTTATAATAATGTATGAAACCAATCCCTTCTATATACTTTTCACTCATCAATGAAAAATCGATATCTTTATGTTAAAAAATGGGAGATATAAGTCATGTAAGAGAGGGAGAACAAGATTCCATATAAAAGCTGATCAAAGGATTTGAGTTTATGATATTAAGTATAGTAATATGTATAATAAGAACTGAACTGGATACAGATTATGTACAACTCCTTTAGTTAAAAAAGCTCTTTTCATTTGTTTAATATCTCAAAAGGTGGAAGTGCGGCAACAAAATTGACCATGTAGCAGCAAACCAACTTCACTCGAGAAACTCATTTCTAAGCCTTTAATATCTGCAGGTAGTCATCAATAATAGACATGGCTGATGAACGGTAACCCGAACCAAAGAGATTATAGTGATTCAGGTAATGATACAACATATAAAGATCTTTCCTCTTCTCAAACCCAGGTTGCTTAGGCATGACCTAAAGAAAGTTGGCAAATATACAAACTAAGATAATTAGCTAAGAGTTCAAAAGGAAAAGAAAAAATATAACACTGAAAATTAGATATCGAAGAAAATGGCACACAAATCTTATAGCTGTGAGGGTGAAGGTTCAAACCACACCCACGCCAAATCCTCTCCCCTTTATCAATGGTAAAAAAAAAACATAAAAGTAGCTAGTCATCGAATGTTATGCTGTTTAGTTGTAGCATTGTTCATAAGTTGCATCAATTTGACATAAAGGGGCAAAGTTGTTGTACGAATAGTTCGATCTGACCTTATCACTCATCCTAAAGAAAAATTATTAGAAAGAAAAATAAACTGAAAAATCTATGCTACTTCATTCTTTAAGCAAACATGAAAAAGAGGGTGACAATTAGCAAATAAAGAGGAATCTAGAGTCCATGAACTTCAAAAACAATAATACCTCAAAATAGGAATTGTAAAAAGATCCTCCAAAGCCAGCACACCATGACATACCAAATTCTGCTTCATTATGTCCATCTGTAAGATATAGAAACAATTAGTTAAAATGAAAAGTGTCTCTCTCTTATAAAAAGGTGTGAGCTAAGTTGAACTTACAATAACATGCCGGGTCGAGTATAACAGGCTCTCCATTCTTGTCAGAGCTGATATTTCCACTCCATAAGTCCCCATGTAGTAAACATGGTTCTATCACCAAATTATCAAATAGAGACCCAATATTTTTTGCCAGCCTTTGTCCTGTTAAAAGAAGAAAAAAAAACATGAAAAAAAGTACCAGAAAAATACCAAGGGGAAAAATTAATCTAGTAACCAAATATGAACAACTATGCATCTGAAGAATTTCATGTAGCAAAACTGAAACTCTTAAGTTCAAAGAGTAAAGCTAGAATTCATGAAAAGGTGTTCACAAAATCAATATCCTCCATTTAGTTAACAAAAAAATCATCTTGATTGGAATTAATTACAAAGGGGGTGTATTAGCAACAAGAGGAACGATAAAATTTAGCTAAATTGAATGTGTCTTCCAATTCCTTCCCCTTTTCATTGAAGATCCTACAGTTTATCTCTAACCAAATGGCCTAGCTTTGACCACAGTCATCCAAAGGATTTTGGCTCTATCTCATCATTTTTACTTGATAATTTACCATTTCTTCTCATGTTATTCATCTGAGAATAATTGAGTAAGTATACAAAAAGGACTTTTAAGACATCCTCAGCAATCAAGGGCGATATTTCCCTTTTGGGAATCAATTACAAACTTTGGAATGAATTGCATGGATGCTTCAAGTGCATAGAACTAAAACAAAAACATAAAAGGCTTGAAACTTCCCAAAACTAAATATGAAAAAATGCTACATGCCACTAAAAAGTAATCTCAATAAGTTAATTTTTTTTTGAGAAAAATTGTGAGACTACAGTTATATGGTTAAATCTTCTTAAATGCTAATAAACTAATGCTGGTACTCTTTTCCAAAAGAAAAGTTCACCTTTTTCATATACGGTTCTATCACCATACTGGTCAAGTGCTAACTTCAGCTGAAAACCTAATCTTTCCTCTGCATAAAATTGTACCCAATCTGATGACCAGGTGTTCATTTGTGGAGTGCTAGAAGACAAGACATAAAATTGAATTAGATAATTCTGCTTCAATTGCTGATGATGGTATTTGTCAATGACCTACATATAACTCTGCTTCAAAACACGTACAAATACAACAAAAAATACACATAAGACGCCGATGATTATAACACATAAAATCCATAACAACTTACCTGCCAATGGTGTTATTGACATCGAAACCAAAACCCTTCTCAGATTTTCCAGCTTTATGCATTTCAGCAAGTTTTCTTCCCAGTTCAGACTGAGGCGAGTAAAGGGTAGATTTAAAAATATTCTCACTATATATATCAAGTTCATTAAAAAAAAGGCCCATCTCACCTGATTACCTCTGGAGAAACCGAATTCAATAAATTCCATAATGATGTATGAGCCACCAGTAGGTAAAGATCCAAACTGTAATGCTTAGATTAGGCTAGGATCAGGTACTGAATAGAAGGTAAACACCATCATATCAATGCACCTGAAACTAAAAACTTCCACACCTTGAATGGTTTAGGAACACGGATAGTTTCAGTTTCATACATTGCACTTAAACCAAGAGCCTCGGCTTCAAACATCGATGGTCCGATGCTCCTGAAGCGGTTTCATAACAACTCATCATTTGCTCACGTTGAAAAAAAATGGATAATTTTCACACTAAAAGAACCATGAAGACTTTACCTATTCCTTTTCACAAAAAAAGATCCAGCATCAGTGTCGTAGCGATTTGCCTGATTGATGCAACCACCACCAACCGGGCTAATCTTTGTTATCTGTGTTGCTTTTCCTTCTGTGATAATCCATTCCTTTATTGGATCATCAGTCATGGCTGCAACTGAAATGATTAAAACGACGAATTCGATCAACTCATGTTACATTTGAAAGTTCATTAATATCAAAATTTTGTGACACAAGCAAGCAAATCCAACACTCAGAATATTAGCACTTCAATACTCAAAATGAAAAAAATCTGCAAATCAATTTCCTCAAATGTTTTGATTCATTCCCTCTTAAAATATGCATTGGCTGAAGCAAAATGGAATTAACAATAGTAATGAAAATGATGTCTGAATATAGTTATCAATAACTGAAACTAGGCCCGTTTGATATCCATTTCGCTTTTGATTTTTGTTTTTTTAATTTTCGAAAAACAGAATTGTTTGATAACCAATTGGTTTTTCCATTTTTTATTTTTCGGTTAAAAAAAAACCAAAAACTTAAAAACCAACATAATTTAAAAAAATATTTATTTAGTTTTTAAACAATTCTGTTTTTCAAAATTGAAAACCAAAAACAAGAAATGAAATGGTTATCAAACGGAGCCTTAAACAATCTTATCCAAACCAGATATAAACTGGAAAAAAATATCAATAACAAAACTTTTCAATTATTAAGTGCAACTAAAATAAAAACAAAAAAAAATCCACAAAGCATTGGAACTGGTAGTAATTTACAGAATGCCTCAAACACCTCATCTAACCAAGAAATCAACCATTCAAACAAAAGTTTAATATGAAATAACACAGCTAAAAAAAATCAATTCAAGTTTCATCATATGAAACCCAGTATTAAACGAAATTATGACTTCAAAATCATGTAAAAAAAAAACATAAATTCAACAAAATAAAAAGTGGGTAATGGAGCTTATCACTATGCCAATATTGGGTAAAGAAGCCCACCGACAAATGGTCTGTGTTTGGGTGAAGACAGACGAAACACAGAACCGGAAGAAAGACACGTGACACCCACGTGTGACACCATTATCTTATCTCTATACAAAACTTAAGAATGGCGATTGGTTTTTATGTTTTTCTTTCTGGGCATGGAATCTGATGAAAATTGGACACTCCATCATGATTCCCTTATCTTACTTCCATCTTTTAAGACAAATGCTGTCTCCAAACTGAGATTATTAGGTGGCCGCTTTAGTGTGGCTCCGACTAATAATTAAGTTAATTTCGTTGGGTAGTAAAATGGTAAGCAATATTTGTAAATATATCCCATTTAAAATTTAGGTAAAGCATCATTTTAGTTCATGAATTTTGAAGTTTATGTCTATTTTGTCATTGAGTTTTTATGTTGTGTCTATCATCCTCGAGTTTTGAGAAATATGTTTATTTGGTCTTTGAATTTTCAATTTGTGTCTACGTTCATCCTGAAACCATCAGTAAACAAATTTCTTTACTTTAGTGAATTAAAAAAATTAACAACAAAGACCAAACTGACCAATTTTTTAACCTGTGGCCAAATAGACACAGATTAAAAATTCAGGGACTAAATAGAAACAAATATGAAAACTCAAAGACCAAATAGATACGAAATAAACACAGATTAAAAACTCAGGGACTAAATATAACAATTTTTATCGTGTTACAGACAGTGATTGATTTTTTTTGTGAATCAATGATTGAGTTATTGTGAAATTATGTAATTCAAAATTAATCATTGATTAAATCTTTAAAAATAATTATTGGATTTATGTAAATTATTTTTTGTTAGATTATGTAATCGTTACATTTTTTTTTTCTGAAAAAACATATGTGCACATACATCAATTATTTTTTTTAAAAAAAAATTTAAATATACTTTTGATCTTTAAAATTTATGAATGGGGTCGAAGAGAAAATTAACTAATTTTTATAAAAAAAGAAATAAAGAGTTGTAATCCTTTGATGATAGTTAAAGTTAATCGGGGCTTAACTTAGTGTTAATAAGTTTTTATAAAAAGTGATAGTTTGATTCTTCACTCTAGTTTTGTTCACTTCTGAATTATAAGGAGTATGTGATCATTAATTAGGCATCTTTTTATTTTATATTAATATTTTCCTCCTTTATTAAGGTCTTTTACACTTGCCATGAAAAAAAAAATAATAATAATAAAAAACTGGAAAATCTATTTTGATCTTCGAATTTGATATTTTTTGCATGTAATATTTGAATTTTTGAAAATTTCAGTTTATGTCTATCTCTATATTTCCCCCCCTGGAAATATCTACATGACTAAAAAAAGACCTGAGATGACCTGTTGTGTTTACTCTAATATCATCATCCTTAAAATGATCAAATATGTATTTTTAAGTTATTACATTAAATATAATTTTCATTAGCTAATGTGTGTTTCTTTTTGTTACATTTGCTTATTTGCTTGCCTTTTTTTTTCTTTCTCAATGCCAATAGAACTTAAAAAAATAATTGTGTTTGTGTATATATTTTAAAGAATTTATATCAAGTAACATAAATTTACATAGTAATTATTAAAATGTTTGAACTTTTTAAAAATTACTCAAATAACATAATTATAGATAGATCAATAAATTTATTGAACTATTTTTCATGGGTATTTTCAATGAATTTGTTCTTTTTTACTTTTTTAAATTTAGGTTCAATAATTATCGAACTATAATTATGCTATTTGAGTAATTTTTAGAAAGTAATTAGTGTGTAAAAATAAGTTATTTCAGTAATTTTTCCTATATTTTATTATAATTTAAATAGGTATAGAAAATCAAAGGGAGAACATAGGATACCATGGGATCCACGTTGTTTGAATAAGGTCAATTTCACGTGTTTATAACTTATAATCCAATGAAGACCAGCCACATGTGTTGGGGCAATGACCTGGCAGTGACAGCTAGTGGACACAGTTTAATTTTGTATATAATCAAATTATTCACACTAATATGGCTGCCTTTTGGGCAATTGATATTAAAAAAAAGCAGTACTTATTATAAAAACCAATATTCAATTCATTTGTTTTAAACCAATATTAAAGTTTATTGTTAGAATTTTCCTATATTTTATTATAATTTAAATAGGTATAAAAAATCAATTTATGGAATCATAGGATACCTTTAAAAAAAAATGGGATCATCGTTGTTATTTATTAGGTCAATTTCACGTAGTTTATAACTTATAATCCAATGAAGACCAGCCACATGTGTTGGGGCAATGACCTGGCAGTGACAGCTAGTGGACACAGTTTAATTTTGTATATAATCAAATTATTCACACTAAAAAGTAAAAAGGTCCTTTTGGTCTATCATGAAAAAAAAAATGTCAGTTATTCTTATTATAAAAACCAATATTCAATTCATTTTTTTTTAAAAAACCAATAATAAAGTTTATTGTTAGACTTTTATATTTGACTATATCAACAACAATAAAAATATTCAATTTTTGTAATTTTAGAACATATCTTTTAAAAAAAAAATGTAATCATTTTATTTATTATAAAGTACACAATAGTTTAAAATTATAGTGACTAAGAGTAATTAATATTTAATCTTTTATATATAAAAAAAAATTAGTCTCTCTTACATACAATTTCAGTTTGTAAACATTGTTGCATTAGCCACATAATCAGAGACGAGACCAAAAAATTAATGCTGGGGGCATTATATTTGGAGAGATAGTTTTAATTGTATTTCGTTGATTATAAATTTTGTTTGATAATGTTAAACCATTAATATTTTGAATTTTTTTACTAAAGTTGATTACTAATTATTTTTTTAGTTCTATTACTTGTACCTAATTTACACTAAGGAATTTCTATTAATTATTAAAATATGAGAAAGTATTCAAAAAAAATAGTTCTTTTCTATTCTATGTATTAGTTAGTGATCTCGGCTTAGTGAGTCATTTCTTCCGTTGTTTTCACTGTATAGCTATATTTCAAAGTAATTCTTGTTGTTTTGTTTTTTTAATTTTATTTCTTTTATTATAAATTTTTTAATTTTTTTTTTTTATGTTTTTTTGTTTCTTTTATATATTTCGTGTTGCAATAAAATGTTTACATAAAATATTTTATTAGCTCCATTTGATTTAGTTTTGTCTAACTTGAAAATAAGTTCACTATTAATTATAATTTTTATAATTCAAAGCAATAAAAAAAAAAATGAAAAACTTATGTAATTAAAAAATAATTCAAGTAAAGTTTTAATTTCAATATTTATAACTAAATATATTAGTTTTTGTCTCTAAAATTATTGTGATTTAATTTTTCATTCTAATAAAGTTTTTAGTAAATCTAGTAGTAAGAATCACCATCTAAGACGATTAAATTTTATATCATAGAATTATATGACTAATTTTAATAAGTATAAAATAACAATTTTAAAATTAGTTTAATTTTAATTATATGAATGAAAAATTAAAATATTTATCAATATCAATTTAATTTTTAATTATAACACGTTCCAATTTTACTAAGTTTATAAACAAATTAAAAATATTTACTAAACTATATTTTTAATTAAAATAGATCTTTCTTATGGGCCAATTAAAAAAAATTTACAAGGGGTTAAAACCCCCCCGGGGGGGGGCACCAGAGCATTCTTATTTGTACCTTAATTTTTTTACCCAAAAATATAATTTTAGTCCCCCCACCCCCAACTCAAGTGGCCTCGTCTCTGCACATAATGACAAAATTTTATTATAAATAATTATTGAAATCAAAATTAAACATGATTTTAGAGATCTAATTTAAAATAAATAAATAAACAAGTTGAAATCAAGGATCGTATAAAATATTATTATTACCTATATTACCCGTAAAAAAGTTGCAAATCCTTGAATAATTGAAATGAGCTTATAATTTATGATATTAAGTACCCATAATTATGGCTACAACCAATTACGAGAACACACCACGTTAGTGTAAGAGACAATATGTGAGTGAGATTATACGATATCTAGACTCCTTTTGCTTAGGAAATTCATAGGATATAATTCACAACGTTTTCATGCATGTAGATAAAAAAAAGTTTTCATATATATTTTTTAAAAATATTAAATTATTTAATAAATTAATTTTAATGATTAGTGAAATTTAAAGATATAGAGAGAAGGTTAGTAAGAAAAATTGTGTGTTTAAACCGAGATTAGTTTGGGAGATTTGTGTGCATAAAGACAAAGATTTATGAGAGAAAATATAGGTAAAAAGAAGTGCGTGTTAAGATAGACTAGTGAAAGAAAATGTATGGTAAATAAAAGACCAGTTTTAGAAAATATGTGTAAATAGAATTAATTAGTAAGAGATAATGTGTATAAAAAGAAAATAATTTGAGGAAAGAAAAAGTGTCGATAAAAGGGATTAATTAACAAGTGTATTAAACAAATTAATGAAAAGGTGTATATGGAGAGCTTTTAATCAAAGAAAGAATAAAAATTGCGACCAAAATCTCACATATTTATTAAAATTGAGGATTATCTTGAATTTATAAGTGAGGATAAAATCTCAATTGATAGGAGATTTTTTTGAGTAAAAATCAACAATAATATCATGTAGGTTTAAGTCAAAAAAGTGGACAATATTCAATCTAATATGAAGATCATAGAGAGTATGTTGTCCTATCAAGTGGTATCATTTATCAAAATCATATCTCAAGACATGTGGATGAGATCATCAATTGTTAACAACGTGACGAGCCTCAAGACCCGATAAATACTAAAACTCTATTTGATAGACGATATTATACTCCAAAGGAAATGAGATGATTTGAAATAGATTAGTCTTAACAAATGACTAATTGAGGGAAGACCCATGAATCGAGAATTGTTAGGGTTGACATCAAACTCTCACATACGATTAAAATTGAGGATGACCATCAATAATAAGCAAGTGAGGAAAATATTTCGATTGATATGTAAATATATGTAGACTAAAATCAAAAGTATATCCATACCAAATTTTAAACTTAAAATGAATAAAATCATTAGTAGAATTGGTGTGGGGAGGAGTCATATTTTAATCACGGGTCTATTATATATATGTATAGTCACAGGTAAGAGATATCAATCAAATCATAACTAAATCCATCAAACCTTAGCAAGTGTGTGTGGCCATATTGATATATACAATGTCATATAGTAAGGTTCCCTCTCACTCAAGCAACAAATCCAAACATGATATCTGAATTCAGTTTCATGTCTCATATATGTTTTTTCCCATTGTCGAAAAAAACAAACACTCTCTCTCTCAAACGAAACATCATGTGTAGCTTCTTCTTCTTTTTCTGTGTCTTTATAACTCTAAATATTTTATTCAATTTCAGAAACAATGGCAGCTACAGATCTTCACCTGTGAATTGTGAAACTACCTCTCTCTTTCCTCCTTTCCCTTTATAATATATATATATTTATAGCTTGCTTTTCATCAATCCCAATCCCAATCCCAATCCCATTTTTCTTTGAACTTTTTCTTTTTCTTTTTCTTGACCATGTCTTTTTCTTTCAGACAAACAGATTATGATGTTGGATTTGAAACAAGGCCAAGAATGCTCAAGGATTTTCTCCAACAAAATCTCAATTCCTCTGGATTTCATTCCTTTCCCAGAAAACCCAGCTTTGAAAAATCTGAACTTGATTATTATAGTTGCAGTACCACAAACAATCTCTCAATTCTCTCCAAAACCCATTATCCTAATGTTCTTTATGCGGTGGTCGCCGTCGTTAAAAACATCTCTCGGAAACTGTCGGGAAAGAGTCGATGGAAGTTTGATGGGAGAGAAAATGAAGTTAATTCTAAAGTCAAAGTCCAAGTCAAAGACATCATACGCTGGAAATCGTTCTGTGATTTGGCCAATGAGGATTACCCACCGTTTGATTTGACCAGTACTACTACACCAGATCACTACCCCGTCACTATCGAGACTACGACCTCGACCACGACCACGACCACGACCACGACCAACACCACCAACAGCAACAACTCGAGTTGGTGTGAGAGCGATTTCACGGCGGAGGATTTGCATCTTCCGTCGTGGAGAGGTTATTCCGACGGTGAGGGCGAAATCGGGAATAAATATGATGTCCATGTCAGCAGAGATTCCAAGGAAGACGACAAAAAGGTGAGTAATTATTTAGTACTTTTGAATCTATGGTGTGTCAGTGTCAGTGATTAAAGAGTCATATGATTGTTAATTTATTATATCAACTGGTCTTAGTGTCCGTCGTTTGTTTTGATTTTTGGTTGACTTTTTAGATAGTACGGTCCAATCCATGGATCTATTTCATTGGATTTTTTAGCAGCACCATTTTTAAATTTTCGTCTCAATTATTTTCTATCATCCTCATGTTCATCAAGCAAGAAGAAGCATCTTTGTGCTAAAAAATGGCAATTTCTTGGTCTAGTTTCGATTTTGTTAAAAAAAATATAATTTTAACTTCTAATATTGTTAATTATAAATTAAAATGGTGGCATAACCTAATAGTTAAAAACATGTATTTTTACTTTTAAGAGAGTGATTCAATTCTCAAACCCAATATTTAAGGGTGTGTGCAGGGTTTGGTTGGTTTTTCCATAATTATTGAAACTAAATCTTCAATTTTTTATTTGTATAAGGGAGATTGAAGCAAAACAAAATAGCTATTAAACAATGTCTTTAGTTTACTAGAGACGTCGACATCTTTTTTAACTCGGGGGAAACTAAATACCTTTCCTAAGGATTTTTTCAAATAGAAATAGGGAACGAAATAAATAACTGGAAAGATTGTTATAATCTCCTCTTCACTTCGGTTTTGTTAAAAATGGAATTGAAACGTCCAATGAAATATACAAAACCAGTTCTTGAACCAAACCGACATTTCGGTTTGTCGGTTTTTTGCAACAAACTTAGAGGAGATAGATGAAAATGTCAACAATTTTCGAATTTTTGTCCATTAAAATCAAGGTTAAAAAAACAAAGAAAAAGGAAGCCACAAGATTGAGAGGTGAATTTGCAAAGGGAGTCGAGAGATTAATATGATTTTTAAATTGTTCATTACGGTTGCATAGTAATCAAGTAAGAAGAGGGAAAAAAAAACTAATAGACTTATGGTTTTTTTTATCATGATTTACATATATGGTTCGGTTCAGTTCGATTAGATTTTATTCGGTTTTTTACTATTGCAAACCGAAATAACCATTGGTTCTAATATTTAAGCCACAAATTGATCGGTTTAGTTCGGTTCATCAGTTTTTCGGTTTTTTTAATACCCCTACCAATATTGTATAAAAAACAGGTTTAAAATGGCTACCGTTAAGGTTGTTCACATCATTAAGGTTGTTCAAATCAAATGGGCCTTATCTAAAAAAAATCAAATGGGCCTTCATCTATTATTGGGTCTAAGCAAGAGTTAGAGAAAGCCCAATATGATTTTCTGCACACTAATTCTGAATGAACTATGAAACATTTACAGGAAGAAACTTTATCACTATCATCTTGCCATGAAGAAGAAGAAGAGAGATTAAGCCCAGTTTCAGTGCTCGATTATCCATTCGAAGAGGACGAAGAAACGATGAAGCGAAGGCGACTCTTAGAACATGTCAAATCATCAGTTTCTTTCTCAGAAAGTTGCAAATTGAGTGATCACTTTTTAGATAAATTGTTACTTGATTTTTTCTGTGAAGAATCAGAAGAGAAAGTATTGAGAAACAGTGAGAAAATGAGGAAAGTAGAAGCTTGGATGAATGGAGAAGGTCAAAAGGGGATTCTAGAATATAGGAAGGAGGCTTGTGTTGAAGAAATGGATAGAGAAGGAAAATGGAAGGTTTTTGGTGAGGATAATGAAAGAGAAGACTTGGGCTTAGAAATTGAAAATGATATTTTGGGTTCTTTGGTGGATGAGTTTTTACTCGATATGGGATTTTGGTCGCACTCTCAATAATCCTCATCTCGATAGAGTATACTATATCGACTATGTGTCCGAGTTTCTCAATAATCCTCATCTCATATAGAGTAGACTATATCGACTATGTGTCCGAGTTTCTAGATGATCATCTGACGTGAGATTTTGGTCGCACCCTAAATAATCTTCCTCTTGAATAGAGTACTAATCAAACCTAAATTTCTAGTCTTTACTCGAGAATTTGTTCTTGTTCATATCAATTACTGCATGATGCACGGGATGATGCTCAACGGTCGGTTCTTCAATTTTTTTCCTTTTTAATAATTTTTTTAATTATGAATTATTACTATAGTTCATTAGTAGAAGGTTGTGTAAATTGAAGAAGTAGTTTTCCCCCAAAAGGCATAACTAATGCCCAATTTTGTAATTTTGAGATATATCTCAAAGAAATAACTAGACACTTTTTTTTCGCTATACAATTTTTGTTTAATTGGGTGTATAAATTATATAACAAATTTATTATTATTATATATTTTATTGATATTATATCCAATTAAAGGAGGAGAGACTCGAACTTTCGATCTCATGGAAATGTAGCAGATGACTAACCACTTGAGCTTTGCTCGCGTTGACTAACAAAATTATCTCATTAAGAGTGGGATTCCGATGATTTTTAAGGGTTAATATGTTTTTTTATATTAAATCAAGTTAAGAGAATGAGAGATTAGACCTTCCATTTTATAAAGTGAGTATTTGATATCTTTCCAGTTGAAATTATGTTCAGATTAATTGGTTCATGTGTTTTTTTAAGAGAAACACTTGAGAAAACATTTTAAAAAATATATGTGAAATAAACGATAGCTCAACCGGCCTAACTAAAATTGAGTGTCAAACACCTAAAAAAAATTATATAATTTAAACACGTATCAAACGAATTATAACTTAACAATTCCATTTAAAACAGTGAGCCAAAAACCTGAAGTTATCAAAACAAAATTTGAATTTAAAATACAGAAATCAATACAATGCCAAAGTGAAGGTAAGTTAATAAATATAAAAGCCATGCGTGACGGTTTGGCAAAGCCCTTGGCCTCACCATGTGAAATGCCAATTAAGCTCTTTCTCCAAAGCTAAGTGGGTTTCCTTTCAATAAAACCTTGGTTGATTCATAATATTTATATGCATATTATATTTTATATATATATATCATAACACATACTTATTTCTTTTACATATTTAAACGATGCACACTCATGGATTTAATTAGGGGATTTTTAAAAATAGTAAAGTTTTGAAAAATGTCAAGGATATATTTTTCCTATATGGTTCAAAGCAGGTATGAAATCCAACTCATACATGTCTATGAAAAAAATACCATTTTTTGAAAATTTTCAATACATCTACTATTTAAAAAAAAATATCCATTCTTAAAAATGCCATCTAGTGGAGTTTCTCTTTAATTAAACATGGTCATCAATTTCATCATTTATAGTCTAAAAATGATAATTTATACTCTATGGTAATTTATTAAAACAAAACTTCCTCCTAACTTTTCTAAACATTTTGATGACATGATGTCTTCAAATTAGTACTTTCTTTTATATATTACACTAATTTAAGAAGGGATAGACTCGAACTTTTAATCTTATAAAAAAGAGTATCATAATGATAGTCTTTTATATGTTTAATCAGTTGAATTATGCTCAAATTGAATGTCTACAATTATCTACGCTAAAATTTGATACAAATATGAACATATCATATCCGTAATGAGTTGATGTCACCATATTTAACTAGAGGTGGTGTGTTTTCCAAATAATCAAATCTTAAATTTTTCAAAATTTGAAGGAATGGATTTAGCAATTTAAATAAATTAATATAGATGTTTAGTATGTGATTTATCCCTTTTTATATATTAAAAAAAATGTATTTGATTTGATCTAGTCTGCATGGAACTGAGACTAAATTTTGCTTATAGAATACGTATGTGTTTGAGTAGAAATATATTAAAGAAAAAACTTGACTTCCCAACCCAACTAAAATATTATATTCATTTTCATTACTTTTTCAATATGACTAGGTATTAATCATATGTTATAGAATATAACAACTTGGAATTAGTATGTCTCAAGTTAATTATTTTGTAAAATTTATCTAAACTTTCGATAAAAATTAAGGCACATGAGATGTTTCTGGGTCAAAATCAAAATTTGTTATATATTTATTAAAAAATATTATATCAGATCAGAAAAATATTTGTTATTTTATGAATAATATGTAATTTCTATTATTTTGTCATATACAAATAACTAATGGATTATTTTTTTTTATACCTATGTACTTAATTGAGTGGTCAATTTCAATTTCAAAGTTTTAATTTTATCAAATTGAATTTATAATAGTGAAATCTATTCTTAATTTAAAAAAAAAAATCTTTCTTTCAAGAATAGTGATTAGGTGTGAATATTTTTGTGATTGATCAGGTTATTTCCATATGTCTTGTCTTTTTAGGGTTGAGTTGGGTCTTTTTTAGTTAATTAGACTTTTTTTTTTTTTTGAATACAGTTAATTAGACAATTTGATGTCGGTTTGGATTTTATTTGATTGTTCCTTCTAATGGAGGTTGAGTTTAATTAATTAATTAATTAATTTACTGTCTTTATACATTTTTCCAAGTTGGGATAGTGTGTTAAAAAGATTTTTGTGGGTGATTCATTTATTGATTTTAGGTAAAAATAAAAAATAAAAAAATCACTTGATTTTGAAGAAATTTTTACCACTTATTTCGAAAAAAATTAAATATTAAATTTAAAATTAACTCATTTAGAATTGAAATTTTAAATTTATTTTAAGAACTAGTAAATAATTAAAAAAAAATAATGTTCCCCAATGAGGAGATTGGGGAAAGCTAATGCTAGTATATTAAATATCCTATATTACTTAGTTTTGAAACAAATTCTTTTGACAAAACTTTAATTGCTCAACTCATATTATACGTAAATTACACTCCTTGGTTATTTTATTTTTTCCAATCCCTATGTATTGCTTGCCTAACCTGATTTGCGCCTTAATTTTCTATCAATTTGGTCAAAATGTATATACAACTTATATATTTATAAAATTTTAGGTACCACATATATCTCACCATCATCATCCGGCTCGCGGCCTAAAGGCTGGCCCAAGCTCTGCTCGGGCCCGGCTCGAGCTCCGCCCGAAAGTCAACTATTGACGGGCCGGCTCGGCTCGGCTCGTTAAATGTTTGGATTGGATATGAGCCTCCCTTTTTTTGAACGAGTCAGCTCGTGGGCCGGCTCATTTGAGCCTCCATAGAGCCGATCCAACGAGCCAACTCGAGCTCGGCCCAAATAAAGTTCACAATATTTATTTATTATTTAAATAGAATTTTATATTATTACCAATTTAAAAATTAAAGATAAAAAACAATAATATACCTTCTTTATTTTTATATTATATGCCCGAAAAGCGCATCACTACAATATAAGTTGAGAAAAATGCATATGATTGACAAATGAATGAGTGCCAACCTAGTTGGGATGTACTTTCATTGTAGTGATGCACTTTATTCTCAAATATTCATGTATGAAATAATTAATAAAAATATCTATTTATTAAAGTTGATACTTTTGAGTAATAAGTTTAATATATTGATTTTTTCATTCTTTTTTGCTATTTAAAATAATAAGTTTAATATGTTAATTTGTTAACACTTTATTTTTCTTAAAAAATGATTCAAAAGTTATGCACCATTAGTTTTTGAGATAATGTAATAAACAAATGAACTCATATGATAGGCTGAGTTTAGCTCGCTCCAATGAGCCAGGCCCAAGCTCGGCTCAATGAGCCTACCCCATGAGTCGAGCCGCGAGCCTTAAAATTTTAGATTGGGTTGAGCCGGCTCGGCTCGACCAAAAGTATAGGCTCGTTGAGCTCGAGCTCGAGCCCGAGCCGGGCCTGAGCCTTCTAATATTTGGGCCCAGCCGGCTCGGCTCGACCCATTGATGATGGCGACATATATCTATATAATTAGTAATTATCAATGAATAAAAAAAAAAACTGATGAGGGATGAAAATACAAAATACAAAAATTGTTTTTCATTATATTTTTTGTAATCAAAACTTTATTATTCAACCACTTTTGTTTTGTCTTTTTTAAACTTGAGATTTTAAATTGTTTGCATGAATTCTTTGTTGTCGATCCTCCAATATAGAAATAAAAAAAATTCAATTAACGATCACAGATCGAATTAGTTAATAATTTAATGGTGAAAAATTATTCTTTAAAATATTTAGTAATTACATCAATAGACCACCATTGACGTATTGAGTTTAATATGAACTTAAAAAGTATAATACAGTCATCTCCAACTTGAGATCTCAATAACTGAAAGTTAATTAGAGTAATTAATTATTTTAATTGTATGTTTGATTATTTCAATTTTTTCAAAAGATACAAATAAATGCTACTATAAAATTACGTACACATAGATTAAAATTAATTTAATTTGTATCATATAATCATAGACATTTTCAAAAGATACAAATAAATGCTACTTTTTTTTTTATAGTGTATGGGCCAGTTTACGTGCACCTCGACTAACCTCACGTGACAACCACACGATCCTACAACATTTGGTGTCGGTAAACTCGTAGGATAACATTATAGGTAGGTGGTCAACATGGTTTGAACTCATGACCTCAAAGTTAGAAATGAACCTCTTGACCAATAGGTCAATTCATATCAGTTATATAAGCTATTAAAAATCACGTACACATAGATTAAAATGAATTTAATTTGTATCATATAATCATAGACATCTTCAACTTTAGATTATACATTGAATGAATTTCTCGTATTTATCTTAATTTAAATAATTTATGAAATTATAAATATATATATATAAAACACTAGTTAGGTCTATGATTTCATGAGTTAATTTTTGAATAATTGATAGTTATTTGTTCTAATAATCATAATATTTGATGTTTTTCAATATTATTTCTTATAATTTATAAATAGTTATTTTGTAATAATTTTTTAATATCAAGTCGATAATATTTAAAAAAAAAATAGTATTACATCATTTTTTTTACATAATAATGTGGATGTGGACAAAGACAAATTAACTTCTAATTTGCTGAGCCTGTTCTGTTTCATTAACCATTAATACACTTCTTTTAATTGATGATTAATCCATAATTAACATATAATCAACCAATATATTTAGGAAGTTTATAATTTAGAAAATATTATACATTTTTAATAGCTCAAGGGGTTAGACACATGTTCTATTCTCAAAAAATTAAAGATTCGAGTAGTCTCTATCTTAATTTGACGTAATATATATTAAAAACACATTTGCCTTTTTATTTCCTCAAGGAGTGCCATTTGAGGTTTGTTCAGCTCTCCTCTCTAAAATAACTCAAATGAGATAATTGTATTTGTCTATTAAAATATAACATGATCCTTAAATTTTACTCATATTTCAATTTAGTCTCTTAAGTTGTAAAAATTATATTTTAGGTCTCTAAATTTTAAATATAGTCATTATTATTAAAACTCTAATTAATATTTTTAGGAAAAAAATAACACGACTCAATATATTAACTACATGGATTACCACATTTTATTTTATCATGAAATTTTAATTCAGAATTTTTTTATGGTAAGGACTCTATTTAAAATTTATCAAAATGTGCACAATTCAAATCGTTAGGTATAAGTGCTCTCTTCACATGAGCTTAAAGATTTTGGGTTTTCTCTTCTCTATTTTATGTAATATTTAAAAAAAAAAAGCATAATTAAATCTAATTTTATAATATGAAAATTACAAAACAAACTCCATCAATTTTTGGGGATTTTTCAAAAATGACACTTGAAGAATTGATATTTTAAAAAATAGTAAAAAATTTGAAATGTTTAAGAAATAACATTTCTCAGATCCAGCAACCTCAAACCGAGATTGATCTAATTTCAGACCAAAATTAGTGTAATCACAATCTAAAAAATACCATTTTAAAAATATTTCATAATATTTACTATTTTAAAAATAACCCATAATAAATGTTCTCTCTTAATTATTATTATTATTTTTAATGAATAAATTGTGGGAATGCGAAGAATTTACATATATGGTATTCTCTTTCATGCAGTGGAATTTTATTGTTTGTAATAAAGAAGAGTCCTAATCCAGTGTACCCAAATCCACAGTAATCAAAATGATCACATATTTTTACATTTGAAAATCAATCTCTTACTCTATTTTGACCATGATTGGCAAGAAAAAGTCAAATCTTTTTCATCCATTCTGGTAAAAGAATCACATCTTATAATACCCTTATCAAAATTTTCTAGAATTCTTTCAAAGAAAATCTCTCTCTTCTTTCTCTCTCTACATTACGAGAAAAGCCAGAGCAGAGCTTAGAATGTAACGTGAATCTCTCTCTTCTTCTCCTCTCTCTCACCTCTTCATTCCCCCGCTCTCCATTCTTTCTATATATAAAAAACAAAAGCTTAATTTCTTTACATTTCGATCAATTCTCTCTCTCTCTCTCTAGACATGCAATAGTGAAATAACATGAATTCATATTCTAACTTTATTCTTACCCTTTGATTATGATCCATTTTGGCTATGTGGGTATAGCTTAGAAAGTGAAATAGATAAGTATAAAGAGAAAAAGATAGCATTTTTATTTTTATTTTTGTGAGATATGAAGAAAGAAGATCATCAAGTTAGGTCTCTGTTTGGGATTTCACTTACAGACAGACCAAGATGGCAGCAGTTTCTCATTTGTTCTTCTGGGTTTTTCTTTGGTTATTTAGTCAATGGTGTTTGTGAGGTATTTTTTCTTCTTTTTTCTTGTTTGGCTGCTGAGAAAATGTGGGCCTTTGTGGCAAGAATATTGGGTATTTTTTACTGTTTCAACTTTCAATTGATTTCTTTCTTGTTTCCAGAGTTCCCAAAAACAAATACTGGTTTTACTGTTTGATTAAACAAATTTATTTATATTTATATTTTATTGGTGGAATCTTTAAGCTTTGTTAAGTTGCATATAACGCTCTGTTTGTCTCTAGAGAAAAGTGTTTGGGGAAAGAAAACAATCAGAAAATTTCATATTTCCCTTCATATTGGTTAATATTTGATTTTGAGACTAAATTTATTACATTCAAATGTACATGCAAATCATTCAATTCCAATGCTAATTGAATTTCCATTATTGCATAATTTCTAGGAATATGTATATAACAAGCTGCAATTCAGGTAAATATTTTCACAATCCATTTCTGCTTATTTTGATCCCAATTCCTTTCATTAAGGATCTGTTGTTTTTCTTGTTCCAGTTATGGATGGTATTTCACATTTGTTCAAGGATTTGTCTATCTTATACTGATTTACCTTCAAGGCTTCACAGCCAAGCAAATGGTGAACCCTTGGAAGACTTATGTCAAACTTTCTGCTGTTCTAATGGGTTCTCATGGTCTTACCAAAGGGTCTTTGGCTTTTCTCAACTATCCTGCTCAGCTTATGTTCAAATCCACCAAGGTAAAGTGGACTAATCTCTCAAATGTCGATGATCTCGACGAAAAACTATCTGATGGCTTACAATTATGTCGTTTGCAAATAGTTTTTAAACATCCTTGTGGTTAAATCTGCATATTACCCTTCTATTAAGTAGGGTTTAAGTCATGTTTATCGATTTTGTTGAAATTAATGATAAAAAAACTAAAGGGTATGATTTATAGATATCAAGAAGTACACGAGTGTTGACCAATGAATTCAACAAATAAAATTATAAAATTTGCTCCCCTACAAGCTTGCTTTAGTGCAGTCAGCTACAGGGTTAAATTATAGTTTCTTTCCTGTTTGTCATTGATATGAATTTAATGGATACATAGAATCTTAAATTGACATACAAAATGTAAGTTGAAATTGAATCAAACATCAGATTTTACTCTGAGTTAATAATCTTTTTGATGTTTGTTAATAAAAATTGATGTTTCAGGTTTTGCCAGTGATGGTAATGGGTGCCTTCATACCCGGTCTCAGACGAAAATATCCAGCTCATGAATATGTTTCTGCTGTACTTTTAGTTGTGGGTTTGATCATTTTCACTTTAGCAGATGCTCAAACATCTCCAAACTTTAGTATTCTCGGCGTTATAATGATATCTGGTGCTCTAATCATGGATTCATTTCTCGGTAATCTGCAAGAGGCCATCTTTACCATGAATCCTGAAACCACACAGGTGATCCTCATGTCCTATAATTTCTTCCGTGGATGTTTAAATGTGAAAAAAGAAAATCAGCAAAAAGAAAGTTACCTTTTCCATATTATTTTGTACTTATTCCATTGTATGTACATATTTAATACAGATGGAGATGCTCTTTTGCTCAACTGTTGTTGGTTTGCCTTTCTTGATCCCGCCCATGCTTTTGACGGGCGAGTTATTTAAAGCATGGACTTCATGTTCTCAGGTAACCCCCAGCTCTCTCTCTCACTCTCTCTCTGCAATCTCTTTTTTCTTCTGATTTCCTGAGGAAACTGTATGTTTATGCAGCATAAATACGTGTACGGCGTGTTAGTTTTTGAAGCCATGGCGACATACATCGGCCAAGTCTCCGTCCTTTCACTCATTGCTCTATTTGGTGCAGCTACTACAGCCATGGTACTGTTCAATTCTTGAACCATTTCTCTCTTTATTTGTCACTCCCATGTGCATATAAGTTATAACAAAGTTTTTAGTGCTAAAAAATCAAGTATGTTATAAACGTATAGTGCATCAACTTAGTCCCAATTGTCTTTTTCAAATCATTTTCAGAAATATTACTTAGTGCCTGTTTGGATAACTTTTGAAAGTGTTTTTGATAACCAATAAAAAAGCTTTTAAACACTATCCCAAACGGGTCGGGCCCTTTAGAGTCGAGGGCATGATTTTGAATTTTTGGCATCCTGGTAACAAGAAATTGAAAATTGTCACACAGATAACAACAGCTAGAAAGGCAGTGACATTAATGCTATCATATTTGATATTCACAAAGCCATTAAGTGAACAACATGCGACGGGCCTGCTGCTGATAGGCATGGGGATCACGCTGAAGCTATTGCCTGATTACAAACCCAAAAACAGTAATAATAATTATTATTCCAAAGTTTCAAATGCTGCCAGGAATGTTGATATTCAGAATGAAATTATTCATCAATTGGATAACCTTAAAGAAGAAGAGAGAAGGCCATTGGTTTAATAGGGGTTTTACTTTTATTGTAATTTTTTTTAATTGCATTCAAAGAATGTTTTTTCTTTAAATTTTCCAATTTTCATGTTATATGTAAGAAGAATTCATTCTCAAGTAGTGGGGTCTTCAGATTTTCCACCTTAATTTTTAAAAAAGAAAAAAAAAAACAATTTAATTTGTTTCGGTGCAAGTTGCATTTGAATTTTGAGCTTCAATTCCCTCCTCAATTATCATCCAACATAACAAAAGTTAAATGTATAAGAAATGGCAAGTGAATAATAAATATAGTTTATTAGACCCCATTTGATAACCAAAGTTTTTCGTTTTTATTTAGTAACTATTTTTTAGAGAATAAAAATTATTGTCAAACATATTTAATTCTCTGTTTTCCAAAAACAGAAAAAATAAAAAATAGAAGCAAAAAAAATGTTATCAAATGAGCCTCAAATTCAACAAATATCAGTCTCGCACAGCAAAAACATCACTCAATTTAAAAAATAAAATGATATTTTTTTATCGCAAACATGAGTATACCTCAACAAGTTATACACTTGTTTTCTCCATTGTTCGAGTCTCCTCTCTCCTAATTTGATCTAATATTTAAAATAAAAAATGATATATTTTTATTTGAAAAAACTTAAATAATAAAAAAAGAAGGAGGGAGTTATAAATAATTGAGGTTTATAAACCCATCATTATCGTTAACTAAATCATTACAAAAGTATTGGGAAAAAAACGACCAAAAGTTTTCGATCAAAACTAGTTAGTTGAAGATCTGTTTTTCATCGCATTGAGCGCCAGCTATCAAGATATGGATGAAATGGCGAGTGATGTTCCGATTTCGTTCACTTCGGGATTATAAATCGAAAACGGTGAAAATAAGTAATATGAGATGGAAGTATTTCCAAAAAAAAAGGTAATTTTGAAAAACATTTCGATTTGTTTGGTAATTTTGTCGAGTGGTAGAAATCATTTACTATATTTTAGTTTCATAAAATACAATAAAAGTTAAAACCACCAGGAAAAATTATAACCTTTAATAATTTTGATGTTCAAATTTTTATTTTAATCAATCGATTTTTAATAAATTTGAAATTACATCCTCATATTAAAATTAAACATTATAAATCAAAACTATATTTATCTTTTATTTTACATAATAATTTTATCGTGGTTAAATCTGTGAAGTTAAAAAATCTATCTATCACAATCAACCCAAATGGAATTAGAAGAGATCCCTTCATTTCCCTGGTACATATGCTGGCTTATATGCAATCCTCGAATTTTTAAAAAAACAATATTATGAAATGATAATAAAGACTTAAAAGATTATTTATACGCAAATAAAATAAAAGTGGAGAAACTCAAACCTTTAACTTTATAGAAGAGAGTTTTGATGCTTAACCAATTGATCCATGTTCAAATTGGATCCCGGGCAATGGCATATATTTTAACAAGGCTTTTCTTGTTTTGTAAATAAAATGAGAAATAAACTACCAACCGATGAGATAAAGTGATACAACCAAACAATTACAAAACAGACCTACAAATCAAAAAGGAACAAACATTTTTCAAACAATGATGAAAGAACTTGCCATACGTCTTCAAAAGCTCTGAGGAGCATTGAACCCATGTATTTTATACTTGATCAACTATGGGTCCACTGTTATAGACTTCTTTTGCATCAAGTACGTCAAGGCAATATCGGTTAGAGAGTATTTCGACTTGTTCACCAAAGGACTTGCTACCATGTTCACCTATGTGTTTGAGCATCTGGGTCCACCGCTTTCGACATACATCTCCATCCCTATGCTCAAGCACATTGTCCCACTCCACGTCTTCAATGGAGCAAGCATCCAAGCTCGAGAGAGCATCAAGAAGCCGGTAGTCATCAACATCTGCCCATTCACCCTCTGCTACCATTGGTGATGTCAACTGATGATACCATTTCTGGCAGCAAAGGGCAGTTGATCTCGTAGATAGCTTATCACTAATTGCTCCCCAACAGATATTGTCACGTAGCATCCCATACTTGGATTTTCTCTCCTCGAACGCCTTCAACCGCAGGTCTGTGTTTACTAAATCAAACAAGTTCTGGTACTCATCTTGAGACCATTGTCCTTTCTTTGCATTGGTGAGTTTTATTCGGCGCCATGTATCTTTCACATGAAACCTATGTTTTCCAAGCGCTTCTGCCAATACTTTCCAGTCTGCTCCATGCTTTTCATGGAAATTTCGGACAAGTTCATATTCCTCAGGTGTCCATTTACGATTCTCATCCCTTTCAAATAAGATGTGAGCTCTATAATATACGCTCATATAAGGCCTCCAAGGTAAGGATGCCCCTATGTCCTTCCAACAGTTTTTCACTTCAGGAAAAGCCTTGCAGTGAAGAACCTTGTGGAGACCTTCATCACCAAGCCCATGCCCTTTAATGTAGTCTAAGACAGCCTTTTTAACCATCTCATCTTCTTCACTAGAAAATCGCTTACCTCTAATTAAGCCATCATCTTGATTAGTTTTCCCACTACTCTCACAACTAGGTAATGAAAAAATCTCCACATCATCTGAAAAACTCACTTTCTTGGCTGAACCAGTTCCTCCTTCATGAACCTTTTTTTCCGAACCAGATTCGACCAACTTAGCTTTATTCCTCTTTTTCTTTTTTATGCGCGCCTCTCTACAATCTTCTTCTTCTTCTTCAATGTGTTCCTCTGATTTGGTTTTCTTCCCCCCCTTCTTCTCATCTTTACTTCTGTGGGAGCATCCATCACGTACACTGTCTTCTTCTAAATCTTGGCAATCATCTGACTTGGTTCTCTTTCTCTTTTTTTTCTTTCTCTCATCATTGATGCTGCAAGGTGTTATCTTTTCTTCTTGTGAAAAGTTTTCATTTAACTTACTTTTCTCCAACTTTATTTTCTTCTTCTTCCTGTCCTTCTTCTCTTCTTCCTTTCCACGAGGCTCCATATCGTGAACCGTTTCTTCTTCTGAACCAAGCTCGTCATTGCCATTGGAATTTTTCTTGTTCTGCATCTGTATGTGCATTTGTTTGTCCTTCTTGTTACAAGGCTCTGTTTCTTCTTCTGAACCACACTCATCAAATTTGATCTTTTTTTTCTTGCTCTTCTTCTTGCCACTATCTGGCTCTCTATTTTTATTATGCTTTTTATTATAACCTTCAGAAAACTTTGGTTGTTCCTTCTTCTGCACTTGCATTACCTCATCTTTCTTTACATAAGGCTGTGCTTCACAACCTGTTTCTTCATCTGAACTTATTCGGGTTTTATGTTCCTTCTTCTTCTTCTTCTTCTTCTTCTCCTCTTTGCCATTCTTTTTATCTGAACCTTCAGAGCACTCGGTTTCTCTCAACTTCATCTGCATATCGGTGCGGATAACATCAGCATCTTGAGCAACAATTCCTTCCTGTGTTGCCATCTAATACAGGGGCAGAAATGTGTAAGCGAGTAGATAAAAAAATTAATTAGAGAACATTTATCCCCATCAATATTGAATAGGTGAGATCAATGAAAGAAATAAGTTTAAAGGATATCAACAACACCACCACATAAAAGGAAAAACGAACAGAGAAGTAACTATGAAAGTAATGTTTCTTCGTTTTAGCCAGCAATCCCTAAACCCTAAACCACGATAAAATAAAGGAAAATTATGGTGCGAGCACTTTTTAGCGACAATTAGTTATTAACGCATTGACGGTGGTTTAATCACTAATTGACACGCTAAAAAATCTGCTACATTTGCAAATACTTTCTAATCACGACTATATCTGCAAAAGCACCTAAAACAAACATATACACGAAGTCCTCCAACAATAATTCTGATTTCCCTCCCCCCTCTCTCTCTTCGCCATTAATTCAGTTAATTTTTTATCCAGCAAACTCACAGAAGCTCGATGAAATAGAAGCCAAAAGGAAAGGAGTAACCATCAATCAGACAAGAAATTGATCATAAAATGTTCTACAGTAGCTGTTTTTCACCTTCAAAATAACGACGGGGGAGCGACAAAACCTAACAAGAAAGAGAGCGAAAGATCTGAGCCATGAAATAAAAGAAAAACTCAGAATGAGATCGAGAGAAAGAAATTGAGGCTAGGTTTTGAGTAAATGGATTCAATAAATCCATCAAATGTAAGAGAGAAGAAATCAAATTGAATGAATGAATGAATGAATCCTAAAAATTATGAGATTTAAAAATCAGAAATAGAATGAATTGAATGAAAGAAACAAACAGAAATCGAACCTGCAGAAAGTAGATTCGGCCGGGAAGAGAAGAGAAGAGGAGGGATCCGTCGTCGAAAGTGAGAACTGTGAAGAAGAGGGCTTGCTTTGAGTGATTAATTTTGAAAATATGATTACATTGTTTTTTTGTTTTTTAACAAATCACCTCTATTTACAATCTCTTATATTTCTTAATCTTTTTCTTTTCATATATTATTTTAACTGGACAAATAATATAAAATATTAAAATTATCTACATTTTTACTTGATATTTAATTATTTAAAAAAATATTAATAAAAGTTGAGATTTTTTTCCTTGGGAACCTAAACCAACTTTTGGCATCTTGATTTGGTGGAACCAAGTTGGTTTTTGAATTTTATTGATAGTTAAAAAAAATCAATATCTAAAAGCGAATTAGAGCTACTCCCACTCCCAATTTCTGTTTCTTGTTTTTATTTCTCATTTTTTAAGAAATGAAGTTGTTTCGTAACTCTTCTTATTTCTTGTTTCTGTTTTTAAACACTTACCAAAATTGTGTAGAAATTTTAAAAACAACAAATTTTAGTTTCTTATTTTTCTTTCTTGTTTCCAAAATTTTCAACATATTGATAAATTATTACGATGTCCCTTTTTGACTTATAAAATATATTATTAATATCCAAAAATTATATTGATATGATATTTTAAAATATGTCATTTAAAATTGTAATATTTTCAAAATATTTTTATTTTTTAAATGAGAAATATAAACAAGAAATTATCAAACACATTTCTATTTCCCTTTTTAAAAAAACCGGAACAAAAAACAAGAAATAGAAATAAGAAATGGAAACGAGGAATGTTACAAAACAGGTTCTTAGTTGTCAAATAACCCAGTTTTTTTTTTTAAACTGAATATCAAAAAAACATAAAACAAAATAATTAACAAATGGGATAGAATAATTGGCATATTATCATTTTAATAATAAATCAAAGTCAACATAACATCATACAAAGTTAAATGAAATCACTATTAATTTAGGTAAACAGCACAAGACAAGTGAAGGTTATTCACTTTCTTTCTTTCTTTTTTCCAAAGAACACTCACAAAAAAGGTAGAAACAAAATGAGATAAATAACCAACACTTGAAAGGGGAAAAAGTCACATTATCCTATTGCCAAGTTACTACTATGGGACTTCTTACAACATATTTCCCATGAAGCCAAGCCAAAGATCCAAAAGAAAATTCACCCAAATTATCTCTTCTTCCCAATGCAACAAAACTCACTTTATAACTCAACTTCTCCCCCAATTTTCCAAAACTCAAGTTCTTAGGCTTCACAAAAATTTCTACTCCTTTTGGATTGTTCACTTTGACAATGTAATTACTCCTCGAACTACCGACATTCGTCACCGTTCTCTTGTATGTAATAGTAACATTTCTTGCCTTCTTCTGCATAATCACTGAAAAAGAAGGGTAGTTCAAGTCACCTGTTTGAAGAAATGGTTTTCTTGGACAGGTGAAATTCCCTCTTGCAAGTAGAGATATTTGTGATGAAGTATAATTCAAGCTACACAAGTAGTTTAAGTAGTCTCGGGGCGTGATATCGTAGACTAGCCCGGGATCGGAAGCTTTTTCTGGATGAACATGGCCTGAGCCAAATGCAAAAGGATTTGCTGGTTGGAAACTGGTGGATCCTACATCAGTAATTGGATTTATTTTGTTGTCATTTGTGTAAGCTGTGGTCATCAAGGCAGATTTGATAGCTGCTGGGGACCAATTTTTATGTGCTGATTTGAGAAGTGCAGCTAGACCACTAACATGGGGACAAGACATTGAAGTGCCCGAAATTACGTTGAATAACACGCTTCTTTTGTCGCTCTTGAGTGAGGTTGGGCTGGTTATGGGTGGCCAGGCTGCTAAGATATTAACTCCTGGTGCAGTTACATCTGGCTTGATGACATCCGGTCCAACGAAGCTTGGCCCTCTTGAAGAAAACGCAGCAACCTTTGGTGCTTTACTTCCATACTTTGTCCCAATGAATGCAATTGAAGCTTTTGGTTTTCTTGACATTGACAAATAGGATTTGATGGCTTTGGCAGCTAAAGCTCCTAGAGAAGTGGCTGGCAATATGTGAGGGTCAGCAAAAAGCTCCTCACCTTCATCTTCTGTGTTAACTAAAAGCATCCCAGCTCCTCCTGCTAATTTCACTTGTTCTCCCTTCTCGGTTCTCGTATTTGATCCTCGTTCGCATACCACAATTTTTCCCTTTACCAGATCTGGGACAAGTGAGCCATTAATGCAAAACTCTGCTCCTTGCCTACCTGCAGTTTTGTTATAAACAAGTGGTAGTGTATTAGTTTTTTTCCCAGAATATAAAGAAGAGCCTTCAAAAATCTGTCCATTTCCAAGCTTTACAATAGTTGGGAAGGTCCGGTCGGTGTAGCTAGCAGCAACTGTCATGATCCATGGAGCTATGTTGCCAACTGTTGAACGAGTTGGGCCTGAATTACCAGCAGAACACGATACAAAAACCCCGTTTTGCACTGCGCCAAATGCAGCTATGGCAATGCCATCGCTATATAACGGCTTTGCAACACCACCTAAAGAGAGTGACAAAACATCAACTCCATCAGTAACAGCACGGTCTATAGCTGCCAATATATCGGCATTTGCACAGCCTAATGGCCAGCATACTTTATAGGCTGCAACTCTTGAAGTATATCTCATTCCACTGGCTGCGCCCTTTGCTAGGCCATAAAAGCTAGCATTGTGCACAATATTTCCAGCAGCGGTTGATGCAGTGTGTGTTCCATGCCCATCTGAGTCTCGGGGAGACCTGAACGTATCGGTATCATTCATCCGACCAACCAAAGCCTCATAGCCTTTAATAAAAGCTCTTGCGCCAACAAGTTTTTTGTTGCAATTTGAATGTGAGAATTTTGTGCCTTTCTCACAAATGCCTTTCCATTTTTTTGGCACCGGGGTCATGCCCTTGTCTTGGAAACTTACATGTTCTGGCCATATGCCAGTATCAAGTACACCAATTATTACATCAGAAGACAAGTTAGAAGCACCCCAAAGTCCATGACCTCTTTCTAGGCCAAGAAACTGAGGTGAATGAGTAGTGTGGAGTTGTAGCATTTCATCAGGAATGGCGGAAATAAAACCCGGCATTTTACTCAAAGAGTGAAGCTTTTTAGTCGAAAGCTTAGCAGCAAAGCCTGAAATAGCAGTTTTGTAGACATAAAGAATCTCAGCGGCATCCGAGGCTTCTTTTTCGGAAGCTAAATCAATCATCGTCGTGTACCATTCTTCGGGGTCGGCCGCATTCTGACCCGAGACCGGCATCTTGGTTGTGTCCATGTGAATTATGTAAGTCTGCTTATCCATAGCAGCACTTGAAGCTGCAAGCATCATAGACAAAAACAGCCAGACTTTGCCAGAGATCATGGTGGCTACAAACAAAAGCAAAATGACAAAACAAAATCAGCACAAATATATAGTGGACTACTACATAATGTACCATGAACATTAATGGCAAACAACAAAAGATAAGGACCCTCCTGCTAAGAATCGGATGGGGAATTGTATTAAATACTCAAAAATAACAAGTAAAACACAACAAGATAACCCAAGTAATTCAAGGAATACAAATGCCTCCCCTCTCGAGAAAAACTCAAGCCCAAATAACCGTCTAATTTCTCTTCACCTCTCTACTAAAATATTTCACAATGATTTTTTTTATAGAACTACCAGTAATGATAATGCTTTCATAACAGAGGGAGAAATAGTATTACCAATCTACTTGCCTCAAACAAGTTGAAACTGTAGAATGAGAATGAATATGCAGTTTTGATGTAGAAGAAGTTCTATAAATAGGAAAAGGAATATGATAGATAACTTAAAATTGACAACTTGAAAGCTTTCCCCAAGTGATTATTACTATGGCTAAGTAATCATTTAAATTATCTTTCAATCCCCATAGTGGCAGGGCATTCCCTTTTCATTTATTTTAAAAAAAATCCATTTTGAGAAAAAGTTGTTTAGATCATCCCTTCCCAACCCAGCAAAAACCAGCTTCCTTCTATTCTATGAGCATGTGAGTATAAAGACATTGGAATTCTAACTTTTTCTTTCCAACTTGAGAGATTTTATGTATTTTTCATTTTATATTGTTTTTTCATTTCATTACTTTGGTAACTCTCATCAAATTGTTTCTTTTATTTTAGAGAGGAATTACTTTTTTTTTTTTAATGATCTGTTTTCCTTGTATTTTCCTAAGTTTGAACAAATCAAATGACTGAGAAAAAAGAAAATGGCAATGAAACAAGGGCGTTGCGTTTGGATTGCGGGTTTGATAAGTTTGGGTCGTGTATGAGTTTATGTGCGGTAGAAACCTATGTTTATGAAGAAAAGTTGAAAATTTATCGTAATCCAAACGTCCTTTACTCATGATAATCCTCACTTCTAACCGACGTGAAATTCCGTTCGCATTACCAACATCCTGCTAACAAAATAAACAAAGGCCAATTCCCCGTGAGCATTTGTGTTGTTTTGTAATGAGCATTCATTTTCTATTGCTATCAAAAGGCTTGTTGGGTCAAGCAAGCAAGCATAATGAAACCAAAACCAAAGCCAACCTAACCAAACCATGTGGACCAAAATAAGTATTTTTAGTTGGCATTTTTTTTTTTGGTCTCACTATTACTTCTTGTGAATCAAGTCTTCCTTTGAGTCCATTTCAAGCTATAGCCTATATAACTGAAATCTTCCAAAAAGTTAAATAGAAAGAGTGAAGTAAAATGAAGTTTTGTTATCATTATCCTTACCAGACAAAAAAGATGGTTTCAATATGCCAAAATTTGTTATTCTTCTGTTTCAAAAAGTTTTTTTTTTTAGTTTATTGGAATCAAATTAATACTTTATTATTTATTTACTAAATGCTCATATTTGATAGATAACAAAATTTTTCTCATGTGGGAAAATAAACTTTTTTTTAGTTACTTGGCATTTTTTTGGTGTAAAAGTTTGTTACATTTTAAATCTGCCATTCTATTTAAATTTGTAGCGTGGTAAAGAAGCAACTCAAATTTAGTACAATTAATACCCTTTTTTGAAGATTTGTACAGTGATTATCTCTAGCTTTAGGAATGTTTTTTTTTCCATCTTACTTTTTTTCTAATAGCAATTTCCTTACTTGGGTGTATGTTTAATTAAGTATACTTGGAGTTTCGACCGTTGATGATTTTAATAAATAGATTGGATTCACTTTAAGTTTCGACCATTGGTAAGTTCTCAATTATTGTTGGGAAAAAAATTTATAATTCATCTTTTATATGAATTATAAAAGTTGTAATGAATAACCTTTAAAATTTGTGAAACATTAAATATTATAATAAAATCCCTACGAGATCAGGTCCCCGAGGGCTCCCGTCCCATCCCACCCTCATCCTTAATGACAACCCAAAAATCCTCGTGAGGTGAAGATGGAGAGTTTTTCTCTAATCTCGTCCCTCTTCTTCCAGTCAATATTAAGGATACATTTTTTGTCTCTAGGACGATCGTTTTAGAATTAATTAAGTATAATTTAACAATATAAATAGGTGATTTGTCAATTTAAAATTTTATTGGTCCAATTTTATTACTTTATAAAGTTTATGGATCAAATTGTTAAAAATAAATCTTCCATGATATGATTGTCACCACCTCTATAGTTTAGACATGATTTGTAGGATTTCAAAATTTTCAAACCTTAATTATAATTTTTAAAAAAAGTTTAAGAAAAAACTACACTATAAAACGAAAAAAAACTAATTAGTATTTAAACTAATTTAGAAAAGAAGAAAAAAAACAGTAACCAAAATAGTTATAAATATAATACAAGTCATAACCTATATATATTACACGCAAATAAATTAAACCAACCACCACCGTAAAACAAAACACCATCAATCCACATCCACCAACCGACATGTCGTATTCAACTCGTTCGTTCATTGGTTATAAACGACAATCGGACTTCTCACAACATGGCCAACGCTTTTCCAAGCAATAAATCCCGACACCATTTGCGCCGCCGGCAAAGGATTCGCTTTCACAACAACCTTGAAGCTCCGTTTCTGCAGTAAGCGCGTGAAAGACAACGTCGTCGGAGCCACCGTGATCTGCACTCCTTTCGGAGCTCTAACGGTGGCGTTATAGACGGAGATTGCTCGACCGACATTCGTGACTTGTCGCCGGAAAACTGTCGTCGTCGGTCGTCGGTTGTTTTTCAAATTGAATTGCATTGTCGGATAATTGAGGGAATCGTGACCGGTGCCGGGAATTAAGGAGGAACAGTTAATGGATTTTTTGGAACCGACGAGGACGGCGATGGAAGATCCAGCGTAGCCTTCACTGCAGAGGAATTGGAGGTAAGAGATTTCGTTTAGGTCGTAGATTAAGCCTGGATTTCTTGCTCTTGCCGGATTTAATTGCCCGGCACCGAAGGCGAGTTCTCCGTCGACGGTTAATCTCCGGCTGATTGGTTTGGCTTCATGATCAACATTTGCATTCAGTCATTAGTATTGTATTATTACATACTTCCATTCAATCAAATAAATATCAAGAATTCTAACATATGACATTTTTTAAATTATTAATTTTTGAAATAGGAAATGTTTTGAAATATTTTTAAAATAATATGATGGATGAGAAATGTCGTTTTTAAAAAAAAAATGTTTTTATTTTTAGCATTATCATTTTTAAGAAACCCGAAAATAAAAGGATTAAATTGACAAGAGAAATAAGATATATATAAAGAGAGAGAATGGAGAATTCACCAGTGGTCATCAAGGCGGATTTAATGGCGGCAGGAGACCAATCGGGGTGGAAAGATTTGACATATGCAGCGGCTCCGGCAGTGTGAGGGCATGCCATGGAAGTGCCTGATAATATAGTGAATTTAGAGAATTGAGTGTCTCCTTTACGCCCGGTCAGTGACTTCAGGGGAGTGAATCCTGCCAAAATGTTCACTCCTGGCGCCGCAATATCTGGCTGCGACCATCCAATTCTAATTTTAGTTTTGTTTTCTTCAGAAATCTAAAAACCTTTTAGATAAAAAATAAATAAATAAAGTTAAATCATATATATATATATATATATATATATTACATTCAAATATGAGTTTTTGTAGTATGTGTTCGGTTGATGGGTTTCAACCATAGTTTTGTATTATTAAACTATTTTAAAAGAGTTTAAGAACTCCACATCTTTTATTGTTTTAAAATCTTTGAATTTAAGTTGATTAAATTCGAAATTATTATGATTGATTTAGTATAATATACATGAAATAGGTTAATAGTTTTTAAGAAGGTGGGAAATTTAAATAACTATCATTTATAAAAAGATGAAATATATATAAAATGAACCTTTAGAATGCGATCGGAGCCTGGATTTGGGCCTCTAGATGAGAAGGAGGCAATGAATGGAGCAGCTGTTTTCACCTGTCTAGTCTTGTGTATCACTGCTCTTGGTGTTCTGTGTTCAATATCAAACCCCATCAACCCTTGTTTTATACTTCTCTTTCAAAAACAACTTGTTATAAATGTTTTCAGGTGGTCTATTCACATGTTTATGATTTTTTAAGGCAAAAACATCTTCAATATTTATTAAAAAAAAAATGAATACATCTTCAAATAAACACGATAATAGTCAAGTCTGCTTTCCTCTATATTTTTCAAGAGGAAAACAAGCCAAGACAATAGTCGAGTCTTTTCCACAAGCAATTATCTTTACATGTTTTCAACAAGTTTTTGTTACGAAAAGCATAACAACTTCTCAAAAGATCTTAAGTTTCAAGAAATATTTCTTAAAACTTCTTAACAAAATGCTCATTAGAGATAGAGTATAACTCAATGATAAAATATCAATACTCTCTTCCATAAGGTCGAATGTTCGAGTCTCCACTCTTCTAATTTGATATAATATCTATAAAAAAAGGACAAAAAGTGAGATTGTTGGGTATTGACATAAACATTTCATACCTTGTAGAATGAATATAACTTCCAATAACATCACCAATAGTGCTATTAATCATGGTTCCTGGTGCCATATAGATTTGAGCACTATCAAGAAATTGATCACTTTGAATAATAACACCATTTGCTCCAATGGATTTGACAACAGAATCAATTCCCCATGTTGATAATTTGCAGAAAACTAACTTCCCTTTCACTTTGATTGGATCAAGTGAATCCTCAACACAGTAACCTGCATTATCTTTGCTCTCTGCATTCTTTGCTACATCAGCCCCACTCACTAATGGGTATAACCTTAGCTTTGGATTGAATGTGTTCACTCCTATCCCCTGTTTCATTTCATTCCATAAACAAATTGTTAGTCTATGTCTATGAAACTCTTGGCTTGAATTTTTTTTTTTTTAAAACAAAATGGGATTTTATAAAGTAATCTTTGTTGCTTAATTTCGGATCCCGATTGATTAAAAATGTTTTTCGAGTTTTAAATGTATTGGAAAGTGTTTTTAAAAGTTTCAGAAACGTAAGACACATCAGTTCTTTTAAAGAAAGCGTACTTTATTCTTCTCGAAAGTATTAGTGAAAAAGACCGGGTTTTTGCGTCAGGATAGTGTAAACTTTTATACGAACCTCAATCACAAGTAACACTAATAAATGTGTATGAAATGACTGTGCAAGGGTTTGAAACCATGACAACCATATACAAGTTATTAATCATGTCAAAACTTGAAAACAGATTCATTCAAATCATAGGAACTCTCTGTTTTTTCAGAACAAAAACTCTGTTTTTAAAAAAAATCAAGAAATTAAATCCATGCAAAAAAATATATACAGCAAAAACTCACAGTGATATTCTTTCCATTGCCCAATTCAACCTTGCTAACAAATTTTCTATCAACTCCACTGGCTCCAACCGTCAATATCCACGGCGCGTGATTGACAACAGTGCTTGGACTAGGACCATCATTTCCAGCTGAAGCCATTGTCATAATCCCCTTCTTCAATGCGTGAAATGCACCAATTGATATCGAATCAACTGTGTAATTTGAAAACCCCCCACCTATCGAAATTGAGATGATATCAACCCCGTCATGTATGGCGGCGTCGAATGCCGCCAACAAGTCCATATCGGCACAACCGGAGCTGGCCCAACATACTTTGTACATGGCAACTCTGGCGGATGGCACGGCACCACGTGCTGTTCCGTTCGCCAATCCGAAGAGGCTTGCGTTTGGGATGACGTTGCCGACAGCAGTTGAGGATGTGTGCGTCCCGTGACCGTCGACGTCTATGGGCGATAAGATGTCGACGGGATCAGGGTTGCCGTCGAGCTTGAAATATCTAGCTCCTATAAGCTTGCTTCAACATATTAAAATAGAGAGTCTAAGAATTAATGTTTAAATAATGTATAAAAATTTTAATGTTTGTTTTAAACATAATATATATATTTAAACCTAAATTTGGAGATGGAAATTACTTGTTGCAGCCAGTAAAATTGAGGAGAGGGCCACAAGAGCCTTTCCATTTTTTTGGTGGAGGACCAAAGCCATCATCTTTAAAGCTCTCAGCAGTTGGAGTGATCCCTGTAAAATTTTAGACATTTTAAATTAATTACTAGATAATTAAATATTTTGTAATTAAAAAAATATAAGAGAAGAATTTACCAGTATCAAATAAAGCCACAATAATATCACTTTCCAATTTGAGATTTCTTCTTGCATTGGAAGGAAATCCAATGAAGTCCCAAGATCTTGTTGTTTGTGGTTTTCTATATGTGTTTGGTATCACAGACATCACTTCTTCCCTCACTGCATCACAACAACCATGGAATGTGTGATTCAAATATTATAAAATCATAAATTTGTGAATACGAAATTAGATTACAATCGTTCATCCGGTTATAGATATTATCATCTGTTAGATTCACGTCTCATTTACTTAATAGAAATGAAGTGAAATCCAATATAGTATGTTCACTAAAATTATTTTGAAATAAGGATAAGGATGTGAAATATTGTTTACTAATAGTAAATTGGTGGGACCCAATGAATCAAATATTTTGAAATTAGGTTTTTTTTCCTTTATTAAAAATAATTTATTTTCAATCTTATCAATAACTTATTCTAATCTTTTTTAGTTCAATAATTTATTGAACTATTGTTTAGGTATTTAGTTTGTTAAAATATAGTGTTTCAATAATTTATTTAACATTTCAGTATTTAGTTTGTAAAAATATAGTATTTCAATAATTTTATAACCTTTAAATGAAAAATATTGGTGGAAGAAGGAAAAGGAAGAAGAATATACTTGACAAGGTATCGGCTTCCTCTTTGGAAAGCTTGGCAGCAAATGCATTGAAGCTTTTTCGGTAGCTATAAACCATAGACTCCATGGCTTCAACATGGCTGCAATTCATTCATTCAATTGCAAAACATTCAAACTTTCATATTTTTAAACAATATAACACTATTTTGTTCATTAATATTCTCCCGATATATCTTTTGATCAAAATTAAAATAGCGTCTCGAATTCTATTATCTTCGATTAATAATCGGTTAGGCACAACGGGTCTCCACAATTTCTACATTTTTAATCAATGACATAGACACTAGACATAAAAAAATGCTCGATGATAAGTGTCGTTTAGCAAATGAAATTATAATTAAGTTTAGTAAAGATCAAAATTTGTACGTCACATGCTTTTTTTAAGATAGTGAATATATAGAATTATGAATTTGAGATTGTTCAAATCAAATTAAATAAGAACGACTTGAAACTCAATATTAATTCCGATTATTTTTTCATATATTTCGTACGATAAATTAATCCGGAAAAAAAATCATTACATTTCGATTCTCTTCTAAATAAAATCAATGAAAATGTATACGTAAAACTCACTTTTCTTTGACTGACATGAGAACATTGAGGTGTGTTTTAATAGCATCATCTTCATTCAAAATGGGTTCATCCCCCAAATAGACAATGAAAAATTTCTGCAAAAGAAAAAAAAAGCACATAAATCATTAAAAATAGTTCCTCATTAGAACTTAAAAAAAATATAGAAAATATATATATAAATACGGGTTCGATCATTCGAAACCTTCTCTTGATCGTTTTCAATGGCAGCAACACAACCAACAACAACAAAAAGAAGGAGAAGGAGAAGGAGACGACGACAGCGACGAAGAGAAAATTTCTCTTTCGACATCGTTGGCAGCTTGTATAATAGAAAGATTGGCAACTTTCTTAAGTTTGGCTCTCTCTTTATATATATATATGAAATAAAACAGAAAAATGTGTTAATTGTTAATTTGTATCTATTTATAGAATGAATTCTGAAGAGAAAGTTTAAATTTTTAATTTTTTTTAATTAAAGGAAAAACAGAAGAAAACAATTAACAGATTAATGTAAAAATGGATGGCTTTGAATTAGGATAAGAGCAATGAACTTGAAATTGACTGTTTTTTTCGCTCTAAAGAGATTGGTTTTATGAGTTGGGAAATCTTTGAAGAAAGATAACTAAAACTTGTAATTCAAATTATGTATTCATTATGTATATAGGTCAATATAATAATGTTTGACCTTAATTTGTTTCTTTTTGTTACTCTCTCTTCAAGACCATTAAATATGGAGGCCACAATTCAAAAGTTTTTTTTTTCCTCCTTTTTCTTTGTTTTTTCCTTTCTCAATGATAATTATGGGTAGTTTAGTATTTTCATAAATAAAAATATATGATAAAATCTATAGTATTACGAATTAATATCAAATCAAGAGAAATTAAAAAAAAAAATCTAATATTTTTTCTCTAAAAGATAAAAGATATACACACATATTAATTTACGTTTTTGAATCTCGAAACGAACGACAATTATTCTTACCCTTGTAGAAGTTATGAAATTAAGGTAGTTGAATATGATGAAAGTCGAATTCAAAAATACCCTAGAATTTGTTGTAACATTTTAGTATTTAAATCTATATTTAATAGAGAAGAGTTTTTAATATTTATTTTGTAGGTTTCTTTATTAAGTATGGTGCAGAGTTTTTTTAAGTTAAATGTTTAAGTAACATTCTTTTAATCAACTAGGTATTAATTTCTAATTTATTTTCGATCCTATAAATACCCAACATTACATACCTTTTTACACAACTCGATCCATGAGTTTTCTCTTTTTGAGGATATTTTGGTTAAAAGAAGGGAGTTGTGATGTCGAAGATTAGAGCTCAATCTCTTCGTGTAGAGTGTTTTGAGTTATAAACGTTTTAGTTGGGTTGTGGTATCCTGAAGGGGACAAGCCAAAAGGAAACCCGCTACAGCAGTATTTGATCAAGAAAAGTCTCAGTGTAAAGGTTTTGAATCTCCTTCAAGAGAGCGAGATATAATTATACCTCACTTTTAATTACTTTCATATTTACTCTCTATTTACTCAATTTTATAATTGTTATTTGTAATTCCCCAACAAAATTGAATAAATCGAACCGCAATAAATTAATCAAGTACATATTAACTTCTAATGATAAATATACAATATAAAACATCTAGAATTTGGAAATTTTGTTTGGATTGTTCAATATTTTCATGGTGATTTATCAATTTAATGTCAAATTTATGGGTAGACTATACGATTTGATTTTGTATATATATATATGTGCCCATGTACTCAAGCCTTAGTGATTAATTATTTGAACAATTTCCAAAAAAAATCGATGTCATTAGAAGGTAAATTCTTGAGAACAAAGCATATATGTATAGAATAAATATCAACATTTGTTTTCACTTGTATTCTAATTTAAGCAAGATGAATCTTTGAATATTATGTATGCTTGTGGAATTAACTATCACCTCTTTTGGCTTCTTAAACATGGAGATTTGTTTTCTTCAAATGACTTTGCTTAGAAATCTAATTTACTTTCACCATAAAAGTTGTATTATATACATATATGCTTTGTTCCCAAGAATTTACCTTCTGATGAAGAGAGAAGATGAAATGTTGGAGACTAAGTACCTGATTGGGAATCTTTGGAAGCGTACATTTTTTTTTGTGAAATAAGTGGGAGGCTAATTTTGTGTCGGTTAAAGAATAAACCAACGACTCATACGCAATTGATTAATTTATCAATAATTTTAAAAATAATAAATATTTCAAAAATAACAATTTTCATTGAGATTGGTAAATTATTAAAAAAAATGACGTTTTTAAAAATTTCAAAACTTTTATTATTTTTCCATTCTTAGATTATCATTTTTTTTTTAAAAAAAAGAAGCCCCTTTAGAAAAACTTGGTGTGGGATGGGAGTGGGCATTATAAATTGGGTCAGCCACAAAATAGTCCCTTGATTGAGTACAAAGATAAACCCTAAACCCCTCTGGATCATTATCCAATGCTCATTCTCCCTCCCTCATGTTCGTTATCAAATTCTCCCGCCAAAAACCCCAACTTCCTTTTTTCTACCATTCTGCTTCTTCTTCTACTCCAAACTCCGTGATCATTACGGATTTGAACCCCCACCTTCTCTTTCCCCACAATCCCCGGCACCAGACCGTATAACGACGCCGAAGAAGCCCCCGAAACCCCGCTACAAACCGCCCTCGTCGCTCGACCTCGCTGGCAAGAAACCCAGACATTCCAATTTGCCGTTTGATTTTCAGTACAGTTACACCGAGACTAGCCGGTCAGTCAGGCCAATTGGGCTTCGAGAACCGAAGTATTCGCCTTTTGGGCCGGAGCGGCTCGATCGGAAATGGACTGGGGTTTGTGCCCCGGCCGTGGACCCGAAGGTCAGCTCTGTAGAGGGTGTGGAGGATTCAAATTTGGAAGAGAAGAGGAGGGTCATGAGGGACGGGATTCAAGGGGAGCCATTGACTGGAGCTGAGAGGAAGGCTTTGGTGGAGAAATGTCAAAAGAAGAAAACTAAGAAGCAGATTAATTTGGGTATGTGATGATTTGGGATTTATGCAAAGATTTGAAATTTGTTTTTTTATACAAGTATTGTTGGATTATAGTGAATTATAAGTTTCAGATTTGTAAATTTAAGTGGGATTGTGATTTTACGGGTTGATTAATGGTTGTGTTTCTTTGTTGTTTTATAGTGTTTGTTAAGTGATTATTTCGGGGTCGATTTTCATATTTTTAGAGGGTATAAAGATTGTATTTTCTGATACATTGAGATTGATATATCGAGGAAATGATTGGAACACAAGAACATGATTTATATTAAGGTGTAGTTAGGAGATTGCCTTATTAAAGTAACATCCATCGATCTTATAAAGTAAAGCAAATATGAATTGAAAAATCTTGGAATAGTTTGGGAGGCTTTAAATTAAAAGGAAGCCCGTGCATACATTTGTATTGTTTTATTGTTTGAGTTGTCACTGAACTTGAGATGGACAAATAGGAAGAATGGTAATAAGATTAGATCTGAGGTGTGATGTATTATGCTTTTCACATATCTCAATTCAATTGATGCTATTTGGATTGGATATCGAATGAGGACTGTCTCGTTTGAAATGCTTACTAGTTACTTTGCAGAAAGGTTCTATTACCGGATTTCTAATTGGGTAACTTCATTGTGCTTATTACTTTTCTCTTATATATGTATCCTCTATGTATTTTATGCAGGAAGAGACGGTTTGACTCACAATATGTTAAATGATATTCATAATCATTGGAAACATGATGAAGGAGTGAGAATCAAATGTCTAGGTGTTCCCACTGTTGATATGAAAAATGTGTGCGCCCAACTTGAGGTATTTGGCTTTCATTTCTACAGCCGGAGTCATCTTGTTTTAAATAGATGTTTTCTTTCCTCCATCTTTTAAGCTATTGAGTTGCTTCCCACAAAATCTTTTCGACATTTTGAAAATTTGTTTTATTTGTACTCAAGACATATTTTAAAATTTTATGGCTCGATAAAATATATGTGATATTTTCCTTTCTTAATTGAAGCTTTGGTGTATGCCTGCAGGACAAAACCTTTGGAAAGATCATCCATAGACATGGTGGTTTTCTTGTTCTATACAGAGGCAGGAACTATCATCCCAAGAAAAGGCCATTCATTCCCTTGATGTTATGGAGACCCCATGAACCAGTATATCCCAGGCTGATTAAAACTACAATAGATGGACTAAGCATTGCAGAAACAAAAGACATGAGAAAGAAAGGGCTAGCTGTTACTGCTTTGACCAAACTTGGTATACAACTAAACATCTGTGTACTTTTTCCCACATTTCCAGTAATTATTTTATTGTCGTGTGATTATCGATTCACATATTACATTGCAAACTGCAGCGAAGAATGGGTACTATGGTAGTCTGGTACCCATGGTTCGGGATGCTTTTCTCTCTGCTGAGCTGGTTCGGATTGACTGTCAAGGTCTTGAGAGGAGTGATTATAAGAAAATTGGCTGCAAGCTTCGGGTAAAGTCCGGTTCCTTCATGTCTTTACTCAACTTTTCTTATATTTTTATTCGTAGAGAGAAATGAAGAAATAATCTAATGCCAAAAGTGAAAGTGATCCACTCTTTGGGGGTGGTTATTTAAATTATAATTTATATGCTAGATGAAGCATTCCTTTTTGTGGACACATTCTAATCGTGATGTCCGAAATTGAGATCTTTCTGCTATTTGAAGATTCAGATGCCTTGATAAACAATTATATCTTTGGCAATTATAATAATACTACGATGAAATAGGCATTCATTTTTGTCTAACTTGTGCTAATTTTTTAATTCTTTTCATTTCAGGACTTGGTGCCCTGTATCTTGGTGACATTTGAGAAAGAGCAAATTGTAGTTTGGAGGGGAAAGGATTACAAGCCTTTAGACACTGAATGTTTCCTTACAGTTAGAGAATCCTTTGATGAATCAGATGGTAATACAATTTCTGATGGAGAAAGCGGTGACGAATTTGATGACAACCACAGTGAAGAATGCTCCGACTCCGGTGATTATGAGTAGTTCCTTTGTTGCTACATATCAAATCAGTACCGTGATACACTAACCTACCGTCATGATGTTTGAGTCTGATTTTGTTACCAAGGCTACATATTTATATCATCTTTAAACTGTCAAAAGAGTTGTAGTGAATAGAATGGAAGTTGAAACAGGGTGATTCTGAGCATTTCTTATATTGATCATTTAAGCTGCATGTGCCTTCATAGGATTTTGCACAAGATGGAAGACTGGATTATTTTCCTTTTATCTCTGAAAACGTCCGGCCAATTCGTGATTTTTCTATGGTTATTTTTGTTTACTTTAATTATTAGTTGCGATATTTGCTTCCTGAAATGTATAGACATTTATTGCTAGATCTATCTTAAAAAAAACACTGATATTTTTTGTGTTTCATATATTGTTTTTTTTTCTTTCTTTTCATGGATGACTTCTTAGACAAATGATGGTTATTTGTTGTTATTAAAATTATAAGTTTTTTTTAAAAATATTTGTGAGCATCCGAGTCAGCTTGTAAACATCTCGACTAATCTCACGGGACAACCACGCGACTTTACAATACTTGACGTCAGAAAACTCGTTAGAATATCCTAAGTAAATGGTCACACATGGTTTGATCTCATAACCTCGAGACTTGAAGGACAATCTTTTGACCACTACACTAACCCATTATTGGTTAAAACTATAAGATTTATAAATAATCACTCTTATCATATAAGTATCAAGTTATTAGATATTTGTCTTACTTTCTATAAAGTTAAAGGTTCGAGATTTCCCTCCTTAATTTGAGGTATTATCTCAAAAAGTATTAAATTATTTAAAAAATAAAAATAACTACCTTAGTGATTAAAGAGTTTTCTTTAAACTTTGAGGTCATGAGTTTAAATCCATATGTGGTTACCTAATGAGATATTATCTTACGAATTTTCCTACGTCAAGCGTTATAGGGTAATATGATTGTCTTGTGAGATTAGTCGGCTGACCTAGACATTCACGGATAACAAAAAAATAATTCCGATCCTACCCTTAAAATTAGCCCTCACTCTCAGACGTCCAATCGACATCAACAGGTAACAATAGCACAGGGTGAGGAAGCTAAGTCTGAATACGTGTGCCGCAAATGGGTGGGGGAGTTGGAGCCATGGAAAATGGCTACTTTCGATAATGATCGTCCATAATTAGAAGCTTTTGGTCTCACTTTTTCACACCACCATCACCAGGACCAGGACCAGGATTGACAGCAAAATCCACCTTCACCAAAAGCTAATAATCTATAAAATAAAGGGAAAATATTCCTATATTTATTGAATGGGTAACTAACTTTCATAATCCTTGTATTTTAGTCATGGTAATGTTTTGGTTCTTCTACTTTTATTTGAAATAACTAAGTTCTTGTTATTGAAAATTTAAATTTAAAATCTTTTTTGAAACAAATTATGTATGAAATTAAACTAGAAACTAGTAGATTAGATTCCCTATAATTTTTTTTAATTCCAATATGATTCAATGTAATAAGTATGTTACAAAGGCTTAAAAATATGCCTAATCATAAAAAAAAAATAGTCAGATGGATAAATGTTGCAAAAGAACACCTTCTCAATAGGAACATGATGAAAGTTACCCATTTCATCTCTCTCTAATTAATTTTCATATTATTTTTTAAAATTGAAAATATCGATATATTACATCATATACATTTTAAATAAAATATGCATAAATCAATCAATCAATTATAGCCATAGACATAATTATCATAGAAAAATATATTTTTAGTTATGTATATTATTATCAAAATTATAATATTACTTCAAACTATTTTTTATATGTTTTCTTCCTCGTCTTCCCACACACGTACACACGCACCTTTCGGCCGTTTCCTGCCGACATCAACGCTGATTTGGCGTTGCTTGGATGTCATTATTCCAAATATGTCCATGCAATTTCAAGCTTATGACTTGCTTCATTTGGATTCATTTGAGGGTGGGGGTACAAGTGGATTTGCCTCATTGAATGAAAGCATAATCAATCTTCATCAATTAATCTCCTTTCTTCCTTGAACGGTAGGTGTAGCTAGTGACTAATTCCGCTATGGAGCTACGTGTTAAATTTATGCGCTATTAAGCATGTCGAGACTCTCTTTCAAAAGTGAGATCATCACTGACTCGCCATCATATTAGAAGGTTCAGGCTCAAGCCTGACGAGTCTATACTTTTGGTCGAGACGAGCCGGCTCGGTCCAATTTAAAATTTTAAGGCTCGAGACTCAGTTTATGGGCTAGGTTCATCGAGTCGGCTTGGTTCTAACTTTCAAATGAGCTCATTTTTATATTACGTTATCTCAAAAACCAATAGTGCATAACTTTCAAATCACTTTTTAAAAAATATTAAGTGCAAACAAAATTAACATATTAAATTTATTATTTTAAATAGAAAAAAAAGTGAAAAATCAATATTTTAAACTTATTATTTTGAACATCAAGAAAGCAAAAATTGTTCAATTTTATCTGTTAAATAATTTAACTATTTTATTTTATCCTATTTAGTAATTAAACAAAAGTATCAACTTTAAAAAATATATATTTTTATTAATTATTTCATATATGAATATTTAAGAATAAAGTGCATCACTACAATATTAGTATATCCCAACTAGGTTGGCACCCACTCATTTGTCAATCATATGCATTTTTCTCAACTTATATTGTAGTGATGCATTTTTCGTGAATATAATATAAAAAGAAATGAGGTGTATTGTTTTTTTTTATCTTTAATTTTTATATTTAAATAATAAATAAATATTGCGAGCTTTATTTGGGCCGAGCTCGAGCCGACTCGTTGGATCGGCCCTATGGAGGTTCAAACGAGCCAGCTTGTTCAAAAAAAGAGTGGCTCATATCAAATCCAAGCATTTAACGAGTCGAGCCGAATCGGCCCGTCAAACGTTGACTTTCGGGTCAGGCCCGAATCGACGGATGATGATGGTGACCATTGACTTTCAGGAGAGATATGCAAAAGAACAAGAAAGAAAAATTGAATGGAGTTTCTCATTCAATATATCTTCGAGAGTCATAAGAATAAGTGTATCTTCGGGTTCTATATAGAGCATGAAAGAGATATTTGACAATTTTTTACATTAAATTAGGAATGAGAGACTCGGAAGTAAATATTGATATTAAATCAAATGAGTTATGTTCATATGGGCCTTTGAGAGTCGATAAGATATCATTTAAACTTACATTTTATAATGAATATATTAAATCATTCTAATAAAAATAATTACTTTTAACCTTTGAGTAGTGATGTAGGTGATTTTTCAAGGGTTAACAAGTCAGATAGCCACTTTTGACAAGAAATGAGAGTTCATAGCCATGACCTCTAAAATTAGAGTACATGGCCTTATTTCAATAGCCAACTTCCTTGAAATTACGTTAATGCCCATGGACACGTGTCTCTATCTGGCCATGTATTTAAAAAAGTCCATAAGTAGGTGATTATGACCTTTTTGGGAAGAACAAGAGATGTCTATTGTCCCATCATGTCCTTTATTTTAGCCTTGTGTAGAAGGAAGAAGACTCAGCTACCTGTTTGGCCACGTGGCGAGCTCTGGTTCGTTGAAGCAATTCTGATATTTTGAATTAATAATAAAATATTAATTCTTTTGGTCATCAGGGGCAAAACCGGGCAGCAGAGCGTTGTGAGGAGTCTTCAAATTCGGTCAGCAAAGTAGAATAAATAATGGTCAGGACACATTAGGTATTAAGCAAAAAGACCAGGGGTAAATCTGTCAATTCAGTGTGTCTGGGAAAGAGTAGAGGGCATGGGGAACCGGCGATGAACGCGTGTCAGGTTGTGGATGGATGAGGCTGCTGTCGTGGGACCCGCTTGCACGTCAGTCGGTGCAGGGAGCGTCAGGAGGTGGTCTTCACGCGAGGAGACGTGGCAAGATGCAGACCGTCTGATGACGCTGAGGAATCATCGGACGGCATAATTCAAAACTGCTTCTAATTTTAATTTTTCTTTTCTTTTTCAATTCTTTAATATTCGAAATATATATATATATATATATATTAATAATTATTAAAATATTAATATTAATATTAATAGTGGATAAAAATATTATTATTTTAATATTAATAATAAATTTAAATTTACTATTAATATTATTAAAATATTATTATTATTATTTATTAAAATATTAATAATGATTCAAATATTATTTTAATTTTAATTATAATATTATTATTTTAATAATATTATTTTGAATGTTATTTTTTTAATAAAAAAAATATTATTACTATTCTAATATTAATAATAATTAAAATATTATTATATCTTAAATGATTTAATTTCATGACTAATTCTATCATTCATTCTATTATTTAACCAAACAAAGTAATTGATTTCATTAATGATTAAACTCTTTTCTCTAAAAATTGTAGCAAACAAAACAATTTATTTTTATATAATATGTCAAATATAAATAATAATTAGTATCTAATCTTATTATATTTCAATAATGTAGTAATGATTTAAAATATAATTTTGTTTTATTTTATTCATAATAAAATAAATATTGGACAAAAATATTTTTTATTAATAATTTTATAATGACGTTAATAACATATATAATAATAATCAATGATTAATTTTTTTTATTGATATTAAAAAAATTATGAAATAATTAATTATTGATCAAATTTACATTATTAAATGATAATTAGTGAATATTTATATTTATAATAAATATTCTAAAATAATATTTGAAAAATATTATTTAATTAGTTAAAATAATATTACATATTTAAAATATTTTTTAATTATTAATTTGATTCCTTTATAGAATATGTCATCCATTCATTACGTAAACTAAACAAAGTAATTGATTCCTTTGAGGATTCCACCACTCATTTCATTTTCTTCACTAAACATAGTAATTGATTCTCATTCCTTTTCCCTTTCCCATTCATTTCCTGATTCCATTCCTTTCAAGCAAACCAAACGCCACCTTATTTTTTTTACCCTGGCTATATACTGAAAAGACCATCCAAAAAGTGGTCATATGCTTAATTAACTCATTTTTCAAGTGCGTTAAAATTCGTGTTTAATAAATCGAGAAAAAAATTTGTTCGATAAATACCGCTAAATGAATCTGATGTATGTATGTATGAAGATAATATATTTAGTGAATTATGGGGAAATAAAAAAGGTAAAGATAAACGTGGAAGTGGGCATCCCAGACACGCTTTTCACATTTAGATAAATTTCCAACCAGACAAATCTGGATCTTTACTATTTAAATTAATTAAAATGCTTTAAATCAATATAAAAAGGTTAAATGATATTGGAAAATGTAAGGTCTCAGGGAATTCAAATTTTATTGGTTATTTCTTATACCACACATAATTTAAAGTCAACAAGCTGTTACAATTAATAATTATAATTATGGTTATTATATTTTTTATCATGTCAATTGAGCATAGTTTAATTTATCAGTTATTTATTGTCTTTTAAAAGTTCAAATCTTTCATTTTATTTATTAAAAAAAACCCTAAACACATATGAGCAAGAGATATATCATAATTATGAACTCAATAAATCTTGTTTATAATCATAAAAAATCATATGATGATAATAAACAAAATTAATAACATGCTATAAAAAAAACAATTATGAGCGGCTTAAAAATCTTGATAATCAAAACTGACATGGATTAAAATATCATTTTCTCTAATTTGATGTAATATCAAAAAAAAAAAACCAACTTTTGAGATCGTAATATTTCATAAAAAAATCAACCATGTTAGGATGACTGATGAGGAATCCCTATTTTGTACGAGATAATTTTTTCGTAAAAATTACTTTTCTCCACCCAAATCCACCATCATCTTCAAAATTTATTTATATAATATTTTCATTCATTGATATCTTCCTATGAGGTTGAAAGTTGGAGTTTCCCCTCCCCTAATAATTGAATACAATATCTTAAAACAATAAAAAAAAACCCAATTTATATATATATATATATATATATATATATATAAAATAAATAATCATTATAATTTAAAAATAAAACCAAAGAATTTTTCTAAAGATAGTCTTATTCTAAAGGCATCCTCGATCCCGTCTCACCCCTTGCCACTCTTTTCACAAAGATGGCATACAAATAAATAAAGAGTTTTTTTTTTTTTTTTGAGAATAAATAAAGAGAAATTACAAAAGAAAGAAAACGTAATTCGACAAAATATTTTGATTTTTGAAATACTAGTTAAACTTAACGTGCTACGCACGTGAATTTATTATTAGAAAGACACGTATATGATTGTAAATTTAAATATGAGTATAAAATATAATTAAATGATATAGAAATATAATCCATTATATTTCTGATTAAAGGCCAAATCCCAAAGAAACTTAATTTTCGCATATGAATTAATAACAAAAATGCTTAAACAAATCAATTATTTTAATTTTGACACAAAATAGTGGGTGAATGCTCTTCTCAATTGAGTGAAGCACAATCCATTCGGTAAAAGAAAGATACGGAAAAATTACCCCAAAATTTACTTTGAGGCCAAACTTAAAAAGTTAAACCCATGAAAAAAAATCGCTTAGTTTCTTCTTTCAATCATTCTTTAAAAAAAATCTTTACTAAGAAATAGTAAATCCAAAAATCATAACCAATAAATATATGTTTCCTAAAAAAATATCATAACACACACAATAGCAAAATAAAATAGAACCAAAGGACCAAGGGTGTCGCGATTCATATTAATTTTGATTTTGCTTGCTACATACCTTGTTGATTATTTGACATTATAGACCAAAACCTCGACGAATCCAAGCGGACAGTCGTGTGTCGTCTCGATCAACCTTTTCAAGAATCTATCCTTTATTTCAAACATCAACAACAAAAATCAAACATTATAGACCAAAACCTCGACGAATCCAAGCGTCAGGTCGTGTCGTACCGATCACTGATTGTTTTTCAAGAATCTATCCTTTATTCTGAAACATCAACAACAAAATCAAATAAACTATAAAATAATCAGAATTCACCAAACTAAAGATCTATTAGAATCGATAATTGTTCTAAAATAATGCAATGAAAGCAGGAAAATTATTCATTTAATTTTTAAAATTAAATACATAAACATGAAACAAAGTCAGGGATGGATGAAGGCACAAAAATATGCAATGATTTTTGATAATTTGATAGTAAGAAGGTTAAATAATGATTTTGTATATGAGTGAGTATTAATTATGCTTGGAAGATTTTAAAAGAATCTAATATAGAAATAAGAAAAAACTTCAGATGCAATGTACATTATCTCTCTTTAAGATTTGGAAGGAGTCATTTCATTTTCCCACATACCTTTTAATCTCCCCCATATACATTCTGATTTTCCCTAGATACATTTTTATCACCTACATGCATGAGCAAAACATTTTCCATTTTTCAAAAAGAAAATATTAAATTAAATGAGAAAACAATTTAAAGATAGAATTAGAATATTATAAAAAATTAAGGATAAAGTGGGAAACTGGCCCTGTTTGGTATGCAATCTGAAAAGCAGAATTTGAATTTAGTAGATTCTAATGAATTCAGAGTTGTATTCTGTGAATTTGTTGGTTCTGAAACTGTGTTTGGTAACAGATTCAGAATTTATAATTGAGATTCATAAATTTGAAATATGTGTTTGGTTGGTTACTCAAAAAATTTAAAATCAGATTGTGAATCACAACAGTGTGAAAATAATACTTCCAACTTTAAATCATTCATTTTTAAGTTTGAAAAAACTAATAATTCATAACTTATAAATTGAAAACATCTTTATCCGCATCAACTATAACTATTCTCATTCTTAGGATAAATTTTTCTTTTTAAAAAAATTATAATAAAGATAATAGAAGTATTGCAAGTCTATCAAATAAACTATTTAGATTAAAACAACTCAGTTTCTTCCAAAAAGAGAACTATACAAGACACAATAAGGTCCATTCTAAAATTCATAAGAACCTAGTGCAACCAAAGAGAGAATTTCTCAATAAAAGAGAATCTGAAAAAATATTTTCACACTGAATGGAGAGACCATTTGGGCATTAAAAACCTCCAATAGCGTTATTCAAATAGTACTACATACATTAGTAAACAATAAGCGGAGAAAAATGTGAGCAACAACCTCCAAAACATATATATATATATATATAATTTTATTTTTTATATTTAAATTAATCTTATATATAATTATAAAAACAAAGTATAAATAAAAAATAGGATATAGTGAAAAAATAAATTAACATTTTTTCCATCATTTTAGAATTAAGTTTAAGTTTAAAAAGTTAAAAATCAGCTTAAAAACATGCAATTAAAAATTTAATTAAATAAATAAAAGCTAGAACGGACTAGGTCAACCTCAAAAAACGGGCCCGACCCGACCCAAATCCGGAAATGGGCCAGACTCGTATTTGTATCTCATGTATTCAAACTCGTGGATTAAATTGTGTGGGTGAGGTCAATCTGTGTTTTTCAGTTTTTGAGTTGGATATTTTGGATTCTTGTTTTAGTTGAATTCATTTTTTAGCCTAAAAAAGAAATTGAATCCAAATTGCTTTTTTCTGGATTGTAAACCAAACACGAAACAAAGCAGATTCATTTTATTTATTCAATCCAGATTCATAAAACTGAATCTGGATTGCAAACCAAACAGGCCCTAAAGTTTCTCCTTTAGCACCTTTTAAAGGGATTATAGATTATAGATTATAGAGATAGATTATGAAAATGTCAATAAAATTAAAGTAGAAATGAGTATAATTCAACAATCCAAATTATATTTTAAATTTTGATAGAAAGATAAAATTAGATAAATGTTTAATAAAATCAAATATGTAATGATATTTCTTTGTTTTGTTTTGAATCGAAACAATTTTAAACTAAAAATAATTATGTGGATGAAGTAAATAATTAAATTGAAGTCTATTCCATTTATATAAAAAAAATAATACTAAATAAATTAATCATAATTTAATACGTATTTAAAAAAAAAAATTAAAGTTTGAACCCTTTCCCAAAATTTAATATTAAACTAATTGTAAATGGTAATGAATAGGTTTACATTTTGAATAAATGATAAAATGGAAAAAAAAAATTACAATAATAAATTTAAGGACATAATTGGAATATAGTAATAAAATAGGGATATAATTGGAATCCAATATTTCTCCTCACATCCCCACATTTAGATATGAACATTATAGATAGATTATAGATATAGGTTATAGATTAGGTAAGCGAGGGAAGGAGAGAGAGAGAGGGGGACAGGACAGAGAATAAAACGAAGCACGTGTTCATCTTCTCCATTTTTTATAGGCTTTCGATAAAAAAAAAAATATAAATATATATATATATATATATAAAAAAAAGTTTCTGGATAAAAAAAAAGAATTACAGATCGCAAGATTCCATACGCCACAAATTCACATCCACCACTTTCCATAAAAAACCCTTTTACCATTATCGACCGGTAATCTTCTTCTTCCATTTTCTCTCTTTGGACCTTTCTTCAATCCCTAACAATGGCGGATCATGATATATCTTCTCCGTTTCTCCCCATCGAACAGTCTGATCATCCCGATACAATCCTTTCCATTGAAGAAAGCCGCGATTCATCGGAGCCGATTAATTATCAGAACGGAAACGGAAATCACGACGATCCTCGATTGTATTTTCGTAATCCTTATGGTTTTCTAGGGTCTGAAGGTTTTTCCGTTCCTGAACCGGGCTCTGTGGACCCGTTTCGTAATCATACGCCGAATATCGAAGGGGTTTATGAGTGGGTTAAGATAGTTATTTGTATACCGGTTGTGATTGTTCGTCTCGTGATTTTCGGACTCTCTCTTTCGATTGGGTATATCGCGACTAAATTGGCGCTTTTTGGATGGAAGGATACGAAGAATCCGATGCCGAAATGGAGGTGTTGGATCATGGGAGTTACTAGGTTTAGTGGGCGGTGTATTCTCTTTTCTTTTGGGTGAGTTCTATATTTTGTGTGTTTTTTTTTTCGTTTACTTATTTTGACATTCCGTTTATATAATTTTACTGTTGTATTGTTGAATGTTTGAGGGAAGAAGGTAGGTTGTTACGTTGATTGAGTTTGTGAAAAGAATAGCGGGTTATGTTGGAAGTTTATGAAAAAGGGTTATAAAAATGCTCATATTGGTTGTTAGAACTCGGTGTGCTCTCTCTTTTCTCTGTTGTTTTGTTGGACTTGGAACTTCTCCAAGTGATGGTTCTTTTTCTTGTATAAATTGGGTTATTAGGATTTCCAAGCTTAATGATTTGTGTAATATCTTCAAATTACGAACGAGACAAGGAAAAAGGAAAATCGTTGCGGGGGACTGGGGAGGTATTGGAGGGAAACGAAACTTACAATTTGTTGGAGTGTTGTTCACTTATACCAGATTCTTAGTCACTTTTGGTGGAAAAATGTTTCTGGCATGTATTTGGTTTAATGCTTCATATCCCATCTCCTGAGAAGAATTTAGATTTTTTTTTAAAAAAAAGAAGATTTTAGTAATAGTTTTTTTGAGTTTCAACTCTGTAGTGCTAGTTATCTAATCAGGTGTTCCCCCCTTCCTTTTTGTTGGTCTCTTTTTCCTCAGATACCACTGGATTACAAGAAAAGGGAAACCTGCTCCTCGGGAAATTGCTCCAATTGTTGTATCCAATCATGTGTCTTTCATAGAACCTATCTTTTATTTGTATGAGTTATTCCCAACTATGGTCGCAGCTGAGTCACATGATTCTATGGCTTTCGTTGGGACCATTATCAGGGCAATGCAGGTCATTTCATAACCTTTACTACTAAGTCGAGCATTTTCAATTGAAGAAGCATTAACTCACTGGATATTTGATCAATGCTTAATTAATTAATTCATCTTGTTATTAAAATGTTCTACATTTGAATGTACGCCAACATAGTCTCTGTTTCTTGTGGAGAAGAATTAATGTTTTATTTGGATGTTTGTAGGTGATTTATGTCAATAGGTATTCCTCATCATCAAAGAAGCAAGCTATTGGAGAAATAAAGGTAAAAAGTTTCTGTACCCTTCACATGTACTTGTACACCTTGAGCATTAAAAACTTATTATAATGTTTTATTTTTGAAGAGGATCTTTTAGAGTGTTATATTTTGTGATTCAAATTCCAATGTCATTATGTCTTTTTATTTTTTATGGAAACATAAATCTTGCATTAACAAAAAATAAAATTACAAAGGAAAGCAAGTAACTACAAAAACGAGTAAATGTCTAGTGAATTAGAGAACTTGGCCCAACAGAAAGTGCGATACGAAACAAGATCTCATCCCAAAAAGTAACCCTATAAAAAGATTTGTCTTCGAATAAAGGGCACCACGCTCAAGCCAAACTGACCAAAGAAAGGTAATTACAACACCCATCTAAAGAGTTTTCCTCTTTGGCACAAAAGATTCGAAGAAGTCCCAAAAGAGCAAATCACTAATTTCATTTGGTGGAACCCAACTTAATCAAATTGCCAAAAAAATTTAAACCACAACTTGTAAAATAAGAATGTGAGAATATGATCAGCTACTCAAAAACTTTAAACGTAAATGACGGATATGGGGAGACAAAGAGCAAAAACATTGTCACATAGAGTAGAAAGTTTCCCCAAATATAAAGTCTAACAAAAATAAAAAGGATTTTAGGTTGAAAACCCTTAAACCAGTGTACTTAGAAGGGAAAGGAGGACAAAAGGTAGAAAGAAAGGAAGGATGAGAGAAAAAAAGATTTGCAAGTGAAACGTCCTGAAGGTTCGAGGACCCAAAGAAGGTGATCGGGGAAAGAAAAGGAAAAGGGAGGGATGATGCTAAGAAGAAATTTAGGGTTTAGGGTCAACAATGTTGAAGATTCTTAGTTGGTTTTTTGAAAGGCTTTCGGGCTGAGCCTATTGCTCTTTGGGAGGTTTCCAGTGTTGTTGGCATTAGCTTTTTTGTAATTACGTTAGGTTTTTGTTTTATGCCTTCTGGGAGAGTTTTGTATTCCCTTGGCTTGGTGATTTAGTTATCACCTCTTTTGTATTCTCTTCCTTCTATTATATATATCTATGTTTCCTATAAAAAAAATGCTGAGAAGAAATTGTTGAAGGAAAAGATTAAAGATCGAAGTAAGATCACCTTTGGTTGCACATCCAATCCAAGACAAAAAGAAAGCTATCTGCAAGCCTTGAGGTCATGGGTTCAAATCCAAGGTGGCCACCTATCAAAGACATTATTCGAGTTTCTTGACACTAAATGTTGTAGGGTTAGGTGGGTGTCGAGCCTAAAAAAAAGAACTTTTGTTACCATTCAGATTGGCATATAGTTGTATGTCTTTCAATACTTCACAGGAAAAAAAAAATGAGACACGTGGTTTAACTTTAACTTGTATGTTTCACAATTTCTAATTGTTAATTTTTTGACAACATTGTAAGATCTTTGATAAAAAATTGTACTTTCAAGGATGTGAATACAGAGAAAGGCTTCTTGTAATAAATTTCCAAGAGTATTATTATTTCCCGAGGGGACTACAACAAATGGGAGGGCTCTTATTTCTTTTCAACTTGGTGCTTTCATTCCTGGTAATGCAATCCAACCTGTCGTTGTCCGGTATCCTCATGTACACTTTGACCAATCATGGTAGGTGCCGCTGCTGAGTTTATTATTATTATTTTGGTGGTGCCAATTGTATATCTTACTAGCTTGTTGGTTCTCTTCTAAGGGGGCTCGTTTCATTGGCAAAGCTCATGTGTAGAATGTTTACGCAGTTTCACAATTACATGGAGGTATTTTTTCCTATTTTCTTATGTATCCTTGTTTGTTTTCAAACCTTTGCTTTTATTTAGGTTCTGTTGAAGTGATGTTTTCTTAACTGACCAGGTAGAGTATCTTCCTGTTGTTTCACCACTGTGTCATAGAAAAGAAAGCACACTTGAATTTGCTAAGAGGGTAAGGTTCTGCTATCTATTTCTTCCTAACTCTATTATAACGACTTCTGAAAAGTTAAGCATTTTATCCAATCGAAAGTGATACATTTTGTTAATTAATTATTTTTTCTTCACAAACAGAGTATCGAATGTGTTGTATAAGGTTACTACTAATGATGGAAAAAGAAGTACATGAACTGAAAAATTCACATTTTTACCCCAATAATATGCCACTCACGTAGTCGCCTCTGAGAGTAAATTGTCTAAATCTTCAAATTTATCAGAAGCTTTCTTTTTGTTCTTTTCCAACCATAACTATGGTTCGTGGCGCCACCCCCACTAATCCTTAGAGCCCCAATACCTTGGTTATTAGAGAAAAAATATTTGGTTCCAGGTTACTAACAGTTATCCCACGTACTTTGGTGGTGGTTTTTTTGGGTTTTTGATCACATACTTGTAATTAGGGCTGATTTTTTTTTCCATGTTCTTTGTTTCTCTCATTATCTTAATGATATGGGCTTGTGAGCCTCTTTTTTTTTTAATAGAAAAAAAAAGGGACCGGGTGATTTATCCTCATCCCAATAAAAAAAACGACCTTTTCTAAACCTTCCATTTAAAAGGAACTGATTGGCCAACAATCCCAGAACCGGGTGCTAATATAACTGAATTTTCTCTGTCATAGTTTAACGGTGTTTGGAAGAGGGATCAAGGAAGTCACATGGTCGGCTAATGCTAAAATCTTTTGTTATTATTCTCCCTCTTTGATTGCCCCCAATTAGAGGAGTTTTTTTGTAATCCATGGGTAGCCTTTTTGTCTTTCTTTTCATTTATCAATGAAAGTGTTTCTTATTAAAAAAAATCTCTCCAAATCAGTCAGTTCATCTTTTTCTATTTTCTTCCACCAGCATTCCTATGGAAATATTGGTGATTCTTTTCCATTCCTTAACTTATATTTTGTTTTTTGTTCCCCTGAAATTTTCCTTAAACTTGCAAATCCTCCAGTGTACACTATCTTTTAGAGATTACTTCTTAGTTCTTGTTAAAAAAATAGCTATTTTCATTTTGAAGGTGGATAGACTATATAATTCACATGTGAAAAGGGTATCACCCAATGTAATGTTTGAAGAATTATTGGTGTCATGGTGTAGTTTGTTAACATGTCAGTCTAACACACTGAAGGTATCTGGTTCGAGTCCGGGCGATACCTTTTTACTGATTGTTTCCTCTAAATCTTATCAAAAAATCTAAAGCTTGAAGATCAAGGATGATTGAACAGTGATTAGAAACCACTCTAGCTAAGGCTTCTTGCCTAAAAGCAGGTTCACTCATGAATTGGATTGTATTTATTTGTGTGTTTTCTTGATGAATTATAAATCAATCAAATTCCATACGTCTTTTGTTGCCTAAATGTATTTGCTTGTCCATTTGTTTTTATAGACTGTTCAATTTTCATGTTGAGAACTGAGAAATTATTCATGCAGACTCACCACGCAATGGCTACTGCCTTAAATGTTGTCCAAACGTCCCATTCATATGGAGATGTAATGCTTCTGACGAAAGCCTTCCAGGCAAAACAAGTATGTACTTCTGAACTCCCTTTAAATATTCTGCAACATACCTTTTTTCCAAACTTTTCATTATGGGCAAGTTTTAATAGTAATGAACATTTTATTTGGGGCATAGAGGTTAAGGGGCTACTGCCTTGTCTACATCAGGACTACTTTTGTACTTTTCTCTTTTTCCGCTTCTCTTTCATTATATCAATGAAATGGGCTTTATGAGCCATACTTTAAAAATAAAATAAAAATGGAAATGACCGAATTTCTGATTTTGAGCTGTCATTGCCTCAGCCTAAAGTGATAGACTGATAGTAGTAAATTGCAAACTAAAAGAGAAATAACACAAAAAAATTTCACTTAGTGATATATCTGCTAAGGGTGAAAAAAAATAATTTTATCCAGTACTTGAAAATAATCGTTGAGATACTGTGACAAGATCTGTTTTGGTTTCTAACAAAGTGATTCTACCATTAATTTTGATTTTATTCTTAGATGGGTGTCATTTAATGGGTTCTGGAAATGTTCAATCATTAAGTGAATTTACATAGTTCTAATCTGCATAGACCGTTATTAAGCTGATTTTTATATCTAGTTTATCTAGAAACAAAGGCATTTTAGAAGGATTTAGTACATAAAGTTGGAGGTTCTTAATCACTAAATTCATTTCAATTGCACCATCTTCTCAGTGTTTTAAACTTGATCACACCTGTGGTTTTTATAGATTGCTTGTGATATATTGCTTTGTCCATTCGTGTGCAGTCATGTAACACTGACAGTAACATTAGTGGTTTTATTTATTTATTTCGTGTCCTGACCTTTACTTTTAACTAAGTATCTAAATTTTACCTTTGTTCTGATGTGTTGTTAACAATTCTGCAGGAGAGACCCTCTGATTATATGGTTGAAATGGCCAAGATGGAACAAGTGAGTCAACATTGAATAATTTTCCTTTCTTTCCCAGAATTCTAGAAGATGAAATGCTAATTCCACTTGTCTCTTTGTTCGGATAATTTTTTTATCAAGTTGTAGGTTCTTTCTCTTACTTTGATTAGATTTGGACTTGTGGTTTCCTAGTAAATTTCCATTTGTTGTCTAATGTTCTGCCTCGTGGTGTATAATCCTTCGGATTATATGGCCTTTAGCAAGAAGATAGTATAATGTCCAAATCATAAAGAAATTCAATTTAGTTTTGCTTTCACTGTATATCTTTTATTGTTCCAGTTCATCATTTTTCACAGGCTTTCTAAAGATATATTACTGAGTTTGGTATTTTTTAATCTCTTCCAGATCAGCAGCCTTGAAGCTGTAGACTTTCTAGATAAGTTTCTGTCCATGAATCCAGACTCCAGGTACTATTTCTACCTACCATCTTTTTTTTTGCTCTGATAAGAGACAAATTTCTTTTATGAGATGAAATTTACAAAAGCTTCCTAGAAACTACAAAACCACCTTTCAGTTGTAAGTAGTTATATAGCAGGAGAATAATTACCCAAAAAAAAAAAACTTTAAAATTAATATATCTAATAAACCAACATGGGTTGGCCTAGTGGTCAAGGGTTTCTTTCCAACGTTGAGGTCATGGGTTTACGACATCAAGTGTGTAGGGTCGTGTGGTTTTCCTGTGAGATTAGTCGAGGTGCGCATAAGCTGGCCCGTACACTCACGGTTTCAAAAAATATTTAAAAAAAATGCTCCAAAGAGAAGCCAAAAGAATAAAGGAATCCTAACTTTCTCCCAAGCCCTAGAAGATCATGAAATATCCTTCTCTATCTAGCCAGATTCGCCAAAAGGTTGCTCTCACCACATTATAACAAAGGACTTCCCCATTGGTTTGAAAAGGGGTCCGTCATAGTCATAGGTGGGAGATTGAAGCATGACGAGCTGTCCTTGAAGTATTGAAATTGTAACAATGTAGCTGTAGTAATTTCCACATGATGTGTCGAGTGTACTCACACCATAGGTATAAGTGGTCTGCAGTTTCACACAGATGTATGCACCAATTTGGTTTGATGGTTGGATGTCTTGCTTGGATCTTATCTTTGGTTACCTTTCCTTCCCACAAGGCCTTAGCCAGAATAAACTTGAATTTAGTACCCATTTTATAACAAATGTCCCACTTGGTATTATCACTTTTCAATATCCAAAAAAAAGGAAAGGTAAATTGAGCCTTTGACCACTTGGTGGAAGGTACTGCAGCCTAGGATAATGAAAACACATGAAGCAGAAGCGCCTGGAAAGAGCAAGGTTCCACACTCTTAAAGGGATGATTATGCTAAAAGGCAGTTCCCCGAAGCATTTTCAACCAAGAAACCCTTGAGAAATATATCTACAAGGATGATGGAGTACTCACCTTAGCAATATTGGAATGATGGGGTACTCACCTTGGGAATGTTGGAATCCCGCTCACCAGAAACTTGGGAAATAGACTATATTTATGAAAACTTGTGTCATGATGACTCCAAAGGAATTATTCATAGTAGCTCATTTCCTTTCAAACCAAAATTTTGTTCCATAAAAAAGAAAAGAAAAGAGGAGATAAACTTAACAACCAAAATATCATGCCTCCCAGTTGACTGAATTTCCCCTTCCACCTCTTCCATGAGAAGCTTCTCATGGACCGTTTTAAGGTCAAAGGCCATTACTACTAGGACTCTGAAGATTGATGTATCATGGGGTTGTTAGCGAGAACTAATGAAACAAGTTTACATGCTTGGGAGAAAAAAGACGTTTTTATTCTTTTTCCTATTACTCAATCTCCTCCTAACCTGCGCCACCTCTCAAAAATACTTACACCTTCGTTGGAAAATACAAATTGTATCCTCAAAATGATGTATAAACTAATCTAAAATTCAATTCAAGTACTTGCTGATTTTTTTTCTTTATATTAAAATAGGTGAGGGAGATGCTTAGCCTGCATTGTTACGCTGGTAGAAATGTTGTGGTTATGATATTTGATCATCTTTGTCTTGTTTTGTTTGCAGTGGTCGGGCTACATATGAGAACTTTGTTAGAGTTTTAAGACTCAAGGCTTGTACGTTTGCCGAAGAGGTCAGTTTAACATAGCTGTTACACTTCTTCAGCATCTATACAAGCAGTTATTTCTTAAATCAGTACCATGGGTTAAATCATTTGCTACTTTCTTCCGGTGGATGGTAGTGTGGATACTCATTTATGGGTGTGCCTTGATACCCCCGGGACCCAATTCTAAATCCACTTCACATACATGAATTGTTTTGTCTGATTGCTATACAAAATTGGAGTACTTTGATATTTTTGACTTGTGTTGAAAATATGTAAAATGCTGTAATTGTTTTCTTTCATGCTGCTTAGATGGTTAAAATCTTTGAGGTATTGAAAATTCTCCCTCTAAAAAGAGTACAAGGTTATATAAAGTTCTTAGGTATTCAACAGTCAACAGTAGTGATGTTATCCTCAGACTATGGAGTTTGGCTGGGTGGAAAGGTCATTGACTGTTTCTGATGTATAATAGTTGTAACTCGTAAGTAGGTTTCGTTGTTCTAATAAAAGTCAACTATCCTATTGTTTCAAATACGCATCAACAAGTGTATTCCTAATCCCATCATGTGCTGTGCTGTAATCGTGTCAATGCTTTCTTGTTCATGATTCTTTCCACTTTGATCTTTTTCATTATTTATTTATTCGACAATTTTTCATATTTCGTTTGTTTACTTTACTTGTTCTTTCAGAATTATTTGATAACTGGATGATTGAAATATTTTCTTATATATACATCCCATTTTATGGAGTTATTTTCTGTGCTGCAGATATTTTCTTTTATTGATTTAGAGATGATGGGAACAATTACTTTTAAACAGGTTTTCCTTCTCCCAGCAGCCCTTTGAATTGTTTCTACCTCATATTCTGTTATTCCTGTTTCAGCGTGCCACTTATTTTCTTGTTAAAAACCCATTACAGTATACGTCATCACTCATCAGTTTGGTATCAGGAACTGCAAAGTTTATAATATTCACCATTTTATCTTTATGTACACACATACCTTTTTCTTTTGGCATACACGCTTCAAAAAAATTTATAAGCTAAAATATATTGCTGTAACATAGAAATTAGAAACAATGGCACATTGGTGAATGATATACTACTTGCTGCTGCAAGAAAAGTAACAGCATTTCGTTGATTTTTTATCCACAAAAGAAATAGACAAGGCAGTATTTTTCTATTTTCAGTTGAACTTCCTCAATATCATTCCATTGTTCAATTTGTTAAGAACTACGGTATTCTGCTTGCTTTGCATTTCATATGCAGCTATTTTGTCAAAGCTGTAAATGTCACTCTTGATTAACTTGAATATGATACCTGACCATGAGAGTTGATTAGTAAAGCAGCTTTTTTTTCTTTCCTGGCATTAGAATAAGTGTTTCCGTCTGCCACAATGTTTTATAATTCATGTTATTGGTTGCTTCCAGTTCCTGTTTGGTTCTGTACACGTAATGAGGCAGGCAAATTTTCAGCGGTTCTGTGAGCTGATGCTTACTGATTGTAGCAGCGGAGATAACATTTCAGAACAAAAAGTAGGTCATCTTTCCTTTGTTTAGTTTTATAAGACCTTTGTGCATTTGGATGAATGCTGATGTCTTCTTCTTCTCTGGTTATTTGTTGTTGGGATCAGTTGCAGGATTTCATTAGGCCAGCAATACCAGATTTGAATGATGATGAGGTACCCATCCCAAAATTTCATATTTCTGTTCAATCTTTATATAACAATCCATTACATTCACAAGGATACTGGCCTAAGTAAGGCACAGAGAAACTCTCAACATTATCAGTTTTTACTCATCATTGTAAATTGAGTGATTGCAGGCCCATGAGCTCTTTAAACTGTTTGATACCGACCGTGATGGGAAGATTAGCAAGGATGATTTCTTGTGCTGCTTAAGAGGGAATCCATTGCTCATTGCACTCTTCTCATGGCGGTCATCCGACCAGAGTTCATAATTGGAAATAATAGTCTGACATTGTCTAGTGGATGAGTTTCCCATGTCTAGTGTGGTCATTTTCATCACTTCCCTGGAATACTGATCAATCAAGAGGAACCTAAATGTGTTTATCTTTCTATCAAAAAAAAGAAAAAAAAGAGGAACCTAATGTGAAGAGAATTGGACTTTCCTTATATATTGTTGGTGGGGCAATATATTTTGTAACATTGCCCCCAGTGTTAATTTAATTTTGAAACTTCCTTGTACTGTTATTACTCTTCTGCCTTCTGGTAATGTTGACGTAATCTACACAAGTTTGCTGTTTGCAGAATCTGCTTCAACTTCTCCTGCTCATTTATTTTATGGATTCAGATTTTCTCCATGTCATTCTGAATTTGAGGTACTGTATAATAGTGAGATTTTTTTCGGATTTCTGGTGCAATAATATATTGGAGCTGTTTGGATTTTTAAATTATGAAGATTGAGACAGGCTACCTGCCAGTAGTCTAATTGGCCTATATGATTGCCTGCTATTTGTCACATTCACTTTTATCGTTGCATCTATTTATGGTTATGACATAATTTAGTATTTTGCTAAATGGGTAATGTTGTCCAGTTTGTGTTGAAATGGAAACACTCGGGAAATGATAAGAATTGATAAATAATTTTCTTTTTCGAATTATTTTTATTTCCATTATTTGTATATCTTGTGGTCCTTTCTCTGTTGTTACATCCTTCACTCCTCATAGTCATTGTACGACTCATCCCTTCATTTATTGTACTATCTATAAATCACTTAATTCATAGCTCAAAAACTAGGGGATGGATTCTATCTTGTTCATGGGTGTTCAGTTTAAAGTTTGTATGAGAATAAGATGTCTTTTTTTTAAAAAAAAAATTATCAAACTAAATACTTGAACACATCTTGCGTGTTTGGTTCGCAGGTTTGGGTTGTTTAGATTATGTTTGGATTATATAAAATGATGAGTTTGTTAAATAAAGGGGTTAAGAAATCTATCATCACGAGTTTTAAAATTGGATGACTAACGTCGGTTAGATTTGTATGTCAAACAACTCCTTAGTTGCTTAGTCAATGATCATCTCCACAGTGATATTCATGTGTAGATAAATTATATGTTCATTAAATGGATCATACTTATTATTCCAAAGGAGCTTCTTGTTTCTTTGTTTACATATCATGATATGTTATTAATGAGTTATATTATCAATTATATAAAGGTATAGGAGTGTGCAAGTTGGTTCGATTGATTTGACTAATGAAAATAATCGATTCAATTTATTTGGAATTTTAGGCTTGATTTTGTTAATAAAGCAAATATATGCTCTTTAGATAAAACATTATTTGAAAATATGGAAATGTAAGTCTTATAAGAATGGTTCCTGTAATAGTTTAACCAGTAAAAGCTAATTGATTTTTGGGTGATTTGATAACATTCTAATTTTCATATATTCAATGTCTTGTTATTTCTAACTTAAAAAAAATCTTAAAATATTTTATAAGAAATATTCTCTAAATAGTTTCTTGTTTTCTGATTTCAGTAATTCAAAATATTAATAAAAACATAATTGGTTAAATGAATAATATAAAAAAAAAAAAAAAAAAAACAACAACAATAACGTGATAATTTCAAATAAATCAATTTTCAAGTAAAATTATAAAAAAAATTGAAAGATTAGATAATTAAAAAACAAGGAATTAATACTAAACACAATTTTGCTTTTCATTCTTGGAAATTTTGAAGAGAAAAAAAGATATATGAAAGAATAAATAAGAAATAGAAACATTATCAGGAGATTAAAATATCAATTCGAATTCCTCACAATCTAGTTGTCTTGTTAATAATGATAATAATAATAATATAAAAAAGTGGTCCCTGGGGCTGTCTGGCATTTTTTCTCACTATCCACTCAAACACATCAAATCTTATTTTATTTTTTTTCTTTTACTTATTAATTATTATTATTATTATTATTTAAAAAATGATATCCCAACAGTGGATGCCCATGTGATTTGCTCACGAGTCTCAGCTCTTAGCCGTATTCCTCTGCGCCCGTTCCTACACTAATCTCTTCCAGCCAACTGACACCTCGAATGGGTAAATGTAAATAATTATATATTATAAAAATAATAGTTTATTCAAATTTAGGTATTATATTAAGCAGATCGGTGAGTCAATCATAGGCGTTCCATCAATTTTGCTATGCAGAGGTCATACAATTGAGTGGACTGTAGAGCACGTCGATAAACTTTAATTTTGTATTGTGTTAATTTCATATTTATCCTAAAGAAAACCTTTATATCATAAAAACTGTATAGTTATATTTCATCAATACACACAATACATCCACGCAATGGAATTGAAAAGATAGATTCTGCCCTCCACCAAAAGATATTTCAATAACTGTGAAATTTGTTTATTAATTGATATATTTAAAAATAACAAAAATTCAAAAAACATTTCAAAACCCAAAACATATTCAGAACAAACAAAAATGGTGACCCCTAGAGAGAAAGTTGAACAAAGAGAAAAAAAGGGGCAAGATTTTCCGATTGAAATGGTAAGGACACGAGGAAATACAAGAAACGAAGGAACATAGTAGGATTCAGAGGGGTGAGCAAACTAATCATACATATTTCAAAAGGTAAGACGGATTTAAAATGATTTTTTTAGAAGAGGACAGGGAATGAAGATGAAAGATGTTTTAAAACTGGTGGTTGAAGAAATAACAGAAGATGAACAAAAAAAAAAGGTTGTCGACTTGAATTTATAAAAAGTAAACATATATCAAAAAATGAACATTTGTATTACATTGGAAAAACGGAAGGAAATTTGTTTTTTGATTTAAATACTGTAATGATGGAAATGATACACTTAATGTGAACTGAAATGTTAAAAAATATGTTCTCATATGTAAACAATAAAGAATGAAAAAAATACAAATATATTGATAGGACATGAAGCATATTAACAAAATGAAGAATAAAAACACTGTCGACTTGAAACGTATAAAAATGTTTATAAAAATTAAACATATATCAAAATATAAATTTTTATATTACATTGGAAAAACTGGAAAGAAATTTGTTCTTTTATCGACATAGAAAATGAAACAAAGAAAGATCCTTCATACAAAATATCGATTGACAAAAATGGCAATGGAAAAAATATCAAAATCATAACAATAAAAGAGATGATCGATGAATTAAGGGATGATTAAAACAGCAACATTTAAGGAATAAAAATGTACGAAGCGGAACTCCATTTCACAAAATGTGTCGGGGACAAATCTGTAAACATTACTAGACGGAACCTCCTTGCAATCCACCATATTCGGTTGTTATTGGGTAAACATGATAAAAAAAAAATCTACCGATAAAAATGAATAAATGGTATTTAAACAGGTTATTGATGATATTATTCCTTTTGTATTTAATAAAAATTGCTGAAATTTCGAAATCCGTATTAAAAGATAAATAACAATGGTTCTTATTTTAGTATTATAAATTTTAACAGTCATTTTTAACCCGTTTTAATTTGATGAGTTTCAGTTACACTCTATTACATTTAGGTCTCGTTTACTTAACGTGAATGAGAATAGAAATAATTTGAATGGAAATCAATCGGAATATTTTTTTTAATGAGAATAAGATCTATTTGATTATGTTTACTATAAAAAAAATAGAATTGAAAACCAGAATGAAAATAATTATCATTGATGTTGTTTACCTGTATTTGGAATGAAAATAAAATATTAATCGATGTGGGACTCAAAAACTTAGAGAGAAAAGAAAATTAAAAAATCAGTGGGATTCACAAAGATTGGGAATGAGAATGAAATCGATGAGTTTGTATACATTAATTAGATTGCTTAAATATTGGAAGAGTTGATTACCAAATTGTGTATATCCCACCCTTTCATTCCATTTTAAATTTTAGGTAAACAACAACTTCTCATTCCAATGAAATAAACATTGTTTAGATGTAATTTAATAAGTAGAACCTAAACATAACTTAATTGGGTCAGATAGTTACTCATCAATTTAATGTAGTATCTAGAGAGAAAATGTAATTTAGTAAGAAGAATGATATGATTATGTTCTTTTGATATGAACATCTATGATAACAAAAACAAAAAATTGATTTTAGTAATGAGCTTTATCAGTTTCCCCTTGTATTTCAGAGTTTAATTATAATTATTGAATTTGCAAGTAAAAAAAAAAAACTTAACGGTGAAATCAGAAGTAAAAGTAAAGTTTAAATATCGAAGCTATTTATGGTGAGAATTGATCGTGGACCCGTGGCCTACTTAGAGTTTGTCTTTATTAATTATTTTCTCTACCCCCCAAAAAAATTATCTCTCAAATTAATGTCATATGCGTTTGGAGCATTAACTGAGTTTTTTCTTTTGACTTTCTACATGAGTTCATAGACCATACACAACTTTTATTTTTTCAGTTAATAAAATATGTTTTTTTAGTCTTGATGGTTAAGACCCTGTTTGGTTTGCAATCTGAAAAACAAGATCTGAATTCAGTGGATTCTAATAAATTTAGGGTAGTATCCAGTAAATTTATGGTAATAGATTCAAATTTAAAATTGAAATCCAAAAATTTGAAATCAGTGTTTGGTTGGTTATTTAAAAAAAAGATTGTGAATCAGAACAAGTGTTTGGTTAGTATCCAAATCTCAAATGTTCAACTATATTTCAATTTTTTAAAGTGATTTTCATATATCATATTTCACATATAATATTAGATTTCACTTCAAAGAATATAATTCTATTTATTAAACAAGTATGATAAACTATTTACTTACATTTTAACTTAATTTAATGATAATAATTTGTAAAAATATAATTCTATTTCTTCATTCAATCCATTCATTGTATATCAAATTACAACTATCTGAACCTCATCACATAGATAAAGACGGGTGGTCCAAGCTCTCACACACAGGCTCTACGGCAGTAAGTTAATGGTTAACGTGCCCGACCTATAAATCTTTACATTGGATATGAATCATGTATTTGAATTCAAGCCCAACCCTCGGGTTTTATCCATAGAGCCCTATCAGAACCGACCTGAAACCCGATTCAAGGTCCATTCATTTAAATAAATAAATGAATATATATATTATTTTATTTTTATATTTAAATTAATCATATATATAATTATAAAAACAAAGTATAAATAAAAAATAGGATATAGTGAAAAAATAAATTAACTTTTTTTTCCATCACTTTAGAATTAAGTTTAAGTTTAAAAAGTTACAAATCAGCTTTAAAAAATGCAATTAAAAATTTAATTAAATAAATAAAACTCGAAAGGACCGAGACAACCACGAAAAACGGACCGACCCGACCAAAACCCGAAAAACAGGTCTGGCCCGACCCAAGTCCGTAAAATGGGCCCGACCCGTATTTTTATCTCATGTGTTCAAACTAGTGGATTGGATTGTGTGGGTGAGGCCAATCTGTGTTTTTCAATTTTTGAGTTAGATATTTTGGATTCTTGTTTTAGTTGAATTCATTTTTTAGCCTAAAAAAGAAATTGAATCCAAACTGGTTTTTTCTGAATTTTAAACCAAACACAAAATAAAACAGATTTCTTTTATTCATTCAATCCAGATTCATAAAACTGAATCTGGATTGCAAACCAAACAGCCCTAAGTAACCCACTATTTTTTATGAGGTCGAAGATTCAGTTTTTCCTATATTAATATCTCAAAAATATTAATAATTTAAAATCAAACCTAATTGTTAAAATTTGAATTAAATTTAAGTAAGTGAATGACGTTGCCGATTTTATTATAAATATTAATTTTATGTAAAAAAAAAAAATTACAAATGTAAGTGTGAGTTTGTAACTCAGCTGTATTCATTGGGCTTAAGGTTGTTTGACGAGGGTGTTAGCTTAGTTTAGATTTGTGTGGTCCACCTTCCAACGTTTACATGATTTAAATCTATAAGTTTAACTAACTCATATAGAATATTAAAATCATCTAATTCAATTAAAAGGGGACGTTTATATACCACTACTATATATAGATATTAGATATATGATAATAGAATGTCTATATTTGGTATCTAAGAATCAGTTTTATATTAATATGATTTTTTATTTATTATCTAAAATTTAATTATATTTTAAATTGAATTAATTGCAATCAAACATGTTTTGTTTAAAAAATAACTTCATAGTAAATTAAAAAAAATATTTATACCATAAATTATCCGGTATCCAATCCCCTCAATTTTTTTAGGGTAAATTACCTTTTTGGTCCATGAGTTTTGGAAGTCCTGTTTATTTGGTCTATGCGTTTTCAATTTGTATCTATATGGTTTGTGAGTTCTGGATGTCGTGTCTATTTGATCTCCGTGTTTTTTAATTTGTGTCTGATCGGTCCTTGAGTTTTTGACATTGTGTCTATTGGTCCCTAAGTTTTTAGTTTTTGTATAAATAGTCACTAGATTATTAGAAATAACTTTAATTGGTCATTAATTTGCTAACTTTTTAAAAGAATATTGACTTAATGCTGACATAAAATATTTAATTGGTCAAAATACTGACATTAAATTAATTATTATTTCAAATCATAGGTCTGGACTGATGAAAAATTTGAAATAATATTTAATCTCATGTCAGTATTTTGGCCAATTAAACACGTTATGTCAGCGTTAATTCAATATTTTGTTAAGAAGTTAACGAATCTGTTAAATTATTGACCAATTAAATTAATTTATATAAATTCTTGAAAACTCATGGGCCAAATAGACACAAAGTCTAAAACTCGGGTATCAAAATAGACACATTGAAAAAGTGGTGACCAAATATACACGACGTCTAAAACTTACGGACCACTTAGACACAAATAAAAAACGTGAAGACCAAATAGATATGACTTCTAAAACTCAAGACAAAAAAATTTTTTTTTTACACTATCAAAATATAACAAAAGAAAAGAATAAAAACGAGAGTAAGTGGACAACACGCGCCAAGCTATGCGTAAAATGTTGTCAGCGACAAGGACCGCCTCTCTTTTCGAGTTACATTTTGATTGGCTCGCCGTCGTACGTTAATTGTACGGACGATCATGACAGGTTACTTTTTTAGACCATTTCTCTCTCTCATCTTTTGCTTCCAGCGGTTAAAAGTTATTGTTTTTTTCCCGTTTGCTTGGACTAATAATCTTCGTTTCAGTTTTACCCTTTCATTTTTTCCCTCCCACTTTATTTAGTTGCCTTTTATTCCCTTCTAGTTACCAAATAAAGAAACCCAATACGATTTTTTTTTTCTTTCTTCCCATTAATTTGTTTTTTTAATAAAAAAAATTATTCACTTTGATAAGTTTGGGTTGAAGTATAAGTTTGTATAATATATATTTATGTTTAGTAATATATACATGTTTGTGAAGATAATAAGAAAATTATCATATTGTAGCAAACGTCTAATATAAACTGTCAATTCTAACGCCTCCTTACGTTTCGTCTACCAAACATCATAGGGGGCGTTATACTTGTGGGTTCCCAGGCTAATGAATGCTTATTATATACACGTAATTATCCTCGTGTTTGGTTTTCTTAAATTTATTGGTTTTAACGATAAAAAATAAGCGTTTTGTTAAACTTTCTTAAAATAATTCAAAACTCAAATTGAAACTCATTTACTAAATATAAACTAAATAAATTCAAATTTTCTTAAACTCATACCCATACATATCTAAATAGAGGTTATATAAATTCAAACTTTCATAACACATAAACTCAGACTTAACAATTTCCCATATCAAATATCTCACGGTTTTGTGAATCTACTTCTGATGAAAAAGAAGCATATGGATATTAGGCAAGGGGGAAGAAAAAAAAAGGAAAGAATATTATTTTAATTATGGAGATGTGGGTCTGCTTTGCTTTATGGCATCATCCCCATTTGGTGGTGAGGGTGAGGGTGAGGGTGAGGGTGAGTGTGACTGGAGGAGAACCAATCACAGAAAAAGATAAAATACAAATAAAAAAATAAAAAAAAATAAGACAGCTCCATTTCTTGAGTTTCTTTTTTATTTTCCTCTTCTGGGTTTTCAAAGCCTTTGCCAAATTTTCCATTTTTACTCTCTGATTTAATTTTATTTATCATTTTCTCTTCTGGGTAATCAGATTCTTTGTCCAATTTTTTATTTCCTTTCCATTTTTACTCTCTGATTCTTCCTCTCACTCATCATCATACACTCTATAATCTACCTAAAAACTGCAATGGCTATGGTAGGGTTTGATTTGGTTGATTCCCCATGTTTTTGCCTAGAAAAGGAGTGTTTGGATTGAAGGAGAAAATAAATATTTTTCTCTTTCTTTTGTTTGTATAGTGAGTTTAGTCTATAAACAAATCAATCATTTCCCACCTAATTCCAAACAAGCCCTTCAATTTTCCTTACCCCTCTTTCCTTTTTTAGCCCTTTCCCTCTGATTTGAACTCCAATTGGTAAGATTGCTACCTCCATTTTCCTTTTGTGTGTGTGTGTTTTTTTTTTTTTTTGCTTTATCAAAACTGACCCTTTGAAGAGGAGATCCATTAGGTAATGGGTTTTGTTTTTGTTTTTTTTTTTTTTGAAATTGACTATTGCATTATATAAGGTTAATCTTGTTCTTGGCTTAGGGGGGAAAGCAAGAAAGCAGAAGAATGGTGAGAGGGAAGACTCAGATGAGGCGAATCGAGAACGCGACGAGCCGGCAAGTTACGTTCTCGAAACGGCGAAATGGGCTGCTGAAGAAAGCTTTTGAGCTATCAGTTCTTTGTGATGCTGAGGTTGCCCTTATCATCTTCTCTTCAAGAGGGAAGCTCTATGAATTTGCTAGCTCATGGTATACATTTTAATCAATATCTGATTTTTATGCTCATTTTTTCACTATTTTTTGTGTTGTTTTGCTGATTTAAATCTCTATATTAATTTAGAGTCTCTCCTCGAGTTTGACAAATAGTCAGTCTCGAGATTAATTCAAGTGGTCAAATATCAACGTTAATTAAAAAAAAAAATCTTAAAAATACACATACACTATTGAACTAATTTTTTTTCCTTCACTATGAACACTTAGCTAATTTTCGTTATTTTTTTTTTCAATACTTAAACTCTCAATTTTATAAAAGGAAGTACTGTCTAATAATTATGTTCAAATTTGATTAAAAAAAATTGGAAAAATGGTTACCAAAACATGAAATATAACCCTTGATTTTGACCTACCCGAATTTTAGTAATGAAAAATAGTACAAGCTAGTACTGAAGAAAAGGTTACTTTTAACATTGTTGGTGCTAGTCACTGATACAGTCCTCTTATGAGAGAGAGAGAGTTTTGCTCAGTTACTGCCAAAGAGAAGAAACACTTCAAATTTTGAAAACTTGATTAATTAAAAAACTTACATCAAATAATCAAATGATTAAGAAAGACTATTTTTTTTTGGTACTGTGTTCCATCTGGTTTTGGGAAGGATAGAAAGTGGATGAAGAAGTGGGTTTTTGGTTAACCAATATGCTAAAAAAAAGATATATTTTAAAATAGTAATAAAAAGTACAATGAATAATGAAAGTTCAAACTATTCTTTTGTGTACTATAAACTTTTAAAATTTACTGAAATATTTTAATGCTTGGTCACATTGATACCGACTCCAGATCTTGTAGGATCGTGTGGTTGTTATTAGTCGAACTGTGCAGGTCCGGAGATGAAAAAAAATGTTTTGGTCACCTTCATACATTTGCCTTTGGTTTAATATATGCAGTTGGAATTACTTAAAAAAAATGAAGAAGCTGATAATGCCAACTTATTTTGGAGCTATGTTTGTTTCTGGGTTCTTTTGTTTTTCGTTTTATTGATCTGTGCATATTTTTATTATATTTATCCTCATTGATATGATCAATATGGAAATAAGTTTATAATTTGTTAATATGCAACAATATGATATTGTTTTGTATAATCAAGGTAATCCCATATTTGTCATTATTGTTTAAATATATATATATAATTTTTTTATCATACAATTCACATCTTTCCTGATAATTATTTAAAAAGTAGGTAAATTTTCTATATTTATTCTATTAAAAATGTACAAATTTATGAATTTAATTTTCAAAATAGATTTTGCATGTTTTATATGTTACTATTAAGAATCGCATTCCGTCACTAGCAGCATAGTTCAAGTAGCTAGACATTAGTTCTGTTTTCTCATAAAGTGGAAGGTTTGAGTCTCTGACCTCCTGTGAATTGATGTTATATAAAAAAACTTAAGAGTCACATTCCTGTATATCAATTGATTTGACCCCATTAATATGAATACTAATTAAGAGCATTGTTTTCTTCTCAATAATTAATTGTTTTAATTTAGAACCAAGTATTATCCTTTAAATATCTTATTAAGTCAATCTAAAATATTTTTCACCTTTGTCTTATTCATTTTCTAACTACCACCATTAGACACATATATCAAAATTTTATACTTTTGGGAGATGTCAGCAAAAATATTTAGATACTAATTCATTTCTATTAGATAAAATATATACAAATAAAATCCATATATTTACCACCTTTTAATATATAATATATCTTATCCAATAGAAACGAGATACGTTTTTCACAAACTTTGCTTGTATGGTTGTTCAGCATGCAGACGACGTTAGGGCGGTATCTGAGGCACACAAGGACAAGGGATGGCCAACAAGTTGAACCTTTACCTTTAGCTCCTCAACAAGATTTACAAGTTGTTCAGGTTTGCCCTTTATTTTCACTCTTCATTTTGGTTTGGTTTTTAATTGAACAATTATAAATGGATCGATTTGAATTTCTTTTAAGTGTGGACTGAATCATACTATTCAACTCTAAAAAATCATATCAACTTATTGGTTTCATTTGGTTTGATTCTTCAGACTATCGAGAAATTTCAATGGGTATCGTATTTAGAAAGTATTTATAAATATAAGCAGCTTTTTTTCCGTGTGATTCATCTCTTAAAAACAAATAGTGTTGATCTTTATTTGTTAATCACTATTATTCAAAAAATCTGTTATATTTATAAATGTTTTATAAGCTATCCTATATTTATAATTGCCCCTGTACTAAGGGTCCGCTTGCTACAATTTCCCCTAACAGTGTTTTGAGTGAAACTTTTTAGTAGAAATATTAATTAAGTGTTTCATTTGAAAACATTTGAGTATACTAAAAGGTGTTTTGAAGAAAATACTTTTTTATTCTTTTAAAAATGTTTATAAACAAGTATTTCAGTTAAAATACTTCACTTAACTGTTTTTAGATGAAACACTTAATTAATATTTTTTTTAAAATGTGTAATCCAAAATGTTTTTAAGGGAAGTTATACCAAACGGACCCTAATTAGGTTTTGTCAATCATTTCAGAACATGTAATTTTACGAATAGAGTATGTGAATGAAAAGTTAAGTTAAACAATGTAATGTACTCTAGTGAAATTAATTGTATCGAAATACTTTTTGAGTATTTTTTTAAAAGAGTACTTTGACTACGAGATTAAATTAAAATAATTTGAAATAATTAAAAGGTTTATACTTGAATATCTAAATTTATATTATTTTTGTCAAGTTCTATTTTGTTCAATTTTTTATGGAATTAAATCTAATAAAAAAATAAACAAAATTGAACCAACCAAATAAGAATTAGGGAAAAATCAATATTTACCTTGTGCTTAGTTAGGCATGTAAATTTTAATCTTAATTTACATGAGATCCACAATGTTTCTGAAGCATGAGGCTGCAACTTTGATGAAGAAAATAGAGCTTCTCGAAGTTTCAAAAAGGTATTATATTTTCCATTTACCTTTGAACAATTTGATTTTGGCTGTCTGAATTTGAGAGCAAAATTTGAATTATATCGTGTGTTTGTATTTGTAATAGGAAAATGTTGGGAGAAGGATTAGGAAAAAGCTCTTATGAAGAACTCCAAGAAATAGAACAGCAGCTAGAAAGGAGCTTATCCAACGTTAGAGCAAGAAAGGTTACATCATTTTTTTATGTTTTTTTTGTTGTTGTTAATGTTTGTTTTTATAGGGTTTGTGTAGTAATACTCTCGTTTCTCGTTTCTCGTTTCTGGTTTCCTATTTTTGTTTTTTGTTTGCTTAGGGGTTGAATAAAATGTGTTTATAGTCCTTTAATGTTTCTTATGGTGAGAGATTGGGATAGTTTCATTCATAAAAAACACTTTTCAACTTTTGTATTATGTTTGACTACATCATTAAAAACATTTAGGGTCCGTTTGGTATAGCTTCTCCTACAAAATGTTTTGTGTTGAACATTTTAAAACAAATACTAATGAAGTGTTTCATCTAAGAATATTTGAGTATACTAAAATGTGTTTTTTGAGAAAATAGTTGATTTGTGATTTTTCTAAAAGTGTTTATAAACAAGTATTTCACTTAAAATACTTCACTTAAGTGTTTTTAGATGAAACTCTTAATTAGTATTTCATTTAAAATATTCTACGTAAAACATTTTTAGGAGAAACTATACCAAACGGACCCTTAGAAACACTTTAAAGTGTTTTAAAAACGCTTTAATTAGTGTTTTAAAAACGCTTTAATTAGTGTTTTAAAAACGCTTTAATTAGTGTTTTTAGAGAAAACACTTAATTAGGGCCAGTTTGGCATAGCTTCTCCTAAAAACGTTTTGAGTTAGAGATTTTAAAAGAAATATTAATTAAATGTTTCTTCTAAAAACACTTGAGTATGCTAAAATGTGTTTTTGGAGAAAATACTTGATTTGTGATTCTTCCAAAAACACATTTTAGCATACTCAAGTGTTTTTAGATGAAACACTTAATTAGTATTTCTTTTAAAATCTCTAACTCAAAACGTTTCTAGGAGAAGCTATGCCAAACTGGCCCTTAGTGTTTTTAGAGAAAACACTTAATTAGTGTTTTTCTCCCTAAAAGTTTTTATAGAAAAACTGTTTTGTCAAAAACACTTTCCTCAAAATGCTTCCCAAACCCTTATTCTCCCTTTTTCTATTAAAAAAAAAACACCAATGTATTTTTGTTGAGGTTCTTATTTCTTGTTATATGAGATTCTAAGAAAATAAATTTTGCTTGAAAATCCATTTTCAGAGATACAATATTCAATTTCTTTAAATCTATGTTAGTTTTTTATTTTATGCAATTTCAATATCATTTTATAAATTTGAAAAGAAGAATCCGAAATTTTATATTCCAAAATTTGTGTGCAATTTTTTTTAGAATGTTTTTAGATACTGATAACGAAAAACAGAAAACATTTTTAAAAGTACTTGTTTCTGAAAGTAAAAAAAAATCAACAAAATGGTTGAATGATTCACATATTTTTACTCAGAAATGACATTAATTAAACAGAATATATAGGGTTTTTCATACATAAGATTTCCAAATCATTCTGTTTTATTAAATCTAAATCTAACAATGTGTTTAAGTTTGCAAATGATCGATTTTAATATTAATTTCCAACATTTGACTGGAATTAACATATTTTGATTTTTCTTGATTTTCAGCATCAAATTTATGAGGAACAAATTGAACAACTAAAAGCAAAGGTAAAAGAAACAAAAAAAAAATTTCAATAGATATTCCTATATTACCCTACTGTTCATAATTTATCTAAAACACAGTTCTTTAAATAATAAAATGCAGGAGAAGTATCTGGCTGCTGAAAATGCTAAGCTTGCTGAAAAGGTGAGTTATTATTAATGGAAATTGTTTTCATTTCTGATTGCCATTTTACTAGATTTGGGAACTGCAAATTATTCTTATTAAAAAAAAAACCCTTTTAAGATGGAATTTTGTTTTTCAAAAACCAGAAAACAATTGAAAACATTCTTTGAAAAATATCCCCTTTTCTAAACAATGAATTTATAGTTAAAAAACTTAAAAGGGTGTTTGATTTGCGAGTTTGTGATACTAAGTTTGTTAAAGTGTGTGATTCTATCTTCTAATTTACATGGTTTTATTGATGTGTATTGATTTTTCAACTTTTCCCAAGGTCGATAGCTTTTGAAAATGTTTAAAAGTGTTTTTTAATGGTTATCTATAAACACTTTCTTTATTCAAAAACACTTTTAAAAGTTATCCCAAATGAATACTTAATATATCATGAGTGTAAACTCATACTCGAAACACTAGTTATACAAAACTACACTGATTTAAAAACTCGAAAGGGTGTTTGTTTTGCGAGTTCGAGATATAGATTTGTTAAGTGCTTGACTCTATCTTCTAAAATGCACGGATTTACTATCATACATTGATTTTTCAACTTTTCTTTCTATATCATAGACATCCATATACCTATACAAACCAGCAAATCAAAGACTTTTGGAAGGGAGTTTGAAGAATTACTAACGAATTTTATGGATGTAGTATTGTGTTCAACCCCAGCCTCAACAATCACCAAATGAACAAGGAGAAATTTCACCTTACCCCGAAAGCAGCTCGATTTCAGACGTCGAAACTGACTTGTTCATCGGACCACCGGAGTCGAGGCCAAAACGATTGCTTTGTTTGCAAAAATGATTTGGTAGAACTTTTTTTTTTAGCAAGTTGTACCATAACAAGAACTTCCAACTGGTATTCATAGTCTAATTTAATTTGGCAGGTTGAATAATGAAAGTTAACAATAAGAAAAAGCAAGAATATTGAGTGAGGGAGAGAAGGGAGAGGGGGAATTGAATTGGGCTTAGCCTCCTTGTTTCTTCCGACTTTGAAAGTGTGTTTTACTTTTTATGTATGTAGAAAAATTTGCATTTTCTTCTCATTTCTACATTTACATGTTTTCATGATTGAGTATATTACTTTCATACTTAGGATGTGAAGAAATATCCTTTAATTTCATGCAGTTCAATAGAAATATTTGCTCAGTTCAAATGGGTTTTTTTAATGCATCCCTTTGTTGTTCCTTGGTCTTATAAACCCTCATATAAATCCATTTGCTTCAATTATTTTTGAGCTAATTTGATAGAAAACAAATCCAGATATTCTTGAGTGTTTGAGCCCGTTTATGTATAGTTAGATTAATGTCAACACGCCATTCTAAGAAAATGTTTAGGGTGAGTGTTAGATGATTATTGTGGCAAGTGTATTTTTTAGTAAAACACTTTTTGTGTTTTTAGAAATTTCATTTTTTTTTTAATGATGTGGCCAAATATAAAACAAAATTAAAAAGTGTTTTTAATGAATAAAAAACACTTCAAAATTTATCTCAAACTCACCTTTAATATTTAAAAGGGATAAATGTAAATTACAAGAGTGATTTTCTTAATTTATAAATTTTATGAATCGATGTATTTTTAAAATGATTAACATTCATTACAAATATTTTTTTTTTTAAAATTATCATAACAAAATTGATATCTATGCTATTCAATTCCGTTAAAATTGACTGACACATAATGATAGAATTTATACATTAAGACATTTTAGGGCTGTATAAAATCATTTTCATAATAAGGCGTATGATTTATAAATTAGGTAAATCATGTATAATTATCTCTATTTTCTTTAAAGGGTGTTATTGATTTCATAGACGTTTTCTCACAATATAAATTATTTTATAAAAACCAGTAAATAGAAAGAAAGAAAGAAAATAAAATAAAACTGTTATTTTAATTGGAATGTTTTTAAAAATTTATATTTATTCTTCCATTAGGGTTACAAACTTACAAGCAATTGCAATACCTTGTTGTTGTACATGGTGATCGATGTCCAAACAAGTTTAACATGGGCTTAATCAGACTAAAGCCCAACACTGAAAGGCCCAAGGCCCACCGTCAACCTCAACTATAAAAACAAAAACCTCACCTTCGAGAAGGGAAGGGAAAAAACATTGAGAGAGAAATGGCGGGAGAAACAGTAGCTGTAGATGCAGAACCAAGAAGGCAGCATCCACATGGCGCTCCTCCAAGAGGCCCTCTTCCTCCGCCTCGTCCTCGCTTCGAGCCTATCGATCGCGAAAAGGTTTTCTAATTCTCTCTCTCTCTCTCTCTCTCTCGTCTTTTTCTAGGGTTTTAATCTCCGTCTCATAAATTCATCATCGTCATCTAAAAATATGCCAGAATTTTTGTTATTTGTGGATAGAGATTGAATTTTTTTTTTTCTTCTTTTTCTCATTTTGTTAATTTGAATTTTCGTCGCTGGACTTGCAGATTTGCCCTTTGCTGCTTCGTGTTTTTACCAAGGTACGATGAACTTTTGTTTTTTTTTAATGGATTTATTTATTTATTTGTGATGTTAAAAAATCAGAGAGCTAAAACTAGGTTTCAAATAGTAGAAATTATAATGCAGGAGATATATCTATATCTATATATACAAGGGGATGAAATGAAATATGATGATCACAACTTTTATGGTTTAATTTGAACCTTTTATTAGTTCATTTATGTAACTGTAAGTGAGAAATGTTCTTTTTTTTTTCTTATTTTGTGTGATGATGATGAGTACTAGATCCGGATAATAAGCCAGACGAGGCGATAATCTAAGCAAATTGCCCTTGAATACGACACTTTTATGGATTATGGTAGTGAGTATTGTCATTTATGGATGTGGTATTTTTCTTCATGTCTTTATCTTCAATTTTATGAAGATTGGTGGTCATCATACCAGTGAAGACTTTGCTGTGAGAGGCAAGGAGCCGAGGGATGAGGTTCAAATTTATACGTGGAAAGATGCAACCCTTCGCGAATTGACTGATCTGGTTGAATTTCTCATTCTCTTTTATTTTTTTATCCTTCCTTTGCACGCACTTTGTTTCATCACATTGATACTTGTGTCAGTCTTTTGTTGAGTTTTGATCTGTCTTCTTCACGGAAGTTATTTTTCCTTTCATTCCAATCATACTTGTGTCTTTTTGGTTGTTTACAGGTCAAAGAGGTAGCTCCGGCAGCCAGGAGGAGAAATGCCAGACTATCCTTTTCTTTGGTGTATCCTGATAAACGCGGTTGGTTTATTGTGAGAGAGGTCTGTTTTTCTCTCTTTATCTCTCTCACACACAAGTGTGCGCATGCATAATTATGTTTCCAGCATGGTATACCATCTTGTTAGATTTCCAACTTGTATGTCTATGACTTGAGAGAATCGTTTCATACTGAGCTATTCATGGTCATATGATAGGTGTAAGCCCACAATTTTGTCGAAAAATTTATCGAGAAGCTTCAACATTGATTGTTGCCTTGTCTGCTTAGGAGTTTTTTTTTTTTTACACCTATAGCCAAGGTTCCATGCACTGCATTTTATATATTAGAGCCATGAATATGAAGCAAATTATTTGGTTCTAAGGACAGCGGATTCTATTTGATGTGAAGGTAGGGAAGACGTTCTCATATGGAAACGGAAGATTAGATGATAGCGTGGCCTTGGCTGAACTTGGTTTTCAGGTAAAATGTGCCTTGTTTGGTTTATTGCATTGAATTGATCAAGTATTTCTTCTCATACTGATTTCATTTTTTGTACAGATTGGGGATTACTTGGATGTGTCAATTATATAGATGATTTTGGTGCTGTTATACCCCTTATGATCAGGTTGACTGGAAATGATTTTGTAGCAATCATTACCCCATTTCGAACTAAAGGACAAATAGATTGTGTATGTCATCTAAAACTTTCAAAATCCTCGATATATCTGTATCCCTAATTCCGAGGTAGGAAGGATCATGGTAATTTTTGTGTAGTGTTCATTTTTTAGTCACCCTCCTGATTGGGGATACCTTTTGTAAGGTTAGGAAGTTTGAAGTTTATGATAAATGATTTTAATCTTTTGTTTTTAGCAAGGGTAGAAAAGCGATGAAATTGACTACCCGAAACATATTAAGACGGTTTTTTCATCTATTTAGAATCAGTTCTGAAGGACTACTGTTTGATTCGTGGTTTAATCGTATTTTAATAACTCTACCTGATTTTTAATATAATAGTAAATCTGTTAGATATAATTTCAAATAGTATGAAATTCAATCATTATAGTTATAATATAAATGCTTTAACATAAGGGGTATTCAGAATTAGTATTTTACGCATTGATATTTTTAGAAATAGCTAAAGATTTGTAAGTTATCAATACTAGATTTTTTCTCTCTCACCCAAGGTAATATGTGGGATGGGTTTTAAACATGTTTTAGGTGAAGTATGAAAAAAATGCTATTCTTGAAAAATTTAAATTTATAACTATTTTTGAAAATAGTTATTCAAAATATGTGGAATTTGTCTAAAGATAATTACAAGGTATAAAATGTAATGTATTGAATTTTATTTTTAGCTAATTGTATGGTGTTGAACAAGTTGATTACGTTTTTATATATAATAAATTTACCTCCGATCAATTTGAAGGAGTTGGGTTCGGTATGGTTTTTAATTTTAATTGATCTGGTTTTGTTCATGTTTTCCCACTAAATCAATCTATTGGATCCAATTGACATTAAAATTGATGTAGGCAACCTGATTTAGAATTACGTAAAATAAAGCTATTGACAAATGAAAATGTTATTTTGATTGAACTATTCTAATAATGTCCTCTCATTTTCTAATATTGTAGTGAAACAAGCCGTTTAGATTCATTTTTATTTTATTCTTAATTTGCAAATGGGATTAAAGGTTTTGTAATAATGAATAGAAATGGAGATAATTCATTTTTCTATCTATATAACACTATTAGTTATAGAGTTTAGGTAGTTTAAACAAAAAATAGTAAGTATAAGAATATATTTCAAATTTATTTTTTAAATAAATTTATGGATAGGTTTTTTCTCAATTCAATTTCTAGTTGGTTCCTTAACTTTTAAGAGTTTTATTGTAATCTCTAAATTTTTTATAATATTTCTTTTTTCAATTCCTTCATCCTCTTACTAAGAAGCTCTATCTCCCATCTTTTTCATTTTCCCCTAATCATCTAACTAGCGTAATTATTTACAGTTTGATTGTTTTTCTATTTTTATTTATTATTTTTTTATTGCAAAAGATTGTTTTTCTATTTAACTTCAAACCCAACCCATCTTTTTAATATTATATATTGAAAAATAGTGCCATATGTAAAATCTAACCGTTAAACATAATTTATAATATTCTGAAAACTAAAATATAAAAGATACAAAAAATTGAGGACGGAAGACCTTTTTTTAATATTTTATTAAAAATATTAAAACGGTTTTTTTGACTTAAACTGTAAGATTCCGTTATTCTGTTACTCCCTCTCTGTTTCTCACAGTCTAAGTGTGTGTGTGTGTGATTATAAGACGGAAGCATTTCGCGCTATTTCTCTCTTCCTGTGATTTTTCTTCTCTCTTTCCTTCTTCTTTTGATCAACAATGGCGCTTCAGAATGAAGAATCAGTCTCTGATTTGGCTAAGCACCACAACGGAGTAAGAAATGACGGTGCCAGACTCAGAGGATCTAATTCTAGGTTCTTTTGTGTTCTTCTCATTTTCCTCCCGGTTCTCGCGCCTTTTCTATTCTTCCTCACTCGAAGCTTTTACACTACTGGTTCGTCTTTCACTTACTTTTAATCTCTCTCTGATTTAGGAACTGAGATTTGTGTGTTTTACTCGCTCTTGATCTTTTTGTGAACTTGATTTTCTCTTTGTTTCTCTCTGCCTTTTACGATTGAATTTGAATTTCGTGAATATATTCAATTTAAAACAGTTTTGTTTGCTTCTTTGTGATTTCTGATGAATTTCAGTGTTCGATTTCAGAATTTGACGATTTGTTTTCAAAAGTTAGGGATTATGCAATAGACGTTTTGAATTTAGTTGAATTTCATGTTTTAATTCGGTATATGATGAAAACGAGGCTTTTGCTTGCTCAAATTACATCGTGTTTTTTGAATAATCTGTTTTATTCCGTATCTTTTGTGGCTCGAGTGCAAAAGAGAGAAGAAACAATTCAATTTCTTAAAACGATATCATTATAGCCACAAAATCTCTCTATAAATAGTACCACTCCATTACTGATATGAAATTCGATCCTTCGCCAGACTCGATTACTCGAGTTTTTATTTATCAAAGTTGGCTGAGTCCACGCTTGAGGATGAAGGTCTTGAGTAATTGGCTCATTTTAGTCCGTGAACTAAAAAAGTAAATTCGATATATGTTATCTTGCGTTTCATGATTCTGATATGAATAAATGTGATTCGAGTAATTAATTTCATATTCGGAGATAATGAATAAGTGGAGAGCATCATGAAATTGTAAAATTAATTTTGTTTGGGTGTGAAGTGGTGTCAAACTAGAATAGTCATAGCTCTCCTAAAAAAAAGAGGCAATCGTCCTCTTGACATTTTTTTTATTTGGATAAATAGGCCTGGAAGAAGATTATAAAAAAGATTTTTTTTCCCACTCTATCACAAAGATGTATATTATGTGCGTGTTGAGTTTTTTTTTTTTTAATCCTTATACAATGTCAGACTCTGTACGTTCTACCTCGTAGCGATGTGACGTTCGTTTAATTAATCTTAGTGTGATTGGTTGTTACTACTGCAGGTCAAAATGTTATTTCCAGTGCTCAGAGAAAATGGGTAAGCTATTAATATGCTTTTTGATCCTCAAAAAGTATTTATATTACTTGATTGTTGCATATTGTGGACTGGGAAGAACGATTCGCCAAAAAAAATTTCCAATATGAATATTGATTTTAACTCTACCTCTACTGCAGGCAGTTGATGATATCGCTGCCACCACAAACAATATTGAAACTGATAAAACTGATTCTATTGGGGAAAATAAACTGTCTGCATCATGGAATTTTGTTGGGGTGGAGACTTCAATTGATGCAACTTCCAAGGTTAGCTTGATATCTCTTTCTTTGTCAATGTTGACTTTGTTCTCATTGAGCTGACAATCTGTTTGTAGCCAAGCCAAAGGGTTGTAGTTCTTGGACAAGAAACCTGTGAGTGCGAAGAAGATAAGTCCTTGGGTGGTAATACTAAAACATTTCAATGTTTATGATAGGTTGCTATTTTTTTCTTTCTTATAAAGCCATTTTTCATTTGTCATTTGCATGTGGCTATGTGGAATTCATCAATATGCTCCCGCTCCTGAAAGCAGTACGAAAGGTAATCATTAGCCTAAAATATTATTGATTTCAATAATTTACTGCATTGAAAATAAAATTGGCCTATAGCATTTCCATTCTTGGATGGAAATGGAGGAGAAGAATCTTTGACTTAGCACATGCTGGACCTTATTGCTTTGCTTTTGGTTTTGTATCTGGTTGTGACTCCTCTTCTGCAGCTATTAAGAGAAGAGCAATATGAAAATGGTTCCACAGACTCTGTTCGAGAGGGTGATGATGCTACAGTGACTATTGAAAATGCAGATATGCAACACTTAGAATTACTTGACTCCTCTATTCTCGGAAAATACAGTACATGGAAGAAAGAAAATGAGCACAAGAACCTGGATTCGACTCTACGCTTGATGCGAGATCAGATAATAATGGCAAGGGTATATCTGAGTATATCAAAAACGAAAAAGAAACTCAACTTGAATAAAGAGCTCCAAGATCGTCTGAAAAGGAGTCGCCTGGCCTTAGGAGAAGCAAATGTTGATGCTGAGCTACATAAGAGGTAGCAGAATTTCATTGTTGAATGTACGGCCAGATACCATGTACTGATAAACTTTTCTTGTTGCACTATGCCTAATATTTCATAATTTACAGTGCACCCAAGAGAATAAAAGAAATGGCTGAAACTCTTTCAAAGGCAAGGGATCAACTGTTTGATTGCAAGATGGTAACCAGGAAGCTGAGAGGAATGCTCCTTACAGAAGAAGAAAAGATTAGAAGGTTGAAGAAGCAAAATACATTTCTTACTCAATTAGGAGTCAAGGTTATTCCTGGCGGCATTCGTTGTTTGTCCTTGCGCCTAACCATCGATTATTACCTTCTTCCTCCAGAGAAGAGAATATTCCCAAGAAGTGAAAATTTGGAAAATCCAAATTTTTACCATTATGCGCTCTTCTCAGACAACATATTGGCTGCAGCAGTGGTTGTGAACTCAACTGTAGTGAATGCTAAGGTGAGCTCAACTCCATTAATTTAATGCACATCAAACTACTGTCAAACAATCATTTGTCTGCTTTTGCTGTATTTTTTTAGTAAGACATTTCTTTTGACTGAATGGCAGGATTCTTCAAAACATGTATTCCATCTAGTTTCTGACAACCTCAATTTTGGAGCCATGAAAATGTGGTTTCTCTTAAATCCTCCTGAAGAAGCTACAATCCATGTTGAAAATTTAGATGAATTCAAGTGGTTGAACTCATCATACTGCCCAGTACTCCGCCAGCTTAGATCTGCTGCAATGAAAGAATATTATTTCAAGGCAAGACATTCGAGCCTATCTGATGCTGCCAATCTAAAGTATAAGAACCCAAAGTATCTTTCAATGCTCAACCATCTGAGATTCTACCTTCCTCAGATTTATCCAAAGTTGGATAAGGTTCTCTTTTTGGATGATGACATTGTTGTCCAGAAGGACTTGACCACATTGTGGCTATTGGATCTTGAAGGAAAAGTCAATGGTGCAGTGGAAACCTGTGTTCATAATTTTCATCGTTTTGACAAATACCTTAACTTCTCAGATTCTCATATCGCTAAGGAATTTGATCCAAATGCATGTGGTTGGGCATATGGAATGAATATATTTGATCTCAAGGAGTGGAAAAAGAAAAACATCACTGGCATATATCATAAATGGCAGAACTTGGTGAGTGTTGCACCTGTCTCTTTTGTATTTTTCCTTTTGACATTAGAAGGAATAAACTATTTTTTTCAGTGGATAAATTTTATAAATCACAAAATTTTGCACATGTTGGTGACAGAATGAAGATAGGCTACTTTGGAAGCTTGGAACACTACCTCCAGGTTTGATGACATTTTATGGGCTGACATATCCTCTCGAGAAGTCATGGCATGTACTTGGTTTAGGTTACAACCCAATTATCAATCAATCACAGATTGAGAAAGCAGCTGTGATTCACTATAATGGCAACATGAAACCTTGGCTAGATATGGCAATTACAAAGTATCGTCATCATTGGACCAAGTACGTAGACTACAACCATCCTTACCTTCGCCAATGCAACTTCATCAAATAATTTTGATCGTGGACATCATGGGGCTGGAGGAATTTCACACATTGTTAAGTACCTTTTCAATCCATTCAATTGGTTCTCAGTGGCCCTTATACGTTGTAACTACGTAGGAAAAACAAGTCATGTTAGCATGCAAAAAAAAAAAAAAGTTTACTCCAAGTCCAAATATAGTTTGGATTTCAGATTAGCAGATTGATTAGGGAAGTGCATGCCACATTCATTGTATTTTCCCAATAATAGCACATACTACTGAATAAAGCGTGAAACTGTTCTTATCCTAACCCTACATTTGATGAAATAGGAAAACTTCAAATTTTAATAACATAAGAAATGTCTTCCTTCTGTTCCATGACTTTGTTCTAGATTCTGTTTTTCTTTTTTGGCATTTGGAGACACCACAACAACTAATCCACATATGGAGATACCAAAGGCTTGTTTGAGAAGAATGCCTCCAAGTTATCCACCACCAATTTAGACATATCAATAAGAGATTCATTAGTGAGGACATCAACATGTGGAGACAAGACAACATTACCTAGATCAAAGAGTTGCTTAGGAACAATAGGCTCGTTCTCAAACACATCCAAACCAGCACCCCCGATCTCTCCTTTAATCAAACACTGCAACATCTCCTTCTCATCAATGATTGGTCCACGACCAATGTTGACTATTACTCCATCTTTCCCCAATGCTACCATCACTTCCCTGTTAATCATATGGCGGGTTTCTTCAGTTAAACCACAACAAATGACGAGTGCATCGCAGTTCGCTGCAAGGTCGATCACATCGGAATGGTAGGAATAGGAAACAAATGGCTTTTTAGTCCTTGAGTTATATGAGATCCTGCATCCAAATCCCTCCAGCCTTTTAGCAACTTCAAAGCCTATTTTCCCCAATCCAACAATCCCGATTCGTCTGCCGCTCAACTGAAATTTTCCAAACCTTATATTCATCAATCTATAACATCCAAATTCAACTAATTTATTTTACTCAACAAATCAGAAACATTACCTTTAAACCGAGAGGAAACTTTCCTTTTCCACTAGTAGTAGCCCAAAGCCCTTGCCTCACGAACCGATCTCCAGCCGAAACTTTCCTAAGAACATCAATTAGTAATCCTACAGCCAAATCAGCTACATATTCAGAGTACACGTCTCCGGCAAAGGCGATTTCCACCCCACGCCGCCGTAAATCAGCCAAATCCAAGTGATTGACACCAACGCTGGTCGTGACAACAAGCTTCAATAAAGGGAGGCAGTCGAGGACGGCGGGGGTCACTGCACGAACGCCACCTCGAACAATCAAGGCTTGAACGGATTGGGCGTAAGAGGTGAGGAATTGGAGGAGAGGGAGATTGGAATCCCAAGGTTTGAGGAATTGGAATCTGTTTGGGAATTGGGATTCCAAAAATGGCAGCATCGGTGGTGAACCTAGAACCAGAACTTGAGGAAGCTCGTGGACTTGGCTTACTCTTGCCATTTTGTTTTAAGAAAAAAATCCGTTTCTCTTTCTCTCTCGCTGATTGAGAGAGAATCAAAGAAGGAATGATTTTCTTGTTCTTGGATTCAAAAGGGGAATGAAGTGTTATTGAATTGAATACACTCTTGAGTTCATAACTAACCAAACGTTATCTGTGCCATCTAGACATGGACACATGTTTATTTAAAACATTTCTAATGAAATATAAAAATTATAAACTTAAGAATACGATTTTATACTGCTAAAAAAAATAAAAACAATACGATTTTATAAGTTATGAAAAAAAACGATTTTATATTTAGTTTATAGATGTTTGGTTGACTTCATTTTATTTTATTCATGTATTAAATGAATTTTTACTTATTTTAATGATTATATTTTGAGGAAGGCATTTATTGTAACTAAAAATATTTTTTTCCTAAATTTAATAATAGAAAATGAAGAAGGAAGAATATGAATTCACTTTTATGGGGGCTGTTATTATTTTTCTTTTTTTTGTAATACAAGTAACTAATAATTTCTCAATAAAACTCAAATATGCTAAATGGATTTTGAACAAGAAATCATTGCCATAAAATAAAGATTTAGCTTACACTACAACTTGTAGTTTCTCCAATTGCTCAAGAAACCACCACAACTAATCAACATAGGGAGATATCAAAGGCTTGTTTGAGAAGAATGCCTCCAAGTTATCCACCACCAATTTAGTGATATCCATAACAGATTCTTTAGTGAAAACAGCAGCATGTGGAGACAAGACAACATTATCTAAATCAAAGAGCTGCTCAGGGACAAGAGGCTCACTCTCAAACACATCCAAACCAGCTCCCCCTATCTCTCCTTGAATCAAACACTGCACCATCTCGTTCTCATCGATGATCGCTCCGCGACCAATGTTGATTATCACTCCATCTTTTCCCAATGCTAACATCACTTCCCTGTTGATCATATGGTGGGTTTCTTCGGATAATCCACAACAAACGATGAGAGCATCGCAGTTGGCTGCGAGGTCGATTGCATTGGAATGGTAGGAATAGGATACTGATGGTTTTTTTGTCCTTGAGTTGTATGAGATCTTGCAGTCAAATCCCTCTAGCCTTTTAGCAACTTCAGAGCCTATTCTCCCCAATCCAACAATCCCAATTCGCTTGCCGCTTAGCTGAAAATTTCCAAACCCTGTATTCATCAATCTAAAGCATGCAAATTCAACTACATTTCCATTATTAACTCGAACAAATCAAAAAACATTGATATGTCAAATCTTAACATTTTTATCCTATTGTTTTTATATTTATCTTGTTTTTAAACATTGATAAGTCAAATCTTAAAAATAGACCTCACTATTTCTTTATTATCGGTAGGTGTACAAAATTTTATTGATACAATGGAAGTATTGGAAAATTCAGTGACTAAAAATAAAATATTTTAAAATTTAAGGACTAAAATGGAACAAATTTGAAAGTTGAAGTACTAAAATATAATCTAAAATTGTTTATGTTTACCTTATGGACTCCAACTGGCAAAAAGTCACTCCTTCCAAGGAAAAAAAAAATCTGCGTACTCCCCCTTAAATATTTATTCATATAAAAATGATGGTAAATAGTAGACCTCGTTAGGGGTGAACATGGGGCGGGATACCCCGTTTACACCTTACCACGTTTAAGGGAAAAAAGGGCACCCGACCCCACCCCATTTAAATTCTACCCCACTCCACCCCATTTAGTTATCAAGTTGGGGCGGAGTGGGGTGTAAATGGCTTTTGAAGAAAAAAAAAACATGGCTTTATTTTAAAAAATTACTTATCTAAGACGTTGTTGTTATATCTAATAGAAAAATCAACCAATCTATTCAACAATTACACAAAGAAATATAAAAAGAAAGATACAAGAAAATGAGTGGAAAAGAAAAGAAATAAAAGAAAAAACTAGAGAAAATAAAAATGTAATCGGAGTCGGGGACCGATGGGCTCAAATCCCCATCACCCTGATCCCGCCCTTTTAATTAAACGGGGTATGAATTTCTACCCCGACCCCATTTACGGCGGGTTCACCCCTAGACCTCGCTATTTCTTTATCATCATTAGGTTTACAATTTTTATTTTATACAACGGTATTTTTAGAAGTCATAGGTTCAAATCTCATCCTCCCAAAAAAAACAAAAAATGTTTTTCCCTTTATTGATAATAAAAAATAAAATTAAAATGAAATTGCATATCGTCACCTTAAAACCGAGAGGAAAGTCAACTTTATTAGTAGACCAAAGACCATCTTTGACGGAGCGATCTCGAGCCGACACTTTCCTAAGAACATCGATTAATAATCCAACAGCCATATCAGCTACATCTTCAGTGAACACGTCTCCAGCATATGCGATTTCAACCCCACGCCGCCGTAAATATTCCAAATCTAAGTGATCCACACCCACACTTGTAGTCACTATAAGCTTCAGCGATGGGACGCAATCGAGTACGGCGGTACTTATTTTAAAATCGCCACCAGCTCGGACGAGCAAGGCTTGGATGGATTGAGCATGAGAGGACAGGAATTGGATGAGAGGGAGATTGGAATTCCAGGGTTTGAGGAATTGGAATCTTTTATTTGGGAATTGGGATTCCATAAATGATATTATGGATTCCGTATCGGAATCTATAACCAGAACTTGAGGAAGCTGTTCCTTTACTTGGGTTTCAGATTCCATTCTCTACCTGATTGATTAATTGTTTGGGAAGGAAGTATTTTCTTCTTCTTACTTTGGATTGAAAGTTGAAAGGAATGACTACGAATTATCCCGCCGTGCTGTGAGTGAGTGTGTGTGAGTGGGTATATTATATAAAGAGAGAGAGAGATTTTTAAATGGTGTGTCTATTTGGTCTCTATGTTTTTAATTTATGTTTAAATGGTGTTTGAATTTTGGATATTGTGTCTATTTGGTTCTTAGGTTTTCAATAACTATTAGAAATAAGTTTAATTGATTCTTAATTTAACATATTCGTTAACTTATTAACATAATGTTGACTTAAAGCTAACATAATATATCTATTTGGTCAAAATACGGACATAGGATTAAATATTACTTTATTTTGATCCAGAGAATACTTGTCTCCTGACAAATCAAGAAGATCTCCTCCTCATCTCCATTTATATTGGTTAAAAAACAATAAAGGATAATTAATATATATTTTTATTAGTTACGTGAGACTCATTGATTTACTTTTAACCAATAGAAAATTAACACGTAAGGGGATCAGGAGGAGATCCTCCTGATTTGTGAGGAGGCGAGTATTTTCCTTTTAATTAAACATTTTATGTTAACGTTAAGTCGATATTATGTTAATGAGTTAACAAATTAAGGAATAATTAAACTTATTTCTAATAATCCAGAGATCATTTATTCTCAAATTGAAAACTCATTAACCAAATAAATACAATATCCAAAACTCAGCGACCATTTAGACACAAATTGAAAACGCGGGGATTAAATAGACACGACCTCTAAAACTCAGGGACAAAATGAGCAAAACATATAAATTGAAATATGAAAATTTTAATGGAAAAATCTTATGAATAATTTTAAGGGTTAAATGCACCGAAGACTCTTGCACTATGAGACTTTTTTAATTTACACCTCTAAAATATCATTCACCTCTACACTTTGTCCAACCTATGTCTAATAAACCATCTGAATCTAAAAAACTATCATTTTCTATTATTTTTTATTCATTGGAACATGCGAAAAGATGATTTTGACCTCTTATCTTCCCTCAAATTCTTCCCAATTTATTTTCCTTTTACATTTATTGCTTTTTTTTCCCTCAGGCTCTCTTTTTCTTTGTTGTTCGTCTATCTTTTTCCCCTTCCTTACCTTTCAACCGCCATTTTTATTGCTCCTGTCCATTTTTTGTTTTTTTTATCATTATTTTCTCTGAAGCCAATGTCTATAAACTAAAAGATAAAATATTTTACATTAATCAATAAACCTCATCAATTACTTATCAATGGCATGGCCTTCTTCTTCGTCTTTCACAACTACTACCCATACTAAAACAACCCCTTATTTTAGTATTATCCGTGAGTGTGGGTGGGTATATATAAATATATTTTTAAAAATTATAAAACATATGAATTGAAATATGAAAATTTTAATGGAAAAATCTTATGAATAATTTTAACTATAGCAAATGTTTTTAAATATTTCAAAATGATATTTTTCACATTGACATTCTACCAATCTCAGGTTGAGATTAGATCAATCTTGGTTTGAGATAGGTGGATCGCAAGATATGTCATTTTTTAAAAAATTTAAAACATTTGCTATTTTCAAAATATCAATTCTTAAAATATTATTAAAAAAAAAAAAAACCTGAACTTTAATAGGGAATTACCAAAATAGTAACATAAAAATATAATTACAATTAAATTGTTTTTTTTTTTATCAAAATAACATATTGTTTTTATTTCAATAAATTATTCAACTTTCATTTTTAATTTTTATTTTAAGTTGAATGATTGATATGGAAATGGGTTTTTAATAATAATTAAAATATTATTATAAGTTAATTGTTAATTTAATTTTGATAATTTATTAATTTGATTTTAAAAAATTATCGAAAAATAATCTCCTAGATAAAAGTTGAAATCCATTTGCATGAAAAGCAAAAACTATAAAATTAAAGATTTTTCTTTTCCAATTTAGAATCATGAAAAAGTATCTAAATATTCTAAAACCAATTATAATTTAATGGAAAGATGAAAGAAATGTTCTAAAATCATTTAGAGCATTAATAATAATTGATAAGAAACTCCATCACCTTTAAGCCTAGGAAAATCCGGTTGAGTCCCACAAACCCCATGCCTTACGTCCCGATCAGCAGCTGAGATTCTCCTCAAAACGTCAATCAGTAATCCTACCGCCATATCAGCAACGTCTTCAGAGAATATGTTTCCAGCATAGGCTATGGCCACCCCTCGCCTTTGCAACTCTTCCAAGTCCAAGTGATCAAGACCGGTACCGGAGTTCACAACGATCTTCAGCGATGGGAGAAAGAGCAGGCAGCAACCACTATCGATAAGCAAAACTTGAATGGATCCAGCGCAGGAGGTGAGAAATTGGTGCAAGGGAAGTTGTGATTCTGATGTTTTGAGGAAATGAAATCTGTTGGAATATTGGGATTCTAAGAGTGGCATTATCAGTGAGGAACCTAAAACTACAACTTTCGGAAGATTTCGGCTTGTCGACGACATGGTTGAAAGATCTTTTGATCATGGGAGGAGTAAGGATTTCAGTGGGAAAGATGTCAATGTGGAATCTTCTCTGTTCATGTATAGGCTGCAGGTAACTTTTCCCATGAGGAAAATGAAATTGAAAGCTAGGAACTTAAGGAAAAATATCAAGTCCCTAAGAAGCGTCTACCAATTGGAAAGAGGATTTATAATTGAAAGCTTAATGGGAAAGAGATGAGTTTTAGTTTTATTTTCCTTGGTTTATTTACCTATTAATGGCTTGTCTCAACTGACAATGTGATTTAAAATGGGAAAATATACATTTTTTATTTTCCATCCATGGGTTTGAGTTTGGAAAAATTACAACCTCAATTTAGACTCTTAGAGAGTCTAGTATTATGATGTATTTCCATTCATGGATATTTTGGATGTATATTACATTTAATGATTATGAGTAAGAAAACTACAAAAATTATCGTCGATTCATATGTTCGGTACATTGACTGTGGATTTATTCAAATTTTATATGTTTATTATTTAAATTTCAATAACAATTTTTTTTTTTTTTAAAATAAGTAGAGAGCACTAGAGTGTGGGACTGGAGAAACCTCAAAAAAGAAAATGTTTGTCCATGACAGTAAAAATGAACTTTTTTATCTGACCATAAATATTTAATGAACAAAATATGAAGGATGTGAATATTTCCAGACATTTCAAGGTCATTTATTTTAAATTACATGACCATAAATAATATTAACCAAATATGAATGGAAAAGAGAATTCTTACATATTTCAAGGTGGCTCAGCCTTTTTATGGGGGAGTTTCTCCATTAAATTACTAACCCAGAAAGGGAGATATCAGAGGCTTGTTTGAGAAGAATGCCTCCAAGTTATCCACCACCAATTTAGAGATGTCCATAAAAGATTCATTAGTGAAAACAGCAACATGTGGAGACAAGACAACATTATCTAAATCAAAGAGTTGCTTAGGGACAAGAGGCTCATTCTCAAAAACATCCAAACCAGCTCCCCCAATCTCTCCTTGAATCAAACACTGCACCATCTCCTTCTCATCGACAATTGCTCCGCGACCAATGTTGATTATCACTCCATCTTTCCCCAATGCTACCATTACTTCCCTGTTGATCATATGTCGGGTTTCTTCGGTTAATCCACAACAAATGACGAGTGCATCGCTGTTGGCTGCAAGGTCGATTACATCAGAATGGTAGGAATAGGAAACAAACGGCTTTTTGGACCTTGAGTTATATGAGATTTTGCAGCCAAATCCCTCCAGTCTTTTAGCAACTTCAGAGCCTATTCTTCCCAATCCAACAATCCCTATTCGCTTTCCGCTCAACTGAAATTCTCCAAACCAAATATTCAGCAGTTTTAATATGAAAAAGAAAAACAATTATCTAGATTTCCAACCACTCTTAAGTGAGGCTACACAATGTGTTAGCATATTGAATAATTTCTCTAATCTAAAACATCCAAATTCAACCTTATTTAATTATAGATTATTAAATATGACTCTCCACTGAATTTTAATTAGAAAGAGAATTAACAGTTATCTATTCGAATAGTTTTGAACCAGGATATAGGTTCGTTGGTTAGGATTGTTAAGCAGGAAGGAAGTTGTTACGACAATGAGTTTGTTAAATTTGAATTAGCGTAAAATGTGTTGAAATTGTGAAAATGAACGAGTTAGTTAAAAACTAACAAACCCCCTAATACTGGGTTTTTAAAACTGCGAGACTGACAACACCGGTTAGGCTTGTGTAACCCCACTTTCATACCGTTCAACTTTAGGCGACAAAAAAAATGCAATGATACAAGAATGGAGACCACCATCGATCACCTTTAAACCAAGAGGAAACTCCCCATTTTCTTCAGTAGACGAATGCCCTAGCCTCACAAATCGATCTCCCGCCGTAACTTTCCTAAAAACATCGATTAACAATCCAACAGCCAAATCAGCTACGTCTTCAGTGAACACGTCTCCAGCATAGGCAATTTCAACCCCGCGCCGCCGTAACTCAGGTAAATCCAAGTGATCGACGCCGGCGCTGGTCGTAACGATAAGCTTCAACGACGGAAGAAGATCGAGAACGGTGGAGGTTACTGGAAAACCTCCGGATCGGGCGAGCAAGGCTTGGACGGAATGAGCATAAGAAGAAATGTATTGGAGGAGAGGGAGATTTGAAGTCCAGGGTTTGAGGAATTGGAATCTGTTTGGGAAATGGGATTCCAGGAATGACTGTATCGACGGGGGACTTATTACTAGAACTTGAGGAAGAGGTAGCTGCTCCATTGAGGAATCTCAAGAATTTCTCCCAATCAATGTCTTGTATTACGCTGAAGTGGAAATATATCATATGATTTCTTTATTAATGTAAATCATTTAAAATTTGTTTATTTACGTGTTCTATTTATCACGAGGGCGGATGTATCAAAATAAAATTCAATTTTTTTTAACGTATTTTGTCTATTTTGCTCTATATAGTTGGGTAAAATACCATTTTGGTCCCTGAACTTTCACTCGAGTTTCGTTTTCGTCCCTGAACTTTCAAAAATGATGTTTTTCGTCCCTGAACTTTCCAAATCGTTTTGTTTTCGTCCTTCCGTCTGGGACGTTAACAGAGGCTTGCGTGGCAGGCTGATGTGGTATATTTAATGATGTGGCAAGTTGGTGTGGCTTTTTTTTAAAGATGAGGTGACATGTCTAGTTATTTAAATCAATTTTTATTACGTGACATTTTTTATTCATTTTATAATTATCATCTCTCCCCCTCTCTTTCTACTCTCTAAATTAACCCTAAATTCATCTTTTTCATCATCTCCTTCTCTTGTTCAGCTGAATAGCCGCCGCCACCTCAACCATAGCAACGCTGTCATTTTCTTTGCCATTCGCTAACCTTCGCGTCTTCACATATCTGTTAGTTCGTTTCTATCCAAGATCGTTCATGAGTCGATCTCTTGATCTCTATCATTCGCGCTATTCTAGCATCCTATTCTATGGTCATATATTCAGATTTTGATTCCGACAAGGATCGGTTCTTTTTTCTCTCCCTCAAATCAGTTCATTTCCTTACTTAATTCTCTTTTTGATATGAGTATCAGAAAATGCCACATCATCCTTCTTCTTTTCCCTAATTCCATCTTCTTCCTTGTTGTCTACCTCATCGTCATGTTCATCAGCGCCGTCACAAACCCATCATCGCAGATTCAGCGCCATCAAAAAATTCCAAATAAATTGTATAAAAACAGCACCATCCTCATTGATGATCAAAATCATGCAAGGAAAAACATTAAAAAGTGTGTCCAGTTTTACTATTTTTATTGTTATTTTAAATAACAAAATCAGCATTATAAAAAACTAATCTTTTTATCATATTCCGATCCCAGATCTAGAAAATTTAAGGGAGAAAATGTGAGGATTTTTTAAGAACTCATAGCCAATTTGTAATGGTACTCTTATTTATTTCAATGATACTTTTGAGAGAGGGCTCTGATAAAGCTTGAGAAAACTGGAAAACTATTCATGGTGGTAAAAAAATGGATGGTGAAGAAGGGGTGGAGAAGAGGATGATGGGGGAGAGAGAAAGAAGGGAGGTGAGAGAATGGAAGAGAGAGATTAAAAAGATTGACACATAAGCATTCAAAATATAATAAATTTAAATTGATAAAAGAAGTCATGTCAGCCTGCCACGTCAACCTCCGTTAAGTCCAAGACGGACAAACAGACGGAAGGATGAAAATGAAACGAATTGGAAAGTTCAGGGATGAAAAACGTCATTTTTGAAAGTTCAGGGACGAAAACGAAACTCGAGTGAAAGTTCAGGACTAAAATGGTATTTTACCCTATATAGTTTTTACCCCCTTTAAAAATAATTTATAGATCCATTGTCATGTATATCGATTTCATTGTAAAATTTCATCACATGAGTGAAATAAGTTAAGTAGTTTACTGTTGAAATTTCATAAAGGGTAAAATGCAAATAAGACCCTGAGGTTTTTTCCGAATGCATAAACACCCCCTGTAATTTAAAAATGACAATCTATACCCCGTTATTCCATATTATTCTAATAATACCCCTCCACTCCAATGCCATTAATTTCTTTCTAGCCGTAACTTTTTCGTTTGAACTATAATTTAGATGATTCAAGATGTTTTGGAATCCTTATTTCGAGCTATACGTTATGATCACTTCAAAACTTTGAAATCATTAATAAATAAAATAGTTTATTATCAATAAAATACGAGGTATGATTGATACCATCAACCCTTTTGGTTAATAATGATTTATAAGTTTTGAAATAACCATAATGTAGTGCTCAAAATGAGGATTCAAAAGCATATTGAATCATCTAAATCAGAATTCAAACGAAAAAGTTATGGTTAAAAGAAAATGAATAACGTTGGAAGGGGAAGTCTCACTGAAATAATATGAAACCACAGGGGTATGATTTGTCATTTTCAAACCATAGAGCGTGTTCATGTATTTGACAAAAACCACATGGATCTTATTTGCATTCTACCCGTATATAAAAGATTAAATTTGCAATACTCCAATAGTTTAATCTATAGAGTCTATTATTGATTTAATATTTATCATATATAAAAATCTACAAGTCGCACCTCTTTGTAAAAAAGAAATATATTTTTAATATCATTGGAAACGTGATAAGAGTTTTTTTTTTTACCATTTTTTAATTATAAGAGTGTAATGTGTAAATGAGATAGACCATACACATGTGATTTTAAAATAGTTGTTAGAAATAATATTGACCAATTTCAAAACCTACTTTAAAATAGTTTTTTTACCATTTTTTAATTATAAGATTGAAAGAATATCATTATCAAACACAATGGCAAGATTTCTCTCAAAGATGCAATTTAGATTGCGAGGATCATGCGATCAAGATGAATAGCCAAAAATTTGAATGGAATGGAATCATGAACGATATTTTAGGATTTGCGTCCTCATTCCTCAATCCGCGATGGAAATGATTCAAGGGATTTTCACTTGCAGTATTACATTTTCTTATTCTTAACAATTATTTGAGACTACATTTCTACATTCTATGGTTAAATCAAAGTAAATAGGAACCCATCCCTATTAATTCTATTTTATTTATTTAAATTTTTAATACTTTTATTGGATAAATACGTGTAATTGTATCTCTTAAAAAAGTGATCTCAAACATAATTTAATTGATTAGTCATTTATTATTATTGTGAAGGGAAAAAATAGCTTTCATAGTGACTGAACACCGGGCCGGTCTATACGGGTTCAAACCTACATGGACAATCATCTAAGGGAGCTAATTCCTATTGGGCCACCAAAAGGTCCACAAAGCCTGGTCCAGAACTAGCCCAGTCAAGCAAGCCCACGATCAAAGAAGTATAAAAGACTCCCTGACCTAACACATCAAGTAAGTGTATAAATTCCTAAACCTACATTATCTCTTGCGGCGTACTCTACCTACCGTCACCTAACTTGATCGTCGGAGGGTCATTGGCCGGTACCATACCGATGCCCTTCTGATCATCGTCTTACTCCGTTTTAGGTAGTCACGTTGACGAGAACCTAGCACGTGACGACACGTGCTCAATTGTGTGAGAGAAATACCCCACACGATTATTATTATTATTATTAGGGAAAAGATCAAATAAAACCCTAATCTTTGAGGGTAGTATCAATTTAAACCCTGACTTTTTAATTGTATCAAAATAAACCTTAAACTTCATACATTTTTACAACAGCCTACCACTATATAAATTATTAGAAGGGGCGGCTTTAATGTGATCATCCCTCTAGTGAATGACATGTATCACTGTATTAATGAAAGTTCTTTGTGAATACAGAGTAAACGAAACAGATTTACTTTTATCCTTTAAGCATTGAGAAGCATGAGAAATATATAAGTTAATTCCCATCACTTTCGATGCCAACTACTATATGAAAATATAATATTAATGCTTTTATTTTTGTCATAACATTACTCATATGACATATTACAATATATTTAACTAATATTGATCGTTGTAATTTTTAAACTAATAATTGTAAATATAATAATTTTGATCTATTTTTTTTAAATATAGTATTTTTAAATATAACATTTTTTTTTTCTAAACTAAAGGTCATATTTTTTAAGAAAATTGGCAGTAGAAATTAACTAATATATTTTCTATACTTCTTAATGAGTAAAAAATAACTATCTAACTTTGTTTCATTTACTTCGTCACCGTAAATAATTTTCATTAATAAATTGACACGTGTCATTCATTGAAGGGACGACTTTCAATAATTTCTCCTAACCGTTAATTTTTGTATCTATCTTTTTTTTTTGTAGTATCAAGTTATGGTTTTAATTGTTCACACGAGTAGTATAACATATTTAAATGAAAATTAAAGGTGATACATTGTTGCAATAATTTAAGAAGTTTAAGGTTTATTTTGATATAATTAAAAGATCATGGTTTAAATTGATACTACCCAAAAGGTTAGGGTTTTATTTGGGAATTTAGCTTCATTGACCTCCAAAATTCCCAATTAAGGTTTATTGACCTCCATTTTTATTTTAAACTTTTTTGACCTTATGATGATGTCATTTTAGTGTGAAATGTCTAAAAAACCCTTTTATTCTCTTCTTCCATGAAACCTTCTTCATCTCTCCTTCCATGAATTTTCTTCTTCTTCTCTTCTTCCATGAAACCATTTTCTTTATCTTCTCAATACTATCTCTTCTATCTCCCCCACACACGGCGACGAAGGATAGCGGCGGTTGGTGGTGAAAAACGTTTGAAAAACCTCTCTTCTCTCGATTTGTGTATGCATAACTTTGGGTTTTTGAGATTTTTCATTTCTATTTTTTTATCAATCTCAAAACCTCAACACCCTCTCTATTATCTACCTCAACACTCTCTTCACATTCCTAAGTAATCTTCAAGCTTTCAATTCTTATTATAAATTTAAAAAAAAAAAAAAAAAAAATCCGGGTTGCCCCGAATTGTGCACCGAATTTTGAGTTTTACCCCGAATTTTGCACCGAATTTTATCTCCGAATTTTGCACCGAATTATGAGTTTCTTCCCCGAATTTTGAGTTTCTTTCCCCGAATTTTATCCCCGAATTTTACACCGAATAATGAGCTTCTTCCCCGAATTTTGGAGCAAATGGTATTTTTTCTTAATGTAATCTATATAAAATAAATAAAATAAAAGAGAGGAAAAAAAAAAATATATATATATATATATATATATTTATAATTAAAAAAATAAATAAAAAAATAAAAAATAAAATAACTTACTGTCTCTTAGTTCGGTGGACCGAAATCAGAATTCGGTGACCGAATTCTGACACAGTAAGTTAAGTTAAGTTTGTTTTTTTTTTTTAAATAAATATATATATATATATATATATTTCCTCTCTTTTATTTTATTTATTTTATATAGATTACATTAAGAAAAAATACCATTTGCTCCAAAATTCGGGGAAGAAGCTCATAATTCGGTGCAAAATTCGGGGAAAGAAACTCAAAATTCGGGGAAGAAACTCATAATTCGGTGCAAAATTCGGAGATAAAATTCGGTGCAAAATTAGGGGTAAAACTCAAAATTCGGTGCAAAATTCGGGGCAAAAATTCAAAATTCGGGGCAAAACTCAAAATTCGGGGAAGAAACTCAAAATTCGGGGCACAATTCGGGGCAACCCAGTTTTTTTTTTTTTTTTTTTAAATTTATAATAAGAATTGAAAGCTTGAAGATTACTTAGGAATGTGAAGAGAGTGTTGAGGTAGATAATAGAGAGGGTGTTGAGGTTTTGAGATTGATAAAAAATAGAAATGAAAAATCTCAAAAACCCAAAGTTATGCATACACAAATCGAGAGAAGAGAGGTTTTTCAAACGTTTTTCACCACCAACCGCCGCTATCCTTCGTCGCCGTGTGTGGGGGAGATAGAAGAGATAGTATTGAGAAGATAAAGAAAATGGTTTCATAGAAGAAGAGAAGAAAAAGAAAATTCATGGAAGGAGAGATGAAGAAGGTTTCATGGAAGAAGAGAATAAAAGGGTTTTTTTAGACATTTCACACTAGAATGACATCATCATAAGGTCAAAAAAATTTAAAATAAAAATGGAGGTCAATAAACCTTAATTGGGAATTTTGGAGGTCAATGAAGCCAAATTCCCGTTTTATTTGATTTTTCCCCTTAATATTATTATTATTATTTTACTGTGAAGTTAAAATCTTCCGTCTTCGATTTAAAATAAATATTATTGATTTTTTAATCCAATGCAGTTAATGAAATTGAAAAAATATATAAATACACCAAAACTCTTACCAAAACTTCTGGAAAATTCTGTTGTTGTGTGCATGCCATGATCGGAAGATTTGCTGCTGTTTCTCTGGTTTAGGGGAATTTTGGTTTTCTTCGCTCTTCTAATCAAAAAAATGATTGAACAAGAAAAAAAAAACAACAAATTGCATTTTTTTAATTATTAATTTCTTTAATATTATGACCGATAGTGGATGTCTATTTCGAACAAAAAAAAAATATAGTGAATAATATAAGGTAAGTGGATGGCAAGATTCATTTGATGTTAGTTAATTATAAATTTAGTCCATATGGTTTGATGTTTGTTTTCATTTGATTCATATATTTGCTCCTGTTTTAATTTATTGAATATTTCTGTCATTATATAAAACTTTAATATTTTATTATGTGTCTATTTTATATGAATGAACCACATGATTCTGACATATGTTAATATAGTTTTAACTAGCCTGAAAATGTGAGGTTTATAACATTTTGTAAGAAAATGAGTATTTTTATTATGTTCAATTAAATGAATGAGGTCGTTAATCTACCAAGTCCAAAGGTTTCTTTTTTTCTCAACAATTCATCTACAAAATAATAAATCAATCTTAGGGCTAGTTTGACATTGCTATAACTTTTGAAATAATTGATGTCAGTCAGCTGTATCATAAATCAATTTACTGTTTGGTAAATTCAGTTTATGTAAAAATTTAGTGTTTGATAAATTCAATTTCTAAAAATACTTTGAGATCATGAATATCTATATAATGTTTAGTAAATTGATTTTAAGAATATTTAACTATTTTGTAACGTCATCGTTATTATTATTAATAAACCTTATATTTTTTTAATTTTAATTTAAAATTAAATATATATTAATTATGATTTTAAATTAAAATGAAAACACAGTTGTTTATTTTATAACAGAACTATAAGTTATCTTCATTTAATCTCAATATTTCATAATAATAATATTCAAATACAAAACAATATAAGAAAACATAAAGAAACAAAATAAATATTATCATTATAATTTGTATGAAAAATATGGTCTATTTGATAAAATATTCATTAATCTTAAAATTATATAATTTTTACAACTAATCATTATTTTCTATTTTTTTTAAAGATCTAATTTATTTATTTTGCATAAAAAAAATTTACCAAAATTTATTACAAATTAATTTTGATTTATATTAATTTAAATCTAAATAATTTTTAAACATATCGTATACCTTTTTTTTAGATTAAAAATAGATTTATAAAATATTCATAACTTTCAAGTAATTAGTGGGTGAGAAAATTATAGGGAATTGCATTTGAAAAACAAAAACAGTGGTATCTGCTTCTAAAATTTGGTAGTAATGAGATTTTTTAAAATATATAAAATCTTCTTTAACAAAACATACAAAACAGTTAAGATTTTCTTAAAAGCTGTCTAAACACAATCCCAAACGAAGCCTTAATCTGGTTAAATCCGAAAACTGCATAGTTGAAAATAATTATACTTTGATTTTTTTATTGTTTAATTATTTGATGAGATGTTAGCAAACCCACCCACTCTACTGTTTAAAATATATGAAATTAATAGATTAAACCTGGGATTTAAGAGCCATCTAATAAATATGGGGTAGACTATTGAAGCCCACCCCACCCAACACTAACCCGTCTTCCAAATGCCCCTTAATCTCTCACGACATATATTATTTTTTAATATTTTTATTTATCATAGACATAGACAAGACATGTAATAATTAATAGGGGTGAAATAAAAAACCAAAACCGGAAAAATAAACCGGGCCGAAACCGTAAAAAACCGAACCGTCCCGGTTTCCATTATTCAAAAACCGAACCGGCTTCTAAAAAACAAGTAAAAATCCCATACCCCTTCCCTATTTCCCCTAATTTTTATTTATTTGTTTTATTTTATATATTTACTTATCACTTTATTTTAATTTATATTTTATATATTTATTAATCTAATTTTTTCAACTAAGTTATTGTTTATGTTTGATTTTTTTTTTTGTTTCATCCTTCAAATGTTGGAGGATTTTTTTTTAAAACTAAATGCAAATGGCCTATACTAGAAAAACCGGAAAAAACTGAAAACCGAACTGGTAAAAACCGGGCCGATTCATATTATAAACCGAACCGGTCCGGTTTTTAAAATTTATTGAAATCCGGACCGAACCGAACCGGTTTCACCCCTAATAATTAATAATCAACAAATATTTTTGGGAATTTGGCTTCATTGACCTCCAAAATTGCCAATTAAGGTTTATTGACCTTCATTTTTATTTTAAACTTTTTTGACCTTATGATGATGTCATTTTAGTGTGAAATGTCTAAAAAAACCCTCTTATTCTCTTCTTCCATGAAACTTTGTTCTTCTTTTCTTCCATGAAGCTTTTTTCTTCTCTTCTTCCATGAAACCATTTTTTTATCTTCTCAATCTATCTCTTCTATCTCCCTCACTCACGGTGGTAACGGAGAGCGGCGGTTGGTGGTGAAAAACGTTTGAAAAACCCCTCTTCTCTCGATTTGTGTATGCATGATTTTGGGTTTTTTGGATTTTTCATTTGTATTTTTTATCAATCTCAAAACCTCAACACCCTCTTCATTATCTACCTCAACACTCTCTTCACATTACCAAGTAATCTTCAAGCTTTCGATTCTTATTATTATAAAAAAAAAAAAAAAAAATTCCGGGTTGCCCCGAATTTTGCACTGAATTTTGAGTTTCTTCCCCGAATTTTGAGTGTTGCCCCGAATTTTGAGTTTTTCTCCGAATTGTGCCTCGAATTTTACACCAAATTTTGAGTTTTGCCCCGAATTTTGAGTTCCCCCTCCCCCCGAATTGTACACCGAATTTTTTCCCCGAATTTTGAATTTTTACTTTTCAATGAAGGAAAAAAAAAGAGTTTTCCATTAATTTGATTTATATAAAATAAAATTAAAAAAAAAAAAACTAAACCTTACTGTTTCGTAATTCGGTGGACCGAAATCAAAATTCGGTCCACCGAATTCTAATGCAGTAAGTTTTTTTTTTTTTTTTAATTTTATTATTATTAATATATATATTACTTTTCTCTATTTATTTTATATATTTTATATTAGATTAAATTAATAAAAAAAATCTTTTTTTTAATATTACTTCTCTCTCTTTCATTTTATATATTTTATTAATTTTATATAGTAATTAAGAAAATATATCATTTGGTCCAAAATTCGGGGAGAAAAACTCAAAATTCGGTGTACAATTCGGGGAAAAAACTCAAAATTCGGGGAAGAAGCTCATAATTCGGTGCAAAATTAGGGGGGAAACTCAAAATTCGGGGAAAAACTCAAAATTCGGTGCAAAATTCGGGGAAAAACTCAAAATTCGGGGCAACCCGGATTTTTTTTTTTTTTTAATAATAAGAATCGAAAGCTTGAAGATTACTTGATAATGTGAAGAGAGTGTTGAGGTAGAGAATGAAGAGAGTGTTGAGGTTTTGGGATTGATAAAAAATACAAATGAAAAATCCAAAAAACCCAAAATCATGCATACACAAATCAAGAGAAGAGATGTTTTTCAAACGTTTTTCACCACCAACCGCCGCTCTCCCTCACCACCGTGAGTGAGGGAGATAAAAGAGATAGATTGAGAAGATAAGAAAATGGTTTCATGGAAGAAGAGAAGAAAAAAGTTTCATGGAAGAAGAGAATAAAAGGGTTTTTTTAGACATTTCACGCTAAAATGACATCATCATAAGGTCAAAAAAGTTTAAAATAAAAATGGAGGTCAATAAACCTTAATTGATAATTTTGGAGGTCAATGAAGCCAAATTCCCAATATTTTTGTTTTAAGAGAAAAAGGCAAAAAAAGAAAAAAAAAGAAAAAGGGAAAACCGAGATTTAGAAAAAAGCGTTAAGGCACCCCTCCCCTGGCTTACGTTGTCGATAAAAAATAAAATATGTTTGAAGAAAAATATTTGGAATTATAATTTTTGACTCGGCAAGGCAAGGCAACAAATCCAACAGACAGAGCCTCATAATAGCTCCGTAATCTTCCTTCTCTCTCGCGTTCAATTCGCATCCTGCTAATTTTCCCGACGATCTCTCTTTCAATTTCCTCTGTTTCTTCAAGCTTCGATTCGAACTACCTGATTTCGAACTTGATTTTGAATTTCGAATTCTCGATCAAGCTTCCGGTTCCATTTATTCTACCTTTCTAGTTTCTTGATTCATTTTTTGTGTAAGAACAATCACTGAATCACTTTAATTTATTTATCGTTGTCTTGGAATTATATTTTTCAGCTTCACTAGTTTCGATCATTGGATTTTCAAATGTATGCTCGTTTTTTTGTCAATTGATCAATGTGCTATGATATGCTTGTTTTGATGAATAGATCGTCTATTATTCAAGATAATTGATCTTCTTTTCGATTCTAGAAACGTACGTTCTATAAATTTTGGAGCTAGATCTGTGAATTCATAGGATAATCGTTTATTGATCGAGTTAAGTTGAATCACTAGCTCTCTGACCTGACATTCTACTTGGTTGTGAGAAAACTGAAGAAGTTTGATTATAGAAACTTGGAATTAGATTGGAAATCTGTTGTAGGTTAGTTACAATGAAGCATCATAAGTTCCACTAGGCAGTTTAAATGTATGAGTTTTTTTTATGTTGATTCGTTCATCTATACTGAACTAGAGTCATCCATTTGTATTTGAATTTTCAGTTTAGTTCATTGGATCAGTCTGTGGTTCTTATCCTTTTCACGAAGATGTTTATTCTGAATGACCTGATAGGTGTTTAGATTAATTTCGCCTGGAATTTTGATCTATTCAGTATTCTGTTAGGACTAATGTAACTATGGTATTCAGGAATCTCATCCCATCCCATGTCTAGACTCTGGTGAATTGTTATGAAAGCCAGGATTTAAGAGATTTTTGTTTCAAATCATTTTTTTATATTTTAACATCATTTTATTACGGTGTTTATTACTCATCCTCAAGTTAAGGGATGAGAAAGTTGATAGGATTAACTAGTGTATTGATTGAAACAGATTTATTATGTTACTCTAGTAATTTATTTTCTCTCTTGTAGATGGCCTTGTCCGTACATATTTGGATGAGTAATTTGCTAGATTTTTAAGATAATAAAGGATGGACGAAGAAGAAGAAGCTAAGAAAGTTCCAGAAATTTCTGTGAAAAATTCAGACAATGAAGTTACTAGTGATGTACAGAAAGGACCTGAGTGGTCTGAAGACCAGATTAATGTCCACGGTGATGAAACTGAGATAAGGAGTGGCAACGTAGTATTAGAAGGGGTTAATGCTGTGATGGCAGTTGAAGATGAAGACCATTTCGAGCAGGTGTGTTTGAAAGACCAGGAGAAGATTGCTAGTGAATTTTCAGGCGGTCTTGAAGATTCAGAACGATCTTCACATTGTGAAGATGCTAGACCATCGTCTGGTGCATTCCAAGAATCCTCCCAATTTACAACTGGAAGATTTAGTGTGGAATCTGATGACTCACCAGTCACACAATTACAATATGAACACCATTCCTTTAGTCCGGGGGCTGCTGGTATGAGTTTGGGTCATTCTATTAAACCGTCAACCTCTTCAGCCAGTTTTGATTCTGGATATTCTCCTGTTGGTTCACCACAAAAATCTAAACCAAAATCTGTGAAGCCTAATGTGTCTCCGGAGTTATTGCATTTGGTGGATTCTGCAATAATGGGGAAGCCTGAGAGTTTAGCCAAACTAAAGAATGTTGTGAGTGGAAAGGAAAGTTTTGGCAGTGGTGAGGAAATGGAGAGTGTTGATTTTTTGGTAGTTGATTCTCTTCTTGCAACAATGGGTGGTGTTGAATGTTTTGAAGAGGATGAGGATAACAATCCTCCTAGTGTAATGCTAAATTCTCGTGCTGCGATTGTAGCTGGTGAGCTTATTCCTTGGCTTCCTTGTCAGGGTGATACTGGGATGATCATGTCCCCGAGGACTAGAATGGTCAAGGGACTGCTTGCTATTTTACAGGCTTGTACCAGAAACAGAGCAATGTGCTCCTTGGCTGGTCTATTAGGGGTACTACTAAGGTCTGCTGAAACTATTTTTGTGCAGGATGTTGGTTCCTCAGACATTATGAGTTGGGATGGAGCCCCTTTATGCTACTGCATTCAATATTTATCAGGACATTCGCTAAATGTTGTAGACTTACATAAATGGTTCCAAATTATTACTAGAACCCTTACGACCAAATGGGCATTTCGTCTATTGCTTGCATTGGAGAAGGCATTGTGTGGAAAAGAGTCGAAGGGACCCGCAAGCACATTTGAGTTTGATGGTGAAAGCTCTGGTCTGCTTGGTCCGGGAGAGAGTCGTTGGCCCTTTTCTAATGGTTATGCATTTGCCACATGGATTTATATCGAGTCATTTGCAGACACATTAAATACAGCTACTGCTGCAGCAGCAATTGCTGCTGCTGCTGCAGCCAAGTCTGGAAAATCATCAGCCATGTCGGCTGCTGCTGCAGCAAGTGCACTTGCTGGTGAAGGTACAGCACACATGCCACGCCTGTTCAGTTTCTTGTCTGCTGATAATCAGGGAATCGAGGCATATTTCCATGCACAGTTTTTGGTGGTTGAATGTGGTAGTGGAAAAGGAAGAAAGGCTTCATTACATTTTACTCATGCATTCAAGCCTCAATGCTGGTACTTTATTGGTCTGGAGCATACTTGCAAGCAGGGGCTAATTGGAAAGACTGAAAGTGAGTTAAGGTTGTATATTGATGGATCGTTATATGAAACTCGACCTTTTGACTTCCCTCGGATCTCCAAGCCACTTGCATTTTGCTGCATTGGAACAAATCCTCCTCCTACAATGGCTGGTTTACAGCGCCGACGTCGCCAATGCCCATTGTTTGCCGAGATGGGACCCATTTATATCTTCAAAGAACCAATTGGCATAGAAAGAATGGCACGCTTAGCTTCCAGAGGAGGAGATTCACTACCTTCTTTTGGTAATGGGGCAGGACTACCATGGCTTGCAACAAATGATCATGCTCGTCACATGGCAGAGGAAAGTTCTCTTTTAGATGCAGATATTGCAGGATCTCTTCACCTTCTCTATCACCCCAGTTTGCTTAGTGGTCGTTTCTGTCCAGATGCTTCCCCCTTAGGTGCTGCAGGTTAGTGCATTTCATGTCTAACTGTTAGAATGTTCATGAATTGATGTCTAACTAGTCATCAGACAGCTTAGAAAGGCTTATTTTTGGCAGAGGCGCTTTATAACTTTGCTTTACAGATGGGATGCATTTAAATTAGGGTTGAAGGAAGAGAAGTAATAACCTTTGTTTCTCTCTCTAAATTATCTGATTAGATGAAAATCTAAGTAAATGTGTTAGTCACTAGCTTTTCTGAAAGTTGAGGAATATCAGTTTCTTTATGGAATAACTACATAGTTTGTCTGCCTTCCCTTGTTGTACTACTTAAATCTTTTGTGATTCAGGGACACTAAGAAGACCAGCTGAGGTTCTTGGGCAAGTTCATGTTGCTACGCGAATGCGACCTGTGGAGGCTCTGTGGGCCTTAGCTTATGGAGGTCCTATGTCATTACTTCCTTTGGTAGTAAGCAATGTGGATAAAGATAGCCTGGAACCACAACAAGGGAACTCTCCTCTTTCTTTTGCCACCACGAATCTTGCTGCCCCTATATTTCGATTAATCTCCATGGCTGTTCAACACCCAAAGAATAATGAAGAGTTGTGTCGTGTCAGAGGACCTGAGATTCTTTCAAGAATCTTAAACTATCTCCTGCAAACTCTGTCTTTACTTGATGCTGGAAAGCACAACGGAGTGGAAGATGAGGAACTTGTTGCTGCAATTGTCTCCTTATGTCAGTCTCAGAAAAGTAATCATGCACTTAAAGTGCAGCTTTTCAGCACCTTGCTTTTGAATTTGAAAATGTGGAGTTTATGCAACTATGGACTACAGAAGAAGCTCTTGTCATCACTTGCTGACATGGTCTTCACAGAATCATCAGTAATGAGGGATGCCAATGCTATTCAAATGCTTCTTGATGGCTGCAGAAGATGTTACTGGATGATTTGTGAAAAGGGCTCAGTCAATACTTTTTCTCTAAATGAAGATAAACGTCCGATGGGGGAAGTGAATGCATTGGTTGATGAACTCCTAGTAATTGTTGAACTTCTAATTGTAGCAGCTCCTCCCTCACTGGCTTCAAATGATGTTCGCTGTTTGCTTGGTTTCATGGTTGATTGTCCACAGCCAAATCAGGTACATTTTGCAAATATATGTGTTAAATCACCACTAAACCCAAAAACTTAAGGTGCTAGGATAAGGAAAATTTAACCTTTTTAAGGTATTCTCAACATTCTTGTTCACATGTGAGCTTAGATATTAATTATTAACAAACGCCTAACATGTAGACAATAAATACAAATGGGAGCAAATTTCATGATAGGTTTGAACTCAGGACCTCTGTAAAAAAATCACCGTTACTCCCAAAAGCTTAAGTTGTTTGGTTTAAACAAATTTAACCTTTTCAATGTGTTCTCAAAAAAGTTCCAGTTATTATCATTGATATAAAGATCTCATTTACCTATGACATCTTAAAGCCTATGCCCACCTATTTTGGCATGTATAATTGTATGCTTGAGATGTGTTTCTCCCTCAATCCTCCAAGAAGTGCTCTACGTAGGGTCGGTTGTGAAAATATAGACCATCTTATTCATATGTTGTTCTTTTACTTGGAAGATTTGGCCAAAATTGTTTGACACTTTTGTGGAGTATTTGGGATAATACAACCTTTGGGATGATGCGGTTAGAGCTATTTTGTGGAGTATTTTGCTTGAGTGTAATAGTTGAATCTTCAATGATAAATGCAAATCTTGGGAGGATGTTTGGGTGGGGGGTGTCCTTAATGCCTCCATTTGGAGTGCAAATTGTAATTTTTTTTTTAATTATGCTCCCTCAATTATAGCTTATAATTGGAAGGCTTTTTTGTAGTTCTTCCCTTGCCTTTTTGGGCTTTTTCATATTTTAATGAAAAGCATTGTTTATTACCAAAAAAAATAAAATTGTTTGACACTTTCAACATGACTTGTGTGGCTCATTTTAAAGGTGTTTTTTGTTTTATAGATGGGTTATATGACATAGATTTCAAGAACAAGAAAGATCTAGATATTTATTATGGTTGTGTGGTGGATTACGAAGAGAAATAAATAGGAGAATTTTTTATTGAGACATTGCATCCAACAGCACTTTTTTTCACCTTAATTTCAAAATAGCAAAAATTTGGTTTATTTTCAAACATAACATTTTTTTTCTTTCATTAAATTAATGAATTTGTTTTTATTGATTTAGTCTCTTGTTGGAGAATGACGAATCTTGTTATTGTTTTTTATGATGGTTTTTGGAATGCTTTGAATTAGAATTTTTCCCCCCTGAAGGTTGCGTGTTCGATCCACGCTCACCGCGTTTGTACCTTTCTATAAAAAAAAAGAAATCAAATTTTCATGTTTTTTTTTTAATTTTTCCTATTTTGATATTTTCATTAATTTAATGTTTTTCTTTCAATAAATTAATGAACTGTTTAAAAAGTGCCATTTTTGGAAATTCCGAAAACTTTGCTATACATATATATGTTTTCTTATAGAAAGTTAACTTTCATTGATCAAAGGTAAAAGTAAAGTATAAATTTAGAGGAAGAGGATTCCTCAAAAACAAAAAGAAAACAGCCATCAATGACAAGTTTGCTACATTGTGTTTCCTTGTTTGTGTTCACATTGAAAACAAAAATGCTTTGATATGATCTCCCCCTCCCCCCAACTTCTTTCTAACTTGGCCCTTGCTCCAGGTTGCCAGGGTATTGCACCTAATTTACAGGTTGGTGGTGCAGCCAAATACATCTAGAGCTCATATTTTTGCAGAGGCTTTCATAGCATGTGGTGGCATAGAAACACTTCTGGTTCTCTTACAGCGAGAAGTCAAAGCTGGTGATGTCACTGATCCTGAAGCTATGTCTAGAGCTGATGAAAATTTGTTTTTTGAAGACCCGGGTGTAGATGGAGTCTCTGAAACAATCCTTAATGGTGAAGTAAAATCTGCAAAAGAAAATGAACTAAATATGCATGAGAATGATTGTCAGTCTAGAGCACCTAAAGTTGGTGGCATTAATATCTCTGGTTCCCCTGATGTGAAGTTTGAGAGGATGGTATCTATTTCTGAAAATCTCTTTGTTAAGAATTTAGGTGGTATAAGTCTTTCAATTACTGCTGACAATGCAAGAAATAATGTTTACAATGTGGACAAAAGTGATGGAATTGTTGTTGGGATCATAGGACTTTTAGGTGCTCTAGTAGCATCAGGCCACTTTGGTTCCTATTCTCCCTTGGATGTGACAACTAACATTTTTGGTAGTGGCTTGCCTGATGGAGGTGGTGGCATGTTTGATGATAAAGTTTCTCTTCTTCTGTATGCCCTACAGAAGGCTTTCCAAGCAGCACCTAATAAGCTTATGACAAGCAATGTGTACACAGCTTTGATGGGGGCATCGGTATATCATCTTGTTTTAAGTCTAAGCTATTCACACAGTTCTTATTGAAATTTGAAACTACTGAAAAGTAACTCTCTGAATATTCCTTGCTATGCTCATTCTAAAGGTACAAGCGGGGATGGGGTATTTGAATGTCTTTATTGTTTCTTTAACGAAATGCTCATTGAGATCACCTAAGTATTTAGTCTTTATTCGTTTGTCATATGTATGTACTTTGTAATATATCTACTCATGTGTCTCTCATAGACCTGCTTTTAGATCATGTGACAAAATTTAAGGTTGGGGGTTTGTCCAAACATTGTACTTGCACCCATTTGTTTTTAATTTTTAATGTAGGGTTTCTCTGTCTCATCTCGAAAAGAAAATCATATGAAATATTTTTATCATGAGAATAAATATGAAATACATAAATAAGTACAGATCTTTGGTGGATCAAGATTCCTGAAGCAAACAAATAAAAGAGTTTTCTCATTCCTATGTCCTTTTTGTATTAACTTGTGCTCATGACATTCCTTTCTTGAATGTGCATTTTCATGACAGTTTTTCAATATTCTTTTTCTCATAATATCAACTCAAAATTTTCATGTTCTTTTCCTCTTTCCAGATTAATGCTTCTTCAACGGAAGATGGGCTAAACTTTTATGATTCTGGTCATCGCTTTGAACATCTACAACTTCTGCTGGTTCTTTTACGGTCACTTCCTTATGCATCCAGAGCTTTCCAAACCCGAGCATTACAGGTATGCCTATTGGTTTGATGGTATTGTATAATATCTTTATATCAATATGTTGTGGAAAGTGTTCTTTATGATTTGGAATGTGTAGGTTTTTTTTTTTGCGATCATTCAGTGGAGATATTTTTTTGCATCTCCGTTCAGTCCTTGCATGGAAAATAGCTTATCCTCCCTCTCCTTGTTTTCTTTTTTTTTTTTTGATAGAAAGCTAACTTTCATTGATCAAAGTTAAAAGTAATACATATTTTGAGGAAGAGGATTCCTCAAAAACAATAAGAAAAGCAAAACCTAAATAAAACTAAATGAAGGAATTCCATTTATAAAACATGGAATGTATAGGGAAAAATTTGTAATCTCTTTTGGAGGTGTTCTTAACCTCTTGTACATTCTTTTCTTTTAATATAATTGTTGTGAATTCTTCTTAAAAAAAAATGTATAGGGAAACTAAAACCTGATGGATTCATCACTTTTTCCCAACTAAAAGTTCGAAAAGTAAAAGAATCCCAAATGTTTATTCAAGGAGTAGCAATATCATTGAAGATCCGGTTGTTGCGCTCTAACCAAACACTCCAAAGCAAAGCTGAAACTCTTTGTTTTCTTTGGTTATTCATTCTATTACTTAGTCTTTCCATCTACAAAGAGGAAATGGTATCCATTGTGAGGAAAAAAAGCGAGTTGCTGGATTTTGGTGTGACACTTAAATCTATGCATGCATACTGAAAGCTTTTTTCTTTTACCTCTTGTTAGACTAGATGATTATAATGTCATGGCAATAAATTATTTTTTTTCCAACTATATATTCAGAATACAAATAGCAGATTTGCTAGCTGTTTGTTTGTAATTAGTCAGGCCAACCCTGCCGAGATTGAATGAGAATAGTTACAGCCACCAGTTAATTAATCTAATCTCTTATAACCAACCCCCGAACCCTTTGCAGAATTTGGTATCGTAAGCATACAATTTATTGGCCTACTAACATTAGTTGTTGTGCACGTGCACCATACTTATTCATTATTGTCAAGAACTCTTTAGTTTTTTTTTTTTATAGAAAGATTTACTTTCAATCAAGAACTCTTTAGGAAGAGGTTTGATTATTGTTTTGTTTTTCAAGTTCATGCCTGGGCTTTAGTGGTATACTGCTAGCTCAGATGTTATCCAACACCCAGAATTTTTAGCTTTTTGAGAGATATGCTTATGTTGTTGAAGGCATTAACAAATGTTAAGAAATCTGATTCTCTTTATTAATCCACGTTTAATCAGTCTCTTATTGATGATCTGATGCAGTTTCTGAACTTCTTTTTGGTATATGATTCCAGGATCTTCTGTTTTTGGCTTGCAGTCATCCAGAAAACAGGATCAGTTTAACCAAAATGGAAGAATGGCCTGAGTGGATTCTGGAGATTTTGATATCCAACTATGAGGTAATGTTATCTGACATTTAGAAATCTTAAATTTGACTCTGGTTAATGAAAGGTAGAATTCAGCATGTCGGCAATTAATAATTTGTGTTTCTCGGAATTTTGTGTTATTGGTTGAGTGAGATGATGACTAACAGTCCTTTATACTGTTTCACTTCTGGTTCATGCTTTTACAGATGGGAGAGAGCAAAAATTCTCATACTTCAAGTTTAGGAGATGTAGAGGATCTTATACATAATTTTCTGATCATCATGTTAGAGCACTCAATGCGCCAGAAAGATGGATGGAAGGTCTTCAGTTTTCCCCTATTCTTGTTGATTATTTTTTTTAACGTAGATGGATAATGGTATTGACTGGTTTTAGTTATTTTGAGTATGTTAGTTGAATAAATTACACATAATTGAACCAGTTTAAATTTGGGGATACGAAACAAGAGCTTTTATTAAAGAAGGAAGATTGAAGAAATCCAAGTTGTACAAAAATTACATTGAGAATGAAAGAAACTAACAGAGATGCCTAAGGTTGATTTTACCTTCCAAAAGAAAATAAAAAAGAAAGAAAAAAGAAAAAATTGACTTTTTCAATGTAGTAGCTTGATATTTTTCTTATGTTCTCTCCTCAGTTCTTGTTGAACTCATTCAATTAGCAACCAGGTAATGGTTCAAATTTAATAAATTATGGTATATTGGGAGCATTGGGACAATGATTTATGCTACAATTATTTGGCTTTTGGCTTTTGTGTTATGTAGTTCTCGGTTCCTCTTAAAAGACTTCATATTAGTTTGATTTTAATCATTGCATTGCATCTATTCCACTCTTCCATTCACCAACTTCGGAAATTACTTTATTATGCTAGTTTGGCTATGTTGATAGTCCTTTCTTGGTATCATAAAATTGTAAGATGTCCAAGATTATTTTCTGTAATTATATATATAATTTCCAAGAAGATATGGCTGCATTGTTGATGAAAGTTAACCTTATAATATCTCTATGGGCCTCTTTGACTAAGGAGCTTTTGGATTTTTTCCCTCTTTTTGGTGCAAAGAAGGAAAACTTTATACCTTTGAATGTGTTATAAATTACTTAGCTATTAGTCTATGGATCTTCCACATGTCCAACTATGAAAGTGGGTCATATCTGTCTGCTGCAGATCATATAACTTCCTTATCTTTAGTTTCCCTCAGTTGTATTTATTTTTGTTCTGTTATTACTTGCATTTTTCAGGATATTGAAGCTACAATTCATTGTGCAGAATGGCTTTCTATTGTGGGTGGTTCAAGCACTGGAGATCAACGAGTGAGGTACCACATCTGTCACAAACAATAATTTTTTTTTGATAGAAAGTTACTTTGATCAAAGGTAAAAGTAAAGTACAAATTTAGAGGAAGAGGATTCCTAAAAAACAAAAAGAAAAGCAAAAACTAAGTAGCAAAAGCTAAAAAAAACTAAATAAAAGAATTCCATTTATAAAACATGGAATGTACAAGAAACGAAAATATGTTGAATTCATCACTTTTGTCCAACTAAAAGTTGGAAAAGTAAGAGAATCCCAAATGAAACTACTCGTTTATTATAAAAAAAAAATTATCATTGAAGATCCGATTGATTTTCGGGCAGCTAGACTTGGGTGGGTTTAAGCACGGGAAATGAGCCATGCAAGAGACCGTTAAGCAGAGCCTTGTCTTGCGCTCTAACCAAACACTCCAAAGCAAAGCTGAAACTGCACAATTCCAAAAAGATTTCCTAGTCTTTAATCTAAAAATATCCCAAATCAATAACTTATGCATCCTTTGGTTAAAAAAATAACAAAATAATAATAAAAATAAATTTGCAGATATTAAAATAAAAATATTTTCTTTCTTTGTGTGCAATTGATAAAATTTCTTACTTATCTAATGATATTTTATTGTGCTAATTAGTGCATAACTTTTTAAAAATTACCAAAATAAAAAAGGAATAAATTCATTGAAAAATTTATTAAACTAAAAAAGGTCAAAAACCAAAAAAATCATTAAAAATAACAATGAATAAAAAAAAAAATAGCTGCTATTTAGGAAATTTTTAAAAAGTTCTGATATTTCAGTAATGAGTATGCAAAAATATGGTAATTGAGTTAATTTCTGTTTTCTTTTGGAGAAGCTAAAAAATAGGTTAATTTGTATGCCATTGATTTGTTCCAAGTTTAACCAGCATTTAGCAGATGTCTCTATGAAGACTTCCGGTGGACAATTTTTTTTTATCCAAGAACTTTGCTATTTCTGTTTCCTATCATTTTTTATTCAAAGAAGTTTTTACAAGCTTTGTTCTAGATATTTTTGTATTAACTTGACAGTAGAGTGTTGGAAGTTCTGTCCTGGCTCTTTACATTTTGGTTTCTCATTTAATTACGAGCTTATAATTTTTCCCCTTTTGCATAAACAGTTCTGTGCGCTTGTGATTTGTAGTGAAGAGAAGTTTGATAAACCATTTTTTTCCTTCCCTCAATTTTCAGTCAATATTGTTGGTTTGTCATCTGGTGCTTGGGGTTTCTGTTTGGATATTTTTTACATTTAATGTCTAACTATATTATTTGCCTGTCTTTGGAAGATTTTGTAGAAAAACCTTAGAAGTCGCTTAAGTTGTTACATTTTCATAATCTGCATTCACATAGATTTCAACAATTGCATCTGCCATATTTCTCATATCTTATTCATCATTATCAATTATTAACCTTTTGTGGTCAATTTTCTTCTTGTTTTGAAGACGTGAAGAATCATTGCCAATATTTAAAAGAAGATTATTGGGTGATTTGCTGGACTTTTCTAGGAGAGAATTGCAGGCTCAGGTAGCTCTCATTCTTGAAGCTGGAATTTTCCTTAGTTGGAAACATGATGATAATATACTTTATTGTCGCATTCAGGCATTTGTTATTGTGACTTAAAATTTTTTTGAGTATGATATTTACCTTCTCTTCCCTTAGCTCATTCTGTTTGTAAAATGCTTTAAATCTTAACTATTTGATTTTTTTTAAAATATCAGAAGGAAAATTTCCAACCTTTCTGTATGTTTTTTTCAATCCTTTGCCCCATATCAGTTTATTTTTTACTCGTTGGCAGACTCAAGTAATTGCTGCAGCAGCTGCTGGGGTGGCAGCCGAGGGGTTATCACCGAAAGATGCCAAGGCTGAAGCAGAGAATGCTGCTCAGCTTTCCGTATCTTTGGTGGAGAATGCTATTGTGATATTGATGCTTGTTGAGGATCATTTACGGTTACAGAGCAAATTATCTCGTGCTTGTAGTGCTGCAGATGGTTATACATCTCCTCTCTCTCTTGTGTCTCCCCAGAATAACCGGTCAAATTCTTTGACTAACGTCGGCAGAGAGCCACAGGAACCCATAGGTGGTCGCAGATCAACATCCAGCGAGCCTAGTGGACTCCCTCTTGATGTATGTTTAAGTTCTTAATGACCTTTTAAATAGATATGCAGACTTTAAAACCATATTTACTTTCCTGTTATTCTTAAAAGTGTCGTTTGTGGAGACCTGTTTTTTTTGTATCCATATAAATTTGCTCCTCCATTTTTCTCTTTCACCCATTTTGTTGTCAGCAAGTTAGCTACTTGAACTTTGTGGCTGTTGAACTCCTCTCTTTCTCTCACACACGCGCACCCACACATGCATGCACAATGTTAATTGTCAAGAGTTTCTAAATTGACTTTTCTTTTGTTAAGGTGGCTAATTTATGAATTATATAATAGAATTTCATTTGACTGTTTCTTGTAAATAATTTAGATTCTTGGAACTCATGTTGGTATTGTTCGAGTCAGGTCCTTGCTTCTATGGCTGATCCAAATGGCCAAATTTCCTCAGTGGTGATGGAGCGTCTTACTGCAGCAGCAGCAGCAGAACCTTACGAATCTGTTGCTTGTGCTTTTGTATCTTATGGTAGCTATGCAACAGATTTAGCTGATGGTTGGAAGTATAGGAGCCGACTGTGGTATGGTGTTGGTCTTCCTCCAAAGACTACTCCCTTTGGTGGTGGTGGCAGTGGATGGGAATCCTGGAGGTATTTGGAAAAAGATACTAGTGGAAGTTGGATTGAATTTTCTCTGATAAGAAAGTCTGTTGCCATGCTCCAAGCCTTACTCTTAGACGAATCCGGGCTTGGCGGTGGCCTTGGAATAGGTGGTGGATCGGGTACTGGAATGGGGGGTATGTCTGCACTTTACCAGTTATTAGATAGTGACCAGCCATTCTTATGCATGCTCCGAATGGTGCTTCTTTCAATGAGGGAGGAGGATGATGGTGAAGACGGTATACTCATGAGAAATATTAGTATAGATGATGGATTGCCTGAAGGCAGAAAACCACGGTCAGCTTTACTTTGGAGGTATATTAGGATCATAGTTGTAAATTATCTTGTAGTTTAAATTTGAGATGGATTATGGGAGTTTTGATGGTGGATACTTTATCCTTGAACCTCTTTCATATTACTTTTTTTCCTTGAACTTCCGATTGATACATCTAATCGTTTTTTTTGTGTCCAGTGTGCTTTCACCTGTTCTTAACATGCCAATTTCTGATTCCAAGAGACAGAGAGTTTTGGTTGCTTCATGCGTCATCTATTCTGAGGTTAGTGACTGAAATGATTATTTCGTGAGGTTTAGTTTTCACTGATTGTTATTTGTATTATTTTTTCTCTGTAGCATAGCAATCGTTGTCTAACCAAGCATTCACGATTGCAATTTATGATTGATCGAGTACCATGTCTCTTTGTTGCAGATATTTGCTTTACTAGTTTACCTTGTGCAATGTGTATCTTGCAGGTATGGAGTTCTGTTGGAAAGGATAGAAAACCTCTTCGTAAACAGTACCTTGAGGCTATTTTACCTCCCTTTGTTGCTATTTTGAGAAGGTGGCGGCCTTTATTAGCTGGAATTCATGAACTTGCCACTGCTGATGGTCTGAATCCTCTAATTGTTGATGACCGTGCATTGGCTGCTGATGCCTTGCCAGTAGAGGTATGCAAAACATTCTAGCAATATAATCTTGAGACTTTAAGCTTAAAACGTCACTTTCCTTGTCCTCTGTCAGGACAAATAGAAATTGTCCAAAGAAATGGTTCTTGTTTCTTATTGAAAAAAAGGTTCTCGTTATCCATTATTCCTTTCTATAATGCCATTTTGTTTGAAAAGATGTAACTGTGACTTCAATTTTGACGCTTTTTTCCTTCATACGAGAGATTTTCCCCTTCTTTTCTCTTTGTTTTCGTTTCATTCATTTTCTCAATGAGGCTTCTAATCCTTTTCTTTTCAAAAAAATATACAATTAACGCTTTATTTGACATATTCTGTTTCTTGTGTTTCGAAAGTTCTAGAGCATGTAAAGAACTAGAATGCTGTCCCTAAAATATGAACCTCAGTCCCTAGTCCTTGTATTGCCTCTAAGGCTTTTTCTTCTTTGTAAGATTTGTTTCATTATCAATGCATTTGTGCACTATGGCTTTCTTACACATCAGTACATCACTGATGCATTTCATTAAAATAAAAATTCATAAATGCATGTTTTATTTGCCTTTGTTTATATGACTTCTTTAAAAACATAAAAAAAATGTTTGGAATTAAAATATGGAAGTGATAGATGGAGAGAATTCTGAAGTGGAGGGTTATCTGGATTGTAACAATTTGTAAAGGGGTCTAAAATGCCAACTGGATTTTGTTAGCTAGTTATCTGGATGTTCAAGTGTATTCATTGATCAAGACATAGATATATCATATAACATCATGCATATACCGTCATTTAGAATTCTTGAATTCTTTTTTATTGACCATTTATTGCCACTGATATACAACATTTAAATGGTTGGTTTGTTTATGTTTTCAATATCATGACAGTCCTCATTATTTGCTAGTGCTTGGCATGTTGTATGAAAGGTTCTTCTCATTTAATAACTTGTTTGATAATTTTTATGTTCTTATCACTATTGCAAAATGGGGTGTAGCCAGGGCAATTATCTTGGATTTTCGTGGAGTTTATTCTGGTCTAATATCACTCCATTATAATCGAATTTCATCTGTGTAGGCTGCTCTTGCCATGATCTCTCCAGCATGGGCTGCAGCATTTGCATCACCTCCAGCGGCTATGGCATTAGCAATGATTGCTGCTGGTGCTTCTGGTGGGGAAACTCCAGCTCCTGCCACAACATCACAGCTTAAGCGTGACAGTTCATTGCTTGAGAGAAAAGCAGCTAGGCTCCATACATTTTCCAGCTTTCAAAAGCCTTTGGAGGTGTCTAACAGAGCACCATCGTTACCAAAGGACAAGGCTGCTGCAAAAGCGGCTGCCTTGGCTGCTGCACGTGATTTGGAGCGGAATGCGAAGATTGGTTCAGGAAGAGGTCTCAGTGCTGTGGCCATGGCCACATCAGCACAAAGGAGAAATTCTGGTGATAAGGAACGTGTAAAGAGATGGAATGATTCTGAAGCAATGGCAGTTGCTTGGATGGAATGTTTGCAACCAGTTGACACCAAATCAGTCTATGGAAAGGATTTTAATGCTTTATCTTATAAATACATTGCTGTCCTCGTAGCAAGTTTTGCTTTAGCAAGGAATATCCAGCGTTCTGAGGTTATATTTGCTCTCGTCTTTTTGGAAAAAAAAAATTAGCTCTCTTGTCTTTTTGAAAAAAATATTAGCTCTCTCTCTCTCTCTCTCTCTCCGCGCTGAACCCCATATAGTGATGGAATTAATTTTCTTGTCTCTCCAGGTCGATAGGCGAGCCCAAATTGATGTCATAGATCATCATCTGATATGCAATGGGATTCGTGCATGGAGGAAATTAATACATTATTTGATAGAAATGAGATGTCTCTTTGGTCCACTCGCGGAACATTTTTCTGAACCTGTACATGTATGTCGTGGGATACTTTCCCAAGTGAACTAAATTCTTTATATTGTATTACATTCACACTGATTTAATAGCCATAATTTTTTGGAACTACATTTGATGTATAATTATTATTTTTTAGGTTTTCTGGAAGCTAGACTTGATGGAAAGTTCTTCCAGGATGAGACAATTTCTGAGGAGGAATTACAGAGGGTCTGATCATTGTGGAGCTGCTGCCAATTATGAGGATCAAAATGACTCGAAACAAAATCGGGAAAATGCATTAAATTCATCGAATGCCTCTATACTAGCTGCAGATGCAATAGCAATGGAGGCAGTTGATGATGACGATGAACAAATGGAAACCGATAGTTTAGATGGTAGGGTAAGTGCTGCAGAACAGAGTGACGTGAATCACTCAAAGTTGACTGAAACATATGAGCAGAATCTGCAGGCATCCATGGAGTCTAATGATCCTCGACTTGTCAATGACCCGGAGTTGATCCAGGGTTCATCACCAGTTTCACCTGGCTATGTTCCTAGTGAGCTTGATGAAAGGATTGTTGTTGAGCTTCCTTCGACAATGGTTCGACCACTGAGGGTTATACAAGGAACATTCCAAGTAAGCTCTGCAATTCTCACAATGTTTTTTTCTTCTTCTTGCCCAATGGCTTGAGCATTTATATATAATATAATGAAGTTTCTATTTTTGCTATAAAATCTAAAAAGTTGACTTGCTGGTAAGCAAAGCATCCAATGTGTGTTAATTGTTTGCTATTTATGTTTGCTGTTGCTTCATTGAATAATTATGGAGGATTTCTCTTTTATGAGAAATATTATCCATGGATTGTTAAAGGGGTAATATGAGGGTGGACAAGAGCTCAACCGCAAAAGAAGTTATATAGCTACAAATAAAATGTAAACAAACATTGCCTAAACCCAAATTTATAAGGAAAAATGTATACAACCAAAGAAACTCAATAGTGTGTTCAAGACCACCTGTGGTTATTAATGAGATCCTGCTTAGAAGAAAAAATTCAATTGGGATCCTTAGTCCTTGATATTTTGTTTCATTGGAGGATTTCTCATCCTCTTGTATTTTGTTTTTATTCTTATTTGATCAATGAAAGTTCATCTTTCTATCTATTGAGATATATGATTAAATTTACCTTGAGCCATTGGCTTAAGCTTTTGGTTCAATTGGTGATTTAACATATTTAATATGGCATCAGAGCAAAAGGTTCTGGGATCAAACCTCCATTATGTCATTTGCTCTAATTTCCTCCCCATTTAAATATTCCACATGTTTGGGTCCTCCCCATTTAAATATTCCACATGTTTGGGTCTTGTGCAAATATCCAAGCCCACATGTGAGGGGGAGTGTTGAGATATATGATTAAATTTATCTTGAACCATTGGCTTAAGCTTTTGGTTCAATTGGTGATTTAACATATTCAATACTATAAAAAAAAAAAGATAATAGAAATTTCATTAAGAAAATAAAAGGTACAATACATCCATTAGAAAATCTTAACTGAGGAGGGAGGCATATTTACTGTATCCGGCTTGATATCTAATCTTTTAGTATCAATAATCAGTAGAAGCTTTTATAAGGTTTCGTGGTCGATGCCAACAAGGAAGCCAAATAGACATGCTTGATCTCATGCATTCCTAACCTTGTAGAATTTGTCTTCAAATGGTCTTATTTTTTATTTTTTAATTACTTGTATCGAAATACCCCAAGTTATAGCCATCATTGTACAGTCTCCGAGCTTATTTAAGCTTATGAACATCTTGTGTTTTCCAGGTCACAACTAGGAGAATTAATTTTATTGTTGATAGCAGTGAGAGCAATGCTACAGGGGTTGAGTTGGATTCTAGATATGAATTAAAAGACCAGGAAAAGGACAGAAGCTGGTTGACGACTTCTCTCCATCAGATTTATAGTCGAAGGTGAAGTCAGGACTGTTCTATATTTTTTATATGTGGTTACTTGTTTCTTAAATGTGAAAGCATATTAAACCATTGTTGGAAGAAGAACTCTTTCAAGTTTTATGTAATATCTAGGTTAATTGTGATTATTTTTTTTGATAGAAAGATAAACTTTCATTCATCAAATGGAAATAATACAAATTGGAGGATGAGAAGTCCTGAAAGATTAAAAAAAAAATTCATAGATAAAGTTGTAAGCTAAGAAACTAAAATAAAGAGGGTGACCCAACCTACAATGCCATTCCTATGTCATCATAACTTTCACTTTCTTGTGTCACAACCTTTAAACATTTTCCAGAGACTTTTTTTTATTACGTGCTTGTATTTTCTAAATATTACTCTATTTCTTTCCTTTTTTAGGTATCTCCTTAGGAGAAGTGCTCTTGAATTGTTCATGGTTGATCGCTCAAACTACTTTTTTGATTTTGGAGTAAGAAATTATATGCCTTTGTTTACATTTGTTTGTTAGCCCTTTTCCCCCATCATTTTCAATGGGAATCTAATAAACCAGTTATCCTTTCTCTCTTTTTTTCTCTGTTAAGAGCACTGAGGGACGGAAAAATGCATATCGAGCAATTGTTCAGGCGCGACCACCTCATCTGAGTGATGTATATCTAGCGACTCAGGTCCTTATCATGTTTTCTGTAACTTGGGATAAGTTACTGCATTTATGTATATTTTACGTACCAGCCCTAGGTCTCATACTTAATTGTTGTACAAACAACCACCCTCTACTGAGTCCTGATGATCATTCCATGTCTGTTGCATGCATCTTATGTCAAGTTCATAAGATATTTTGGAATTTTTCCCCCCAATCTTCCTGATGCAACATTTAATTTGCTATATGATGTATGAAGACCGGATTCCTAGTGAATGAACTGGTGCATGAAAATAATCAATGTGAAATCATATTAGTACATGTAATCGACCCGCTGAGAATTCTAGTCGGATAATCGCTAAAAGGTTCGTCTTATAGCAGGTTGTTTATGATTGTTAATTATACAAAATAAAGATAAAGATATTTGCTCTTATCTACTTTGTGTGTGCATTAAAGTAGTTACGGTTTATTTTCATTTGGTAGAGGCCTGAACAACTTCTCAAGAGAACTCAGCTTATGGAGCGCTGGGCTAGGTGGGAGGTACAACAGTTTCTTTCCATGGCTTTGGTTCATATTTTGTTTGGAACAACATGCAGCTTCTTTACTTGAATCTCAGAAGTAAAATATATAAATAAAAATACCTAAAAAGATCAGCAAACTTTTGCAGATCAGCAACTTTGAATATTTAATGCAGCTCAATACTCTGGCAGGGCGTAGCTATAATGACATTACCCAGGTAGGTCATTTGGACGATTTTAATGTTCTATGGAGGACTACATATTTTGCACTAAAATATTGCTTTTTTCAGTATCCAGTTTTTCCATGGGTTCTTTCTGATTACAGTTCAGAGAGTTTAAATCTTTTTGATCCTTCCTCATATAGAGATCTTTCTAAGGTTCCCTCCTACAAACTTTTCTAATTTTTTTTAGCTTGAAGGTTATGTACTTGACCATAAAGCTTAAATATATTTTCAGCCTGTCGGTGCACTTGATGCTGATCGTCTTAAAAAATTCCAAGAGAGATATTCAAGCTTTGAGGATCCAGTCATCCCCAAATTTCATTACGGTTCTCATTACTCGAGTGCAGGAACTGTAGGTTTTCCATTTCATCCTCATTGCATGCTTTGTTTCTGGAGATTTTAAAATATATGTAGTTTGGTCTTCTCGTAAAGGTCTTATGAACAAAAAAAATCGTTTGTTTTAAACATAAACAGATTATCACTTGTAATTAGTTTCTTATTTCAAGTCTATTGGACTGTTGGTGATGTGATGCTTGCCTGATTTTTATCTTTTTAAAAAAGTCAAAAAAATGTTAAAAGTTTGGAAATATTACTTTTTAATTATTTGTTATATAGGGATGAGAATATACAGGGGAAAGAGATTCTACAAGCATTGCCTGCTTCTTTTAATCCTTTTTCTTCGCAGAAAAAAGTTTTCGCTTTTCTATGCCATGTGCATTCATGAAGAGAAGTTAAATAAACTATCTTATTTTTATTCTTGATTCCATCATGTGTACAGTTGTGTAATATGGTTGAACAGATTTATAGAATTTGAAATTAATTATGTGAAATTTTCCAAATTATGAGATCGAGTTGTAGTCATGAAAATGTTTACAACCTTGTATTTAATACAATTATAGCTTTCTTTTTTCTTCTCTTCTCTTATTATTCATACAATGCACTTGCCTTGTCTCAAATGAGACCCGATGTTCACTGCTTGCTAGTTTTGGTACTGTGGTGAATTTTATTATTCTGAAGACATGATTGCCTTTCAAGGTATTGAGTCTTTTTCCCCACAGTTAGGCTGCACTCTTGAGACTTTTTTTAATCTTTTCTAAAATTTTGGTTCTTTACATTTTTTTTCAAAATAATCTGATCATACTAAATACCTCTGATTTTACTTGTTGCTTTTGCAGGTGTTGTATTATCTTTTTAGAGTTGAACCATTTACAACTCTTTCAATTCAGCTGCAAGGTGGAAAATTTGACCATGCAGATCGGATGTTCTCCGATATTGCTGGTACTTGGAATGGGGTTCTCGATGATATGAGTGATGTGAAAGAACTAGTACGTTTCCTTTTGTATAATTTTCACCTGAGCAATGTTTCTAAGTTTACGCTGCTATATTTTTTTGTTAGTTTTAAGAATTCATCTGCTCTCACCATTTACACATTGTGACTTGTCGCAAAATTAGTGAATCACACTTACATTAATCCATTTTATTTCTCGCAGGTCCCAGAGCTTTTTTATCTTCCTGAGATCTTGACAAATGAAAACTCAATTGATTTTGGCACAACTCAGTTAGGAGAAAATCTTGGTAAGCTTTTACTTGTGTTCTTTCCATTTGATATAAGGTTGTTATGTTCCTTATTTGATATATTATACATGCCAGATTCTGTCAAACTTCCTCCTTGGGCTAAAAACCCAATTGATTTTATTCACAAACACCGGATGGCTCTTGAGAGTGAGCATGTATCAGCACATTTGCATGAGTGGATTGATCTCATATTTGGGTAGGTTTTTACACTAATGAAAGTTTTCGGCTTAATCTTGAATATTTGATTTCCCTTTGCTTTTGCTATTCAGTGTTCTTAAGTTGGCAGAATTGGTAGAAATAAAAATGGCTACTTTCTTTTTTAACAACTTTGAGTCGTTTCTCTTTATTCTGATACTAAAGGGATTTTATTTAACCAGGTATAAACAGCGAGGCAGAGAAGCCATATTGGCTAGCAATGTTTTCTTTTACATTACCTATGAGGGGGCAGTTGACATTGACAAAATATCTGACCCAGTATGTCCATTTTCATTGCATTTTCATTCCTTTCAAATCTCAAGCCTGCTATTTATTTTTCCCCTAATATTTGGAAAAAGGTACAACAACGTGCCACACAAGATCAAATTGCCTACTTTGGCCAAACGCCATCCCAACTTCTTACTGTACCTCATTTGAGGAAGAAGCCATTAGCTGATGTCCTCCATCTGCAGGTATGCCAATTTCATGCAGGCAATCTGTTAATGTAAATGCATATGTTAGTCAAATTGTACTTATAATCTTTTATGAGTAACCTACAAATATTTAGTTCGCTTTTTTTTGCAGGGCACTTATGATTAGATTCAAATATTCAGCTAAAATTAACCAGCTACATAATGAATTAGCATATTTTTAAAGCCCTTGTCAAACTATTATACGTATGTAGAATGGCTTTGAAAAGTAGAAGAGAAATGGAAAATGAGAGATGGAAGGGAGAAATAATACCACAAATGCACCTAAATTTCATCACGGTTAATATCAAACTCCTAAGTCTACATCATTGGACTATATTTGTATTGTTAAGCTTAAAGATCAATAAAGCAAATTAACACTTCCTACTCAAATCAATGAAAAATGTCCTTTTTCGAGAAGGAAAAAAAAACTGAATTCAATCAAAATAGCCGTCCTAAATTAAATATCAAATATAAAAATTTATTTCGAAATATATTCAGGTATTTATTTTAATCAATCTTAAAAAAGGTTAAATATCATATATAATTTGTTTATTGTAGGATAAATCTCAAAATTTAGATCACTTTTATAACAGGACACAGATCAGTAAGTTCCAAAGAAGATCGTAAGAATATCCTTCAATTAGTATCTATAAGTAGAATAGTTATTTTATTATTATGGTCACATTGTATTGTGATTGTGACTTGCGAAGATAATGCTGTGTAGAAGTATAGAGCTTTCTTCTATGATCTTGCATAGTTTTGTTGTGTCATATGTGATTGTGACTTGTGAGGATAATAGGGGTTGATGTACCCTATTTATTAGGACCCACGGTATCCATGTGTTGAACATATTTTGTTTTAGCTCCAACTGCAGACCTGAGTACTTAAATTTTCCATGTGACATGAAGTCATTGGTTTGAAATAATTTTTGCACTCCAGACAATCTTTCGAAATCCAAAGGATATCAGACCCTATCCTGTTCCATCCTCAGAACGCTGCAATCTACCTGCTGCTGCAATTCATGCATCTTCAGACACTGTTGTGATCGTTGACGTAAACGCACCTGCAGCACATGTAGCACAGCACAAATGGCAACCTAACACACCTGACGGCCAGGGTACACCATTCCTCTTTCAACATGGAAAGGCCTCTTTGAATGCTACTGGTGGAACATTCATGCGGATGTTCAAGGGGCAGGCTGGCTCTGTTGCTGATGACTGGCAATTTCCCCAAGCACTAGCATTCGCTGCATCTGGAATCAGAAGCTCGTCTGTTGTTTCTATTACTTGCGACAAAGACATTATCACTGGTTAGCATTTATTTATTTCTTGATGTATCTCGACCTTGTCTTTTAAATATCTTCCTTTATATGTGTCTCTGTTGGAAATTTTAAGAAATGATGGTAAAAACTCCTACAACGATAAAAGATAAAGTTATCTTTTTAGTGTTCACTTCCTGTATCGTTTAACTCTTTAGTGTCCAGTCATTTTATTTACCCATCAGTTCATCACTTATCCAAATGTGGAGCATATGTGAAAAACATGTCATTTGATTTCTACTTCTTTAACTGCATCATAGTAACATCCCACAATAACTTTTTCAACCATCTCTGTTTTTTTGTTATAATTTAAATCATGGTTTCATCAATATCTCTATAGCCATATAGAGAAGTTGGTAATTAATTTTTACGGTTTTAAAAAAAATGACACTTTTTAATAGTTAATTTCGTAATAGCAAAAAGTTTTAATAATTTACAAAATTGACACTTTTTTAACCTTCATTAATTTAATGAAATAAAATTATTAAATTAATGAATTTATCAAAATAGTAAAAACATGATTAAGTACTAAATTCTAATTCAAAATATTTCAACACCATCAATGGGAAACAACAATGACAATGAGATTCGTCAGTATGCAATTAGGGATGGCAACGGGCGGGGTCAGGGATGCACTTCTCATCCCCTAACCCTCGGGGATTTTTAATCTCCATACCCTACCCTACCATATCCCCTAATCAATGGGGGATAGGGTAGGGTATAAAAGCAAAATGTGTTATTTTTTAAAATAAATCAAACTTCTTCTATATTTGAAATTAAGGTGAAAAAAGGTGTTATTGTGTGTAATTTCTCTCTCTTTCTTTTTTCTTTTTTGCAAATAATTTTTCTTACTTTCAAGAACTTTTATCTGAACATTTTATGATGAAACGCAGTTTTATACTTTTTTGTATCCTCTGGCAAAGATTGTCTCACTTCTGTTTCTTGGTTTGGAAATAGGTGGACACATTGACAACAGTATCAAGCTAGTATCATCAGATGGAGGAAAAACATTGGAAACTGCCTTCGGGCACTGTGCTCCGGTAACTTGTCTTAGTGTTTCTCATGATAGCAATTATCTAGTCACAGGATCCCGTGACAGCACTTTATTGCTTTGGAGAATACATAGATTGTCAACCACTAGTTCAAGTGGCATGTCAGAGAATTATAGAGGGACAGGTATGTCAACTTCAAGCAGTGGTAGTAATTTATCGACTATATTGGCAGACAAAAGCTCGAAGCGTCGAATTGAAGGGCCCTTGCATGTTCTTCGGGGTCACCACCAAGAAATAGTCTGTTGCTGTGTTAACTCAGATCTCGGAATTGTTGTTTCATGCTCCCATTTATCAGATGTTTTGATACATACCATCAGAAGGGGTCGCTTGATCAGGAGGTTGGTTGGTGTGGAGGCCCATTCTGTGTGTGTTTCATCTGAGGGAGTTATATTGATTTGGAATGAATCAGAACACACTCTCTCTACATTTACTCTCAACGGAAATCTAATTGCTAGAGCACCATTTCCATTCTCTGCCAGCATCAGTTGTATGGAAATATCTGTTGATGGGGAGAGTGCCTTGATTGGAATAAATTCATCAACAGAAAACGGAAAAACCTACAATAATGGCTGGAATGTTAAGCTAAGGAAGCCAGTGAATGAAGATTGTGATCTCGTATCAGATGAAACTCAAGATGACAACCGCTTGCATATTCCATTTTCTTCAGTTTGCTTTTTGGATCTGCATACTTTGACGGTATGAATTGAATAAGTAGTATTTAAGAACTTAACCTATTAATCTTTATCTTTTTTTGGTTCTCTCAAAGAACATAATTACATAAATAATATGATAGTCTGATCTCTTGAATGACTGGGTTACTTGTCTTTTCTGCATATTGTTTGCTATTTGTGTTTAGAATAACGAAAAGACAGACGCAAGAACGACCTGCAGATATGAAAACTTATCCTATTAGCATAATACATTTTTGCCAGATGCGACTTCTTATTTATGCGACACCGTCGTATATTGTATGCATTTTGAATGTTATCGTTTCTTTGCTTTCCCACCATGTCAATGTTCTAATACACTTTCCCGGTACCATTTACATATACTCATTATGTTTCATCCTGCAGGTTTTTCATACGCTGCAACTTAGAGAAGGGCAGGATATCACTTCGCTGGCATTAAATAAGGATAACACAAATCTCTTGGTGTCAACTGCAGATAGACAACTAATAATCTTCACTGATCCAGCTGTAAGTAGATCGCACCTTTTCTTACCTTATTTTTGAAAATAGCGAAAGTTTGGTGTATTTTCAAAAATAGCGTTTTTTGCTTTCATTAAATTAATGAAATTGTTTTCATTATTTTTTTTCTTTTTATATTGATGAATAATGAAATTCATTGTTGTTTTTTAATTTCTTATTGGATGTTTTGAATTAAATTTAGTATTTCTTTCAAGTTTGTTAGTTTTTATGATTTTGATAAATTCATCATACAATGAATTACTTTCATTATTTAATGAATGTTAAAAAGTGCTATTTTGAAATTTGTGAAAACTTTTGCTATTTTTTAAATTTACAATTATAAAGGTGATTTTTTATTTGTTATTGATAATTAGTCGAGTGTGCTGTCTAATTTGACAATTTATCAAATTTTATTCAAACAACCAGTGCATGTTTAAACAGAAAAATACACGTAAAAAGTGCAAACTATGTGAAGGAGCAGATTCTATCGAAAATTATGTTTTTAATATCCCGCAATGTTGTGACTCTTCTCATTATTCTTTTCAGTTGAGCTTGAAAGTCGTAGACCAAATGCTCAAGATTGGCTGGGAAGGTGAGGGACTCAGTCCCCTTATAAAATCATAGTCTTCTGCTGCGACAAAGACCTTAAAACTCGAGTTATCATTCAAATTCTGCGTAATATCTGGGTTGTAGCACTGATTCGCCGAGGGATATATCGGGTTGCGGCTATTCCTTTCTTTTAAGTACAGAGTGGAAGGAGATCCAGGCCCTTGTGCATAACCATGTTTGCTTCCTTATTTCACGTCATACAGTGCTAACACGTCATCTTCTTCGATCGCGAGATGTAAGTCCAGTAATTCATTTGCAGTCTTAATTGTTACAAGTTGTAAAATAGGTAGTGGAATAGTGGCATACATATGAATATAATAGTTTTTACCTTTTTAGATATTAGAATTACTGCAGGGTCATTCTTTATGAAGCGAGTTGTATGTATGTTAACATTAATTGAAATTGTGAAGCTTAGGCACCGGGCTTGAGCTTTCCAGTTTTGTCCAGTTTTTTTCCCCACTTGAGAATATACAGCCAAGTAAAATACGAAGAGCACTTCGATTATTGTATATCTGGCTTGCGTAAGAGTTGTATTTTATTTTTCAACACCACACGTATGATCGATATTTGGGATATTTGTGTTTTTAATGTTTCTAACTGGAGTGCTAATTGTAAAGATTTTGTTATCTATTCTCCCTCCAGTATGGCATAGCCGGTATTTTCTGGTTTTTTTCACGGCTGCTATAGATATATTATGATCCAAGCCCGTATTTGTAGTTCCCTTTTTTTCCCTCAAATATATCGGTTATCATTAATTGCAATTTTTGGTTTAAAGAGTGACGCTAGGTTAAGGTATATATACTATATGTTAAAGGTGCAATTTTTTTTTATATATATATTATTTTAATAATATATAAAGAAGAACTGAGTGAAATTAAAAAAAAAAAAAAAAAAAACATCTAATAGATTACAATAAACTTCTCCAATTAGAGGCAATCATAGAGTAAGAATAAATACAAAATGAGTTAGAATTCGTACACCAAAGAAAAATGATCCTATTCAAAAGATCTCAAAGATTATGATGATCCATAGACTCATTTTATAATATTCTTTTGTTCCTCTTCCCACCACGCTAGCCACAAAAGATCATGTATAGCATTACGCGAAATGTTTTTCCAAGAATTGTTTCAAATTCCAAGCTGATTTTATAGCAATTTTGATAACCAATCTAATCGTCGAAATATCATATAAGGATTAAGGACCGTATTTGACCAATCATTTGCCAACTAGAAATGCTGGTTTAAAGAACTGAAATGTCCGTGCCACACAAGAACACAGGTCATGTTTAAATAACTTTTTTATCGCATAGAACACGAGTTCTTCTACTTCGCTACCATTTTATCTTTCTTGTTTCTCTCCTCTAAGCTTGTTTATTTTCTTCTTAAAGACCCGTGTTAACGAAAGAAAAATGAAACGATCCCTCAATAATTATAGAGGTTGGCCAGTCTTCTAGTTTATTTTTAAGAATCTGATTAAAAAAAACATTCATTATTTGGCTAACCATTATTACTCTGCCATGAATTTCTAGCGACTTTTGGCCCAACTTTATACATAAATTTAAAAAAAACAAAAAAAAAATCAACGCCCAATAATTCATTACTCATGTACCACGTCTTCATCAAATCAATTCCCACCCACCTCTACCGACGAACTGCACGCACATCCAAGCTTCCATCAATGAGAAGATTTATCATTGTCTGATATTTCACTATTTTCTTCTCATCACTCATTCTGAATGTAAAACAACCAAATAATAGAGATAAGATTATCTTCATCTGCCTATAGGCAAACTCTTTTCCCAGACATATTCTTTGGCCTCCCTGTGAAACCATTAGATATCTAAACTTAGAACCTTCAAATAATTTGAATTGATTTTCACCAAAATGAAAGAGTAGGAAGAATAACATGATTCGGTACATTGTTCTATTTCTACGAGTCCTTTTCTCAGAAAACTCTAAATATCTATCAGGGGAATATAACTTTAGGATAAAACTTATATCTACACCAATCAGAAGAAACTCCTATTTACTTTCATTTCTATCGGTCCATCCATTTACCACATATTATATCAGAAAGTAATCGGGAGTTCCTACCAACTAGTGTGGAGACAAGTTTTTTCCTGAACTTTATCCCACACAAACAATTATAAATAGTCAAAGTTGTGATAATGTTTTACTCTATCCTTATTTTTTGTGCTATTTTCCTTGATCAATGAAAGTTTATCTTTTATCCCCAAAAAAAAGTTTTACTGCATCCTGCTAACCTGGAAGGCTGTAAATTTGAAAGGGCTTTCGGGCTGAAATTTTCCGTCTCCATTGAGCCATCTCTCGGGTCGGAATTCCTCAGCATCGGTACCCCATAGAAATTGCATCCTTCCCATTGCATATGGTTGGTAGGACACCATATCTCCTTTTCTCACACTGAATCCATCCGGCAGGGTATCATCAGAAAAACAAATCTTCGCGTCCTACAGAGTGAAATTTAAGATTTTGAGCTAATTCAGTCAAGAATTCTTCAAACTTGCACAATTAACTTGAGAGCAACCAAGTATGGTAGAGAAGTTTATTGCTCTACGCCTCGACATTATTTGACATGCGATAATTTGAAGGTTACTCGAAATAAGTGATGGATGTGTTTAGAATTCAAGAGGAAATCCCCATAAAATTGAATCTAGTTTAAACATACAAATATATATCAATCAATGGTGTATTGCGTAAATATTTGATAATTTTCCATACCACCGGAACAGCAGGATATAGTCTCAGGGTTTCAGTAATAGCAGCAGTAAGAAACTGCATCTTTTCTAGAGCTTCTTCAGTCAAGCTTGCAGCAAACTCTTCAAAAGTGGTTACATCTTTGACATCGATTGCTTCCTTGACCTCTTTAGCAACTCTTTCCTGTACCGCAGGATGCTTACAAAGCATGTAAGAGAACCAAGAAAGAGTAGCTGCTGTGGTGTCCTTCCCGGCTATGACAAAATTAAGAATTATATCTCTTAAATATGTGGGATCAGTTTGTTCCCCTTCCAAAAATCTTGACAATATGCCGTTTTTCCTCATCTACATTCGCATACCAGAGGAAAACATCAGGTTTCATATTTTTAATGAGTTGACATAAAAAATGACAAGAACACTTACAGAAGAGTAGTCATTGGACTTCTGCATCTGTTGAATTCCATTCTGGATGAGCTTATATATGAAATCATTTACAATTTTGATGTTTTCTTTTAAGGATGCTTCTAACCCGATATTCAGAGTCTTCTTGATAGGCCAGAATACATCAACATAGCGCCAAAGCGTCATTGCACTAGATGCTTCAAAAGCGGTACAAAAGTTTCTGATTTCTTCATTTGATCCATGAATGCTCTCCAGATCAATTCCAAATGAAACTTGAAGTATTGAGTCTAGAGTTGATTTCATAAATAGATCCTGTAAAGAAGTATGTGATGAATTTAGTGGTGTCTAAAAGGGGAACCACGTTCGAAATCATCACGGAATCAATGACCCACTTGAATATCGATTGATTGATTCGAAATTGCAGATTCGGAGATTATGTTAGCTAGTTTAGCTGCAGATTTCCGGAAGATGACACTGCTGTAGTCCCTCAGAACCTTTGTAGAGAACTCGTGGCTTGAAACCTTCCTCTGTTGACGCCATTTCTCACCATCTACTGTGAAAATTCCATCACCAAGAAGATCCCTGAGAATTCTGTGGTTATGAAGTCCCTGAACAAAGTACAACTCAGCCAAATCAAATCATAGCCTTCAAGAACATAACATTCGAAACATCGATCATATAAATACTATGCTAAATTCTCCGCAAATCCAACATTTGTTCTTAAAAGTAGAAAATTAATCAACCCTGGTTGGGCTAGCGGTCAAAGGGTGTTGAAATCAGTTGCAATCACTTATCTATAATATTACCTTACGAGTTTTCTAACTAGGAACGAGCAGTAGTCTGATAGATTAGTCCAGATAAGCAAAAACTAGCCCAAACACTCACAGTACCAAAAAAATAAAAAAATAAAGCAAAGAAAGTAGAAAATTGAATTCTTGAATTTCAATCAGCATCCATCACAAATCCTGAAACTTCTCTAATAAAACAACCTAAATTTCGAGATGGAAAAAAAAACAAACAATTCATTGTAAATATATTCTATATCGGAAATTATCCTTTTCAAACACGAAAAAAAAAAACATACCTTGCCAAAATTCTCAAAGTTGGTTTTGAGTATATATTCAACATTAGCTGGATCGGAAGTATAAATCTCATTTCTGAAAGGGCTAAGAAGCCTATACGTCTTATATTTTGCCGCAAGATCAGTCTGATAATGATGCAATCTCTTGAAATTTAGAAGTTGGTGAAAAACAGTACCTGCAATTGGATGATACTTTTTCTTTCTGTTTCTCCATAGTTTTCTCGTTACGAAAATGGAAGTTATCAGCAGCAAAAAGAAAGCTGCAATTGAAGAAGTGGGGTTTGAGAGAAGATTCACCATAATCCTGATAGTGAAAGAAGAGATCATTCAATGGTGGAAATCTTTGATCTTCCGCCATTGAAATTTATAAAAGAAATCCAGTCCACGTTTCTGCTTCTTTGACATTTTGGTAAGATCGTGACGTATATCCTAAAACTGATATTTTTGGTAAGGTTGTGACGTATATCTTAAAAGTTTGTTTTTCTTTAGATATTATATTAAATCCGGAGATTGAAACATCATATTTTGAGATTTATTATTTATATTAAATGGCTTTGAATATTATTATTATTGCCATATAAAAAGGTAGTTTGGATAGAAAATCTTTTCGTTTATATTTTTTACTTTTATTAATTGATTTTAATATCTAAATTAGGTTTTTTCTCATATTGAAAAATTATCTCATATTCCTACATACTAATTACTGAAATGTCATAATTTTTTAAAATTATTCAAATAACATAATTTTAGTTCATATTATATTGAACTAATTTATTGCTTTTCATTATTATTTTCAATTAATTTATTGATTTTTTTAATATATTTTTTAGTTTAATATAATATTGAACTATAGTTGAATGAACTATTTTGTTATTTTTCATTATTTTCATGAGTTTGCTGTTTTTTTTTTTCTTTTGTTCAATATAATATTTAACTATAATTATGATATTTATGTTATTTTTAAAAATTTTGAGATTTCAACAAGTAATTGTCTGCCTCTATTAAATCACTACTTTATCTTATTCAATATAATAAAGAAAATTTACTCTTATATATTATTACACTAGAAGATTGTTTCATTAACTAAAAGAATACGATTAAAATTAAAAAACTACATGTATTGAATTAGAAAAATAATAATTTGTATTGAGATGTTCTTCCATATTTTAAAAATTGTATAGGGATGTTCTTCTATATTATAACTAGATAATCAATAACTCTATCATAACTATTTGCATGTGATATGTTTTCTTATTCTTATCCCCCCCCCTTTCCTTTGTCAATATATTGCCCCCTTTTTCTTGATTATATTACCTCTTGGCACTCAAAATTTATCTATTAAATTTAAAATGATATGATTTTGATTCAAGTAAACAACATAAATAACAATCTGATTTTGATTTAAAATTATTAATTTAAAGGTTATCTTTGATTTATATTAAATCAGATTTAAAATTATTAATTCAAAGGTTATGTTTGATTTATATTCCTAACATAAGTAAACAACATAGAATACCAATTGATTTTCATTTTGATTCCAGATGAGTAAACGAGTCTATACTAGTTAAATATTTTCAGTAATTTTTTTTTATGTAATCAAAAGTTCTCTACAAAGATTAAAGAAAAAAAAATCAAAATTTTACATGGGAAACACGTATCAATAATCTATTATATGTAAGGCAGGAACTTCCATAATTATTGTAGAACAATTTTAACCCTTTAATTTTAATTTTTATTTTTTTAATTACCAAACATATCCAAATTTAACACGTGCTTGGTGTTACCGATCACGACCTTTAAAATTCATAAATAATGTGACCGTTCACGTTCACGACCTTTCCTCAACCCGGCGATATATCTCTATTTCATATGAATAATAATATAATATATTTTTTCACTTCTTACTAAAAAGCTAAATGATCGGTCGCAACGAAGAGGATGGATTTATCTGAAAATCTTGTTGATTCGTAAGAACTCTTTATTTCTTTTCCCCTTTCAAATTTTTTTGAATAATTAGTTTCTAATTGTATTCGTATTCAAAGGTATGGCTTTTGTTAGTTGATTATTCTCTGTAATGTGTAGAAATATTCTAAATAAGTGGTATCGTTTAAAAGAAACCCCTTGATCAATAGGCCAACTACGTTAGAAAAAGAACACCTATAAGAATAATGATCTTGTCAGTTGTGAAGGTAACATGACGATGCCGATGTCTACATTTGAAGTTACACGGATAGGAAATCCATGTCTGATCTGTGTTCATCATTTTATTTGCTTTTATGGTTAATTACTAAAGAATTTTATCTCATGGCCTATGACATTTTATTTATATAACTAAAGAAGATTTACACCTAAAAGCTATAAAAGGAAAATATATAAAAAAGAAAAGTGTTTTAAAATGGTGATAAAAAAACCCTTTCTATATTCTAAATCACTTTTAAATACTTTCAAAAGTTATCCCAAACGGATATTTAATATGCTGGACGCCGCGGCACCACGTCAAAATCGTGGAAAGAGATTTTCGCCTAATAGTTATAGAGAACATGAACAAAACTAGAAAAAATAGTATTAAGCCAACGTGCCTTTTCTTGCAAATTTAAGAAATGAAAACCAATTAGGTTTTGAAATTTGTGGTTCTAATTATTGAACATTTTGGTTAATATAATTGTTTCAGCTCTAGTTACCAAACTACCTACGTTAAGCCAGAGCCAGAGGTGGAGTTGGCTGCTAACTTCAAGGCTTTGTTTGATATGAAGACTCCTCTCAAGATGAATATAACCTCTACAAATCTGGTTATTAAGAAATATTCAAACTCTCTTGGGAGTATGAGAACATGCATGATTGATAATGGATGGGATATGAGAGTCACCAGCGAGATGTCGTGTTTACCGTAATTCTGTGTAATTTAACCCACAATCAAGCAATCCAGGCTAACAACAGTTCAACTGTTATTGAGACCATTGGTAATCCTCCTACAGGTTCTCTCCTGAACAATGATACTATTACTAAATGGGAGGGGAAGGCCAAGACGATGATAATTGCCGCTTTGCACACGTACTGTCAAGGACCGAAGGACGACACACTCGAATGGTATGATTCATTCTGCAATGTGTATGGAAACTTTATGAGTGAGAGGAGATTTATAGACATTACTAATTTGATACACAATTCTCCTGCTCTGTCTGAGTTATGCCAACATATCACCATAGGCGATTTATCGGGGGAGAGTAATGTTCTTAAGTATAGATTGATGAGGTTGTCATCTCCTGCTTTGGTCAGAAAAGCTCTTAAATTGATAGTTGGTACCCACTTGCTCAGGTATATGAATCCAGATGCTATTATGGCTTATAGGGTGTTCGATGAGGCTGGGTTAGCGGCTCAGATTGCAGCCGGACCTCTGAGAATTTTCTGTAAAGGAGAGATAAATCCCCTCCTTGTTAAGAATATCCATCCAAGTGTTTCGATAGCGGAGCTGGCCCCGATAGAGGCTCCACTTGATAACAAGACTCTGAGGCAGGCAAAGATAATTTTAGACACATATGATATCCCTCATGGAAAGTGGTTTCAAGGTGAGAAAGCTATGAGGTCTCCAACTCTAGAAGACATGGCATTCAAGATTCATGCAAGGATAGTAATGGATAAGCAGAAGGAAATAGCGAAAGCGAAAGCTGCTGAGCTTGGAGTGAAGGATTTCGTTGCTCCTGATGTTGGAGATAAGAAAAGCATTGATGCTATAGTATAGAATCTGGCTAATCTGATGTAAGTTTTAAGAGGATTTTTCTGATTGTTTTTCATAAAATTTCTTGCATTTGACTTACATTACTGATGTAGTGATGTGTTTATCTATTGTAGTCTGCCATTACTTTTGTAGTAATTTGAATCTTATTTTCCACATTAAGAACTGAAGCTAGTTTCTGAGAAGTTTCTCTGATAAAAGATTACCCAGATTTTGAGATGAATGAATTCATGGTAAACGCATTATCTATATATCGAAAATTTCGCTTCTCCAACATGAAAATTTAACCATTTCTTTAAGCTAGTGCTTCAGATCCATGTGCGGCATACCACTAAGATATTATCTTGTAATTTTTACCACGTCAAGTTGGCTCAGATACTCACATATGAAAAAATCGATATAAGTTTTTTGAAAAATGTACCTCGTCATATTTCTCAAAGTAAGTTTTTGAGTATAAATTCAACATTAGCTGGATCCGAAGTATAAATTTTATAATCTGAAAGGGGCAAGAAGCCTAGACGCAGTCTCTAGAAAGAAATTGAGAAGTTGGTGAAAAACAGTACCTGCAATTGCATGATACTTTTTCTCTGTGTTTCTCCATAGTTTTCTTGTTACAAAAATGTAAATTAAACACTACTCCACTTGCTAAACAAGTAACCATAGTTTTTCTTTTTTCTTTTTAAAAAAGTTATGAAAGTAAATAAAAAATATATATATATATATAACAGAATAAATAAAAAATTCGATTAAAACGGTCCAGAAAGGGGAAACAAATAATATAATTTTATTAACTTTTTAAACCGATGTGGTCAGTGGGGATGTAGCTCACATGGTAGAGCGCTCGCTTTGCATGCGAGAGGTACGGGGTTCGATACCCCGCATCTCCATTTTTTCTAACAAACGGACGGGTGAGAGATTACTCCAAAATGTATTTTCTATAATTGTTTTTATGGATTTATTTTTATTTTGATACATAACTTATTATGAGTACTGTCACTAATGTCTATGGTTTTTGACAAAAATAAAAAATAAACCAAAAATAACCACAATATAAAATATATAAATTAATTATTTTAAATTGAAATAAAGATTCATTATTATGCCTCTAATAAAATATGAAATATGTAACGTAGTATGTGTGGGTCTTGGAGTTTTTTTTTTGGATTATTAAATATTTTTGTAGTTCATACTCTTAGTACTTATATTTGAGATGTTATATTAAGGTGGAGAGGAGAGACTTGAATGTTCCACCTCAAGAGAAGAAGTAAATGCCATTAATTTGATGTAATTTGTCGGGAAATAAAAATCTCAACCTTAAAGTTGTATGAAAATTGTGATTATAGGTACATCTAATGTGAAAAAAATTATTTTTCCCCTAAAACGAAAGATAAAATTCAACTAAAAATATTCATAAAATATATACAAATCTAATTATTTTAGTCTACTTTTTTCAATAATTTTTTATTGATAAAATAATGATTTATTTATAAATATTTCATCAAATTGGGGAAAGAAGACTCGAACATTCGGCCATATGAGAAGAGAATGTATAGCTACTAACAATAAAATAATGATTACTCATAATTTTTTAATAAATCATCACCATAATTTTAACGAAATTGATGACACACCATAAATCACCACTATTAATTTCACACATAATACATTGTCTTTAAAATACACTGGAAAAAAAACATAAGATAACGATTTATAAACAGTCAAATATGATTTACCAGTGATCCCATCTAAATTACATTTCAGCGTGGAAAGGGGGAAATTAGTTGTTTTCAGTTCCAGATCGTCTGCTCTGTTTTATCAATCGGCAAGCTCCGGCGCCGTTAATCGGAGCTCAATCCGGCCAAATATCGATTTCGAAGGTAACATATTATTTCACTTTCAAAACGGAGCTCAATTCTTACTACAGAGCTACATGATCGGAGCAACGAAGAGGATGAAGTTATCGGAAAATCCTGTTGCTTGGTAAGAACTCTCAATTTCTTCTCTCTTTTAAATTTGTTAGAATTATTCTCTAATTGTATTTGAATGTATTCAAAGGCATGGATTTTGTCAGAGGAATCGCTGATTATGTTAGTTCAGTCTTCTCCGCTACCAGCTCAGTTTACGAGTCTCCGCAAAACCCTAGCTCTGTTGGTAATTCAACCATGGAAGGAATCAATGGAGGTTCTGTTACGAACGAGCGATATGCTTCTAAGCTCAAAGGATACTTTGATTTGGCAAAGGAGGAGATCGCCAAGGCCGTAAGAGCGGAGGAGTGGGGCATAATCGAGGATGCGATCGTGCACTATCAGAATTCCCAGCGTATTCTCGCTGAGGCCAGTTCGACTGCTGTTCCTTCATTTATCAGTTCTAGGTATTCAAGAAATTTTTAATTTGCCGAATTATTGTTTTTCCGTTCATGATTATGTGAGAAATAAGCACTTTTCATGATTGGTGAAAGTGAAAAATACAAAGGTTATCTAAAGCGATAAAATTCCTTATAAAAAAGAACTCCGATCAGTAAAATCTACACTAGGATTGTAATTTTTTTTTTCTAATATCCGTGAGTGTCCGGGTCAGCTTACACACTTCTCAACTAATCTTACGGGACAACCACACGACCCTATAACACTTTTAGTAGGTGCGGTTACATATGGATTTGAACCCATGTCCTCAAAACTTAAAGAAGCCACTTGACCACTAGGTCAACCGGAAGTGTAATAACAAAAAGGGGTTAGAAAAGGAACATCTATATGAACAATGATCTTGTCAATTATGGCGGTTAACATGGCAATGTCTACATTTGAAGTTACACGGATAGGAAATCCATGTATGAACTGTGTTCATCATTTTTTGCTTGGTCGATTACAGAGAATATGGACAAAAACTTGAAAAATTATTTAAATTATCTTGTCTTTTCTTGCAAGTTTGAGAAACTAAAATTGTTGTCTTGATTCACTTTGTACACTAATCTGTTACACAGCATGGTATATGGTTTTGTTGCTCGAGCACTTTGTTAGTCATTTTGGAGGGAGAAAAATAATCTAGCTTTACAGTCCTCTCGTGTAGTTAATTTGGTCTACCACTGGTTATAAAGAAATATACGAAATCTCTTGGGAGTATGTGAACATGCATGATTGATAATGGACGGGATGAGACTCACCAGAGGGATGTTGTGTTTACCATAATTCTGTGTACTTTAACCCACCATCAAGCAATCCAAGCTAACAACAGTTCCAATTTTTACTCAGACCACCGGAAATCCTCCTACAGGTTCTCTCCTGAACAATGATACTATATTGAATGGAAGGGAAGGGCCACTGGGACCTAAGGATAACACACTGAAGTGGTATGATTCATTCTGCAATGTGTATGGAACCTTTATCAGTGAGAAGAGATTTGTAGACATTACAAATTTGATCCACAATTCTCCTGTTCTGCCTGAGTTATGCCATCATATCATCATAGGTGATTTATCGGGGGAGAATGAATCCAGCTGCTATTCAGTATTATACAGTGTTCCATGAGGCTGGGTTAGCGGCTCAGATTGCAGCTGGATCTCTTGAGTATTTTCTTTAAAGGAGAGATAAATCCCCTTGTTGTTAAGAATATTCATCCTAGTGTTTCTGTAGCTGAGCTGGCCCCAAGAGAGAATGCTCCATTTGATAGCCAGACTCTGAGGCAGGCAAAGATAATTTTTAGACACATATGGTATTACGCATGGAAAGTGGTTTCAAAGTGAGAAAGCTATGAATTTTCAGACTCCAGTAGACGTGACTTTCAAGTCTCATTTAAGGACTATAATGGATAAGCAGAAAGAGAAAGCTGCTGACTATGCTGAGCTTAGCCTGAGAGTGAAGGATGTTGTTGCTCCTGATGTTGGAGATAAGAAGAACCTTGATGCTATCCGTGCTATAGCATCTGGCTGGTCTGAGAAGTAAGCTGGATTGTATGGCTTCTCAGTATTTTAAATAAAAAAACGAAACTCAGATTTAGACTGCTCTTGATTATTGAGTTTTAAGAGGATTTTTCTGATTGTCTTCCATAAAATTTCTTGCATTAGACTTTCATTACTGATGTAGTGATGTTTAGCAATAGTAGACTGCCATTACTTTTGTTGCGAAGTTTTAGGAAGTATATTCAAGAAGGTTTTCACAGATGAAGGGATTAAACTAGTGGCTGCCTTATTTAATGTTTCAACTTTCCCTCTAAGAACCATATTTGCAAATTAATGAGTATAACCAGTCAAAGTTCATAGATTATGGTGCTCTGATCTTTCCGGCTTGTGCTTGATCTATATTTCTTTTGTTTTCCAATAGTGAACAAGAGAAGGTGAAATCTTATAGACAAAAGATATCAAAGTGGCAGAGTCAAGTTTCTGAAAGATTACAAGCTTTAAATAGGCGAGCAGGTTCACATCTTATCCTTAAATAACTTGATCAGTTTCATTTACGATGATCTAGGTTGTCGAGGAGATTTAATATCTTACTTTCTTGCTCTTATTTTACAATCTTCTAATTTCAGGTGTTACATCCACAAACAAGGTATGGTTTCATTTCCTTTTGCTGAAGTGTAAGTGTTCAGTGTAAATTCTATTAATTTATTAAAGTTGAAACTCAACTATTCATTCCCCTCACGGTGAGTGATTGCTCGTATCTATTGTAATATTTAAAGTTTAAATCTTGGACTTCAATTAGGAAAGAGAGAGAGTTCATATTTCTCTTCTATCCTTTAAACCAATCATTAGAATGCATATTAATGAATGTAGGTAACAGATTGTCTATCTAGAGTTGAAAAAAAGTATGCTTTACAATCATTTGGCTGCATTCTTACTGTGTATTCTTTTGGTAAGTGTTAAAATAAGTCATTCCGTTGACCTTTTTGGCTTTTCATACATCAATGAAAAGCCCTGTTTCTTTTATTTTTTTTAAAAAATAATTTGTTTTGTTTGCTTGTAAAGAAAACAAGCACACAAGTACATATTTTTTTTGGGTCATCTGTTCGAATTTGAGATATGGTGGAGTTAGGGTGACATAATGTCATCACCTTCTATGTTTTTTATATTTTTATTGAATTTTGTTGCAGAGCTCCTTGAATCATGTGCGGACAGCTGGAGTTCCATCAACAATGTCAAATACTAGAAAAGAGGTGTTAAAGAGCTCTCCTTGTTCTAGTGCAAGTAATCCTCTAATGAAAAGTCAAACAGCTAAAGTTGGAACATCAAAACCTGTACAACAAGTTGCTGATGGGTATGATGCGAAATTGGTTGAAATGATAAATACTGCTATAGTGGATCAAAGTCCTTCTGTTAAATGGGATGACATCGGTAAAACATTTTTTCCCTTCCAGTCGTCATTTTATTTCCTTTTTTCTTTTTTCGTATTCACATTCTCAAATTGAACTGTGACTGTTCTGGTTCAATGTAGCTGGACTTCAGAAGGCAAAGCAAGCTTTATTGGAGATGGTTATTTTGCCTACAAAGAGAAGAGACTTATTCACTGGTCTTCGAAAGCCAGCCAGAGGTAGTGCTTTAAAGAAACTGTTAACATACTACTCTTCTACAACATTTTCCTAGATTGAAATGAGTGTCATACCATCTGACATAAAGTGGGTGATTCATTAAGATATCATGGAACCTGGACATTGTCCGTAACTGCAAATTTGTGGTTTCAGTCGAAACTAATTTTACATTGTTTTCCAAGTTCACAAGTTATAAGAGCCAAGTTTATGCGTTTGTGGATCCACCATTGAAGCATATTTTCCTCAGGTCTTCTCCTCTTTGGTCCACCTGGTAACGGGAAGACCATGCTTGCTAAAGCAATAGCTTCAGAATCAGAAGCGACATTTTTTAATGTTTCAGCAGCATCATTGACATCCAAATGGGTTTGTCTCACTCAACTTATTTCTCAAGAATCACATTCTCCATGTCATGTCATTCCTTTTCAGTTATATTCCTAGTACTCTAATAGTTCAAATTCTAATAAGTTGTACTTGTATTCTAAGATAGGTGGGGGAAGGTGAGAAGCTTGTACGGACTCTCTTTATGGTTGCTAAATCGAGGCAGCCTTCTGTAATTTTCATGGATGAAGTATGTCACATCTTCTTGCTAAGCCATTATTGTTGGGACTCTTTTTGCTTGCTTATTTCTCTTCTCTTCTCTCCTTTTTTTGGTTGCAGTATAGTTTTTTTGTCATGTGGGAGAGAAAGGTATAACCACAGGAGGGTTTCATATGAAAGATAACTAATATTCTTAGCTATTGGACAATTGAACTTTTGGGATGGAGATAATAATTTGCCTCTTTTATTCTGCTTTGCTGACTGACTATATAATTAAGGAACTTGAAACTGGAGTCTTTCTGATTTCTATTTCTATTAAATATGTTATTGATTATTTATTTTTTTAATATGTAAGAAAACAAAGATCATTAAAGCAGAATGTAACAAAAGAAAAAAAAAAGCCTTTATCAGTTTATGAAGAATCCCATGTCCATCTCTTTATAATTAAGGAACTTGAAACCTGAGAGCCTTTCTGATTTCTACGTCAATTAAATAGGTGATTGATTATTTTTTTAATATGAAAGAAAACAAAGATCATTAAAGGAGAATGTAACAAAAGGAAAAAAAAAATAGCCTTGATCAGTTTACGAAGAATCCCACATCCATCTCTTTATAATTAAGGAACTTGAGCCCCCTCTCTTATTGCCTCCAATTGGAAGGCCTTTTTGTAATTTTCTTTTGCCTCTTTTTTGGCTCTTTCATATATCAATGAAATAACGTGTTTCTTATCAAAAAATAAAAAATAAATAATTAATTAAGGAACTTGAAACTTGAGACCCTTTCTGATTTCTACTTCTATTAAATAGGAAATTGATTATTTTTTCAATATGAAAGAAAACAAAGATCGTTAAATCAGAATGTAACAAAAGAAAAAATAAAATAGCCTTTGTCAGTTTACGAAGAATCCCACGTCCATCTCTTTATCAGTTCACCCTTGGCTTCTCCGTCTCGGCTTCGATTGCTAACTTCTTTGGTTGGTCTACCCCTTTTCCTAGTGATGTTAACAGACTTCTTCAACTCTCTCTTGGGGGTCACTTATTTAAAAATGAGCAAAGATCCTTTGGCTAAACATAAGAACGGTGTTTTGTGGTTATTTTTGGAACAACGAGAATTAATGAGTTGTTTGGTGAAGAAAGGCCATTCTCAATTTTTGGGGTTAAATTATCTTTGTGACTAGCTTAGCTTCTTGGTTTAAACTGGATTTTTTTGTGCTGATTGGAAGGCTTATTTTTTACTTCCTTAGCTTTGGTTGGGGTTCTTCTCCCCTCTTTTGTATATTTTGTCTCTTTAATGAAATAGTTTCTTATCCCACGGAGTAATAGTAAAGCTTCACCCAAAAGGTAACTATTATATTGTTTTGACATCACCTTCAATGTAGCTTGATGATCTTGCATAGGTTTCATTAATGTTATTAGTTATTTCAAAATTTAGTAGAATTGTCTAATACTTTAATATTCAACTGTTATTCAGCCTAGAATCTCCTATATCATCTTCTCGAAGTATAACAGCAGACAAGTTGCAAAGACAAGTTAGGTCATCAAAATCTAATTAGTATATGATTTGATGCACACAATACCACGTGACATACTGAGATGTCTCATAGAAACAGAAACAGCCTTTATATAAAATGCTAATAGTGTGGGGGTGCCTAGTGCAGGCGCGGTTTCCTTTATCATAAAAGTTTGGACATATTATGTCTTTATTGGTTATGCTATTACAGTGCAACATATAGCTTATTATTAGTCAAAACTGAGGTACCTGATGACAATAATAATGCCGTAATGGAATTAATAGATGCTGAAAACATCTTTGCTCTGTTGATGTTAACAGATTGATAGTGTCATGTCCACGAGGCAGGCTAATGAAAATGAGGCTAGCAGGAGGTTGAAGTCAGAGTTTCTTGTACAGTTTGATGGAGTGACATCTAATCCTAATGATCTTGTAATTGTTATCGGTGAGCTTTGATGAAGCTACTTTCGACTGTACTTTTTTGGAAATTGTTAGGGGTGTATGAAGAAGAATAACCATTTAAAGAAAATCCATCTGAAATTGCTAAATTAGATTCTATTTCAATCCCAATTTTAGTGGCTGGGATGTGCTAGATTTTTTCTTTTCTTATTTGTGTTTTATGTTAACTTCTTTCCTGTAAATTCAACGTTTATACTGACATGCAGGTGCTACTAATAAGCCACAAGAACTGGATGATGCAGTTCTCAGGAGATTGGTAAGCAAACTTAATAGACAATGATGTATTGCGATCTCAGATGAGTTTTGCGTCTACTTTTAAGTTATAGGATAATATATAAGCCAGTAATCCTCCAGGAATTCTAAGTAAATAGAAAGGTTCAAGTTTGTAGTACTGAAGAATTCATTATCATACACTTGGTAAAAGTTTATTAAAAAAATACACTTGATAAAAGCGTCCATTGGAGGATGAGCAACAGCAACACTCATGATCTCTCTCTCACACACAGAGGCGGCACACATGCGTGAAAATTTGAATTTTATAATGTATATAACTAATACATTTGGCAGTGACATGGCAAGTGCAAGATCCTTTTTGCATTTTACTTTATCATAACCTTTCCATGTATTTTTTAAATCTGTATTGATTTCTCATTCAGATGGCCTTTTCCCGACTACCAGGTGAAAAGAATTTACATACCCTTGCCAGATGAAAATGTTAGAAGACTTCTTCTCAAGCACATACTAAAGGGGCAATCATTTTCCCTACCTAGTAAGAATGAGATTGTAATGAAAGTTTCAGTGAGGCCTTTTGTTGAATGTTTCCAATTTTATTGTAAATATTTTATATTCTTGGTTTGTTTCATGAAGGTAAATGTCATTTTAAAAGAAAATATTTAATTGCATATTTGTTATGAGCTCTAAAAGAGTAGATAAATATTGGGCTTCTATCATTGTTGATTTCAGCATTCGTACCTCCCAACGGCCCCACCAATGCTCTTGTATTGTTACCCTGGCTCCTCATACCAACAGAGTTTCTTTTTTTCCTTTATTTTTCTTTACACGAGCGCCTGTAGCCTTTTAACATAATTGAGACTTCTGAAGTCTAATTGGTTAATTTATCGTGTACATTTTCCTGTATGACTTGTTTTTAATGATTGCATATATCACATTGTGTAAATGGTACTGATGCAATGTGGGGCAATGTTACTCTTGTCCTTGATGATATGTATACCTTCAGTTAAATTATGATAATTTCTTTCCCTATCTATGATAATTAACATTAATGCCTTGTTTTCTGTCAGGTAGAGATCTTGAACGACTTGTCAGAGAGACTGAAGGTACCGTGGTTCTTTACTTTTCCATGTTTCATTAGTTGGAAGCTTTGCTCGCTTAAAGAACCAGCATGAACATAAATTAGTTGCAGTTGCTCTTACTAGATTGCCCGGTCCATGTCATCTCCTTTACACTGTCCATGCAGTTTATTTATACACATGGGGAAAATCTTTAAAAAAAATTAAGATACCAAAATTTCATTAAGAAGAATAATAGAACAAAGTCAGAAGTTACACCACACAAAAGGAAAGGGCAAGGTGCAAAATGGAGAACTAAACAATAGGGAACATGTGTAATTATTCTCCTTCGCTTATTGCCCTTAATTGGAGGAATATTTTTAACCCCAGGGTGTTTTTTGTGTATCTTTCTTTTCATTCATCAATGAAACGTCTCTTATTAAAAAAAAAACAATAGGGAACATTTGCTAGTATGAACTCTAATGGCTGAAAAAAAGAGGAATGCCATGAAAAAAGCTAGAAACAGAAGGCGACGAGAAGTTGTTGATGTGCTTACTCCAAATCTCCCCCACTGAGCGCATTTATTGTTTAAAAAAACCCTATCGATCACTATCCAGATGCTTAACAGAGTAAACAAAAAACCAGCCTCCTTGAGAGTGAATTTCACGGAGCAATTAATAATAAAGATTTGAAGTTTGAGCCAAAATTGAAAGGAGGTTCTTTGTATTATTTTTCATGTACAGGATATTCGGGAAGTGATCTACAAGCCTTGTGCGAGGAAGCCGCAATGATGCCAATCAGGGAGCTAGGAGGGAACATTCTCACTGTAAAAGAAAATCAGGTGAGTCTCGTAAAAACAATTGTGGTGTAGTTGCATTCATATTTCATGAACTCATATCACATGCAATTCTTTTCAGTAAAAAGCTCATTTTTTCTCCTTTTGTAGATAAGCTCACTGGTATGGCACTTTTGTCAGAGTCTTTATATAGTTAATGCTAATTTATATTTTAAAGTTCTCGCTCTTCCTGTACTTCTGAATTTACATTTGCACATTAAATTAGTCTACAAATGGAGCAGGTAGATGCCATTTAATATAAACCTTTTTTTATATCCGTGATTGTCCCGGCCAGGTTGCGCCCACCTTGACTAATCTTACGGGATAACCACACAACCTTAGAAATTTGTAGAATAATATTCTGAATTGGTGGCCACACATGGATGTGAACTCATGACATGACCCAAAGACTTGAAGAAAACCCCTGACTGGTTTTCTTAGGCCAACCCAAATGATTGGTTTATGAACCATATTATTTCTAAAGCTGAAACTGGACTTTGACCTCATGCCTTTTCATTTTGATACTTTATTTCCCATAAAGTAACTGAGATAGAAATCGGTATTCTACAAGCTGATGATTGTTCTGAAAAAAATTTCGCTGACTAGGTATTCTTACATTTTCTAAATGTTTTTGGATGATTTTTAACTATCAACTTGGTACCGAATGCTCTCATGTAAACGTTTTGTCGAAAATTTCATATTGATACTATTTAATTGAATTTTGATGTTCTTGTGGTAGCAGATAAGGCCAATAAAGTATGAAGATTTCCAGGAGGCTATGAAAGTGATCAGACCAAGTTTAAACAAAAGCAAGTGGGAAGAGCTTCAACAATGGAACCAGAATTTTGGATCCAACTAAATATGCACAAAAAAATTATTCTTTGGTTATAGCTTGAGTGAAGGAAATTCAAGCATCACTTAGGGTCTGTTTGAAATAATTTTTAGGAGGGTCTAAAACTATTTTCAGCTTAAAAAAGGTAAGAATTTTTTTGGTGTTTATGGGCACTCCTAAAAATTATTCCAAATGGGCATTTACTAAACTATATTTGTATAATCCAACTTGAACCATAGCTTCTAAAGATTTCAATCAACAGGAGGATAAATTGTACATAGAGAAACAAAATGGATAAATAATTACAATTATTTATTAGAACTTGCTTCTGAAGAGAGAAATCTATTCGAATTCTTGATCTTTCATGTTTGTTCTATTTTAATCTTTATATTTTAAATATTTTACTTTGGTCTTTAAATTTTATAAACTTTGGTATGTTTTAAATTTTCGTATTGTATTTATTAGAAATCTTATATGTTAAATTAGAAACGTAATCCATATGGAGGAAAAAAATAAAATAAAATTCATATATAATCGGGAATTAACTTGATGATCAGATATGTACTCTCACTTAACAATCTCCACCCTATATTATATTTTAAAAAATAGATGTGAAAATTCAAAGATGATTAATATTATAAACAAAAGAAAGTTGGGTAGACAAAGACTTTAAAAAATAGTTATTAAAAAAAAAAAGACTTTAAAAAATATTATATAGGCAGTAAATGACAAAAATTCAATAATTTCCAAAACTTCGATCATCATGTTTTCTATTGAATTTGAGTATCTGATACTGTTTTCCTCAATCCATCCCCAAAACAATTCCGCTATCATATTGACCCCTTGGTTTCTGCAATTCAATTCTTCCATCAGTGCCTGAAAATTTCAACATTTTCTCCCATTTCTAATCTGAAATAGGCATGGAAGTAAATATCAATTTCTTCACCTTGTTCTCAATTGTATTATTTACTTTATTCCTTTTCTTCCTCTACTTCTTCATTCTTCTCCTCAGAACCTTCGCCGGCAAATCCATAACAAATCCCGATTACCCGCCGGTCTACGGAACTATCTACGGCCAGATTTTCTACTTAAAAAACTTGTTCGATCATCAAACGGAGGTGGCCAAGAAGCATCGGACATTCAGGCTTCTTGCGCCGGAACTTAGCGAGATTTACACGACGGATCCGAGAAATATAGAGCATATTTTGAAGGTAAAGTTTGATGGATATTCGAAAGGGAGTAGGAATCATGAAATAATTAGGGATTTGTTCGGAGAAGGAATCTTTGCTGTTGATGGAGAAAAGTGGAAGCAGCAGAGGAAGCTTGCGAGCTATGAATTTTCGACTAGGGTTTTGAGAGATTTCAGTTGCTCGGTTTTCAGAAGTTCTGCTTCTAAACTTGTTGGAATTGTTTCCGACTTTTCCGCTGCGGGTCTGCCTTTTGATATGCAGGTCACTGTAATATAATTTATGACTATTCGTGTAAAATATTTATGTTAGCTTTTGTTGATTTTTTTATATTTATTCGTTGTATCCTTAAATCAATTAAATATCTATAAATAATTTTAAGGTATATTCATTGTTTGAATATTAACTCTGAATATATTTAGACAATCAATATTACATCAAAATTTTCCTTACAATTTTTTCATCCTCTTATTTCATTTTTTATTGGATTATTTTCTTAAATACAATATAAATTACAAATTATTATGATTTTCATATTTACTTTGTAGATTAGCTATTTACCTTCATATCTTATATCGTGGATTTGAAAAACCAAATAGTACATATTTATTGTAAGCAAGTAATGAAAAATATACATTGTCTATTTATTTGTTTGTTTTTTTTGTTGTATATTAACTATTTACTATCATCTCTTCTAAATTATATTTTGAATTGGGTCTTAAAAAATTAGCATGTATATTATTTATTTACCAAATATATTAAATTAAATTAATAATGTTGTAATCAATATACATATATATTAAATTTCAAATTTCAAATTATTGTGATTTTTTGTATTTACATTGTATATTAACTATTTACTAGGGATGGCAACGGGCGCGGGGCGGAGTCGGGGATACACTTCTCATCCCCTAACCCGCGGGGATTCTTAATCCCCATACCCTATCCTATCCCCTAATTAAAAAATCGGGGGCGGGTTCGGGGATTCCCCGTTCAGGGATCGGGTTACCCGCGGGGAAAAATCTCCGTTTTATATTTGAATTATTATTTAAAAAGAAATATAAAAATAAAATATACATTTAAAATATACATTTTTAGGACAAAAAGAAAAACCTAATACTAAACATTTTATAATTTATTAGTTAATATAACCATATTATATATATTTTTTTCAATAAAAAAAATAAAAGTAAACAAAATACATAAAAAATACATAAGATGTTATTAAAATATCAGGTTCGAGGTCGGGGGCAGGGCGGGGGAATGTATTCCCATCCCCGTACCCTATAAGAAATCGAGGGGAAATTTTCCCCCTAACCCTAATAAAACGGGGATTCCCCGCCCCTATATGGTCGGGGCCCCGCAGGGAATTTTGCCATCCCTACTATTTACTAGTACATGGGTTTTGAATTTCATTCTAAAAAAATAACTTGTATGTATATTTAATAAATTAGTTAATTAAATAATCAATGTGTATAAATTATATGTTATTGAGGTATTTCTATTTACATGTTGTATTAAATATTTACTATATCATCTTGTAGAAATCCAATATAAAAAAATACATATTTATTATAAATAAGCAATACAAACATGTTGCATCTAAATAGAAGTGTTTGATTTATGTAAAATACCTATATATTTTTTATAATAGAATAGCGGAAAAATATTTTTAAATTATAAAATAATTAGATGAAGTATCAAATTATTTTTATAAATTCATGTTTCCATATTTAAGTATAATTTCTCTCTTTTCATGTTTAATTTTTGAAAAAAAAAGCATTATATCTCCGTTGAAGGTGGACTATAATTACAGAATTAAATTATTTTCGTAAGAATACTCTATCTGACATCAGCATATGATCTATGATTATAAATATTTTAGATTCTTAACATCTAAGAATTTATTTCTTGCAAATAGTTAGATGTGTCATTTTTTTTAATATAAAGTTTTTATTTATCTGACAAATCCATGTGCTTTTTACATGTGAAAAAAAAAATCTTAATGATCTTTGATTCTTCCACCTTTCTCCCTTCTTTTATTAGGATTTGTTAATGAGATGCTCTTTGGATTCCATATTCAAAGTTGGATTTGGTGTGGATCTGAATTGCTTAGAGGAATCAAGCAAAGGGAGTAAATTCATGAAAGCTTTTGATGATTCCAGTGTTGTAATTTCTTGGCGTTATATCGATCCTTTGTGGAAATTGAAAAAAATTCTTAATATTGGTTCTGAAGCCTCCCTAAAGAAGAACATTAAAGTTATTGATGGTTTTGTTCACCAATTGATCAGCAACAAGAGAAAATTGCTTGAGCAGAAAAATTATGTAAGCTTTATCATTCATCATTCTGCACATTAAGTTATTTAACTTTTTAGTGATTTTTATTTTTGTTGTCAGTGGAGTAACTCTACAAAAAGTTTAACTTTAAATCTTGAGCTCATGGATTGAAATCATGGTGACCACTAGCTAGGTACCTATGATATTATTTTATTAGTTTCCCGATGTCAAATGTGGTACAATCAGGCTATTGTCGTATTAGATTAATCGAGATAGCTTGAAAAAAAAGTTAAGAGAGTAATTTTTTATTACGAGTTGATACTATCCCACCCCCACCCCCACCCCCACCCCAAAAAAAAGTATGTGTTTAAGTGTTTTTGATAACCATTAAAAAACGGTTTTAAAAGTTATTCCAATTGGGCTCAATCAATATTTGCCAACTAGGGTAACTTAGCCAAAATGTTATGATTATCTGCCTTCTCTTGATAGAATATTGATGATTGAAACAAGTAAATAGCTCAAAACCTTAACTATCATAATAATAATTTTCTTACTAGAGTGCAATTGATCGAATGAAGGATCTTATAGTTCAGCTATGGTTGTAAAACTACCCTCAAAACAGAGCCTAATCAATGTTTCTAGCTTTATATGAATCCTTTTCGTTTCTTTACAAGTTTGACGTATTTTGTTTCAAACTTGAAGAATGATAAGGAGGACATACTTTCAAGGTTTCTGATGGAAAGCGAGAAGGATCCAACGAGAATGAACGATGGATATCTAAGAGATATAGTGCTCAATTTCATGTTGGCTGGTAGAGATTCAAGTGGAGTTACTCTATCCTGGTTCTTCTACATGTTATGTAAGAACCCTCTAATACAGGAAAAAGTTGCTGAAGAAGTGAGGAAAATTGTTGGGGTTGAAGGAGAAGAAGCTGACATAAATGTGTTTATGGAAAAGTTAACTGATTCAGCTCTAGACAAAATGCACTATCTTCATGCTACATTGACAGAGACCTTGAGGTTATATCCTGCAGTTCCTACGGTAAAATTTCCTCACAATTTTTTTTTTCTTTTTATGAAAGTCAGGTTGAATGAACTTACTTCAATTCTAGGTCCTGTTTGATAAGTTTTTATTCTGTTTTCTATTTTTAAAAATCAAGCTTGTGTACTATCCATTCTTTGTTTCGTTTTTTCATTTTTTTAATGCTTAAAATATTATTCAAATCTCAATGACGGAAAAAATTATGTTTGAAAACATGTAAATAGATTACAGGACAAAACAAAAAAAATAGTGAATTCCGGAAAAAAAAATGCTATCGAATGATATGATCTTATTGTTTCAACATCATCTTACCTCTTAAGCATCAAGTGTTTTTTGTGTTAATGTGCCAAGGATGGAAGAAGTACAGAAAAAGATGACATCCTTCCTGATGGCTATAGACTGAAAAAAGGAGATGCAGTGTACTATATGGCCTATTCCATGGGTAGGATGACTGAGCTTTGGGGAGAAGATGCTGAGGATTTCAAACCTGAAAGATGGCTTCAAAATGGAACTTTTCAACCAGAATCCCCTTTCAAATTCATTGCATTTCATGTCAGTATATATCTTTTATTTTAATTGCAATTAGTTCAATCATATTAACCTATGTACACTTATACCACTAGTTAAGTTAATAGATGGATGACATGATTCTGTTAGTTAGTTGACGTGACGTCACGCGGATGCTTACATCAGTAACAGGTTGACCGTGTGGATTACATATCGATGTGGCACCACCTCTACGGTCAGCCTCTTGCTCACGCATCCACGTGGTGTCATGTCAACATCTATGTGGTGTTACATTAGCTTGCTTAACGGTCAAACTCACATAAGTAGAGCATAGTGTAGAGACTATGATATAGTTGAACCTAATATTGTTATATTGCTTGCTACATATTTGTAATGAGTTTTGCTTTGTTGTAGGCTGGTCCTCGAGTGTGTTTGGGCAGAGAGTTTGCTTATCGACAAATGAAGATTTTAACAGCTACTTTGCTTCAATTCTTTCGTTTCAAATTAGCTGATGAAACAAGAAAAGTGACTTATAGGGTCATGATTACCCTTCACATTGATGGAGGTCTTCCTCTTCTTGCTATTCCAAGAATCAGAAAATTTACATGATGTGACATATTGGTGTGAGAAATTTACCTATTTTATACTATTATCGCGTTTGTTTGCCTTGTAAATATGCTCTTGGTTTTACTTTTTACAAAGTTTGTTTGTCTTGTAAATTTCCTCTTAATTTACTTTCTACAAAGTTTGTTTACCTTGTAAATATACCTTTAATTTTACTTTTTTATTTAAATAAAGTTCTGGTTAAAAATTACGTAGATTGACATTATGTTTCTTATTTATCAAATTCTATTAGAAAAGTTTATATAAAGGACTAATGTTGATATTCAACCCCTAAACTATGTTGTTGTATCACTTGCACTTTTAAATTTTGAATTTAAGTAATTGACCCCTAAACTTATAAAGTCTTAAAATTAAACTCATAAAAATTTAATTTGACACATTACTCCTTTAAATGATTGATTTACGAATTTTTTATGAAATATCTATGGGAGCTAGTCTTTGAGCCTCTATCCCACGACCAACCTTCTCCTTGACCTTGTCTCCAAAACACTCGTGGCGAAGAAGAAGGTTTCTTCTCTGATCTCATCCCTCTTTAATTAAGATGTATTATTTGTCTCTAATTTTAATTTTGATTTTCTAATTTAACAATTCAATTTTAAAATTTTACCATGTTTAAAGGGTCAATTCCTCACATTAAAGATTTAAGGACAACTCCTGATCCTATAATACATCAGTTGTTTATGCAGTTTTAATATTATATATTCTATAAATTCCAATTTCAATAATCATGTTTGGTATTGGGATTGACTATCTGAAAAATCTGTTTTCCTCGATCAATCCCCCAAAAAAAATTCTTCTATCATATCGACACCTTGGTTTCTGCAATTCAATTCTTTCAACTTCAATTTTCTCTTCTCACCAATGTTGCCGGTTCCTGAAAATTGCAACATTTTCTCCCATTTCTAATCGGAAATAAGCATGGAAGTAAATATCAATTTCTCCACCTTGTTCTCAATTGTATTATTTACTTTATTCCTTTTCTTCCTCTACTTCTTCATTCTCCTCCTCAGAACCTTCGCCGGCAAATCCATAACGAATCCCGATTACCCGCCGGTTTACGGAACCGTCTTCGGCCAGGTTTTCTACTTCAAAAACTTGTTCGATCACCTGACGGAGGTGGCCAAGAAGCATCGAACCTTCAGGCTTATTGCGCCTGAACTTAGCGAGATTTACACGACGGATCCGAGAAATATAGAGCATATTTTGAAGGTAAAGTTTGATGAATATTCGAAAGGGAGTAGGAATCAAGAAATAATTGGGGATTTGTTCGGAGAAGGAATATTTGCTGTTGATGGAGAAAAGTGGAAGCAGCAGAGGAAGCTTGCGAGCTATGAATTTTCGACTAGGGTTTTGAGAGATTTTAGTTGCTCGGTTTTCAGAACATCTGCTGCTAAACTTGTTGGAATTCTTTCCCATTTTTCCGCTGCGGGTCTGCCTTTTGATACCCAGGTCACTATAATTTTAATTTGGTTGTTTGCTTTTACACTTTTTTTTTTTTTATTAATATATAAAAAATTTATTTCTAAAATTTCTAACTTTTATATTAGTAAATTCTAAATATTGTATGAGAATTTAATGAAAAAACGACAGGATCTACTCTCTAGTCTCTAGTTTATTACTGACTTGAATTCTATGTTTTAATAATTAGGGGTAACCCCGCCACGTTTATTAAACAGGAGTGGGGTGGGGAAGAAGGTGAAAAATGCACGATCTTATATATATTTTTTAATTGAAAATTCAAAATATTCAATGTACCTAATAGAGCATAAAAATAAACAAGTAAAACTCTCTATGATAATCTATATCAAAATAAAGAAATTAAATTACAAGAAAAAAAATAAAGTAGATAAATAGGGCAGGGCGGGGTGTAAATGGGGGAAAATCCCCCCACCCTCGCCCCATTTATTAATATTCAAATTAGATTTTAAAGTTTTTTTTATATAAAATTTGAGGATTTTTCGAAAATGACATTTTAAGAATTTTTATTTTAATAAAAGAAGAAAAAAAAATCAAAAATGATATTTCTCAAAGTGAGATTGGTCCTAAACTTAAATTTGTGAATCTCAAATATCATTTTTAAAATATTTCAAAACGTTTACTCTTTTTTAAAATTACTAAAAAAAATGTCATTTGATGAAATTTCTCTTAAATTAAATAGAGGAATTTAATAAAAAAAAATCTAGGGTTTTGAATTTGATACATCTTATCTCAAGGTTAACACTACAATATTTACAAAATTTCTTAAAGTGGTTTGGATTTTGTATATAGTTTTTTTACCACTTAATCAAAACCCACTATGGGTTTATTATCCACCACCTTATCTCTTGCTACCCTTATTCTCTTTTGCTATTTATTATAATTTAGTTTTTATTTTATTTTCTTGTTAAAAAAAAGTTAAATAAAGTATTGTTGAAATTTATTTTTTAAACCTTAAATTCAATATTTTTTCAACATGGAAAAACAATTACATGGCATTGAAATATGTAAAAAGATAATTCATGGAAAAATTTCATCCATATACTTATACACACATTACAAAGAAATAATAAGAAAAAGGGAAAAAATCAATTTACACCCCTGAACTTTACATGGTGTGTCAACTTAAACCCTAAACTTTCAATGTAATCAATTTACACCCTCAACTTTAATAAATGAATCAATTTACACCCTTTGTTAGTAAACTTACTATTATTTTTGAATATTTTTAGTTATTCGTAAGTGTTTTTATATCTAAATAAAGTTAATTTTTTAAAAATTATTTTAAATTTATGTTAAATATTTTTTATGACTAAATTTGACAGTTTTGGTGTCGGGTTTGAACATTTTTGTAATGTTTAAATTGGTGACTATGATTTGAGTTTTTCGGTAGTTGAAGTTGGGCGTTTTTATGATTATGTCATATACGTTTTGTTATTTTTATTTTTCGGTGATTTGGTAATTGAATTTTGATTAATTTTATAGTTTTAGTATTATGTGGGTTTAAATTGATTCACTTGAAAAAGTTTAGGGTGTAAATTGATTCAATTGAAAGTTTAGGGTGTAAATTGACACAACATGTAAAGTTCAGGGGTGTAAATTGATTTTTTCCCTAAGAAAAATATCATCTTCTATTTTATATATGCATAACAAGTGGGGGAAGGTGTGGATAATGTAATCTTAGTTAAATTTTTATTGGGTACCGTACGGTGTCACTTGTGTCAGTTTGATGTTTGTAATTTTAAAGTTACATTTCAGTTATTGCATTTTAGTTAAATTTTAATATTGTCGTTAGGGAATAATGTTAATTTTTTTAAAAAAATATGATTAATAAGCTGAAAAATCCAAGGCAATTTTGATGGTAAAGATAAAGATATTTGAAAAGGTTATTGGGACCAAATCAATTTTCTGTCAAATTTTATGATATAGACTCTTTATAATATTTAACTAACCACGTAAGGACTAAAATAAAACTTTTAAAATATATGCACCCAATTGGCAGGTGACAAAAAACGAGACCAAACACATCGTTTAACCTATAATCTTTCATCTTTTATTTCTTACTTTTTAAACATGTAACATTGCATTACTTAAACTAATTCATATTTGTCGTCTCGTTAAATTCACTACTTGCGCGTACTAATTTACATTAGAAGCTAATCTTAATAATTTTTTATTCTCCCTCCTTCCTCCCTTTCTTTTGTTAGGATTTATTAATGAGATGTTCTTTGGACTCCATGTTCAAAGTTGGGTTTGGTGTGGATCTGAATTGCTTAGAGGAATCAAGCAAAGGAAGTGAATTCATGAAAGCTTTTGATGATTCCAGTGTTGTGATTTTTTGGCGATATATCGATCCTTTGTGGAAATTGAAAAAATTTCTTAACATTGGTTCTGAAGCCTCCCTAAAGAAGAACATTAAAGTTATTGATGCTTTTGTGCACCAATTGATCAGCAACAAGAGGAAATTGCTTCAGCAAAGAAATTATGTAAGCTTTTATCATTCATCATTCTGCACTTCATATTCTTTTAACTTTTTTTTTTTTTTGGCAGTCAATGGGGTAGCTCTTAACCACCATATAAAGTTTGCTAGTCGTTTAAGAAGTTGACCTCAAACTTTGAGGTTATAGATTGCAAACAACATGGTTTCTATTAGCCACGTATTACAAGTTTCCTCATGTCAAATGTTGTAGAATCAAATTGTTGTGAGATTAGTGGTGGTGTGCTTAAACTGACCTGACACTCATTTGGAAAAAAAAGAAGTCATCGAGCAATTATTTATTACAAGTTGAAAAAACCTAAATGATCTCAAATTATAATGTCCTTGCTAGAATGGAATTGACCTTAATTGAATGATGAAGGATCTTATGGTTCGACTATGGTTTTAAAACTACTCTCAAAACATAATCACTGTTTCTAGCTTTATATGAACCCTTTTTGTTTGTTTTCAAGTTTGACGAATGTTGTTTTGAACTTGAAGAATGATAAGGAGGACATACTTTCAAGGTTTCTGATGGAAAGCGAGAAGGATCCAACGAGAATGAATGATCGATATTTAAGAGATATAGTCCTCAATTTCATGTTGGCCGGTAAAGATTCAAGTGGAGGTACTCTATCCTGGTTCTTCTACATGTTATGTAAGAACCCTCTAATACAGGAAAAAGTTGCAGAAGAAGTGAGGAAAATTGTTGGGGTTGAAGGAGAAGAAGCTGACATAAATGTGTTTATGGAAAAGTTAACTGATTCAGCTCTTGACAAAATGCACTATCTTCATGCTACATTGACAGAGACCCTGAGGCTATATCCTGCTGTTCCTGTGGTAAAATTTCCTCATAAAACTGATATTTCTGTTGTGAAAGTCAGGTTGGTTGAAATTACTTCTACTCTAGGTTAGAACTTGAAGAGCAAAGCTTTGCAATTATTAAGGGAACTTTATATAGCTTTCACATTAAATTTAGGCCAGTTTGATTCATTTTTTGTTTTCTGTTTTTAAATTTTTTTTACGTTTTCTGTTTTTAAATTTTTTTTACGTTTTCTGTTTTTAAAAATTATGCTTGTGTACTATCCTTTTTTGTCTGGTTTTTTCGTTTTTTTTTTTAATACGTAAAATATTATTTCAACTCTCAATGACAAAACATTGATGTTTGAAAACAAATAAATAGATTACAAAAAAAAAAAAAAAAGATAGCAAACAGGCTTACTTTTCGGATATAAAAACTTGATCAAATGATATCTTATTGTTGAAACATCATCATAAGCATCAAGTATTTGTGTTAATGTGCCAAGGATGGAAGAAGTGCAGATATAGATGACATCCTTCCTGATGGCTATAAACTGAAAAAAGGAGATGGAGTGTACTACATGGCCTATTCCATGGGCAGGATGACTGAGCTTTGGGGAGAAGATGCTGAGGATTTCAAACCTGAAAGATGGCTTCAAAATGGAACATTTCAACCAGAATCCCCTTTCAAATTCATTGCATTTCATGTCAGTATATATCTTTTATTTTAATTGCAATTTTATGGTTCAATCATATTTAATCTATGTACTTCAATTCAGTTCTCATATCTTAAAAGGTTACATTTAATCCATGTACTTTGATAAAATCTTAAGTTTGTTCCCTTCCACTAGTTAAGTAAGTAGATGGATGATATGATTCTGTTAGTTAGTTGATATGACGTCATTTGGATGCTTACATCAGTAATAAGAGGTTGACTGAGTGGATTATATATCGATACGTCACCACCTCTACAGTCAGCCTCTTGCTCACGCATCCACGTGATGTCACGTTAACATCTACATGACATCACGTTTACGGTCAAACTCACATAAGTAGAGCATAGTATAGAGACTATGATATTCATATAGTTGAACCTAATATTGTTATATTGCTTGTTACATATTTGTAATGAGTTTTGCTCTGTTGTAGGCTGGTCCTCGAGTGTGTTTGGGTAGAGAGTTTGCTTATCGTCAAATGAAGATAGTATCAGCTACTTTGCTTCAATTCTTTCGTTTCAAATTAGCTGATGAAACAAGAAAAGTGACTTATAGGGTCATGATTACCCTTCACATTGATGGAGGCCTTCCTCTTCTTGCTATTCCAAGAATCAGAAAAATTACACGATGTGATATATTGGTGTGAGAAATTTACCCATTTTACATTATTAATCTCGTTTGTTTGCCTTGTAAAAATGCCCTTGATTTTACTTTTTACAAAGTTAGTTTTCTTCGTAAATTTCCTCTTAATTTACTTTTACAAAGTTTGTTTACCTTGTAAATATACCTTTAATTTTACTTTTTTTTAAAAGTAAAGTTCTGGTTAAAAATTACGTAGATTGACATTATTGTTTCTTATTTATCAAATTCTATTAGAAAAGTTGATTTAAGGGACTAATTTTAATATTCAATTTTTTATAAGGGTTCTAACACTTATAACTTTAAACTTTTTATTTGAGTGATTGACTCTTAAATTTTATAAAGTGTTAAAATTGGATCCAAAAAATTTCAATTTGACGGATATCCTTTTAAATTATTGATTTACTAAGCGGGTGTTTGAGGGCCCCTATTCCACGCCCATCTCCAAAACTCTCATGGTGGTGGAGATAAAGATTTCTTCTCCGATCTCATCTCCACCTCGTTGACATCAGGGATATATTACTCGTTTTTAAGGTGATTTTTTAGTGTACAATTTAACCATTTATGGGGTAGTTTGTGAAATTAAAAAAAAAACAATTTTAACCTTTTACTCACTTTATCCCTTTTTTTTCATATCGATAATTAATATGACAAATAAACATGCAAATTGAATGGATGTAAAAACGGCGCGCGTAAGAATTCAAATTCGTTTGGAGTCTGAGTGAACGAATAATCTTCCAACGTCTCTAACTCCCTCCCTCGCTTTGATTTGCTCGATCTTCCTTCAATTCTTACAATCGGAGTTTTTACAGTGGCGAGGCGAATGATGAATTCTAAAACGAACGGAGAAGATGAAATTCCAAAGCGACAATGGTCCTTGCAAGATTTCGAAATCGGAAGGCCCCTCGGCAAAGGAAAATTCGGCAGAGTCTATCTAGCTAGAGAAACCAAGGTTTCGCTTACTTTGCCACCCATTTTCAGTTTTATTCTTATTCAATTGATTCGTGAATTTCTATGTTTTGATTTTGATAGCTTTACTGATTTTAAGAGAATTCCTTCGGTTTTTACTGGGCAGTGGATGGATTTGTTATCTATTTATATTTCTATCATACTTTCTCGGAAACCAAACAGAGGGTACTAGTTTTACCTCTCTGGAAATCATTTTAGGTTAAAACAGTGTTTCCCATTGACCATGAAGAGGGATATACAATTTTGCTACAAATTATTTTGATTTTTGTTTTATGTTTTTAAACAATTAAATTTATTTTATTAAAAAGATCTTATCTTTCTTTTGGAATACTAACAAAATTTTTAAAAATTTCAAAAATTGATTTTTGTTTTTTGAATTTTACTTAGATTTCAGAGAGTTTTTAAAAAGTGAGAAAACAAAATGGAGGAATTGTTAGTGAATAAGCTTGATGTTTTAAAAACTGAAAACAAGTTAGTTATCAAACGTGGCGTTAGCAATCCATTTTTGGCAAATTTAAATATAAAACTCTAGTATTTGGTATTTGTGATGATTTTCTTCCTTCTATTTTCTCTGTTACTAATTGTAAGTTTGTATTTTGTAATCTTGATTTGACTTTTGGAGCTTCTGTTTGTTGACATCGTTTTTACTTTCAGAGCAAGTATATAGTGGCACTGAAGGTGATTTTCAAGGAGCAGATGGAGAAGTATGGGATTCATCATCAGCTAAGGAGAGAAATGGAGATTCAGACTAGCCTTCAGCACCCAAATATCTTGCGTCTATATGGATGGTTTCATGATGCTGAACGAGTTTTTTTGATATTGGAATATGCTCACGGCGGTGAGCTTTATAAGGAGCTTCGGAAAACTGGTTATCTCAGAGAGAAGCAAGCTGCCACTGTAATTTCTCGCAATCTCTTTCTTTGTTTGTGTCGTCACGTGAACTCGATTACTTTGGACGGAGGATGATGAAGTTTAGAATATCAGATTATTGAACTAGATTCATCTAATGAACTTAGCATTCGTTCATTTTGAGTTTTATACTTCTCACTTGACTGCTTTCACTTAATGATAGTGAACGGTTGTCCATATTTAACTTTTGAGTTTATTTTCACTTCACAATTTTATATTTCACTGAGATATGGAAAACTGTTTTTTGCAACCTTAAATAAATCCGTTTGTTTCTTGTGAACTTAGTACATCTTAAGCCTCACAAAAGCATTGACATACTGTCATGAGAAGAACGTGATTCACAGGGACATTAAGCCAGAAAATTTGTTGCTTGATCATGAGGTATGCCAGAAATTGCTTCTACTTTCTCACTTTTTTTTGTCATTCAACAGTTAAAAAAATGTTTCTTTGTATAATTTCCTAAAAGCTTGGGAAAATTGTTCTTTAAACTTCACTATAAATTAGAATTAGAATTTCACTTCACTTCAAAGATTAAGAAAGAAGTTGAGATTTTTAATTTCATGTAATCATATTGTGTTATATAGGGCCAATTGAAAATCGGAGATTTTGGATGGTCTGTACAGTCAAGAAGCAAAAGACGTACCATGTGTGGAACTCTGGATTATTTAGCTCCAGAAATGGTGGAAAATAAAGCTCACGATTATGCAGTAGATATCTGGACATTGGGTATCCTTTGCTATGAGTTCCTTTATGGAGTACCTCCATTCGAAGCCGAAAGGCAAAGTGACACGTTTTTAAGGTTAGGGAAGGAATTTGTGAATTAACTCTACAAAGCAGTTGCGTGATCTGGATTCTAAATAGCGGTTCGGTTCGGTTCATGTGCAGGATTATGAAGGTTGACTTAAATTTCCCCTCTACCCCTATTGTTTCCTTAGAAGCAAAAGATCTCATTGGCCAGGTTTGTTAATTTGTGAATGTCTTTATTAGATAGGAGTATGAATGATATGTAGTAATTTGGTTTAGTCCTGAATATGTGAAATTTTTACTCAGCTTCTGGTGAAGGATTCCTCTAAAAGACTTTCACTTCAGATGATTGTGGAACACCCATGGATTATCAAGAATGCAGATGCATCTGGTATCAGCAATAAGTAGAACATCTCTTCATTTTTAACTAACTGATCTCGATCATAGCTTCTTTTTTGTAAATTGAGTTCGTTTAAGATCTAATGTCGTGATTTTTTCGACAAACTAGAGACAGCTTGTAATTTCCCAGTGTTGTAGCATTCAACATCAACCATGATGTTGCAAGAAAGTTGCTTGTATTACAGCATTCACTTTGTTACATAAGATTATGCCTTGAATGTTCCAACCTTTTTAGCATGATTTTGAGTTTGAAAGGATATTGAGCATGTCCCAGATTCTTTGAACTGTTTCTCATCAATTTGGGAAAAAAAAAATCCAAATCCAGAATTTATTCAGGGAATAGCAGTCCTTCCTGGTGAAATGAAATTTTGCCACCCAAAAGAAAAAAAAAAAAAGGTATTTGTTAAGATAACACTTTTTTTTAGTAATAATTACTTTTAAAAATATCAAATTCAAAATGGTACTTTTTAACATCAAAGCAATTAATTAACTAAATTATCAAAATAATAAATTAAAAACTAATAAAACTTAAAAATATTATTGAATTTTAATTTAAAACATTTCAATAACTATCATAAAAAATAATAATAAGATTTCTCATTCTAAATTAATAATAAAATTCAATAATTTAATAAAGGTAAAAGTGTTGTCTTTTAAAATAAATAAAACTTTTATTATTACTTGTTAAATTATTAAGGTAGAAAATTTGGGGCATTGACTGTAATTTTATTAATTATACTTATTAATTTATTATAAAATTATTAACTATTTTAACAATTACTTCCCCTTTCTTTCGACTCCCACGAATTATATCATCCAAGCCGCAGGAAAAACTAAAAAAGCCGCTTCGAAATTGGGGCATTGATTTAAACGTATAGATTTACAAGCAAACTCAATACATTCTTTGCATTGAGGTTTTAGTGTTCATAAAGGAGACTAGCCGGAAAATACCGGAAATCTCTCTCTTTACTTAATTACAGGAAATTGACTACCTCCTTGTATCATCAGTCATGTCTATATGCCAAAATGGTACAAAACCTAGAAGAATTTGAGGATCAAAAGTTTATGATTCGAATTTTCTCAGGAAGACGTGTTTTCATTAGGCAGTGATCGTGGTGTCGGTAATGGTGGTCTCACTGCTACAGCTGACATTACTCTCTTCATGTTGTTTCTGTTTATCACCTGCCTGGATTGACATTGAGAGATTCGTGTTTAGGGTTGCAGGCTCAGCTTTAGGGAGCGCCAGCATTGATGAAGGTAGCGGAGTTAAGCCAAAGGTGGCAGCAGAAGTATCGAGATCAGTTCTCTTTTCGGAGGACTTCAAATGCCTTTTTGAACCTCTGTGCATGTGCAATTCACAATACTTCTGGTTTGGAATAATATCTCTCCGGCATCGCCACTTCTTCCCATCTGTTCTCCTACACCTTCCTAGTTCAAGTTCAATGTTGATCTTATTATCATTGCATGAGCTGCTGCGACCTGGAACTAGAAAAATTATATAAAATATATATATATTAAAGAAAGAAACCAAGAATTATCCTTTAAACTTCCACTTGTAACTAAGAAGACTCCGGATCAATTATTTGATAAGAGGAGTGAGGGATTTAAGTCAGAATAAAATCAATAGGTTTAAAAAGACAGCAAGAAAGATATCCGGGAACTAGTCCGTAAAGTTATAAAGATTTTGTTAGAAGTAAAATGATAAAGATTGGACTATGCAACTCTGCTTCGTACTTGAAAAGAATAAATTTCTCCATTAGATGCCTTTACAAAAAGATCAGTAAAACTGATTATACGAACGAGTCACGGATCATAAGTTCCACTCTCGGGGATCAGACAACATTTACAGCTCCAGAATCACAAGCAGAAAAAAAAGCTTCTCTCAAAGAGGTAGCAAAAGAAAAACGCATTAAAAGTAATAATACAATTACTAAAACACCTTAGAGCATTAACTTTTGGCATGTAATTCTCATGGATAGTAAGTTCCGTTTAATAACAAAGCAAATAAAACTGGTGGAAAAGAGCGCAATAAAAGAAAAACATGTCAGCATGCAAAAACAAAGGTAAAAGGGATGGCTGAAGCCTACGTATATCAGCAGCATCTATCAAAATCATTGAGGAGAAAAGATCAAAGACAGTTTCATAATTTATTCTACGGAAAAAAAAACAATTTTTTAATCCTTTGGCTAAACAGATAACCCTCTAAATAAAACCTAGTAAAAAATAAACCATTTTATAGAACTCAATGAAATTGTTCCTGGAATGATACCTTGAAGAACACTGTTTGGAGAGAACCCGAAACCTGGAGATGGGATTTTTTGGACATTGAAGATGTTTCTGCTAAAGTCATTTCGACTCTTGCTGCAATTCTCACCACAACTCATGCTGCAAACATCTTTTAAACTAATTACACAACTAGTTTTAATGCTGGGAACTGTTGTAAAGGGTGCAGCAATGTTGTTGGCACTGGCAGGGACCATTGTGATGGTTTTGGCTGCATCAACACAGCTGGTATGAATGGCTGTTGTACTTGTGGCATGTGTGCTGCTGGTAATGGTTTCATTGACCATTTTGGGACTGTTGATTATGGCTTCAGTAATAAGGGGAAAGGCGATAGCAGCAGGAAAACCCCAAGTGAAGTGATTCATAGTTTTGTCACTCCTAGAAGTGGTGGTGGAAAGAGCAGCAACCAAGTGATTCGTAGTTTTGTCACTCCTAGAAGCAGTGGTGGCAGGAGCAGCCGCCAAGTTATTCGTAGTTTTGTCACTGCTAGAAGTGCTGGTGGCAGGAGCAGCAGCCAAGTGATTCGTAGTTTTGTCACTCCTAGAAGTGCTGGTGGCAGGAGCAGCAACCAAACATCCAACATTTCTCTCCGGATTATTGACAAAAGTTTTCTTCGATGGAGAGTTCATTTCAGAAGTTTCCACAGGCTTTCTTGAACGATTTCGGCCTCTATGCATGTGCCGCTCACAGTATTTCTGATGCGGAATAGTATCTCGGCTACATCTCCATTTCTTCCCATCAGTTCTTCTACATCTCCCAGGTTCAGGATCCATCATATGACCATTGTTAAATCCCAGAGGGCTGAATCTTACAACTGCAAATCATTAATAGAATTGAACAAGATTTACAAGAACGTAAACAGAAATTAGTTATAAAGCAGAATCCAACTCATCATATTATCATCAATATCTTAAAAATAGAAGAGTGCCACAGAACCTATGACCACCAGAAGTTCAAATTCTGTCATGAATATGTATAGAATGAGGAACTGGAAGAAGAGGCATTATGAAGACTTCACACTAAAGAAATTGTAACAAATTTCATTCAATAGAAGCAGGGGCTGAGCCACCCTTTGGCTTAGGGGGCAGTTGCCCCCCCCTCAATTTTTAAAAAACAAAAATTTATATGTTAAAATTGAATTTTGTTAAGTAAAAAATTGAAAATTTAATATAATTTATCCAATTTGCCCCCCCCCCCCCCTTTATTTCCTAATATTAACTTTATATAATTTTTGCCCCCCCTCAATTTTTTAAAAAATGAAAAAACAAAGGTAAAATTTGAAAATTTTACTATCACTTATCTAGTTTGCCTCCCCTTATTTCTAAAAATTAACTCTATGTATTTTTTGCCCCCCCCTTAAAAAAAATTTCTGGCTCCACCCCTGAATAGAAGGATGAATGAAATGACTCCTTACAGCCTTGGTGAATCTTCAATACACTCAGCTGTCCAAGAAAATACTCAATTTATCCTCTCAGCCCCCTCCCCTCCTTCGAGAGAGAGGATAATTTGGAAGATAGATGAGTACTTCCTTGGAATGGTAGCCTCAGGATTCATTAATGTCCACAGTCTCAGAGATGCTATATAAGCATTATACTCCAAAATTTGGGTGATCTTGTGGTAATTATCTTAAAACAAATAAAATGTGTTATTCCTTTCAAATCAAACACCCAAAAATATAAACATAAACACAAAAATCCAAAGAGTATTCCATTTCCTTGAAGCTATTATAAACCAAAAATCTCTTTTCCCAAGTCCAACAATGTTTCACAGTTATGGTTGTGCACAAAAAATACCAAAACAATTCATGAAGTTCCCCTAGAAGTTGTTGGCAAAAGGACAATGTATAGAGAGGTGATTAAGGTCTGCGGGAAAATTTTTACACAAACAGACCATTGAGGCAGTAAGTTGAAAAGACAAACACAGTCCAATAAACACAAGGACATCATGAAATCCAATTGAAAAGGCATATAATAAGTTCCCTTAACAAAAAATACCTAATTCATTTATTCCTAAACTGATAGACAAAGTGTTCATTCACATCCCTGGATGATTATAATCTGTGGGAAAAAATTGTGCTAAACTTAATCAACTGTTTCAACGTAATTCTTCCATGCGTATCATTATTATAAAACTACCCATAAATCACCAAAGCATCAAGTTAAAAAAACAACCTAAAACACAAAAACGCCCAATCTCAACCATTCTAAAAAATGACTTCATCTAGCTACAAAAACGCTCACACCTAATAATAATTTAACTATTAATTAAACCACCTATTTAATTTCAAGGTTTAAGACCATGTTAAGAGGAGTGTCAATTGAATTTTTACCTGAAAGTTATACAGATAGCACCTGAAAAACAAACGCATCAGAACACGTTTTTATACAACATGATACCTAAATAGTGTTTATCAAAATTCAAGCAACTTAATCACACCTCTCTTCTAATATACTAAACGACACTGAAGTAGATATCTTCAATTTTATCAAAAAAAGAGAAAAATCAATCTCGAAATATTGAACTCAGCTTACAGCTACAGTGCCGCTCGTAGTTACCGTGGATATTAGAGCCAACTGTTTTAGCAGAACTTTTCCAAATCGGAACAAGAAGATGAGTAGGAACACGTAGACCAGCAGCCAAATGCTTGTGAATAAGAAACTGATCTCGCAGCTCATCCAATTGACTCATTGTAAGAACAGATTTCCCCGGACAATGAAACGTCCTAGAACTGAAATTTTGATTTCTCAATGAATTCGTTCCAATTTCTAAACCGAGATTGATCGGTAACTCGTCGTCCGCCAGACGCATAGTTTCCTTTTTCACCTCCTTAGGTTTCAAAACCCTAAGTCCTCTCCCTAAAAATACAGTTCGCGATAAAAAAAAAAGCTTCAAACAAAAAAAAAATTGAAAAATTAGATAGAGAGAGAGATAGAAAACCTGAGATTGAAGAATGAGCTTCCATTGGAGCTTTGGAACATGAGCTTGATTATCAAATACAGCGAATGAGATCAAGAATTTGAATTTGAATCTGAAATCGGATAAAACCAAAACCAGAAGTGTTTCTCTCTCCTCACCCTCTCTCTTCGATAATCAGAATTTGAATCTGAATTGAAGAAAGAACCAGAAGCAGAAGTCTTTCTCTCTCCTCTTTCTAGAGAAAGAGAGGAGAGAGAAAGAGCGGTGGAGGTTAAAGCTGGTTGACAGTGTTTTTTCTGACAAAACTCTCAGCCTTTCTTTTCTGCTTCCGAAATCTCTACATCATAATGGCGCGTCGTGTAGCGCGTACTCAAAGCGCGTGATGACACGTTTCGACTAATGGGGAAATAGATTGTTTTGTTTTTATATCAAGTCACGCGCTCATGTCGTGATGCTTATTATATGGCGCGAAAGATAAATGACACGTAATTGGGTTTTTATATTTGGTGGGTCCCGCTTTTTATTATTTCTCTGTTTCTTTTGTCACTTCCTCATTGGGTTCTGAAAATTTACCAGACCTATTTATGAACGGCGTGGCTGTCTGTGGATAACCATTTTGTTTTGGGTGATTTTTTAATAAACATGTTTAAAAAATTTGGAACATAACCATCAAAGCATTAAAAATAATTTTATATTAAATCTATCAAATCTTTATAATTGAAACTGAAAGGGTTAAAGGTTAATACACCCACATTTTGGGTTATGGTTAAATCATACTATTCTTTTTTTTTTTATATGTTTATGTACTTCAGTAAAATTGTAAATCACACATTTAATTGATTAGTTTTAATAAAATTGATATATAATTTATATTTTGTGTATGTCATGTATTTTGATTTCATAAAAAATAACAAAAAAAAAATGACAGGTGTGTATAAAATTTTAGAATAAACTCTAATGTTAATAAGATGTAAAATTTATAAATCACACTCAAATGTTCAATTTTTTTTTTAAATTTTTAATAGTTTTAAAATATGTGATATGCGTATAATATAGATGTGTCTAAATTTCGTTAAAATTAATCTATAGAGGGTGTGATTTGACATTTTTCTCAAGTGCAGAAGTATTTTAAAACAAAAAAAAATGTAAGGGTATGATTTAACAATAACTCAAAGTATAGGAGTATATTTTACATCTATCTCTATTTTAAAAATGATTTTACAAAGGCTATAAAAAAAGATTTTACAAATAATTTTAAAAAATTATAAATCATATACCTTTATTATTTATATTTATTATACTTCAGTCACCTGTTTCAAAGTATAGGAGTATATTTTACATCTATCTCTAGTTTAAAAATGATTTTACAAAGGCTATAAAAAAAGATTTTACAAATAATTTTAAAAAATTATAAATCATATACCTTTATTATTTATATTTATTATACTTCAGTCACCTGTTTCAAAATCATAAATATGTACATTTATAAAATAGATAATTCCATTAACAGTGTAATTATAAAATCTATCTTTGGCACCTCTCTAATAATTTTTTAAATTATTTTTAATGAAAATAAAATATATAGTAGATACAAAATAAACATGTGTCTTAATATCGTTAACTTATGTGTTATTTATAATTTTATAAACTACACGAAAGTGCTTCAAACTTTTTACACACACGTATGTGGTTTGCAATTATTCATAAAAAGAAAAAAAACTCACAAAGTTTGGTAATTGAAAAAAAAAAAAAAAACTAGCTTTGTAATTTTGTTTTGGAATCGATTTTTAGGTTAGTATTTATCTTTTTTAAGTTTTTAGTTTATTCCACTTTTTGTTGTTCTTTTACTCTCACGTTTAGTTATGGGAGATTTTAGTTGGTGCTAAATATCTGTTATACAAAGTTTTAGTGTTGTATTGTTTGAATTTTTTTTCGTTGTTTAATAAACCCTCACTCTCTCCTGTTTAGAAAAAACTAGTCTAAAATTACGTGTATTGCACGTGTGAATAAGTTCTTGTTGATTGACTACGTTTTAAAATTTAAATAGTATTTTTTTAATAAAGTTTTGAAACTCCGTGTAAATATTGATTATAATGTGCTTCATGGTTTATTATGAAAAAAGAGAAATATAAAGTCTTAAATTTTATGTTGCTTTTTTAAGTTTATTGTATCATAATTCATTTAATAAAAGACACCATTAATATATATTTATGTCATTAGTCGTCATATTTATTTGAAATGTAAGAGTCATAATTTAAATGGAGAAATTTTAAAATATTTAAATTCAATTGATATAACATCCTCCTTACTTTTTTTTTTAATTAATGAAATAACTAAAATTTTAAATTATGTATGATAGAAATAACTAATAACATAAACAAGAGTTGATAGGATAGAATTGAGTTTTCATGCTTCCAAAAATAAAATAAAAATAGGTAAATGATAGTAAATGGACATTTTAATAATTTTCATAGTTTTAAAATAAAAGAAATTAAAAGATCAAGTTAAAAGAAACCTTAAAAAGAATTAACTGTTTTTGGTGTTACACGAACCAATCATACAAAGTAGAATTTGCCAAGTCAACAATCGCTCTCCCTCTCTTAATTTATAACAGTAATCTTTACTCTTGGCAACCATAGGAGCTACTTGATTTCAAGTTTCTTCAAAGCTTGGATTCCTTTCAAGACACTATAAATTACTATTCTCCTCGATTAATACTCAAAAGTCTAATATAAAATTAATAAAAAAAGAAAAGAAAGGTTGGTATTAGTCTAATCTAAGAATTATAAAGGTAGATACAAACATAGCGGATAACGAAAACACTAAATAGAATGAAATTTTTTGTGGGGTGTGGGCATGCGAAAAGACGAAGAAAAACACCATCACAACTACTCATATGTTTTTGGTATTTATATATGTATCTTTCGTGTGAAATAATTAAAGTCATTTAATGTAGTAATTTACTTTTGGAGTCCCAAAGAAGGCGAGGAATTCCTTTTCTTAGTAGTAATGTATTGAAAAACCAAAGGTCAATCGTCTCAAATTTGTTTTAATAATACAACAATACGTATGAATGAATCTATTAATTATTCATTGAATAGAAAGAGTAGAGTTAGAATTGGAAGTTGGCACACAAAATGTGAATGAGGGTAGAATTGGAAGTGAAAGATTCTCCCCTCATTGCCACTTTTAATATAGTAAGATAATTTGAAATTATAAGATCCATCTAACAAATATACGTAATTTAGGGCCCGTTTGGTAACCATCTCAATTTCTGTTTCTTGTTTCTATTTCTCATTTTTTAAGAAATGGAGTTGTTTGGTAACTATTCATGTTTCTTGTTTCTCATTTTTTTAGAAACCATTCCCAAAATTGTGTAGAAATGTTAGAAACAACAAATTCTAGTTTCTTGTTTCCAAACTTTTCAACACATTGATAAATTATTATATTATCCTGTTTTGACTTATAAAATATATTATAAATATCCAAAAATTATATTGATATAATATTTTTAAATATGTCATTTAAAATTTTAAAATTTTAATATTTTCAAAATATTTGTTTATTTTTTTAAATGAGAAACAGAAACAAGAAATAGTTATCAAACACATTTATGTTTCTTTTTTTCTTCCAGAAACAAGAAATAAGAAACAATTACCAAATATGTTTCTGTTTCTCTTTTTAAAAAAACAGAAACAAGAAACAAGGAACAATAAATAAAAATAAGAAACAAGAAATGGAAACGAGGAAGGTTACCAAACGGGCCTTTAATGATCCATTTATATAGTGATTGACTGATTATTGTAAATCATGAATTGTATGTCAGTAAAAATGACATCTCTTCTCTACTACGTCTAAAAGGTGTTAAAAGTGGAGAAACTTTATGTTCCTCTTTTGCCCTATTTTTTTCTATTTTATACCTGTATTAACCTTAACTTTTAATTCATCAACTCTACTCACAATTTATTGTATTTTTATCCATAGTGTATAGCTAACTTTTGAGTTTCTGCCCCTTTAATTAGATATGAATCAATGCATTGAATTACCCATTTTGTTTTGTTTTTTGTTTTACAAAGTTATTAATCTACATACGTGCATCAAAGGTACAAAATCCAACACTCCTTGGAAATTGGTGTGCCGATTCCATTTTCATAATAACATAAATCTTTAATTCCACTTTGTATAAACCTTTCTTTGTATTTGATTTGATTTGATTGCACGTCATGATGATCTTCTCTTTTGATTTTTTTGCTACTAATCTTTTGGCTTTAATTTTCTAAGAAATATTAACTTATATTATTTGACATTTTTCGGTCAAACTGAACAGATCCCAAGTATTTCCATGGAAGAATGGGGTTGGATTGAAGAGTTTCTTTTTGTCAACGGCGAGGTATATAATTTTCTCTATCAAAACAAAATAAATTCAATTATGAATGTTTTTCGTTGAAGCATGAAATTGTGAAAAAAGTGGATAGTCTTAATGTTTCATTTTTACCCTCAAACTCCCCTCATCTGAACGTTATATTTCATATTTTTTTAAACAATTTTGAATCACAATTAACAACTTCCTAGATGTATAATTCCTCTTCTTCTCTATCTTGGATCCATGTTTTTTTCATCTTCTTTTGTCTTCGTGTGCAAATTTGACCGGACTCATAGATGTTAGATTATATTTTTTTTCTCCATTTGAGACTGGTTAATTTACAGTTTCTTTACTAGGGTATACAATTCACTTCCTTGAAATCTTGAATTTGAGGTGATAAAGAGGAAGTCGCCTCTATCATCGCCAGGAAGATTTTAGAATTTCTATCATGAGAAGTAGTTCTTATTTGTCCTGTCGCCATAAAAAGTTCAGATTCCAGACGTGGAAGAGTTTTTTTTTTTTTTTTTATTAAGACTCCCATTGGGTTATTTCTACGAGAATTTTGATGAGTTTTTGGAGTTTCGAGTTGTCTATTATTAAAGGATATTTTTCTTTGTTTAGGTTTATAATTTAATAGTTAGTCCGGATAAAAATTTACAAAACAAGAAAGAAGCCATGAAAGAAGAAGAATCATTGAAAACTAAGCGGCGGTAAAAGAAGAAGTAACTATGACAGAGGTTGAAGAAGAAGAAACTTCAATAATTATTACTTAAATGTTGATGTAAAAGGCCCGTCACTACTAGCATGTTTTTTTTTATTACTGCTTTAGCATGTTTCAAAATACAAGAAAACAATAAAAAAAAAATAGATAAATGATATTTTAAAATAATTTTTAGATACTAAAAACATTAAATCAAGGGTAAAATGCAAATATGACCCCTATGGTCTTTTCAAAATGCATGAGCACCCCCTGTACTTTGAAAATGGAAAATCGCACCCATGCGGTTCCAATTTTTTTCAATCAAACTCCTCCCCTTCAATGTCAATAATTTTCTTTTAGCCATAACTTCTTCGTTTGAACTCCGATTTGGATGATTCAAGATGTTTTGAAATCTTCATTTCCGGCTTTACATTATCATCGCTTCGAAACTTTGAAATCATCAATAACCAAAAGAGTTAACGATGTCAATCATACCTAGTGTTTCGATGTTAGTAAAATCTTTTATTTATTAATGATTTCAAAGTTTCGAAGTGACATTTATGTAGAGCCTAAAATGAGGATTCCAAAACATCTTGAATCGTCCAAATCGAAGTTCAAACGAAGAAGTTGTGGCTAAAAGAAAATTATTGACATTGAAGAGAAGGGGTCTAATTGAAAAAAATTGGAACCACAGGGGTGCGATTTGTCATTTTCAAAGTACAGGGGGTATTCATGCATTTTGAAAAGACCACATGGGTCTTATTTGCATTTTACCCTTAAATCAAATAAAGAATTATGTTTTTTTTTCTTATAGAGGTGATAAATGTTAGACTTTTAGTTTCACATTCTTTTTAAAAACAAATCAATAATTGAATTGGGTAAAATGTCTTTATATAAGTTATATTAGGATATAAATAATTAATTGGAAAATTTGAGAATACTCAATGGACGTAAATGTCTTTATATCGGTTTTATTCCTTGAGAATTAAGAAAACAAAATATAAAATTATGAATGGGTAAGTTTAATTTTTAAAAACTAAAAATATCTTATTTGTCATTGATATAACTTAAGATAACTTAAAAGATACTATTTATAAGATTATATTTTTGAAAATACATCAGGTTATGATGAAATCAGTTTTAAAAAGTAAAAGAAGGATTTCGAAATAGGATAAGAAAAAGTGATCTCATTATAAAAGTTTATACTCATTTAAAATTACATAAATATTTGTCATTTTAATTTTTTTTATTACTTAGAGATTGAATATAGTTGATCAAGCAGGACAGATTGTTGTTTTCTTGTGTGTTGGCCTTGTTTTTTTGTGGGATACACATTTTCTTTTAAGATATGAAAATATGAATGCATTTTCTCTTTCATTAAATTTGAATGATTTTTTTAATGTGTTTTAGTTATAAGTGTGAAATGATCTCTCAATCATCTAAAAAAACATGGGGAATATAAGACTTTTAAAAAATTCGATAATTCCAGTTGATTGGTGAATTAGAGAAGAAAAAAAAAACAAAAACGTACTTAAACAATATAATTTGAAATATAAAGATTTGTAGTCATAAATAAAGAATGTAGCACTTTTATGATCTTTCACCAATTTTTTCTATAAATTATTGAACATACTCCTTGAATTTTAGTTCCCTATAAAAAAAATGTATAAATGAGAATTAAAAAATGTTATAATCATAAAAATTAAGAAATAAAATATAACTGTTAGTGAAAATTTAAAAGTAAAGATTTATTTAAATTTATAAGCATGAAATCCTAACAAACTTTCTTTTACATGTTTTCCTTTAGATACTCGATTGTGTGTCCTCTTTTTTAGATCAAGGTATTGTTTTTTTCTTCTCTTCCTAGTTCTTCTGGTATATCTCTTATTACAGCCTGATTTGGTTTTTGAAAATAATTGATTTGCCCAAAATTACCAAATTTCCTATGTTTTTCAACGTATCTTTTTTTTTTTTTGGCATCCTTTCTTAAAATTGCTTTCTCAATTTGCAAAATAATAACCAATTTTGAAAGATAAAAAACCAATTTTTATTACTTTTTTATTAAAAAAAAATAGTAAATTACTACTGTTAAAATAAAATAAAAATTAACTTAATTTTGAAATCAAATAACTAAATAACACGTCTCCCGATTAATTGTTCACTGGTTTCTTAAAATTACTTTACAAAATATTAACCAATTTTAAAGACTAAATTCAATTTTTATTACTATTTTTTTAAAATAAAAAGTTAATTACAACCCAAAAAAAATATTAATAAATGAACTTAATTTTTAAAAACAAATAAGTAAATATCAAAATCATCACCAAATTAAAAAAAAAAATCAACAGTCTTTACACCAATAGGTAGACGTAATTAATTACTAAAAATGAGTAAATTCAACCAAAAATGTACATAGTACAAATACCAAAAATTATATAATTACCTGTTCGTCAATTAAGATCACCCTTAAAATCGTGCAATTGTCAGCTTTATATGGTTGAGGGTTTCCTTTTTCGAATAACACATACTTTCAGTTTCTAATTTCTCATTTTTGGTTTCAAATCATTGATAAATATATGATCAGTTGACTTCATTGACATTGTGAGTTTTTTTTTTCCTCATATAAACTTCATATGCTTGCATTTTAAATACTGATTAAATGATGGTGGTTAAAAGAAGTTAGATTTTGCATCTTTTCAATTGCTTCCTTTGATGGCATCCTTTTAAAAAAAATAACCACTTCGGTTGAGTGTGAATTTTGCTATTATTAAAAGCAAGCAAAATGCATAAAATAAATAACTAGATGTTGTGAGAAATCGTGATACGCAAGTGCACGCAGTCTAACAAGTAATAAAGTGATAAGAAGATATCGTTCCCACGAGGATTAGTGACTTAAAGTGGTGTTTAACAAATAGTTTAAAAGAAAATAAAAACAATGAAAAATTGGGGTGATTTGATTTATGAAACTAAACTAATAAAAATTGCGAAATTATGCAAAACTAAATAAATGAATTCTAAATTAATTATGGGAAGTGAATGTGATGGTCTAAAGTGGCTTAAATTACTCCTAAAATATGCAAGAATATTCAAATGATCAAACTATGAAGAGATGAATGGTTGGAAAATCAAGAATCCCCCTAAAAAGTCTTAGAATTCACAAATCCCGCAGTGATCGTTGTGGTATCGGCGTGAGCAAACTGCATTAATAAAGACACTTTTTATGCAAGCAAACCCAATTATTCAAGTGACTTTGTCAAGCCCAACATGATTTTAATTCCTAATTCAATTTAAATCCTATGTCTAGGTAAAATTAGATTAAGAAATATGTTTTCAATGTTCCGGTTTAAGCCTTAAGGTGTAAACACATATGTCTATGCATTACCAAAAACAAATTCGAGAATTGTTAACCCTTATCAATCAATACTTTTCCATTTAATTTCAACCTTTTCAGAATTAAAATTAAACTAAGCAATTTACTTAGGTTGATCAAGCATAAGCAAATAGATAGAAATTTCAAACTATTGATTGAACATAAAAACTGAATTTATTAAAGCTTGTGAAAACTAATCCCTTTTAGGGTTCATCAATCAATTCCAACCAAATAAAATTTAGTTCATAACAAAACCTAAATTAACAAAAGAGTTTAACAAAATAAAAAGTAAGCCTAACATAACTTGAGTTCAACAATGGAGTTTGGAAACTAAGAAGAAGAAGAAAAAGAAAATATAAAATAAAACATAAAGAGAAAAGGGAAAAGAATCAAATCCGAGTTTCCAAGAATCGAAGCTTTTCTCCTCTCCCATGGCTGCTACATCTTCCTCCCTCTTTCAGATTTTTGCCTCCAATGAAGAACTAGGGTTTCTTTCTTTTCTTTTCTCTTTTTATGTTTTCCTTCCCTTCAAGATTCGGGTTGGGCTTCATTAAAACTATCCCAAATATGCTCTTTGATGGATCCCAAAGCTTGCCCTAATTTTTCCTCACGTTTTTGGGCTGAAACGGGCCCAAAAAGATGACTTTTTGGGCCAAAAATCGTGACTGTGTACTGCTGTCCAGATTCTGCCCAGTGTGCTGCAGCTGTGCTGCAGCACTGCCACAGCACTTTTCAAAATTCTGCACTTTTTTCCTATTTCCTGCATGAAATTTGCAATTCTTTTAGGACTTTCTTTCATTCAAATTGACAAAATTAAATACCAAGAGCCAAGAACAATCCTAAATATACTTTAAAGTGCTAAAAACCCGAATTTTTCCAAAATACGCTTTAATAAAGAATTATTCTAAATGAGTTCAAAGTGCACAAAATATAAGCAAATTTCAATCAAATCATTATCACTTAGGCATTAAAATAGGACCAAATAACTCTATTTTGTAGAGTTATCACTAGAGAATATCTCATTGTTTAACTAACTGGAGATTATCTTATTTCCTTAAGTTTGAAAAGTTCCATTTCATTTAAATCTAAATAATTTTGTGTATTTGGTTTCAAGTGGCTCTTCAAAAGATCATAACTGAATTTAAAGATTTGAATATTAAGATTTTTGTTCCCGTGGTAGTTAAACTTTAATAATAATTAAATTCAATTAATTCAATTGTACAACCTTTTCAATAAAAACTTGCATCCTTTCAAAAATGAATAATAATTGAGTTAAATTAAAAATAATAGAAAAAAGGGTAGTAAAGGAAATAATTTAAACTTTTTAATATGTTATAGATATGCACGTGCTACCACTAGGGATGGCAAAAATCCCCGCGGGTTAGGGGCACCGACCCTATAGGGGCGGGGAATCCCCGTTTTATAGGGTTAGGGTGAGAAATTCCCCCCCGATTTGTTATAGGGTAAGGATATGGGAATACAGCCCCCGTCCTCGACCCCGACCCCGACCCCGACCCCAACCCGAACCCGATTTTTTGATTAGGGGATAGGGTAGGGTATGGGGATTAAAAATCCCCGCGGGTTAGGGGATGAGAAGTGCATCCCCGACCCCGCCCCGTCCCGTTGCATCCCTAGCTACCACGCTCGTGTTAAAAAAACATGTTACCACGCACGTGTTGAAAAATATGGAAAGTTAGCGAGTTTGATTTAAATAAAATGTTATACAAAGTTTTGAGATTAAAATGAAACATTTAAAATATAGAATAAAATGCAAATAAGACCTCTGTGGTTTGTTTCAAATGCATGAACACCTCATGTGGTTTGAAAATGGCAAATCACACCCTCGTGGTTCAAAAAAAATTCAATCAGACCCCTCATTTTCAACGTCATTAATTTTCTTTTAATCATAACTTCTTCGTTTGAACTTCGATTTGGATGATTCAAGATGCTTTGGAATCCTCATTTCAGTATCTACGCTAGGGTTACTTAAAAACTTCTAAATCATCAATAATCAAAAGAGTTAATGGTGTCAATCATACTTAGTACTTTGATGTTAATAAACTCTTTTATTTATTAAGCATTTCAAAGTTTTAAAGTGACTACTATGTAAAGCCTGAAATGAGGATTCAAAAACATCTTGAATCATCCAAATCGGAGTTTTAACAAATAAGTTATGGCTAAAAGAAAATTATTGGCATTGAAGGGGAGGGATTTAATTGAAATAATTTGGATCACAGAGGTGTGATTTGCCATTTTCAAACCACAGTGGGTATTCATGCATTTGAAACAAACCACAGGGGTCTCATTTACATTTTACCTTAAAATATATGGAACAAAATATAAATAATATTGAATTTGGAGACTAAAATAAGTACCGAGCTCAATATTTTAAATAACTTAAAAGTGGCTAATAAGAGTTATGTTTAAAACTAAAAATGGATAAATAGTTACAAGTTTACCTTATTGATTGGTTTTTAATGACTTCATGTATAAAATATAATTATGGTCTGTTTATATAGATGGTGACAATAAATTAAAACGATTTGGGGAGAAAGAGGCACGATTGTTGTTGTTGCGCAAAATTTGGATAGCTTCCACGTAGGCAACGAACTTAATTTATCGGACGAGTTGGAGGTAGTGCGCTGCTTCGACGGCGTGCTACGTAGGTACTCGCACAGAAAGGAAAAGAGCAGGTGTGGTGCGGCCTAACACCCTCCGATGCTAAAGTCGGAGCAGCGGAGCTAGTGTGCGGATAGTAGTAGTAGAGATTAGTTACCTAATGAATGAGTTTCTTCTCCTATTTATAGGAGAATATGTTGATGACATCATCGTGCCACGTGTCATGTCAGGATTGGGCCACATGTTGCTTCTCGATTGTCGTGTCGCTTTACGCCACGTGTCGCTTTCTAAATGGACGCTTGCAATCGGTTTAAATGTGTTGGTCGTATTTGGAGCTGCGAGCTGGGCTTCTTTTAGTCCATGGACTTTATGCCTAGGTACCACTGGTCCGGACGAGCGACTTTGGACCAGGGTCTTTAGGCCAGGTCTTTACACCGGGTGCTTCGGACCAGGTGCTTTACACCGGGTCTTCGGACCAGGTGCTTTACACCAGGTCTTTACACCTGAGTCTTGACCAGGTCTTTACACCTGGTGCTTTACACCAGGTGCTTTGACCAGGGTCTTTACACTGCAGGTCTTTAGACCGGGTCTTTACACCAGGGTCTTCGGACCAATTTTGTCAAGTTGTAAAATTCCACGTGTAATCCAATTTCACCCCACAACAATTGTGATGTGAGATTTCGTGAGAAAGAGTAGTGATTAGTTAAGATAAATGTGTGATTCGATATAATTTTGTTTTATTTTTTTATCAGATTACTGTTTTTATAGTTATGTGGTATAATCTTTCATAAATTATTGAAAACTAATAAAATCTAATACGAAAAACTTTAAAGATGTTGAGAGAAAGTTAAACTTGCTATTTATATGATTTAAAATTAAAATTGATATTTTTAAAGAAAGTATCTCACATAAGATATTTATGCATAATAATTATTGAAATATTATGAGATTTTAAAAGTTACTAAAATAATTGTCAGTAATTATTAAATTATAATTCAGTAATTTATTGAAATATATTGTTATCAAATTTTAGTGAATTTATTGTTATTTGCTAATTTTTTTTTTTTTTTTTGAGCAAACAAGCTGAACAAACAGGAAAGCTAGCAAAAAATAGAATAGAAATTTGAAGGAAAATCATCCCTCCAGCATCCATTTGCACAGCCAAAAGCAGCTTCCTTGGCAAGATTGTGAGCAATTCGATAGCAAATAACAATAACAATAGTAATCAAATAGCAAATAACAATAGTAATCAAAAAATTGTATTTTGCTTTTTTTTTTTTTGATTTTTTTTTAAAATTTTATTGTTTACGGAAAATATACCGCCGTCTCACAATCCGACGTCGCATCGCATTCGGATTCGGGAACGCAACGAACGGCCATGGATACCAATTCTCCTCCTGCCGCCGCCGCTATCGTCAACAATACTCCAATTATCTCGTCGGAGAAACGGAACCGATCAATCTTCGATGTTTCATCGAGCTTCTTCGACGGAAGCAGACTTCTTCGTTCTCCACACTCGTACGTTTCTTCATCAATCGTCTTATCCAGAGATAGCTCAATCTCAGAAGACTTCGCCGTCTCGGAGAACAATGCGAAAGATTTCAAAGAAAGTTTCGTCGTTAATAGGTGGACTTGCAATACATGTAAGGCCGAGTTCGAGTCTCTTATCGATCAGCGTTCTCACTTCAAATCCGACCTTCATCGGTTCAATGTAATTCTTTATCAAATGCTCTTATTTTAAGTTTTCCGAACTGGAATTGATTTTTTTTAGTTAATTAGATCAAATCAAGTGTTATTGTTTATTGAATTATTGTGTCTGGTATTGAAGTTAAGTTCATCGATGATTTTTCTTTCCAGAAATGGTTGTTTTTTGGTCTGGAATGAAAATGCTGTAGATTAGAGCCATGAACAATGGATGATGTTGCAGACAATTAAAACCGACTGAGTGATCGATTTTTTCCTTGAACAGGATAATGATGTGTGTGTAATGATTATTTATCTTATTTGATGTAAATAGCAATTAGAGCAGAAAATATCTCTTAATATGATTTAATGAAGTGAAGTATCTTATCTATTGCTTCTCAGCATTTTTATGAAGTATTTATTGGTTATAACTAAAATTCAGGTGAAGCTAAGCATTGCTGGAAAGACTACTGTGAAGGAGGATGATTTTGATGAGCTGACATCTGATTCTTTCAAAGATTTTGATGTTTCAAGTATTTCTGGATCTGAAGATGAATCAGAGAAGGAGGTTTATTTTCGGAATGAAGGGTTCAAGGGAATGAGTGAAAGTGTGAACAAGAAGAGGTTGTTTGTGCGTCTTCAAACAGGTGACAGAATTTCGGTTTGGAAGTGTTTGCTCGTAAATGAGTCCGAGAGTATTTCATATGAAGATGAAAAAACATCAGTTAGTGGTAATGGTCTTAGAGAGAATGAAGTGATTGCGAGATTGAAAACTGTAAATCACGAGCCAAGAGATGGGACCAATTTGCGGATAGTGTTGCTTGCAAGTGGTGGACACTTTGCGGGGTGTGTTTTTGATGGGAACTCGGTTGTAGCTCATAAGACATTTCACAGGTAATTCTCTCTTTCACATCTCCCTGTCTCAACTGTTGGAGGCACTTATATTAATTTCCAGTCAATTTTTCTGTTTTCTAGTTAATTGGTAAGAAATGGGACAGTCTGTCTGTGATGATACTTAGCAACATAAAATGTAAGTGATTACAATTCTTGCATGTGATTCTGGTGCTGTGAATAATGCCACTGTTTTATAGAGGACGGTTATTCTGTATATTTATAGTTTCAATTCTTGTTGTACTATTCTTTTATCCTTCTCTTTATGAGATTGATACTTTCTTATTATGTAGATATGTTGTAAGAGCCAAGTCTGGAAAGAGGCAGTCAACTAAAGATGCAGGTGGCAAGTCAATCAGTTCCGCTGGAGCTTCACTTCGTCGTCATAATGAACAAGCTCTAAAGAAGGTATAAAATAGTTTCTCGATGACTACAACATATAAATTTCCATGGATTTTATATTTGTGCATTCTATCCTTTTGTTCTTTAAATATGCTTCTTCTTCTTCTTCATTTTTGCACCCTTGATTGATGATTCAATGATTTTGTGATAGAAGAAATAATTACTTGATGAAAAACAGTCTCCCTTGTGAAGTCAGGTAGGCATTATTCAGTGTTTTTTTCCCTCCAAAAGGTAAAATATCAAAATGAGAAGAATCTAGTAACTGTTTCGATCTTTTTGTATGTTGCACTAGGTCTTGGTCTCTTATTTTTGGCATGAACCTAGTTGTTTCTTTTATTTGCAAACGGCTTTTCTTTTCTTTCTAACTCGCTACTTTTGATACGAAAGTAGTGGTGAAATCATGTTCTGTTTAAATCAGTTGCTATCTTATAAATAATGATTGGCTTATGTATTGATTGCTTTTAGGAAATTCAAGATCTCCTTGCTGCTTGGAAGTCCTATTTTAATGCTTCATCTTGCATTTTCATTCATGCTCCTTCAAACAATCGGCAATTGTTTTTTAATGGTGAAAAATCATATTTCAGTAATCAGCATTCTGCCGTTCGAAATATTCCGTTGACTGTTCGGAGGCCTACATTGAAAGAAGCCCGACATGTTTATGAACAACTGATACAGATAGTTTATGAAGTAGATGAGAAAGAAATGTTGTCTGGCAGTGAACATACGGTATTAAGTGCAGTTACTATAGACAGTGTTACTCTAGATGCAGGTAAAGAGAAATTGGTTGGAAACTTTGAAAAAGAGGCTTGTGCACATTCCGAAGAATCCTTTGAACGCCCCATATTAAGTGAGAGTGAAAGTGAAGTTATTTGTATAACTACCCCTTTGCATGAAGCATCACAGTCTGGAAATGCAGATAAGGTTTTGGAACTCCTTGAGCAGGGTCTTGATCCATGTATCAAAGATGAAAGGGGACGTACTCCTTACACGCTTGCAAGTGATAAGGAAGTCCGGAATACTTTTAGAAGGTTTATGGCTTCAAACCTTGATAAGTGGGATTGGAATGTTGCTAAGGTTCCCAGTGCGTTAACTAAGGAACTGGAGGAATCTCAAGCGGCTAAGCAGGTCACCCTAACACCTCTTAACCTGCCGTTTGGTTTTGATTCTTTATTTATTGATCCATTGAACTTGTGTTTTTTTTTCTTTCCGATTTTTCTTCTCCTGTTTGGCTTTCCTTTAAAAAGTCCCGCTCATGCTGTTGAAATAGATTGTTTTCTTTAATAAACATAATGATGATGGTCGCAAACTGGATTTTAAGTGGGACAATCTTTTCAGGATCTTACGATGATTTGATCTAAATTATATGTTGCATAAGTAAGAAAAAATGTAGCATTTGGCTGCTAAGTTTAAATTTTATGCAGGCTATTCTTTGTGGTCATCATCTACTGTTAAAATCTTTATTTGTACTTGCAGCTGGCATTGCCTAGAATAATTCTACTTTGAATTTATTTAGCTTGAAAACTATATTATCTATGTTTTGTAGTTTATCCTGGTGGGTCTTCTTTTACATTTCTAAATTCCATAGGATTTGTTTGTATATTGGGTCTACTTCCTCATTAACTGCTTAGCAATAAGAGAACCTTTCTTTTATATGATAGGCATTCAGGAACCTTATCTTTACCAAGACCTAACCTCTTCATTGCAGTTCTTTTGTAGTTAAATTATTCAATTAGCTGTTTTTCTATCATGTATTTTTCATTTTTCGATAATTGAAATGTTTATCTTTCCTTTCAAAAAATAAATAAATAGACAATTCTGAAAGCTATAAGCTTCCTTTTCACCTTTTTAGAATTGATTTCTTAACTGTGAATATTTATTTATTGTTCATGGGCTCTGGTTTGTTCAGGCAGAAAAAGATGCCAAGAAAAAAGCAAGAGCGAAGGAATTGAAGAAATTAAAGAAAGAAAAGGCCAAGAAAACACAGGTTCACATTTACTTCGTTTGATTTAAAAGTGTTTTTTTTAAGTTGAAACGGGTTTACACCTTGGTCTCTGCTCCTTTTTCAGTTAAATTGGTTTATTAACATCAAGTTTTCCATAATTTCTTTAGGAGAGCACTAGATTTTTACTGTTTTTTGGCTTTTTAGTCCTTTGATGATTATCTTTTCGGAGACCTCTTCAAGTATCATGAACACTGTACAACTAATCACGTCGTGCTATTACTTAGTTGGGTTCTCCGCTTCTCTTTCCTTTTTTTAAAGATGTGCTGAATATGTAAACTGGCAGGCTCAGGCTGCTGAATCTCAAAAAGCTGCGATGATGGAACAGAATAGAGGAGTCAGTTCTTCTATTTCAAATATACGAACTGAATCAACTGGTGGAAAACAGATATCTAAAGAGGTATCCCACCCATCAAATTGTTGATTGGAATATCAATGGGCTGTCTGTGTTTTTATTCCTTCACTTCTCTGTATAATGAACTTAGCTACTTTTGGCTCAGGCTGCCGAACGGGAAAAGAGAGCAGCAGCTGCCGAGAGTAGAATTTCCGCGGCAGCAGCGGCTGCCATCAATGGTACCACGCCAACTGCTCCAAGCAGTTCGCAAACTAAAAGCGGGTTAGCCGGAAATGTTAACTGTTCATGTTGCAATTCATCACTTGCTGGTAAAGTTCCGTTTCACCGATATAACTACAAATATTGCAGCACGACATGCATGCATGTACACAGAGAGGTCCTTGAAGGAGATTAGCAATAGCATGAACACTATGGTCAATGTTTCATTTATTTTTTTGTGATATTTTTTAAGTGTAATTTCAACTTATTTGAAGTTTCTTTGTAATCTTCTCACTGTTTATGTAACCATTTACACTTTGAAATTGAAAAATGATTTTATTCTAGAATGATGGTCCGATAGAATGGAAATCTTTTTGGTATGGAAGAACTGGAGAGAGAAAATTCTTCTGGATTCTGCCATTGCATTGCATTGATGAAGTTTGGAGAAAACACATCAAGTGAAACTTTGGTTTCTTTTTAGACTTTTTTTTTAGCCCCCGTTTTACGCTATTTGATTCACGTGTTCTATATTTTTTAGGTCATTATTTTTTTTTTTAATAGTGGTATGTATACAAAAATCATGGATTTGAAATTAATTCCTTTTGAGTTGTCAATTAAAAAAAATACAGAATCCTTTTTTTAAATAACATATTTTTCAACTTGAAATATAGGAATTCAATTTTAAAACAAATGAATTACAAATTTGATCTTATTAAGTATTTAGTTTTTTTTATCAATTAAAATAATTATAATATTGAAATAATTACTTTCCTTTTATTTTGGGCATCATTCAAATAAAAGTATTTAAACACCTTCATTCTTAATAATTTTAAGGGAAAAACGCAAAACACACCCCTGTGGTTTTGGTCAAATGCAAAACACACCCGTGTGGTTTGAAAATGAATATTTATACTCATGTATTTTCAAAACTATGCAAATTGACCCCTTCCCCCTACACCTTAGATTTTCTTTTAGTCATAACTTTTTCGTTTGAACTCCCATTTGAATGATGCAAGATGTTTTGAAATCCTCGTTTTGAACTCTACGTTGTAGTCACAAAAAATTTTAAATTATCGGTATATAAAATTGCTTACGACTTCAACCCGATCTAGTATATTGATGATGATAACTCTTTTTATATACTAATGATTTCTAAAGTTTTCAAGTGACTATAATGTAGAGCTCGAAACGAAGATTCTAAAACATCTTGAATCATTCAAATCGGAGTTCAAATGAAAAAGTTATGGCTAAAAGAAAATCAAAGTTGTTACGGGAAGGGGTCAATTTGCACAGTTTTGAAAGTACAGGGGTATAAATATTCATTTTCAAACCACATGAGTGTGTTTTGCATTTGACCAAAACCATGTGTTTTGCATTTAACCAAAACCACAGGGGTGTGTTTTGCATTTTGCCCAATATTTAATTATAAATGAAGTTAACAAGGTTAAATCAATTTTAATTTTGAAAATCACATATTGAAATCATTTCTCATACACCTAATTCTAAACCGTTGATTTTTAGCAGTTTTAAATAGTGAACATTAAAAAATGGGGTAATTTCAAATTTAACAAAGTTGAGATAAAAGCCAACATGAGCATAACTCAACTGGTTCGACATTTACTCCCTTCCCTCGAGGTCGAAGGTTCGAGTCTCCCTTCCCCCAATTTATTGTAATATCTCAAAAAAAAAGTTGAGATAAAATATTACGATATAGTAGTTTAAAAGCATAAATATAACACGTCAAATATAGGTTAATATTAGTTTTTCTTTTTTATAAACTTGATCATCCTAAGTCTTCGCTCCCCTAATTTAATAAAAGATCTAAGAAAAACCATCCACTCAAATTTTTCTTAAAACTATGTGTGGTTATTTTTTTAATCAAATATTATAACATCTTGTGATTGTTTTGAGATTAGTTGAGATTGAGATACACATAAATTTGTCCCGACACTCACTAACAAAATTGTCATATAAAATTAACATTTCTTCAAGTTGAATATACATCAAGTTGGTTAGGGGGGAACGCGAATTGGAATTTGCAAGTCTGCAGCGCGAACTCGGAAAATGGTGAGTAATTTTCTCTCGGTCATTTCATCGAACACCATGGCTTCCTCTTTCAATGGTGGAATTTTACTATGGAGCTCTGAAATTTCTCTTTCTTTTTTTTGTTGATATAGTCTGTTACTTTGCATACGAATCTCGGAGACATCAAGTGCGAGATTTTTTGCGACGAAGTTCCCAAAACTGCCGAGGCAAGTACATATTTTTTCCCTTTTAATGGATAATTCTCGATTGAACCAGCGAGCAACAATTTATACTAGACAAGAGATTTGTGAATTCATCAAATGCTTTTCAGAGAGTTTGTTTTTTCTATTATTGATTTTACTCCATGCTTATGGAACTATTGTGATTCTTAGGTTTTCACTGTAATTAGTTGTGAAAATCCCCGAGATAAAGTTTATGAATGATCAAGGAGCGAGGTTGAAATTTATTGGAAAAGTGTGATTATTACCACTTTTCATTCAATTTGTATCCCTATGAAAGCTGGAGGGTGGAGTTTGTGCTATTGCTAGGGGTTTAGGTTTGGTCATTTTTCTTTTGTTTGATAATCTAGAAGTTCATATTGCTTGATAATTTTGTTACATGTAATGGAAATTATTTTGAGAAATTTTTAATTAATTTTTGTACTAAAAGGATACTGGCTTGGTGAATAAAGAATGAGCAGTCTCGTAGATTTGAATATTTTGATGTTTAAGAGGTAATTAGCTGTCTTTATCCGGTTTGTTTTATTTTGAAGGCGGATCAATGAATATTTAAACTCATGGAATCGTAGAGTTAGTGTTCTTCTTTCCATTTTTTATGTGGCATAGGAAGGTGTGCCACATAAAGCATAGGAAGGTGTGCCACATAAAAAATGATTGAATTACCCTTGTCCTTTAGCTTAAGCTTTTGGCCCTTTGGGTGTAGTGGTGATTTAACATATTTAATATGGTATCAGAGCAAGTGGTCCTGAGTTCGAACACTTGTGATGACGTTTCCTCCCCATTTAAATTCCACATGTTTGGGTGTCTTGTGCAAATATGCAGGGGGTGTTGAGATATATGATTAAATTTACTTTTATCCATTAGCTTAAGCTTTTGGGTCTAGTGGCGATTTAACATATTTACTAAGGTGCCTTTACTGTTCCGAAGGGTTTTTTCCTTCACACGTCATGTGTTAGTATTTTATCCTTTAGCTACGTCATTCGGTGTACATCCTTAAGCTTGTAATGTTAGAATGGTTAGCCAATGTTTAGGTATCAAGAACGAAACAGCCAAAAAACTGCTTTCCATTTTTTTCTCTGCTGCATTGTCCTTTGCAACAATCATACTGATGACACTCATACTTGGTTGGTTGTAGAATTTTTTGGCACTATGTGGAAGTGGTTATTATGATGGAACCATATTCCATCGAAATATTAAAGGTTTTATGATACAAGGTGGAGATCCAACAGGCACCGGAAAAGGGGGGACCAGCATATGGGGCAAAAAATTTAATGATGAGATAAGAGAGTCACTTAAGGTATGTAATGAATTGCATACTATTATACATGACGGCTTAATAACACTTAAAGCTTTTTGTTCTAACCTAAATAAAATAAGGTAGCCTGCTTAAACATTGAAAATTGCAAGCCTTAACCATGTTTGTAAAACTGAGGTAAAAAATGGCCAAGTTTAAGCCTACCCATTATAAGTTATTTTCTTTTACGATTCAATCTAATTCCTATTGTAAAAGTTTCTTTTTCTCATATGGTTTTGTAGCACAATGCCAGAGGGATAATATCAATGGCCAATAGTGGAGCAAATACAAATGGAAGCCAGTTTTTCTTAACTTATGCCAAGCAGCCACACCTGAATGGATTATACACTGTGTTCGGCAGAGTGATTCATGGGTTTGAAGTACTTGATATCATGGAAAAGGTACATTTGTTTGGGGAGAAATCACTTCTTGCAGTTATACTTTTTTGCTGGCCTCTCAGTGCGAGACTATGGTTTGCGTTTTCTCATGCACTGCACTCAATACCTCACTAATTTAGTACTGTTTAGTGTTTACTTTTACCTGAGTCATGAAAATCTAATTATATGGCGTTAACTTCTGTGGGTTGTCTAGTTCAAGTAGTCAAAGATAACATCTGTAAATCCTTGTCTACGAAGCCGTAGGTTTGATTTTTTTTTTTTTAACCAAAAGAAGCCGTAGGTTGAAGTTTTTGATAACTAGCTGCTACATTGGATAGTAAATATCATATGAGTTTACACCCAATATTGCAAGGTCAAGTAGTTTTATCTTGTAAAATTAGTTGTTCTGCAACCATCCTTGGGTTGACTTTGTGGTCAAAGTGCTTCCTTAAAACCTTGAGGTCATGGGTTCAAATCCATGTGTGGCGACCTACCTAGGATATTATCCGGTGGGTTTCCCACGCCAAGTGTTGGTAGGGTCGTGTGGTTGTCCTTTAGATAAGTTGACGTGCGCTTCTAGCCCGGACACTCACGGATATAAATAAAAAATAACTAAGTTCACTTAGACATCACATGGTTATTAAGAGTTTGTAACCAAAAAAAATTCTATAGAAAGAAGTAATAATTGGGCAATATAGGGAAAGATGCATATGCTAAACGTCTCAAACATATTACATCTATTTTTTGGGTTGGATGATTGGGTTATGGCAAGAACGTGTAGAGTATGATTTGAGGTATGACTTTGCCACTTGCATAGCTTTGCAGCCGGTAAATTCTTGTTTTTTGTTGTACTTGAGTTAGATGTTAATGGCGTTTCAATTGTTTATTACTGTAAGTATATGTCATTAGCGGATGTATTACTTAGTGCAGACTCAAACTGGTCCGGGAGATCGGCCTCTTGCAGAGATCAGGCTCAACCGGGTGACAATTCATGCTAATCCTCTTGCAGGCTAGCCTTTAACTAGCTGTAGTTGAAATGTACATTGATTGATGTCTCGACATTTGAGTGGCAAACGAACGCTGCTACCTTGTGTTCCTTTGCTATCAGCTGAAAGTTGTGTAACGGATTAACGTGATACGCTTGAAGGAGATAATTTATAAGTAAAATTGAACTGAACTGAACTGACATAGATGGCTGATTTCTGGTAGCCTTAGAGATAACAAATTTTACCATTATAGTTCCAATTTTATCGTGAATTCTGTATGATTTTCCTTTTTGTAATGACAGTTTTTGTGTACATTTACCCTTTTTGTACATGGGGATTTTCTGTCCCTTTGATTGAATGTTTTTTATTCGAAATTTGAAAATGAAATTATTGTTAAATTGAGGTCAAAATATAGTTTGGTCTTTTATACCTGTTTTTTTTTTTTATCACTCAACGTTGTATTTTAAATTAATTTATAATTATATTAATTGGAGATGGGTTAAGTTTGAGACTTAAAATGAGGGAGATTTAATATAAGTAATACAAGTCTTGTAAGGGAAATGAGAAGGCAATAGAGTGTGTGGCAGTCTTACAATGAGGTGAGATTTATACAAGTTGTTCAAATTATTTATATATCTATTTTCACACGTTTTATATAGTTTAATGTCCATATTTTTACTTTATATAAAAATAAAATCACTATAAAGTATAAAGACCTAAACCAAAAAAATAAAATAAAATTACGTGATGAATTGTTCCCCCCCCCTTTATTTTCTGAAATATTACAATAGTTTTATCAAAATTCAAAGATATTTTTATAATTATAATTTCAAATTGAAGACTATTATAAATCATTATATAATTGAAAAAAAAAAAGTAAAAAAAAAGTAGTTTAAGTGATTGTGAGTTCGAACCCATTATAAAAAAAACGAAAGAAAGAAGAAAGGTTATAATCGAATTAAATTGATTGGATTACCTATTTTTTAGGTACAATTTCATATCTACTCCAACTTTTCTACTCCTCTTTATTTTAAATTCTATAATTACCCTTTAATAAATTACGTCCCATTCAAATCAAATTACCTTAAATCCTAATACCTATCCACAACTCCAATTCATCCTACAAAATATTGAAATATTCGTGGAAATATTATAAACTCATCTCTTCAAAAAGCTTTAAATGATAAAAAATATAAATTAATGAATTATTTATAGGGTTTTTTCAATAATAACATTTCTCTCCTTAAATTTCAACATAAAAAAGTCAATTTTTAACCCTTTCAAAATATTTAAAATATATCTATTGAAATTTCTCATATTTTTTACGTAAAGGGTAAAATCGATATAATAAGCACCCGAGTAGTTGTGAGTGACAGAGTTAAAGTACATTGAAGAATGAGTGGGCGTGCCGCACACACTTCAGCTTCACCACTTTCCCGGTGTCATTGGTAATTAGGGTTTGAAAATCCCCGCCAAATTTCCACTCTGTTTCTTTTCTCACTCAACAATGGCTTCTGAAGATGATAACCCTGAAAATGCTCCCACTCCCAATTCTGATGCATTACCTAAAGAAGGTTCTGGTTCTCAATCAAGCTTTTCTCACCCACCTCCGCCACCTCTTAACGCCGGAGTTGAAACGCTTCCTCATAAGCCTTCTAGTCCTAGAGAATTCATCCTCTCCGTTGCCTCTAAGATCGCTTCTCAGCCTCTTCAAAACTTTGATTCTAATGTCTGGGGCGTTCTTACTGCCATTTCCAGCAATGCCCGTAAACGCCAACAGGTAATAAGCCTTCTTTCTTTTTCTTTTTCATTGATATCGTTGGTTGGTTTTATGTGAATCTCGGCTAATCTCATGAGACAACTGTTTGACCCTGCAACATTTAATATCTGGAAACTCATAACATAATAACTAGGTATGTGGTGATGATGGTTTCCCTTGACCTTAAGGGTGGAAGGAAGCCTCACCTACTTATACTTATTGTGCGTCAGCTTATGTGCTTCTCTACTAATCTCGTGAAATATAATAAGGAGAGAGGTGGCGATCATAGTTTGAATCCATGATCTTAAGGTTTGAAGGAAGCCTTATTCATCTTAATCTCTAGTAATTGTCACCAACTTGTATTTATTGTTTCCAAATTTGAGTCGCTTATTCCACCGCACGATGATTTTGACCTTCTCTAATCTCTTAAATTGTACAAAATATTGCTTAGTTTTTAATTTGTCTCAATATGTATGGCGGGAGATCTACTATACATACACTTAGATTTGGGAGGATTTTGGGTCATTTGAATTTGCAGCTTTTATTTTAGTAGAGAAATTATCAATATGGACTTGAGCTGATGGAAATGTATTTACAATCCAGGGTATAAATATTCTCTTGACTGCTGATGAGCACTGTCTTGGTCGACTGACAGAGGACAGTCGTTTCCAGATTGAATCTAATTCAGTCAGTGCAAAACATTGCAGAATTTATAGGGAGGTTACTTCCACTGAAGATGCTTGTTATACTACATCAGTTTTACTCAAAGATACAAGGTTATCTATCACAAAGTATTTTTGTTATATATTTATCTATGTGAGTTTAAGTTTTGTTAGTTTTACCCTTCTTAAAATGTGGCTTTATCATGCAACATGTAGCACAAATGGCACATATTTAAACTGGGAGAGGTTGAAGAAGAATAGTCACGAGGCTAAAATCTGCCATGGGGACATTATATCTCTAGCGGCACCTCCACAGCATGGTATCATAAACTTCCCTTTCTACTTTCTCTTTGTATTCCTGCATTTGTTTGGCCAGCTTTTTTCTTTTCCTTTTTGAAAATGATTAGTGTTAATTTAATGCAGCATTGTATACAGTCACTGACTGCTCTTTTTCCGTAACATAATTTCAGAAATTGCATTTGCATTTGTCTATAGAGAAGTGGTTGCATTTATATCCTCAACAGATGGCGGATCTGCAAAAAGAAAAGCAGGTAAGAATACAATGAAGGGAAAGGTACATTTATCTGCTTAGTTTACAGGTTAAATTTTGTTTTGTAATGTAAGTTTATTGTTATACTCATTACTTCAGTTTGTTAAGTCGGCCTAAAGTTGTATATATGTTGCTGAAAAGGAGGGCAAAGTATAAGATGTTGGAAGCTCATAAAGTAGCATGCTTCCTCACATAATTTCTTCACTAGCAGAAAATCAATTTAAATGTGACATTTTACAGTTCAGATTGTGTTATTTAGTATACTACATGCCGGAATTTCTGTTTGAATTGTAAATTTATATGGATGCTTGCATATTTTTGGTGATAACTTGGAATTGGTCTAGATCTGACATGGACATTGTTGTTACCCTTTGTTTAGAGGATTCTGTTTCTGAAAACAAAAGGTTAAGAGGTCTTGGAATTGGTGCTCCACAGGGTCCCATTTCTCTTGATGATTTCCGAAGTCTTCAACGGTCAAATAAGGTATTGTTTGTTGTTTTGAAGGGTTGCCCATCACAACACTGATATTCAGTGACCTCTTTTTTTAGTGATTCTAAAATTTGTCAAACGTTTGGTAATTATTTTTGTCCAATGTTTCTATATGTAGGAACTCAGGAAGCAGTTGGAGGATCAAGTGCTTAAGGTCGATGAATTGCGTAACAAGAATCGTGCATCCATTGAGCACCATGAAAATGTATTGTAGACTTTCGTGCTTACCCTCCCCTAGTATCACTTGAATTTGTATGCATGTGATGTGGTTGATACCCTTTTCATCAATGAAATGCTGTTTTTTATTTATAAATTAGCATGTGGTTGATACGAAAATGTTCTTTTTGGGCTTCTACAGATTTCTCAGTATGTAGCATGTACCAAATGCAAGAGTTGTCACTTGTCACTGTTTTTCTCAGTAACCAATGTTGTTTTACGGCACCATATGAATAATCAATTGAGGTGTTTGATTCTTGTAGGAGATGAAAAAGCTTAAAGAGTCCATATCTAAATCTTATGATGATCAACTCATTAAGTCGCAGCTGTTGATTGAGAATGAACAGAAGGAACTTGGGGAGATAAGGAGAATTTCGTCTGAACAAAAACACGTTATAGAAGAACTTCAAGAAAGACTAAATGCTACTACTCAGTCATGCAATGAAGCAAATGAAATTATAAATAGGTATCATATCTATTTTGGTCTCAATTGAAGTCCTGCCACCATTTTTTTCTGCTTTAGTTTCTTGCGTGTTCAAAATGCTTTGGTTGTTGGTGGACAATGATTCTTTTCACAGTTCTAAAAGCAACCTTTGTCATTGTGCATAAGATGAGAAATTATAGTTATATTCCTTTCATTTGGTTTTAGCCAGAAGGCATCTATGTGTGAACTGAAGGCTCAAATTGATGAAGAACGTGACCAAAGACGAGAAGAGCGAGAGAAGGCTGCTGTAGATTTGAAGGCAGCTGTACAGAAAGCTCAGGTAGAGGCTCAGGATGAATTAAAACGCCTATCTGATGCTACCTCGAGGCGTGAAAGAGAACAAGAAGAAGTAGTTAATAAGCTTCAGGTCTGTACAATAATTTCCCCTCTTTTGTTGGGTGGTTTAAGGGAAAGTTAGATAATTATCTTTTATTGTTGTACCAGGAAGCAGAGAGAGAACGGTGTTTACAAGTGGAAACTTTGAGGTCCAAGCTGGTATATTTTGAATGACCTTTGTCTGTTGCCTTTGGAGCAATTTTTTGTTTAAGTTGAACTTCTTGAAGTGTCTTTTCTTATTGTACATATCTGTTGCAGGAGGACACTAGACAAAAGTTGGTTATATCTGATAACAAAGTTCGCCAGTTAGAATCCCGACTTGGTGAAGAGCAGCTATCCTGTATGAATGAAAGAAAAGTAACGACTCTGTATTGTAACTATGTTATCTAATACTTTATATCCCAAGTGGAAAAAGATGCAAAAGCTAACGCCTTTGATTATGATATTGTTGAAATTGGAACAGAAAATTGAAGAACTTGAACTTGGAACCAAAGAACTTCGGAGAGAGCTTGAGAGTGAAAAGGTAGTTTTAATTTTTGTTCTCAATAGCATCGATGAACTATGTGGATTACTGCCTATGCTACTTTTTTCCTCGTCATTTCAGTTTTGTGTGCCCGTGCTATGTCCGATGCTCATGTGAGAAGCCACCTCAACGCAACACAATATACTGATAATAATTAATTAGAAACAAAACAAAACATTCTCAACCATCCAAATTGTTGCTGGATGGTACACCTACTGAAATATGCAAGTATTTTAAACTAAACAATATATGTGATGAGTGAGGAAAAAATGCAGGGAATTTCATATAAAAAATGTTCTTCCAAAGAAGAAAAAATAGTACAACATTTTAATCTAATTAAAAGTTTTCCTCATGAGAAGAGGAAAAACTAAGGGCTCGTCATGCATGTGTATTGTTAATATGTTCCTAGTACGGAATTGTTTATTTATCATATAGTAAGCAATCTAAAATATTTTCTGTACTTTTTTCTTATGGAGAATAATTTAAAAAAACAGTCTAAATGTTATTTAAGTTTCTTTTGATTTTATTTCCAGGTGAAGAAGGATAACCTTATTCCTTATATACCTCTCCTTTTCATATACTGTATTTTTCAAAAAGTTGTCAGTAATTGCTCATTCGTATAAAAAAAGGTGTCTTAATTGCACCAAACTTCTGCAAACAATTTTCATTTCCCACCTTCTTAAGCTGAGGTTTTTTCTATTGTCGGTAGCAGGCAGCAAGAGAAGAAGCTTGGGCTAAGGTATCAACCCTAGAACTCGAAATAAATGCAGCAATAAGGGATCTTGATTTTGAGAGGAGGAGGTTGAAAGGTGCCAGAGAGAGAATTATGCTTCGGTGAGAACCTCTGCAGCCAACATCTATGATAATAATATCTGTTTAAATAATATAAATTGTCCTTTTGTAAGCTTTCATCTCATTACTGAAAAGTTGTTTCTTTCTCTTAAAAAAAAACGTTTGTCAGTGTACTGTTTTCTGTTAAATGTGTTATTGTTGAATCTCAAGTTTTCTTTTAGTCAAAATGTCTTGGGATGATAATTTTTTGAATTGCCTCTCACTTTAATAAACAGTCTCAATTGAGTCAAATCGTTATCATGACTCTAATTTTAGTGACTCTGGGACATCAGTTAACCTAAAATTAAATTTTTACTGGAGCAGGTAGTTTTATTTAAATTTTGCAATTAGGAGTGGGAAGATGTGAACCATTGATGGTTTGTTTCTTTCCTCTGACTAGTTTTTTACCTGGTGGGCTGTCCCCCGTAGGACATGGTACGTAGTTTAAGTTCCTTATTTATAAACAATCCTGTAGTATCCTCGAGTAATTTTTAGAAGTTTTGGGCTATTTTCTTTGATGTTAGACCTGCTATGGAATTCAGACATGATTATTTATTCACAGTTGCTCGTTCCACTGGATTTCCTTTCCTCCTTTTTTGTGATCAAATTATTGGGTGAGAGCAGTTTGAATTTAAGACCTCTTTTATAATGGAGAAATCTGGTAAATTTCCCTGAACCCACGCCTTGACAATGTTGAGTGAAGGTAGATTACGCGAGTTTGAAGCTGTGACCTTTTAGTAATGTGCTTCCTCATCAGAAAATAAGCAAATCTTCATGAGTACTCCATTTTCCCTTTAATCACACGATAAGTACTCAAATGATGGTTTGAATGTGACTTGAGATTCCTAATTTCCTTCCTTCTTTTTTTTGTTATGGCTGGCATTTTCTTTCATTGTTTAATTGTTTGTCTCAGGTTGTTAACGAGTAAATGTCCCTTCTAGCCTATTAAATGTGTTATTTTAATTGTCTACCAATTGGTTCCTTCAGTATTTTCATTTAATAGGGGTGCTTACTTGATATATATGCCTGCATGCAGGGAAACACAGCTACGAGCATTTTATTCCACTACTGAAGAAATTTCAGCTTTGTTTACCAAACAGCAGGAACAATTAAAAGCAATGCAGAGGACTTTAGAAGATGAAGAGAATTATGATAACACTTCTGTTGATTTTGACCTCAATGTATCTATTGAAGCTGCAAATGGAATGTTACTTAGAGAAAAAGTACAAGGGAACTATTGTAATAAATCTACCAAATCTAGTTCAGCTATGTCAGCTCAGAGGTTTGATCCAATGATTCCAATTCAAGTTGAAACATCCGCTAATGAAGCCAGCACCGAAGAGCATGACTGTGAAATCAGAAGTCAAGAATGTCAAAATACTCAAGAGGGAGAATTTACTAGTGCTGATGCTGGTGTCAAGGGAGGCTTTGGTTCTGACATTGATGGTGTTGGCACAGCTCCTCTTTTGGAAGGAGACATGGTTGGAACCGAACGAGTTCTTGAAACAGAAAGCCCAGGAGGTGATGGTGAGCGAAATTTGGATTTGAACAAGGGTATTGTTTTAGCAGGTGATACAATGTGTCTTGATGATGAAGGTCGTGCCGGAGAAATGGATGACCAGGGTAAGAGGATTCATCAGGAAGAAGCTGATTGCCCCTCTCAAAAAGATGTCGTCAATGTGATGGAAGATACAGAAGCTGGTGGAACAATTGGAACAGCAGACCTTTTAGCTTCTGAAGTAGTTGGTAGCTGGGCTTGCAGCACTGCTCCATCAGTTCATGGTGAGAATGAGTCTCAAAGAAGTCGAGGCAATAATGAAGAAGGTGGTAGAGCTCTGCAAGATTCCAATAGCCAGGTGGCAGGGAGTCAGAGTGCTTCCTCCTTCAAGGCTGTTGCAACAAGACGAAACTCAGAACATCAAGCTTTAAGCGAGATGATCCGAATAGTCGCCCCTGAATCAAAGCAGTTTTTCGGCCCGGAAGAGGACGGGTGTGAGGGGAGAGGTGAGGACTGTGTATCAGGCTCAGATACGGAAAATTGTACGGATAATGATGATGATGATGGAGACAATGAAATTGAAACAAAGAGCGGGAGAGTCTCGGATTCAGAAACTCAAGGTCTCAATGATGCAATGGACCCAGAACTACACGATCCAATGGATGAAGATGATGAAGCTACGCAAGAAGATTCTCTAGGTTAAAAGTGGGAGAAGCTGGAGCTGTATATACCATGGCAATGCCTGGATCTTCTCTTCTTCTTCAGGTTTTTTCCGTTCATATATTTAAGATGACCTCTATGTCTACGTCTTTTTTTTTCTTTTTTAATTATTTGCACTCTGGAGCAATGATTGATGCTGTATTATGTGAAGGGCAATTGGTATGCGGGAATTAGAATAAGATATCTAATGTAAATTTGTAAAATATGATTTAGGTTTTTAATTAATTATTATCTAAAATATAATTATAACTTTTTTAAAATGATTTTTTTTCTTCTAAAAGTAGGAAGTTCCTGGTGGTTTTTACTTTTTTTTACTCCTGTATCGTTTTGATATGAGAGAGAGGATTATATTAATCCAATCTAATGATTATAAATGAGATAATTATATAATGTGATAGTTACATTGAATAAAAATATCACATTAGCGAGTATCTAGCTATCAACTAATGGAAAACTTACGAGAAGGACTAAAAAGTTAGGTTTCAAAAGTGGAGGGATCAAAATAGTCAATTTTAAAACTATAGGGACTAAAACAAAATCCAACTCAGACTACATGGATCTAAATACCCTTAATCACATCACAAACTATTTTAATGGTGGATTTATAATGTGACTGCCATGATATGGTTCACATCTTTAGACGTATGTAATTTTTATAATATCTCTTATTAAATTCATCCATCTAATAATTATGAACGGGCGAGCTACAATTGAACCAAATCATCTCTAGTTAACTACATGAAGAAGATAACATGAAATAATTGATTCAAAGAATCATTGCTACATTGAAAATGATATGATCTAAAGCATAATACCCAAAGGACAGTGAAGTTGCAAGTCAATTGCCAGCTCCAACTCTAGGACTTGCTTACTTAAAGTCATATATATTGACTTTATTGATCCAAGTGGAACTTCAAATTATTATGGTTTTCCACTGTCTTGAAAATTTCTTATCTAATCAAAAAGCTTGCTCAAATATTGTCTTCTAAATAATAATTAGAGGAAAGAAATCTCCACATCATAATCATCAACTGTATAGGGTCGTCCCTTTCATATAAGATTGAAGTTTCGAGTCTCTCTTTTCTCAATTGGATATAGTATCTAAAAAAATTTGTATGTATATTTATGTTAGGTATTAATGTCACTAGGTTGAGGTTTGAAATTTTAAAAAATCAAAACCATATAAAATAAAATGTCAATAGAAAATCGGGAGGATGGAGCATGTTGATTGGGTTTTTCTATTGAACCGATTTTATTGAATTTAGGAAAATTAAAAACCAACCCGTACCTAACCAAACATCTAAGTAAAATGATGAAGTGATTGAATTTAACCAAAATGGCGAGGTCTTATGTCAAAATTTAAATGAATACTGAATTTAGACTTTGGACCCTAACTCTTTCTCTTCACAATCCGGTCTAGTGGACTAGAATGAACGGACGGCCCAAACCGTTGACTAAAATGAATTACATGCCCATCCCTTCTATGGATTCTTTTTATAATTTATTAAATATTTGACTCTATTAACGTGCCTACTTTTTGTTTGAATTTTTTTATTTTTCTTTCCTCCTAATATTTATGTGAGAGAATATTATGAGATCTTGTTGAAAATATAATATTTTGAAGTTTTTTTTTTGTACGATATGCTACATGGTTTAAATTTGATGTGAATCTATTATTTTATTAACAAGGTAGTCATTTTCATCTGAAAAATTATTTAATATGACTATCATAATGTGACTCTCTGCCTCGTAATCATTGGTTTCTCGGGGTGATCCTTATATGCACCAACAACAGTTTCAAGAGAAACACCATTCTTTAAAGTAATGTTTCTCTAACTTATGCTTTCGATCAATTGTATTAGTTATAGTAGTGAAAGATATAAGTTTCGAATGAAAAATGAGGAAGTTTTTCTCTCTCTGTTTCAAAGATTGAGAGTGTATGTGCATGGACTTTGGAATATACACATGTATTAATTAATAGTTATCTAATTAAAATATCAATTCTATATTTTTAAAAGTAAAAGATAATTTTTGGTAATATGTATATATTTTTTATTTTTTCAAATGGTCCTTTGATCTAATTCATTGGTTACTCATCCGTTGGCTTCCTTACACAGCATTTTTGTAGGGGTAAAATTTACCGATTTCTTCTTTATTTTTTTATAGGATTGGATGCATTCACGATCCGCATTTAAAACACCTTCTTCCTTCCATTAATTTGAATTTTTTAAATTTTTAGATGGTTCTTTATTTTTAAATCCTTACATGAACTTTTTTTTAATTATAAATACATTTACCATGTTTTGTTTAACAACTCACTTGCAAGCATCTCTATCAACTAAGTTTTAAGTAAGATTAACATTTAAATTGTAAACGAAATAACTACCAAAACCCTAAAAAAAACTAAAATTTATAAATATGAGGAGGGTATTTTTGTAATTATAAAACTATTATTTTTAAGTAATGATTTTTTATATATACATATAAATATTGAATGGGTTCACGGATTTTAAACTGTTTGAGTTGATACATTCATTATGAATGCAAAAAAAATTCATAGGAGATATTATTGTAAATTGCATAAGAAGTGCAATGATGATAAGAGAAGATGATGATAGTGATGAAGAAGAAAGAAGGGTATGTACCAATCTAATGAGTAATCAATTGCTGTGGATAATTGAGGTTGAGTGGCAGAACCAAACATGAATTTCTATTTTGAAATTGTAAGAGAAAATGGTGATGATGTGGACCACATGTATGATGGATGGTGAGAGCTATACATTAACCATATACTAAATATTTTTAATCATAAATTAAGGGTCCGTTTAAAACAAGCCTAAAAATATTTTTGGGTTTAAAAAGCTAAAAATTTCCCAAAAGCCCTCATAGTCGTTCCAAACGGTAAATAAATTGTGATAAGTTATAAGTATATGTTAGGATTCACTATATACATGGTTCAAATTGTTAGACATTAGTATTCTTTTGGGGCAATTACTGAAATAACATATTTTTACATATTAATTACTGAAATGTCAGAACTTTTCAAAAATTACTCAAATAGCATAATTATAGTTCAATAATTTATTGAACTAAATTTTTTTTTTAATAAATTCATTGAAAATACCAATAAAAAATAGTTCAATAATTTATTTAACTATAATTATGCTTAAGTAATTTTTTTAAAATTCTAATATTTTAATAATTAGTATACAAATTTTGTTATTTGAGACAAATTCTCACTTAAATTCGAAAGTTCCAGTTTCTAATATATGAAGATCTTCGTTTTGATATTATTTTCTATTTTGAAAAGTTGTTAGTGACATCCACAAAATATCTCATTACGCCCATATCTATAACAACAATAGCACTATCAATCAAACGTTGTTTTCTTAAATAAGTTTGTGTAATAAGAATTTCTGTTTTTCTATGTTTTATATAATTGATCATTTTCTTAAAATATGAGTCAAAATTTGTTATAAAAAAAACAAAAGAGAATATTTTTTTAAATCGTTTATAAAGGTATATGAGGACATTAGAGTATCACCGTCACCGACAATTCACCGTCTATTAATTTTTCTTCAAATCCTTTTCAAGAAATTTTAACCCTGGCTAAACAAATGTGTCCATAATTATGATTTTAATTTTAATAGTGAAATTCACCGTTTTGATTTCCTTTTTTAATTTGATCTTTCTAGTGCTAGAAAGATAATGGTTTCAACGAAAATGTTGTATTTAAATATCTATATAATTTGCAAATATATAAAAGGAACATTCTAATCTTTAAAAAAAATTGATGTAATTTTTTTTATTAATATTTAAATAAATTAATAAACAAATAATAATTTCAAAAAATAGAAATCCGGTGGATCGAGGTTGAAGAGAGAAACGTATTCCCATCGCTGTCTGAATTTTTTTTTTAATCAGTTTTTATTTAGAAATCAATGTGGTTTTTTTTAATCCAATTTGATCTATAAATTTTACCTTTTTATTTTATTATTTGTTTCATGATCATATGATATGCTTATGCTTTATTATGATCGTCACGTTTACAATATTTTCATAGACTCCTTACAAATTATTGAAGAAAATGAGCCGTTTATAAATAAAGGTTTATAAATGGTCCTTTGCTCACTTATTAAAATTTCTGGCTCTTTTTCATTAATTGTACCTCTATAAAAAATTCAAGGCATGCCTCAAGGACATTTTATTTTGTGTCCAATTTGACCACAATTTAATTTTGACCTTTCTCTTCCAATTATACAATTGGTACCATTTTTTTTTTGTAAGATCATACCCACATGCAAAAAAGATTTATTAAAAAGAAGAAAATGTGAAATAGATTCCAAATTGTTTAAGTAAATCCAAATGAGTAATCCAAATGAAGGGCAATTAAATGAAATTGAAAATAGAGGGAAAGCCTTGATTTGGATGTTGACTAGCTTCTTCATATACACCATATTTTAATGAGTTAATATTTCTTGTCCTCATTGTTTAGGTTATACCATAGAAAATGTTGAAGTTATTTTCAAGTTTCATTTATCAAAATTGTTCATTTTATTTTTAAAATATTTAAAGGTCCACTTGAAAAAAAAAGGGCCCAATGGTTTAATAATGGTTTTCAAACACTCGTGTGGTTTGTAAAACTGCAAATCACATTCCTCTGTAGGGTTTAACAAATTTGGAACACGTGCTTATTTTACATCTGACATGTGTGTCAATTCCATTAAAATAATTAAAAATTATTTAACAAATGCACGGATTTTCTATTTTACAATTTGTTAAACAATGACATATTTTATAAATTGTATTTGTTTGTTAAATTTTTTTAATAAATTTAGAATACGTGATTGTAAGTACATGTCTGAAATTTATTATAACTAACCATGGATGGGATTTGAAAATTTACAAACCACACTAGTATTTAAAAACGTTTTTAAATCACTAGAATGTCATTTTCAAATTAGACAAATTACATATTGCAATTTATAATTATCCCTATTTTTTGTTGTTTTCTGTTTACAAAACACTTAAAGTCTTAACAATTTTTTTTTTAATTTGAATACTATTTTTTCCAGTTTATAAAAGAAATATTATCAAGAATATCCACATTAATTCACATTTATTCACTAATACCGGTTGTGTTTTTTTAATATCAATTTTGCTCAAAAAACACCATAAATGGCGGTGATCCTATGTTTTCCGTTTTGAACAATTACCATCACGCTCTTTCCTTAAATGTTGTATACCATAATAAATAGAGGGCAGAAAACGTCTTTTCATTGTTCCCTTAAACGGCGCGTGGAGTTAAAATGGGTAAGTTTGCTAATTTATAAAACATATAAGTATTAATGCTATTATACCTATTTATTATGGTCTAATATGAAATTAACCCTTTATAAAATCACGTTTAGAAAAAAGAAAAAAAGTAGATTCCAATTTTATTTTAATTTTTTAAATTGCTACCAAACAAGTTTAGACGAGTCTGTCTAGATGCCACATTTTCTCAAAACTCTTCATTATATAATTTGTTTTTACCATAAAAATTGGCTTTTCACAATTGCAATCCAAGTCATGAACATAGCATATGTAATAGAAGTCATCAATGTAATATATTTTATGTTGATGTGTACCAAATTATTGAAAAGGGGAAAGAAATTTAAATTTAGGTAAAACATAATTTTCAAAAGTTACTTATTTATCAATCCTTATATATCTAATCTAATATCCTTTTTTTTTCCTAATGGGAAAAAGTAAATAAAGTGCATATACATGCAAAAGAGGAAGCTTCTGTTGTTTACAATTTTTTATCATTTGTAATGGGTTCCAATCTGATATTTTGGGCCTTTTCAAAGGGAAAAGAAATCATTAAATTTTGTGATAAAGTTGCAATGCATAGTAACTATGTGTTGGTTTGGTTTGGTTTAGTGGTCAAAAAAACTTTCTTTAAAATTTTAACGTCATAAGTTTTAACCATGTAGGTAGTTACCTATTTAAAATATTTTTTCTACAAATTACTATCTGACGTTTAAGTATTGTAGAATTTTATAATTATCTCGTGATATTTAATTAAAGTATGCATAAACAGACCCGAACATCTGTCGATGAAAAAAGATTGCGAGGTAGCTATGTGGGCAGAGGAACCATGTGAAGTGGCTGAGTTGAGGTTAGACAAAATTGTCACCACTATCATCATGAGAAAGAGAGAGAGAGGGGGTAATGATGATGAAGAGAAGGGGGTAAGCCAAAATGGATGGAGGGTTATGGGAAGTGATATTGTTTCATTTTTCTAAATAAATGAGAGGCATGGCTTTGGTACTCAATTACATATAGAAAACAGACAAAAAGGAGGACCTAACTATATTGACTACTTCCTACTTAATATTATACAATATTCCTTTCTTTCTCTTCCCAATTTTCTCTCTCCTTCTCAATAATCTATCTATTTCTCTCCCCTTTTTGCCATATTTGGTGAAAAAATGGGTAAAATGTAAATGAAATCCCTTAGTTTTATTCAAATACATTAACACCCTTATGGTTTGAAAATGATAAATCACACCCTTGTGGTTCTAAATTTTTTCAATTAGGCCCCTCCCTTTCAATGTCATTAGTTTTCTTTTACTCATAATTTTTTCTTTCAAACTCCGATTTGGATGATTCAAGATGTTTTGGAATCCTCATTTCGGTTTTTACGCTACGGTCACTCCAAAACTTCTAAATGATCAATAAATAAAAGAGTTAACGGTGTCAATCATATCCAGTATTTTGATATTAATAAAATCTTTTATTTATTAATCATTTAGAAGTTTCAAAGTGAATAATATGTAGAGCCTAAAATGAGGATTCCAAAACATCTTGAATCAACCAAATCGGAGTTCAAACAAAGAAGTTATGGCTAAATGAAAATTATTGGCATTGAAGGGGAGGAGTTTGATTGAAAAAATTTAGAACCACATGAGTGTGATTTGCCATTTTCAAACCACAGGGGGTGTTCATACATTTAGAAAAAACCACAGAAATATCATTTGCATTTTACCCCAAAAAAATTAAACTTAATGTGATTTGCTTATATTATACAATAGTCCCTTTTCACTTCCTAAACTTTCCTCTCTAATCCCCCATGTGATTTTCTTATATTTATATAATATTAGAGGAAAAACAACAAGAAGAACAACGCTCTTTAATTGAAAATTTTAAAAAGGGTAAAAGTTTTCAGAGTTTGAAAATAGTTTTTTTTAATATTTATTAAATAATTAATTTATCAAAATAGTAAAAGTTAATAAAAAAATATCTCAATAATCATTACAAAAAAATAATGAATTTGTTTAATACAAGGAAAAAATTAGTGAAATTTTTTATTTATTTAATGAAAGCAAAAAAAAAATCTTTGTAAATAAATCAAACTTTTAAAATATTTGAAATTAGAGTGAAAAATAAAATACTATATAGTTTTTTTTTTTTTTTTTTTTTTTTTTTTTTTTTGCCTTTCCAAATTTACCTCACCCTCTCTTATAACCTTCCCCATCTTCTTTTGACAAACATTTGGTGGGAGAAATAATTTTATTTCCCTATATTTTTTTTCTTCCCATATTTTCCTAACTTTTCTCTTCCCATTTTGTATTAAATAAATTTAAAACAAAAATCAAAATAAAATGTGATTTGCTTATATAATATTATAGAAAGAGTTTTTTTTCTCTTCCCAAAATTTCCACTCTCCCCTTCTTTAATTTGGCATACATTTTGTGAGGAAAAGGTAAATAATTAAACCCACATGTGATTTGCTTGCTTTGACAAAACTACTCCCCACGTGGCTCTTGTGAGTTAAAGTTAGATTTTGCAATGACCAAACTAAAAAAAAGTGTTTGCCTTTGGGGATTTTGACAATATAAATAACTTTACAGTGTAAAAGCCAAAGGAGAGAGTGGAGAGAAAATTGAAAATAAAAAGGTATAGTGTCTGCTTTTTCAAGACATCCTTTCTCTTAAACAAATGTGTTGGGTTTTTAAACATTATTCTTTCCTCACCCATACTACAAATATTGGCTTTTTGACCAAAATCTCAAGGTTTTCTTTGATGTCTTAATGGATAAGAAATAATATTTGATGGATTTCACCAAATTCTCTTTTAAGTTTCATATCAATAATCAAAGAGATATGGTAGGACTAAAATCCCGTATCGATTAGAAATGGAGAAGATCATAGGTTTTTAAGGATTGATAATAGTTTTTTGGATATAATTATAAGATGTTAGGGTTATGACTAAAATTAATAGCACATTAGTTAGAATTAAGAATATCATCGGGTCCATAAGAAATGACCATATCTCTATTGGTATTTGAGGCTTTCGGGATAAACTAAAAGTAAATTAACGTGACATTAGTCATGGTAGAATGAATAATATTATAAAAACAAGTCAAACTGAGCATAGTTCAACTAATTAGATATTAGTACTATTTTCTTTAAAGTTGAAGGTTTGAGTCTATTTTTCTCAGTTTGATATAATATTATAAAGAAAAAAACCCATGAGAACAAATTATTGAGGTTGGAAAATCTCAATTATGACTATCAAATATGAATAATTTCAATCAAGCAAAATTGTATTTTAAAAAAAATCTTAAACCAAACCTAAGATTCTCTCTCATAACAAAACCTTGAACTTTAAGAATTGAATGAGTTAAGTGTTTGCTGAAAGATAAAACATTCTCAAAACTATTGTTGAATAATGAAAAATCAATTGGAGAGAGATTACCATATGAACGCTAGAGGGTAAAGTAGCTAGCTCAGCTGGGTTTGGTTAAATTGAAGATTCAAACATTATTTGAAGCCAAAGAATTCCAACTTAATCATTATAACAAGTTAGATTGTTCCACACGGCTATATCTTTTCATCGAATAATAAAATATATGTCCAATTTTTATTTTTATTTTTATTTTTTCATATTAAAGTTATCGATGAGATAAGGTGGCTAGAATATTTTTTCAAACTTGAACAATTGGAAAGGAAAAAAGTTCAAGTTTTCAATAATTTTGATCTATATTCGATGATAATGTTGTTTTTAATTTTTATTTTTAAAAATTAAATTTGTTCATTATCATTTTTTTTCACTTTTTAAATTATTTTGGAAATCTCGACTAAATTTAAAAAGAATAAACTAATGTATATTCTTAAAGATTTTTTTTTTTTTTTTGCTTTTAAACTAAATTTTAAGAGCACTAATTATGCTTAGGTATTTTATATTGTGAGTTACTATTTTTCTACTCTATCCTTTTAATTATTGAGAAAAAAAAATACCCTTTGTTTTCTAAAAAGTGGTATTATAATTTTTTTTCAGCCATATAATACGACATATTTGATCTCATATGGTTAGACATTAATTATTAGCGAGAATATTATTAAAATAAAAAAAATGTAATTACTTCTATAACTCAACTTCAAAAAAAAATATCAAAATAATATTTGTTTGTAATTCTATAAATTATCGAAGAGTCATTTAATATTTGTTATTTAACTTTTATTTTAAAGAGAATAATTTCCATTTAATCAGTTTTAGGGGAAAAAACAATTTTCATTTTATTATAAATTAATTATTAATTTAATTTTGATAAAAAAAATTCAATAATTTTTGCTTTGTTTTTAATATTTAATAATAAAAAAAATCTTCTATTTCAAAATAAAAAAAAATCTAAAAATAATGATATAAATGAAAATATAAAAAGATAATACTCGTAATAAAAAATAGGGTAAAAATCATTTTACACCCCTGAACTTTACATGATGTGTCAATTTAAACTCTAAATTTTCAATATAATCAATTTACACCTTGAACTTTAATAAATGAATCAATTTACACCCTTTGTTAGTAAACTTACTATTATTTTTGAAAATTTTTAGTTAGACGTAAGCGTTTTTATATCTAAATAAAGTTTAATTTTTTGAAAATTAATTTTAAATTTATGTTAAATATTTTTTATGGCTAAATTTGACCGTTTTGTTGTCGGGTTTGAACATTTTTGTATTGTTTAAATTGTTAACTACGATTTGAGTTTTTTCATATTTGAAGTTGGGCGTTTTTATGATTAGGTCATAGACATTTTGTTATTTTTATCTTTCGGTGATTTGGTAATTGAATTTTGATTAATTTTATAATTTTAGTATTATGTGGGTTTAAATTGATTCACTTGAAAAAGTTCAGGGTGTAAATTGATTCAATTAAAAATTCAGGGTTTAAATTGACACAACGTGTAAAGTTCAGGGATGTAAATTGATTTTTTCCCTAAAAAATAGTATGATCCACACGTATTTATTAAATACAATAATGTATAATAGAAACAAAATGAAAAGGAAGGAAATGTTCCTTCTTTTTACCGATGAGAACGGTAATTATTTTCTTAGATGTAATATTATTTAGTTTTACTGAAAGGTAATAATTAATTACTTTTACTTTGTTGAGATTGAAGCATATAAAATGTGATTATAGAGCTTAGGTTTTAGACTAATCAAAATCAATCTCTAGAATGTGAGATTGATAATCTTCTTCTAATTGTTTCTGCATTCTTCATCATCTACTTGCCTTTGCCATCATGACTCCTACTTCTCATCATTACTATCAAAAGCCTCTCTCTCTCTCTCTCCTCTTTTCTTTCTCTCTCTTCTGCGACCTTTTCTGTTTACGAATCACATTTCTCTTCTATTTATACTCTCATTCCTAATCTCGCCTTCTTCAATTCCTCTTCTTCTTCTTCTTCTCTCTCTGAAACCTTAAAAAATTCAAGTTTCAGAGCAAGATTAAAAGAAATAAAAATGTGCGATTCTTCAAGATTGATTATGATTCCATGGAATCGATTCTATTCAAATTCTCGTCATCATCATCGCCCATTTCATCGTCATCCACTTCGAGTTTTCAGGCTTATTAGGTATTTTTAATTTTGTTTGTTCCACCTAAATATACACTCCTACACTTTAATTTATCATTAAAATCATATCTTTTATATTTTAAAAATGGTTTGGTTTATAAAATTATGAAAATTTAAGATATGTGCAAACATATGAGTGCAATTTATAAATTTATGTTTTATTAATAATATGGTTTATTCAGTGTCACATCCGTTATATTTGTGTTAAAAATAACGTATCAAAAAAGTGTAATTTACAATTTTTAAAATATAAGGGTATGATTTAAGAATAATTTAAAAGTGTTATTTATTTATTTGGCAATTTACTCTTTCCTCTTTTTGTCTCATGATTTGGTATTATTTATTGATTTACAGGAGGAGGAAATTAAGAGAGGAAGAAGAAGGGAAGGAAAAGGAAAAGGAAAGGGAAAATTCAGGCGGCGTAGAGGTAGAGATGGAAATCAAGAATTTAAAACTATATATGGAGAATCAAAGTATTATTGAAGAAAACGAGAAGCTTAGAAAGAAAGCTTTTCTTCTTCATAAAGAGAACCAGGTCTTGTTATCTCAGCTCCGGCAGCAAAAACAACAATCTACGATTTGAGGAACTCTGAAATCTCTCTGTTTTTTGTTTTTCTTATGATTCCTTGGTTTGTAATCTGTTATTTTGACAATAAGAAGAAGATGATAGGTTTTGGTTTAGAAGGGTAATAATGGTAAATTAGAGGATAGATTATTTTCAAAACACAAATAGGTTTGTTGTGAAATAGAATTGTAATAATATTAGAACTTTGTTATGTCCAATTTGATTTTATTCTATATCCATTGATGAAGCTTGATTGGTTTGAGCTTGAAGAAATTTTGGTTGAAGTTCAAAGTTAAATGGTGAAACGATTGCTCATGATTTTGGTATTTTAATTTTAAAGATTAAACCTCTTTATCTTTTTGTTTCATAATCAGTTCTATAAAGCGTGTTTTAAATTGGGAAAAGTACAATTTTCATCCCTGAGTTTTTAACATCGTGTCTATTTTAGTTCCTGCATTTTCAATTTGTGTCTAAGTGATCCCCAGTTGTCAACATTGTATCTATTTGATCCTGGCATTTTCAATTTGTATATAAATTATCTTTAAGTTTTGGACACTGTATCTATTCGGGTGAAGTTTTAAAATTTGAAATAATAGTTTACAAAAGCTGTTTTTTGTTTTTAAATTTAGTTTAGATTTTAAAAAGTGAAAATCATTAAAAAAAAATTGTTAAGTTTGTTTTATTCTTAAAAGTAAAGAATAAAAAATAAAATTATTATCAAACGATATCTAAAGTAGCATATTTATCAAATATTTACTTAATTATAAAGTTTGGTTATCCAATATGTTTTTCACCCGGACCATTTTTTTTTTAAATCAAATAAAACTTAATTTTTTTTTCTGTCGTTTTTTTTTTATTGAGTTCAGATTTCTAAAATATTTTTAAAATGTGAAAATCATAACTAAAATTTTAGTGTTAAGTTCAAATTTTTAAAAATAAAACCAATATTTGTACCTTAATAATTTGATTAAAGAATCTCAATGATCATACCCCATGAAAGAATCGATTACCTTTTCTTGAGCATGCAAATCAAAAGAGATATATAACCTCAATTTTAATGGCATTCATCAATTTTAGTAGTCTAAAGACTTTATAGATGTTTATGGATAGGTCTTCTAAGATATGAGAAAGGGTCAAGCTACAGTACAGGGAATAAAAATTCTTGTATGGTACAGGGATTTTTATAAACCCTTAGTAATCAAATGAAATCTTTGTTTTAAAAAAAATATTTGCGTGATATTTTTTTTATGTGGTTAAATGTGATTATTGTCATTGTTTATTTGATTGATATTATTAAGTTTAAATTATTTGTTTTTTTAAATGTGATTGTTTCTTTTCAAATGTGACTGTTCCCTTATAAATGAAATCTTTGTTTTAAAAAAAATATTTGTGTGATATTTTTTTATGTGGTTGAATGTGATCATTGTCATTGTTTATCTGATTGATATTATTAAGTTAAAATTATTTGCTTTTCTAAATATGATTGTCTCTGATAGTCGTATTTCAAATGTGATCGTTGTATTTTGAATTTGATTGTCATTAATTGTCGGTCGATTCAAATTAGATATAAAATTATATGTGTCAGATGATCGCCTATTTGGTGAAACTTTTGTGTGATCTCATAATCATTCAAATTTAAATTTGTGAGAAACAAAACGTTGTGTGATAGACAATATATGATTGCCTATTTGGTGAAATTTTTATGATCACTTTCCTATATATATGATCACATACTCAATCCAAATTCATATGCATGATCAACTCATTTATACCTGTGATCATATATTCTTATAAATATGATTTCGTGATCGACTATATTGTGTATGTGATCGCAAAACAGTAAACTTTATATTTGTGATTGTATATGTGATCTAACACTAAATTTAAAAATCTAAAAAAAAAAAATTCATGACATACCTGGATCTTCAAATGACTGGGAAAAGTTTGAAAGAGAGATGATAGAGTTGATAGTTAGGAAAAAAAAGAGTTAATTGATGGAGAAAACCCAAATAAAATCTTACGTAATATTCTGTTAAGTACAACTGTATTTTTTTAAATTTTAATTTATTTAAATAATTAAAATAAAGACACAGTAAAAAAAAACCAGTAACTAACTCCGGATTTTTAGTCCCTAGAATTTTCCTATGAGAAAATATTGGAGAAAGATGGAACAACGTGACTCTCCCCTTATAATCAATAGATTTGTGATTTCTCATAACCAATAGATATTTGATTTCTTAAAATCACCTCATAACCAATGGATCTGTGATTTCAAGAAAAGAATTTATATATAAAAATCTAATGATTATAAATAGAGAATTACATTAAAGCAACCACATCTAACAATTTCTCGCAAGATGTGGGTGCAAGTCAAAACCAAGTCGAGTCAATCACGATTCAATTTCAACATCAATTTCCTTCAATCCAACCTGCATTCCTAAGATATCCAGAACACCTTAAATTGAGGATCAGGCTAAAAATAGATATCCAAAGAATCTCACCAAATAAAAACACTAAAAAAAAAAGTGAAAAGGAAAAATACTTACACACAGAACGGTGGGAAAAAAACGAGCTAGAAGATGAAGAAGTAATTGAACAAAAGGCATCCTCATTTAAAAGACACTAAAGACGAGCAAAGAGTCCATGACTAGAATTGCACATTCATAAAAGAGAATAAGATTTAAAAAAACATAGTTATATTAATACAATTTCAATACTAAATAACTGGCAAAAGCCTTAAACTAGAGACCAAGAACAAGAAGAGAAAAACCTAAAAAAACTGATGAAGAAGGCAGCTGAAAAATCAGAACATTTTTATTGTAAGATAACTAATACCTACTAACCAAGATGAAATCATCATCATCAAGAACTTGTACATCTTTTTCGCCCACAAAATTCTCTCGCCCAATTTGCTTAACCAACTTCACAAACTCCACCCGCTTTGCCAAGGGAAGCGGTACATATGGTAGCCGGAACACGGGCCTCACAACCCCGAGTTGAGCAAGAGCGGTATTCAAGCCAATTGGGTTAGGTTCGTGAAACAGCCAGTCAATCAAAGGCAACAGTTTGGAGTTAAGAGAAGGGTTTTTACCTCCAAACATGAGCTCTCTCATTAAACCAGGTACCAAGTTGCTAGCAACAGATATAACCCCAGTTGCTCCATGATCCCACCTGGCATCGTGGCTCTGCTCATCATTTCCAGTCCAAACTGTGATTCCCTGGTTCGTATATTGCTCAACACGGTCATTTCCAGCACATTCCTTTACACCGGCTAGATTAGCACTTTGAGCGATTGTTTGAATAACACTGGGAGGGATATCTTGGCCAGTTCGTGATGGTACATTGTATATAATGGTTGGGCCCATAGAAAGCACGCAATCAAAGTGAGAAATCAATCCTTCAATGGAAGTTTTTCCATAATACGGATTTATATGAAGGGCAGCATGCATCCCAACAGCGAAACCTTGTTCAGAAGCATGAATTGCTTCTCTTGTTGAGTTGCTTCCAGTGTTCCCTATTACCTTGATTGATGCACCAAAACAGTTGACAGTATGACCAATAAGCATAATATGTTCATCCCAACTCATCAACTGACCTTCACCAGTTGTACCACCAACAATCACCCCTTGAACTCCATTTTCAATCTGCATATTCACCAAAGCATCATATGCTTCAAGATCAAATCTAGCATCGGGAAGATAAGGCGTTTTAATGGCAGTTACGAGACTAAGAGACTTGATATCATCTACTGATGTCCTGCAAACAAAGATCAAAGATTATCCACCACATCTAAGAGACTTAATATTATCCACATGGAATGCTTCTTTTTGGGGATGAAAAGATCAACTTTAATTGAGAAAAAAAATTAAAGAATACAAAAATAGGCAGTAAAACCAACATAATTTATCTCAGTAAAAAACCAACAAATAGCTCAAGAGAAATCCAGTAGGGAACAAAACAATTAAAGTGGTAGAAACACCAGTCACCATGCATTAGCAAAACACACGTGCAAAAAAAATATTGGTTTTACTTTAAGAACAATTATTAGGAACCTCAGGGAAAAAAAATTATATAAGGGTAAAAGTAGGAACAAAAAAATTCTCACAACCAAACAAAATTTAGTGCTATTAGAAAACAATTATTGATATCGATGTATCAATGATTAATTCGTGAATTTTAATAACTCACCTGTTCTTGACTTCAAAACTACGCATTGGAAGATGAAGATTAGGTACGACGGCAGCCCGTGGAGGACTGCATCTCGCATTCTTCTTGCTGCAATGTACAAAAGCAATGATTTTAGATTAATTTTAAGTGCGCCATGTGAAAAGTTGAGTTTTCATCTCCCTGATCTTTCCAGCCCTCCATTTCCAATTGTAACATCCAAATCAATATAAACCAAAATAACAATGAACAATACAATTCAAGTACATAAAACAAACTTTTCTAATTCCATAAGACAGCATGACTGACAAAGATGAGTTGGTTTAACATACCCGACATGGGTTCAAATCTCCCTATTACCTTGGTAAAAAAACTACATAAATAAAAATATATATGTGAAAGCGCAAATTGCAGCCCAGATGCTAAGTTATTCAGTTAGATCCGACATAAATACCGCACTATCAATAGAAATACTAAGTTATTCGGTGCAACTTTAATTTCCTTTAAATCATCAATGAACTGACTCTAGTCAACGTCAGTTGCAATCTTAACAATCAGCAGCAATAACTTAGTACTGAAAAATTATCCATTAATTACCAATAAAATATATGAAACCAGCTTAAATGACGCAAGTTGAATTTAATTAATTTTTCAAATATAGTATTTCTTAGCGTAACAATCATTGATTACTACAATTAATACACATTAAAAAAATATATATTATATGCACAGATACTTTTTTAAAAAGAACTTCCCCAATAACTTAATCCACTATTTAATTATTAAATCGATAATGCTAACTTACTTATTATAAGCATCGTTGTAATTGAGAATCGTAAGCTGGATAGAGGACGCTTTAACGGTGGTCATCTGTAACAGCCGATTAAAAACAGAAATTTCTCCGGTTATGGCGTTTCTTCACGAACCAGCAAACGGCGATGTTCAAAAAACGAAATTGGAGAAATATATGTAAGAAAGCTAAAAAATTTACAGAATGGTAATGGAAATCGTAATTGTTGCGGCAGTGCTGATAGTCGTGGCGGAAATTGAATTGGTAACTGATTGTCCGAGAAAGCTTTCGGATTTGGCCATAAAATATGATATGGAAGGAGAGATTGACTGTTTGAAGCGATGGAAGAAATTGGAGAATTTGAAAGGGGATTTATGGAGATAGAAGGAAGAGACTATTCGTGGCTAGGGTTTGGGGCGGCGGATAGTTGAAGAAGAATTTGGGGATTTTTTTTTTTTAACTACGCTTTTAACCATTCAAATTATAAAAAATACTCTTGTTTTACAAAAAAAAAATCAAAACTACCCTAAAAATCATATATAACTGCTGATTAATATGTAAAATTTTACATTAAAAAAAAAAAAACCAAGACTTTTATTGGGGTATTTTGTGAAAACCACGGAAGTGATAATCTTCTGTTTTTTTTCTTTTTTTTACCGTTGGACATTGGAAATCGTTTGATTGGGCTTCGGTGTTGAAAAGGATAGTTTTGGGCCAGGAGTGGAGCCTGTTATAGAAATAATTGGGCTTTGCATATAGACATGGGTCCGATATCGACCGTGTTTGAATAGGTTGGGCTTTAATAAGTGAAGCCTGATCCTAATATATGAGGATTTTGGAAGGAAAATTGTTTTTTTTTTTTTTAGATTACATCAAAGTGGGGGAGGGGGGACTCGAACCTTCGACCTCAAGGGAAGGGAGTATACGGCAAACCAGTTGAGCTATGCTCATGTTGGCGGAGGGAAAGGAAAATTGTTATGGGTGGGAATAATATAACTACCCTTTTAGTAATGTAAATTATCAAAAATATCTATATATTATTATAAATTTAAAAATTACCTTAAAATTAACAAGGGTCATCTATTAACTGGTGACATACTACAATAGGTCATGTGAAAACTGTCAATTTAGGGTAAAAAATAAATTGAACTTTTTAATAGGGTAATTTTGAAAATCATATGTAATTTTGGGGTATATTTAATATTATTCCGGGAATAATAGTGTTTATAAATAACTAAGTAATTCTTTTATTTTATTATTGATTGATTATGCAGATGAGAATAAAATATCAATTATAATATTGATTGAGGTTAATTATAACACTTTTTTTAAATCAATGTTTTTTTTAATAATTTAGTACCTGTTTGGGATAACTTTTAAAAATATTTTTTTAATAGTTATCAAAAATATTTTTAAACACTTTCAAAAGATATCTCAAATGGACACTTAGTGGTTGGATCCATCGTTTCTTAATTTTAATGTTAAAAAAGTTAATTCTACAAAACTTAGTATATTATATTATCTCTAAAAAACAAAAAAATTAGTTTTATTATATTTAAAAGAATAATAGATTAGATCTTATAAGTATTAAAGTAAATGACCTGGTTTTACTTTCAAATGTTAATCAAGTATTAATGAGATGTTCAGACTAATTCACCCACATTACCTAGCTATTTTGCTGATTCAATATTTTTACACTTTAATAGCTGTTTTAGGATTTGTTTCAATTTTTCACACAAGTTGTATGACTTTAAACACTTATTCATACCGGAGGTTTAACTTGTTCAGTTTACGTCAATGTCGAACCAAGCTGACACTGAACTATTTAATAGAAATAAAAACTTATCAAGCTAAAACCGAATGACTATTAAGAAACACAAACTAACACCGAAAAGATAATGAGTCCATTTTATTATGAACACGTGACCAGTTCGATGGATGGATGTGGGATAAGTTTGTTTCGATCGGTTTATCTGTAGCTAATTTTTAAATTTTTTATTTTATCAATAATTGATAAGGCTTTTAATTGGAAATAAAAAAAAAATTAACAAATCATTTTAAAGAAAAACACCAAAATTGAACCAATTCAACTAGTAATTTGATTCGGTTTGACGGTTTTAAATTGTAATTTTAATTTAGGCTGCATTGCTTTTAGACAGATTTTTAGAAAATTTTAACTGTTTTCTTGTTTGGTAAACAAAATTTTGAACAAATCTACTTATGTAACTGCTAGATTCTAAAAGCAGATAGGTTACTGGTTTTGCTTTTCAAAAGTACTTTTCTTAAATCTCTCCCACTGACTCCTACTCTAAACCTTTTATAAATCGAAAATGTATATTAAAATTTAACAAAAAAAAATTGTATTATTTATAATTAATTGAGATTCAAATTATTATAAATTAAAATTGACCTATAAGAAAATTTTGTAGTTTTTTTAGTATGCAAAAAAAATATATTAGTTTTAGATAAAATTTAGAAAATAATTACTAATTGTAATAATTAAATCATTTTAAGAATATAAATATCTTATTCTTAAAATATATGGATTGATAATATTTATTTAGTTTCTTTATTAGAGTTTTTTTTTTTTTATATTTTCTATTTGGATATTATTTTTATGTTTTAATATTATAATAATTTTTTTAAAAAAAATATTGTGATTAAATTAATATAAATCATATTTATTAACGTTGTTTTATACATATAAAAAATATTAGATGTTTATTTTATTAAATATATATTAGATTTTAAATTAAAATTTAAAAAATTTAAAGCTCGTCGTAAAAATTATGTCATTTTAAAATCGGTAAGTACCTTTTAAATCAATTAACCAAACATTATTTAAATTCATTTAACTCATAATACTTTTATAAGTTGAATTTTTCGAATTTTAATTTTTTGTATAAGCTGGTTTTACCAAACACTAATCTGATTCGTGATTCAGCTGATTTTCTTTACAGCACAGCTGACAACAATTATTTCAAAAGCTACAACAATGCCAAACTAGCCTTTAATCATTCTCATCAGATAACTGAATGAAAAGTAATATAAAAATTAAATATTTTTTTTTTGTTTAAATGAAAAGTTGGGGATTAAAATAATATTTATAGATTTTAAAGATTAAAATAAAACGTTAAGAAAAAAATATGACGAGAACCATATAAGAATTTAAGGTTAAAATATGACTAAGGTTTTTTTTTTTTTTAAACATGGAATTAAGGTTTTAAAGCATAATAATATAATCCGACAAACCTGCGATTTCCTCTCACGAAAACTGTGTAACTCCAAGTCAAAAAAGAAGCTAAGCCAAATAAATATACTCTCATGATTAATGCCTTTTACGGCTTACCTATTTCTTCAACGTATATTTAAAGCAATCATTCGTCATTTGTTTTTGTTGACTAAAGGCATGTTTATTTTCCATTCATAGTATTTTAATTACATTCACTAAAATGGCTAATAAGTTTAGTAAAATATACTTATAAATAAGGAAAATATTTTAATGCCGTCTTAATTGGAATAAAACATCAATGAAACATATCTATTTATTAGTAAGACTCATAATTTTATTATATATAATATATTTTATCATATAAAAATGAGAGGGAGTTAAAATATTTTCACACTTTCAATTATATTTAAAATATTAAATTAATAATACTGTTTGAAAATTTTTCTTCATCTACAACTTATTAATTTTTAAATAGGTAAAACATTTTATAAATATTCATAATCCACAAAACTTTACCCGGGAAAGAAAACATTTTACTTTTGAAAAATTAAAATATCCAGAAAAAACAAAAATAATAATCACCGTCTTCCTCGGATAGAAAAAACAGAAACAAGACACGCTGGCAAACAGTCGGCGCAATTTAAGAGTAGTCACCGACGTGGAGAAGATTTTCATCTCTCACTCTAAGTTAATCGTAATTCCGGACCAGTTTACACGTATCTCGACACGATCATTTTTACTTGATAACTACACGATCTTGTAACACTTAACATCGTCCTATCCACATTTAAACAAAAGTAATTTTAAATTTTCAAACTCAATTCTTCTCCGCAGGACCTACCGATCTGAATCACTGTCTCCTTCTTACTTCCCTGGGCTCCACTATTTTCTCCATCATTTTTGTACTGTAATAATAATAATAATAATAATCAAAACCATAAGAAAACACTTTCTCTTCTTCCCACAACTCCTCGTTTTTTCCCTCTCTTTCTCTTTCTCTCGCTTTCGCTGTTTCCTTGTTCTAAGCAGCTCTGGAAATCAACGGATACTGAGGAAAACGCATTTTGTTTCTTTGATCGGAGAGTGTTTCTCTGATTCTTTGTGTTTTGATTTTATGGCTTCTAATGGCGCCCATCGTAATGGCGCTCAACGAGGTTATTTGAAGGTGGATCGGCCGCCGATTGCTGGTTCTAACCTAAAGAGCTCGTCGTTTAAATCGAGGCCTACTTTGCGTCGTTCTACTTCTGCTTCTTTTGGTTCCAATGCTAATAAGGATGGTGATGGAGGTTTGTTCGACTGTTAATTGTTCTTGAAAAAAAAAATTAAGCAGAGCTGATTTGTTTTTTTGGTTAAGTGTTTGTGATTTTCGTATAGAGTTGTTTTGTATTTAGCAGTTTGATCTATGAGTTTTCTTGATCAGATTTCGCTATGCGGTTGTGATTTAATGCATCAGTGTTTTATAGAGTTGAGCTTCATGTGGTTTGGATATTGGCGTATTTCTGTATGTTATAAAATTCGAAGCTGTGAATTTCTTGACATTTGAGTATTTTACTTGATAGAGGTTTAGTTTTGATGATTAGTTCAACTATGTGCACTACATTTTTATCCAGCTCGTTTTTGTTTATCTTTTTACTCTTTTATTTTTCCCCTTTACTCCTAACTAACTCGCAATCACTGTTTGTTTCATATTTAATATGATTTGGTCAGTACCGGGAAGAGTTCGAGTGGCTGTCAGATTGCGACCTCGAAATGCGGAAGAATTGGTTGCAGATGCAGATTTTGCTGATTGTGTAGAACTCCAGCCAGAGGTCATTTTTTCGAAGTCCTACATGCTGTTTCTCCCTGACCTTTAAATTCTGTTCTTGTTCCAAAAAAAAAGCAAGATGTAGTTGTATATTTGAGAATTTTTTATTGATTAGTTGAGGTCTAACTTGTAAATAGTTTTAAGGATTACCCTTAGACCAAGAACAGGGTGTTTACAATGGAATGTTGGTGATTGAATAGAATTTGATAAAATGAGTTAGAATTCAATGTAAACAAAAATATAGAGAATAGTTCCACACTATTTATAGTCAAATGGACTCACTCTTTTCATATTAAATCATGGTGACATTGATCTTATTTGTCCTTTCATGGCAGCTCAAAAGATTGAAACTTCGAAAGAACAATTGGGATTCTGACACTTACGAATTTGATGAGGTGCTTACAGAATCTGCATCACAGAAGCGTGTCTATGAAGTGGTTGCAAAGCCTGTAGTCGAGGTGTCTTATGCTTGAAATCTTATTTAGTTTTTATTAACTGCTGGGAATTGGAGATATGTTGTGCCAAAAGTAGTAAATTTTATCACCCATCTTGTTTCGATCGCATGATTAAGTATGAGATGAGTATGACTTACACGTCCTGTGATACATTTGCATTGTTTTATATTATTTTTCTGTCATTTTTTTCTTCCTTTTTTCTTTTCTGATGATTTGTTCCATTTTCTAGAGTGTTCTAGATGGTTATAATGGGACTGTGATGGCTTATGGTCAGACCGGTACCGGGAAGACATTTACTCTTGGACGGTTAGGGGAGGAAGATACATCTGACCGTGGTATTATGGTCCGTGCCATGGAAGATATTTTGGCTGATGTATCGCCTGAGACAGATACAATTTCAGTCTCTTATCTGCAGGTGTCAATCCCTCAGATAAACTGATGACATTCTTCAACCTTTTTTTTTTTTGGAAAAAGTCTCGTCATCCTTTTTCCTTCATACTTTGTTGGAGCTTTACATATTTGTTTAACTCGGTCTTTTTGTCCTTTGCAAAACAACTTACTAATAAACTTTATTTGGACTTTTTTTTATCATTTAGCTTTATATGGAGACTCTTCAAGACTTGCTTGATCCAACAAATGATAATATCCCATTTGTGGAAGATCCAAAAACTGGTGATGTTTCAGTACATGGGGCAACTGTAGTAGAAATCAGGAACCACAGTAGTTTTCTAGAACTACTACGGTTGGGAGAGGCTCATCGAGTGGCCGCCAACACGAAATTGAATACTGAGTCTTCTCGTAGCCATGCAATCCTGATGGTGAATAATTAGAAACCTACTGTTTAGATATCCTTTTCTGACTACCAATCAATATTTCATGATATTCAAATTACTTATCAAGAAGGTTACTCTCGTGGGATCTTGATAATTAAAAGTATATTAATGCTGTAGTGCAGGTACATGTTAAAAGATCAGTTATAAGAGAAGATATTGTTTCAGGTGAAGAGGGTGAATCGTCAGAGTTAGGTAGACCTTTCAGGCCACTTATTCGTAAGAGTAAGCTGGTTGTAGTAGATTTGGCAGGATCAGAGCGTATTCACAAGTCAGGTATGTTCCTACTCTTGAGGACAATAATGCATTCTCTGAATTATACAAATTAACCTGTGCTTTCCATCAACCTTTTGTGTCAATGCTTTTAATGACACCCTTTCTTTTGAAATCTACTCATCTTAATTCCTTTTTATTTGCAGGAAGTGAGGGGCATGTGTTGGAGGAGGCCAAGTCTATTAATCTCTCACTTAGCGCGCTTGGCAAGTGCATAAATGCTTTGGCGGAAAACAGTGCTCACATTCCCATTCGAGATTCCAAACTTACGAGGTTTCTCAGAGATTCATTTGGAGGTGCGGCTTTTAACTCTATTTCACTTTTATCTGGCTCAGAATTATAGAACCTTGAATCAAGCATAGCGTGTATCTTCTTTAACAAAAGGAGATATAAAAAAATTTTTAATCCTAGTATATCATTCTGGACCTGATATTGAAAGGAACAAATTTCTGCATATATTCTAAAAGATGGAAAAAATATTTAATCCTAGTATATCATTACTCGCAGTTGTTTCATAATTGTAAGGGGAGAATCTTCATAAACTCAATAGTAATGGATCCTCACAAGTAGGATCATGTTTGTCGTGGATATCTGTTAAAGTATATATCGTGATTTTTTTTATTTGTGCCAGTTAATTACGTACAAATTGTGGAAATGTGGCAGTGGTGGCTTTGCTGCACCTATTTTCATGATTCGAAATGAAAGACATGTTTTTTTCAGCAGAGAAAGAGAATAAATTTTTTGCAGATTGTCTCCTCTTTCTGCCGACTCTTTTTTAACGGCTGCTTGTTATTCTTATTTGTAACACAGGTTCAGCAAGAACTTCTCTCATTGTGACAATTGGTCCATCTCCACGCCATCGAGGAGAGACTGCAAGTACCATTCTGTTTGGTCAAAGGGTGATTCTCTCTTGAGATTTATTGAGTTTACTTGTGGTTTCTATTACAGGCTACTTTTCTTCTATCCTGCATTTGTGTGTGGAAGTGCCTCTATCGATTTTCAAAACTCCTCCCACTGTTCTATGCTCATCACGTTTTAAAAAGCTCTATCTGTGTATAACTATTTAGAAATTAAAAAAAGAGAGCTTAATTTCCCCTACTTATACAGGCTATGAAGGTGGAGAATATGTTGAAAATAAAAGAGGAGTTTGATTACAAAAGTTTGTCTAGGAAGCTTGAAGTGCAGCTGGACAAGCTGATTGCTGAAAATGAAAGACAACAGAAAGCTTTTGAAGATGAAATTGAAAAGATACATTTAGAAGCGCAAAATCGTGTAGCTGAGGCTGAGAGAAATTTTGCTGATGCATTGGAGGTTTGTTTAATTCCTCATAATGCTGTATGCTTATTTTTTAACCATTTTGATGGTCAATCAATTCTTTGTAATATGTCTCTTTAAATGTTGGGCATGTAGTTCTTTGTACTTCTTTCATTTTCTCAATGAAATGGACTTTTGCCGTCTGTGTAAAAAAAAAAAAAAATAGTTGGGCATGTAGCCATGTTTTAGCTTGTAATTGTAATCTCTTGAATTAAATGTTCTTATCTCACCTATCTTATTTAGCGTGCTTTCAAATATCTGAATGAAGGAAATGTTTATCAATGCTTTGGGATTGTTTGGATTGTGCTTTACTTACCTGAAACAATTAAAAAAAGTTCAACAAATGCTCTGAAATATTCCCTGGCTTCTTATCACAGTTTTCTCGAATTCTCTGATAGTGAAATTGTTTTATCTTGACCTTTTTAAACTCTCATATTAGCTCTGGATTTTTATGTCTATTTTTTTTTGTGTGTGTGTGTGTGTGTGTGTGTGTGTGGTTCATGAGGAGAGGAGATGTTTGGAACCACTAATTGTTTGAAATTACCTATTGTCATCTGTAGAAGGAAAGTAAAAAATGCCAGATGGATTATATGGAAACAGTCAAGAAATTGGAAGAGAAGTTGGTCTTGAACCAGCCAAAGATTGATCATGATGATTTTGTCCATGATAATTGTAGTCGAGAGGTAAATATATCTGTTTCTTGTGCTATTATTGTATTCATCAGGAACCTTAAAAACGTAAGAAAATGATAGTGTTTTTAAATTTTGTGATATGATTATAAACATTTTTACACTTGCTTTTGAATTTGGTATTTTTTATACGTTAAAGCCTTGTACCACCTGTATTTGTTTGTACACAGTATGCTTTCCATTGTCAAATGTGAAATGTATAAGCAGGAATAGTATTTATAATTATAAATATTATCATGTGATTATTCTTAATTTTATTCGTTGGCACCTGGTCAAGTGTCTTATTTATTCTGCTGCAAATGATTTTCCATCATTTTCATGGCTGTTTCAGTGAATTTGACTAGTTTGAAATTTAACGTGTTGCTATTTATATTCCCTATCCATGGTTGATGTGAGATTTGCAAATTTTACTCCCTGTTACTTCAGAAATAGAAGACAATTATCCGACAATCAAGCTATTTTTTTTGGAGGGTTATGCAGGGGGGCTTTGTTTCTGCATCTGAAGAACTTGCTGAAGTCAGAAGGTTGCTTGAAAATGAAGTACACCTGAGAAAGGTGGCTGAAGAGGAGGTCAGCAGGCTTAGAACTCAGCTAGGATTATACAGTCAGTCAGATGTATGTATCGTGGATTACTTTAACAGTAATGTCGGATTTCTGTCAGTATCTAAACCACTTTTCTGTTCTTTATGGTGTAATAGGTAGGTGAAAATAATGATATTGTAAAACTTACTAAAGTTATGGAGGATGAAGCTGTTCAAAAAAAGAAACTTGAGGATGAAGTGATTTCATTACGTAGTGAATTGTTGCAACTAACCGTTGAAGCTGAACAGGTACCTGTCACGTAGAAATAAGTCACTTGTTTTCTATGTTGCAATTCTTTACTTGATCTGAAAGTACTTGAAATTCTTTTTTTTGGCAAGATCATGCAGTTTATTGACATTTTTTATGTCACTTTGGTTTCTGATTACTGAATTGCATAAGATTGGGTTGTAGTCTTGTTATTCAACCTCTACATAAAGAGATGGAGGACATCTGAAAAGTATGAATTGAAGTAAAAAAAAAGGGGGGGAGGGGGGAGGGTGGATTTGTAAGAAATAGGTTCCACTAACCGACAAAATGGTTATGGCACTTGTATGCAGATGAGGAGGTGTCTTGATAGGGAAGGGGCCGAAAATGGATATAATGGTTATGATTCTCCTATGTCTCAATTTAGACATTCTCAACTCAAAGAAGCCAAGAATGGACACAGGCCATCAGTTGCCTCACTCTTTGAACAAGGTGAACAGGAACAAAATAATATAACACTGATATAATTCTAATCCCCATGATTCGTTATTTTATCTTTCTCTCATTTCTTTACAGTTGATTTGCAAAAAATCTTGTCCTTTCTGGACTCGGAAGATGCGAATGTAAGAGTTCATGCTGTAAAAGTATTAGCCAATCTTGCTGCTGAAGGCAAGTTTTGCTCTTAAGAGACTAACACTGATGTTGTCATGTATCTACTCTGTTTTGAGTTTTATTTATTGGGATTCTCAATTATATGCTTGGTTCTGTTTCTAGCCACCTTTGTGTATATTTAAGTTAATGTTGCATAGAGTTGTTTTTAAGTAACGTGTTACTGGAGGCATAATCTTGCCGATGGTATTTTTCGTATAGTAAATGCATTGTTCAACAGCTAACAAAGTTTCAACTGTTTCTGTACAGTATTTTATAGGTTGTGAAATTCATTTGAAATAAATCCAACTCTTTGATGCCTCCAATTGGAATTCTTTTAAAAAAAAGGTTTTTATAAATATCCTACATTTGTTTGTGATCCATGGCAATTTGAGGGTATTTCTTTACCCTCATCTGTCTCAGTTTGGGTGAGGCCTTATCCTTGAGTTCTTTTTTTTCTAACCGTCTGTGCTATCAATTTATGGTCTTGTTTCTCATCATAACAAACATATAAATCACAAGTTTCCCCTTTATAAATTTTGATTGTAATATTCCCCCCCCCCCCCCCCCCCCCCCCCACAATGTAATTGTGTTTGTGATTGTTTTGAGTTGTGGTATCATTTGACATTTTGTTAAGCAGAATCCAACCAAAAGAGGATTGTTGAGGCTGGTGGCCTTATTTCGTTACTGATGCTTCTTAGAAGCTACGAGGATGAAACCGTTAGGAGAGTAGCCGCTGGTGCAATTGCCAACCTGGCTATGAATGGTAATTGTTCATTGATATTATTTTTGCAATTGAGTATCTTGTAGGCTATTACTGTTGCTATTTCGGTTTATTGGGATTCCGAGTTATTAATATGGTACTTTTCTGACATAGCAGAAGCCAATCAAGAACGTATAATGACTGAAGGGGGAATAAGTCTCCTGTCATTGACTGCCAATGCTGCTGAGGACCCACAGACTCTGCGCATGGTTGCTGGAGCTCTTGCTAACTTATGTGGGAATGGTATGAATATATGACCTCTCGTTACTTTTATTTTGCAGTTCTTATCACTGAGCTACGGTAAGATGTTGATATTTGTTAAATAAATTAATTGAAAGATTTCTTTTTATTGGTGGTGGAATTTCAAGGCAAATTGATTCTCTCTGATATCATATAAAGTATAAACCTCGAGCAAGATTATTTTAATTTTTAATTTCTTAATTTGAAATCAGCCTTTAAATTAATTTCTTAATTTGAGAGAGGCATTTTGGTCTGAACATAGGTTTGGAATATTGATTTGGTCTTTTTCATCTCCAACTAAGTTTTTCTTTGAGATATCTCTGTTGGCTAATCTCAATTCTGCTTGTGAAGATCATCATGCCAGTAATTTTGTTTTGCTCTCCTTACTGTTTTTCCACCAGAAAAACTGCAAACGAAATTGAGATCTGAAGGCGGTTTAAAAGCATTGCTTGGAATGGTGCGATGTGGACACCCAGATGTTCTTTCACAAATTGCACGCGGAGTAGCGAACTTCGCAAAATGCGAGTCCCGAGCAGCTAATCATGGTAAGTGCCCAATTTCATAAGTATTTTTTTCAATGATAGGTTAATGAACATAACTTTGATAAAAATGTGTTACTTAGAATTTGCTCCTCATTGCAGGGGTGAACAGCGGCAGGTCTTTTCTGATAGAAGATGGAGCACTTCCTTGGATCATACAAAATGCAAATAACGAAGTGGCGCCAATCCGACGACATATTGAGCTTGCATTGTGTCATTTAGCACAACATGGTTTGTCCAAGTTCTTTATTCTTTCAAATTACTTTTCGTTTCAATCACGGTTACAGATTTGTTCTATCAAATATGGAATTTCATTCCACCCTTGTCATCGTCTTTCCATTTTCCAGAGGTAAATGCCAAGGAAATGATTAGTGGAGGTGCACTTTGGGAGTTGATTCGTATATCACGGGACTGTTCCAGGGAGGATATACGAAATCTTGCTCGTCGAACACTGACTTCCAGTCATGTTTTTCGATCCGAAATGCGACGGTTAAGAGTAGAGTGTTGATTGTCGAAACAAGATTTCTCTGGTTTTCTTTCTAGCCTCATTCCTAATGAGGGTTAGAATGGGAGAACTTCCAATTGTTACGATTGCATCTCAATCCAGACCCATCTCTCAAATCCTTCCATTTTGAGCATTATGCTTTTGATGGAAATGGATGGAGTAAATTTCGATTAGGAAAATAGAGGAGGAGAAAGAAATAGATGGTGATAATTTTGTAGGGTCCCATTCTTAAATTGGGACCCACTTATTGAAAATTTTGTTTAAAGTTGTATAAATTGATCTGTACAAGCAATGAAAGCTGTTTACAAATTACCATTTTCTTTTTATTTTTTCTTAGTATTTTTTTAGATTGAAGCATTTTTAATTTGATGTAATGTGTAAAAAATGTTACATTTGTAATTATTTTTATATAAAAAAATATTTTACAAAATGGAGCTCTCCCCTCAAATTTCTCTTTTATGTATAATAAATCTTTGAAGCCTTTTATAACTCATCAGTTTAATACATTTATACATATCAATATAATTTATATTTTATAAAAATAAATAAATTAATTAAATTGATATTTCAGGCAAAGTAAGACGATACATTAATAATATAAATATGATAATTCTTATATCTAAAAAAATGTTGATTCTTTTAAAAAATGTCATCATTGATTGATGAATTTGATGGTCATTGGCTTTCCGTATAATGTGGATAAGTTTATTAACTAACTTATTTGTTTATTAGTAACAGTATTAGTCTAATGTTAAAACATCTATATTTCCTCTTCAAATTTTCTCACACTTTGTATAAATTTTTCTTTTAACTTATATTTATTTTTCCAATCGATAAAGGAAGAAGATTTTAATAAGAGTCTTTCATAACAAATATTATGAATATTAAGAATTCAAATACTTAGCATAAATAAATTTCTCTATTTTTTTCTTTGAGCTATAAACTTAAATAATTAATTAAAGTTTCGTTTGTTAAAAAAATAGTTGATATATAAAAGATTCATGTAGAATTCAATTCTCTTACTCTTTTATCTTAAAAATTAATAATAATAATTAACTTTTTGTTTTTGTCAATGCTAATAGACATTTTAAGTGTAAAAGCTTTAAAAAGTAGATAATATCCAAGCTGAATGGTATACGTCATCGCTAGCACAAATAAAATTTACAGGCAGAGGAAACATTTGGAACTTGGAATATAAATCTGAAATTGCAGGTTTCGGTTAAAGAGGAAGCTTCAATCACATTTTTCGTAAAGCTGTGTGTTCCTTCTTGAAAGAAGAGTAACACAAAGTAAATAGATAATATAATTTAATCAGTGGGAATCTTAATAAATTGTAATTAATTTATGAACAACTAAAATTAATTTATTTTTCTAATCTTAACCATTTTATTGATGAATAATATAATTATGTGGTCTAAATTAAATATGGTGTCGTCTCTTTAAACATAAATACACAATTTGCAAAAAAAAAAAAATACATTTCTTCAAATTAAATTCAATGAAGATGCAAAAAATGAAATAACAAATAAACCCGATTTTTTTAAAACTGTTTATTTATTTTATAATTCATTTTTCAGAAACGGTTTTGCGATCCTAGCTTTATTTTAAAAATGAAGAAAAATAGTTTTCAATTTTTATTTTTTTTTAATTTGGTTAAAATCTCAAAAGAATTTTTTTAAAAAAATTAAGAAAACAAGATAAAAAAATTGTTGGTGAAGTTTAATTTGTAAAACCAACATTATTATCAAAAGATCACTTAGTTTCGTTTCTCGTATTCTTTTTTCTTGAAAGAATTTTTTTTTTCTTGATAACCATTTTTATTTCTTGTACTTTTGATAACAATTTTTTTACTTTCTTTTATATAAAAATGAAAGTTTCATTTGAAAATCAACTCTTTTTTAAAATAATAATAATAATAATAATATATTGTGTTTTTCAATTTCGTGATCTCTGACATGCAATTTATGAGCTAAAATGGTACTGATAATATTTTTAAAATTTTGAACCGAGAAACAAGCGATCATAATTTTATGTTCTCATAATTTTTTAATTTATAAAAAATAATTGAAAAACAAATCGAGAGTATGTTACCGTATACTTTCTTTGATTAGAAACTTGAAAAAGTGAAAGAAAAAAAAAATCCAAATGAGCTTTAAATACTTCCGCAAAATGGGAGGATATTTTTTTTTTTTTGATATTATTTCAAATTAGGGGAGGGGAGGGGAGATTAGAATTTTCGACCTCATGAGAAAGTAGTAGGCTATTTAAACTATGCTCATATTGACACAATTTTTCCCTAGTTAATACAAATTTATTTATTCATATCAATCTATTTACATAATCAACTGCAAAAATAAAACAAAATGTAAAGGTCATTCATAAAATAGTATTTTTTTTAATCGTAAATTTTAAAAATAACAAAAGTTTCTGAATTTTCAAAAGTTGCAGTTTCTTAAACTTTCTTTATATAATGAATTCTACATTATGTAATAAATTTTTCAATTATAAACACTAACCAAACTTAAAAAACTAATGCAAATTTAATGTAAAACATTCCTATTAAAGATATAAAAAACAACAATAAGATTTATTATTCAATAATATAAATGAAAATAAAAACATGCTATTTTAAAATAAATCAATTTTTTGTTACATAAGATTGAAAAAAGTGTCATTTACTGTAATTTCTCTAAAATGACGTCACTTGTACAAAATATTATTATTTTTTTAATTACCCGTGAATATGTACACATTTTTTTTTTGACAAAATGTACAATAGAAAGTAAATAGAGTAGAATCCAAATGGTTACTTAAAACCGATTATACTTTATTAGTTAAACTACTATTAGTGAACTAATAAATTATGTAATTAATTGTAGATATTTTTCTATCCTCTATACACACCTCAATGGAAACAAAAAGGGGTGATATATATATATAATTGGCTAAGTTAAGAATTAAAAACTATTTTTCTTTGTCTCCTAATCCTAACCCAACTGAGTGTGTATATGTTTCTTCAAACATATATGTTTTGGATCATTCCAGGATGCTCTATTGGTACTTGATAGTTCACTTACAAAATTATTCAAACAGCTTTTAATAAAAATCAATTGAGTGTATGTTAATGTTTATCATTTTCTTTAGAAATTTGGAGCTTAATTTTTGGAATTTTTTTTATATATAAACCTCAAATTTCATATTTTTGTATAAAAAATAAAAATAATAATCTAATCACATATATAAACCAAGTGAAAAAAAAAGGTTTGTAATGATGTCAAATTCATGTCGAGTTTTATCTGATATTTCAACTTGAGGGAATAATTATATATGAATTCTTGGATGTTTGAGTTAAAAGAAGTGGATGTGCTTAATTAGCCTTACTCATATGTAATTACTCTGAATTTGATTATCTAAATTCTAAACTCGTGAGTTTAAAAATAGTAAAATGTGTGAGTTTGTTTTAGACATTTTGAGAAGAATTCAATAACACAAATTTCAAATTGAAACTCATTTACCAAAATAATTCATAAACTCAGATTCCCTAACCTCAAACTATAAAAATCTAGACTTAACAACACCTCCTACCAAATGTCCTGTGAGGAAGTAGACATGGGGTGTTTGTTTCTGAGTGTGCATGAGATTGAGATGCCTGGAGATGAGATGCATGGGGACGAGACGCCCATGGACGACATCACTGTGTTTGGTTTTGGATGGGATGAGAATAATAAAATTCTCTTCCTCTCTTCTCTTCCTTTCTCTCTCATCTATTCCATGAGGTTATAGAAACCCCATGTGATTTGAAGGGATTCTAAACCCGATGGAGGGGGTTATGGGATCTCCATGGGGTTTAGATCCTCTTCCTTATGGGCAAAACAAATATGGAATGAGGATGAAAATATCATGGGGAGGAAGTAAAAAAAAAGGAATGTATTGTGGGGGTTCTATTCCTGAGCTAAAGCAAAGGTTAGCTAGCTAGGGTTTTCCTCAAGAATTTGGTGAGAGAGAGAGACTGACAGAGGTGTTGGATTCTGTCTGTGTGTTGGGTTAATGTTGTTGCCTCGAAAAGGAGATTTTCCCATACACTGACACAACACTGCACGTTTCAAGCACCTCCCAAGATTCATTTCTCTGTCTCTCCAAACCCTAATCTCTCTCCTCTCTCTAAAACACTAAATGTAATGGAAAATCCCACATTAAAAAGATTAAAATATCACTCCAAATTAATTGATTTTTCATCGAGTTTTGTGACTTAAAAAATCTTATTTTTTGAAGGAAAAAAATGTTAGAGAATATATCATAAGATTAATTCTTGCCTAACAACTTAAATTTTTAGGTTCTATCTATGATTTAACATGGTAATTAGAGCAGAAAGTCCCGAATTCAAACTCGGGCATACATTGTCATTCCAGACATTAACCTAATAGCTTAAGCAAAACAAAAGAACTAAAAACCAATGCTTGGTTTTTACCACTGCTTCATCTCTAAGCTATCAGAAGCATCTTTGAACTCAAAATCAACTAAAGAAACTCTCTTTAATTAATTTTAATGAAACAGAAAAAAAAAATAGAAATTCTATAATCAAACCAATTTTCTTCAACAACCAAAAAGATTCATCAGATGAAGAAAAAGTTTCTTGAAATTATCAAAGTAGAATTTTGAAAGTTGAAACACAATTTTTCTTATTATTATTATTAGGTTAGAATGGTGGACGACCTGTGCCCCAGTAGGGTTCCGTTGGCAATTGACATGAATTTAGAAGCTGCGGCGCCATTCCATGGAAAAGAGACGTGTTTGGATCCGACAAGAATTGTTGTTGCTGTTGTTGTTGTTGTTGATTTCCGACGATATCTGGGGATCGGACGGGGCTATTTCCTCCATCCGGTATCGGCGTATCGTCTTCATCATCCATCGGTAACCTCTCATATGCAGCATTTCCGAAGGAAGCTGCCATTATCACCACCGGTCCTGAAGTTAAAAGTTGCCCTACTACACTTCCTCCTACCACCTGACCTTGTCCTCCGGCTAGGTATACGGTCAATCCAGAAGCGGCTGGAGGTGCGGGAGGCGGCAAAAAAGATCCCGAAAGCGATAAAATCTCGAATCTTCCATGTAAAGTGATAACTGCTCCTGGAGAAGATGGTTGTTTGAGAGTAACATTAGTTACAGTTCCTGTGCCGCTCAATAAGCAAATTCCTCTTTGTCGCCGCCTTGCGAAGAGGCTCACTGACTCGATCACATCGGAACCGTTAGCGATTTCGATTATATGAGATCGGAGGGCGTTGGCGCTATCTCGAGTGATTATAATTGGTGGTTTAGGCTTGTTTTTGGAGCCTGCAGGGCGGCCTCGAGGCCGTCTTGAACTCTCTCCGTCTCCGTTAGCGGAGCTTAACTCTTTCGCTTCAATAGTGGTGGTGGCGGTAATTGAAGTACCGGAGTTGTTATTTCCGCTTTGTTCTTCTTCAGAATTTTGTGGTTGTTGGTGGTGGAAGAATTGATGATGAGGATTAAGATGAAGATCTCTTGAAACCGAAAGAAACGGCGGTGGAAGAGAACGGCCCTGAGCGGTGGCTCGATCCATTACAATGAATTTGAATTAAAGTTACTTTGCTTGAAGCCTTACTGATTTTCCTTAAAACTAATTTTTCACTCAGAATTTCAATTTGGGGTTTTGATTTTTATCTTCTCTTGAATTCTTGATATGGATCGGTTTTCTCCCCTCTCTCTAAATTGAGATGGAAATCTAATGTTCTTCAATGGAGAAGAGAAAAGTCAAGGGTTTTTTTTTTTTTTGGAGAGAAGATCATTAAATTTAAGAGAAATCAATCAACCATCTTTTCCCCTTATGATCTCTTTCATTAGCTTGAGCTTGAGATAAAGCTCGTTGATGGTGTGATGAAGGGCTAGGGATAAAATGCAAGAGAGGTGCCTTTTGAACATAAAAGTAATTTGCAAATCGAGCATAATTTAATTGGTTTATGCTCTCACTATTCAATCCTATGAATTCGAAGACTTGTCTTTCCTCTAATCTAATATAATATCTATATAAAAATAATTTTGAAACTGATGATAAATATAGAATTTAAAAAAAAAAATTATTGATCACATCTATAAGTGATTAATTTTGATGGTATCGTGTGAAATGGTTGTTATTTATCATCGTTAATCATTAAATGACTTGTTTTAAAACATGTTATATTTAAAAAGACTACCCCTGAAATTTTCTCGTTAGTTTATTTGACTTTTAGGGTTTCGATTTTTAAGAGTGTGGCTCCAACTTAATAATAAGGACTTATTTGAGAATGATTTTAGTTTTAGTTTCTTGTTTTCTAAAAGTTAAGTTTCTTGTACTTATTAAAACATTCTTAGCCATTTTTTTCTTTTTATTTTTATAAAAGAAAATCTGATTTCAAAACTTCTTTTTTATTTTCTAAATTCTTACTAGAATATCAAAAATGTTTTTAAAAAGTGGATTGTAAAAAAACCAAAAAAAAGTTATCTCCTCATTAATAAGGAACTCCTTATTTACATACATCACTTGTTGTCATATCTCTATTGAATAATACTTATCTATGACGATCTGTCTCTTTTATTATAGTATAAATGATTCAATAGAGATCTAACACCTACACAATTTAGAAGAAGCTCTTCCTCAATAATGAGAAAACAAGTTTTATTCTATAAAAAAATTATAGATATTGTAAAAAGTAGGTACCTCAAGCAATAGTTTCTCTCTTTATTGTCTATAAATAGGTAATTACCATAAAAATTAATTTGACTTGATATTATATTAAAACTAATTGGTGATTAATTAGTTGACTTTTAAAAAGATATTACATTTTTAATCACTTTCATATGGATACATATCTACAAATATTATAATAAGTAATATACCAGTCAAATTTCCCAAATCAAATTCTTATATTTAATTATTTGAATAATCGGTAGATATGTAAGATTCTTGCCGAGATCAATGCCAAACCAACCCTTGAAAGTTGAAATTTGTAGCCTCAACATCTTTTGGCATGGTCATTAATAAGCTTCAATTACAAGAGAAAATAGTTATTCCACAAATAATTATTCTTATTTACAATCCTAATCTATTTAAAAGCCTTGTGAAGAGCCTAATCTAAGAAGGATTTCATCTTAATTGAAAATCATTTTATAAATGAGATCCTTTTACTATTTCACAGAGATAACTTAATCCATAAAAAAAATGTCAATTTATTTAAAGTATTGTTCATGTTTTTTCAAAGAAAGCCTTAAAGTGAGAGATCGCTGGATCTTCAACTTTAATAGAATAATACACCAATGTCAAACTAATTGAACTATGTTCTAGTTAGATCACTAATGAGTTCGAAATTCTAGTTTGTATATCTAACTCAAACACTTAATTGTAAACTTTATGAGCTATTTTCTTCTCTATAGATTCCTTTAAAATTCTCTATGGTATTATCTAAGTATAATTAACCATTTTAAATTGATCATCAAAATGATGTAGGTGATGCTTTGACACCCTTTTCTCCTATTTTTTTTTTATAGATATTACATCAAATTGGGGGAGGGGAGACTCGAACCTTCAAATCCATAAGAAGGGAGCGGTGTCTAACCACTTCAGTTATGCTCGTGTTTGGCCTTTTTTCCTACCTTACATGTGATCAAAATGTGATAACATCGTCCCCAACATATGGGTTCTTTGATAAAATGAAATATGCTATTTTTTTTTTCAAAGATCAAAATCAAGTAACACATCTATTGTACTTAATAGAACATTCACCAAGGCAAGGGGATGGACAAGGGGATGATGTAATTTTTTTCTCTAAAAAAAATTGTGTATTGTGAGAAAATGTCACGTGTTCAATCATTAATAAGAAGACTAATTAAATCGAGAGAAAATAGTTATAAATTCTATAAAAAAAAAGTCAAATACATTTATCTTTTTCATTTTTTTCATTATTATTTTCATAAAAAAAAGGGAAATAAATACGATATTTAATAAAGAAAGAACATGGTATTTAAAATGGCATATATTAGTGGTTAGGGTTAGAGCTAGGGCTAAAGGAATGAGATGATGGGTTTTGGTAAGAGAGAAAGTATACCAGAGGGCGGTGGTATGGGTCCCATCCCCACCATTTCTTTTTCACTCTTTCTTTTCTTAATACAAAAATACTCAATTCAATATTATTATTTTTCCATTGGCATGGCCCCCAACATCCCATGTTTTCTCTTTCTCAATAATGTCCTTTTGTCCCTCATATCCCATTAATTGTACAACCAAATTTAATAATTAATATTATTTTAACTTTGATTAAGACTAGTTTTATAAATTTTCATTTTTTACTTCTTTAAAAAAAATTGTTTTGTCTTTTGTGTTAATTTGTTTTCTATATTCTTAAGTCATTTCATTTTATTTCATTTCAATCCATATACTTTAGTGTCAAGAGTTCTCATTATTAGTACAAAAAATTTAAGATGTAATATCTTCATTTCTCATTGTTTAACTAATTATTGAAATGAAAAAAAAAATCATTTAAATAATAAATTAGTGTCGTTGGACATAGTATTTTTCCCCAAAATAATGAAGGTAGAAAATTATCAAACTTTACTCCTAAATTCACAAAATATTTATTGGATGAGTTAAGTTTTCAATTTTTTTTTAGATATTATATTAAATTGAATGAGCAGACATTCAAACTTTCAATATTTTATATGAAGGGAATACATACTTGATCGATTGAGTTTTATATATTATAAGACTAAAATAATATCATGTGTTTGTTGAAGTAATTGTAATCCCTATACCCATAAGATAGTCTAATAAAGACAACCTAAATGGAAAAAAACTATTTAGTGTAATCATCCTGGTAGGGATTTAGGATTCCCATCTCTTATTAAAAAAAATGAATATTAAGAAAAGTGAAAATGTAGTACCAAACTCATATTTTCTGGATCTGAAGGGTTGTTTTAATGAGGCACAAGTACCACTTTTAAATCTCTTATAATTGCTTGGTATTCCTAACTCCTAGAAATTTCTAATTGAGTTGAAAAAATTGGCACCAAATTACTCCTATAAAAGAAAAAATATTAACAATAGGGGTGACTATTCTAAATATGTAGTTTTTTTTATATGTAAACTATTTTTCTATCCATGAGTTTTGAGGTTTGTGTCGAATTGATCTCTGAGTTATCATTTTTTTTCTTTAGGATGAAATAGATACGGATTTAAAATTCAAAACCCAAAATATAGACACAAATGCTCAAAACTCAGAAACCAAAAAGATATTTAACCGTTTTTTTATTTTCAATTATGTTAAGAATTATTTTGAACGAATCAGAATCATGGTTATTCTACATTTGAAATTACTATAAACAAACTCCATGAATTTGAAAGGAAGTACAACTTTCTTTTTGAAAAAAAAAACTTTTCTTTTATAATTCATAAAAATAAATTTAAAAACAAGTTTCCATGAATTTTTGTTTTAAACTATAAATTTTATTTAAAAACGTACAAACATCTCTTAAAAAGGATGTTTGTTTTCTAAGTTTGATTCATGAGTTTATAATAATATATATAGTCATATATCAAATTCATAACCTCTTCTAAAATTACGAGTTTAGTATTATAAAATAATCCTTTTCGTTTTTAATTCATGTACATTGGTTTGTAAGGTAACATAACTTTAAGCAATAATACAAATTATAAAATTTCAAACTTCTCAAACCTCTAAATCAAAAGTCTCAAATTATATAATATAGAATAAAATATGAGTTTGTAATGTTATATAACATATAATAGAAATATATGGTTGAAGAGAAGTAATATACAATAGAAAATTTATGGAATTTAAAGAGGAAATATCATATAAATTATGAACGATATAAATTCATAGTCAAACATGAGAAGCAGATAATTTTATTTATTTATTTATTTTGAAAATATGATACTAAAATTTGTTCTTGGTTTCCTTGGCATGATATTAATATGAGGAAATGCGGGCACGCGGTCAGATAAGGAGGAGCACGTGTGGGCTCACGGAAACTTGCGTTTGGGACCCACTTTAACTTATTGGCGGGTCTTGACAGCGAATCACCCTCTCTCTCTCTCTGCCTCTCCTTTGATCTATCCGCCCATTTGTTCCATGCACGTGTTAACTCCAAATCTAGTAATATTGAGATAAATACTTTTATATATATATATATCAAATTTATAAAGAAATTTACAAATACTTTCAAACTTATGAAAAATAATAAATATCTAACTATTAAGACATGTTGAAGTTCAATAAATGATTATAAATCAATATAATATTAATTATATTTCATATTATCCACTCATATTTAAATTGAGCATCAATCATATGTCAATAATTTTATCTTTTTTTTATTGAAAATATTACTTATTAATGGGTTTTAAAAATATTATATCTATAATTATTTTTTGATCTTTTTAAATATTTGAAAATAAGGTTATTTACTAAAACTTTCTAAACTTTTAAGTAGATGTTACGTCAAATTAAAAAAAAAATATCGAAAAAATCTAATTAAAATGAACCAATAACTAATTTTCAAATCAATCTACAAAATAAATTTAAAAAATTTACATTATTTCATATAAATGTAACAATATTAGATAGGTTTTTTTTTAAATAACAATTTGTGTGAAATGAATATTTTTAAAAAATAGTAGTTTTGATTGTTTTAAAGAATATCATTGTTTTCCTCCCTCACCCAAAACAAGCATAGAACCAACCCACCTATGTATTTAAAAAATGTCATTTAAAAAAATCAAAATATTTCCTATTTAAAAAAAACATTAAAAAATCATCTAGTAAAATTTCTAAATTAAATATCAATGTAATATGCTTGAGTTTAAGCAAGATGATTTCTTGATCATATTATATGTTATATTTTAAAACTTCATTTCACTCAGCTTTCTCCCTTAAATTGCATTTCTCAAGGAAAGTTATATTAATTATCCAATTGAATACCATTCACTATATATATAATATATATAACTAAACTAAATCTAACATAGACTAAAAAAATTTATCATGCCAATGATCAAAACATAAGCTTAGAAAGTGTCACACGCCAAAATTTATATTAAAAAATTAATCGTCTACAAAATATAAGCTTGTGTTTTATCATTTAGGGTATTTTTAATTAGCATTATTTGATTTGAGATCATAAAATATTGAAGAAGAGAGAAAGTGAAAAATCAAAATATATGATGACCTAAAAAAAGGTTTTAATTATAAATTTAATTTGAGTTTATGTCAGATTTAGTTTTTATGATTCAATAAAAACTCACAAATGACTTTATCATTATCAAAAAAAAATTAATAGATTGCTTGTGTCTATTTTTTCTGGATGTGTGGGATGACGATGCAATATTAATGAACAATAAAACATTTTATGAGTTTATATCAAATCATAAAATTTAAAATAAAACTTGAAATAAATTTATATAAACAATAAATCATAGGATCTAAATAACAAATATTTAAAACCATAGTTACTTTATCAGCTAGATCAAAACGATTGGTTGATAACGAGAGGAGTTACTATACCTTATTAAATTCATTCTATCTTTCCGATATTAGATTCTTAATACAACTAAATTTATAAATAAATGAGAAAAAATGGGATTGGTGAGGGTGATAGAGTGAATTGAGAAAGAATCTAAAGTGGGTTAATGAAAGAGACAGAAAGGTTAAAAAAGAGAGGTTTGACTGCTCCCATCTTCCAAGGAATCTGTACTTTGAATGGCCAACCGCTCTGTGTGGGCTTCATTTTAAAGCCATCAATATAATATATAATATAATATAATATCTAGAGAGAAAGAGAGAGGAGAGAGAAAGGCAATATTGGCATTGCCATTGATGATCATAAGCAAGCAGAGCTCTCGGGGATGGCGCTGACAGTGAAACAGTCCCACACACTCCTCCATGAATGATCACAGAGAGAGAAACTGCCTGTTTTTCTACAGATCAGAGAGAGAGAGAGAAACAGGCAGTCTCTCTCTCTGGTCTCTCTCTTTAAAGAGTATTAGATATTATGTTGTATTTATTAATTTGTATTCATGTTTTGAAGAACAGTTTTGAGCTGCATGGCTCCATGGCTCATGCATGTTATTTATTATATGGATCTCTCACTCTAACCACATTTTCATCATTTCCCGTTATCAAACATATATGTAATTGTTAACTTGATCATAACTCAAATAGTTAGTTTCTTTCTTCTGAAGTCATAAATTCGAGTTCAATCTATCCAATTTGATGAAATATCTATACAAAAAATTAACTTCGAGAAACTAAGCTCGTTTATAGCTTATTAATGGTTTTTGTTTTTGTTTAAAGGTCCATTTCATAACGATTTTAGTTTTTGATTTATATTTTTAAACCTTAACTAAAATCTTAAGGCTAAAAAAACTTTTTTTCAATAGTTTTTTTTAAAAAAAAAAAGAGAGAGAAAACTAAGATTTAAAAAAATAAACAAATGAGAAAGAAAGAAAAAATATTTAATTTTTAAAACATAAAAATTTAACAAAATCTTTACCAAATAGGTTCTAAATTTAAGAGATCCTTCAAATGATTTTTTTTTTTAAAGAAATAATATTTTCAATAAACTTTTTCTTTAAGCATAGGAGATAAGTTTGGAGGCTAGATGAGGTGGCATCAACTTACTAACAGCTAGCAGCCAAATCAGTCATTGTTTTGCTTTTCTTACCAGGAAAAAAAAAACCATATGGGGTTTCCTTTGGATTTAACAAGAATCAAAGTCAAAAAGGGCATCCCTTGATTCCTGGATCATAACTTGCCGACCGTAAGCCTCCTCTCTTGTTGTAAGGCGCTGTCTTCTTTGCTTCTATAATTAACTCCTATATTTAATCTATGTATTTTATTATTTTAATATCCAATTTATTTTTGTTTATTTATATCCAAGACTATGTGATATTAATGAATGAACATGCATGCTTCTCTTACTAAGGAGAGATGTAAATTTATAAATCACAGAATTTGTTAACAAACAAGTTAAATCGTTTAAAAAAAATTAAAATTAAAATCGTTATCAAACAAATATTAAAATATTGAAATATAAAGTCCCAAATAAGGGATCTTAAATCTAAATAAATTTAACTCTATACATAAATGGACAAGAGTGTATGAATGCTACAAAACAAATAAACATCTAAAAAATGACTTAAAAAGCAACTTTAGTTAATGTGTGAAGAAACTTGTGGGACATCAAGTACAAACCTTATCATGTGATGCTCATCTTAATTAACTCCATTAAACTAAACAAAACAAAACCAACCCATTATTATTTATTATTAACATTATCATCAATCAAGAAATGTCCAAATAATTAAACAAATGTAATGCTAAATCTAATCCATAAGAGGTTATGGACCACTTAAAAGGGAACATTTGTAATTAAAGCAATAAACTTTCCATGTGAAGGGCACCAATTGCTTTGAATCTAGCAAAAAAATGTCATGTTCTCACTCCCATTACAAAGCCCCCTTTTTAAGATTTAAAGTGGGGTTTGAGATCATTGCCCCATTGGAATGTTTTAAAAGTACAGTGTTTCTTAATTACATCAAATTTAAAGGTATTTAAAGGAATTTTTCGAAATGATAAAATCAAAATCTGTGTTGAATATATAGGGAAGGATGCTTCTTGAAAAATAGCGAAATTTTATTTATATAGAGAGAACTATCCAAAAATAATATACTTTTCACGTAAACCTGTCAATTTCCTTCTAATTTGTTATTACCTATTTTCATTTGGAGGAATTTCGATTTCTAACTCTACTGTTTCTTGAAGTAACTGTGTTTCATTAAAAAATCAGTAAAAAAAAATTGATTGATTAATTGTGAAACTTGAATAAGTTTAAAACTTAACAATATTTTTTTTAGGTAGAATGCCATCGATTATTGCAAATTTGATACAATTACTATACAAAGGAATTGGTTAATACTATATACAAATTTTATTTCTTAAAAATCATTATCCAGCACTTTCTTCTACCTCTATGGTTTTAAGTGGTTTTCAAAATGAAAAATAAACAGCCTTCAAGCAAAAAAAACCAAAAGGCAAATAAAAACAGGAAGACAAATAGAAAAGGCTAAGTAACAACCAAAAAGAAATCAATACCGTTGATTATCACCTCAAGACCAACGAAGGTAGAAACCTTCTGATAAAAAAAATATAACTACAATAATCATTTGAATTTGGAACATGCAAAATTATATATACTTAAAAAAATATGCAAAAAAAAAGTCGAATCAAATAATTATAAAGAATAGAATAATCATTTGGGGCATTTGCACTGCTTTCTCCTCACTAGAAAGGATACGGTAATTGTATCAAATTTCCAATAACCAATGCGTAATTAAATTAATTTGATGAAATAAAACATCTTACATTAGGAAGATAAACGCGATTAAGTAAATAAATCAATAAAATGTCCACTATAGGACAATAATGTCCCAAATACACAACACTAACATAAAATTGTGAAATCTTCCACATTGGAAATGCAATTTTACATCTTAAAAATAAAATAAAAAATCATTTTTGAAAAATAAAATATTGACATACATGAGAAATCTACTATTGATTTTGAATGGTGAGGACTTTCTCCAGAATAAATAGATGCGATGCGGTCCAGAATTACTAGAAAATTCAAAACCATCACTACCTTTTATACTACAAACCTAAATTATCAAACTACGGTAACTGTAAGGAAAAGGAAATAAAAATTTGAAAGGGAACAAAATGATGAAGACTACAAGGGCTTCGATAAAAAATTTATCATACATCTCAAAATGTGAGGATTGAACTTACCGAGATCAACAAGACCGAAGCAAAACGGGACCAACCGAAGAACTGAGCATTTCACTGAGAGCTACCTGGACCTCATTCGTCCCATGTTCACAACTTATCAAGCTAGACAACAAAGGGAAGAAGGAAGCCAAGTTTTTCTCAAATGAAGTCTCGTTTAGGTTACAAATAGCCTGAAGAATAGATACAATGAGAGGTGCCCGTGCAGCTAATTCTCGTCGCTTGCCAGACCCTAAAGGAATTGGCCATTGCGGTTTCTCACCAACTGATGTTTCACTTATATTCCCATACCGTGCTGTTTCAACATAAAACTCTAACACCTCCTGGCAAAGGTTGGTAAGGTACGGTTCAACCTCTGCTTCCTCATAACCTTGAGGCTTATCCACAAGAAGATTCTGTAAAAATGTGAGGCAAATTTGGTAAGCCTCATTCTCGAGCCGTAACAGCGGCGGGTCTTGCATCTGTGTTATGGAGGCAAACTCTTGAAGCTTTGAACGAATTGCAGTATCCGTATTAATATTGTGAGCATGAGAAGCTACACTGCGCAAAGCATCAAATAGGACCAAGACATTTTTAGTGGAAAGGTGAGACCTGTACATGTTGTAGATCTCCATTACGGCCTGCCAAATTTTACAAGAGAAATGTTGGATCTCATCAACAAAAATCCAAGAGAAAAATACTTTTGAAAATCCCTCTATCCAAAATTTGCATAAAATAGCAGATTTGCAAGCTCCGTTAACACGTTAGAAGCTTACCCAATTTTGCAGCAAAACAAGAAAACTGAATTGCTTCTTTTACATGTAAATTATAATCATAATGTTTCCAAAACTGCATGGCTCCTTTATCCAAAGCTAACATAGTTTATTCAAATTACAAACTACCATATTTGTATTTTGTAATATCTTCTGCATTTTATCGTCACCTAATAACTTGCATATATATAGTAAATCACATACTATAACCTATATATTGATACCCTGAGACTAAAATATCGAAAAAGCATGCAGAAGAAGCAATACAATAAGCACTGAGAGGCAGTTAAACTTCCAGACAAAGATAAATGAAAATTTACAAGGATCCTCAAAGAACTAACCTGGATCAATAAAAGCTGAACAGCAGCTCGACACTTAGCATCAGATATTGAAGCGTAAAGATGTTGCACTGCCAGGCTCTCTGAATCATCATCAGGCAATTCAGAACCATTAGACTCTGCATTACTCTCCCCATTCAACTCATATTTGTGGCTCCTTATTATAGGATCACTATTGACAAGGAATGAAAAATCAGGAAGTGTGGCATTTGTTGCGTCTTTTAATGAAAAGACTACTTCTTGCCACTTCTCCTCGGAAAATAAATCCCCAGCATTGCTCATCAAGCGAACAAATGCAGCAATACCAATGCCAGCAAGGCTTTGGTGAGGACGCTTAATAAAACTAACAAGAAGTGTCAACACTTTCATCAAAAGGGGATTGACAGTGCTATAAAATTTCACAAAAAGATCAACTACTAGTTGGAGAGCTAAAGTACACGTCTCATACAACCAAGCATCTTGATCAAGTTCACCATTCTCGCTATCAATTCCCTGTTCGGATGAATTGGCACTTGATGGATCAATAGCATGCCGCACATAATCAAATATGGGAAATAGAACAGACTCAAAAACCCGTTCCCACAACGGTAATGAGAAAAGGTGACCATGCTTGCGTAAAGTATCAAACAACACTTGTAAAGCACTTTTCCGGATCTCAGGTCTGGGATCAAAGCTCAGTTCTGACAAGCCTGCAAAATTAAAAATAAAATAATATACTTCAGCAACATTAGAGTAGAAAGCAAAGTCAATCTTGCAGAACAAAGTTTGATTTTTTTTCATAGAAGAAAAAAATTGGTCAGAACAAAATTTAAGATGATTTAACGAAACGCGGCTGCTAGGCAGTATAATTAATAACCAAATTCAGTCGCATTATTACCAGCTAACAAAGGGAACCAAAAATAAAGATGGTTGTCTTTATCAGTCATCTCCGCATTAATATGTTTTCCATCTTTCACTTTTTGTGGTGAAAGAGGCGAACTTTTTCCAGAGTGCTCCCTGTCCTTTTGCCTTGATGACGATCCAAAATCTCCTTCAGCAAGTTTGGTAGCACAGAACCGTAAGAAAGCAATGGCATTGAGACTAATATCTTTGTTGAACCTGTTATTGGTGAATGCAATTAGGCAATTCACACAATCTGTAAATGTGGTTGTTTCAGTCTCTGTAATGTATGGAAAATAGTCTCGTATAATCTTCTCAATAATTTCAAAGGCCAAAAGAACAATGTTTTTGTGGTCATCATAAGCTGCTGTAGTGAAGACCTGAATAAAGACGAAACAACAATTCATCCACAAGCAAGAATGGTCATAATGATGAGCAACTTTTTAATGGCAAATAAATAAAATGAGAACTAGGATGTTCATATAGATTTCATACCATGAACATGCTCTTCCATCCAGACTTAACATTATTTACTCGTGACAAAACCATCTGAGAGACACATCTAATAATTAACTCTCGAATCTCAACAGCACTGCTCTTACGCATTACAATGACAAAAGGCTTCATAAATTCATTCTGAAAGTTATAATTAGCCAGCTCTTCTCGGTCTAAAAATTTCATAGATAATTGACGCAAGGAATCCATTGCAAATATTGCAATTGAAAGGTTCTCTGAACATCCAATGGTTACAAAGAAATCAGAAAGCACGTGCCAGATGCTTGACCATACAAGCCGGATGCGGTTCATGTTATAGTGCCTGAAATATTGAACAAACTGCATCATTAATTTCATAAAAGAAACAAATTTGTGTAAATCATTAAGCACAAATAAAAACTGAGATTTCTAGAAAATGACCGAGGACAAATTCGTACGCAATCTCAACAATCTTCGTAAGGCTGAAGACACGAGGATCCGATGCGGAACGCAACTCCTCCATAGAAACCTTGCAAAGTGCCTTAACAAAGTCTACAATAGCTTCACTATTCAACTTTTGACTCCTTGTGAAGATGCGATTCATTTCAGAACTTCCAACTTGTTCTAGCATGTTTAGATTAGAAACCAAATTGTTCATCTGTTCTGATGTGACTCCAGAAGCATTGCCAGTAATACCCGCACTATCATATGAACCCCTCATCACAGCAGCAGCTGCATACTGAATCCTTCCAACTCCCTTCTTTTTCAGAACTGGAAGCATGGTCGACTTGGATTGCTTTGACTTCTCTAACTCATTTTGAGGAAAAGCAAAGAAAGTGGCATCTGGAGGAGCACCTTCACCCAGTAGATGTAGATGCTCAAACCGAGAAACACAAGTCAAAATATGTTCCCAAGCTTCTTGTAAATAATTTCCTTCCTCATCTGCAATTTTAACTATTCCCTATTGAAAATTCAGATAACAACTTCAGTGTCTGATTCACGTTCCACAAAGTTCAAGAAGTCAAAATCTCCTAAAATGTGCATATATGGGATTTATATACCAAACAAACCATGTGTGATTGTGTGCGCGCGCATGTGAGAGAGAGGAAGATACTGATTGGTTTTAACAGCATTACAGATTTCCAATATCAGACTTCCTATTATTTTTCTTCATTTATTTTTTTGGTTTCATTTCAAGTGGGGGTTCAAAGTGAGAGTAATACATTATTATTGATTACATATATTCTCTTACAGTCTTACTAAAACAAATCCAGAAGACAGGACATAGAATGATAGAATCTACCAACCTTAATTGCATCGATATTTTTTTGCTTGATATCAGCAGGAGAATGAAGAGAAGTAAATTTTGCAAGAGAAGTCACAAAAGCATCTCTGTGAGTCTTCATGGACATTACTGCAGTTACATGAATAGCGTATTGAAAGCCTTCAAGACATAATGCTATTACCGCTTCATCATCACTTCGGTCAAGCGGAACACTGAAGGCAGCCAGCATAGGAGCCCAGCATACCTCAATCATAAATCTAAGAATTACAACATCTGTTGCTGCATAATAAACTGACCTAAAAAAGACAAGAAAAAACTATTATGAAGTAATCAAATGATGGATAAGAGCCATAAAGACTCAAGGGTACCAGAATTCACAGGAATAACTCAATTTGAAAGAAAAAAAGTAGAGCACATTCCCACTTGCATGAAGCCACCAAATAATTACACTTCAAAGAAAAATTTTAACTTTTGTAGGAGATCGTTCTCTTTTAGATAAGGATGAAAGGAAATAGAAATACCATACCATTAGTTCAGTTTTGTATTCAAATAAAATGAAAATGAAAATCAGAAAAAGGAAAGGTAAAGAGTTGGAGATTCTAATGGAAAGCCATCCAATCTTACTCAGACTTGCGAGCCTTCTCCTTAAATTGCTCTTGCATGTGCCTGATAAGATCATCACTGGTTTCCATATGCTGGTCCTCCCCCCGCTTACGGATCACAATATTTAGGATACTGTCTAAGCCTAAAAGTCTGTTGGAGTTAATAGACTGTTTCTGTTGAGGAGCCAATTCATCATCCTTCATTTTAATCTCATTTCTTGATATCCTTTCATATAATGATTTCAGGTCGTCCTCAGGCAAATCTTTACCATCATCTATGCCACGATTATTTCTTATGAAATCTTCAACAGACATCTGCATAATAGCCGGCAAAGAAAATGAAATGTTATCAGCATTCTATCTCAAACATCAATTAGGTATTAAAGATTGTGATCAGACCTTGTTCTTCACCATAGGGTTATGGGCATCAGTATTAAGCAAAATGACAGAGTACGCAAGAACATAGGCTGTATCAGCACTTGTGAAAACTTTTGGATTACATTTGCAATAACGTTCAGCAAACTTTTCCATTATACGATCGATCTTCTGTGCCTCACCAGGCAACCTAAAACCTTGAAGAAACGCTCTTATCGCTTCATCAAACTCCATCCCTTGAAAATCAAAGGAATCTACATAGGCATTCATTACTTTAAGCGATAATTCTTCCCTCTCTCCTAAATAATCACCAATCAGTGTCTTGTTTAAACCAGATGCATCTTTAAGAAATGCAGCTATCTCCTCAGGTGAATTACCCACCTTATTAGCATTTATAAGAAACTCAATTCCTTTTTTAGGCTTCCGGTTGAAAAGTGATATACCTTCCTGCCACAAATTGTCAGGTAGTTCTACGATGGTTAACTGGCAACAACAAGCAAAAGACAAAGAAGTTGTTATAAAAGACAATATAACGTTTCTCTATTGTAGGCAATACCTGGAGTTCAAGCTTGTAGGCACGACGTTGTTCTATTGTCAAAACATCAGAAGTCTCAGTGGAAACTTCAGAATGGGTATCTGATCCTTCAGCATGCTCATCATTATTACCATTTGACATTGGAACAGTAACAGATTCAGAGCTGTTCTCGGTCGGATCAATCTTCTTGGTAGAATGAGGTTCCGGAATACGCAACTGCTTGTTCAACCAGTCTCCCATTGATCTCAAGATAGCAACTAAGCACTTCATAGCTTCAAGTTTCATGGTCAACTCCTGAGGTGGCAGTAGAGTGGTTGCCATACCAGGAGGAACACCTTGAGCAGTTTTAAGAAGTCCATTCACCATTCTGAAAGGATTAAAATCAGGATACACACTTCAAAACAGATTAGCTGTCAAATTTTGTCAACCAATTGGAGGAGAAACTGTTTCTAGGTTAGGTAATCTATTATTTCTTCCAAAAAAAATTACTATCAAATTGAAATTTCTTATAGTAATAACGCCAAGCATGATTTTTGATAAGGAGGGGACCTACCTCTCAAAAATGTTGGATGAATTGACGTCACAATCATAATTAATAAAAATGTCCACCAGTATCTGGGAATCAACAGACAGCTTCTCAACAAATCGAAGAACAATCATCTTCTGCTGAAAGTTTGGTTGAGCAACATTTTCCAAAACTCTTAAAACAATCATTGGGAAAAAGACTCCAATCTCTGCTTTCAACCCAGCTCTAAATCGTGACACCAGACTGATGAAGATGGAGCATGATAGCTGAAAAATAATCATAAGAGTCGAAGCGCTGTTCTTCAACAATGAAAGACACAAATACTGCTTAATGGCACCAAGGAACCTGTTTCATACACAGAATTTGAGGGTTTGCCAGCAGGAGTTCAATATGGTAAAATCTAACGCAGATTTGTTCAGTTGAGACATAGTAATTTTATCAAGGCACAGAGGCAAGGATTAAAATCAAGTAAGAGCAATAATAACCAGGCTGAACAAGTCATAACAAAATACAATTATACTTCCAATTTTTATTAGAATTAATAAGCACTTCCAATGTTTATCTGATAGCTAAAAAAAGTGTGACAACCGGAAAATCTTCAGCACTGAGCATCCAAAAAGCTGTAAAGTGGATGCTCTCCGATAAATTGAGCACGTCAAAATTATTTGAAATTCATCAACTTCTCTGATCTCAATGATGACCTTTTGTTTATTTTATTCATCAATAAAATTTGTTTCTCATTAAAAAAATGGCAAAAGTTAGCATAATCCAAAGACTTCACCATTTCCTTTGAAACAGCCAAATTTTAAATGACCTGCCAATACTAGCCCACTCTCAAATTGATGCATGCAAGGAATATATCAACAGAAGTTGCTACAAAGGAGGGAAAGTGGCAAGTGCAATAAAAAGTTCAGTATCTCTGGTCAATAAATAAATAAACCATCAATTAGCTGCACCTTATGCAGTTCCCTTTAGAGGGCAGTCATGGAATCAACTGGAATTTATTTTTATCATCTTGTTGGAGTTTCAATTTCTTTCTTTTCCTCCATCTTTTTTCTTTCTTTTCCTCCATCAGTCTTGACAGAGTAATACATATACAGTCCACATCCCATAAACTACAGAACTGTATGGTTTTACCAAACTGCTAAGACCTATGATAAAAACTTTCAGGACTGATTATAAACCAATAAATTTTAAAATCTCATAAAATTCTATCCTAGTATTCATAATCCTTTCCATATCACGCAGCTCGAGAAGCGTCATAACATTTCTGCATCAATAAATTATTGGCCACCCACGCATTTCAGCCTCTAGGTCTTAAAATTTTGTGATGCTAAATTGCTAATATTCTCTATCCAGTACATTATTCTACCAGTGATTCTCTAAGTAACCTAATTTCCATTGATGTTACTAAAATTACAGATATATTGGGACAACCACGAATGATACTAATCAAAAATCAAATGCCTGATGCAGTTTTACACATGCAAACCTACAATCAAAAGACTAATGCAAATCAGTAAATGAAACTTCCAATCATAGCATGATGTGATGCCACGAAGTATAGAATACCTCTCACTAGTTCTAAATACAGCTCCAGCATTTTCCAGCAAAATTTTCAACAATTCCAATGCGACAATCTTCCCCTTCATCAACTGTGGATCTGCCATTGCCTCCTTCGGTGGTGTCTTCATAGATAACTTACATAGAGCTCGGAACACCAAGAATGCGTCCCTCCGCAGCTTATTACCAATCTGAACTTCCAAATCATCATCTCTCTCACCCTCCCCATCTGCCAACTCCCCTTTCCTTCCTTCCAAAGCCGTTTTATACATACTAATCTCCCAATACTTCGCATCCAACATATCCTTATCAGTTGAATCCAACAAATCTGCAGGATTTGTTGTTTCAACCGTAGTAGTCTCAAATGCACCGTCATGGGCACCCATAGAAACCTTCCCAGGTGTGGCCGGATACAAAACTCCATCAATATCCTGCATAATTTTCGTGATAAACCCTTGTACAAATTGCGTCATTGAACCATCTGCATCCGTTTTCTCTATCGGTTCCATCAGTTCGGCAACAACAATCGGCTGAATCGGCACGGTAGACGAATCAGCCTCCATTCTCCTAAACACGATCACTAGCATTTGAATCAACGACGCTTTCGCTGTAGTTTGATTAACTACATTTTTACTATCTAGATATATATCATAACAAGTCTTCACAATCTGCAGCAAACAATCCCCATGAATTCGCAACGAAATTGAAGTAACAGCTGACAAAAGTGTCTTCAACACCAAGAGCTCAATAGCATCATCACCTAAATCATGACATTTACAAACCGATTCGATTAGCTTTGCCAGCAGTTTCGCCTCAACGCCGCCACTCGGATCAGACTCACCGCGCAAATATCCATGCGCGATCAGCTTCTGGATGCAATCAACAGCCGGATCAGCAATCTTGAGAACACCAGAAGCTGAAGCATTAATCAAAGGACTAAGAATGGACTCAGACTCAGCAAGCGAATACTCAATCGGACCGCCATCGTTAAGCGGACCGGGAACCGAGCCTTCAGACTCGGAATCAGTGGGAGAAGTCGGAGAAGACGGAGAAGAAGAGGAAGAAGAAGCAGGTTTCGGAAAGGAAGAAAGCCGTTCAATAACGGATTTACATTCATGAGCGAGCTTAGAGTGTTTCCGCCATGAAGCGTTCTTGACGATCTTCTCAAGAGCTGGTAATATAACCTGGCTTAAACGGGAAGCGGCTTCCGAAGAAGCCATTCCCACTGAGTTAGTAAGATCCGGAAGAGTAAAATTCAGGATCTAGCAGGATAAAACGAATTGGTTAGGGTTTTAGCTTTGAATCCGAACCTTCCGGTGAACGGAGTGTTACTTAATACAGCAATGGCGGGATTTAATTCCGCCGGAATCGATCACAATCGAGATCGGAGACGATGAATTGAGACAGTGAATCTCTTTTTTCCGATCAGAGAGAGAGAAATGGTGTTAGTGGGAGGGGTTGAGATTTAGATCCGTTTTGGACTTCTTTTTCTTTCTTTTTCCCTTTAATAAAATTTAATACATAACTCTCAATTATGAAAGATATAACATTTACACTTTAAAACTGTTAATTTAAGCAATTAATGACTTAAATTATATAGTATTAAATTTAGACCTAAAATATTTTAATTTGATAAACTATTCACTAAAATTAATTAAAGGATAAATTTTTCTGGGTATGTAATATTTGCAGAAATAGTAATTCTAATTTATTTTTTTTATAAATGTAACAATTTTTACTATGTTAATTAAAGATTAATCGTGATTAATGTGTGTATCATGATAAACTTAGTATAAAAATATGTAATTCAATATCAATTACTATTCATCTAATCAAAATTTGTTATACTTGTAAATATTTTTTAATGCTGTTATTTTTACAAATATTACTAATAGAATTACAAGATTTATAAATACCCTTTTTATAAAAATAGTAAATTGATAATTTAAAAGAGATCATTTGTTAATTAAAATTTAGGGTCTAATTATAATATTTTATAAATTTAGGGGGTCGATTGTTTTAAATTGAAAGTTCAAGTGTATTAACGTTAAAATCTTATAGTCGAGGGATAGTGTATGCAATTTTTTTCCTTTTATTATGACTTAATATTCGGCGTAAAATGACTAATATATCCTTGGACTTTACTGGCAAATAGCTTGTCTTGGGGGGAGTAACAGTGAAGTAACGCTTGTTTCAATTGGGGTTTTATGGAATTAATAAAAAAAAAATTAATCGCTTTCTAAGCTGTTCTTGATCGGCGGGCGTTTTTTGGCTCCTTTGATCGCTACTGTTGTGTTGACTGGATGGCTGAGTTTAACTCTATTAATAATTGATTCGGAGGATTTCTTAATAGTTTGAAGTTTTATAATGTCTTTTAAACAGAATAAAATTGAGGTTATTATTTTTTTATGAAAATTTCAATTGGTTACACATAAAAATTATTTATAAATATAGCAAAAAAAAAATTATTTGAAACCAGTAATTAATGTGACTCACTATAAATAATTAGTGTTGATCATTGATTCATATAAAATAAATCTACTATATTTATAAATACTTTTTAAGTCATGTTATATTTATAATTAACCTATTTTAATATTAATATAGGGGTGTTTCGCTCACGCTTATGATATGGTTTAGTTAGACTACAAAAATGAGTATATATTTGTATTTTTAACAAGTGTCTTAATCAATCTATAGTATTGATAATTAGTTTTAAAGATCTTGGAAAGTCAGATAGATGGATTGTGATTCAAGGGTCTAAAAACATTGGGGTCCCAACCAACAATCACGAGCTTTGATGCATAGAGATACAATAAAAATAGCCTCTGAGAGAAACGATTTACCACACATGATTTGAAGAAAAATAAAACAAAACACTCAAAGATAAGGTTGCTATGTGATAAAACTCGCGTGAAAAGGATAAAATTCAGTTGTTGAAGACAATAAAAAAAATATAATAATAATTATTTATTTATATATATATATATATATAAAAGTATATATGGAGTAGATATCCATATAAATAAATAAAATGAAGTCTTGTAAGACACTTAACATTGACCCTCTCAAGTATGAATATGGCTATATAATCAGTGGATCAATAGCAATGCTATGATTGCGTTGAATCATGCTTGAAGTGTGTATGTGATAACTTTATAAAAATATAGTTACTTAGTCTTGATTTTCAACTATCTGTATAAATAATGTTGCGATGTATGCTTATGTTTATATGTTTTGCGTTTTTGCAAAATATAATATTTTTTTATTTGAACATCTCATTGAAATTTAATGTTATATGGATCCATTTAAACTATTTTTCAAGTAGTAAAAATTTTAGTTCAAAAATATTTGTGGAAGAATATTTATTTATTGTGTGCAATGTATGGAACTTTGCTTCATACTTTGAAAATAATCAGACAATTGATTGATTAGCCGTATTTTTAAATCAGTAAATAATCAATTAGTGGATGAAAAACCCTTTATTTGATTGATTAACCTTAATTTGAAATCAGTAGAAAATTAAAAACAAACATAAAAAGGCTTTCACGGTAAAGCGTAAACTCACTCGCTATTATCCCCATCCAGTTCAGACGAGAGAAACAGGTCCCTTCTCTTCAACTCCATTCCCGCCAGCTTGAAGCTTCGAAAGAAACCATTTCTTAGGGTTCCTATCTTACTCCATCGTGAAACTTCCCCAAATCAACATTGTTATCTTTCTCATCCTTTTCGATTTTCTCTACTTGATTATGGGAACTTATGCCTGTAATTTACTCTATCAGCCATTAACCTATGGAATTCCAAGAATTTATCAATTTAACTACGGAAGAAGCTCAATTAAGCAAAGACCTAGAATTTTTAGCGTTCCCCTCGTGGCCGCCATTGTTAAGGAAGTTAAAAGGACAGAAATTGAAAGCGAAAAACCTAAGTTTAAGTGGATCGAGGTAGGTATTAGTATAACTGAAACCCAGAAAAAAGCCATATCTCAGCTTCCTCCAAAGATGATTAAAAGATGTAAGGCGCTTATGAGGCAAATTATCTGTTTTTCATCTGAAAAGGGTAATTTATCAGATTTGTTAGAGGCTTGGGTGAGGCTTATGAAGCCTGAAAGAGCTGATTGGCTTGCTGTTCTTAAACATTTAGGGCTTTTGAACCATTCACTTTATATTGAGGTATGTAAATAAATCATTATCAGACCCAAAAGTTTTAAAGTCTTTCGGATACGATAAATTTAGTCTCATTTGTGGGCTCGGATATTAGTATGAGGCCCTATCACGTAGATGTGATTGTTAATAAATAGCGAGAAAATACCAACCTGATCATTAGGCATCAGGTTAGCATCAATGTTCACTCCTATGTGATCGTAAGTTTGAGTCCCCCTCCATTTAATGAAGAAAAAAATGGGGAGGAAATAATCATATATAAAAGTTTGAATTTAAAACCTTTTACTCTAATACTCTATTAAATCTCGAATAGACTCAAAAGTTTAAAAGGGTTGGGTTAAGATATATTTAATCTTTTCAATATATTCACGAGTCTCTCATACATAGTTTCACGCCCATTCTCTCTCTCTTTTATATCTGTTTTATGATTCGTTATTTTTCATACATTCAGTTTCTGAGATAGGTTTTTTTCTTGTCTGGATACTCTCCTGTTTAGAATATTTAGACAGCATCGTATTTTTTTTCTTTTCTAATGTAGTTGCAAATGTACTTAGATCATTGGCCTCATTTGAAAAACTATTTTGCTGCATATCAAATCGTGCTAAATTTGAATGACGGGGAAGTTCTGAATTTACTAGGAAAATTAGTTACTTTAAATTCTCATAGCCTGAAATGTCTGATTGCTCTTTTAGGTGGCAGAAGCTGCTCTTCTAGAGAAAACATTTGAAGCCAATGTTCGTGACTACACGAAGATCATTCACTACTACGGGATGCAAAACCGACTCCAAGATGCTGAAAAAATTCTCTTGTTGATGAAGGAAAGGGGTTTTGCTTGTGATCAGATAACTCTAACTACAATGGTCCACATATATAGCAAGGCCGGAAAACTTAATATGGCGAAACAAATTTTTGAAGAGATCATGCTGCTTGAGCAACCAATGGATAAAAGATCATATGGTGCCATGATTATGGCTTATATCAGGGCCGGGATGCCCGACCAAGGAGAAATAATTCTTAAAGAAATGGATGCAAAAGAAATTTATGCAGGAAGTGAAGTTTACAAGGCCTTATTGAGAGCATATTCCTTGATTGGTGATGCTGAAGGAGCACAAAGGGTGTTTGATGCAATTCAATTGGCTGCTATTTCTCCCGACGATAAGTTGTGTGGTCTCCTAATCAATGCCTATCTAATGGCCGGTCAAAGCCAAAAGGCACGAATCACATTTGACAATATGAGGAACGCAGGCCTTCAACCTAGTGACAGATGCATAGCTCTAATGTTGGCTGCATATGAAAAGGAGAACAGACTAAACACGGCACTGGAACTTTTAATTGAATTGGAGAAAGAGAAGATCATGGTTGGGAAAGAAGCGTCAGAAATATTGGCAGGATGGTTTAAAAGACTAGGGGTGGTAGAAGAGGTAGAACTTGTCTTGAAAGAATTTGCTGTGAAAGAAGCTGTCAATTGAGGTTCAAGCATCCTCATTACAAAGTCCTCTTTTCCAACTAAATTGACGTCTAATGGTACTTTCTTGTAAATAAATGCTTCTTTTTCTAGGAGATTAAATTTCTACTTAATTATCTGCTTTTAAAGATAATAGTTGCATAGTTTTTCAAAAAAAAAAAAAAAGCACAAGCGCGGTTATTAAAATTATTATTCTGACTGACATATTATACAAAAACTAAATGTTAACTTCTTCATCTGCAGGAACCCTGAGTTGAGCACAATCCAGCAGGTTAGGCTCCTTTAGAGGGTTATGGAAATGATGAGCTGCCAGTGAATTGTGTCGAACCGAGTCGTTTGTAGACAAGCTGTTGATCCCTGCTTTCCATAGACGGGAAATAGTTGCTTCCAATTCGACATGGATCCGTATGCTGCTGTATTGCCTGTGAGGTTTGCACCACAGGGTTGAGCAGTAGGGACAGATCCGACGGGGTGGATGAAGTTGTTAGGTATGCTTGTAAGTATGAGAGCTCAGCTCGCAATCTCGCAGCCTGAACAAAACGTGTAGCCCTCAAATTTCAACTTTTATATGATAATAAAGCCAAAAGCCAAATAATGTGTACAAGTGTTTCTTCCTCCTATGAAAATAGATATGATCTCATATCAAATCTATGAGGCTTATGAATTGTTTGGTTTTACCTGCTGTTGAAGAGCAAAGATTTGAGCAACACAGCCAAAAACCGGGTCTCTTACCCGAGCCTGTGCCTCATAGCATATGGTTATGGCTGCATCGAGCCGCCTGTGTACAGGAATATGTAAAAGCAGTTTTGACACATTGCTAGCTCCAAATACCTTGTGCACTGCTGCAAAATGGGCTGTGCCTTGCTCCGAGTCGAAGTATGGAGCAAAGATGCATCCTGACAAACACTTCCTCCGTAGAAATTTGCATGCTCCGCACGGTCCACTGCCACTTTGTTTTGAGCTCATGTTAGTCGACTTGTGAACTGCTTTTTTAGAGAACTAAACAAACCTAATGGAAGACATTTTGTAACGTGTTAAAGAGAAATAAGCATATGGAGCTTAAAGAAAGAAGGTGAAAACTATATCTCATTTTATCCCTCCCTCCCTCACATTAATATATGCTTTAAAATTTAAATGTTGACTTTATGATCTCTGTATCTTAATTCGATGAGATTTATTAATCAGAAGGAAATTTAGAGTTTGAAAGATTGAAAATATAGGTGTCTATGTCTTTGAATAGCGTATTGACCATATATATTAAAATTATAAAAAAAATCCGCCACCCTGCATGTGTTTTTTAAGCTGCGTGGAGTGTAGGATAGGAGTGCCTTGAATTAAGAAAATTATCCTAAATGATTATTTTTATTATTTTTGCTATTTCCTTCAATTTGGCGTTTCCCCTTTAGTCAAATTCATGTTTTATAAAAACATAATTCAACTAATCTGATATCATGTTCACTCTTATGAGATTGAATAATTGAGGCTTCTCACCCGGTTTAAAGTAATAACTAAAAGAATAATTAAATATGTTGAAAAGGGTTTAAAAAAAAATCTTAAGGGATTGTTAGAGAGTTTGAACAATTTTTGTTAGAAGTAGATAAACAACGAATAAATGTTATTGAATAATTTTAATTTTTAAAAGGAAAAAAACAAAATGGTTTTAAACTAGCACTTAAATACACATGATGAGTTTATAAAACTACAAATATGTCGTCATATTGTTTTAAATTGTCTTCGTCGTCATCACATGATTCATAGGCTAGGTACCTGAGCTAATTTAGAACTTTCTTTTATTAATAAAATGAAATAAGAACACTATTTGCCTTGACTTTCTCTTCCATAATTAATCTCTCTTTTTAATTGCGAGCATTTTTCTAAAGATGCACGTGATTTAATATATATATTAAAAACTTCAACTAAAAAAAAACAAAAAACCTTGACCACGTTACGGGACACCAATTACAAACATAGTTTGCTTTAAATGAATTTATTTACATATTATAAGTTTCATTTCTTGAATTTGATAAAGCGTGGGATTAAACTCCCTGTCACGCATCTCTTATTATTTTTAAAAAAAAATACTCATTGTCAGTGATGAATTAAGTTCAATACTAAACTTTACACTCTAATTTTTATACGTTAAATTATACTTTTCATCTTTACAGTTTACTATTTATAGAATTTTTAACAGTCAATTTGAACATAACTCAACCGATCAGACTCCACCTACTTCTCATGAGACAGAAGGTTGAGTTTCCTCTCCCTAATCTGTAAAAAAATAATTTTTAATGGTTAAACTTTTAAAAAAATTCATTTAGATCCGATCTATTATATTTAGATTTTATCAATAATCTTTTTCATTAATAAATGGTGTTAACTTTGAAGTAATAAACCAACATCAATATCATGAGCAGTTTACCCCATGATAAAAAAGTATTAGCATATTTGATAGACGTTAATCAGTTTAAATCAAATTATCTTTAAAATTAATCTCATTTATTATCGATAGTACTATCACTCTATCACTAAGATTTAATATTAATTTAGAGACATAAAAAAAACTTTGAAAGTATTGAATCAATTTTCTTTGGGTGAAAAGTATTGAACTAAGTTCATACTTATTATCATTAAGTTAATGAAAGTTCGCCTAAAATGTATAAAACTTAAGAATTGCAACAAGCCCCTCAAAGAAAAGTAAAATTCAACCCTAATTACTCACGCATATATCATATCTTACAATTTCAAAAATCTCAATACAAAGGGAGGAACGGACATAGTCTAGATTTAGAGAGAAATATATGGGATAGAAAAATTGTTTTTTAAAAATTGGGGAAAGAGAGACTCAGAATTTTTAACCTCGAAGAAGAGAATACATGTATATAACCAATTGAGTTATATTATGTAATATATTTATATATTTTTATAGTTTGTTTTGTTCATTTGCATTGACCGACTTGTTTTGTTTAACTTGAGATATTTAAAAAAAAAAAAAAACCTAAAAAGCCCCAAAGATCATCAAAATTCATGGATACCAATAACAACTATCATATCCTGGGTAAATTCCAATTTATTACACAAAAGGTTTTAAAATTTCAAGATGTCTCCCAAACATGGACAATTTCCTAGCCAATTGACATCAATTTTTAGAAATTTGTGAAAAGGGAAAGTAAAAAGGTCTATGAAAAGAGATATTATGACTAATAATACAGAAGCACTAAATTAAAAGTCTGATGTCGAAACTTCGACATAAACTAACTTACCAGTTACCACTCAAAAACTAAACTAAACTAAACTATGATCTTTGTTCACAAATAAATGGAAAAGTAACGTTACATAGATTTTCTGTTAAAAATAGATCGAAAGATAGCAGGAAGGATTGAAACCCAGAGAGACTAAAACATAACTTTGGAAAATACATAAACCAAAATAAGAAAGATAAGCTTTGAATCGTTTATTAAAAAATGAAAATGGTTAATAACCAAACCAGTGTGAAAGAATGCAAAGAAATAATAGAACAGTGATGGTATTGTCTGAGAAAACCAAAATAAATATTCAACAAACCTCAGCAGCAGTAACATTTATGCCAACTGACGCAACAGAATCTTCATTAATTAGCATTGTCATGTCAAGCCAATCGCCACTCCACAATGATCTCTACAAACTTGTTGCTGTCAGGCTGTGAGTTTCCAATAAACAGAAACAGAATATATGACTTTCTGCAAGTGATCTTTATCAAAATTTTGCCATAGGGTTATCAGCAGTCAAAAACAATATTAAATCAAAATGTCGACTTTGAAAAATTAACTAAATAAAAATCGAACTGACCGCTTTAAAAGTTACTGAACCGACCAACCAAATCACAATCTTTTCAGTTTAGAAATCACCAACACTAATCAACTGAACTGACTTGGTTCAATAGTTTTTAGAGTTTTGATTTAGACCCCTCTAAGGTGGGAAAGGATATAAAAGAACCATAGGCTAATGATCAATAACGATGGAAGGCATCAACAGACTTCCGTATTTTCTCAACCTTTATACTCTACTACATGAGTTATATACAAAATAATCCACAAACAAAATAACCACTACGTTTCCATCTTGCTAGACAAACAAAAAGCATGTCCATATGTTCATATAAGGTGTCACGGGAACACAGAGAGCCAACAATAGCAGAACATTTATAGATTAAAATATATGAATGAGCTCTGTAGAAAATTGCAAATTGATAGTTAAGCTTTTGTTTATACCAGCTGTCAAAACGAACAGGTAGATGAGACATCCCATGTCAAAGGTTCTCAAGCTTCAGACATAGGACACAAGGAAATGCACTTAGAAATGAGATCAGTCTGGGTCTGCATGAAAGATTCATATATTTCACCTAGCAATATGTAGATAAGAAAATCTTCAAGGATCATACACAGATGGAACTAGAATAACGTCAACTTCTAGCTGGGGAAAAAAAATTTAACTCAATACCATGTTCACAATTTGCATACCAGTTGTGCAGATAGGCGATGTCCTCATCTAACAGTGATGTGAATCATCTAACAAATTGTATACTAAAAAGAAAGACCACAGAGCAACATGTAGCTATGAATCCATAAAACAGAACATCTGAACTCAATATATGAAAAGCCAACATGCAATTTTCAATTTAAAAGCTCAATACTTTTCATACAATTATCAATGTGTTACAGATTCAATGAGATGCATCAATGCATAGAGGATCCTCTTCATATCCTGAACATATAAGCTAGACGTTGATGATTCCAAAAATACTTACTATATATGAAATCACCATATTACAGAGCGTCGGGGGTGGGGAGTGGGGATCAAAGGAAGCACATTGTGAGCTTTGTACAGATGTAGCAGTTTATACATCCTCTAGCCACAACTGGCCGTCATGAAGTATAAGCAAATGAGTTATTGGTCATTGAGCTTCGGAGAATAGATAGTGCACAAAAGCACAAAGAATTGCAAGGTAAATTATATCTACAAAACCAGGCGAGCGAGAGAGAGAACCTCCATGTATCCGAACAAGTAAAGGAACCAGATTGGATAGAAATGGTCAGTGGTATTAAAAATTTTGAAGGCCCAGACCACGGGTGACAAATACAGATGAGTAGAGTCTGTAAAAAGTAGTCAGTTAGCCAAACTTTACAGTAATACATGCAACAAATATGCCAAAATGCTCATTTGAATCTTCAATCTTCTGTATACATAATGTACAGCCCCCTTCCCGATTTCAAAAGTGGGGATGGGCATATGAGAAAACTGTAAGCTCATGACTAAACTAGAGAAGGCCACTGCGCTCCTCGAAGATCTAAACAATCTCCCCGTGCTTGAATCCACTATCTCCACAATCTGCATTAGAGTCCAAATCACAAGGAGAATCATACCATTTAGGGTTCTCCGGGTAAAATCCATCAACATGTATAGCAAGACCTACATCTGCCACCATGCCCTCATCATGTCTCATGGGCTTGATTAGTTTAGTATCCTCACAGCCAAGAATGCTTTTCTCAGTAAAATCACTGCATTTAAACCATCTTTCAGCCTTGCAAGGTTCGCTCGTCAAATCTTTCTGATTTCTACATTCTGTCCTCATATGGTCCCAAGGAACGACATCTTGAAGGGTTTGACCAAAACTGTCGACATCGTCATCGATCAATTCACTGTCCTTGGCATCCCCATATAATTGTTCATGATGGTGATTGCTCCAATGTGCCAAATCATTCTCCCCATCTAACACATCATCTAAATGGGGCTTGTTTGCGAGTAACTCAATGGGCTCCAATTTCTCTTCCCTTATACTTCTAAGTCTGCTAAAAACATCAAGCAAATCTCGAGATACTAAACCCAGTAGCTCGTGTGGTGCCTTTGCGAGTTTCCCTTCTAACAAGTCAAGTTCATTTCTCAAATCATGCACTTGCTGCAAGATAGATAACTGCAAATCTCCCCCATCCTTCCCCATCAAACCAAATCCCTCATTTTCCATTTCCTCATTCACCCCATAGACTGTATCGTGATCCATCAACAGTCCACCTTTCTGTCCAATAACACGGTGCATAATTCTCGCATTTCCATCCAGTGGCCCAGGTTCATGCCCGGAATGCACAGCATACAACTTGAACACTGCCACACCCTCATCTTGATACACAAAGGTCTTGTCCTTCTCATTGTAATTTGTAATGGGTACAATTGCCCGAATACGAAATCCACACCCACATCTCTTTGATGCGTATGGCTCCCTTTTCAAAATTTTTGACTTCTTCGTGGCAGGTTCTCCTGCCCTATGACAAGCATAATCCTTAACCTCGGCCATAAAAGGTTTATACCTAATATACTTCTGCCTTATACAAAGCACAACCTTATGTTTCGCCGCCAATTGTTGAAGCTTGTTTGGTACTTCCTTCGCAGGCACCTCAAGCGTATCCGTATATTCAAATCTCCGCCGCTTGCTCCTCGAACCTGACGCCGACGAAGCCGAATTGCAAACAGAGCAAGCAGCAACACAAACCCTAATATAACTCTCAGGAATCCCATAAAACTTAGCACCTACGGTCCAAACCTGCTTAATTCTCTCTATAGTTTCCTTCAACCCTAAATGTTTCAAATCCGTATCTCCATGAAAACTAGAAACGATATCTTGCCATTGACTAATATGCGAAACAAATTGCTGAGTATTGTTCTTGAAACAAAGAAATTCATTACCATTTTCGTCAACCGTCGCCGTAAGCTTATCCTGAATCCTCTTCCAAGCAGTCAAATAAGCAGTATCCTCATTCCGATCCTTCCAAACCGTCCGCCACGATTTGAGAACGGAACGAGAAGTCGCGGCACGAATCTCCGCCGGAGTCGCCAAGCGATGCTCGAGAACACAACGAATCATGAGAGAATGAGATTCGGGATTGAAAGTGTAAAATTGTGAGGAAATATGAGGATCCGGCGAGATATAGAGAGGGAGATCGTGAAGAAGATTCTGAGAAGTAGAAGAAGTCGGGTTAGGAGCGAGTTGACTCAGTCGCGGCGGCGGAGACTCGTCGGAGGAAGAATTGGTCGGAGAAGAAGGGGAAGGAGAAGGGGAACGGAAGAGGACGATTTCCGGCAACGAGAAAGAGGGATCGTTGTGATGGTGGTGAATGGACGGCTGAGATTCGATGATCTGAGCGGTGAGTGGGTCCAGATCATCGTGTAAACGGTGGTGATGATGATGGTGGAAGAGATCTTCTTCAATTTTGCTGGGATTCATGGAAGATAAATTTTTCTTTCTTTAAACTTTGGTTTGTTTCTTCGTCTCTAACATTTTTTTTGAGTTGAAGGAAACCTCTATTTCTCTCACTTCTTCTTCTCTTTTACTTTATCGTGTTTTCTTTTCTCTATGTTTTATCCGTGTTTCTCTCTCATACTTTTTTTTTCCCTGATGTCTGGTTGTTTAAGTGTGTAATACTTTTTTATAATTCTTTTATTTTGATTGAGATTGGATTGGTGTGTAAGTTTTATAACAATGGTCTTTCAATTTTGAAAAGGGTCAAACTTAACTATAACTTTGTATCTTCTTTTCTTTATATAATTCAATTGTAAAAAAAAAAACTGGATAAATACAAAATACATCTATTTACTTTGAGTTAAAATTATAAATCACACTTTTCAATCGATTAGTTTTAATGAAATTGATATATATTTATATTCTACGTATGTCTTATTAAAAATTTAAGAGGTAAGTGTTACAACTTTTATAGTCTAAAGTGGTTTATACAATTTATTAAAATGTTTTTTTTTATTGGTTTTTACATAATCTACAACTTTGAAAGGCACCGTGCCATCGATTCAATTCGATTTTGTTTTCTTTTATGGACAACCCTACCCTCTTACTCTTCTTTGATAACTATATTCCACCATGATTGCGACCTTCACAATTCTTTCTAACAAAGAAAAAAATGTAATAAATAACATATTTTTTTATATATTACATTAAATTGATGGAGTAAATACTCGAACCTTTATAACAAAAATAAAGTATTTATATAACCCATTGAGCCAATTCATTTCAATGAAGTTTAATATAATATTGAAAAATGTTGGTTCCATTGATGTTGGAGGCATGGCTACACTACATCACGTTGGACCTGTCGACTAAAAGTACTGAACAAACAATATCACCACTGTTCAGCCTGCCTCATATATATTTATCATCTGGACAATAATATTTAATTGTAAAGTTTTTCTTATATTCTTTTAAAAAACTTGTTGCCTGCTTAAAAATAAATAAATTGATTGATTAAAAAAAAGAAAAAAGAAAAAAGAAACTTGTTGGGAAAAACTACATCAACAATTAAGTTAAATCATGGATAGATAAAAGTTTAAGGTATCAAATTAAGGTAAAATTAATTTTTTATATATTATCAACACTTCATTTTATGTGTGGGCTTGAATATTTGTATGAGCCCTAAATACATAAAACATTAATGAATGGTAAGGAAATGTTATCAGAGTGTTTTGAAATAAAGACTTCCTACTCTTATAAATGAGTCTGTATAGTTTTAAAAGTAAAATTTTTAAATCCACTGACGTTGAGAAACGTATGAATTGCCTTAGTTAGAATTTTCGACAATGACTCGCCAATGTAATATTTTTAATGACGTGACATGTTTGTAACAACCCCAAATTCCCAAAACATGGAAATTACAATAATAAACAGCGGAAGCCAAAATTTAAACCAAAGACCCTTCTCATTTAAAATCATAGCAAAATTCATTCACAATCGATCGATCTTATTTGTTTAAAACATCAAATTGATTAAAAACATCAATTTAAAATTCTCAACTTTTTAAACATAAACAAAAGTTTAAATGAACAAATATTCAAAATAACAAAATCCGACCCAAAATACTAATGAGAAGAATAAATAACGCCGGCATGTAAATCCTCCCAACCGATCCACCGATCACGAAACATCGTCAGTTGCCAGCTTTCTCCTTCTTTTTACCTGAAAAAAAATAAATGTAGCATCATGAGGCTACGCCCAATGAGAATAATGTTAATTTAAGAGCAATGCCATGAGAAATTTCCTAAATTCCTTAAGTCCATAATCAGCCTCACAACTTCCAATAAGTCACTCACTCCCAAATAAGTCATAAGTCCTATCTCAACAAATTAAAAGTTATCTCTATTCGAATTAGTTTTAAACATAATTTTTCTACAATTTAAAACTAATCGAATCCTTTCCCGTTTAATACCTTTAATCTCCTCTTTATTCAAGTTATCTCTATTCGAATTAGTTTTAAACATAATTTTTCTACAATTTAAAACTAATCGAATCATTTCCCGATTAATACCTTTAATCTCCTCTTTATTCACAAACAAAGAGAGACTACGCCCATAAGGAATTTAAACATAATTTTTCTACAATTTAAATTCTTTAGGGATATTCTTTTCCATTGTACGGATGGAATGAACCTGCCCTGTTAGGTGTTATTTAAGTTGTGCACACTAAATAATCTCCCCTAACAGCTATTCTTCATTAGACAAGGCCTTGCCTAATGTGAACCTACAACCATATTACCCAGGGTATTTTAAAGTAATATGATTCATACATCACTACTAGAATGCTTGACAAAGCCTAGGTTCAGTTTCTAGCCCAGAAAACCCGTTTCCTCCTAAAACTGACCTTAAATAGGCTAAATCTCGAAAATTCCAAAATCTGGAAAATCAATGTAATTACAGCGTTCAAAGGGTCTAAAAAATACCTAAAATTATATCTCTAACTCACGAGATGATCCCCCGAAGAAAACCCACCCTAAAAAGCTATACTAGCTTAACTAGCGCGGTTTTACTTCTTTTTCGGCGCTAACCGATAAGAAAATTTTATAAAATTTTCCAGCAGCTTTTAAGGCATCTAAACAGTCCCTAAATCACCTAGACACACTTAAGAATCATCCAAAAATAATCCCCCACCTAAACTCCTAAGAAAAGGTCTTCGACTGGACTAATCTCCACCTAAGGCTCTATTGATCCTACTACAATTACATCAAATTCCAGCAGCTTTTCTAAGCCTTAAAACATCCAAAAAGAGGCTAGAAATCTTATAATCATCACTTTAAAACCAATCAAATAGAGAATCCAACGGTAACATCAAACCTATAACATCCAAAAAAAAAACATGCATGCCATTTAATCATTAATTTCCTTAACTCCACTTCAAAGATTCATGCGATCATTTAAATCATTCTTAATATACATCACACCAAATATGTTACTCCAATCACACAACCCAGAAACAGTCATACTTAGAAAGAAAAAGAAAATTTAAACATGCCAATGATCAAAGATTAACAAAACTCTCACCTTAGATTCTTGAATTTTTTTCAAGAATTAAAAATCTTCTTTCCAAGAAATCTTACAACCTCTCTTGTAAGTTGAATAATCCTTTCTCAAATCTCATCCTCACTACAAGGAAAAGCCTTTCTACATCTATACGAAAAATTTACAAAGTAAATCGATCAAAATCGGATAAAAACCTAATGGATCCGAACTGGTTTTTGGCTCATAATATTTTCTACATAATCCTGATCACTACGAAACTAAGCTCAAAGGAAGGAGAACGAAAAATCAATCGAAATAGACAGCTTACTTGCGTAATTCGGAGTCCGGTTGAGGAAGTTATGGCCAAAATACTTCTTGAGGTTGTCTTTTGGCGAAAATTGAAGAAAATTTGAGAAAGGGAGGCTGATTTTCGGAAAAATGAGGAGGAAGATGATGGTTTTAGGGTTTAATCCCGGCTACAAATAATTACGAAAATGCCACTACACTAAAATGATCATAACTCATTCACCAGGACTCGAATGATGATCCTGTCGGTTGCGTTGGAATCGTAATAACGATACGATCAAAATCATGTAAAAATATTAAAGTAAACTTGTGGTTTTAATTTTGAGATTTGGGAAATTACTAAAATACCCTTACTTGGTAACGGGTCGTTACAATGTTGATATGGCTTTTTATTATTATTTAAATATATTTTATTTTTATCCAATCCTTCCATTAGATTGTGGTGTGGTCCTTTTTTTAGATACTAGTTTTTAGCACGTGTGACGCACGTTATTTTTATTCTATGTATTTTTTTATGGACACCTATTATAGTATATCTAAACCACCATATAAAGATTGATATTTATTATAAGTTTGATCATTTTTTATTCAGCATAAATTGATAATTAATATTTCAATTGAACAATGGTAGTTTAATTACTAATAGTGGGAGGGTATTAGTGTCTAAAATAAGTTCCTCCAATTAACACACTTCTTAAGTAGTAATAGATTATAATAAATTAGGAGAGATAACACTCGACCCTGGGCGTTTATAAGAAAAAATAGGAATTTTATGATAATACATAAAAATAACCATATGGGAAATTAACCGGGACCAAACCCAAGTGGCAACAAAGTCCCTTTGGGGGTTTGGGAAATGGAAATATGGATTTATGATGTCTGGGATATTGAATGATAGGTTTGTGAAACCTATATTTGAAATGTGTGGGAATGACAATGAATAATAAAAATAATGTGAATGTATTGGAATGAGATGTCGAATCCAATAGTAAATATGAGAATATGATATTAATGTGAATGAAAATAATGTGTGAAACAAGTATGAGAATAAATTTGTGAAACCTATTCTCAATCTACAAACTCATTCCCAAACCCCCAACCAAACACCTCTTTTAGCTTTTTGTTCGCTTAGGCAGCAGCCGCGAGTGGAACTTCTGCTCACGATTCATTTGACGAGCCCCACTTTCTTGGGTTTCATTTGAATAAAAGAAACATTTATTGGGCCAAAACCAAACCAAAGCCCGTTTAAAAGTGATATCCATTACTTCGAACAAAAATTTATCGAAATTTTGGGGGTAGCATAATTTTCTAAACTATTTGTAAACATGGTATTAAAAAAAAAAGTTAATTATCAATTGATTTTCATGAGTGATAATTGATTTAATCTTGATAGATATAATCATTTCTCACGGTAAGAGAAACAAAAATGAACGTACAAACAGGAGAAGGAGTTTTACCAGGTCCCAATCACCTCTACTTTTAATTTTATTATGAAGTTGGTCAACCAGATAGTAGTAAATTTCAAAATAATTGGTTGAGACTCAACTTGAAACCCAATATTTTTTTTTGTTTAGAATAATAAGAATCAAAAGCTTGTAGATTACTTAGTTACGTTAAGAAAGTGTTGAGGTAGAAAGTATAAAGGGTGTCAATAACTCTTAATAGGTCGTTTGGTTGTCAAGTTTGGGTAGTAAGTTGGAAGTTACACAACTCTAATTGTTTGTCTCCCAGTTTTGAAACTCAATATATTGTTAACCCCCTCTTAACAAAACATATATATTTTCACAATTTCAACACATTTTATACTTAACAACTTACTGTTTTGTACAAATCAAATACACCGCCTATTTTGAAAGTTAAAAATCCCAAAAGCTAATATTTTATAGATATTTTAGAATTGTTTCGTAAACTTCACAGATTAAATTCGTTTTTCAAATCGTAGTGATCAATTGGACACCGAATTTAAACCACATAAATAAATATGTGATTATTCAGCAGTATTATTTATCATTTTTATAATTTATGTGCGTTGAATAGTTTACACAATGGAATTAAAATCATTTTTTAAGAGTAAATTAAAATCATTATTTAAAAAGTAGAGAAACATAGAAATCTACAATCTTTATTACCATTTTTTTTTATGTTCAATTCATTAATAATGCTCACACCCACCAGCTGTACTTGCTTTAACTAATTATATAATATATTAAATGTAAATATAAATAAAATAAAATAAAGTTTAGATGTGAGACAAATTTCTAACCTCAAAAGATGCACCGAAATAAAATATAGGTTTGAGTTTGACGATGTCAGATGCGGAGTTAAAAGACATCTTTGACCCAGTTTTTCCAAAACTATTATTCCGTGTTTAAATTGTAAAACAGTCTTTCATTTAAAAAAAAAAACAATTTATTCCTTTTAAAAATATTTAAACAATGTTTTTACTAGGGGTGAAACCGGTTCGGTTCGGTTTTTCAATTAATTTGAAAAACCGGACCAGTTCGGTTTATAATATGAATCGGCCCGGTTTTTATCGGTTCGGTTTTCGGTTTTTTCCGGTTTTTCTAGTATAGGCCATTTGCCTTTAGTTTTAAAAAAAATCCTCCAACATTGAAGGATGAAACAAAAAAAAAATCAAAGATAAACAATAACTTAGTTGAAAAAATTAGATTAATAAATATATAAAATATAAATTAAAATAAAGTGATAAGTAAATATATAAAATAAAACAAATAAATAAAAATTAGGGGGAAATAGGGAAGGGGTATGGGATTTTTACTTGTTTTTTAGAAGCCGGTTCGGTTTTTGAATAATGGAAACCGGGACGGTTTGGTTTTTTACTGTTTCGGCCCGGTTTATTTTTCCGGTTTTCGGTTTTTCCTTTCACCCCTAGTTTTTACTACAGTTAATCATTGAGGGGTTTTTTCGAAAATAATATTTTATAAATAGTTTTTTTCTTTAGTTTAAAGTAAATATGTAATCCGATTCACAGTTTCTAAAACAGTCTTTCTACAATAGTTATTTGACAAAGCTTCGTTTTGCATTGCTTTATATAACTTCTTATAAAATGTTGATGAGAAGATTTTATAGATTTTAAAAAAATCTCGTTATATAACTATTAAGTTTTAAAGCACATAGATATCTGCTTTTACTTATCAAAAATAATTTTCTAAAATTTCTCACGCACTAATATATTTTTAAAAGTTGAATTTACTAAATACAGTTCCAACAGTACCAAACTAGCCCAAAAACATGCTAGAAATTATCTTATTAGTTTTTACATGATTTTATAAATAATTATTAATAATCTTATATTTTCAAAACATTTATTAGATAAGATCTCTACGTTTGTATTGTTATAATCAATTTTTAACAAATTTATAATTTTGAACCACAAGTTTTTTTTTTTTAATTGTAGTTATGGAGTATGTACATTTGATTAGGTATATATGTCTTAGTTTTAGTCCTTAAATTTGGATGAGTTTTTATTTAAACTATCATATTTTGATAAAATTAAAATTTGATCCTCACCATAAAAATATTTTTTTAAAAAAACTTGACACCTTTTTTTATTGACTGACATAGAGACATAAACATTAAACATCTAAATGTTGATAATTATATGGTCAGGATCATTAAAAATACCATGTCACCGAGAGACTAACAGTCAACTAACAGAAAGTTAACAGGAGGACTAAAATGACACATTTTTGAAAGTTGAGGGACCAAAATCGTCATTTTTGAAAGTGCAGGGACGATAATGAAACTCGAGTGAAAGTATAGGGATCAAAATGGTATTTTACCCAACTATTTAAAAAATGATAATATGATAAGTTGTTATTGGAAGTAGTATTAGACACCATCAACTCACTGTTTTTTTTTTCCTATAAAGATAACTCACATAATATTCTCGTTAACTTATTAATTTTAATCTAAAATTAAGAATTAAAATTAATAAAAAAAGAATTAAGATTAAATTTCAAACATTTTAAATATTATAAATTAAATAAGAAACCAAGTTAAACATGAAGGATCGATTTTAACAAAGCAAAAATACTTTAAAGTAGTAAATTAAAAATATTTTCACATTGTCACTATTTTTATTTTTTTTTGGGGGTTATAAAAACGTATAAATAAGCCCTAAATAAAGCAGAGTCGAGCATGTCTCATGCGGCGGCGATTATCTTACAAAAAGATAAAAAGGAGGGAGTGAAATATTTGAAAATTGGGAGTGGGAAAAAATAACAGAGCCGAAAAAACGTGGATGAGCCACCGAGCCGTAAGCCGATTGCCATATTCTTAGTCGGCATGTCACAAACGGAGACAGAACAAAACCAACATCGGATAGGTGTTATTGCTCAACCACCTATCCAAACATACCAGATTTACCCTTCCTTCCCTTTCTAACCCTCTCTCTGTGTTGTAATAACACAAAAACGAAAATGATATGTTTGTGTTTTATTTTTTCAGAAAATTGTTTTTTCTTCTAATCACTTTTGGAAATTAGTTTATCATTCTTTTAAAATTCATTAAAAAAAATGAAATTACTATAAACGAATTTATTAAAATCATAAAAAACTCAAAACTTAAAAAATTATTACATTTTAGTTTGAAATATCCCAATAAAATAATATAAAAATTAACAATAAGATTAATCATTTTATAATATAAAATAAAAAACAATTCAATGGAAGCAAAAAATTGTGGATGTATTAAAGTTGAAAGTGTCATGGAAGATAATTTCTCAAATTGTTATTAAACTATAAAGTTATGTTTTTAGGTAAATCTTAATTTCAACGATTAAATATGAATTCTCGTCAACAATTAAGCAGATCAGTCTTTGCTTTTCTATTATTATTTGAATAAATCATAAATATTAATTATGTTTACTATTGTATTTAATGATTTTGCAAATCTATCCAATTTTGAGCGGGTCAATATTAACATTGAATTACATATTTTTAATCATTGATTTACACGTTAATCATTGCTGATCATTGATGCACATAATAAAATCAAACCCTATACTCTAAAAATAACTATATTTACAAATAATTGTAAGTAATAATATATTTATAAATAGGGCAATGACTTAAATAACATATTTTTGCATGCTAATTACTAAAATGTTATAACTTTTCAAAAATTACTAAAATAGTATAATTATAGTTCAATAATTTATTGAACTAAAAAAAGTGAAAAAATACTAATAAATTAATTGAAAATAATAATGAAACATAATCAAATAGCTCGATAGATTATTGAACTTTAACTTAAAAAGCAAAAAAAAACATACAAATTCGTTAAATACTCATAAAAAATTGTTCAATGATTTATTGAATTATAATTATGCTATTTGAATAATTTTTCAAAAATTATAACATTTTAATAATTAATATGTAGATCTATGCTATTTGAGATAAATTATAATTTATAACGAAATTTCTACAACTAGTACAAATATTTTATGGACATGTGTTAAAAAAAAATAAAAAATTATGGACATCAATTGCGTATTGCTGAGTTTGAGTTAACACTATATAAATATGAATAATTTGCTCGTTATTTAAACTATTAAAAACATATTTCTAACAAATTCTATTTATATATGTTTAAAATCAATGATTTAATTAATCAAGATTTAAAATATTGATCTTCAATTCGAATCACTTATTATATAATCAACTTGTAAACCAGAAGATAAAAACTTGTTAACATGATCAACAATTCACATGGTTGATATTAGTATCCCGTTCCTTTTTATGAAGTCGAAAATCAGATCCTCTTCCTATAATTTTATATAATATTTTTAAAAAATAATAAAGATAGATAAAACAATAAAGCATTAAATTTCAAATGGCAATTATGGCATAATGTGCCCTAATTATTATTGTTATTGTGAGTAAATACCATCCGCTGGGCAAAATCGGTCTTGAAAGTGTCAATAATCATGAAGGTAGTAATCTTCACTAATTACTTAGTTGACGTTGGTCGGCACTCCAATGTACTAATTTGCCCTCACCTGTCAGTGCTGCAATCAAATCCCATCCAAAGGGAAAAATGAAAAATTACACAAACCACCTTGTACCATAAAATTAATTTGATTAATGATATCATCAAGATTGATCAACTAGCAAAATTAAACCCTACTAATTTTGATAACTATGGACTGTGATAAAAGAAGATTAATAAAAACTTTATTTATAGTTATATAACCCCGAGTTTTTGAAATAAGATAATGGGGAGAATGTGATAAAGAATTAGATAAAAATTTAATCTATGAAAAAATAAGTTGTTATCTAATTCTAAGTTAATTTACTGAAATGAATGTTATCAGATACCTAATAATTCTAACTAAATATGATTTGTTGTGACTCAATTAATATTACGGGTTCTATTGTTTAAATTAAAATTTGAAGGTGTAACTACCACATATCTTCCTTATTAACTTAAGAGAAAAAGTGAAGGAGGAGGAGAAAGCATAAAAACGTTAGGGCTATATTATATTAGATAGTTTGACCAAAGCCACATCATACCAACCTCATATTTATACTAATTAAACATGTAAAATACCTATTGTAGCATTGCAACATATAAACATAAAATAAACATATTTACCGTATAATTTAACATTCCCTCAAACTTGCGATGCGACTACCACTAAAAATATTGAGAGTTTATTAAATAAATAAAGAAAGTAAAATGCTAAAGTCAAACGAAAGATATAAAATCGAAATCGGTATTTTCATATCGCTATAGATGTTTGTACAAAATCGATATTATATTATCACCGAAATTGATGCCAAACTGATATTACTGAGGTGATACTAATCCAAATACCAATACCAAATGCTCAATATCGAAATCACAAATAACTGAGTTGATACTAATCAAAATACCAACACCAAATGTTCAATGTCGAAATCACAAACAATAAACTTTTCAAAACTAAAAATTAAAACAAATTTTTGTTATATTTAAAATCTATTGTTAAAAAGTGTAATTTTTGTAAATACCTAAAATTTAATTAGACAAATGGGATGACTGATTAAAGAATCAAAACTTACCGTCTATTCACATTAAAGAGATTGAAAGAAAGAAAAAAAAACATTATGGTGTATTAAAAAAGCATTAGTTGAGTAAGATTTGAACAAAATATCCTGAAAAACATATTAAAAAACAAAAAGAGAAAATTAAGGGCATGATGGCAAGATCGGTAATTAAGTGGGAACCCAGCGGCATAAAAGAAAAGGAAGAAACCTGATTTGTTGGGGAAAAGACAAAAAGCAGGTCAGCGGCAACGAAAAGGTCGGCCCGCTAAAACTACCTTTGCTGCCTTTGCAGCTTTTAATGGAAACAAAATTAATGTATTTTAACAAATCCGTTTACTTTTTTTCCCTCTTATTTCACATCACTCTTCTTTTTTCGTAATTTTACCATATTTACTCAATTTTTTATTATTATCATTATTATTTTTTACTTTTTCTTTTTCTCAAAGTCATCAATCAATACATTTTTTTTCTCTCGGACGTGAAGTTTTTTATCAACCATATTGTAATTTTATTGGGTTTAGTGTTATTTGAATAAAAAATATATTAATCTTAAAATATTGGTTAAAATATAATTTGAATATTGAGCCATTTTTTTTAGAGTGGATATTGAGCCCTTTAAAGTTTACTATTTGTAAATCTATTTTAATAATTCAAGTTTTTTATCATATAAAATTAATTTCTACAATAAAATGAATCTACACAAAATCATATAATATCCATTTCTTGATAATAAAAAACGGATATTCATTTTCCACCAGTTCTCCCTTTTTGGGTGTATACAAAAATAAATGGGGTTTTTAAAAAATGAAAATTTAAGAATTGATAATTTTTCAAATTGAGATCCACCGATTTTAGACATTTTTAAATATTTCAAAATGTTTTATATTTTTATAATTATTCATAAAAAAAATGACAACTGTCAAATTTTCTCAAAATTTAAAATAAGTTATGTCGTTTTAAAAATAATATATCTTTTAAACTCGTCAATAAGTGAAATGGTTGATAATCATGTGAATTGTTTCACTGATTGATGTGGTAAAACATTTATTATATGTATAGTTTTTAATAAAAATAAAATAAATAAATATTATTAGAGAGCAAAACATATATTTTAACAATAATTTTAAATATAACATGGGTGTAAATTGATTCACTTAAAAAAGTTCAGGTGTAAATTTATTCAATTGAAAGTTTAGGGTTTAAATTGACACAACATGTAAAATTCAGGGGTGTAAATTGATTTTTTCCCTAATTTTTATAGTGAGTCAAAATAAAATAAAATTATATTATCCATTTTTCAATTTTTTTATTTCTGTTAATTTATTTTGTTATTTACTGCACTTTCCCTTTTGCTTTCTCAAGTAGCTTGTGTTTCAGACAGCTCTGGGCCAAACTAGAGCTGGAACCACCGACCGGTCTTACTTTCCGGCAGTTGTAATTTTCTCAGGAAACAAACAGTTTTCTTTTCCTTAGTTTCCAAATTTTATCGGTTATTCCCTCTTCCCTGTTATTTCGGAACACCTTGTTTATCCGGTTTTCGCACAGCAAAAGTGAAAAACATCTGTCAGAAAAAAAGGAATTTTTTTTTTGTGACATTGCGGAACTTACTTCTGTCATAGGTCGATCTTTTGAGTTTTTCGTTGATATTTTCCCATTATTTTCTCCCTTTCTTCTTTTCTTTGGGGGCGTTTTTTTTTTTTTTAATTTTCTTATAAAAATGAAGTTCTTCAAAAGTTTTGTGAAAAATGTGGAGTTTTTAACTGATAATTTTGTGGGGGTTAAATGTTTGTTTTTTTGTGGGGTTTCAGTTTTAGAGTTTAGATCTTTGAAGGAAGGATAAAAACATAATTTTCATGTCGAAATAGGTTGTCTTGTCTTTTGTTCAATTTTATTTTCCCTCTTGAAGACTGACTTTTCTTGTTGGAAATATGATTTTTTCTTTTCTTTTCTTTTTGTTGCAATTATTCACTGTTTAATGTTTATTTATCTCCTATTTCTTTTGTGATGCAGGAATGAGAATTTAAGTTTCTGCAGAAATCTGTAAATTATAAGATTTTAAAGGTTAAAAGATGGAAGAAAGAGAAGGTTTGAGTTCAGGTGTAACAGTGATAGGAGCTGAGGCTCCATCAGCTTATCATGTGGCTCCGAGAGCCGATAACCCGACCCAAGCGACAGGTGGTTCGCCTACGGTGGCTGCCTCACCGGTAAGCGTGGGGCTTCCTGGAAGCGGAACTACTGAGAAAAAGAAGAGAGGCAGACCAAGAAAGTATGGACCAGATGGATCAGTCACGAAGGCATTGTCCCCATTGCCACTTTCCTCTTCAGCTCCGGCTGGTGGTGGCTTCTCCATCACGAAGCCGAAGCGGGGGAAGGGGCGGCCTGCCGGGTCCGAGTATAAGCATCACAAGAAAGTTGGGATGGAATTTATAGGTAATGGGTGATTGACTATTAATGAATATATATTGGTCTTTTATTGATCTTTGGTTAAAAAGGAAATGGAGAATTTTTCATTAATTATGCCAGATTCTGATACTCTTTGTTGGAATTTCATCAAAATTTACCATTACTTGTTATTTGGAGTTGGATTTGAGATTTGGTGTGGTTGGAAATGCTCTTAGAATATGTTATGGATTATTATAATTTCCCTCAAAAAGTTTCCTAATGATTTTTACCTTGTAAGATTAGTTGAGGTGTGCGTGAATTGGCCCGACACTCGTGGATATAAAAAAAAATTCCCATTGATTATGAGTTGTCATATAATAGTACTGTATGCCTTAGAAAATTCACGTGGGACCTTGATGTGAGATGTCCTTGTTCTATATAAAATTTGTACGGATTCCTTAAAATTGTATGATCTGACCTTTTGGGGGTTTTTAGAATATTCTCATATAGCTTTTTAAGTTGCATTTCAAATTCCAACAGAATTTTCCAACAGCTTCATATCATATAACAGAAATGGTTGGAACTTAATGAACCTGCTTATTTTTTAATCTAATCTTTGTGTTGTCTACATGTGCTTTTGATTTTATTCTTAATCTATACTCTTAGATCTCTAATAAATGTTTAACTAGTTCTTTTTTGGAATGATTTTCAGCATTACTTGGGATATGATTGTAGATATTTAAGAAGATTAACTTCAATTCAAAGTTGGTAATTTTAGTGATAGATAATTCAAGTAGATTGAATCCATTTTGAAATAGTTCATCAGCATTACCTTAAACATCTTCCTTTGCAAGATCAAATCCTTGAATCTTAATTAAATTAGTAAAATAACACTTCTAGTTTCGTGAACGAGATCGGTTTTTAATTAATGTACTGCCAATGTGTCTTTAGTTTTTGGATTCAAGCATGTGTTTTACCTGTATTTATGGTTGATTCTTCAAAGCTCTTTGTTAACAGTTGTTATTAATGATGAACATGTTTTAACTGCAATATGGAAAATTCTTCTGCCACCGAAAGGGTGTAGTAGGTGGGTTGGCTCTTTTGTTTTACTCAAATTTATCGTATTTACTTTGATGGAATAACATTAATGATGAAGAACATCTATCATTTTCTTTTTATCGATAACTGTTTTTAGTAAAAGATTTGGACATTTAGTAGTTTTAATTGCAGTGGGAGAATCTGATTGAAGAAACTAGTTTTTAGCTCCTTTTATGGTCCCTTACCTCAGCATGGAATGCTATAAATAGAAATCGAAAGATAAAGTGACAAGACGATAGTAGTTTTTATCATAATCGTGTGTATGTATTATGTCATGCGGTTAATGGAAAAGAAAAGTGGATCATCGAAATATCTCAAATGAGTGCACTTTCAAGGTATATTAGATTGGCAAATTGGTTCATACAAAGACAATGTTAAATGACCGAAATTCATTAGTTATCAAGCGTCACTGCAAACATATCTTCTTTTCCTGAATGCAACTTCTTGAGGAGTTTCTTTCACACTTGCCAAAAAGGCAGAGATCAATTTCCGTAGATTTCTTTTAATAACTCTTTATCGCTTTCTCATTGAAGATAATTTTTCACATTTAGCTTTAAGAAAAAGAGGTTTGGTTAAGCTTTAAGGCTTGAGCATCGTTAGAGCTTTTTAATTTGTTTCATTTGAACATTTTTAATTCTTTATCTGTTGGTATTCTGAAATTATAATAATTCTCTATCTATTATTATAGGTGATTGGAGTGCATGTTCCGTTGGCATGAATTTCATGCCCCATATCATTACGGTCAATGCTGGCGAGGTATGTTCGTTATGTAAAATTGATCTGCTTCATTGTTATTGCAACATCTTATAGTTCTTACCTTAATCGGTTTTGACAGCCTGGTCTCTGTACATCAATTTTTATCTCTTGTGTGGAACTCTCAGGAATGCTAAGTTGTAAAGGTTCCAATACTTTGGTTCTAGAACAATCATTTGTGTCTTCTCTAGAGAAACATAATCACTAGTGGCAGTCACCAACCCGACCAAAAAAATATGTAAAATTCGTTTTTTAGAGTTCATGGATTGCACGTCTAGAATCCACCTGAGCCTGTAATAAAATTTCAGTCTCTTATTCCTGGTCCAATTTTTGTATTTTTTCCTGAGACGGTGGTTGCTTCTGTAACAACAAGTCTAATGTCTCTGATCCTGCTGTAATGTTTGTATTATCATATGGAAACGAGCAGAAATATATTTTTCAGCTTTTTCACTCCTACTCTACCATATCAGTTTGAGATTCATGAATAATGTATTTTTTCTTTTGTCTCTTTGGCTGTCATAAAGGATGTCACTATGAAGGTAATATCATTTTCCCAACAAGGTCCTCGAGCCATTTGCATTCTTTCTGCTAATGGAGTAATTTCAAACGTTACACTTCGTCAGCCTGATTCGTCTGGGGGTACTTTAACATATGAGGTATGTCAATTAATTAAGTATGTGTTCTTTTAGAACATCAATTAATTTGTTTCTACTGCAAACTTGAAAGTCTTCAATGAGTTCAAACCATCTTTTTTTGAAGAATGAAATATATTTAGTCATTTTCATTGTTTCTATCATGTTCAATAACTTCATTCACTATGTCTTATAAAAAAATAACTTCTTTAACTAAGTAAATATGGTTTGTTGGTTGTTAAATGCTTCTTTTGGGTGTGTATGTGTGTGAAACAAGAATCCGCATGATTTGGAGTACTGAATTTTTGATTTATTGGGATGTGTCGAGGACGACATTGTTTCCACATTCACTTGTGGGTTGTATGGTTTTTGGCTGATTGAACTTCATGGCGCCGAATGTAGATTTTTTAGGATTGTAGTGGAAATCAATCACGACGTTAAATAATTTAGCCGTTCAGAAAAATTAATTAAACTTGGATATTGTCAGGGTCGTTTTGAGATACTTTCCTTGTCTGGATCCTTCATGCCTACTGAAAATCAAGGAACAAGAAGCAGGTCAGGTGGGATGAGTGTCTCCTTGGCAAGCCCCGATGGTCGTGTTGTCGGGGGAGGAGTAGCTGGTTTACTCATAGCAGCTAGCCCAGTACAGGTTGGGAGTTTATTTTATTATAATCTGAATTAAATTTTATTATGTCCATGTTTTTATAGTATCAATGTTTATTTTATAAATTGTTTAAGAAAACGTGGTAAAACAGTGAAATGTTTTCAATAAGGAATAATTATTTTTTTCTTCCTAATGTCTTGAAGGTTTTTTTTAAAATACAAAATTTGGCATCTCTATCATCATATGATCTATTTGAATTTTCCTCAAGTAATGGTTGGTTGTGTTTATGCTGATGATCTATATACTCTGAACACAATAGGTTGTGGTAGGAAGTTTTCTACCAACAAGCCAACAAGAGCAGAAAGTAAAGAAGCAAAAGCCCGAGACCGTATCGGCTACCGTTCCAATCCCGAGCACCACACCAGCCACCATACCTACTTCCATTGCCGATACTGAGGACGGTTTAAATGGAAATGGCTTGCAACATCCTGGTTCCCTAAAACCAACATTCGCTCCTTCACCTTTCCAGAGAGACAATTGGGGTGCTACCGCTGCCGTGCATTCATTGCAGGAGCCGAGAAATTCTGCAACTGACATCAATATATCGCTGCCCGGTTAAACTAATTAGTTCCTTACCAAATGAACCAGATAATCTCCTGCTGACTACATTGATGATTCTCTGATTGTTCTTACCCAAAAGCAACCATATGAAAATGGACTATTTCCTGTCAGTATTAGGGAAGTCCATTATCAAGTTTCCATTGTTTAGAATTCTCACATTTTCTTAATTAAGTAGGATATCTCATTTGCAGGCTGATTTATTTTTATTTTTCTCTCTTATTTTTCCTCTCTGAATCTGTATCTGTTATTAGGATGCTGGATTTAATTACCTGACCTCTGATTTGTCTATTAATGAGAGAATTTTTATGTTTTTTTTTTGCCATTTAGTTTTCTTTGAAATGCTCTAAGATATTGTTTATCAACTTTTCTTCCCTTCTGATTTATCTTGTGATAATATGGCAATGATGTCACAGGAATAAGATGATTTTCTTCAAGGTCCCTAGTACTTTGACAGCCAATGGGTGGCTACCACGTGTTCATTTTTTTTAATAAAATAAATAAATTTCTCCTAATATAAAATGACTCTTTTTATCAAATCATGTTTTATTGAGAAAATAATAGGTGTCAAGATATGAAGACAAAAAGAAGACAAAGAAAATGAAAAATGAGGTGGGGAGATATGGTTACCATTTCATTGAAAACTCTCCATTTCTCACGGTAATTTAAAGGAAAAATAATCTCACGTTCTTCCTTTCGCTTTCTGAGAAAAGCATGAAAAAAAAGGCTCGAATGGTACGATCTCTTCAAATGGTCACCACATCATCTTTTACTTAACAAAGGTCTCCATTCCTGGAAAATCCGTGAAAGCAATTTTTTATTTTATTTTTGTGGATTAAATATAATAAAGATAAACTAAAACTTTCTTTTTTCTTCTAAATTATTTTATATCCTATCAATGTGAAATGAATTGAAATTGTGGGTGATTACTAGAATTTCAAGAATAATTTGATAAAATAGATATGATTTAAATGAGACATAATTTATAAAAGGGTATAATTTTGAATATCAAAACATAAGAAAGGGTTAAAAAAAAATAGTAACCTAGTGATTTGGGGTAGTTATGATACCGAGAAATTTACATATCTAAAATCACATGTTAAGAATAATTATGTAGATAGTAAAAAAAAAATGATTACACAGTATAATTAAATATAATTTACATATTTATAATAAATTAAAAGAAAAAAAAAATAGACACCTGCTCAAATTGGGCTTCGATAGTAAATTAAGCTTCGATCACGACGCCTCTCCTTAATTTTCCATTTAATCTTTCTTGAGGGAAAAGGCATCCTCGTAAATAAGTTCTCGATTTCGCTTCTTCGTTTCCTTTCAGTTCATCTCTCGACCTCTCTCCCTTTTCTCTGCCCTAAATGACTAAGCAACAAGCTAATTGGTCCCCTTACGATAACAATGGCGGGTACTCTCTCTCCTCCCCTCTCTCTCAGTTTTTAATTTTAATCTGAATAACTATGAAATTTGATGCAGATCGTGTGTTGCGATTGCCGGTGCTGATTACTGTGTTATCGCTGCCGATACTCGGATGTCTTCTGGTTACAATATTCTCACTCGTGATTACTCCAAAATTTGTAAACTGTACGTCAGTCTTATAGGAATTGATCTTTTTTTTTTTGCTTCATTTATGTTTTCGAATTTGAATTGTGTACCTTGATTTTACTAGGGTTTCATAGAATTGTTTCCTCTGTGTTTTATGCTTTTTAACATTTTTAATGACTTGTTGGATTTTTCTTTTTGAAATAATGATTGTATCTGGGATATCTATGATTTTATGACTGTAAATGAGTTTAGGAAATATTGGGGTTTTTTGGATGCTGAATTTGTAAGTGGGATTTCGGTGTTTATTAAAGAAAAATCTGTTTGTAGCTTTAGTTTAAGGAGCTAATTAGTCTGTTAAACCCTTATACATAAAAGAGATTTTCTCTTTTTAATGAGAAAGTGTGTTTCTATTTTGAATGTTATTTGAGTGGCTGATGTAAGTAATGGGCTTGATGTTTTTCTTTCACTTATCTTATGTGCTCAATTTGGTCGTATTTTTTCCGTCCTACTTCACCTATATAAATTCTTGATTGTACTGATTCTGTTATATACACTATTTACATTACTACTGTTGTGATCACTGTACTTTATGCACTTTAAAAACTAATTTGTCCACACATGTAATTGTTGATGCAGGGCTGATAAATCTGTGATGGCCTCTTCTGGTTTTCAAGCTGATGTGAAAGCTTTACAAAAGGTTTTGGCGGCTAGACATTTGGTGAGACTTTTATCTATAAGTTTTTTCTTTCAATATCTCTCATTTTGAGTGGTTTGATATTGTAAGGGTTGTAAGAGCCTAGAGACTTGCCTCTTTTGTGATATTGTAAATTGTAATGGTGGAGAGCCGTTTGTTAGTAATTTTGGCCTTTCCTTATTTTAAAAACAATTTTTGCCTTCTTTGGTGTTGGATTTCTGATCCAAGTGTTTTTAAACATAAACTACTTTTGTTCAAGGATTAAGTTAGGAATATAAGTTGGGGCATTTTAGTAGTATATAGAGAAGTTTGTTAGAGCGAAGTTGCTGTAGATAGAGAGAGTAGGGGAATGGTAGGTTAGGCATATCTTAGCCTTAGGATTAGTACTTTTGGGAGAGAACTAAACATTTTATGTATAGTAAATAGGCTCATGGTTCTGATAATGAATATGGTTTCATTTAAATACAAAGGGAGTTATTCTTTCCTTTTTATAACGAGGAAGTTCTCTTTATTTGAAATTTCCATGCTATGCTATTGATTCTATTTCATTTTAGTACTTTCAATCTCACATATTCTGGGTGAGGGCAATGGACAAGGTAGCTCGTCAATTTCTTAGTCTTGTAATTTTTTAGGTATATATATAGTAGACATGAGATTTTGGATTCTAAGGTAAGAATTTGAAATAGGCTCATGATTCTGATATTGCATATGTTTCCTGCTCTTATGACAGATCTACCAACATCAGCATAACAAACAAATGAGCTGCCCTGCAATGGCTCAACTACTCTCAAACACACTGTACTACAAACGGTTCTTTCCTTATTATGCTTTTAATGTGTTAGGTGGACTTGATACTGAAGGTACGTAACTTCCCGCTTGTGGATCAAGTTTCATGCCTGACCATTCCATTAACTATTAGTTAATTTTTTCTTAAAATAGGAAAGGGTTGCGTATTCACCTACGATGCTGTTGGTTCTTATGAGAGAGTTGGATACAGTGCTCAGGGTTCGGGTTCCACCCTCATTACGCCCTTTTTGGACAACCAACTAAAGTCCCCCAGCCCTTTATTATTGCCTGCACAGGTATGATGTTATACACTTGTCTCCTCTTCTATGTATGTAGGCTTATAGCTAACAAATTATATGATGAACACAGGATTCTGCGACTCCACTTTCAGAAGCAGAAGCAATTGACTTAGTGAAAACTGTTTTTGCATCCGCAACTGAGAGGGACATCTACACTGTAAATCTCTTCCACTATATATAATATACCCTTGTTCTGAGTAAGCCTCTTTCTGGATCATTACTAATTTCTTGCGTTATCAACAGGGTGACAAACTTGAAATCGTCATTCTCAATGCTGATGGTATTCGTCGCGAATACATGGATCTCCGGCAAGATTAATATGGGGTCTGGCTTGATAGAATTAATGTTGCAACCCTATGGATTTCCTACTGTTGGTACTTTGTCTCTGAGGTTTTTGCATTCTGATTAAACTTGCTTTTTAACTGATTGAACAACTCTTATTTTATTTTTATATATTTTTTTCTATTAGATCAAAGATATTAATAGAGTTTAACACATGTATTATCTATAATATAAATGAATCAATTGAGTTATTATATATATGACTCCTTATATATATATTTTTTTTAAATATTAAACTTGATAGTTTTAAAAATGGTTTCGAGTATTTGTTGGTGGTTTTTTTTAAAAGCTGTTTTCTCTTAATACTTTTTCTTGAATAACTTTTTTTTTAAAGAAACTCTATGGAAATTTATCATATCTCCCCCAAATTTAAAGTGTGTTATAAAAAATACCCCCTCTCCTATGATACTTTCATTTTTACCCTTTGGTTAGTTATAGTCATCCCACTAACTTTAATTGGCTAGCCTCCATGTGTAAAATTAGGGGTAATTTTGATAACTTCTACATATTTAGGGTAAATTTGAAAACTAATTTTTCTAAAGTGGTAGTTATGAAAATTTCCCAAACTCTATCATTAACAATAAATGACGAGGTCGAACTCCCTAATCTGATGTAATATTTATGGAAATAAAAATAAAATTGATAAATAATGAAAACGATGATGAAAGATCATTAAAACTTACAATGTCAACCTAGATAATATAACCTATTGATTAAGACGTATAGTCTGTGTTTCAATCTCCACCTTAAACATTTTGTATAAAAAAAAACTAGCAAAATGACGAGAACTAGGAAACGAATATTAGTCGACGCTTCTTCTCCATTTTTAGCTTTTCCACCAAGCTTCTCTTCTCGTCTATGGCTCGCAATAGGGTAAAGTGCAATTGCTCTCTCCTATACTTAAATTTCTTTTCCTCTATGCTCGAATGAACCGAATAAGTTTCCGCTTTGCCGCCGACGATTTGGTTCTCAGTACCTCAATCGTTCAAAAATGTTTAATCTTTCGTTTTGAAGAATTCCATTTCTGATTCCACTGTATTTTATGGTTTAGGCTAGGGTTTATTATGGGTTTAATGAGCTTTGCTCGAGTTTTTTTTTTTATTGCCTGTGTAGGCAACAGTACGAATACAAAATTTTACTTTAGTAAATTTAAGCGGTTACTGAAATATTGTCACTAAAAGATGAGTAGAATATTATTCAATGTTGTTATTAACTTGAAGGATTTTCAAGTGACCTTATGAAAAATATTAAAAATAACATTTTCATAGATATTACATCTAGTTTGAGAGGGATGGAATTGGAGAGAATTATGAATTTCAATATATAAAAATAACATTTTTTATGAAAAGTTAAAGACCAAACATATACATAAATTTAACTACAATTAAAAATTAAATAGACAACTAATCTAATTTAAGTTTCTTTAACACGCTATTAAAAAAATTCTTTAATATGAAAATATAAAAACAATAAATAATAGTTGTTTCTTTATATTTTGGAGAAGAAAAAAATTAGTTACATTGGTTTCAAACACTAAATTGGGATTCTTTTAATATAAAACTATAATGTGATACACCATTAATAAATACATTAAAAAATAATAATACATCTATTTAGAAACTTATTAAATTGAAAAATTGTTAAAACTTACTAAATTTTATATAATTTTAATTCATAGAGACATATGTTTAATTATTATTTTTTAAATAAACATTAATCTAATATCTTTTTTTTTTATCATAAATCTAAAATGTGGACTATAAGTTATATCATTTTATTTATGGATATTCAATAAAATTTATTATCATACCTTTAATATCTTAAAAGTGGGAATGTGTAAGAATCATTTTTGGACACTTATACTCCTTTATCATTTTTAAAATTTACAAAGTGTACTATTTCCTACCATTAATTATATTATAAAAAAAATGATCTTTTTCGTTTTTGAATATTATTTATTTATTATCAAAAAATTAGTCAATCAATTTTTATTTTTATTTAATTGAAAAAATATGTAAGGAAGTTGAAACCTTCATGATTAATGGTTTAATTTGTGAATAAGTACATAATCAGGGACTTTTTTGCTAACTGGTCGTTTTTTTCAAAGTCTCTGGGAATATATCCAAATTTGAAAGTAATTGACTAAATGTCCATTTTTTGAGAAGTCCAATTTTAAAACCCGACTTCAAGACTTTTTAAATGCCACGCAAACAAAGTCCGGTTTTAAACACCGGACTTCAACTTCCGCTTGTCACATGTGCTAAAGTCCGGTTTAAGAAACCCGTGTTCAAGTAAAAAAACATTACTACTCTAAAGTCAGGTTTTAAACACGGATTTCAAGCCTTCCGCACAATTATTAATTTTTAATTAACTCTTAATTAAACATTTCTATTTGTTTACTTATATGGATTTTGGCCCAATTGTTTAAACAATAATTTCATATTACAAATAATTCATTTAGTTTCTATTTAACTTTTAAACTATATTTAACTTTTGAATTTTAACTAAATAAGCATGCTTTTAATCCTAAAATAATTTAGAATAAAAATACATAATTTTCGATAATCACAATTATATAATAAAATTATGGCATGCTTCACATACATTAGCATATAATAACACATATTATATCATGATGCATGTATGTATAATTAATTAAAATCATACAACCTATGGTGGGATTTTCTACATGACATACTCTTATGCATGAAAATTATTTAAAGCATTCATATCATATCATACATATAAAAAATTTAATAATAAATAGCTAAATTGACCGGTATTCTTGGCACTATTTCTAAAACGGAAAAATTAAATTACAACTTAATTTAAAAACTTCCTTCGTAGAGATGGAAAGCTTTGTCTTTTTCTCTCTCCTCCTTGATGTAGGCGTGGGAATGAGTAATTATGAAGGCAATATTATCTCCCATAATATTTCCATAAATACATGTTTTAAAATAATTATCTTTTAATTATATGGAAAAAATAAAGAAAATATTTTCCATGTAATCTTATATCAATTTATAAATTCATAATTTAAAATATGGAGATAATCTTAAAAATATTTTATCCTTATTGTAAATATTATCTTCCATAATATTTCCATAAATACTTGTTTGAAAATAATTGGGCCGCTCGCTTCGATCACAACGCCACCGTCTCAATTCTTAATTTCCCATTTCATTTTTCTGGAGGGAAAAGACATCGTGAGATCTAAACTAAAGAAGGAACAAAAGTTAAGAGAAAAAAAACCCCAAAAAACCAGAAACTCGATCTTTCGCTTTTGCTTCTTCGTTTCAGTTCCTCTCTCGAGCTCTCTTTTCTCTGCCCTAAATTTGCCATGACTAAGCAACAAGCTAATTGGTCCCCTTAAGATAAAAATGGCGAGTACTCTATCGTGATTTTTAATAGATAGTTTTTTTAATTAAAATATTTTAAAATTTATTATTTTAAAATATTAAAAAAAATTCCATTTGGTAACTTAATTTTTCATTCCATTTTTTTTAGGAAAAAGACATCGTGAGATCTAAACCAAAGAAATAACAAAAATTAAAAAAAAAAAACAACTAGAAACAAAGTCTATAAAAAAAAGGAATATCTATAAAACAAACGAAACAAAGTCTATAAAACAATATCTATAAAAAAAAAAAAAAATTCTTTAAAGCCATCTTCCAAGTGGCCCGATATTTTTGAAAGTTTGCTTATCCTCTGTTATGTTCTGTGTATGGAATAATATGTTTTATTGTTGTCCAAAATTACTAATTTGTTTGTTATAAATTAGTTCACTTGCGTTGTAGTGTAGGACCTTTAATTTGGTTTCTCTTTATAATTAAATTGGGTGAGTCAATAGCGGACTATAGTTGAGACAAGAGGTTGTGGCCCCCCCCTTTTGTTGTTAAAACTTATATCTATATATATATATATATATATATATGCTAGTCATTTAAGGTACTTGTGTTGCACATGTTAATATGTAATTATATATTTTATAAATATTTATATTAGTTTACATTGAAAATATATATGGTAGAAAATATGTAAATATATTTATTTTCATTGAAGAATTTCCTTATAAAAAAAAACTAGGTACAGTTTTCAATTAAGAAAAAAAATTGAAATATCTATAAAAAATAAAGAAAAATTTCTTTAAAAGCATCTTCCAAGCGGCCCATTATAGCATTTTTTTTTAAATTTCCGTGCTATGCTATTGATTCTATATCATCAGTTTAGTAAGGAAAATTTAATACTTCCAATCTCACATATTCTGGGTGAGGGCAATGGACAAGGTAGCCTGTCGATCTTGCGCTTTTGCTTCTTTGTTTCAGTTCCTCTCTCAAGCTCTCTTTTCTCTGCCCTAAATTCACCATGATTAAACAACAAGCTAATTGGTCCTCTTACAATAACAATAGCGAGTACTATATCATGATTTTTAATAGATAGTTATTTTTTTGAATTAAAATATTTTAAAATATTTTTTTTTCGTTTCCTAAATTAATTTTCCATTCCATTTTTCTTGAGGGAAAAGACATCGTGAGATCTAAACTAAAGAAATAACATAATTTTTAAAAAAACAACTAGAAACAAAGTCTATAAAAAAAAAGAATATCTATAAAAAAAAGTGTCTATAAAAACAATATCTATAAAAAAAGAAGAAGAAAAAAGAGAAATTTTTTTCTTTAAAGCCATCTTCGAAGCGGCCCATTATTTATGAAAGTTTGCCCATCCTCTTCTATGTTTTGTGTGTGGAATAATATGTTTTAATGTTGTCCAAAATTACTATTTTTTTTGTTATGTGAGTTATGAATTAGTTCACTTGTTCTTGTAGTGTAGGACCTTTAATTTGGTTTCTCTTTATGATTAAATTGGGTGAGTCAATAGCGGACCATAGTTGAAACCCCCCATTTTTTGTTGTTAAAACTTATATATACTAGTCATTTAGGTACTTGTGTTGCACATGTTAATATTTTATAATTTTGTATGTAATTATATACTTTATAAATATTTATATTAGTTGTCATTGAAAATATGAATGGTTTTTTGTTCACGGATTGGGCATCTAGAATCCACCCGAGCTCGTAATAAAATTTCAGTGATCAACAAGTTATAATATGGAGCATAGGGAGGAGTAAAGTTTCAGCTAGTTTTCAATGAACGTAACTATTGAGTTCTTTCAGTCTCTTATTCCTGGTCCATGTCTATAATTTTTTGGTACTTTTTCCCGAGACGGTGGTTGCTCCTATAACGACAATTTTGATGTTTCTGAGCTTGGTGTAATGTTTGTATTATCATTTGGAAATGTGCGAAAAAATATTTTTCAGTTTTTTCCCCTCCTATTCTATCGTCTCAGTTTGAGATTCATGAATTATGTATTTTTTCTTTTGTCTCTTTGGCTGTCATAAAGGATGTCACCATGAAGGTAACTTCATTTTCCTAACAAAGCATTCGAGCCGTTTACATTCTTTCTGCTAATAGAGTAATTTCAAACGTTACACTTCGTCAGCCTGATTCATCTGGTGTACTTTAACCTATGAGGTATGTCAATTAATCAAGTGTTTTCTTTTGGAACATCAACTAATTTATGTCTATTGCAAACTTGAAAGTCTTCAATTATTCAAAGATGACTTAAATAATGAAATATGTTTAGACATTGTCAGGGCCGGTCCTAAGAAAATTGAGGCCCAATACGAAAAATATATTTTGGCCCCTCTATAATATTAATCCTTAATATAAAATTAAAAAAAATACAAGAAAAAAAAACGGTGACAAAAATTTGAAATACTAAAAATAAAGAAATTTGTGAATTGCTAGACTTTTTGTTCAGTGGAGATAAAAATTTATATAATTTTTTCCTCAAATTTTATAGTTTTATTCTAAAAAAATCGGCATGTGAGAGATATAATTTATGTTAGAACTTAAAAAAAATCATATGTGAGGGGTATATTTTTTATTCATAAGATAGAGACAAAAATTAATTAATTTAAGAAGATACATAAATAATTTTTAAGAAATATAAAAATAAAACTCTTAGGGATGCAAAAAAAAAAAAAGGGAAATTTCATTGGGTAGCTAATTTTTATGCAATATTTGTAAAAATATCAACTCTAAAAAGTATTTACAAATATATCAAATTTTACTATGTTAATAGTTAATGATGATTAATGTATGTATCAGTGATAAATGTAAAAATATGTAATTCAATGTTTATCATTGATTCATCCGATCAAAATTTATTATATTTAATAATATTTTTTAGAACTGATAGTCTTACAAATATTAATGAAAAAATTGCTAGATTTTGCAAATGACAAGTTAAAAAAACTCTTATTTGAGGTATTGATCATCAAAAATATATATTTTGTATGAGTACTAAAATATAACATTCTTTTGTAGTTGCCTCTTACTGATCGTCAATAAGCTGACGTTTGCCAATGCGCCAGTGTAGCTTTTGAAGTAACGTATGCATATTAATCTGCATATCTTATTTTTAAAGGCCAATAAATATCTTGGGGGCCCCAAAATTCCGAGAGCCCTATTCGATTGCGCAGATCGAACCTGCTCAGGGCCGGCCCTGGTCATTGTATGTTTCTATGATGTGCAATAACTTCTTTCACTAAGTAAATATGGATTGTTGGTTGTTAAATGCTTCTTTTGGGTGTGTATGTGTGTGAAACAAGAATATGCATGATTAGGAGTGCTGATTTTTTGACTTCTTGTGATGTGTCGAGGACGACATTATTTTCACATTCACGTGTGGGTCGTATGGTTTTTGGAGAACTTCATGGTGTCGAATCTAATGGTCGTGTTGTCCGGGGCGGAGTAGCAGCTGGTTGTGTTTATGCTGAATGGAAATATAACACTTTGTTTTGATCTATATACATCTCTGAACACAATAGGTTGTGGGTAGGGAGTTTTCTACCAACAAGAACATAAAGTAAAGAAGCAAAAGCCCGTTACCGTTCCAATCCCGAGTACCACACCAGCCACCATACCTACTTCCATTGCCGATACTTGTTGGGTTTTGGACCCAAATCAAATTAGTGAAGTATTAATCTATTTGATCATAAAGCCCATTAATTGAATGGACCCAAATCAATTGCTAATCCAATGTTTGGGCTGAAACCAAATTGAGGCATTTGGCCCATTGCAAACTAAAAGCCCAAAGTCAAAACCCAATTGACTTGTTAATTTTTCTTTGACCAAGCTTTCTCTTATTTGAACGAATTGTATGGGCTGTATGAGATCAATTAGGAAAGTGTGAATGACGGTGGTGTTTATTTCATTCATTAAACCTAATTCTTTATATAAATAGATGATCAACAGCCAAGACAAGTGTGTGGTGGCTTTGCCTCCCACCGGGAGAATATTAGGGTTTGTTCATATTGAGAGAAAATAGAGAGAGCGAACCATTTGAGTGATTCCGGGGTTATGTATAATTGGGAGTAATTATACACTCTTTATATTTATCTCATTGATGTAATCTTTAACTTCATAGTGGAACCTGCGAGCGCAGGAAGGCAAGACGTCTGCAATTGGAACCCGTATAAAATCTCCAGTGTCGTATTTTCTCTTACCCTATTATTATATTAACTTTTGCGTTATAATATTATTGATTCTTTGTGTTAGTGGGAGTTTAGGATAGTGGAACCCTTCAAATTCCCAACAATACTGAGGACGGTTTAAATGGAAATGGCCTGCAACATCCCGGCTCCCTAAAACCAACATACGCTCCTTCGCCTTTCCAGAGAGACAATTGGCCGGTGCTGCCGCTGCCGTGCATTCGTTGCAGGAGCCGAGAATTCTGCAACTGACATCATTATATCGCTGCCCGGCTAAACTAATTAGTTCCTTACCAAATGAACCAGATAATCTCCTGCTGACTACATTGATGTTTTCTGATTGTTCATACCCAAAAACAACAATATGAAAATGGACTATTTCCAGTCAGTATTAGGGAAGTCCATTAGCATGTTTCCATTGTTAGACTTCTCACATTTTCTTAATTAAGTAGGATATCTCATTTGCAGGCTGATTTATTTTTATTTTTATTTTTCCTTTCTGTATCTGTATCTGTATCTGTTATTAGAATGCTGGATTTAATTACCTGACCTCTGATTTGTCTATATTAATGAGAGAATTTTTATGTCTTTTTTTTTTTGCCATTTAGTTTTTCTTTGAAATGCTCTAAGATATTGTTTATTAACTTTTCTCCCCTTCTGATTTATCTTGTGATAATATGCCAATGATTTCACAGGGAATAAGATGATTTTCTTCAAGGTCCCTAGTACTTTGACAGCCAATGGAGGGCTACCACGTGGTCTTTTTTATTTAAATAAATTTCTTCTAATATAAAATGACTCTTTTTTAATTAAATCATGTTTTATTGGGAAAATAATAGGCGTCAAGATGAAGGAAACAATTTTAGTTTCTGTAATTTTCTTTTGAAGATATGAAGATAAAAAGAAGATAGAGAAAATAAAAAGTGAGGCAGGCAGATATGGTATTAAATATAATATAAAGATAAACTCAAGCTTTTTTTACTTCTAAATTATTTTATTTTCTATCAGCGTGAAATGAATTGAAGTTGTGGGTGATTACTAGAATTTCAAAAATAATTTAATAAAATAGATATGATTTAAATGAAACGTAATTTATAAGAAGATATAATTTCGAAATTCAAAACATAAGAAAGGATAAAAAAAAATATTAACCTACTAATTTGGAGTAATTATGAAACCGAGGAATTTACTTATCTAACTATAAGTGTAATTACGTGGATAGTAAAAATAGGTGGCTACATAATAAATTATATAATTGTGTATAATTTAAAATGAGATGACCATAATTATAATAAATTAAAAGACTACGCAAAGCACTCAAAATAAAAAATTTCCTTTAAATTCATCCTCCAGGCCCATTATTTCCGAAAGCTGGGCTCGGGCTAGACCATCTTCAAGAGTTAATCGGGCAGCTCGCTTAGATCACAACGCTTAAATAAATAAGGAACAGAATTGGAAAAATTCTTCGTTTCAGTTCCTCTCTCGATCTTCCTCTCTTTTCTCTGCCCTTCGCCATGAGTAAGCAGCAAGCTACTTGGTCACCTTATGACAACAATGGCGGGTACTTTCTCTCTCCTCCCTCCCTATCTCTCTCTTTACGTTTTTATTTTTATCAGAATAACTGAGAAATTTGATGCAGATCGTGTGTTGCGATTGCCGGTGCTGATTACTGTGTTATCGCTGCCGATACTCGTTTGTCTTCTGGTTACAATATCCTCACTCGTGATTACTCAAAAATTTGTAAACTGTACGTTAATCTTATTGGAGTTAATCTTTTTTGTTTCCTTTCGAATTTGAATTCTGTAATTCGATGTCTTGATTTTACTAGGGTTTCAAAGAACTGTTTCCTCTGTGTTTTATGTTTTTGATATTTTCAATGACTTGTTGGATTTTTCTTTTTGAAATAAGGTTCTATCTAGGAAATCTATGATTTTATGCTATAACCCTGGTTAGGAAATATTGGGGTTGTGGTTTTTTGGATTTTGAATTTGTAAGAGGAATTTCGGTGTTTATCAAATGATAAAAACTGCTGATAGCTTTAGTTTGTGGAGCTAATTGGTGTCTGTGAAACCCTTATGTATAAAAGAGAATATCACGTTTTGATAGGTTGTTAGAAGGCAATAATTTTTCAATTAATGTAGTGTGTTTCTAGATTTAAAATTTTATTTAAATGGCTGATTTAATTTTTTTTGTTTTTTTCACTTATATGATGTGCTCAATTTGGTCATAAAGGTTCCTTCCTTTTCTTACGTGTGAATATATACATTTATACCCTTATTGTTGTTTCTTGATGTTGCAGGGCTGATAAATCTGTGATGGCATCTTCTGGTTTTCAAGCTGATGTGAAAGCTTTACAAAAGGTTTTGAAGGCTAGACACTTGGTGAGATTTTTATCTAAACGAACACGTTATTTTAGCTTAGGATGATTATGTAATGCATATTCACTAATGCTACGAATTTCAATGCATCGAATTGCAGCTAACATTTTCTATATCGTCGATCTTGTGTTGGTTATTTCATATTTGTTTTAGCTTAAAGCATGATCTCTTAATGATATGACTCCTAGTGATTCTAATATCTATTTTATCAGTTATTTTCCTTTTTGTTGGGTAGGCTTTTATTCGGCTTGGGTTCATTTGTTATTGTTGTTGCATCCCTATACAATTGAGACCATAGGTTCTTGGAACTTACAATAACCACGTGTTTCAAGCGACATTTTGTTCACTCCTTTCATTTATAGTTCAGATATTTTTTTTTCCTCTTTCAATATCTCTTACTCTGAGTGGTTTGATCTTGTAAGGGTTGTAAGAGCCTAGAGACTTACCCCCCTTTTTTTATATACTGTAAAATGTAATGGTGGAGAACCTTTTGTTAACAATCTTTGCCTTCTTTTCTCATTTAAAATTTTTTTTTTGCCTTCTTTGGTGTTGGATTTATGATCCAAGTCTTTTTAAGCATAAACTACTTTTGTTACAAGGAATATGTTAGGCATATAAGTTAGGGCATATTAGTAGTATACAGAGAAGTTTGTTAGAGTGAAGTTGCTACAAATAGAGAGAGTAGGCTGTACGGGAAAGGCATATCTTGGGATTAGTAGTTTTGGGAGAGAATTAAACCTTTCATGCATAGTAACTCTTTATCAATTATTTCCTTTTAGTATCAGTAGCAGTTTTCCATTTAATTTCTGGTTCCTATAATCGTTTTCGAAGTCCAAGGTGTAGCGTGTAGGGCATGTTGTCTAATAAGAAAGTTATCTTTCCCAGTTTCCTTTAAACACAAAGGGAGTTATTCTTTCCTTTTTCTAATGAGGAAGTCCTCTTTTTTTGAAATTTCCGTGCTATGCTATTGATTCTATATCATCAGTTTAGTATGGAAAATTTAATACTTCCAATCTCACATATTCTGGGTGAGGGCAATGGACAAGCTAGCCTGTCAATTTCTCAGTCTTGTAATTTTTTAGGTATATAACAGACATGAGATTTTGAATTCTGAGAATTGGAAATAGGCTGATTATTCTGATACTGAGATTCGTTTACCGCGCTTATGACAGATCTACCAACATCAACATAACAAACAAATGAGCTGCCCTGCAATGGCTCAACTACTATCAAACACACTGTACTACAAACGGTTCTTTCCTTATTATGCTTTTAATGTGTTAGGTGGACTTGATACTGAAGGTACGCAACTTCCCGCTTGTGGATCCAGTTTCATGCATCACCATTCCATTAACTATTAGTTAATTTCTTCTTAAAATAGGAAAGGGTTGCGTATTCACCTACGATGCTGTTGGTTCTTATGAGAGAGTTGGATACAGTGCTCAGGGTTCGGGTTCCACCCTCATTACGCCCTTTTTGGACAACCAACTAAAGTCCCCCAGCCCTTTATTATTGCCTGCACAGGTATGATGTTATACACTTGTCTCCTCTTCTATGTATGTAGGCTTATAGCTAACAAATTATATGATGAACACAGGATTCGGCGACTCCACTTTCAGAAGCAGAAGCAATTGACCTAGTGAAAACCGTTTTTGCATCCGCAACTGAGAGGGACATCTACACTGTAAATCTCTTCCACTATATATAATATACCTTTGTTCTGAGTAAGCCCCTTTCTGGATCCTAACTAATTTCTTGCGTTATCAACAGGGTGACAAACTTGAAATCGTCATTCTCAATGCTGATGGTCTTCGTCACGAATACATGGATCTCCGGAAAGATTAATATGGGGTCTGGCTTGATAGAATTAGTGTTGCAACCGTATGGATTTCCTGTTGTTGGTACTTTGTCTTTGAGGGTTTTGCATTCTGATCATTGCCAATGGTTAAGATTTAGTCTCTGTGTAATATGACCTCTGCTTCCAATTTATAAGATCTGTCGAGAACTTCGGATTGTGTTTAAGAATTGTCACGGTTGGGGGAGTTGGATCAATCTCCCTTATTTGCCATTGTTATTCTTTTCTGCTTTTATGGTTAAGTGCACAGGAAGGTAAGACCTTCGCTTGAATTTAAGATTTAATCAGAGAATTAGACCAAGTTTTATCTATTTATTCACATGTTTACATTATTGATATATAGGTCTCGTTTGATAATGGTTTTACTTCAGGTTTCTCTTTAAAAAGTTGAACTTACTTTATTACCAATTTCTTGGTTTTTTTCTTCTTCCCTTTTTAATAAATTTTGAGAATTAAAAATAAAATGTTTGATCTTTATGTTTAGTGATAAGTTCATACTCTATTTCGTGAACATTAATTAAATGGTTTACAAATTTCTTTCTTGATTACAAATTAGTTAAAGATTACATCAAATGATAGCTGTCCAGGTTTGTAAAACGATTTTTCTTTTCTAATATACAAGTAACCATTTCATATATTATTAGTATTATTATTCAATCATATCAAAATTTTATTTTATTTTATTTAAATTTTTATTTTTATTTTTTTTCCAGTCTAGAAGGTTTTTTTGTATAGAAGTGTGGTGTTCGAGCCTTTTAAACCTTTTTTTTTAGGGAACCTTTAACCTTACTCTTTAAGGACTGAACTTGAGTATGAATTTTAAAGGATAAAACTTACCTTTTAACTAATGAGAGGTGGATTTGTGTATATTATTGTAAATATTTTTTTCTTTTATTAGTTTGGGAGTTTTTTTTTTTGTTTTCTATATATATATATAAGGGTGGTGGTGTCCGAACCTTTAATTTTACCGTTTAAGAAGTGAAATTCTGTATATAATTTTTAAAGATTAAAACTTGTCTTTTAACTGATTAGGAGCAACTCTTCTTTTATTTATATATTTTTTTATCTTTATTAGATCAAAGATATTAGTGGAGTTTACATGGATTAATTATACTATAAATGAATCAATTGAGTTATTATATATGACTCCTCATAAATTTAATTTATTTTTTTAAATATTAAACGTGGTAGTTTTAAAAATGGTTTTGAGTGTTTGTTGGTGGTGTTTTTTAAAAAATGTTTTCTCTTGATACTCTTTTATTGAATAACTTTTTTTTAAGAAACCCTACAATTAACTCATAAATTTAATTTATTTTTTTAAATATTAAACGTGGTAGTTTTAAAAATGGTTTTGAGTGTTTGTTGGTGGTGTTTTTTTAAAAATGTTTTCTCTTGATACTCTTTTATTGAATAACTTTTTTTTAAGAAACCCTACAATTAACTCATAAATTTAATTTATTTTTTTAAATATTAAACGTGGTAGTTTTAAAAATGGTTTTGAGTGTTTGTTGGTGGTGTTTTTTAAAAAATGTTTTCTCTTGATACTCTTTTATTGAATAACTTTTTTTTAAGAAACCCTACAATTAACTCATAAATTTAATTTATTTTTTTAAATATTAAACGTGGTAGTTTTAAAAATGGTTTTGAGTGTTTGTTGGTGGTGTTTTTTAAAAAATTGTCTCTTGATACTCTTTTATTGAATAACTTTTTTTTAAGAAACTCTACAATTAACTCATAAATTTAATTTATTTTTTTAAATATTAAACGTGGTAGTTTTAAAAATGGTTTTGAGTGTTTGTTGGTGGTGTTTTTTAAAAAATGTTTTCTCTTGATACTCTTTTATTGAATAACTTTTTTTTAAGAAACTCTACAATTAACTCATAAATTTAATTTATTTTTTTAAATATTAAACGTGGTAGTTTTAAAAATGGTTTTGAGTGTTTGTTGGTGGTGTTTTTTAAAAAATGTTTTCTCTTGATACTCTTTTATTGAATAACTTTTTTTTTAAGAAACTCTACAATTAATAAATTAATCAAGTCAACAAATAAGGAATAAAATTCAAAATTGATAAATAATGAAAACGATGATGAAAGATGAATTAAAAACTGGCAAAGGTGACGAGAACTAGGAGACGAATCGTCTCGTCCAGCCAATTTAAACTCTAACCGGAGAAACATTTGCCCAAATTTATAAATATTGTGTAATAATAATAATGATTTGAATTTGGAATTAGTCCCTGCTTCTTCTCCATTTCTAGCTTCTCTACCAAGCTTCTCGTCAATGGCTCGCAACAGGGTAAAATGCATTTTTTCTCTCCTTCTATGCTAAAATTTCTTTTCCTTTATGCTCGAACGAACCGCTTTGCCTCCGTCGATTTAGTACATTCATCGTTCAGAAATGTTTGATCCTTCGTTTTGAAGAATTCCATTTCTGATTTTATCCATACCTGATTCCACTGTATTTTATGGTTTAGACTAGGGTTTATTCTAGGTTTAAGGAGCTTTGCTCGAGTTTTTTTTTTTTTTTTTTATGTGACTTTACTATAGTGCAATAAAATATGATTTGATAAAAAAATCTCTGATTTTTTGTAAGAAAAAAATTTAGTATTGCTTGTGTAGGCAACGGTATAGAATTTTCTTTTAGTAAATTGAAGCGGTTGCTGAAATCTTGCCACTAAAATCTGAGTGTTATATGATTCAATTTTGTTATTAATTTGGAGGATTTTCATATGAGCTTGTGATCAAAGAATTACCATTACCCTGGGAAAAACATTTGCTTACCGAGCAGTCTTTAATTTTTTTTTGTGTGTAGTTGTTTTATTAGCGATTGGTTACGCGATGGAAATGCCGTGGAAATTCAAACAAATTAATCACCCCACTAGAAGAAAGAAAGATAGAGATATACCTTAACTTTATCTTGAAACCATTTAGTATCATCCTTGTTAGCCAACGAGTTTGATTTTCTGCCAGCAAAGTTGGGGATTTTGTGGGAATGATCGAATCATTAAAAATTAAGATTATTCTCTCCTTTACTGAACGAAATTGTTGCTCAGATTTCTATTCTATGCTTCTTAAATTTAAGGATTTGTTTTTCATGGAGTAGGAAGCGCTGGTGTTGGTGTTGGATGTTGGTCCTTCAATGCACGGTATTCTCCCTGAGGTTGAAAAAGTATGTTCGATGCTAGTAGAGAAGAAGGTGATTCAGTTAACATTTTTTTCTCAAGTGAACAGGACTCCTAACTTCTTTTAGAGTTTTCTTCTCTTGAAAATTATTGAGCATATTGTCTTCTCAAGAATGTCTAAGTTATCAGAAATTTAGATTTTGTTTTCACAATAATTATAAATGTTTACCCTCTTGTGATGCAGCTGATTTTCAACAAATATGATGAAGCAGGAATCATTCTATTTGGAACTGAAGGTAGCCTTTTTCTCTGAGGACTGATTCTTATGTAGATTTAAAAATAACCCCTTGTGGTTTTCTTAAAAAAAAAATTAACAACCAAGTATATTTGTGGGCGTGGAGTATATTTGAAACTAGATGTAAAAAGAAGCTAAAGAACGTTCTCTGTGATTTACTGTTTTATCCCTTTATTTTTGTTTGCTAGATCTATGATAAAAAAAAGGTTTCCCGAATCCTGCATATTCTGAAATTGGAAGTTTTTTGCTAAAAGATTTTCATCCTGCTGGTGTCTGTCTCTATAACTCTATGCCATGTCATTTACTATATTTCAATTTTCAATAGTTTATGAATTCTCAGAATGTTTATTGGCGGATATGTCTGAAATTTTTGTCATAAGAACTTTGCTTGATGGATCACTGGGTGATGAAATATGCAGACACTAGAAATGAGCTAACAGATGAAGTTGGTGGATATCAACATGTGGTGGTTTTACAAAATATCAAAGTCGTTGATGGAGATCTTGTTGATGTTTTAAAACAGCTCCCTCGAGGGATTGCTTCTGGTGATTGTATCCAATTTTATATTCAAGTCTCTAGAAGGTTTTCTTTGTTTTTGTTAGAGGGTTATGGTTGCTTTTGTGCACTGATTTGTTAAATTGTTTTGATAACCACAGACTTATGACGTAGTTGCATCTCTGCCACTAAGAACTCTCCCCTTATATTCTTTTCAACAATGCAGATTTTGTGACCTCTTTGTTTCTGCATATAGTATGTTGGCTTGGCTCTTAAATGCACATGTTTTTTTTTGTTGTTGTTGCTGCAAATCACCAGTTGCCTGACTATCCACCTTCCTATATGCTATATCCATCTCTGTCCATATGTGTTGTTAAACAATGTACCCATTTTAGTTTGGTGCATGATAACGGCTGCAATTATCAAGTTATAACTTTTTTTTGAATAAGAAATTATCAAGTTATAACTAATACCGATTTGATCCTTCTTTTACGTTTTTGAGGATTTCACTTCACTTAGCTCAATGTATTGTTCAAGGACAAAATAATTTTCTTCACAGTTAGTTTATTGGTAGTTTCTTGAATATATTTTGATTTTCATGGCTTTGGTGCCTTGACTTTGTTTGGTAGTTCTTGATGCTATAATTGTGGGAATGGATATGCTGATAAAAAAATATGGAGAAACACAGAAAGGAAAGAAGCGTATACTTCTTGTTACAGATGCACTGTTCGCTATTAAAGACCCTTATGAAGGAACTAAAGATGATCAGGTTATGACCATTGCACAACAGATGACCAAACATGGCATGAAAATGGAAAGTGTAGTTGCAAGAGGAAGGCTTCAACAGGATGCTGATGAGAGAATAATGCATGAGAATGACCGTCTTTTAAATATATTTTCAGAGAAAACAAATGCGAAGTTGGTGTATGTGGAGAGTCCAACATCATTATTAGGTGCAATTAGGACTCGGAGTATATCTCCAGTGACAATTTTTCGGGGTGATCTCGAGATAAGCTCCATTATCAAAATTAAGGTGAAATATTTGGAATCTTGCATGACTAATGTCATTCATTTGCAGTTAATTTTTACTTTTATTTAAGGGCATTCTGATTTTTCCTTTTCTTAATATGAGTTTACATCTGAGGAGATTATCACTGTGCTGTCATATTGCTTACACCTATATCGATTTTGTCCTGCATATTTGTTAGGCTTCTGTGACATTTCAAGAGCTGAACATGATCTTTTTTTTTTGTCAATCTAATGTAGTATTTTTATCAATCGTGATAGTATCAACATTAGTACTTCCTTAATGTTGACATGCATGCTCTTTAGAAACATCGAGAGATAAATATGGTGGTAAAAAAACTTTGGACTCAGCATTCTTATCTAAAAAAAACCTTGGATTCAGCACAAGATTGTAGGTTAAAAAACTTTTGACTCTGCCTGTATATGATTTTCTCTGCAACTTGATGTTGTAGGTCCGGAAATAGTTTCTAGTTTTGAGATGACAGATCTGTTAATTGTCGCATTTTGAGGCATTATGGGAACAGAAAAAGAGAGATGAAGTTGCTTTCTTTGCATGATGCTTGCAGTGAAGTTGATTTTGGCTGTAGGAAGCTTGCTGTTGGCATGATAATGAGTCAATTCTTTTCTCGAGACTTCTGAGTTGTGCCTTTATTTGTTCAATATCATGCCATTATTCTGAGTGCTTAGATTTCAGATTGTTGATTATCACTCTCTTACAAAATGAAGAAAACTGATTGGTTTTATGTTTGGATCTATCCTGTAAGCTATAGATGGTAGAGAACATAATTCAATGTGATTCTGTTGAGTTCGTATAATTTATTCCTTTTACTTTGCTATTTGAATTGCTTGTGTCGAATTTTGCTGCTATGATGCATATTTTCTGATGGCTTGCTTGTTATGATTTGTTCTAGATTTCTATTATAATCTGAATGTGAATAAACTCTATTAGTTTGTTTCTAAGCTGGTGAATGTTATAGTTGCCTTTACATTTCTTGTTGCGTGAACCTTTCTTGAAGGCTCTAATCTAATCAGGTATGGGTGTACAAGAAAACATCAGAAGAGAAATTTCCTACCCTGAAAAGATATTCTGATAAAGCACATCCGAGCGATAACTTTGCCACACATGAAGTCAAGGTAGATTATGAGTACAAAAGTGCAGAAGAGCCTAGCAAGGTCGTGCCTCCAGAACATAGGATTAAAGGTTATCGTTATGGACCTCAAGTGGTTCCAATATCAACTGCTGAATGGGATGCAGTGAAGTTCAAACCTGAAAAGAGTGTGAAGCTTTTAGGATTTACAGATCCTTCAAGTATAATGAGGTAGCTTTTTTTTACCTTAACATTAGAGGAAACTTTCTATGACAACCAGTCAACCATTTTGAATCCTCCTGGTCTGCTTATGTTTTTTTAAGGCACTACTACATGAAAGATGTCAATGTCTTCATTGCTGAACCTGGCAATACAAGAGCTACGGTTGCAGTTTCTGCTCTTGCAAGAGCAATGAAAGAAATGGACAGAGTGGCAATAGTGCGATGTGTTTGGAGACAAGGACAAGGGAGTGTGGGTGTGGGTGTCCTGACACCCAATATATCAGAGAAGGATGGTATTGTATGTCTAAACACACAGTTTAGAATTACCCTTTTGAGTATTTTTCTTTTTTCTCATTCTATGATTTACTATTCACATTAATTTGCTTGATTGCCAATTCTTTTTGGTAGCCCGATTCCTTCTATTGCAACATGCTTCCCTTATGGGAGGATGTTCGAGAATTCCAATTTCGCTCTTTCAGTAATTTTCCAGCATCAGTGCAGCCAAATGAAGAACAGCAAGAGGCATCAGATAACTTTGTTAAGATTCTTGATCTTGCTCCATCTGGACGAGAGGAAGCTCTGCAGCCAGACTTCACACCAAATCCTCTTCTGGAGGTACACCTCTGTGTTTTCAAAGACTTGGACATTTTGAAAATTTCATTTTCTCCCGTTCATTAGGTGTAAGAGGCTTCGGTTAGTGGTATTTCTAGCTTGCTCTTCCCTTCAATTATGCGTATTCAGCTGTTTCAACCTTTCAAATGATTCCTTATGCCATGATTACAAATTTACAAGAGCATGAGAGGCTACTGGTATTTCTAGGAATGATTGTCTTTCGTTTTGCATATACATCTCTGAACTGAACTTGCAAATCGATCCTATGCCAATAGATTAAACTTTCAGTTTCAGATCACATTTCAGGTGTATCTTTTTGTGTTAAGAGCAAACCTTGAGATTAAACTTTTGAAGGTCAGATGTGGCTTCAAGGTTGATTACATAACTGAAATATGTGCTAGGACCATGTCATAATTCTGAAAAGATTTCTGCGGATGCTGATTCATGAGTGTTTCAGCCATTATACTCGGTATGCATTTTCACTTGTTAGACATATCTAATTGATGTTGCTTTGTGTTGCCAGCGCTTTTATCGTCATCTTGAGTTGAAATCAAAGCATCCAGAGGCTGCTATACCTCTGCTTGATGGTACTCTCAAGAAGATTACTGAACCTGATCCTGATTTGTTTTCTCAAAACAAATCTGTTATTGACACTTTCTGCCGGCAATTCGAGCTGAAGGAGAATCCAAAGGTTAACTTAGCTAAATTACTGTCTTTCTGATACAGTTGTATAATCCTCACACGTCTTGTTCAACACATTTTAAAGTTTAGAATATGATCTTACATGCAGCTAAAGAAATCAAGCAGACGATCATTACGTGAAAAAGCATCTGCGTCGAGCGATAGAGAGGATAATGAAAATATCATCGCTCAAATTCTTGACTCTGCTGCACCTGCAAATACATCTGCAGTCAAGGTAGAAAAAATTGGAGATTTGACTGCTCTCCAAGATTTTGAAGCTATGATGTCTAGAAGAGATGATCCTGAATGGATTGCTAAAGCAATAAATGGTCTGAAAAACAAAATATTTGATCTTGTTGAGGAGTCCGTGGACAGTAATAATCATCCAAAAGCCCTCGAGTATTTGCTTTCCCTTCGTAAGGGCTGCATTGTCGAACAAGTATGCTTATTTTCTCTCTCTCTCTTATTCTTGAGATTTGAGATTAAACAACTTATGTTTTTCTTCAGGAACCGACGCAATTCAATGATTTCCTTCACCAACTCTGCAAATTCTGCGAGGAGAAAAAGCTTTATAGTTTGTGTGCATTCCTTGCATCCAGACAACTTACTCTGATCTCGAAGGTGGAAGCCATCGACAGGTTTAATTCTTTCTCCCGTTTTCAAACTGTTCTGAAATTCTTCTCCTCGTTCTCATCGTTCACTCCATTTGTGTTTGTTTTCCAAGCAGTGAAGTACCAGATGATGAAGCTAGAAACTTCTGGGTTAAATTGGAGCCTAAATTAGAGCAACTTTAGAACATGTAGCGACCTATCATTACATGTATATATTTCGCTTTGGTGTCCATGACAAGGTTTGGGACCAAATTTTGTTTTAAAAAAATGGAAATCATTATGTAATTTTATGTATCCAATCGAATTTTTTAGATTGTTCTATCTCCAATTTCTCTATTATCCCATCATTTTCCTCTCTAAAATATCCCTTCTTCTTCCCTACTATTTAATTACTACTACTACTACATTTGTTCATCAATGTTTTCAGTTTTCAGCTATAATTATATCAAGATTTGATGAGATGTTGTCACTTACTGGAAATTCCTTTTAAGATTTTGTCTTATTTTATATTCTTCAAGAAAATAAGGGTGAAATTGTTATTTCCTTTGATTACATCATACATGCTGTTTATCTGATATTGCTATTATTATAAACATGAGACTATTTTTGGTTTTCGATTTTTTTTTTTAATTTTTATTTATTTATTTAAATTATGGTTTTCGAATCATTTGATTAAGTTGTTTGATAATGTTCTGATTTCCTAATTTCGGATTCTTATTTTCATTTTTTTTATAAATAGATGTATTAAATGTCATTCCTGGTTTCTTGTTTTTTTTTCTCTCGAAGTAATGTTCTTGAAATTGAATACAAATGTTTAAGTAATTTTTTGTTTGGTTACTTTGTTTTCTACCTCATGAGAAGCAAGTGTCTAATCACTTGAGTTATGCTCATGTTTACATTTTAATACTAACTATGAAACCATAATTTTATTGAGATTCAAATTCCTTGACAAATTATGCATAAAGTATATTTAGTGTAGTAGCAAAATCCCCCTCCTTATAATTCAATTTATTGCGGACAAATTTAGATGGACCAAATACATTCGAGAGTAAATTTTGTAATCTTTTTAATCCCAAACAACTTAAAATTATGAGAAATTCCACCGGGTCATGTTTTATGATTAGATCTTTTCAAAAGGTCAACAAATCCAGATTTTTTTTTAATATTTAAAAGGATATTTTTTTCAAACACATTTATGTGTAAGTTGGGTTGATTGGAGTAAAAAAAATGGTTATTCTTTAATTTTTTTCAAAGCTTTTGTTATTTTGAAAACAATCCATTCATAAAAATGTTAACTTTGAAAACCCCCAACAAACTAACTCCTCATTTGCAATTGGTTTTCTCTAATCACAAAAACATTACAAAATGTCTGTGATATTATTTTTATTATAGAGCAACTGAAAAAAAAAATGCAATCCAACATGTGGATAAAGCCAAAGAAGCCAGGGATCCCTCTGCTCTGCACATGTTAATTGAAATTTATAAGGAAACCAAACCAGTGATGAAAAGCTTGATCTTTTCTAGCATTTGTGTTAAAACTCATGGATTTAGTTATTAATTTAGATTAGTATTGTTAAGAATGTTATATTTACTAGATTAGAGTTACTTTGTTGTTAGCTTAAACCTAAGTAGATCTGTTTAATTAGTTATGAGACTTCTCTTGTAATAAATACTCAAGTTTGAGGTTTTCTTTATTAATAGGCCACTGTATAAAAATAACATGAAATTAATTTAGATTGCCACATCATCAATCATGTAAGAGGTGTGTGTGAGTGAGAAAGTTATCAAAACTTAAATCGAATCGTGAATCGTTTTCTTAAAAAAATGACTCGTGAATCGTATCGAATCGTGAATCGTAAGATTCAATATTTATTTATTTACTATCAATTAAATATTATACATTTGAGAAAATATAGATAAAATTTGAATAAATAACTTTAATATTCCTATAAATAAAAAATAACATTAATTAGCTTCAAATCTAACCAATATTTATATAAATAAAAGTTGTGGGTACAACATAAATATTATATATATGAGAATTTCTTTATTTATTATAAATCATTCATTAATTGATATAAATTATTATTAAAAATTAATCCTTCATTAATTGATATTCTATTAAATTATTATTAAAAAAAAAAAAAAAAAAACCTCAATAGTCTGACAACTCATCCACGCCCACGCCTCATTAATTTGATTTTCTTTTAATTAAAAAATTCAAAAGTTCTCAATTCTCTCATCCACGCACGCAGGCATGCCTGCCTGATTCTTCTTGAAAAAAAACCCCTAAATCTCAAAGACTCTCAAATTCAATGGCTGCCTCTTCATTTCATTCCTCCAATCTACAGCGCCACTTCATGATTTCATCTTCTTTTTTCTTCCATTCCAAGACTAGAACCATCAACCATCTACTATCAGATCTATGTTTATCAACTTCAACAATCAGATCTATGTTTATCAACTTCAACAATCAGATCTGAATCTACAAGAAGGTAAGCAAGGTTTTTAATCGAATCTCCCATCTTCTGAAACGAAAGAAAAAAAACGAAACGGAAAACGAATCTTACGATTCAAGACATGAATCGACCGATTCATCCCATTTCCGATTCAAACATACGATCCGAATCGAAGCCCTAGCGTTTCGATTCGAAACGTACGATTCGAATCGCGAATCGTACGTTTTTGATAACCTGTGAGCGTACAACAATATTCTCTGCAAATAACAAAAATATTCTTTTTTCCGTCTCCTCCTCATTTTGTCTTCATCTTCTCTACTCGCCTCTTCATTTTCTTTACTTTTGCTTCTTCAACTTCCTTCTGTATTTTCTCATCTCTCTCTCTCTCACAATGTTTCGTATAGCCAAACCTTCAGAATACCTGGCTATTCTAGGGCTGATGAGGTAACGTTTCAAACACAGTGCTGGGTTAGTGAAGAAATGACACCAATAACCCATCGATTGGAATTCCTAAGATGATTTTTTCTGTTAATCTTGAGATAATCAAGTATTTCAGCATTGATTTTGGAAAATTCTTCAAACAAACCTCCATTAGTCTTCAGATAATCAATCAAAGCGGTGTAGCCGCTTCCTCCGTCTCTTTCTCTGCCGCTTCCTCTTTCTCGGTCTCCGTCTGAGTCGCTTTATCTTTCTCTGTCTCAGCCGCTTCCTCTTTCTCGGTGTCAGCCTCTTCCTCTTTCACAGTCTCTTTCTTTTCTACCATGGAAATTGAGTAGATAAATATGCTATATTTATCAAGTTCCAATTGAACTTTTCTTGCTAAATTCAATTTGAAATTTTCTCTGGCTTTAAAATTTTTTGTCTGCATAAAGAAAATTTCCAGCCCATTCTTCAATCATCTGTCTATGGCCCATGAAAATTTCAAATTGAATTTAGGGAAGAATCTTTTAAAGCCAGAGAAAATTTCAAATTGAATTTAGTGAGAAAAGTTCAATTGGAACTTGTTTCCATGGTAGAAAAGAACGAGAAAGAAGAGACTGTGAAAGAGGAAGAGGCTGACACTGAGAAAGAGGAAGCGGCTGAGACAGAGAAAGATGAAGCGACTCAGACGGAGACTGAAAATGAGAAGATTAATTCTGGATTGAAAAGGAAAGTGGTTTGTAAGGAGAGGAAAAGAAACGGACAAAAAGGTGAAAGAAAAAGGACATGGCAACTCTGTCTTTGGACGAGTACGAGTACATCTCAGGCAATTTCAGAAGGAGAGGAGACGGTCACAACTACAACAATGCTGCCCCTGCACTTGCACTATGGGTGGGTTGCTTTAATGCGGGGATGAAGACCGTGTAATGTGCAGGTCCTATCTTGTCAATTTGATCTACAATTTGAATTTATCAAGCTTTGCTTTATTCATCAGTATCTGAATTTATGCTTTTATATACAATTCTACCTTATCTTTAATGCATTTTTTATCCATCATCAAAGAGCATGGTGTTCTGCTTATTTCATTTCTAATTTCTATTTCTATGATAGAATATGAGAATGATGTTTAAACGATTTTATTAGAAATTACAATTTCTCTATTCTTAATCTTTCAAGTTTATTTCTAAAATACTTTTTTGTTAAGCCTCATTTCAGACTGTTTACAGTTTTTTTTTTTTTTTTTTTTTTTTTTTTTTTTAATAAAAAAAAACACTTTATTTATTCAAAATCATTTTAAACACTAGTTATGCACCAAGTAAAAAATTGAAAGTTTCCAAATATTAGAAGCAAAAATTGAAACATCTACATTCATATATTTTTTTTTTTAAAAAAAAGTGATAAATAAAGAGAGAGAGAAGATATACTTCACTAAATGATTCAAAAAATTAAACAAAATTTCTAGATAAAAAGGGTAAGATTCACTAGGATTTAAAAATAATATACCAATCTAATCTAGTGATTTTTTTTTTTTTGACTTTTTTTATTCACAGGATCAAAAAGATTATGCTGTAAATCTAGTACTTTGTATTATTTTTCAGTTAACATCCCAACAAAATTTAAAATAAAATTCATTTCAAATCTTAACTCATCCAAACAAAATTAGTAGTTTTAAATAACTTCTTACTCATACTTGAATACAAATGGAGAAGCGAAAAGATTATTGTCTTAAAAAAAACTAAAAGATTCTTATTAATCAATCATATATTTATTTTTTATTTATTTATTATCTAAATGAAGTTTATCTTCCCTCCCCCACTCTTTTTTCAATGATTTTTTAAAAGTTAATCTCCCCTCTGCATGTTTACGCATAAGTTCGTACCTGTTAGATTTATACTTTACCCATCAATTTATAATTTCAACGGTATGGCTTTGGTTGATGAAGAGGTAAAAAAATCCAAGAAAATTGCTATCAATTATTCATAATTTGATAATAATATTAAAAACCAAGTATCATGATATTAGATCAATACAGATATCATAAAGAAAATGTGAGATTTGATATGGAAAATATATAACAACTTTCAAAATCTGTCAGATACTTTTTTTAACATTTGATGATTTGTATGATTCTTCTAAACGTTACAATCCAACACTATTTAGGCAAAACAAAGGTGATGCCCATAGCCGCCATATCATAGTAATTGAATTCTCCATATCATATCATAGCATAGAAAATGAACAGAAAAGCGAAAGAATCAGAGTACCTTGCCATAACCGGCGGTGACATAACCGGCATTAAACTCACAAAATCAGCATTCGTTTCTTCCGAACAAACATGCACGGTTGTCGACATGTCGCCGGTGAACTACACCTTTGAAGTAGTAGCCGTAAGCAAAGAGAATATTTCATTCATTCTCCCTGTTGTCTCTATCATTGGTCCACATCCTGATGATATGGATCTTCTCCTCAAATATTTGAAACTCATCTCTAACAAAATTATTACTCCTAACAAAATTGTACATAATGCTTTCAAATGTGTGATTCAATTTCTCACCTTTTCTATGACCATTGAAGATATTTCCATAACCGCCCAAGACTTTATACAAGAGCTTTCTCGAAATGTTCAGTCTAAACTCAACCCATTTGGTCTTTTTCTTTACAATGCTAATGTTAAACAAATGGTGCTGCTGCTTAAGAAACAGCCCGAGCCCGATCTCGAGCAGAACAGCTTGGAGTACTATTACAAACAAAAAAAGAGTGAAGCTGAGGCACAAAAAAGATTAGCTGATACTCGTTTGTATGCGAAGAAGAAAAAGGCTGAGGGATTGAAGGTACTTGCAAAAGCCCAATCATTCTATCTGCGCTCTCTCCTTAATGCATTGGACGGAAACCACACCGCTTTGATTGATTATCTGAAGACTAAGGGAGGTTTTTTTGAAGAATTTTCCAAAATCAATGCTGAAATACTTGATTATCTCAAGATTAACAGAGTATAAATCTCATGGTTTTGGATCCCCCTTTTTAAATTAGAATTTCCGGAAAATCAAGTATTTTATTTTTCATCAATTCCTACCTACCATTTTGCAAACATTTGATACTAGTTTTTGTTCATGTTTGTTGACCCAAATAATACTTTTGATGGTTAATCTGGAATTACCAGGCTTTTCTAATTAGTGGTTGGGCTTAGTGTATGGTTAAAAAATAAAGTGAGCTATTGTTTTTTTCTTTTAAATCTTGCAAACTTTTGTGGTATGGTTCATGGGATCTTAGATCTCGAGTAGATTAATTTCCATCTTCGATCAGTAATTCTGCATAACATTTATAAAAAAAGAAAAAAAAAGGAAATTACACTCATGAATTATAGATAATGTAACATTTACATACCTTGAACTTTTAATTGGACCAATTCACCTTCTAAATTTTATGAATTATTAAAATTGACTTAGAAAAAAAATTAATTTGATAAATTATCTTTTGAAATTACTAATTATTTTTATGAAATCTCTATGGGATTGGGTCTCTTATAGTTGAATAGTTCAAAATTAGGGATGAGTAAATTCATTCTTGGTTTCTTGTTTTTTTTTTTTTTTAAAAAAAGAAAGAAAGAAATGTCCTTGAAATTGAAAACAAAATTTGAAGTCTTTTTTTCCTTCCTGATTTCAATTTTTTTTTAAATATTAATAAAACTTGTATTTTTAACAATTTGACCAAGAAAATTTATAATTTTGTTTATTTAATTAAAATAGTAAATAATAATATCATGTACTAATATTTTGAAATTTATTTTAAATAATTATTTTATTTTGATACGAACTTTTATAACTGTGTGGTATGATTCTCACAGTTGAGCACTTGACGACATGTGCTAGTGTTCGATGGCTCCGTTTATCCTGAAAAGTAATTAGATCTAGATGTTTGTGCATTTAATTGATTTGATGACTTGACTACTCTTATATATCTCTTGAGTCGTGGCCTTGGTAGTATTAACTAAGCTTTATTGGGCTTCTTTCTGGCCAATTGGCAATTGGCTCATCCCTATAATGACTTCTTTGGGCCTAAGCCTCTTCGGATTGATCCGGTTTGCATGGCCTATTAATGGGCAAATTTTACCTTTTACAATAATATAATTTTATCGACATCCAATTTCTATGTTAAATTATGCATAAATTATATTTAGTGTAGTGACAAAAGCTCACTTCTTATAATTTAGAGGGCGGAAATTCAAATCTCACTCTGGTCAAAATTCCTTCTCCTAATTATATTTATAAAGTATAATGAAATGTTTAAATTAAAGTAATGAGATTCATTAAAAAAAAAAAAAGACTAAAACTGAAATCTTCTTCAAACTCTTTTTCTTCTTTGAATTGATTATCTCAAATTTTCTCTCTCACAGTTTCTTTTGCCCTTTTCGAAAAGAAATTACTAACATTTTTTATTATTTATTTTTGCGGGAAAGTGGAGTTCGGTATAAAAGACCGCACGTACCGAATTCACCACTACTGTCTATTATAAAAAGCTTTTCAAGTTTCTTAACTACCACTCTCAAAATCGTTTCATACCATTATTTCTTCTCGTTGCCGATGGCCATGGATTTCGATCTCTCTCAATTTCACGCGCGCAGTTTCTCGAAGTTTTTGAATCCGAATTTCATTGCAGAGATACGGTTTTCATTTTTGAACTCGATCGAAATCTGTAACAATTACAGTGCGACGCTGATTATACGTTTTTTTTATAGCAGCAAATCTCTGATAATTCATCGGAGTTGATCCTTTACTCTTTCTGGCGGAGCTCCTGCTCATGGCGTGTTCGATTTGCTTTAAATCTCAAAGGTCTTTCTTCTCAATTCGCGCTTAATTAATTGAAAATTAAATTTATCTTTAATTTTGTTGTAGACTGTTATTCGAGTTTGATTTATTCGTACATCGAGTGGTGATTTTGTTTGAGTGTAATTTAAACTGAGATGAAGATCGTAACTACAAATTAAACGAATGGAAGTTGCGGAACTTGATTTTTTTTTTTTTAAATTAATGCTTAGGGCTTTCTTATGAGTATAAAGCAGTGAATCTTGATAGAGGAGAACAATTTAGTTCAGGTAAATCTGAAGATTGTCGTGTTTGTTCGAATTGACAGAAGCAATGATTTATCTGATGACTTTTTTGTTTTCTGAGATGCAGATTTTGAGCGTCTTAATCCTCTTAATTACGTTCCTGTATTAGTAGATGGTCCTGTGGTGGTTTCAGACTCCTACGCTATATTACTGGTTGGTATAAACTATAAAGAGAAGGAGGATGATGCAGCTCGAGTTTGTGAGAAAGAACGATGAATTTCTGATCTGGTCATTAGGACCAAGCAGAAGCTTGTTCAGGAGATTTTGGATTCTAATCACAGATTTGAATCATTTCAAGAGCTGAACATGATCTTTTTTTTTTTTTGTCAATCTTATGTAGTATTTTTATCAATCGTGATAGTATCAACATTAGTACTTCCTTAATGTTGACATGCATGCTCTTTAGAAACATCGAGAGATAAATATGGTGGTAAAAAAACTTTGGACTCAGCACAAGATTGTAGGTTAAAAAACTTTTGGCTCTGCCTGTATATGATTTTCTTGGCAACTTGATGTTGTAGGTCCGGAAATAGTTTCTAGTTTTGAGATGACAGATCTGTTAATTGTCGCATTTTGAGGCATTACGGAAACAGAAAGAGAGAAATGAAGTTGCTTTCTTTGCATGATGCTTGCAGTGAAGTTGATTTTGGCTGCAGGAAGCTTGCTGTTGGCATGATAATGAGTCAATTCTTTTCTCGAGACTTCTGAGCTGTGCCTTTATTTGTTCAATATCATGCCATTATTCTGAGTGCTTAGATTTCAGATTGTTGATTATCACTTTCTTACAAAATGAAGAAAAATGATTGGTTTTATGTTTGGATCTATCCTGTAAGCTATACATGGTAGAGAACATAATTCAATGTGATTCTGTTGAGTGTCGTATAGTTTATTCCTTTTACTTTGCTATTTGAATTGCTCGTGTTGAATTTTGCTGCTATGATGCATATTTTCTGATGGCTTGCTTGTTATGATTTGTTAGATTTCTATTATAATCTGAATGTGAATAAACTCTATTAGTTTGTTTCTAAGCTGGTGAATGTTATAGTTGCCTTTACATTTCTTGTTGCGTGAACCTTTCTTGAAGGCTCTAATCTAATCAGGTATGGGTGTACAAGAAAACATCAGAAGAGATTTCCTACCCTGAAAAGATATTCTGATAAAGCACATCCGAGTTATAACTTTGCCACACATGAAGTCAAGGTAGATTATGAGTACAAAAGTGCAGAAGATCCTAGCAAGGTCGTGCCTCCAGAACATAGGATTAAAGGTTATCGTTATGGACCTCAAGTGGTTCCAATATCAACTTCTGAATGGGATGCAGTGAAGTTCAAACCTGAAAAGAGTGTGAAGCTTTTAGGATTTACAGATCCTTCAAGTATAATGAGGTAGCTTTTTTTTACCTTAACATTAGAGGAAACTTTCTGTGACAACCAGTCAACCATTTTGAATCCTCCTGGTCTGCTTATATTTTTTTAAGGCACTACTACATGAAAGATGTCAATGTCTTCATTGCTGAACCTGGCAATACAAGAGCTACGGTTGCAGTTTCTGCTCTTGCAAGAGCAATGAAAGATATGGACAGAGTGGCAATAGTGCGATGTGTTTGGAGACAAGGACAAGGGAGTGTGGTTGTGGGTGTCCTGACACCCAATATATCAGAGAAGGATGGTATTGTATGTCTAAACACACAGTTAGAATTACCCTTTTGAGTATTTTTCTTTTTTCTCATTCTATGATTTACTATTCACATTAATTTGCTTGATTGCCAATTCTTTTTGGTAGCCCGATTCCTTCTATTGCAACATGCTTCCTTTTGCGGAGGATGTTCGAGAATTCCAATTTCGCTCTTTCAGTAATTTTCCAGCATCAGTGCAGCCAAATGAAGAACAGCAAGAGGCATCAGATAACTTTGTTAAGATTCTTGATCTTGCTCCATCTGGACGAGAGGAAGCTCTGCAGCCAGACTTCACACCAAATCCTCTTCTGGAGGTACACCTCTGTGTTTTCAAAGACTTGGACATTTTGAAAATTTCATTTTCTCCCGTTCATTAGGTGTAAGAGGCTTCGGTTAGTGGTATTTCTAGCTTGCTCTTCCCTTCAATTATGCGTATTCAGCTGTTTCAACCTTTCAAATGATTCCTTATGCCATGATTACAAGAGCATGAGAGGCTACTGGTATTTCTAGGAATGATTGTCTTTCGTTTTGCATATACATCTCTGAACTGAACTTGCAAATCGATCCTATGCCAATAGATTAAACTTTCAGTTTCAGATCACATTTCAGGTGTATCTTTTTGTGTTAAGAACAGTGCAAACCTTGAGATTAAACTTTTGAAGGTCAGATGTGGCTTCAAGGTTGATTACATAACTGAAATATGTGCTAGGACCATGTCATAATTCTGAAAAGATTTCTGAATTTTTCGGATGCTGATTCATGAGTGTTTCAGCCATTATACTCGGTGTGCATTTTCACTTGTTAGACATATCTAATTGATGTTGCTTTGTGTTGCCAGCGCTTTTATTGTCATCTTGAGTTGAAATCAAAGCATCCAGAGGCTGCTGTACCTCTGCTTGATGGTACTCTCAAGAAGATTACTGAACCTGATCCTGATTTGTTTTCTCAAAACAAATCTGTTATTGACACTTTCTGCCGGCAATTCGAGCTGAAGGAGAATCCAAAGGTTAACTTTGTTAAATTACTCTGTCTTTCTGATACAGTTGTATAATCCTCACATGTCTTGTTCAACACATTTTAAAGTTTAGAATCTGATCTTAGTATCTTACATGCAGCTAAAGAAATCAAGCAGGCGATCATTACGTGAAAGAGCATCTGCGTCGAGCGATAGAGAGGATAATGAAGATATCATCGCTCAAATTCTTGACTCTGCTGCGCCTGCAAATACATCTGCAGTCAAGGTAGAAAAAATTGGAGATCTGACTCCTCTCCAAGATTTTGAAGCTATGATGTCTAGAAGCGATGATCCTGAATGGATTGCTAAAGCAATAAATGGTCTGAAAAACAAAATATTTGATCTTGCTGAGGACTCTGTGAACAGTAATAATCATCCAAAAGCGCTCGAGTATTTGCTTGCCCTTCGTAAGGGTTGCATTGTCGAACAAGTATGCTTATTTTCTCTCTTTCTCTCTTATTCTTGAGATTTGATATTAAACAACTTATGTTTTTCTTCAGGAACCGACGCAATTCAATGATTTCCTTCGCCAACTCTACAAATTCTGCGAGGAGAAAAAGCTTTATAGTTTGTGTGCGTTCCTTGCATCTAGACAACTTACTCTGATCTCGAAGGTGGAAGCCATCGACAGGTTTAATTCTTTCTCCCTTTTTTAAACTGTTCTGAAATTCTTCTCCTCGTTCACTTCGTTTGTGTTTGTTTTCGAAGCAGTGAAGTACCAGATGATGAAGCTAGAAACTTTTGGGTTAAATTGGAAATCATTATGTAATTTTATGTATATATTTCGCTTTGGTGTCCATGACAAGGTTTGGGACCAAATTTTGTTTTTAAAAATGGAAATCATTATGTAATTTTATGTATCCAATCGAATTTTTGAGATTGTTCTATCTCCAATTTCTCTATTATCCCATCATTTGCTCTGTAAAAAATTCCTTCTTCTTCCCTACTATTTAATTACTACTACCACTCTTGTTCATCATATTTCAAGATTTGATGAGATGTTATCACTTACTGGAAATTCGTTTTAAGATTATATCATTTGATTACATAATGTTTATCTGATATTAGAAACATTAGACTATTTTTTGTTTTGGATTATTTTTTATTATGGTTTTAGTCATTTGATTAAGCTCTAGAGGGTTAGTTCGAACTTCCTAATTTCAGATTCTTATTTCCATTATTCTATAAATGAATGTATTTAATATCATTCCTGATTTCTTGCTACCCTTTTTTTTTTAAAGAGATGTTCTTGAAATTGAATACAAAATTTGAAGTAGTTTTTTTTTTTTCGTTATTTTGTTTTATATTTTCAATTTTTTTTTTTCAAAATATTAATAAAAACTTTATTTTATGCAATTTGACCGATAAAAGGTATAATAAATATAAACAACATAATAAGTTTGAAACCAAATTTTCCTTTTCAAAAGAGGATCTCTCTTATCAAATTTTAAAAATAACTTTTTAAGTATAACTTTGTTTTTTTTAATTAAATTTTGTATAGAAGTAGAAACAAGATTCTTGTTTCTTTTCTTAAATTCAAAAAAAAAAAGATTCTTGTTTCTTCTTCGAGAAAAAAGAGAAGAAATAGTAATTACCATACATAATTTTGTTTATATAATTAAGGAAAAAAAGCAAAAACCACCCCTGAAGTATGCAGCTTGTGACAAATAGCCCCCTAAACTATTTTTTGAAGCAAATACCCCCCTGACCTATGCAAATTGTGACAAATACCCCTTAAACTATTGACTTAAGCAAAAACAACCCTAAACTATATGAGTTGTGACAAATAACCCCCTGGACTATTCTTTTTGTGACAAATAACCCCCTAAAATTTTATAAGTGTTTAAAATAAACTCTTTCATTTACCACCTGTGTGACTTGTCTTCTAAAGATAAATTTTTAATGTTAAACCAAAACTTTTATTTGTTATGTCATCAAATTAAACCGGTATAAACAAAAGGGTCTATTTTAAACACTTATAAAAGTTTAGTGGGTTATTTATCACAGCTCACATAGTTCAGGGGGTATTTGCTTAAGTCAATAGTTTAGGGGGGTATTTGTCACAACTTACATAGTTCAGGGGGGGTATTTGCTTAAAAAAATAGTTCAGGGGGGGTATTTGCTTAAAAAAATAATTCAGGGGGGTATTTGTCACAACTTGCAAAGTTCAAGGGTGGTTTTTGCTTTTTTCCCTTTAATTAAAACAGTAAACAAAAGATATTACGGCCTAATTTTTTTAATTTTATTTAAAATTTATTTTATTTTAATACTAACTTTTATACTATAATTTTATCGACATCCAATTTCTATGACAAATTATGCATAAAGTATATTGTGTAGTAGCAAAAGCCACCTCTTTATAATTATAGAGATTCAAACCACACTATCGGCTACATCCTCTCTCTAAATATATTTATAAAATATAATGAAATGTTTAAATTAAAGTAATGCGATTAATTTAAATGTTGAAAAAAAACTATTACTGAAATTCTCTTCAACTTTTTTGCTTCTTTGAATTCAGTTTCTCAAAATTTTCTCACGTTTTTTTTCCCTTGGCGAAACCGGAGTTCGGTATAAAAGACCGCACGTATCGAATTCATGCACGGTTTTTATACCAGAGGAATTGATATTCATATCATACTTGATAGATTTGATCTTTATATTATCAATTTTTCCTCTGCATTTTAAAAGTTTCATTTTAACCACATATTTAAATTAAGTTTTTTCGATAGTCCCGATCACAATAATTGATATATATATAAAATAAAAACTTTTTCAGATATATTTTTACCACTTATAAAATGAAATTTGGTTTATTTTTAATGTTAATTTCCTAAGAAAAATAATATTTTTATTAATTACTATGTAAAAACTATCAATAAGATTTAAGTTAAAGAGATGAAATTGATAAAAGTGATGATTTTACTAATTATTATACTCTTTGTGGCAGAGCTTCTGCTCATGGCGTTGGCGAGTTCGATTTGCTTTGAATCTCATTTTTCGCTAGTTGAGCTTAAATTTATCATTAATTTTGTTATAGATTGTAATTCGAGCTTGATTTTTTCCTACATTGAGCGGTGATTTTGTCGAGTATTATTTAAGTTGAGATGAATTTTAGTAACTACAAATTAAATGAATGAAAGTTGCGGAACTAATTATTATTTTTTAAAAAATGTTTTCTCGCTTAGGGCTTTTTTACTAGTATAGAGAAGTGAATCTTAGGGAAATTTTCACTACCCCAAATAAATAACCAATTATCTATTATAACCCCTCTATCTTTACTATCAAAATTACCTTTTTTTATTAAATGGCGATGAAGAACTTTACATTATGACCTTTTACCAAAACTAATGGAAATCAATTAATATTTATATTACCTTAAAAGTAGGCACAACAATGGTGATTTAAATTTATTTATTTTCATAAGATTGTGATTTGAAATTGAAAATCAACTGCTTACGAAAACATATCACTTCATATTCAACATCTCTCTTCGCTAGCCATTCAACCTGCTTTTACACCAGGTTTTATGGTTGAAAATGTCGACGGTGTCAGCCACATATTGGAAAAATCAAGATTCCGACACTGATGGGGGGAAGCCGTTCTTCCTTGGAGTCGACAAGTTATCACTGAAATCGCCTACATATCGTCGGAGTCGTCGAGTTTTCGTCGGAATTTTGAGATTTGGCCGGAATTTTCAGCACTTTTTCTTTGAAACTTAGAGAATAAGGTTAGTGGAGGAGAGAGTTTGAGCGACTGAGTTCATAAAGCTAAGGTTTTTTAATAATGAAAGGAGAAATGGTGGGCCATGGGTGGGTTTGGGCTTTTATTTTGACTTGGATGTTAGCTAATAATAGTTGTAGGGTTTGACTTTTACGCTCTGTTTGTTTCCCTATATTTTCATCCGATTTCAAATCCAAAAGAAATTCAAATCAATTCCACATTTTGTTTTCATTAACAATATTAGGATTTGAAAACATAAATGATTTCAAATCCAATTTTTACTAAAAAAAATTTCCTTACCAAAATAATAGGATTTTACGGGATTTTAAAAGATTTCAAATTAAATTACCTAATTAACCACTCTTTAATTAACTACCCACTAAATATTTAGAAACAAAAAAGTTAAATTAGTAATATCACCAAACACAAAATGAAAATTAAATTCATTTCAAATTCTACTAATTCCAAACATAATTAAGAATTTAAAATCATTTCTAGTATTCCATATGACTGAATTTAAAATCATTTCTCATATTTTCTTGAATCCAAACAGAAGATTAATATAAAGGGTTTTTTTTAAAATAAAAGTTGAAATTGTAATATATAAGTAGGTGGGTGCTTTATAATATTTAATAAAATTGATATATAATTTAAAAAAACTATCTACAAATATCGATGTTTATATATGTATTAAGTGATATTTTCATTTGTTTAAGTGATATTATAACGTTATCTATGAATTTTATTATTAAAAAAAAATTATTGACAACAAAATCGACACTTCCCAGAATATCCGTCGACATCGACATCGATATTTCCGTAAAATTGACTTCTCGACATCGACACCGACGTCGACATTTTTAACCTACTTTTATAATTTTCAATATATTGAAGTTATTCTAAACCAAGTTCACATTTTTGTTTCATATTATGTTCTTTAATAATAAATTCATTAAAAAAAAAACTCATTTTTAATTACCCTACTCACCTTTTAATATAATATTATTTTCTAGAATTTTAGGCCATTGACTTTGTTATTTTTGAACAACTCACATTAGAAGCAACCATCTAAAATCTGAGGTAATTAAAATTCAAATTAAGAAAAATAAAACAGCCAAGTTCTTCTTATGAGAAATATTTGCTTCTGTTCTTCCGGGTGATCGATTTGCTTATTGCAAGAAAAGCTTCTCTCCATAGATTATTCGATAAAAGTTACCTGATAGAAGAGTTAGAAACTGGTATGAAGATTGATAGAAACTTACAACATATGAAGACAACGTATTTAACACTCCTATGAACCGCAATCGAGGGTACATTTACTGGTATAACTTAGAAACCGTCTGTGAGCAGACTCAACAAAAAAAAATCGAACTCTTTAAACAAAGGGGCAAAAAGGATATGAATGAAATGAGTAGGTCAAATTTGATAACCACAAATTTAAAGAGGGTAATTTTGATAAATTTTCTGAATCTTATGTAATCCTAAAATGGGCTAGGTTTCAGATAGTAATTGGGTCGCTTCATGAAATATCAATTTTTGAGGGGGAATTTTCATAACTACCCCATTAGAAAAATTAGTTTTCAAATTTACCTTATGTAGGAAGAAGTTATCAAAATTACCCTTAATTTTACACATGGAGGCTAGCCAATTAAAGTTAGTGGGATGACTATAACTAACCAAGGGGTAAAAATGAAAGTATCATAGGAGAGGGGGTATTTTTGATAACACACCTTAAATTTGGGGTAGATATGATAAAATTCCATTTTTGAAAGAAACAAAATTAAACTTTTGTTATTTTTTTATAACATGCAATCCTAAAATGTCATATTTGATAAACTACCTTAATGCTATTTTCTTTGGAAAGAAGTCTTTTAACTTTTTAATTCAAATACATCTCAAATATAATCATTTAATTTATTTCATATTTAAGAAAATAAAGTATGGAAAGAAAAATTGAAAAGAACATGAAGTTTTACATAAAAAGGGTACAAGATACAACAGAAAATAGGAAAAAAATATCTATTAAATATTTATTAAAACTAGAGAAAAGGAAAGGAGAAAAATGACCTAATAGGTTGTTAGGTGGTTTTGTAAGAAGCATAATAAAGGAATTGAAAAAAACTTCAAAAGTAAATCATATTAATGAGAAAAAGAAACGTGTATCAGATTTTGATATCTAAGAAAAAAAATTATATTAATTAATAGATGACACGTGTTAAAAATGACCTAATAGGTTGTTAGGTGAGGATGCAAGCCATTTATCAAGTTTGTATTGATAAATGATGTCGATATGACACTAATAACATATCAATTGGAGTTTCGAGTTTTTTATTATAGGATGATATTTTCTGTTTCTATGTATCCCAACCTATAAACTAAGGAGAAGGTGAAGATAAAAATAATTTTAGCCTCTTCTTCAATCATGTGTTTATGAGTTTTTTAGTTAACACATGATAAGGTGTAAGAGGCAGAAAACTTATTTTCTGAGAAGTGCAAACATGGTACTTGCGTTCTATCCTCGATGTTGTAATGGAAACTTTATTGTTGGGAAGAAATTTTTTACTATGAACGATATATTTGGTAAAATCAATCAAGATTTTATTTCTTACTATGAACGGTATATTTGGTAAATCAATCGAGATTTTATTTCTTACTATGAACGGTATATTTGGTAAAATCAATCGAGATTTTATTAGGAACTTCAGGGATGCACGAAGAAAATGAAATTAGCAATAAGCGAACTGAATTCATTAGCAGAGCATAGATTCATTGTTCGTCAGGAAGAAGCTCATAGATTGTCTCAATTAACACTAGGACATGAAATCTATGTGCATTCTCTACTGATCTAAATGGAAGGGAACACGGAATCTCTAAGAGCTTATATGTCTTCTAATGCCTACGGTACTTTTTAGGAATCAAATTTAGAGGGAGAGGCAGTAAGCGAGCGCGGTAGAGTCAGAACCATGCTGTCCTTAATTGTTTCTCCAGAATGGGTGTTCACTCATTTGCAGAAAAGTGAAGAAAAGAAGAGGTGGGTTCAAATTGGGTTTGTTTTTTTGTTGTTGGAATTGAAATGTCGTTTCTGTTGGTTTTTTATTTTCTCATTTTGTTTTAGGATTGTGTTTGTAGGTTGAAAAACATTTGTATACATGGAGAAACACTTTTTACTATTTTTATTTGAGTGTTAAAACTTTTTAGTTTATCATTCTTGTCAAAAATTCCCAATTTGCTTTGCAAACTTGTTACTCTTATTTGACAAGTCTGGAGAGTTTTCAAATGCCCAAATTAGAAGCATGTATGGGAATCTATCTAATACAATTATATCACTTCTATATTTGACCATTGCTTTTATGAAAAAGTTGATCGTCATTTCATAAGTAACTCCCCTATGGATAATCATTAAAACCATCTTCAGTGTCTAGCAAATTGATGGTTTACTTTTGTGTTTTCATGATTTCTAAGCACAAACACTCCAACAAGTAAAGTTTGGCCATGTTTATGTTAATGTCGATACACAAATCTCTCATGACCTCAAGATCTCTATTATATTCTATGTATAGCAAATCTCTCATGGCCTCAAGATCTCTGTTATGTTATGTCCTACGTAGTGAATGTGTTTTAATGTTGTCCAAAATTATTAATTTGTTAGTTAATTTAGGTACTTGTGTTGTACATGTTAGTATTTTATAATTTTGTATGAAATTAGATACTTTATAAATATTTATATTAGTTGACATTGAAAATATGTAAATGTATTTATTTTAATAGAAGAATTTCCTTATAAAAAAAACCTATGTAGAGCTTTCAATTAAGAACAAATTGAAACATTTAAAATCCTATCCAATACTTTAAAATGTTTCCTTATTAATATTATAAAATAATAAACATTTCATGGAAAAAAGTAATCTACGTGATGATTATAAATGGTTTTTTATGAATTAAAAATATAAATGTTTTTTAGAATTAAAATAATAATAATAAATTTAAAGAGACAAAAAAACATAGTCTTTATAGATAATTTTTGTGAATTTAAAAAAATTATAAAAAATATTTAGCTAAGAAAAGAAACCAAAATATCTCAAATCATATTCTATAATTTAAAATGTTTATTTTCCGTTGCATTACTTATATTCTAATCTCTTCTGCATCTCTCCTCTTCATTTTCTCTTTGTATTTTGTTTTTCTTCACAATGTTTTCATATAGTGAAATCATCAGAATGCCTGGCCATTCTAGGTTCGGGGGGCCAATGAGGTAACTTTTAAACCAAAATGTTAGGTTACTTAGGAACAAGTTTGTATTGATAAATGATGTCGATATGACACCAATAACATATCGTTTAGAGTTTCAAGTTTTTGATTATAGGATGATATTTTCTGTTTCTATGTATCTCAACTCATAAACTAAGGAGAAGTTGAAGATAAAAAACAATTTTAGCCCATTCTTCAATCATGTGTTTATGAGCTTTTTAGTTAACACATGAAGGTGTAAGAGGCGGAAGACTTAACATTTTCTGAGAAGTGCAAACATGGTACTTGCGTTCTATTCTTGATGTTGTAGATGAAAACTTTGCTGTTGTGAAGTAGTTTCTTACTATGAACGATATATTTGGTAAAATCAATCGAGTTTTTATTCTTTACTATGAACTGTATATTTGGTAAATCAATCTAGATTTTATTTCTTACTATGAACGGTATATTTGGTAAAATCAATCAAGATTTTATTAGGAACTTCAGGGATGCACGAAGAAAGTGAAATTAGCAGTAAGCGAACTGAATTCATTAGCAGAGCATAGATTCATTGTTCGTCAGGATGAAGCTCATAGATTGTCTCAATTAACACTAGGACATGAAATCTATGTGCGTTCTCTACTAATCTAAATGGAAGGGAACACGGAATCTCTAAGAGCTTATATGTATTGTGATGCCTACAATACTTTTTATGAATCAAATTTAGAGGGAGAGGCAGTAGGCGAGCGCGATAGAGTCAAAACCATGTTGTCATTAATTGTTTCTCCACAATGGGTGTTCACCCATTTGAAGAAAAGTGAAGAAAAGAAGAGGTGAGTTCAAATTGGGTTTGTTTTTTTATTGTTGGAATTGAAATGTCGTTTCTGTTGGTTTTATATTTTCTCATTTTGTTTTAGGATTGTGTTTGAGAGTTGAAAAACCATTTTATACATGGAGAAACACTTTTTATTATTTTTATTTGAGTGTTAAAAACTTTTTAGTTTTTCATTCTTGTCAAAAAATTCTCAATTTGCTTTGCAAACTTGTTACTCTCATTTGATAAGTCTGGAGAGTTTCCAAATGCTCAAATTAGAAGCACGTATGAGAATCTATCTAATACAATTATATCGCTTCTATATTTGACCAATACTTTTATGAAAAAGTTGATCGTCATTTCATAAGTAGCTCCCTTATAGATAATTATTAAAACCATCTTCAGTGTCTAGTAAATTGATGGTTTACTTTTGTGTTTTCATGCTATCATAGCACAAAACACTCCAACAAGTAAAGTTTGGCCATGTTTATGTTAATATCGATACATAAATCTCTCATGACCTCAAGATATCTATTATATTCTATGTATAACAAATCTCTCATGGCCTCAAGATCTCTGTTATGTTATGTCCTACGTAGTGAATGTGTTTTAATATTGTCCAAAATTACTAATTTGTTAGTTATGTACGTTGAGATCTCTGTTATGTTATGTCCTACGTAGTGGATAAGTTTTAATGTTGTCCAAAATTACTAATTTGTTAGTTATGCGAGTTATGAATTTGCAACTCACTTGTTGTTTTAGTGTACGATCTAATTTGGTTTCTCTTTATGATTAAATTGGGTGAGTCAATAGCGAACCATAGTTGAGATAAGGGGGGTTGTGCCCCCTCATTTTCGTTGTCAAAACTTTTATACACACACACATACACACACACACACACTAGTCATTTAAGTACTTGTGTTGCACGTGTTAATATTTTATAATTTTGTATGTGATTATATACTTTATAAATATTTATATTAGTTGAAATTGAAAATATGAATGGTAGAAAATATGTAAATGTATTTATTTTAATAGAAGAATTTCCTTATAAAAAAAACCTATGTAGAGCTTTCAATTAAGAACAAATTGAAACATTTAAAATCCTATCCAATACTTTAAAACGTTTCCTTATTAATATTATAAAATAATAAACATTTCGTGGAAAAAGTAATCTACGTGATGATTATAAATAGTTTTTATGAATTAAAAATATATACATTTGTTAGAATTTAAATAATAATAATAAATTTTAGAGAGACAAAAAAACATATTCTTTATAGATAATTTTTGTGAATTTAAAAAAATTATAAAAAAATATTTAGCTAAGAAAAGAAACTAAAATATCTCAAATCATATTCTATAATTTAAAATGTTTATTTTCCGTTGCATTACTTATATTCTAATCTCCTCTGCATCCCTCCTCTTCATTTTCTCTTTGTATTTTCTTTTTCTTCACAATGTTTTCATATAGTGAAACCATCAGAATACCTAGCCATTCTAGGTTCGGGGGGCCAATGAGGTAACTTTTAAAACACAAGGTTGGGTTAGTGATGAACAAATTTGTATTGATAAATGATGTCGATATGACACCAATAATATATCGATTGGAATTTCAAGTTTTTGATTATAGGATGATATTTTCTGTTTCTATGTATCTCAACCCATAAACTAAGGAGAAGTTAAAGATAAAAAACAATTTTAGCCCCTTCTTCAATTATGTGTTTATGAGCTTCTTAGTTAATACATGATAAGGTGTAAGAGGCGGAAGACTTAACATTTTCTGAGAAGTGTAAACATGGTACTTGCGTTCTATTCTCAATGTTGTAGATGGAAACTTTGTTGTTGTGAATAAGTTTCTTACTATGAACGATATATTTTGTAATTACTATGAACGATATATTTGGTAAAATTAATCAAGATTTTATTAAAGAATTTCAAGGATGCACGAATAAAGTGAAGTTAGCAATAAGCGAACTGAAATCATTCGTAGAGCATACATTCATTGTTCGTCAGGATGAAGCTCATAGATTATCTCAATTAACACTAGGACATGAAATCTATGTGCGTTCTCTACTTATCTAAATGGAAGGGAACACGAAATCTCTAAGAGCTTATATGTCTTTTGATGTCGCTAGTACTTTTTAATAATCAAATTTAGAGTCAGAACCTTGTTGTCCTAAATTGTTTCTCCACAATGGGTGTTCACCCATATGAAGAAAAGAAGAGGTGGGTTCAAATTGGGTTTGTTTTTTTATTATTGGAATTGAAATGTCGTTTGTGGGTTTTTTATTTTCTCATTTTGTTTTAGGATTGTGTTTATGGGTTGAAAAACCATTTATTACATGGAGAAACACTTTTTACTATTTTTATTTTAGTGTTAAAACTTTTTACTCTATAATTCTTATCAAAAAATTCCCAATTTGCCTTGCAAACTTTATACTATCATTTGACAAGTCTGGAAAGTTTTCAAATGCCCAAATTAGAAGCACGTATGAGAATCTATCTAATACAAATATATCGCTTCCATATTTGACCAATGCTTTTATGAAAAAGTTGATCGTCATTTTATAAGTAGCGCTCCTATGGATAATCATTAAAACCATCTTTAGTGTCTAGTCAATTGATGGTTTACTTTTGTGTTTTCATGCTTTCTAAGCACAAAAAACTTCAACAAGTAAAGTTTGGCTATGTTTATGTTAATGTCGATACACAAATCTCTCAAGACCTCAAGATCTCTATTATATTCTAGGTATAACAAATCTCTCATGGCCTCAAGATCTCTGTTATGTTATGTCCTACGTAGTGAATTGAAGGGATGATTTACTAAATTAGCGGAATTTTGTTTAGTAAACTTATTAACATTTAATAACGGATCTATTAACATCATGCAATTTGTGAAAGACATGTAGATTCATGCTTATATTTTCGAAAATTAAAATCAAACCGGAACTTACATTGAGTAAAATCGGAGAATTGGTTGGAGGTTTCTTTACAAGATCAATCCTCAAGAACACCGGATCTTCTATGCTATATCCCGATCGATCAAACGAAATTCGATTGTGGGATCGAACTTTAGAAGAAATTGGGAAGAAGAAAAAATATTTTCTTCCCAATGACTAAGGAAATTTCGGCAATGAGGGGAGGGAGAGGAGGAAGAGAGAGTTCCAACTTTCTATGGAATTGTATTGTGTGATTTATGAATGACCCAACCCTCCTATTTATAGAAAAATAGGAATCCTAATCACATTAGGATTAATCTATAGAGATAAACACAAAAAGAAAAAGATAATCTCTTTCCTTTATCTAGCAATTTCGAAAATGCCAAGGATAAATAGGAGATTATTTTATTTTCTTTATTTTTATTTATCTTGGGTAAATAAATCTATGTAGTTATTTTAGGATATAATTCAAACAATTATCTCTTCCCAAAATACATCATATGGCCGAAAATTCATGTATTAATTAATAAATAATTCTAATTTATTTAATTAATTATTTTGGGCCAATTCCAATTGGGTTCATTAATCCAATTGGGCTAGAAACTCTCTCTTAAATTAATAAGTCCAACTTAATTAATTTATTTATTAATTACCATTTAAATAAAATATTTTATTTAAACAATTAATAATATTAATATTTTCTCCCGTCTAAATATTATCAAATTATATTTAATTATTAATTTCCATTTAAATAATTTTCATTATTTAAATAATTAATAATAAATATTATAATTATTAATTTCCATTAAATAAACTCATTATTTAATTAATAATTTTATTGACAATATTTTATTATTAATTAATTAATTTTAATTATTAATTTCGTTCAAATAAAAATTAATTATTTAAACAATTAATAATTGTTAATTAATTTCAAATTATTAATTACCATTTAAATATACTCAATATTTAAATAATTAATAATGTATAATTAATAATATTTCATTATTAATTTCATGTTTAAATAAACTCATTATTTAAACAATTAATAATGTTTATATTAATTACCGCTTAAATATACTCAATATTTAAACAATTAATATTGCCTATTTTAAGTAATTCACTTTACTTAAAATTTCCATTTCTTCTACTTGATTTCGCGACTACGATATTTGGGCTAGCATAGGGACCCGATGGACCTATAGATCATGGGCTTAATAATTAGTCAATTAAGTGATTAACACATAATCAGTTAATTACTTATTATCTAACTATGAATAATTCCACTATAGATTCATAGTGAACTCCCCTCACTATAGATGAGTTATGTCCATTTAGTTTATCATTATTTATATCTGTGATATTATCCTTCACGTGGAACCCTCATAATTACAGAGGATAAATTTACCGTTTTGCCCCTGTAATTACCGCTTTATCCTTGTGTTCCCACTGATTCTCCAATGAACTTTATCTTTAGTCGAACTAGAGATAAGATACTCGTGATCAATAGAAGTCGTGACGTCACTTGTTCATGTCTCGAATCAGGACATCAAGGAGTTTCCTAAAGTTCCTAAAATGTTTAGGTATCGACCGATACCTGTTAATTTATAGGAAAGTTATGAATTCCATCTCGTGAAAATGAGTTCCCAGCTACTTATCTAGTCATGTTCCCAAAACGAAGTGTATTGAGCGTTCTTACAGACGCTTCTCAACCATGTGAATCAAAGAACATAACTCCATAAATAGGAGTCCGCATTTCACTCAGGATTGAGATCTATCACCGGTTGATAAACTTAGTTTGATATTCGATCATTTTCGTAAAAAGCGGTACTAATGAGAAATTTGATCGAACATCGTGGTCCTGTCTTATACAATCAACATTGCATATGATACTTCCATTTCATGTCTCCCACATGAATGATCAGGATTAGATCATTTGTCTATAAACAAAATGCGAAGCTATCAACAAGTGTTACCAGGATAAGGTTCCCAAACGTTATCCATTTATCGTAGACACTTTTAAGTTACTCATCTCGACTTTAATCCTCTTGTATGACTCACATACTAAGTCGTGATTTCATAAGAGTAACTTAGGGTTTACTATTTGAATGTTTTGATATTTATATATTTCCATATATTCCTAATATCGTCAATTGAATCAATCTAGATTATATAAAGAACTTATGTTTATTTATTTAATTTATTCGAAATAAATTATTATAATTAAATAATTACAAGTTCTAGGACACCATTCCTAACAATCTCCCACTTGTCCTAGATCTTTGGAGATTTGACTTGTAATTCCAGTCCAACTGGATGACTATCAACTACTTAGCCATGGTAGTCATTTTAATGCTTTATCAGTAACGTTTTCATCTGTTTAGTATGTATTTCTTTTGTCTGATGTTAGTTTCATTAAGTTTAATAGATTCCATATTTTATCGACATAAAATAAACTCTATTAACTATTGATTTGAAACCATCATGCTCAAACACCTTTTCATTTACTAACAACTTAGTAATTTTAAGCGAATTTAGAGTTTAGTTAGTAAAAACTCATTTTACTTATACTTAACTCATCTGATGTTTAATTCGCGAAGGTCTTTCGTCGAATTCTTACATGGAAGTAAATTCCATGTTCGAATTTGAGCCCGTGCAACTCATAAAATCTCACATTTTATCTATGTGCACTAACATACTATTTGTAAATTTTATTTTAGTCACATTTGTTCTAGGATTCTCGAAATTCTTAAGCTCCCACTACAAAGTAATTCTCCATTACTTTCATTTGTTTAAAGATTACAATTCTATACTTCTTATTATTTCCAAAATAATGTATAAGTATAAGTGACCTTTTTCAACTCAACTATTGAAAATTCATGTCATTTTATTTCACTTATTTTGAACTTTATTCATTGATTTTGAAGTCAATGAGTTTCACTTGGACTTCGAAAGTCCTTTGGTTCGTATTATGACGCTCCCACTCAAATAAAGTTCAACAAGTAGTTTAACAATTTAAACTTTTAAATAACTACTTGTTTTTTTTTTTTTTTTTTTTTTATTGTGAAATAAAATCATTGTAATTCTTTTCTATCTTAAGTAAGTTTAAACCTTTTCAGTATCACTGATTTACTGAACTTTTCTTTAATAATTTGTGATTTCAATTATCCACTAATTATTACTTTTCAATTTCTATTATGTTTATTCCATATCAGTTATTACCTTTAAAACATCCTTTTAAATAACTGAATGTTTGGAATATAAGAAATCGATTTAATGTTTACTTATCACTTAAGTTCTAACATCTGAATGTTCAAGTTTTAGTGATATTTAAGTCTAGTTATCTTTGATAAATCAAAGATATTCGATTTTACTTATCCCACAAGTTCGTGGATTAATATGGTTATCATCTCAAATTCCTTGAGAACCATCTTTAAGAGATTAATCCCTCTAACTTATTTAAGTAATTTTAGACTTAAGTATTTAAACATTTTTAAAACTTTTATAACTCATTTAGATATTTCGGAGTTTAGAATTTGGTTTTGGAATTTATTTGTTTTATACTAAGTATTTTGAATAACCATCCAATCACACTTTGGAACTTTGTAATATAGTTGTAGAGGAATATCTACCTAAATAACTCTTATTTAAAATATTCCCAAACTTGGTTCATACGAAATGAGAACCAATAGTTATTACGTAATTCAAAATAAAACAAATTGATAACTAAACTAAACTCGAAAACTATGGTTTGGGAAAAGAAATATTTTCTTCCCTTTTAGACTATTGTAAAATCGGTTACGAGAAGAATAGGAAGAAAAAGAGTTTTCAATTTCGAAATTGAAATTAGAAGCTTTTGAATGAACAACCAAGACGTTTGTATTTATACGCAAAACAGTTTTCCAATCGAATTAGGAAATACTGTCAAAATAAATACAAGATAAATGCCAAGAATAAAATCAAATTTTATTCCTTATTTATCTTGCGTGCCGATTTTATGTGAATAAAATCAATAAGAAAAACCAATTTTTTCTCTGTTTAATTTGTCTTTGGTTAAACATTCTTTTATATATTTATTTTAGACAAAATAATTCAACAATTATTTCCTAAAACATTATATATGTACCGATTTTGGTATTTAATAGTTTGAACCAAAATCCATTGAATTCATTAATTCAATTCTAGATTCTTCCTTATTAATAAATCTTATTTATTAACTCTTGATATTTATTTCAATAAATCAATTATTCAAATATCATATTCCGATTTTATACTTTATCATTAATAAATATTTATTATTTTCTATTTTAAATAATTGACATTATTTAAATAATAAATATGTTATTTACTATTATCCTTTTAAATAATCGCTATTATTTAAAATTAATAATAAATGTTTGATTATTAATTTCCATTTAGGTAAACACATTATCTAAATAATTAATAATTATTTATCAATAATATTTTTATTATTAATTACCATTTAAATAAACACATTATTTAAATAATTAATAACAATGATATTAATTTCCATTTAAATAAACTCATTATTTAAATGATTAATATTGTCGGTTTATTTAAGTAAACTATTTTACTTAAATTATTCATTTCCTTTTCTAGGAAACATAGTTCTCATCGTTCGGTTTGTTATTTCCAAGTATAGTGACTAAAGCGGATGTTATATTACTGAAATTTAAATAAACTTTATCTTAGTAATCTAACATGCATTCAACATTCAAATACTCAAAGTTTCGACATATAATTAAATATGATGCATGAATGCGAACATATTAATGAACAGAAAAGCCCTAAAACATGTTACTATGTCACGATATTTTAATGATACTAGGTGAAGTGCAGTCGAATGATAGGTCGTTACCATCATTAAAACGAGATGCCACTCGAACAATTGATGACTCCGAATAACTCATATTCCTATGTCATTGTTTACGGTGTATTTGGTCCAGGAGTTTTGATAACACAATTTATCAAATTTCTTTTAAGTGTGACCCACCAATTTAGTCTTTTAAATAAAATTGAAGAGTGTCTACGAAGTGTAGATTGATCTTCAATCAATCTCATTTAAAATTCTTTATCCCTTTCAGGAGACCCAACTTGATATTGATTTATACAATAAACCTTCCTATGGGAATGAACACTCCGCAGAGTGTTACAGAGGCCATGTATAAATCTCACATTTCGAGCCCATTAGTGGAGACCATAGGATACATTGACATGTTTCCTTCTCCCACTTAATATTTTGAGTTTAGGGTTTCATAACTTAGACTAATTCAGGCTAACTCATTAATCTAAGTTTTAATTAACCTAATCAACTTTAACTCTTAAATTGGTTAGATTAATTTTATAAAGTGATTGTTCAAGTTTTCCTAATTTAAACTAATCACATTATGCGCCGTCTTAATAATTTTGATTTATTAATTTGAACTTTTCTCCCAGGATCGCTCCCAGGCTAGAGGCGCTCCGTGTTAGGGGAACTTTATGAAACCTCATCGCCAGGCGAGCTTTCTCGCTGGAGATCCGTTCAATTTAATTAATCTCAATTATTAATTTTTAATTAACCCTTAATTAAAAGTTTCTATTTGTTTATCTTATATGGATTTTGGCCCAATTGTTTAAACAATAATTCCATATTACAAATAATTCATTTAGTTTCTATTCAATTTTTAAACTAGATTTAACTTTTGAATTTTAACTAAATAAGCATGCTTTTAATTCTAAAACAATTAGAATATAATTTTCAATAATAACATTTATAAAATAAAATTATAGCATGCTTCACATACATTAGCATATAATAACACATATTATATCATGATGCATGTAGGTACAATTAATTAAAATCATACAACCTATGGTGGGATTTTCTACATGACATACTCTTATGCATGAATATTATTTAAAAACAATTATATCATACATATAAACAATTTAAATAATAAATAGCTAAATTGACCTAGGTATTCTTGGCACTATTTCTAAAACGGAAAATTAAATTACAACTTAATTAAATCTTCCATTGTAGATCTTGAGGCTTCATCTTTCTCTCTCCTCCATGGTGTAGGCGTGGGCATGGGTATTTATGGGGCAAATATTATCTCCTTAATATTTCCATAAATACTTGTTTTAAAATAATTATCTTTTAATTATATGGGAAAAATAAAGAAAATATTTTCCATGTAATCTTATCTCAATTTCTAAATTTATAATTTAAGATAGAGATATAATCTTTAAAAAGATTTTATCCTTATCTTAAATATTTAAATTTTTTAAATTGAGATAACAAGATAATTATGTTAAAATATCTTACCATATCTTTACCTTATCTCATCCTTAGGCGTGGGCATCATGAATGATGGGGAAAAATTTTCTTCTCTTCCTCCCTTGGTGTAGCCGATTTTACCATCAATGGGTATGGGAAAATTACAAATTTTTCCTATACCCTAAAATTTAGGGTTTACAAATTTTCTACTAAAATTTAAAATCCTAAGTGCCTCAAGAATACCTAAACAGTCAATAAGCAAACCTCCACAATTTATATAAACATACATAAAACAACTTTTTATGCAACCCACCAAAATTTTCGAAAAATCACAAATTTAGCATGATAATTAAAATTAGCTTTGATACCAATTGAAGGGATGATTTACTAAATTAGCGGAATTTTGTTTAGTAAACTTATTAACATTTAATAACGGATCTATTAACATCATGCAATTTGTGAAAGACATGTAGATTCATGCTTATATTTTCGAAAATTAAAATCAAACCGGAACTTACATTGAGTAAAATCGGAGAATTGGTTGGAGGTTTCTTTACAGCATCAATCCTCAAGGAACACTGGATCTTCTATGCTATATCCCGATCGATCAAACGAAATTCGATTGTGGGATCGAACTTTAGAAGAAATTGGGAAGAAGAAAAAATATTTTCTTCCCAATGACTAAGGAAATTTCGGCAATGAGGGAGGGGAGAGGAGGAAGAGAGAGTTCCAACTTTCTATGGAATTGTATTGTGTGATTTATGAATGACCCAACCCTCCTATTTATAGAAAAATAGGAATCCTAATCACATTAGGATTAATCTATAGAGATAAACACAAAAAGAAAAAGATAATCTCTTTCCTTTATCTAGCAATTTCGAAAATGCCAAGGATAAATAGGAGATTATTTTATTTTCTTTATTTTTATTTATCTTGGGTAAATAAATCTATGTAGTTATTTTAGGATATAATTCAAACAATTATCTCTTCCCAAAATACATCATATGGCCGAAAATTCATGTATTAATTAATAAATAATTCTAATTTATTTAATTAATTATTTTTAGCCAATTCCAATTGGGTTCATTAATCCAATTGGGCTAGAAACTCTCTCTTAAATTAATAAGTCCAACTTAATTAATTTATTTATTAATTACCATTTAAATAAAATATTTTATTTAAACAATTAATAATATTAATATTTTCTCCCGTCTAAATATTATCAAATTATATTTAATTATTAATTTCCATTTAAATAATTTTCATTATTTAAATAATTAATAATAAATATTATAATTATTAATTTCCATTAAATAAACTCATTATTTAATTAATAATTTTATTGACAATATTTTATTATTAATTAATTAATTTTAATTATTAATTTCCGTTCAAATAAAAATTAATTATTTAAACAATTAATAATTGTTAATTAATTTCAAATTATTAATTACCATTTAAATATACTCAATATTTAAATAATTAATAATGTATAATTAATAATATTTCATTATTAATTTCATGTTTAAATAAACTCATTATTTAAACAATTAATAATGTTTATATTAATTACCGCTTAAATATACTCAATATTTAAACAATTAATATTGCCTATTTTAAGTAATTCACTTTACTTAAAATTTCCATTTCTTCTACTTGATTTCGCGACTACGATATTTGGGCTAGCATAGGGACCCGATGGACCTATAGATCATGGGCTTAATAATTAGTCAATTAAGTGATTAACACATAATCGAGTTAATTACTTATTATCTAACTATGAATAATTCCACTATAGATTCATAGTTGAACTCCCCTCACTATAGATGAGTTATGTCCATTTAGTTTATCATTATTTATATCTCGTGATATTATCCTTCACGTGGAACCCTCATAATTACAAGCGGATAAATTTACCGTTTTGCCCCTGTAATTACCGCTTTATCCTTGTGTTCCCGCCGATTCTCCAATGAACTTTATCTTTAGTCGAACTAGAGATAAGATACTTCGTGATCAATAGAAGTCGTGACGTCACTTGTTCATGTCTCGAATCAAGACATCAAGGAGTTTCCTAAAGTTCCTAAAATGTTTAGGTATCGACCGATACTGTTAATTTATAGGAAAGTTATGAATTCCATCTCGTGAAAATGAGTTCCCAGCTACTTATCTAGTCATGTTCCCAAAAAGTAGTGTATTAAGCGTTCTTACAGATCGCTTCTCAACCATGTGAATCAAAGAACATAACTCCATAAATAGGAGTCCGCATTTCACTCAGGATTGAGATCTATCACGGTTGATAAACTTAGTTTGATATTCGATCATTTCTAAAAGCGGTACTAATGAGAAATTTGATCGAACATCGTGGCCCGTCTTATACAATCAACATTGCATATGATACTTCCATTTCATGTCTCTCCCACATGAATGATCGGGATTAGATCATTTGTCTATAAACAAAATGCGAAGCTATCAACGGTGTTACCAGGATAAGGTTCCCAAACGTTATCCATTTATCGTAGACACTTTTAAGTTACTCATCTCGACTTTAATCCTCTTGTATGACTCACATACTAAGTCGTGATTTCATAAGAGTAACTTAGGGTTTACTATTTGAATGTTTTGATATTTATATATTTCCATATATTCCTAATATCGTCAATTGAATCAATCTAGATTATATAAAGAACTTATGTTTATTTATTTAATTTATTCGAAATAAATTATTATAATTAAATAATTACAAGTTCTATGACACCATTCCTAACATGAATGTGTTTTAACGTTGTCCAAAACTACTAATTTGTTAGTTATGTACGTTGAGATCTCTGTTATGTTATTTCCTACGTAGTGAATGTGTTTTAATGTTGTTCAAAACTACTAATTTGTTAGTTTTGTACGTTGAGATCTCTGTTATGTTATGTCCTACGTAGTGAATGTGTTTTAATGTTGTCCAAAACTACTAATTTGTTAGTTATCTACGTTGAGATCTCTGTTAAGTTATGTCCTACGTAGTGAATATGTTTTAATGTTGTCCAAAATTACTAATTTGTTAGTTATGTGAGTTATGAATTTGCAAATCACTTGTTGTAGTGTATGATCTAATTTGGTTTCTCTTTATGATAAACTTGGGAGTCAATAGCGGACCATAATTGGGGTAATGGGGGTTGTGCTCACTCATTTTTGTTATTAAAACTTATATATATATATACACACACACATACTAATCATTTTGGTACTTGTGTGCACGTGTTAATATTTTATAATTTTGTATGTAATTATATACTTTATAAATATTTATATTAGTTGACATTGAAAATATGAATGGTAGAAAATATGTAAATGTATTTATTTTTACAGAAGAATTTCCTAATAAAAAAAAAACCTATGTAGTTCTTTCAGTTAAGAATAAATTGAAACATTTAAAATCCTATCCAATACTTTAAAACGTTTCCTTATTAATATTATAAAATAATAAACATTTCATTGAAAAATTTAATCTACGTGATGATTATAAATAGTTTTTTATGAATTAAAAATATATACATTTTTTAGAATTAAAATAATAATAATAAACTTTAGAGAGACAAAAAACGTACTCTTGATAGATAATTTTTGTGAATTATAAAAAATATTTAGGTAAGAAAAGAACTCGAAATATCTTAAATCATATCCTATAATTTAAAATGTTTATTTTCTAAAATTTTAAAATAATAAATTTTAGATAGAACAAAATACAGGAAAAAAACTAATTTATGGTGATTCTTAATATATAGTTTTTTTGTGAATTAAAATAATGAATTTTAGAGAGAAAAAAAATTCATGCAAATAACAATCTACCGTGATTCTTTAGTTTTTTTATTAATTAAAAAAATAGAAAAATAAATGAAATTTGAAAATTAAAGAAATGTCTCAAATTTTATAATTTAAAACCAAAACAAGTCAAACATTTAATTTCATCTATTAAAAAAAATCATAATTTGAAATTTGGAATTAAAATACAAAAACCAATGATTCTTAATAAAAATGATTCTTTTGTGTATAAATAAATAAATAAAATCCCCTCTTCTAATCATTTTTATAAAGTATACTGAAATTTTAAATTAAAATAATGCGATTAATTAAAAAAAAAAAAAAAAAGCCTGAAATCTTCTTAACTTTTTTTCATTTTTGAATTCAGTTTTTCTCTCTCACTCTTCAGAAAAGAAATTAAAGACCGCGAATTCACGCATCACACACACTTAATAGTCAATTCTTAACTATCATTCTTCTCTTAGCATCGTTTCATACCATTTCTTCTCGTTGACGATGGCCATGGATTTCGAACCTCATGTTCTCTCTCTTTTTATCTCTCACTCAATTTTGTGCGGTCTTTCGAAGTTTTTGAATCCGAATTTCATAGCAGAGACTGTTTCTATTTTTTGAACTCGAAATATGTAACAAATATAGTGCGACACTAATTATGCGTTTTTTTTTTGTTATAGCAGCAAATCTCTGATAATTCATCGAAGTTGATCCTTTACTCTTTCTGGCAGAGCTCTTGCTCATGGCGTGTTCGATTTGCTTTGAATCTCAAAGGTCTTTCTTCTCAATTTGCGCTTAATTAGTTGAGATTAAGTTTATCTTAAATTTTGTTGTAGATTGTTATTCGAGTTTGATTTTTTCGTACGTCGAGTGGTGATTTTGTTTGAGTATAATTTAAGCTGAGATGAAGATCGTATCTACAAATTAAACGAATGAAAGTTGAAATTTTGTTTTGCGATTGTTGCTTAGGGCTTTCTTACGAGTATAAAGCAGTGAATCTTGATAGAGGAGAACAATTTAGTTCAGGTAAATCTGAAGATTGTTGTGTTTGTTAGAATTGACAGAAGCAATGATTTATCTGATGACTTTTTTGTTTTCTGAGATGCAGATTTTGAGCGTCTTAATCCTCTTAATTACGTTCCTGTATTAGTAGATGGTCCTGTGGTGGTTTCAGACTCCTACGCTATATTACTGGTTGGTATAAAAAGAAGGAAGATGATGCAGTTCGAGTTTGTGAGAAAGAACGATGAATTTATGATCTGGTCATTAGGACCAAGCAGATGCTTGTTCAGGAGATTTTAGATTCTAATCACGGACTTGAATCTACTATTCGTCCTTCTTTTTTATGCTTAGTTTGAGATCCTCTATTGCTTATGTAACATTATTGCAATTTCCTTGTTATTGCCTAGTATCTGGAAGAGAAGTATCCTCAAAAGGCACTATTGCCTGCTGATCTTCAACTGAGATCTCTTAATCTTCAAGTAAGATTACTGTTTGCTTCCAATCGGGACATTTAAAAGAGCTCTCTCGATCTATAAGAAGATCAGTTCTTTTAGGATTGAATAGTCTCTTTATGTTACCCCACCCCACGTCGACAGTTTTACTCTTTACGTGGGCCCCTGCACATTATAAATTCCACAACGGTAATCTTAGAATATTGAAAACTTCTAAATTTTGCATCACTTATATGATGAAATGAGATGCTTATTTCTATATTTTAAGTAGGTACAAAAAGACTTATAGTACGAATGACATTGTTTAACTATCACCAACTAAATGGTAACCTCTGGATTGTAAATTGTTGATGAGTGTTCTTAATCTTTGATTTTGTCTCACTTAGAATTCACTCATAACATAGCCTGGTGTGATCATTATTTTGATAGGAAAATCATGTTGCAGGTGGCAAGTATTGTTAGCTCAAGTATACAGCCTCTTCATATGATGGGACTGCTGGTAGATTTCATATGATTTAACTGTACTCGGTGTATTTCATATGTAATCAAATTTAACCTAGTTCATCTTTTAATTTTTGTAGAAAACTATCAAGGAAAAATTCGGTCCAGAAGAGCAACTATTATGGGGTCAATCTAACATAGAAAAAGGTTTCAAGGGTGAGATTCTTAGCAAATAGCTGTTTAAAGGAATATTAAGTACACTAAAAAAAACATCATTATGTGAGTGTGCCATTATAGTGGTCTCAATTTTCCTTTTCCTGTGTATTACTTTTACAGGCCTTGAGAAATTGCTGAAGGATTTTGCTTGCCGATATGCCTTGGGAGATGAAGTATCTCTGGTATCTTCAAAAGATTTGGATTCTTTGTTACTAATGATATATTTTTATTTTTATAAATGAGTTCCCCCTTCCCTCTTCTTTTGAATGTTCAATAATCATGGTTCGAATATTGTCTTGTCATATGCAGGCTGATGTATTTCTGGCCCCCCAAATTTCAGTTGCTCTTCGGTTCAACATTGACATGGTATTTTCTCTTCATATTTATACGTCTCACCTAACGATTATGTTAGTCTGCTTTAGTTCGTAAAGTAATTTCATGAGATAAGAATGATGAAATTAACACGATAGTAGTGTAAGGAAACTTGCATCATTTTCTAACTGCTTGATTTGTTTCGCTCCTGAGAGGCGAAAAAAATAGAACGTTCATCTCTATGTTGTGTTGTGTCACTGCTGCTTGCTCATGCATCTAATGCATACACTCCTTAAACACTTTCTATCATGATGTACCACTCAGGGATCCATTTCAACCTGAAAGTGGGCAGGTTTATATGCACAAGAGCTAAAAATAGAATGATAACTTAATCTTCTTATGAATAAACGCGCAATATATTATTAATGAAGTCATGATATGAATAAAATGCCGAGAAAGTGTGTTGAAAGAGAAGGTAAGGAGGCAAACAAAGAAATGTGCATTTTACATACCATTAGCATGTAATTGTGGCCCATCTCTACATAATTTTTGTTAATATAACAATGGGAAACAACTTACGGTATCGAAATATACAATGTTTGTTATGTATCATGGTCATGCAGGCAGTAGACGTACATTTATACTAATTCTCTCACATAATAATTTTGTGTGGGATGTGCAGTCCAAGTTTCCTAATTTAGCAAGGATTTATGAATCTTACAAAACCTTAACGGAATTCCAAGCTTCATCACCAGAAAGGCAACCCGATGCATTTCGATAAGTCTGTACTCAGTCTCTATACTATACTAAATGACATTACCTTGACTTGATATCTGCAATTATTGCATGTTTTCCCTCTATTTCCACGCATATACCAATTATAAGTAAGTTACTCAAGAAAAAAATTGCAATTACAAATTGCTTTCATAATCGGAGAAAAGGGTGGGGAAAAATATTCAGCTAGATGGGAACTAGATTTATGGATTGATTCATGCCTGGATTTTCATGTTATGCTGATCATCTGTAATTTTAAAGTATGAGTTCATAACTTTCTAAACCCTGTATGTGCTAGCATATGAAGATCTAGATCCATTTTAAGCTGGTTTGTTTAAAACAACTCTTTTCGGAATTGCGTTCGAGGCTTTGATTTAAGCTTTTTATGATAGATACGTAACTTCATTTGTATTAGACCAATAAATTTGAAAGCTGGTTATTGTCATCTGCCCGTCTAGCTCAGTTGGTAGAGCGCAAGGCTCTTAACCATTGATAGATACGTAACTTCATTTGTATTAGACCAATAAATTTGAAAGCTGGTTATTGTCATCTGCCCGTCTAGCTCAGTTGGTAGAGCGCAAGGCTCTTAACCTTGTGGTCGTGGGTTCGAGCCCCACGGTGGGCGCAGGTATCATGTTTTTTTTAACAGTTTTTGCAATTTGATATTGATTTGGTCCTGGGCAATTGCAGTAAATTTTTGTTTTTTCTGATTTCTAGATAACGACAATTTAGTATCAACCAGTAGCTTTATATTAATGGTTTCAATTTTTTTTTTAAATAAACTATTTAATGTATATTTCTTGGCAATTTAAAATAAATATAAATATTGAATATATCTACTTCTAAATTTATGATTGTAAAAGGAAAAGAAAAAAAAACTAACAAATTTTTACTAAGGGTAAAATACAATTTTGGTCCCTGAATTTTCACTCAGGTTTCATTTTCGTCCCTAAACTTTTAAAAGTTACGTTTTTCATCTCTGAACTTTACGATTCGTTTCATTTTGGTTCTTTTGTCTTTGTTTTTCCGTCCAGGACAGTAGTGGAGGGATTATGTGGCATGTAATTGATGATATGACATCACAGAAATATATCGTGAGGTTAAATACCATGAAAAACGTATATATAGTGATGTTAATCTCATCATTTTCTCCATAATTCTAGTCTTAAACCTTACTATATATTCATTTTCTACGTTATTTAACCTTATTGTATATTTATATAATATCACATTATCAATTACATGCCCCATAAGTCCTCCAGAAGTGTCGTAGATGGAAAAACACAGACAAAAGGACTAAAACGAAACGAATCGTAAAGTTCAGGGACGAAAAAATGAAACTTTTGAAAAGTTTAGGGACAAAAATGAAATCCAAGTGAAAGTTCAGGGACTAAAATAGTATTTTACCCTTTTACTAAATTATTATACTAAGAAGTAAAAATCTAATTTTAAAAATTATGTCTGACCAAGTTCTTAGAATTGACTTGTAGACTAGCAACTTTTAAAAGTTTGTTTTTTTTTTTTTTTTTGAAAAATAACTTCAGAGTGATTTAATAATAATAAGATTATTATGGAGAAACTGATTTTATTGAAACCTAGATAACGGCAATTTAGTACCAACCAGTAGCTCTGTAGAGTTTATCAATTTATAGAAAAAATCTTGGTAATTTGAAGTAATAAAAATATTGAATATTTCTACTCCTAAATTTATTATTTTAAAAGAAAAAAATATTTTTAGCAGCGTTAAAAAAAATCTGACTTTTATTTGAAACATAACTTTAAAAAGTTTTTTGTTTAGAAAAAATACTGAAATTATTGAGTACTTGAATTACTATTCAAATACTTATAATTTTTTAATGATTTTTTTTTTTAAATATTTTTTTCTCTAAATATCAAGATAGCATAAAAGCTGTTGTGTGATTGAAGGAAGACGACAAATTTTGTTCATACCAAGATTTTGATCATTTTCAACTAATTTATCCGCTCCAAAATTTTCCCACGTGAGAAAATGAGGCCTTATTTTGGCAATGGCTTTATAAGACTGTTGTCTTTAACTTTTATTTGAAAACCTTGTAAAAGTAATTTTTAAATTATTTGAAATAACAAGGTTATTGAATGTATGATTTAAGAAAAACAATTTTCTAATAAAAAAAGAAGAAAAACAATTTTAAAAACACATTTTATAACATATTTACACTATAAATTATTATACTAAAAAGGAAAAACTATATTTAAAAACCTTCCACAAGCAGAAGACAATTTTATACAACTTTTCAATTCTCGACTTTAAAAAATCATATTGCATTACAGCCTTCTTTTATATGTTAATATGTTATCTACGAGATAGGTCAATCGTAAATTTGAGCTCATTAGTTTCCCACCTACACGGGAAAGAAAGATGAACTAAAGAACTGATTCTTTTTATGCTGAATGTTTTTAAATAATAAATAATAGGGTAAAATACTATTTTGGTCCCTGAACTTTCTCTCAAGTTTCATTTTTGTTCCTAAACTTTCAAAAGTTACCATTTTCGTCCCTGAACTTTCCAATTCGTTTTGTTTTGGTCCTTCAAATTTTGTTTTTTCATCTAGGACATCACCAAAGGGTTTATGTGGCATATAATTGATGATGTGACATTATATAAATATACAATGAGGTTAAAAGATATAGAAAAACGAATATACAATTAGATTTAAGATTGTAATTAAAGATAAAAAGATGACATTAACCTTCCTTTATATTCGTTTTTCCATGGTATTTAACCTCACGGTATATTTCTATAATGTCACATCATCAATTACTTGCCACATAAGTCCCCATTAGTGTTTTAGACAAAAAAACAAAATCTGAAAGACCAAAACGAAACGAAAAGTTCAACGACGAAAATAGTAAATTTTAAAAGTTCAAGGACGAAAATGAAACTTGAGTAAAAGTTCAGGGACCAAAATGGTATTTTACCTTAAATAATAATAACAAATAACACTTTATTGTTATTATGTGTTTTCTTTATTATTTTCTATATATTAACTATTCTTATACAATTATGTATGTAATATATTAAAAAAAATATACATAGAAAAAAAATTATCTTTCTAACTCGCTTTTAAATTAATAATTAATTGAACACGATTTTAAAAAGTAGTTGATGAGGCCAAATTTAAAAACATTTTTGAAAAATATCATCCGAACAGCTTTATTTTAATAGATTAAAGGATTGATAGTAACATGGAAGAGATTGCACCTTTGTATTTGTTGGGATATTGTAGGATTTTCCATTAAATATATAAAACAACATACCATTTTTTAATACAATATAAAAACATATAATTTCACATAAACTGGTATAAAGTCATGTAATGTGTGTATCAGACTAAAGAAAGTTTCAAAATTAAAGATATTGAATAAAAAAAGGGTTCCCGTCTTTCACTTTTTAAAAGGCAAAAAAAGAAAACAAAAGGGTCTAATAAACATCTCTAGGGCGATTCAAAAATTACACAACTATTCTAATATGGTTCTGTTATCTGTCTTCTCGACTAGAAAATCCGACATGGGCAAAAAAATATTTCAAAACAGAAAATCCAACATGGTGCAGCGGGACAGACATCTATCCTACTTTTAGGAGGTGAAGTTGTTGGGACGGGAGTGAGGAGTGAAAAACATGATGCCGATATATCACGTAATTCATTAGGATGGAAGTCAAGATTTGTTAACACTATTCAAATTGGTCAAAACGAACATAATTCGTTCGGGGTGCAAATCAGAACTGATAGAATTGAGCACATTGGGTCGATTTGAACACTTACTGATCAGATCGTTTGATCTCAGCGTCGTCCAGTTCGATTTCCTTGGGCAGTCAGTCAGTTTGGTTTTTCATGTTTAGGTATCAGTGGTTTTTTAGTTTTCTAGAATCCGACTTACACCCCAAATATCAGTATATGGAACTAATTTTTCTTCAATACATAGTACTATTTATATTTGATCAAGGATTTTCTGATGCATGAATTAAAGAAAAATTAGTTCCATTTACTGAAATGACACAACATAATAAATTATTAGGTAACCATAAATAAAGTTTTGCAATAGCATAGACAGCTTTCATATATCCTTAATTGAATGATGAAATCATATTCCTACAGGTTAAACTAGATAAAAAGAACATCCATAACATGAACATGATGGTATGAAAAAGTTACTGAGTTTTGGCAAATTTAAGAGTTTAAACCTTATCACTACTAGCTAAAAAGAAACAAATAAAATAAAAAGAAACAAACCAAAAAATCATTCTCAAGTTATGGAGCCATCAAGTATACCTATCCGCAAACATCGGTAAATTTCTCATTACTGACATTTTTAACTATACGTGATTTAAAATCTACAACTATTTATTCATTTTTTTGTTCCTCTCTCCTCTATATAACAAAAAGTTGTAGTTTTCAAAAATCTCTCATGAGGGATCGCTGAAATTGATTCATTGTGTTGAAAAGGTTGCAATGCATGGTTTACCTGTCAGATTAGTTATGCAACTGCTGGAGATGATGACTTCCACAATGCAAATACATTAACCTCGGCAAGAAAATCACCGTCATTAAAGGAGTGACGGAGCTGCCCATAGCTTCACTTTCTTGTCCACGCTTGCAGTAGCTAGAACCAATACTTGTTCATTCCCTGTTCCAAAAAAAAAAAAAAAAAAACATTATATATGCTATTCAATAAACTGATCAAACCTTTGCCCCTAAAAAAAAAAACTGATCAAACCTTTGCCCCTAAAAAAAAAAACTGATCAACTCACCCCCTATAAAATAATGTAAAAGGTTGTACGGTAGGAAAATTATGAAGAGAGGCTAGAGAAATTCAAGTGAAGTTTTCTAAGGCAATATAATTCTTAACAGAAAAAACTAAATAGAAACTCATTCTTCACTGTTTCCTCCCATTCCTGCCATTTCTATAATGAGAATAATGTCCCTCTAATTTCTGTACAATAGAATAGACCTCATACTGTGTTAAGAGAAAGGGAAGAGGGAAAGTTCAACTCATATTTCCAATCCCAAAAGGTGATAACTAAAAAAGAAATGAAAAAATGTTTACCCGTTGGAATAGTCTTTGGTGCCCAGGATATGCATGTGATGTCACCTGGATTATGAAATGGGGTTTATATTCGGTTAGTTAAAAATTGCGATCTAAAAGAAGATTTAATTCAGAAATACTTCGTTTGAAATTGATACTAAAAATGATGTAGTAGAACCATATAGTGGGGATACAAAAATGATAATAGTTTAGGCTTATACCATCGTGAGCTTTCTCGGCTGTGTCCAAAACCTTTCCAGTCTCAACACATAACCACTGCAGTGTTGAACCATGAGTTGCTGCTATTATCTTCCCATCAGGGGATATACTGAGACGATCATAATGCAATGCAGCACCCTTTGAATCAAGCAATGGAATTGGAAACACCTTGAGAGTTTTTGGATCCTCATCGAGATGATACCGCACTTGAAAAGAGAATACAAAGACCATTATGCAAACATAAATATAAGAAACATGTAAATAGCTTAAAGGTAACATATTATCTAGGTTAACATGAAATAGAAAGAAACCACTTTCAATCCATTAAAGTTTTTACTGAAGTGAAGGTTCAAAAAGGAAGGATGGCAGGTCATCGTGATTATAATTTATAAAACTAGCACGAATTTACACGGTAGATGGTAGCAAAATTTTGTTCTTATATTTTAAGTTTAGTTTATTTTATTTTTTGCAGGGATAGATGAGGTAAAAAACAGGGAGAAAAAATATCCACACTACAAGTTCATATGAATTAAAGAAATCAACAACCATACATTAGCTCAAGAAACAAGATGAACAATGACAAATCAAATGGAAAATTATATCACATTGAAGCACTTAATCTACAATACAATACAAGATAAGGGTTATATGTCAGACGGTGACATTACAATAATTACTAAGAAAAGAAATTATATTGCCACGTAAAATATCAATGTGGCCATACATACCATTAATATTCCAAATTCTTATTGAACCATCTTTCGATGCAGTGATCATTTGCTCTGAATTTGGGGTAAAACATAACCAAGTCACCGCACTCTTGACATCAGAATAAAATGTAAAGTGAGAAGCAAATCAAAATCATCAAGAACAAATTTTAGATGTTGAAGGATCTTAAAATAGATAGTGGTGTTAGTGGAGGCCAAACATAAACTCCATAGCAAGTGCCTCAGAAAGCATGACATCTTTAGTATTAATCAACCCTTTTAACAAGAAGATTTTACGTGAAATTCATGAAATTATACCAATTACTAAAGTTTTCAAACTGTTTTGAAGAAATACGGATTTTTAAAAAAAAACATCTAAACAACAACCTTATGTCCTTTCAGCTGCATAACTCTTGAAACCTCCTTAACTGAACCATCTTTTGTGTAAACAACCTCCCATACCTGCCAACAACAATATATTGATTAAAATGTAAGAAAGCCTGATCATATGGCGTGAGATCAAAGTAAATCAGGTGTTTGTAGAATAGTTTGTAATTGTGCAATAATATTAATTTCTTATCACACAATCATTGAGATTACTTCAATAAATGAAAATACAATTCCATGAACTAGGATGACTCATGAATCAAATGTTATTCACATTCACATCTTTTTGTCAGGAGTGCAAAGAACACGTGATATTGTTTAAGACATATATGAAGTCATGCCACCAAGAAACTTATCTAAAGCCATGCATAAAACATGACATACATGCTACTGTTTGACTTCATGCTTCATTTGTTGGACCGCAATTGAGATGTGAAATTGTAGATAAATCAAGAGGAGAAATCTCAGTATTAAATATGTAAATACGATGCGACCTTCACATCTGCAGTAAATGCAGCTGCAGCAATAAAACGCCCATTTGGTGACAAAGTGGCCATGGTGTTTTTCAATTGATTAGTGTCAACATCTCCCAACATCTTGCCCGTTTTCGCATGCCAGAGTCTAATATCAGTCCCTAGAATGCATATTTTTTATGTTAGTCAAAGTGCTTCTACAACTACATAAGACTTAACAATGACACAGAATGCTGTAGATCAATAAGCTAGATTTTTTTAATATATTTAAGAAACCAAAGAGCAAGTTTTAATGACCAATTAAAAGATTGTGATTTTTAACATAGCTAGTACTAGTATTCATGGATCATATTTCAAATTTGAAACAGTCTGCGCCTCCAGATTTCACAGTATGACAGGAGCACTTTCAACGCTGTTAAAAAGTATCGATAAACTTCGAAAGATCACAACCATGATATAGAAACTAATTTTCAGAAGAAAAAAATGATAAAAACAAAAACTTAAAAGGGTCTAGAAAACAAAATATAACTGGGTTCACTCCACTTACCATGCACTGTTTGATGCATGGTAGTAAATGTTAAAAGTACCTTCTGAACAAGAAGCCACAATTGCACTCCCATCAGCATTTCCATAACTAGCAGTTGCTCCTACTAAGGTCAGAACAGATTTTTTTTCATGCACCTTGTGATGCTCCCACTTGATTTCAGGGAGGGGGAGTTTAGTTTGCTGCTTAGTTTCACCTGAAGCTTTGGGCCTTTCTTCTCCATACATGTACAAAGACGAACCAGAAAGAGTCTGAGAGGCCACAACTATAGAACTTGCATCATCGGCAAATGTGACTGCAGTTGGATGACCTCCAGCAGGCAAATTAATTCGCAGGAACCTTCAAAAATGTCAAGGAACATATGGATGATGGGTGCAAAATTAGAATGTTCATTAATAGCTCTCAAATAATACACACATGATATACACATTTGGATTTTGGAATATGAATTTACATACTTGAAACTTTTACTTGATGCATCATCCAGCTTAAATACCCTGATCACTCCATCACCACAGGCTGCCATAGCAACATACGAGCTAAGATCAATGAATGATAGATTGAGAAAATATATTTTTTTTAAACATAATACATCAAATAAATTGAAATAAAACATCGATCAATGAGCAAGGTATACTGATTATAATAAAATAGACAAATTAATTGTATTTTCCATTTCCATAAACCAAAATTAATTGTAACATAATGGATTATCCACAATGCGAGTATAAGGATATGATAAAAAGGGAGATTTAGCACAGACAAACGAGGGATGAATATTTGCTAAACAATAATAAAAAAATATCAAATCAATACAACATGAAATCAAAGTTCAAATGTTCAGGCTGATCTATGAATTATGGAACCCTACAAAAGTCACTAGTCCATACATGGATTATAACAGGGAATGATGTGCATATACAAGTTCTGCACCAGAAAAAGAGGATGAGAAATAATTGAAATCATCCACATCTAGACACACTTGGTGAAGTATATTTCACTTTCCATCTCATAACATGTTAACAATGGCGGGGAAAAATAACAATGTATAAATAAGTGAGCAATATAGCTGGATGAACCATGATACCAGTCACTAAACTTCTTCCGTCCGAGGAGAAGCATAATCCAGTGACAGAGTCTCCATGACCTTTCAGTGTATTCAAATCCAACGGATGATGTTTCTTGTTTTGATCCTAAATTTGACAAAAAAAAAATGAAAAGTTGAGCATGATTTTTCTTTGATAACATTAGATAGTGAAAATAATGTACTAGCAGAACATTCTTTTTCCAAATCGTTTATCAATCTTACTGCAGCATTAAGTCGAGGTAGTTCATTTAAAGCTTGCAATTAATGTTTTATCGAAAATATTATGATATACCAGCACAAAATCATCCTAAGATTTTCGTACATTTAGATTTCGATCATCCGGCATAGTTCGTATTAACCTTAAGAAAATATCAGATCGCATGCGATGCGGCCAATAATCGATAGAGAATTCTCAATTGATAGTGATTTACTTCCTAAATTTCAGAAACTAAGCAAAAGATTAATAATCTAAACCTAGATAGATAACCTAACAAGAAAATTAAGCACAGAACAAAACACTATCGTATATTCCAAGAATTTTCTCAGCATTTTTCTCAGAAACCAAACGAACCTTATCAGATGAGTGAGAGTGAGCTTTGGAGTGAGTCTTCTTATTCTGAGACGGTTTTTGATGCTTCTTCGGATCCGATGAACGTTCTGGATTAGAAATTATTTGAACTTCGGATTTTCGCTTACGGAAGTAGCTTCCGAAGAAGGCGAAGGCGATCAAAGCACCGAGAATTACAGAGAGAATCGGAATCAGAAGAAAAGGATCCATTGATAAGAGCAGAGATGTGGAAACGAATATGAAGGATTTGGTGATGGACTTTGAGAGAAATGAACGTGAAAGTGATAGTCAGGAATTTTCTCCTTCGCCTTGCCTTTCGTTTTTTATAAGTAATGGACCAGTGTGCTTTATATTCAGATTTTTTCTTTTTTAAAAAAATAAATATGAGAAATTACCCTTTTTTCATTTTAATTTTAAATATAGCAAATTTTTCATTAACTTTAAAAAAATAGTAATTATGGTTTTTTTTTTTATGGTTATAGTAATTATGGTTTTAAATACTTAATTTGTGCAATTTATGTTTGGATGAGTAAGTGAATTAGTTTTAAAAATACGGGTTTTAGTTATAGAGTTTTCATCATTCAAACTTCCTAATTTCTAGAAAAATGAGGTTCGTGTTAAGTCTAAACAGGGTTCATAAGATTTAATCTCATATTTAACAAATTATTTTTCTATGTAAATTAAATCTAATAAAACTAAAGGAAAATTATACGTGGTAGCCAACTTTTGAGTTTTGTTTTCATATATGCCACACTTTTATGTTTATATCATATTTACCCATTTTTAGATATTTTATTAATTTAATGATATATCATTAATGTAATTTTACAACAATAATTTATCAATAATGTAAATTCCAGTATTAAACTTATATCAGTAATGTAAATTTACAAAAATAATATATCAATTATAATCAATTTTTCATAAAAAACTTGTGGGTTAATTATGTGCTGGGTAATTTTGATATTTTTTAATCTTTGTGGTTTTTTTTAAAACAGAGACTCGATATTAGCTATATGTGATAATTGCCCAAAACTAAAACTTAATAAACCCAACTAAAATCGTAAGCTAATCATCCCTTACTATTCGAAATCAAATGGGTTGTTGAACTCAAACATAGTGTTCTAAAAACCTTCTTAATAAATATGGATTGAGTTAAAAGAAGTCAACCTACCTCACCCATCAATCAAACATTCTCTGAAAACCTGTATTTAAAATTAGTGTGTAGATTAATATTTATTTACTTATTCTATAAACTGATTTTAAAAAATTAATATCTTTAAATCAAATTATACTTAAAATACAATCCAAATAATTATATATTGTATAATCATTATAAAAAAATAATAAAGAAGGCACGTGAAAACAGTAAAATATAGTTTCACACTATTTTTTTCCTCTTCTAAGGCCATCTTTATTTTGAAGGAATGAGAATGAGGGAGTGATAATGGGATTACTTCATTCTCATTGTTCTTATTTACCTAAAATTTGGAATGTGAATGGAAGTGTGGGATCCACACAACTTCATCAATTTCATTCTCATTCCTTATTTTATGGGTCCCACCAATTTTTTATATTTTTCATTTTATTTTCTCTCTACTTTTTGTGGGTCCCACACGAATTAATACTTCATTCTCATTTAAAGACTCTAGTAAACAACATCAATAGTAATTCTTTTCATTCCGATTTCGATTTCAATTTTTTTAATTAAACATAATAAAAAAAATCTTATTCACATTCCATAATTTTTCATTTCGATTTATTTTCATTCTGATCCTTTCTCATTCTCATTCTCGTTAAATAAGCAAGGCCTAAAAACAGTTTGAAAAATCATATTAAACAATTCTTCAAACGTAGAGAATTTGCTCTTTTTTAAAAAAAAAAAAAAAGAAGAAGAAGAAGATATAAAATGGTAACTTAGACAACAAATTGTACCATCATCCTCCATCCAAGAGCGGGTAGAAGGGAAAAAAACTCCTCTAAAAAATAGTTGTAAATAACTATATATCTTTTTCACAAATAATTATTTTTAAAATCTCATCACATCTGATACTAAAGAGGTAGATCAATTATCCATAAACAGTTTTAAAACTAAACCATAATTTTAGAGGGTAATTACAAATTATATGAGACCATCACATTTTACCGATATAGAGAATGTCATCTCTAACGGTAAGCGCCTCGATTAATAAAGCATTGTGGCAAATATAGATTCCAAAAAATAATTTAAATTCTAACCCTAACAGATTATATTTTTTAATATGGTGATTTCTATAATAAACAATAAGCCACTTATATTTTTTAGGATAAAATGTAAATGAGATCCTTGTGGTTTGTTTTAAATGCATGAACATCCTTTTGTGGTTTGTTTTAAATGCATGAACATCCCTTTGTGGTTTGAAAATGGTAAATCACATCCATGTGGTTCTAAATTTTTTTAATCAGACCACTCTCTTTCAATGTCGTTAGTTTTTTTTAATCATAACTTCTTCCTTTGAACTCCGATTTGCATGATTCAAAATGTTTTTGGAATCCTCATTTCAGTATCTACGCTACGGTCACTTAAAAACTTCTAAATCATCAATAACCAAAAGAGTTAACAGTGTCAATCATACCTAGTACTTTGATGTTAATAAACTCTTTTATTTATTAACCATTTCAAAGTTTTAACATGACTATTATGTAGAGCCTGAAATGAGGATTCCAAAACATCTTGAATCATCCAAATCAGAATTCAAACAAAAAAAATATGATTAAAAGAAAATTACTGGCATTGAAGAGAAGAAGTCTGATTGAAAAAATTTGGAACCATAGGGGTGTGATTTGCCATTTTCAAACCACATGAGTCTCATTTGCATTTTACCCTATATCTTACGGTAAATTAGATGGTTGAATCCACTAGCTCTCATATTAAAAGGTTAAAGTTAGACATTTTTAAACACAAAAATAAAGTTTCATGAGATAACTTAAACTGTACATAGAGGTTGATTATTATAATCACACTCTCAAACTTTTAATTTGAGTAAATGACCTTTTAAACTTTATAAAAATTTAAAATATGTTATATAAATTTATAACGTGATCAAATCCCTCTAAATTATTAATTTAATAACTTCTTTTAAAAAAGTTTATGAGATTGGGTCTTTGAGGGCCCTCATTGCCCAATATCCTTATCCTTATATAAAAGGAGGGAAGTTTGAGAAACATTTTTAGACTATTATATTCTTTTTAAAATCTTCAAATTACTTAATACCATTATATATACCCTTTTTAAATGCCTTAATTACTAAACATGTCATTACATATTTATATTCCACTTCCTATTCAATAAGTATATACATTTTTTAGACAATTATACCCTTTTTTTTAATAATAAAAAAGTCAATAAAATAAGATTTTTTTTATTAGGTACAATTATAATACTTCATTAAAAATAATAAATGGATATTTTATTTTTAAATTCATGTAAATTATATTTTAAATAAGTGAATAAACTATATAATTAATAACATCTATCTATTCAACTTAAATCCATTATAGTTCATTAAAAAAAGTGAGAGAAGTAAACTATTTTCCATGCAAAAATTAATTCTATAGATCTTCATAAGTTAATATCTTAACAATCTGGGAAAAATGTTTTTAAACCTTTTTCATTCTTCATAATATCCTTAAAAGTACAAAACATTTCACTCACGACTTTAATATTTAAAACCAACTTAAGAAGAATACTACGAATAAATATTATAAATTGATTGTATTATTTCTCTATTTTTGGGTTTTTTGTCTTTTGTGTTTTCTCTAAATTACAAAACATATCATTCCATAATTTTAATGTTTAAAATAAATAAATTTTATGAAAAAAATATATTTCAATAATTGTTATTGATCGATAATGGTAATACTTCAAATAAATGATTTATTAATAAGGCGATACTAATTTAATTTCAAAAAATAATTAAAAAAGAAACATGAATTGTAATATAAAAAAAATCAGAACAAAACATAATTTCTTGAATTAGTAAGGGTATAATATTTAAACAAAATTAGTTTAATAAAAAAAAATAAAGAAATTGGAAAAAAAATCAAATAGAAAACCTCAATGACAAAAACACGTATACACCATTATTTCAACAAAATATAATTTCTGGAATCGTAATTAAAACTAGAATAAATAATTTAGAAATAAAGAAATTGACTAAAAAAAATTTATAAATAGTTGGAACAAAAGGTTTATTAACTTGATTTGATAGTATAAATCTTTAAAATAAAGAATTAGAATAATTAAAAAATAAATAAAGATGAAAAATAAATAATCAATCACATATAATTCATTAAAATAGTAACATATGTGATAAGAATAACTTTTAAAATTTAACATTTTTTTAGTTTGATAATAAAACATAAATAATATCTAAAAATGATTTTAAAACATAGAGAAATTATTAGAAAGAATATTACGCGGAGTGCACGTGGCAACAAACTAGTAGTTCTATCATTACTATAACTACTAATGATTCAGAATACCCATCATGGAATAATAAAAATAATCCGAAAAAAAAAATTAACTAAAAAAGGGAATTGAAGGATTTCTTTTACTTTTTTTTTTTTTTTCTCAAGTCTCCATTCGACTTCCCTTCTCACAGAAATTTGAACGCTTCACTTTCACCTTCATATCTAGTTCCGCATTTCAAGTCTTATTTTCGATTGAATGCAACCAAACTAGATTAAATTCAAACTAAAAAAATAAATAAAATAAAAGTTTTAAATGAGATTTTTTTAATTAAATAAATAAAGGGTACCTAAAATTTCTCCAACTTTTCACACATTTTTAGGTAAATCCAGACCCAATTTCTGTTTCTAAATTCCGAGAAAATGATTCGGAAATTCGATACTCTCTCTCTCTATTAAATTACAGTCTCTGAATCGAAACACTGAAGAACAATTTCCCAATTCCAAAAAACGTTCGATCGGAATGTGTTCAAATCGTATGGCCTTTGGAGGTTTGGGTTCGATCAAAATAACCTCACCACCCCCCTGACTTACTTCCGTTACCCACGTGGCTAAATCCTATTGGTATTATTCCTTAATTTACAATAGTACTTTATGCAGCGTATCTTTTCCTTATTCCCTATATAAATCAGAATTCTGTTCCGCTTTCGTCTTTATTTTAACGTTCTTTCTAAATTTAGTTTCATGATAGGAAAAAAGAAGAAAAAGAAACCAAATCCGACTTGAGAATTTCAAAATTTGAAGCTTCAAAATGAGCCCTCAACAATTCATGGCGAAGAGGGAGATTATCGCCGGCAATGCTTTATGTCCTCCTCCATTGAAGATTAAAGAGGATTCTCATTTCATTAGAAAATCATCGTCTCCTCCTAATTCATCGCCTTCCTCTCCTTCTCTGCTCATCAATGACGGCGCCGGAACCACTAAGCCTTCCCCGCAGCGTCATCCGGTTATTATATATACACAGTCTCCCAAAATCATTCATACTCATCCTCGAGACTTCATGGCGTTGGTTCAAAAGCTAACCGGATTGTCTCGCTCCGATGATGAACCTTCTCCGAAAGCGATGAAATCTGGAGAAGAGAATAAAAGGTCTAAAACTGTGATGAGTGATGATAATGAATCGTCGTTTTTTGTTACGAAGGAGACGTGTTTTCCTCCGCCGCAGCTGGCGAATTCTTATTTAAGTAGTAGTATTCCGGTTTACCGGCCGAACTCAACGGATCAGTTTTTCTGTTCGAATCAGCCGTTTTTCAATTACGGTGATTCGTTGTTCTTTGGTGCTCCGAATATTCATTCAATTTCGGCTAATTCCACGTTGAATGGAATGAATGATTTCTGCGACTACAAAGAATATTAGAAACTTTTTTTTTCTTTGTAGGATTTTCCACTGAATCTCGGGATTGATTATCATTTTCATTCCATTTGATTTTGATGCAAATAAAAACAGTTCGGATCTCGTTCCCTTTCTTTACAAAGGAAACCTAATTTTGATTCAAATAACAAAGTTCCCATAACTATAAACAGCTTTGAATTTGATTGATTATATATAGAAACATATATGAACACGTATTGTTTCAACGCTTGGTTTTCTTAAATTTTGTTGCTTAATTAGTTAACTACCAGTAGTATAATTTTCAATTAAGAATTATATTTTGGCAGATGAAGTAGCTGTGGAATAAAATGAAAGCAGGGTGCATGAAGATTGAAGCTCAAATTAGACTAACACTTTTGCATGGGTGCATCAAGATATGTACGTCCCATTTTTTTACAATTATATATAAAGAGTAAGTCATATAAAATGATGATTCGACACCCATTTTTATATTTTATAATGGGTGAATTTCACTAATAACCAAAAAAATAATGGATATATCAAATATACCGGATGTTTTTATTAAATATCAAAAGTACCCAAAAACCGTCACCGACCAATTAAATTACATTGTGAAAGGACAAACATGCCCCTGATTTAATTTTTCCTTAATTTTTGTAAAATTTAAGGAAAGCTATAAAATTCCTTAAATTTTACAAAATTAATGAAAAAATCAAATCTAAATAAAAACAAAAACTATAACAAAAATAAAATAAAAAATCTTCAAACTTCTACTTTGTTCTTCAACCTTCTGACTTCTTCTTCATGGAAAAATCGAACGTCTTTCTTGTTCGTCATCCTAAAAAAAAACAAAGATAAAAAGTAAACAGTTTATTAATGTGCACTTAAAATTGATTGGATACAAAAATTGATGAAACAGTTTTGAAAACATATGTAAAAAAGGCTTTCAAAATAAACATTGAATAAAAATAAACATTTCACTAAAAGTAACTTATCTATAAAATACATAGAAAACAAAGTTCACTGAGAATTGAAAATATAATTTTTTTTATAAACAGTTTACTTTTAGTAAACATTTATTTTGAAAATTCAAATGTCCTTCCTGAGATAGCGAATGAACAAAATTGGAGATGAAAAAGAATTGGAAGGTACAAATTTTTATAAACGGTTTCATGTTAGTAAACATTTATTGATGTACCTTGGTCGTCGCTTTCTTCCTCGATTGAACGAAACACGAGCCACAACAACGATCACCTTCGCTCTATTTTTCGGATCTCGCAATGAATTTGAATCATGACAGAAAACCAAACCAAGAAAGAATCATAAGTTTGGTGGCCAGGAAGACGGTCAAATTTTTATAAACAATTAAAAAATTTAATTTTTTTAAAAACAAGATACTTTTAGTAAACATTTATTTTGGAAAATTCAAATGTCCTCATTGTTCGTCCTCCAACAAAATACGAGAGATAAAAGTAGCAAAAACGAAAGAGAAAAACAATTGGAGATGAAAAAGAGATCAAAGTTTCTATAGATATGTAAATAGAGAATAAAAATAAACGTTGAACAAAAATAAACGATTGTAAAAATTCATTCAGATCCTGGAAAAAATTCATTCGATTGAAAGAGAGAGTGAAATACCAGGAAGTCAATTCAAATCAAAATTTTGAGATTTAATATTAACATTCCAGGCAATAACCTGAACGATCCATAAATAGGGTTCACGATTCCTCCACAAACTTCGTATAACAAAGATCCGAAAATCACCGCAAGAATAACCAAAATGTTAGAACATGAAAGAAATAAAAATCGAAACTTTATGAAATTGGAAGAGTGGAAAAGGGGCTATAGAAACGAAATCGATTGAATGAATTGAAAGAAACATACGAAGATCCTTGCTTGTATATGTCTATAGAGACGAAACATGTTCGACGGGATTTGAGACGATTGAGGGAAGCTCGCAATTGTTGAACTCTCGAGATCTCATGAAACCGTAGAAGAAGAAAATGAAATGAAGATCTAGCAGGAAAACGTGGAAAAAAACAAAGAAAATATGGATATTAATATACAAAAGGAAACAGATTGATAAAATCAAATCCCACGAATCAAGCAAATTTAAAAAAAACATAAAATTCGGTAATAAAGGAGGAAAGAGAACCAACGAAAGGTAAGGGAAATTGGGGGCATAATAGTAAACAGTTTTGCCGGAAAATCCCTACTAACCGCTAAATGTGGTGTTTTTTGGGTATAAGTGAAATATAATCTCAACCACCGGTAATAATGAAATTAGGTGAATTAATCAGGATATTAATGATATTAATCTCTTTTATAATTTATAAATTGACAATTTTTTTTTTGTTATATTTGATTCAATAGTTAGAATTTTTAGTTTAGACTTTTGTTCTAATATAAAATTATAAAACCAACCATTTTTTTTGTTAAAATTTTTGTTTAATTATAAAAGTATATATGTATTCCTAATATAAACAAATTTCAAAATAATAGCTTATTTTATAAAAGAAATTGATAGTTCATTTGTTTGTTTTATATAAAAGTTAATCAAAATAAATCAAACTATTTATAAACATTGAGCCTAATATTATCACCACATCATTGTCATATAAAAAATAAAGATATGTATTTAATTAATACTCAATAATGAACAATTTTTTTAATAGGAAACTTAAACTTTCATTAAATAAAAGAGAGAGTACAATAAGGGTGATAAAAAAAATCAACCCACACCAAGCAGATTACTAAATAATGCAACGTATGAATCGTGGATGAGTGCAACAAAAATTATCTAGAAAAATAAACAATAGTCTTATCTACTAAAAAAATATATTTAAAACAATAAAAATGTAAGAATAAAATTCTTCCAATTTGTTACCAAATGACTATTATAGAGAAAGTTCATTTTTAAAAGAGTTAAATGTCTCTCAATACTCCATATAAGGACCAAGCTTTAACTTTTTAGAGGGGCCAAAATTGAAAATTTAAATTAAATTATATATAGTAAATTAAATTTTGGGTAAAGTAGTTATTTGGTCCTTGAGTTTTGGCACTCATGTCTATTTAGTCCATACGTTTTTAATTTGTGTCTAAGAGGTCCCTGAGTTTTGGATATTGTGTCTATTTGGTCCCTGCATTTTCAATTTGTGTCTATTTAGTCCATGAGTTTTGGATGTTGTGTCTATTTGGTTCCTAGATTTTCAAGAACTATTAAAAATAAGTTTAATTGGTTCTTAATGTAATGTATTAGAAATAAGTTTAATTATTCCTTAATTTGTTAACTCATTAACATAATATCGACTTAATGGTGACGTAAAATATTTAATTGATCAAAATACTGACATGAGATTAATAATTATGTCAAATTTTAGACCTAGATTTATGAGAATAGTCTATCTTAGATTACAACGAACCAAACGGGGACTAACTGTTTTTTTTAAATAATTTAAGTTTTTTTTAGTTATTTTAAAATTAAATCACCATCATCTTTATTAAATCATTTAATATTTGAATACTTAAATATAATTTATTTTTCATAAATGAGTGATAGATCTAAACAATGAACAATTATTCATTTTAATATGTTTTACTTAATTATTCATTCTTGATTTATTTGGTTCTTGGTATTGTCGGCGGTGCTAATTATATCGGCGCTTTATCTAATTATGGCCCTACTACTTGCAAAATGGTGGTCTTGACTCTCTGATTGCTCTCTCCATTTTGATCCCTTCTCATTGTTTGCTATGTTTCTTTTATCATTCTTATTCATTGGCCTTTCATGACTTTTTCAATACGATATGGGACTATTTTTAATCTAATTATAGTTTTTTAAATTAATTTGGTAAACATCGTACAAATGAAACATTTTAGTAAATAATCGTAGGTGTAATCACGCGTAAACCTCATATTTTCTCCGAACCACAAAACACCTTCGCCTTCAACAATGGCGAGATCTGCTTTATATAACGAAGGTGAAGATGAGGGAAATGTTTCTAGGCCGACAATGGAAATGGCGGAGCTATGAAATGGAGAGGGATGAAGGAGGAAACAAGGGGAAATGCAGGGCATTCTCTTTCATACAAGTAAAAAAAACGGCACACTAAAATTATTTACTAAAATGTTTCACTTGTAACATGTTTCTCTAATTAGTTTTTGAAATAATATCATTTTTTGTTTCTTGTTAATAAATTATTGAAATGTTTTTGTTTATTTTCTTCTTCCTTCCACTTCGAGGAGTGGGAATTTGCAAATTTTGTTAATTTATATTATGTATTTTAAAAGTATTTTTTATAAATTAAAAAAAACAGATTGCGAAACAAAACAAATTAATTAAATATTAAACCATTTAAAAAACGGATTATTAAAAATATAACATTATTAAATCGGGCATGATTTTCTAGTTTGTATGTATCAAGTATCGGTTTAATATCTTTCATAAAAAATAAATTTATTTTATATATACCACATCAAATTAAATAATAAGTGACTCATCAAACTTTCAATATTATAGAAAGGATAAGCACTTACTCAAAAAAATCCATGAGAAAACTTAAAGTGAACATGAAGGCATATTATTGTTATGAATAATGCAACTTGACTACTTTTTTTTAGAAAATTAATAAACCACCCATAAATTAGGGTTGTCATAATTACACTTCTAAACTTTTAATTTGAATAATTGCCCCTTAACTTTTATAAAAGATTAAAATTGAATCTATAAATTTATAATATGATAAATTACTCCCTTCAAATTATTAATTTAATAATTTTTTTATAAAAAGTTTATGGGATCGGGTCTCAGGCCACCATTCCATCCTTAACCCCGACCCAAAAACCTTTGTGATGGCAGAGAGAAATTTCTTCTCCGATCTAACCTCTCTACACCTTGTTGATATTAGAGATGTATTACTCATTTTTACAATATATTTTTCGTGTCTAATTAATAATTTAATGGAGTAATTTATCAAATTAAATCTTCATAGATCAAATTTTAGAAATAAATTTATTAAATTGGAAGTTTCTGTCACAACCTATATAGTTTTTTTTTTTTGAGATTACATCAAAGTGGAGGAGGGGGGACTCGAACCTTCGACCTCAAGGAGAAGAAAGTATATGCCTAACCAGTTGAGCTATGCTCATGTTGACCACAACCCATATAGTTGAAATGTGGTTTAAGGCTTTAAGTTAATTTTCTCATATTCTCAATAATGAATTCGTTGATTTGTGTATTTGTAATTTTCTTTATTTCATCCTATAATTTACTTTTACAAATTTCGTAAAGACATGTTTTTCTCCAGTGATTTAATTGATCCAGTTATATTATTTACAATTTTTATATCTTGCAAAAATAATTTTGTTACTGCTTTATTTACAATTCAACAAACAATATATTGTTAAAAAAAATTACTCAATATAGTCCAACAAAGACAGTTTAACAACAAAACCCAATGATTCAGAATACCCATTATGGATTCAACCTCCCATTATTTGTTGCTTTTATTGAAAGGAAACAAAACTTTACAAAATTATATTTAAAAAATATATATTATTTTAGAGAAATTTTCATGGTTAAACCCCTTACTTTTTTTTAATATAATGTAATCCTTACGTTTCTTTTAGATATTACGTCAAATTAGAAGGGGAGCAACTCACAACTTTGACCTTAAGAATAAAGGAATAGGTGCGTAACTAGTTGAGTTATGCTCAAGTAGATTAATTTTTACATTTAATAGAGCCTAAATAAGACGATATTTAAAACTCGAAATCATAATTTAATTAGTTTAAAAACCTAAATTTGAATAAATGATAAAATTAATACTATTTTTATTAAGGGAGTTTCAATTCTCTTTTCATTTTTATACTTTTACATCCTTGAATGTATTTTTAGTTATAAACGCTCTATTTTTTCCAGTTATAAACTTTGTTTTGATCATTATTATTGAGTTTTTGTACTGTATTTAAATAATTATATAATTTATGAGGCAGGTTAAACTCTCAAGTAAGTGGTTCAATTCTCATATATGTATTGTATATAAGAAGATAAAAGACTTTTTTTATTAGATGTTGCGTCAAATTTAAAGAAGGAAAATTCGAACTTTCGACGTTATAGAAAAGAAAATATTAATGTCTAATTATCTGATAATGCATTAATATGTAAAACTAGGGATTTAAGGATCAATATTTTGAAATAAAAGATTAAAAAAAAAAAGTTGACCAGAATCATGGAATTTTAAAAAATAACCCGACAAAAATAAAAATACTTTAATAAAAAGATTAGGGAATTGAAAAGGATTTCTTTTACTTTTTCTAGATTTATAATACAATGTATGAATGTAATGACCTAACTGCTGATCCTCATTATTCCATCTAATACATTACACACCACCTACTCTTTTAAAAAAGAAAAAAAAAGTTAAATAGATAAAAATCAAACCGAAAAAAAAAAGAAAATCAAACTTTTTCCCCATCGAATCCAGACCAAGTTCCTGTTTCTAAATTCCGAGAAAATGATTCGGAAATTCGATCTCTCTCTCTCTCTTTATTAAATTATAGTCTATGAATCGATAGACTGAAGAACAAAAAACTTCAATTTCCAATTCCGAAGAAATTTCTTCTTGTAACTTTCTCCCCCAATTCAGCTAAATTTTGAAAAACAAAACAAAATAAAGGAAAGGAAAGAAAATTGATTATCTGGTTTAGAATTTTCTGGGCGATTTTGGGTTTTTTTTTTTAAATATCTGAGTTATGCATAGATCTGGGCCAGCGATGGCTTGGAATGTGTTTAAATTCTGTACGGCCTTGCGAGGTTTGGGTTCGATCATGATTCTTTTGGTTCTCGGTGTTGTCGGCGTTACTTATTATGCCGTCGTTTTGACTAATTATGGCCCTGCTCTTTACGATGGTGGTCTCGATTCTCTTATTGCTCTTGCCGTTTTGATCTTGTTTCATTCTTTGGTAAGTTTTTTTTTTTTAATAAGGTTTTGTTTGAACTTAATATGTCATATTTGTTTTATTTATTCATTTTCAATTGTCTTAGATGACTATATGATAGAGTAGGGGGTTATTTGTTGGTAAAAGAATTTATTCATCATTTCTGTATGTAATTACTGGTACTAATGGAAATTGTATCACTTTTTGTTTCTTGTAAATTGTTGAAATGTTTTTGTTTCTTTTCTTCTTGCTCCTACTTGGGGGAGTGGGAATTTGCAAATTTTGTTCATGTGATATGATGTTGAGTTGTGTGGATTGTGATTTAGACCTTGAAGGTCTCAATCTTGTGTGCAGTGTGAGTGTTCGGGCCAGTTTGTGCACGCCTAGATTAAGCTCCCAGGACAACCACACGATTTTACAACCCAACATCATTTGAGATTTTCTTCATTGTATATGTATTGGGTTGTAGGGTCGTGTGATTGTCCTGTGAGGCTAGTCAAGGCGCAAGCTAGCCCGGACACTCATGAATACATATATTTAAAATTTAGACCTTGAAAACAGTTGCGGGTATTGAATTTTAATACTCGAACCGGTTAACTTGATTTTGGTTCAGGCCGTTTATATAGTTAGTGTCTGGTTGAGGATGTAGAGTTGAGTAAATGAAAATGGTCAAGTTATTGATGTTATGCAGTTGGTGATGCTGTTATGGAGTTACTTTTCGGTTGTTTTGACTGATCCGGGTAGTGTGCCTCCTAATTGGAGACCGGCTGTAGATGAAGAAAGAGGGGAAGGCGACCCGTTGAATACGATGGAGTATGGTACTTTGCACCCTGAGCCAACGAATCAGAGGATTCGGTATTGTAGAAAATGCAATCAGCTAAAACCACCTCGCTGCCATCACTGCTCTGTTTGTGAGTAACTGTGCCTGTTACTTCATGTTTCTGTCAAGTTATCTTAGATATTTCTGTTCTCATCTAATTGGATACAAAATTTACGTTTTTTTTGTGTGTTTTCAGGTGGTCGGTGTGTGCTGAAGATGGACCATCATTGTGTATGGGTTGTCAATTGTGTAGGAGCTCTGAACTACAAGTATTTCCTTTTATTTCTGGTATGTTTGCTCTACTTACTGGTCTGTGTATTATTAAAAAATTTCGAGTCATGGTTATTACGTTTATTTTCATTTAAATGATTCTATTTCCAATGGCTGGTGGACGTTGGCCCCGTTATTAACTTGTTACTATAATCCCCCCCCCCAATTTTTTATTTGACATGATCACCCAAAAAGCCATTCTATTAGTGAAATATGAGATTTGATACAATCGAATGAACCTCATAGTGTATGAGGAAATGTTAGAGAACGGTTATCCGCTTGAACGAAATGAGACGCCAATTTGCTTTTTGGCTTGTAATTATTGATAGTCAGGTCACTCATATCACTGAGTCTTTAAACTGCCCGTTATTACAGAAAAAAACTTGATTTGCCAGTCCATATGCACATAGAATGATAGAACCAGATGTGCTTTTGAGGATTTTATTCATGTTGTGTCAGCATATTCTTCTGTCTTTTTTTATTTGATCAGTTGTGTTATTTTCATCAAATTTTAATAAGCATGTAGCATTTATCTTATATTTATGAACAAATGATGAAAATTGATCTAACAATGGTAGCAATTGTATTCTGACAATAAAATATTGTTGAAATTCTTTGGAGATCATGATTTCACAATTTTCAAAGTACGTGAAAAAGAAATGTCATGTGTTTCTTTCATCTGCGAGGCTACTTACTCTCTTTCTCCTGATTTCCCAAAGATTTTTTTTTAAATTGTTTTAATTTGTTTTTCAATTTTGGTGCAGCTCTACACATTTCTAGAGACTAGTCTTGTGACTTTGTCATTGCTACCACATTTTATTGCATTCTTTAGTGAAGGAGAGATACCAGGAACACCTAGTACCCTCGCTACAACCTTTATTGCCTTCGGTAAGCTTAACAAAACTATACGCTTTTTTTCTTCTTTCTTTTCTTTTTCCCTGCTTTTTATGAGTGCATAACTGTTGCTTCTTTATTCAGTCTTGAATCTGGCATTCGCATTGAGTGTTATGGGATTTCTGATCATGCACATATCATTGGTGTCAGGAAATACTACAACAATTGAGGTATTGTCTTTGCTAAAACTTAATTTGGGCAATAAAAATATTCAAATGTGGCTTACAGGCTTCTGTGGTTCCATACTAGAACTACTGGACCTGTGAGGGCAGTCGAGCTACTGATAATTTTCTCTGTGTTGGATTTAATTTAAGTAACTAAAATGCTAAACTCCTGTGGAATAACTCAAGAACATCGGAGTATTTTTTAATTTCAAGTTGCATCTCTCATATGTACATGGAAAAAGGGTCAATTCCTCACTTGCTTTAAGAGGGATGATCCTGTGCTTGTCTACTTGATGAATGCTAATGAAATCATGTTTAATCCAGGCTTATGAGAAGAAAACCACTCCTAAATGGAGGTACGACCTAGGTCGGAAGAGGAACTTTGAACAGGTTAGTCAAATGAAAAAAATTGTTTTCTCAAAATCGCACATGAAGTATCAAAGATCCGAAATTGTTGCAAAGTTTGTATTGGCGTAAAAGTTCTTGCATTGCTACTGATATGATCTTCTGTGGCTGCATATCAGGTGTTTGGTATGGACAAGCGATACTGGTTTATCCCGGCGTATTCGGAAGAAGATTTGCGACGGATGCCAGCACTTCAAGGTCTTGAATATCCATCGAAGCCCGAATTAGAATCTCAAGAGTTCTAAAACCCTCAAGCAAACCCACAAAATATTGCCGTGTAAAGGAAATGGGGAGTTCCCACCAAGTAACCCTTGGCCATCTCTCTGAAATAACAGCTTACCTCTAATTCTAGCTCAAACTCGTGTGTCTGTCCAGGCATGAAACACGAGAGAGAGGGGGAGATGCATTGTACAAGGCAGCAGAACAAGGAGAGGAATGTGAATGGTTTCTAAGGTAGTAGGGTTGCAATGTTTTGGCACAGGAAGAAAACTGCAAGATAGGGGAATAGCAACATTTTCAAGCGTGTAAGCTGCTTTTCCTTGTAAATCTTGTTTCTATAGTTGATATATAGGCCATCCTTCTCTTGTTTTGCCTTTTTTTTATTTTATATATATATATAATTTTCTTGTATCCATGAGAAGGAGATGCATGGAATTTTCATTAGGAAAAGAAATTTAAGAACTTGACTTCGAATTTCTTGAGTTAAAAGTTATAAGAATGACAAGACATTAAAATTAATTGGGTATTTGTCGCTTAGGAGAAGCTTTTACTGATTTTTTCACGTGTTTCTTTTTTATTGGATAAAACACCCATAGTGTAGTGTAGCATGAAATTTTTCCAATGGGATAATATTGAGGGCGGATGCAAGAATAATCTTCTTAGATCAAATAATGGAATGGTAAAAATGACTCATTTCTTACAAAATTGATGATAGTAAAACCTCTTTCGTTCTACTAATTTTCATTCAGAAAAATCTCTTCTTTACAAATTTCCCAATAATAATAATCAAGGTTTTGTTGTGGGTATGATTAGTGGTGTTTGGGGACATTTTTACCCATTAAATTAGGAGTTTTTACAAATATAACGTCGTTTACCATGATTGACGGTAATCGTTTGAAATAATTATTATTTATTACGGTCAATCACCAATCAAATTTGGTTACTGCTCCATTTGAAACTTGAGTGCTCGTTTATTAATCTGAAATCGGAATAAAAACAGGAGGAATCGGAATCAGACTACAGTTGATGATTTTCACTAAACTTATAAGGAATGAGAATCATATTCTCATTCAAGATGTTTACTATGCTAATGAATCGAAATAAGAAAGTAAACAATTACTATAATACCATTAATAATTAGGGGTGAAATAAAAACCGATGAACCGCCAAACCGAACCGAACCAAACCAAATTGGTTTGGTTCGGTTTCTCTCTTGATAAGCAACCAAACCAATAATATGTTGGTTTGGTTTGGTTGGAAATACTCTAGTCGGTTTTTAACCAATCCAAATCAATTAGGCAAAGTCTTTTATGGGAGTGAATGATATTAGAGAATTTTTCATTTAAACATCATACTTTCGATGTTTATAACTTTAGATTAACTTTAAACTTTAAATTTATGCTTTGAAATTATTTAATTGTATGGATTTCCATGAAAATATTGATTTTTTTATAACTAAACTCTCTTCATAAGAACAAAAGGCGTGAGAAACAAAACTGATTGAAACCGATCTATCCAAACCAATCAAAACCAATTGGTTTGGTTTGGTTTTACTTTATGTTTGGTTTGGTTCTGTTCTAAAAATGCATAACCAAACCAAACCAACTTTCACCCCTGTTAATAATGATGAGAATACTTAAAATATTTTTTTATAATTAATTTAAAACATGCTTTTAACTTACATAATAATCTAGAAATGTTATAATAAAAACAAATATATTTACTTTAATCTAATAAAGAAGGGTGGTAATGGTGAAATTTATATTGAAAAATAAAATTGAGATAATTTTTAGGAGATTGTTTATTGTTTTAAACAAAATAAATGGTTTTTTTTAACAAAATAAATGATTAAAAAACTTGTTTATAGATAATGTCTTATTACATTTAGGGCTATTATCACATATAACCATTATTGAGACTCTGTTTTCAAAAAAATCACAAAGATTGAAAAATATCAAAGGTATACAACAGATGTGCGCTTATGGAAACATGAGTTATTACCATAATATCTTTCTTTCATAATTATAATGGATATATTATTATTATAAATTTACATTACTGATAAATTATTGATGTAAATGTAAATTTATAGAATATCTATAAATGGGTAAATCTAATATAACCATAAAAGTGTGGCATATATGAAAACTAGACTAAAAAACTGGCTACCACGCATAATTTTTCTTAAATTTAAATATATAAATTAAGTTAATGATTAATTAATTAATTAATTAATTAAAAAATCAATAATTGGTATGGACACGCTAAAAGTAAGGATAAAGTAGTAAAAAAAATCATCAACTTCTTTTTCAATATCCATTCAAACAGAATGGTGGTGGGATTCCTTAAGTTTTATAGGGAATTGAATTTTGAAATGATTCCTGATTTTGAGGCAGTTATCACAAAAAATAAATGATTAAAAGACATAAGTAAACGATGAGAATCAGAATGAAAATAGTGATTATGATTCATTCATTCCGATTACCGATAACCACATCAAATTATTGCATTATTTTCACCCGAAGCAAAAAATACAAACATATATTTTTGTATTAGCTCCGTTTAAACTTGAATTGCATCCAATTGTTGCATTATTTTCAAATCACCCAAAGCAAAAAATACAACCATATATTTGTATTAGCTACATTTGAAACTGGAATTGCATCAAATTGTTGCATTATTTTCAAATCACCCAAAGCAAAATATACAACCATAAATTTGTATTATAATAATGAGGTTTTTTTTTTTTCTTTCAAGACTTCAAAGTGAGAATCTCGCTTCACTATTAATGTTAAATATACACTCAATTCCTCGATGGAAAATACTAAATCAAGTTGATTTTTTCAAAAATATATTTGATGTGATTTAGATTTTTTTTTTTTGATGTAAATCTAAATTGGGTGTATTATCTCAATCAAAATTTCATATTAGAAAAGTAAATGGATGGATCGATCGACCTTTTAAAACCAAAATTGAAAACAAACACCAAAACTACAATGATGATGTATTAAACCAATCCATCTATCCTAAAAAAACCATATTGACTCGATTGATAGTAGAATTAAATATTCAAATTGATCGATTAAATCAGTTTTGATTTGCACCCTTAATTCATACTAACAAACTCTAATTATTTCTATTCAAAATTGCTAATTACATTTACATACAAATTTTTTATTAGTAAAATAAAAGTCAAAATATCTATCATCATTCTCCAGTTCCCCCACTACTCTCGTCTCAAATTCCACGAAACACGTGTTCCTCGCCGGACCGTTGATCGACATGTTTGATCCAACGGCTCTTCGCCATCACCGTCGCGCTCGAACTTCCACCGGCGCTTCCAATATGAGCAATTTCCAATCCCCGTCCGACCGGTAAAAAAACCGATTTAACGACACGTGTCCCTCTCTGAAGCATCCCTTGCCATCTAAATCCGGTTACGTTTCTTTCCCATGCATTTTTACATACCAAAACTGCCCCTCTCTCGCTCGGCTTTGCAAATTTTAAAATCCTAGCGAAATCTTTCCCTTTACAATCCGCCACCAGAAAATCCACGCCTTCAGCCGCCGTAGACATCACCGTTTCCGGGTCACCGACCACCACTTCAGGCGGTTGTGAAATCCCTGCCTCTCTCATAGCCTCGACGTACTCCGATCTTGACCGTTCATCCGCCGCCATGCAAAGATGTCTTCCGCCGGTGTGACGGGCTGCGATGGCAAGACCGACGCTGGTCGCTAGGGGACCACCGGTTGACCATGTTTCGACGATGAGTTTCGTGTTCCAGCCGGCCGCCATGGCGGAGAGAAGTTCGGGGACACCAAAGTCTCCGAATATCTCACACTATAAAAATAAATGATTAATTAACTGTGATAGATAGTAATAATATCTTCACAAATTATAATATAACACATAGTCAATCATAATAATCACTAATTGACACGTTCGACAATTGATTGTATTTCTAAAAACCTTATTTTACCATCAAAATTGCACAAAATTATGATAATTGATTAGATAAGAGTATAGACTATATAGATACTTACTGATTTAATAGTGTCAATATAAGCCTCAGAAGCTCTATCTGGTGACCAAACAAGCTTCATAATTCTCTCTCTATTTCTATCAAATTTTCTGTTTGGTCTTCGAGAAAATGAAGTATGATTTAATTTGTTAGGATCTCTTTGTCTATATATATAAACAGAAGAAAAGAGAGAAAGGATTTTGTCATTGGCGTTGACATTTGATTAAAATTATAGATAGGATACAGTTAGGGATTTAGAAAAAAAATTCTGATTTTTCTAGTGAAAAAAATTGACATTTTTTTAGACAACGCCGAAAGAGCTTAGCTCCAGGTATTTAATTTAATAATATGATAGAATATAGTCTTTCTTTGATAAGTTAAAACTTTGTTTTATTAATAATAATATAATGGAATTTAAAAAAAGAACAAGTGGAGAAATAAATAGAATATGATTGTAATGATGATGCATTTTCTAAAATTTTACTAAATCAAACACGTCTCTCCACTTGCAGTAGAAAATTGGCCTTGTCGAGACAACCTTATACGTATCTTGAAAATGAAAACAACTCAAAAAGTCTTTTTCTAAACTGTCTATTTGATTTTGATTAATGGAGGAAACTCTAATATAAAGTTTTACGTTACTTGGTCGTAATTATCTAGTGTTGTTTACATTAGATTGAAATGGGGTTCGAATCTATGACCACGTGAAATTGAATGTTGATGTTTAACCTATTGATTTATATATATTTATAATGATCAATAACTATTAATTTGATTCTTGAAGGTGACATAAATTTTTTTAAAGAAGAAAACTTCAAATAAGTAGGGATCAGTAGGTAACAATATATGATCTTATTATCATCAATTAAATGGAATTATTAAAATTACTTTATTAGTTTTTTTTTTTTTTGGGGGAACCTATTTGATTCTACGTGTTTATTTATTATAGACGGTAATAAATATTCAGTAGAGTGTAATAATAGTTATAAATGTTTTTCTCAAATTACTTGTTGCATGGGGTTGAAATGATATCTAGGAAATTTTTTTAAGCAACCAAACCAATAAATCCTAGATACAAGATGTAAAAAAAATGTTTGTTTTAATTTATGTGGTTCTTTCCTAATTGGAGGTAAACAAGAAAAGTTAGTTACCATAAAAAATCAAGTTTTGTTCATAATTATATCATTTGCATGAGCAACAACTTTTTTTCTTTCTTTCTTTATTTTTTTTAGTCTACCTTCGGGAGTAAGTTTCTTCCTATTTTTAGTAAAGTATAGGTATGTTACGAGTGATGACAAAATAAAAAAGATGGTCAGAAGTATAGTGGTTGACATTTCTGTGACGCACGTAATGTAACAAAATTCTATAGTACATTTTTTCCGTGTACTATATGAGTTGTAGAGGGTAAAATTCACTTTCAAGTAAGGTCCACATCAAAAATCTAATTCTTAAACGGTTCGACCTAAAAATAAAAAGGAAACGCTCATAAACCATCACGACAAAGCCCGGAATGCTATGAACTCGGACTAACCAGTACGTCTGAAGGAGCTTGAAACCAGTTCGATCCTTCACGAACGGAATGCTTAGCCGAGGCGCACAATACAACTTTCCTAATTAAGATGATATGTGAATATATCTTTTCCCCAAGATCGTGGGATAAATATATTATTCTCAGAATATATTATCCTCCTAATTTCGTGGAAGCCCACAAAATAGGCCCATTAAATCCTCTATAAAAAACACTCATCAACTCTAAAAACAGTAAGATATTCATTATTCTATTCTAAATACTCATATTATCTGCTTCTAAATTTATTGACTTGACCTTCAAAGACGGTTTGGCAGACACTATACCGGTGTTTTCTCAGTCTTATTCAGTCGTCCTCTTCATGAGTACTAGAAATAATGTTCGCCAAAGTCGATATTGTTGATGATCAAAACCAACAAATGGATCTTATTTCGATGTTGGAGTCAAGTTCAAAGTTCAATTTTATAAATTTGAGATAGATAATCAACTTTGTTTTTAATTGTGGGTGTTTTGATCTACAATTAAGAGCTTAAGATGGTAGATAAGCAATTTGAAAAATTATTAAAAAATAGTTGAAATTAAGAAATTATTTGATGTGACTCTCCTACTTATATAATTATTAGATCTATATAAATGAAGAAGATATTTGAGTACTAACCGATCAAGAGAAATTTTTCTTAACTTATTAAGTGTGTAATTTTTATTGGATAAAACATAGCTAGTACCAATAGGTAATACTTTTATAAGAGTATTGAAAGCAGTGGCCAAAGCAACTACTTGATATCAGTTATTGGAACTGTCCAAATGACAACTCCATTCTATATCTCAGAAGATTTGCTTTTGTGGGATAAGAGTTTTAGATAAAAAGAAAACGTAAGAAACAGGGAGACAAGAAAATAAAAGAAGGTTCTCTGTAATGTCATTAAGCTCTCTCAATTTTTTTATCTCTTCATTAATATTGTTCTTGTTAAATCATCCAAGAGAAAAATGATCTAGGCTGTGAAATAGTAAAGCCCGTCCGTCTGTGATTGGCTTTCGACGATCGATACTTGAACACTCGAGTTTCTCGTGTTATTTCCCCTGCGTATCTGCAAGAGGTTAGTCCCTTATTTATGAAACCCAACAAGTATGTTTTAATTTAATACAATAAAAATAGAACATGTCAAAAAAATTAAAAAAAAAAACTCATCCTCATCGGTCAATACTCAAGTATTTTCTTATCAACGATATATACTCTTCTTGAAAAACTACAGATCCAATAATTAAGAGAGGAAAATAGTCTCGTTGAATAATTTCAAGTCAAAAAGTATATTTTTACTATTTTTTTTTGTTTAAAATGATAGTTTTATGGTGGAACGTTTTTATCTATTATATTGAGCACACAATTTGTAATGGTGGAACGTTTCACAAGTTTCAGATGTGTCCATGGTTTTCGTTTGAAGGTTGATTTGCCGACCCACCATACTTTATGTGCAAATTGGACAAATATATATATATATATATTATATATATAATATACAATGTTGGGAGTTTTTTTTTTTTTTTTATTGTATTCCGTATTCGCCAACTTTTAATCAATTGTGTTTTTGAAAATGATATTTCAATAAGTCAATGTTGCTTTATGAACCATACACAACTTATAAAAATTTTGGTCGTTGTTTAAGTGATAAGATCTTTGCTAAGCTGTTGTTTGGGTTATCATTATTTTATATATTGCGATTAGAAAAAGAAATATGTTTATATATTTTTAGAGCAGAATATTATATGATGGCAAGCCACTTGAGCCATCATAAGTAAGAATTTTACTTCCCTACCCCCCTTCTCACAAAAATTTATATTTTATGTAGTGTTAGAGAAATTTATATTGATGAATAAAAAAAATGAAAATATTCTTATAGGGATGAACTCGATTAAAAAAATCAATTGATTCGATGTATTAAAGAAAAAATTGAAACAAAAGTCTATTTGGTTCTGTGATGAAATTGAATCAATTCAAATTATTTAGAAAAACAAATTGATTGATATTAATTATATTGATGAGATTGGTTTCTATCGAAGAATTTAGCCCCCGTTTGGTTCGCTACAAAGTAAGATTCTCTTCTGAGGGTATCTAATTCCATTGTTTGTTTGGGGGTTATTTAAATTTTTTTTGATAATCTCAAATTCCCGAAATCTATATTTTCCCAGATATGAGGGTATTTGATTACCCTTGAAATCGGGTGCTTTCTATGATTCTCATGAGAAGGTAATATTCCTTTTTACAATTTTAACCCTATTTAATTAGGAAAAGTTTGAAAAAAAGAAAAGAAAAGAATATTTATGAACTAATTAAACCCTCAAGAAAACGCAAGCAAAGTGTGGTTAAGATGTTGATATTAAAAAAATGTGCCTTGGCCAGATGTACAAGATTTTTTTTAAAGTATATTGATTTATGACTAAAAAAATGATTTAAAAAAAAGTAAAATTTAGGAAAATTTATCTTTGACACATTTTTAAATCACTTGGAATCAAAGGGTTTTATTGTTTCTCATATTGTAAATAAGAATGTTAAAGACTGAGTATTTGTCAGGTTGGGAAAGTTATGAAATTTAATACGAATATGTTTTAATTCTTTTGTTAAATAAATGTACTAATTGCAAATAATTGTATTTTGGAGAAAAGACAGAAATATGAATATAAGATAGAAATATGATACAATTCCCATTAAACAAACATAGTAATCTACAAATTATTAGAAATCATCATATTATTATTAAGTTAAACAAACGTTGTAATCTAAAAATTACCAGTAATCAAATACACTGACATCAGATTCCCAGATATTTGATTACTGGAGGTATTTTAGATTATAGCGAACCAAACGGGTCAATGTTTTATTGATATTGATATTGATTGGATTTAAAGTTTTAAAAAATTGATCAAATTAATTTTGTTATGTGGAATATTAATTTATATCGTAAACTGATAAAATTATTGAGAAGTTTATAATATAATATGTGTGAATTTGGAGTTTATGCTATAATTACAAATAATCGCTACAAATATTATAAGCCGCATGAGAATTTTTGCATTTTTTATTAACCTTCTCTCCATTGTCTTAGGCTTTCCTACTCTCGGTTAGGAGGAGCCTCTTCTGACTGCCCTATGTACTCTCTTTCCATTGAATGAAATAAAACAAGAGATAATAAATATATTATTTTTTATTAACTATATGGGATCTGCTAGTTTATTCTAACCAATGAAAAAAAAAAATACATACGAGTGTCAGGAGAAGTAGCTCTTAACCGGTCAGGGATAACTATTTCTAAATATATATATATATATATATATATATATATATATATATATATATATAGGGGATAGAATGATCTTCTTTTTACTATTAATTATTGTTATTATTATTGTTATTATTATTTATTTTATTTTATTTTATTTTGCATAATGTCACTCATAGAAAAAGGCTAAAAATCGAACTTTATACGTGGGCTTGATAAAGTCAAACCGACAACCGAGATCTGATCTATGACTGTTGTAATTATACACATCAGCTGCTTACCCACATCGCTGCCGATTTTTGAAAATCAGATAAGAGCAGTTACACAAATTGGGTTGTTGAAATTTTTTTCATTCAATAGCCATTTTCACATTTGGGCTTTGATCCACTAAAACCAGATAAAGACAGTTACTCCTCCTCTTTGATAAGAAGATTAGTTCCTAGCTCTTGAGTTAGTGCGAGCATTTCATTTAGAAACAATGTTAAGGATAGTCACATTTTGTCTGTGGAGTTTTTTTAAAAGGCGGTTGCAAATCCAGTAAATTTTTATGTAATATTTTTATAAATATCTATCATTAAAATTATTTGATTGGGTGAGTTACTAATTAATATTGAATTGTATATTTTTATTTTTTATAATTAATTAATCACTGATTCAGAATATAATCAATATTATTCATCAAAATAATAAAACTTATTATATTTACAAATAATTTTCAAGTACTGAGATATTTATAAATATCACATAAAATTCTACTATCCATTAAAATTGCCCTTATTTTTTAACTATTCTTTACTGTACAAATTGTAATTAAATTTTTGCATCTCCGGTAAAATTTTCCCATATTTAGCTATTAGGAGAGAGTTTGAATCTTTTTTAAGCCTAAAGATGGTTAAATTTAAGTTTTGAATTATTGGGTGATGCTAAAGAAAGATGTATATTTTTTTTTTGATAACATGTATATATTTTGTTTTAGATAGATAAATAGAGAGAGGGGATAGAAGGAGAATCTAACTAAGAAGTTTTGACGTATAAATGTATGGTGTAGTAGTAAAATAAAAATCACATGAGGAGAATCATGAAGATTCGAACCTCGCCCTTATAAAAAAAATCTTTTACCTTTTGTCGATAGTTAGAAAGCGTTAAATAGTTTTGACAATTTATCAATGCATTCTGTATTACATAGTTTTTATATTCTTGCATAATTGATATTCAATTTTTTTATAATTTCGTTAAATTCAAAATTCATAAATAAATCAAAATTATATGTTTCACATCATTCAAAAGCGCAAGTCTATCCCATTAAAAAAAGTCATTTTAAAGTACCTCCTAAATTTAAATTCCCCACACCTCCCACTAATACTATACTTCTTTCAAAAAAAAAAAAAAAAACCTATATTATACACTAACTAAAAAAAACCCAGATATTTTATTTTTACCAACAAAAATCCAGATATTATAAACTCTATTTTTCATTGGTTAGAAAAAAGAATGTCATCCTCTTTCCATTAGCCCGTGCCTCTCACGTGCATCAAGTTCCTGTAATCACCAGGAATTCATTAGCCGTTGGTGAAAACTCTTCGAATTGAAGATTTTCCCATTCTGTTTATCTCAAAGAAATCTTGATTTCATGCTTTTTTTTGCAAATTCTTATCATCCATGGAATTCGAATCTCCCAACTCTTCTTCTACTCCGACACTGCGAGACCCAGAATGACGTTAATCAAATTCACGCCAAAATTATCAAATCTGGGATTTTGAAAAATCAGTCTCTCACTACCAAAATCATCCTCAATTCCATTTCTTCCCCTTATAAACCTCTTGTTGAATTTGCTCGTTACGTCTTCTTTTCGCGTAAATTACGTTGGAAACAGAAGGATAAAGATCCGTTTCTTTGGAATGCTGTAATCAAATCTTATTCTCATGGGGATGATCCGTTAAAAGCTTTAGTTGTTTTCTGTTTAATGCTTGAAAATGGGTTTTTTGTCGATAAGTTTACTTTTTCTTTGATTCTGAAAGCTTGCGCTCGTGTTTGTTTGGTGGAGCAAGGGAAGCAGATTCATGGGTTGTTGATGAAGTTGGAAATTGGGTCGAATTTGTTTTTGCTTAATTGTTTGATTGCATTGTATTTGCGATGTGGGGATATTGCATTTGCACGGCAGGTGTTTGATAGAATGCCGGGTTGGGATTCGGTCACGTATAATTCGATGATTGATGGTTATGTGAAGTGTGGGATGGTTGATATGGCTCGTGAATTGTTTGATTGTATGCCAATGGAGGATAGGAATTTGATATCTTGGAACTCAATGATTGGTGGGTTTGCTCAAACAAAAGATGGGATTGAGTTAGCCTTGGAGTTGTTTGAGAATATGCCTGAAAGGGACTTGATTTCTTGGAACACAATAATCGGTGGTTGTGCTAAATGTGGGAGCATAGAGTTTGCTCACCGTTTGTTCAATCAAATGCCGAGAAGAGATGTGATCAGTTGGTCGAATATGATTGATGGTTATGCGAAACTAGGTAATATTGAGGTTGCGAGGAACTTGTTTGATGAAATGCCGGAGAAAGATGTGGTTGCTTATAATGCAATGATGGCCGGTTATACTCACAACGGTTATTGCACAGAAGCATTGGAAATCTTTAATAGTATGGAAAATCTAAGTAACCTGGCTCCAGATGAAACGACATTGGTGATCGTACTTTCTGCCGTTTCTCAGCTGGGACACATTGAAAAGGCTTCGAGTATGCATTGCTATTTAGTTGAAAATGGCTTTTCTTTAATGGGGAAGCTTGGTGTTGCACTCATTGACATGTTTTCTAAATGTGGTAGTATTGAGAATGCAATGTTGATATTTGAGGACATCAAACAAAAAAGCATTGACCATTGGAATGCTATGATTGGTGGATTGGCGAGAAATGGTTTGGGTGAATTGGCATTCAACATGCTTTTGAAGATGCAGAGGCTTTCTGTGAAGCCAGATGATATCACTTACATTGGAGTATTAAATGCTTGTGCACATGCTGGTTTGGTAAAAGAAGGGATTATTTGTTTTGAATTAATGAGAAAAGTTCACAATTTAACACCGAAACTACAACATTATGGATGCATGGTCGACATCCTGGGCAAAGCAGGGCTTGTAGAAGGAGCATTAAAATTTATAGAAGAAATGCCCATGGAGCCCAATGATATAATATGGAGAACCTTGCTTAGTGCTTGCCAAAGTCATGGAAATTTCACCATTGGAGAACCAATAGCCAGGCATCTTATGAAGTTGGATTCTGGTGACTCAAGTTCTTGTGTTCTTGCTTCCAATATTTATGCCAGGCTTGGCCTGTGGAACGACACAAGCAGGGTTAGAACGATGATGAAAAAAATGAATTTAACCAAAATTCCCGGACGCAGTTGGATTGAACTTGACGGTGTTGTTCATGAATTCGTTGTACGGGATAAATCCCATTCCCATGTTACAGAGATATATTCTGTTTTGGATGGTTTTTTGACATCCAATTTGCAGGCAATTGATTGTAAATGTTAGGGTGGAGGCTGAGCGTTGGTAGTCGTATGTACACATATGTAAAATGCTTGTAGAGAAGAGTTCTCATATACTCTGTAGAGCCTAGTTGTTTGTTGTGGTCTCCTTGGCCCCAAAAAGATAATACGAAAAATCAATTCTCTCCTTTTCCTTCAGAAAAACATTACTTTTTGGGGGAGAGAGGGGTAATGATCCGGTGTGATTCTTCTATTAAAAAAAAAACAAATATTTTAGATACCTCGTTAAATTAGGGAGGGAAACTGGATCCTTCAATTTTAGAGGATGAAGTATTGATACCTAATCAATTGAATTATACATTAACAAAACTATAAAATTAAAATAGATAGAACATTCTTTCTATTATGCCTGTGACATTTATTCATATTTCATGTATCATTCTTTTACTAACACAACTAGTGATGATTTAATGCACGTTTTAAAACCTTAACTTTAAAGTTCTTCTTGTTAATCATTTTTTTATTGTTAAGAAATAAATGTGTTTATTAACAATTTTCATTTTGTATTTTCTGTATTTAAAAATGTTTTTAAAATTTTGATTAAATTAACAAAAATAGTTTTACATGTGTTTTTATTTTTAAAAATATTTCTGAAAAATATTTAAAAAAAAAAAAAGCGTTTGATAATCAACGTTTTTTTTTAAGAGTTAAATAAAAAGCAAGTCCTATATTTCTGTTTTATTCCTCTTTTTCAAGCTTCATATTATTTTAACCATCTTCTATTTTACTACAGAAAATCTTGAAAATAAACTAATAGAATGATAGTTATATTCCCAATTTCGATCGACACTCTAAATTATGAGCAGAGCATACCTGTTCAATTTTAGTTCTTAACAATTTATCAAGAAATATAGTTCTGTACCTCATTTTTCAATCATAAACCACAATAATTAATGTTTAGTTAATAAAAAAAAATCTACCACAATCAATAACTAATATTTTTTTAATGTTCAATAACTCGTTTTAGTTTTCCTTAATAAAAATTTGAACTTATCGGTAACAAAGTACCTAATTAATCTAAAAAATATTCTACCTCTCTTTTTTTCACGATTGTATAATTAAGGGTGAGATGTCTAATTCACAATATTTTAAAATAATTACATTTATCAATTGAGTTGTCACTATTAGACTATCAAATCGTCAATATGAACATAATTCAAGTGGTTAGATAACTACTCTCTTTCACGAGGTTAAAGGTTCGAGTCTCATTTTCCCCAATTTCATGTAATATCAAACAAAACAAAACTTTCAGATGATGATTAAAATCACTAACCATTGCATTGACAATAACTCTAGTTACTTCTTTTACTTTTAAAAAAAAGTGAAAATAAAATAAGGATTCTATCAAGTCAAGGATCACTTTTTTATGCAATTATTCAAAGAGGCGTGGTTTTTCTTTTTCAAGCACAAAATTGGTTCAGTTCATGGATGAAACAGTACATAAAATGGTGGAAAAAAAAATATAAAAACTAAAAAGAAGAAGAGGACAAACTTTATTCACATGCAACAAACTTACAAAAAATCAAGGTATCAAGAAAAAGCAGTGTCCCTTTGTTTTCTTCCCCTTCCCTTTTTAATAAACTCTGACAAAAAAAGTTCACGAGTTTAATAATACACAGTGAAAATTCAAGTACTGTCCAAGCAAATGCAATGCTGATAATTTTGGATTTATTTTGATTTCAGTGTGTGATGAGCTTTTTCCCTTTCTTCTTCTCTGGTTGGTATTATTATTCTTTTATTATTGTGAGCGTTTGGATTGATTATATACACTAAATTTTTTTCTAAATTATTGGAATTCACTTATAAAATATGGCTATTTTCTAAAGTTTCATGTCTTGGTGTGGGACTTTCCATTTTTCTAGCTAAAATGACAATTTCTAGAATCTAACATGATTTTGAGTCAGATCGATATTATTGTAGCGGTTGAAATAATTATTAATAGTTATACTATAGAAAAAACCACTTGTATCATGGATGATATTCCTGTTTGACCGCAATCAGGACATTTATGCATTAATATTTTCATTAAAAACAACTAATTTTTTGCCATCTAAATTTGATTCAACTTTTTTTCCCAACCATATTATGTAAAAATATAAAGAATTTATGACATGAAAAATTGATGGCTGTTCAATTAAAATGTGGTGTTCATTTTTTTTAATATTTTTGCAGTAAGCAGGAAAATTAAGAAGGATATATCATAAATTCTTTAAATTAAATATTAATTATGGTATATGATGCCTCAAAATGGGAAGCAGTAGCTGCAGCAACAAAAAGAGGTTTCTAATTTAAATTATAGAATTTTCAACATATCAAAAATAGACTATTTTTACATGGCACAAAGTACTGTTATTTCATTTACTACAGTAATCAATAACAAACTTTTTAAAAAAAATAACTTACTGCATTTAGTGGCAAGTAGCATGAAAAATATTCATAATCATCATTTACAGCATAGATTAGTAGTTAGTAATCTGCTTAATTTCTATAATATCATTTGAAAATCAAGGCATGGACTCCACACAAATACCAAAATCGCCGGTTTCACTGAGTTCATGCACGATGTCTGCCATTGTTGGACGAAGATCGGGACATTCGAGTGTGCAAGTCACTGCAATTTTCCCCAGTTTAGCCGCCTCTGTTTCTAAGAATCTTCCTTCAAGTTTAGAGTCGATGAAATCTTCGAATCGACGAGACGCTATGGTGTCATATGTGAACTTCATGATGTTTGATTTTCCAGAGATGACTTGAAGTACAATCATACCGAATGCATATACATCACTCTTATCAGTGAATCGACCCGTAGTTGTATACTCGGGAGGGAGGTATCCCAAAGCAGCACTGACTTTTAGCATTGAGAAGACCATGTCATCTGCAAGAAGTTTGTGTAGGCCAGAATCCGAGAGCAAGGGGTTATAGTTTGCATCGATGAGTACTTTTTCAGCTGATATGTTCTGGTGAACAAGAGCAGGTTTCTTTCCATTCTTTTTGTGCAAATATTCAATACCTGGCTTGGAAGGCAAATCAAACTTCAGAATTCACTAGAGACAATTGTAAAATCTTAACTGCACTTAACGATAAATTTAAGTTTCGAAGTGTTAATTAATCTCATTTCTGAAAGCCACAAATACAGTGCCTAGTTTAAAGAAACCGAAATCAAGAGCAGAAAACATAATATTCAGGAAAACAAACCGTTTTTCCTTGTCAAGCTCTCTTTTTTAAGACATTATCGGTTTCTCAAAAGAATCATTTTCATTTAGAAGTTTGTTTTGTTTTGATGCTTATGAAATTTCTCATGCTTATATAGTTATGTCTCACAAAGAAGTAACACAAACCTTTTGCAATCCCATATATGATCGATACTCGGGTGGACCATTCCAGAACATTCACACTGCCTTCATTAACATCAAGATATTGTGTCAAAGTTCCATTTGGAACGAAATCATAGATCAGATAGCACTGTCCCCGGTCTTTTGAGCAGCATAAGCCTCTAAATTTAACAAGATTTTCATGACTCATTGAGGTAAGTATTTTCAAACCCTTCATGAATTCAGCTTCATCAGATTTACAGCTTGTCTTGCCAATGCACTTGACCGCAACAACTGACCCGTCTCTTAGCATTCCCTTGTAAAGAGCGGAGAAATTATTTCTCCCCAGTAAGTTCAGTTTTGAGAAGCATTGAGTTGCACGCTCCACATCTTCTAGATTAAACATAAAATTCTTGATTATCTCTCGTGAAGATGCACTCCCACTATGATCTTTAGCTAAAGGATCCCATCCATTTGAATACTCCAGATTGATGAGAGGCGAAGCACTCTTCCTGTAGATTTCCCTTACTTGGTCAGTGATAATCCGCCTACTTGTAGTGTTTGAAGTACTTCCGATTTTATGTTTCTGGCGACGGTACCAAGAAAAGGTTACAAGACCAGTCGCCATAAAAGCAGCAAGAGCTCCAATCACTCCAAGAGCCACTCCAATCCGTGGAGATTTTGACACTTTTGAACAACGACTTCCATTACAGTTGGAGCGCAAATTAGCCGACTCTGGTATATCTCTTGCAGAAACATTGCTAGGTAGTTGCGGTAGAAATGGTTCGGGTCGGCTTGGATTCAAACTTTTCAACTTACTACAAGGACTTAGATCTTGAAATCCAACTCCACACAAGCTCGGGTTGTTGTTGTACTGAAATCTTTCCTTCAATCTATTCAAAGCTGAATTTTATTGGGAAAGGAAATAACAATACAAAATGAATATTCATAGGTAATATGCAATATAAAGAAAAGGTGCACACAATTCATCAGGGACAAGATCATATTACCTGGAGGAACGTTACCGGTTAGCGAGTTGTTTTGGACGTTAAAAACTTCAAGAGCAGGAGCATTGGCCAATATCACCGGAATGGGACCAAAAAACCTGTTGAAACTCAAGTCCAACCTCGTTAGCACGGTCAAGTTCCCCAAACTTGCAGGAATTGCTCCTGTTAATTGATTATATTGCAGAGCAAGAACATTGAGTGTCTTCATATTTCCGACTTGTGATGGTAGACCCCCGGTCAATTTGTTGTAGCAAAGCTGCAGAACTGGCAAGAAAAAGCATCACAATTTAATTCTATTACCAAGTACAACAAAACAACTCCATGCTTGACAATGTAACTTAAACTTTATGAACCCATTCAAAAAAACATCATAAAAACTTTTAAAAACAGAAGAAGCCTTTGCTCTTATTAAAAATCAATCGTATCGTGTCGTCGAAGCCTTCACAGCGGATTGAGCATATGTATGCATGAATAATCAATTCAAAACCAAGTAAAATCGAATTTGGAACTTGGTAATGATTTGATTTTTAGTTTTAAGTTCTTAAAAATTAAGCTTGTCATCTTGTTTTCCCACTTTTTAAAAACTAAGATTTCAAGAACATCCTTAAAAAGGAAATTACAAAACGGAATATTTATCTATCAACAAGCTTAATTTTTAAAAACATAAAACAAAAACAAGAATCGTTATCAAATGGGAACTAAAATAAAAACCGGAAAATCACATACCGTAAAGAGAAGAAACAACATTCATCAGCAAGTAAAACATATATTAATGGAAAAACAATAAATATATAATCAAAACCCACCTTGAAGATTTGACATATTCCCAATCTCAACAGGAATCTCCCCAGAAAGTTGATTAACATTAAGATACAAATCACTAATCTCAGTTAAACTCCCAATTTCCTTAGGAATTTCACCAATTAAAGCATTGAAATGAAGATAAAGACCAGTCAAGCTCTTAAGTTCAGCCATGGCTGCTGGTATAAAACCAGAAAGACCCATTCCTTGCAATGAAATATTCACTACTTTTCCTTGTTCATTACAAGCAATTCCTTCAAAATAACCACTGCATGGATCAGAAAATGGAGTCCATGAAGTTAAAAACTCATTTTTTGGGTCTAAAGAAGATTTAATGGCCATAAGAGTAGAAAGCTCACTGGATTCAGAAATGGAGGGAAAACCCAGAAAGAAAATTAAAATCAAGAGGGAATTGATGAAAGACATGGCTGTTTGGGTGATGGGAAAAATGATGAAATGGGTGTTTGGCTACTGGGAAAATGGATAATACATGGGTGAGAAAATTTTCTCAGGAGTCAGAAAAACAGAGGCTAAAATGGATTGGATTGCGGGAAAAATGGGAGGAAAAAAGATTATCTTGTCTAAGATTGAATCTTGGTAAAACAACGACCACGAATTCTCATTGAGATTCGTTTTCTGTAGCTGAGCTCTGAGAAAATCAGAAGAATTCAGTGTTCAGTGAAGCTGTGAAATCAAAAGTGTAATGTAACTCTGTTTAATTGCTGTCAGCAATAATATATAGAGACTCACAGAACAGAGGATAAGAAACTCGTTAGTTAAAAATATTCTTAAAATCATTAAATTTTATTCTAGTACTAGATTAGATTTATGACTAAATCTTATGTTTTCTTTGATGGAATTATCAAAATAAAAAAATATATATATGTAGTTTACACAGCATAAACTATAATAATTTATTAAATTAATATGTTATTTTGATTCCAATAAATTCTTGAATAGTTGATTTTATTTTAAGGTAAACAGTATATAAATATATATAAAAAAAAATTAACAGTCAAATACCACATTTTAAAGATATTGTCTCTAACAAAACTAAAAATAAACTTTGGTTTTATTTATTCATACTTAGACTTTTAATATTTATCGTTTTAACTTTTTTTTAACAGAATAATTGTCATTTAAATGATTTTTAAAAAATCAAAACTCTTGTTTTATTATAAATTAATTATTAATATAATTTTGATAATAGATATCTAGTTTTAATATCAATAAACTATTAAAAACAATTCATATGTTGTGTTAGTTAAAAAATAATGATGTAAATAGAAATACATACAAGAAATATCAACAGGTAACACAATTAAAAAGTGTAAATATAATATATTTTTTGAGTGATTTGAGACAATTAGCATTAATTATTATTAACTATTGATTAAAAAAAATGTTATATTTATAAAATGCTATTTTTAGTGTTTAATTTCGTAATTGGTTAAAGATTCCAATTTATCGAGTAAGTATATTATTTGCATCATTAATACAAGTGATCTAGTAGTATGTCCCATTCTTTAGGTGTAGCTCAGAAAGAAAAAAAAAACTTTTATTTAGAGAATAAATCAAAAACATTCGTCCAATCTTTAGCCTATTAATTGATGTTAACACAGAGAGAAAAAAAAATCAGCTGGTATGTGTATGACAAATGTTTTGTTTTCATATGTATAATTTGAAATGTAATATATCGAGATAATTCCTATATTTTCAGACTCAAACAATTTATTTGTTTATTTAGAAAAATCACTTTATTGTAATTTTTTTTTTCTCAAGACATTTATATTTTATTTGATATTATAATTCATTGATAATATAAGCAGTAACTTAACTATGTTTTTAGACTATGATTTTTATATATAACTAAATTAAACAAATCACGTAATTAAAAAAATAAATCAATTAAAAGTCAAAGTATTTATAAAGGTTAACAATATTTAAAAGACCTTACCTCAAACTAAATAAATCACGTTTTACCCTTAATTTTATTATATATTACTTTCTATTAAATTCTTTCAAATTGTTTTTCTAACTTAATTTTTTTATAAAGTTATTATATAGAAAGCCTAATATCAAATATGAAAGCACAAAGATTACTTTCTTAAATAAATTATTTAATTTGTCTTTATATTAGTTGCCCTTTCGTACTTTAATATATCACATTTCTCTGTAGTTGAAAAGCCACCAGTTTGGTCTGTGAGTCTGTTTAACTAAGATACTAATGTTCGTTTTCGGTGCAATAATTTAGGGGCGGATCTATGCTATCTAGCTAGAAGGAAGCGACTTATCCTATTTTTTCACATATGTTTTTTCAACGTAAAAATTAAAAAGTTTTAGGGAAATTTTATTCTGTATTAGAATTTTTGCAATATTTATAAATTTAGTATTTTTAAAAGTATTTATAAATGTAGTATTTAATTATACATATAGTGAGTGACTACATCCGCGAAATACCAATTAATATTGTGAATCACTAAAACCAGTGATTATGCATAAAATAAAGGGTAAAATGCAAATAAACCCTTATAGTTTTTGCCAAATGCATGAACTTCCTCTGTGGTTTAAAAATGACAAATCATATCTCTGTGGTTTCAAATTATTCCAATGAGACCCCTCCCTTCAACGTCATTAATTTTCTTTTAGCCATAACTTTTTCGTTTGAACTCTGATTTGGATGATTCAAGATGTTTTGGAATCCTCATTTCAGGCTCTAAGGTATGGTCGGTTCAAAAGTTCAAAATCGTTAATAAATAAAGAGTTTATTATCATCAAAATACTAGGTATGATTTCCACCATTAACACTTTTGGTTACTGATGATTTAGAAGTTTTGCATTGAATCATCCAAATCATAGTTCAAACGAATAAGTTATGACTAAAAAAAAATTAATGACATTGAAAGGGAGGGGTCTCATTGAAATAATCTGAAACCATTAGAGTATGATTTACCATTTTCAAACCACAAAGGGTGTTCATGCATTTGAAAAAAACTATAGGGGGTTTATTTGCATTTTACCCTAAAATAAATTAGTGATTATATGGTCGAAACTAATGAAAATTTATAATATTATATGCGGAATTTAAAATTTATGTTTTATTTATAAATAAGTTTTTAGGCTCATATTTTTATAAATAATGAGTGATAATGTTAAATGTGTAAAAGCCTCAAATTTTTATTTTAATTCTTATAAACTAAACATTATTTTTCCTTTTATATAAGTTATTCACGCATTTGTTTTTTACAACATGACATTATAATATAATACTTCAGGATTTATCACATCTTTACCTTTTAACCGTAGAAAACCGAATTTAACTCCTCCCACCCACTGTTTGAAAAGAAAAAAAAAATATACTAAAATTTCATAAAGTTAATTGAGATGTAATATTAAATATAAAAAAATAAAATTAACTCTCTCAAAACGGTAGAAGATTATTTTCTTTTTCCCCTCTTTGGAATATGGGTGGTCCATTACATTATATATATCAAGAGCCCATCCCATCCATTGACCCTCTCTCCATCCTTGTGTGTTTCTTTCTGTCCTCTTGTGGCCATTCCAATAAATACCAAAATGATATCACAATGCAAATTATTCGAGTGAAAATTTTGCTATTTAGATACTTGAGACCCATCTTGATATATATTTTTTGTTTCTAATATCTTATAACGTTTTGGAATTTTTTCCTAAAAAAGGTATATTATATATTTTAAATAAATAAGATATTTTCTTTAATATTTTTATCGTACCGTTTACTCGATATGATATCAAACTCAATATTAATTTTTTTTTTTACGTTTATAGATGATGATACAATTTGCATAACTTCAATATTACAATCGTACATATCTTACATTCAGATATAATTTTTTACACCTTTTCAATATACCTTAATTTGGTTCAATTATAATCTAATGACAAAAAATTTCTCTTTTGCCAAGCTTCAACATTAGCTTTTTTTTAAAAAAAATAAAAAATGCAGTGAAATGTAAATTAGTGTACCATAAAATTTTACAATATGGTATGAATATTAAATATCAGGTACCCACACCTCATGTGGCGTTGTTCATGTGTATCAATTATTTTCTTCAATGACCCCACTTCACATTCCCAAGCTCATGTGAACCCTTCGTATTCTTTCCCTCCAAAAAAGATAGACAAAAAAAAAGGAAAGATGAACAAAGCTTCATGTGAACTTTAATTTTTTTGGTTAATGGTCTTGTACTTGGTTTCAAATTTCAAGGACTAAAAAACTGCCCCTTATCTTATTACATAGGGTGGGGGCATATTCCTTTGGGAGTGAAGTCACCCTCTTTTTGGGAACTTTTCATGTTCAAGATTATTATGGACTCATATATGCCTTGTAATAGTTTGTTTTCTATTTTGGTTTGCAACTTTGGAATTAAGAAGCTTGGCAATTGTTTTTGCTAGAATGATGTCTAGAAACAAGGTTGTTTGATATTGTCTAAAAAGCAACTTTTGTTTTTGTTTTTAAGAGGTAAGCAAATCACACCTCTATCACATTCATGTGGTTTTAAAACGATTTTTTGAATACCGTGTGTGTTTGTAAAATTGTAAATCACATCCACTCAGATTAATTTTAAAGAATTTCAAACACTACTATGTCACATGTTCTGATTCCATTAAAAAAATTAACACGTGTACGTAATTTTCATATTTTTACACTTTGTTAATAATAACAAGTTCTACAAATTGCACCTATATAAATTCAGTTAATTTTAATGAAATTGAAATATATATGACGTAGAATAAGTATATGCCGAAATAATTAAAAGTAACTAAAAAAAGAGTAATTTAAATTATCGCTTCCTCACAATTGTCTTACAAAGATTAGGAATGTTAATCCATTCAAAATCATCATTCTCAACCATTTAGAATGGATGACAATTTTAGTTTATTTTAGAAAAATGGGGTCATTTGTAAATATAAATTAGTAGAAAATAAGAGAGGAGAAATTAATTACTTAAATATATTTTCACTAAATTTGAATATTATAAAATATAAACTTATTTGATATGGTCGGAAAAAACAAATTTTTTAAATCACACCCGTGTAGTTTAAAAAATCTCCGATATATAAATTACATCAAGAGCTCGTTTACAAATCCGGATCAGAATGAGAAGGAATAAGAATCCAAACTGGATAAATCGGAATTATACTACAATTAATGATGTTTACAAAACTTATAAGGAATGAGAATCAGATTTCATTCATGATGTTTACTATGTTAATGAATCGGAATAAAAAAAGTAGACAATTACTACAATACATTTTATAATGATGAGAATAATTAAAACATTTATAATAATTAATTTAAGAGAATTACAAAATAATAACAAGAGAAATGTTATAATAAAAATACATACATTTAATTTAATAAAGAATGGGTGGCATGGCAATGGTGAAATATATATATTTTAAATTTATATTAAAGAATATAATTGTGATAATATTTAGGAGATTGTTTATTGTTTTCTAACAAAATAAATGATTAAAAAGTTATTTAAATTAAATAAATAAATAATTAATTGAAATTATTATAATAAATTCTTTTAAAAAGAGAGAGCTCGTCCTTAGACGCTACACCACGACATCATGAAATCACTACACCACCATCGTCTTCAACCTTCAACCATCTCTAAAAACCCTGGTCAAATAGCAATTCACCCATCTATGTTGGCTTCTCTTACCAATTGCGGCATCAAAATTCTGCGCTACCGTCCTCTACTGCTTCCACGTGTCCTCATCCCTCCAATTCTCCAACCCTTCTCTCCCGCTTTAACTTCCATGGATAATCGCAAAACCTCCTCCTTCTCTTCCTTTGCCCATTCCAATACAAGGTTATTACAATTTTTCCCGACCAAGAAAATTATGGAAAATCGAAGAAAGTTTTCAGCTTTTTCCCCTTTTTATATTCATGAAGAATTAATTTATTGAATCTGAAATTCATTGCATATTTATTGGAATTCTGAGTAAAATTTTGGAGGATTTTACTGTGTTTTTTTTTATTAGTGGTGGTAGAGGAAGAGGTTTGGACATGAAAACTGATAGAGAAAGAATGAGAGGGCGTGGTGGAGGAAGAGGTGGATCTGGTAATGACAAAATCGATGCTCTTGGTAGACTCTTGTAAGCATATATCGATTATCGTCGTCTTGTTTTGTGTTTAACCTTGTAGATTGATTGTTAAATTTAGTACTTCTGGAAGCTTGATGAGCTAGAATTTCGATATTTTCGTGTTTTTCTTCGGTAGTTCCGGGATTAATGATATCGGTGTTTGCGTTATGCTTGAGAAATTATGAGAGTGAATGGAAATCTAATCTGATGATCTTTATGTAATATGCTTCTTTCACTGTTAGGTGAACAATAAATAAGGTTCAATTAGATGTAATGTATTGTTCTTTTGGGTTTGAATGATAAAAAATAGAAAGGGATGAGTTAAAATTTATACCCGTGGCTTAGCCGGATGTGTCAATTTATACTCCAAACTTTTTGTTTCATCAATCTAGACCTTGAACTTTAGTGCATGGTTCAAATAATACTCTTTTTTAGTTAAATCACTATTATTATTATTTTTGAAGATTTATAGTTATGTTTGAGATTTTTTTTTGTTACCGGATGAATTCATTTTTGTGGATATTGAATTTTATGTTTATGTTTGTGTTGAATATTTAAATTGATGATTAGGGTTTAAAAATTGACACACTTTGCTAAGTTCGGGGGTATAAATTGAACTTTTCCCAAAAAGAAAAGAAAGTAAGCCAGATCAAAAGATTATAGCGTGCTTATCTTCTCAACCCCGTTCCTCACCGGTACTTTCATGGTGAGGAATGATAAGTTATACACATAAGAACTGTTTTAAAAATAATTTGACATTTTTGGTTTTTGTTTATTGATACTTTCACCTTATAATGTATTTCAGGACACGCATTTTGCGCCATATGGCTGCTGAATTGAACTTGAATATGAGGAATGATGGATTTGTCAATGTTCAGGATTTGCTAAAGTTGGATATGAAAACGCTTGTCGATATTCCGCTCAGATTACACACAGTTGATGACATACGGGAGGTTGGTTGTATGATTTTCTTCTTCGCTTGCTTCATCATGTTTTTATTTAGTAGAATCAGTCTGACATGTTACTTGGGTTTGCATATGCACATTAATGTAAAGTTGTTGAAGATTGACTAATTAACTGAACTCGTTCTTCATTCTTTAGAGTGTTATTAATATCAAGACTTCTCTGTAGCAAGCTCATATCTTCGCTACACAAAAGTTTTGATCCCTTTGTGTATAGTTTTCTTTCTCCATTAATTGCACCAATTCATATTTTTCCTATTAACTGACAACTTGCAAGTTTATGTTGTTCAGCTTTTTTACTGTAAACATCAAGCATCGATGAATTATCTTTTCATTGCAGGCTGTTAGGACGGATAATAAGCAGCGGTTGAGCCTCCTGGAAGAAAATGGAGAGCTACTAATTCGTGCAAACCAAGGCCACTCTGTCACAGTTATTATCTTTCTTTGTGACCATTTACATATATTATTGTTGGCCTGTTAGGAGACATCAAGGGTCTGTCACTCAAGATGATGGATTGAAAATACTTTTTGTTTCACATTAGCTTCAATGTTATTTGTTGCTTTTCAACATCAAATTATTTACCTAGTGAAAGTCCATCCATTTACCCTTAAATTATTATGTTTCGCTATTTTTGCCAATCTCAGCTCGTAAGATTCGGTAATTTGCAAGTTTTAAGTTTGTAGGATTGTTAAATCGGGCTCCCCTCAATCCCCTCTCATATTCTCTTTCCAGAGAAAAACATTTCCCTGAAGATTATGATATTGCTACTAGATAGAGTGTTTTGTCTGTACCAACATAAAATGGCATTTGTTTGTTCTCTTCAGGCAGTTCAAACTGAAAGCTTATTAAAACCAATTCTTTCAGCCGAGGAGGTTCCAGGTATTTCAATGAAACTTCATTGAAATTTCTACAACTCTTTTTCCTTATAATATTAATCTTCTTCATCTCCAGGATGTGCAGTATTGATGTATTCTAGAACTTTCTTTTTTGCAATACAATATTGCAATTAATCAACTTTCCCTCTCTTTTCTCCATGATGTGCAGTATGTGTACATGGTACATATAAAAGGCATTTGGAATCAATTTTGGGATCGGGGTTGAAACGCATGGAAAGATTGCATGTTCACTTCTCATCCGGTTTACCAACAGCCGGGGAGGTGATCAGCGGTAAGTTGAGAAAATATAATCCTTAACTCTTCATTAGTTAATAAATATGGAAGAATCATAAAGGTTTAACAGCTGTTACAGCTTCTTTTTTAAGAGAGGCAGAGGATATAATTTTTGTAAAGTAAATACCTTTATGCAGGTCAAACATGATTTCTCAACTATATTTCTTATATCCTTGATCAAGGATGGGGAAAAAAACTGAGGATCCTTGATCTTGTAGTTGTAGTAAACTAACTAATGTTGGGGTGTCAGGATTTGACATGTGATTCCGTTTATAAGGAACTTTGAACTAACCTTTTCTTTTTGCAAACAAACAGGTATGAGACGCGATGTTAATCTTTTAATCTTTCTCGATGTCAGAAAAGCTCTGGATGGTAACTATGAAACCATGTTCTCTTTTCTTGTTTCTTCTACTTTTTCTTCTTTTGGCATTCTAGTTTACAAAGGTATAGCAATAAATGAAGCAAACGTGCTGATGGCTGATATTTTCCTGTCTCCGCTAAAACATCTTATTTCAGAGGGAATGAAGCTTTACATTTCGGACAACAAGGTCATTCTGACTGAAGGTTTTGATGGGATCGTTCCAGTAAAATACTTTGAAAAAATAGAATCATGGCCAAAGAGACAACCTATACCTTTTTGAACCAGGATTAGATGGTACGTGGTTATTTCTTGAAAATATTGAATTTTGTCTAGATCGACACAAGATGATAATTCAATATTTTAACCTGGAACCGATTGTAATTGAAAATTCTCCTTCAATTTGAACCAGATTGTCATGCTAAAATTATACCATAAACTACTCTCTTGTTTCATTTGAATTTAGAGCTTGGAAACTTTTGCATTTAGCTTGGCCACAAACAGCTCCATCCTTTGTATGAAGTGTAGGAGCATAGTTTAACTGGGGCGCCTTTTTATAACTTTCGTTGGATCCCCGTCGTTGGAGAATCTTTGTACCTTTTATTTTATTTCAATGTATGTTTTTGTAATTGTTCTTAAAATTTCTTGTTTGTTGATTAACATTTGATTTTAATTTTAGTTAGTTTGTTTTTTGAATAATTAGTCTTTTATCCCTAAAAATAAACAGAGGGAAAGTTCTGGGAATTCAGACTTTTTTTATGAATCAATAATAAATTCTCCATACTGGTTTCAAGTGCTTGACAATGACATTATGGTTATTGTTCACAGATATATATATTGAAGGATGGAAAATTTGGGAACAAGTCAAGATTTCTTCACAGGAGATTGACTCATATACCCTCCCTGTCTGAGACTGATACGAAAAAAATATATATATGATGTTTCTCCATCTCTAGATCTAACTGTATTACTTAATATTATGTAACTCATAATTTTTTACAATCAGATGGTGATTATAATTTTAGCTATATAACGTTATTTAATCTATTTGAATGGTTTATGAGTTTCTACACTTGAAATCATACACTATGTTAAATAATCTGCATATGTTTCTGAATTTACTTATTTTTTTCTTGCACCGATATGAGTGATCGAGTTATGTTCGTTTTGATTTATTTGAATCAATAACTGGTACCACGACTCGATGTTCTTGGAAATTCTTTGTTCAAGTCTGTCTGTCTTTACCCGTTGGGCTCATGACAATTACATCAAACTAATATCTTTACACATTGAGCTCTAACTTTAAAATATCATGATTCAATTTTTTATATTTTTTTTAGATATTATTTTAATTTTATGGATGAGAGACTCGAACTTTAAATCTAAAGTAAAAGGAGCATGTGCATAAGCCTAAGCTAACATGAGCTTAGCTCAGCGTGTTTTATTTATTTATTTATTTTTATTTTTTTTGTCCTAATTTACTAATAAAATTTAAAATCTTGATAGTTTGCAAATGGATATATTTTTTAAATGGTTTGCTAATAGGTTTTAATGACCACTCTAGTTTGTGAAAACCCTGACAATGGACAGACTGTTTCCTTATCCTAGTTGAATTTTTTACTTTAGAAAACCGTGACAGTGATTAGAGTGAGCATTTTCATGAATCATGAGACTATGACATTTGCTGTTCAAAAAAAAAAAAAAAAATGAGACTATGACATTTTCTTTTAAAGTATTTTTACAAATGAGTATAACAAAGATATTTCATTAATGGGTAAAATGCAATTTTCAAAATGCATGAACACCCTCTACTTTAAAAATGACAAATCACACCCCTGTGGTTTCAATTTTTTTCAATCAGACCCCTCCCCTTCAATGTTAATAATTTTTTTTTAGCCATAACTTCTTCGTTTGAACTCTGATTTGGATGATTCAAGATGTTTTGGAATCTTCATTTCCGGCTTTACATAATCGTCGCTTCGAAACTTTGAAATCATCAATAACCAAAACAAATAATGATATCAATCATACCTAGTGTTTCGATATTAATAAAAAAAATTATTTATTAATGATTTCAAAGTTTCGAAGTGACATTTAAGTAGAGCCTAAAATGAGAATTCCAAAACATCTTGAATCGTCCAAATCGAAGTTCAAACGAAGAAGTTGTGGCTAAAAGAAAATTATTGACATTGAAGGGGAGAGGTCTGATTTAAAAAAATTGGAACCACATGGGTGCGATTTGCCATTTTCAAAGTACAGGGGGTGTTCATGCATTTTGAAAAGACCACAGGGGTCTTATTTGCATTTTACCCTTCATTAATTTAATGAAAGTTTTAAAATCATAAAAATTAATTTAAAACATTCCAATTAATAATAATAATAATAATAATAATATTAATCATTTAATAATATAAGTATAAAAATTAATAAAATGAAAACAATTCATTAAATTAATAAAAGAAAAAAAATGTAATTTTAAAAAACTTATGACTAGGTTCGAGCAACTTTTTTGGTTACATAACTAGATTTTGGATGTATTGTTTATAAATTTTTATTTTGAGGTGTTAGTTTATCAAATGTTGTTAATTTATTAGTTATCTCTAATTAATTATCTTAATTTGGAAGATTATGCTAATTTCACTATTAATTTAAGAATTTGATCTGATTAAATTAAAATAGAGAGAGAAAGAAATAAAATTTCTTGAAAGGGCTGAACCCGTAAAAACAAGGACACTCTTCTTCAGACTCATCAATGGTGGCAAGTGAAGCATGAGATTCTGCAACAATGGGCGTCGATTCCTCTTATTTCTCCCTCTCATCTTCTTCCTTCCTCATCTCTTCTCCAGTAAGTTTCATTCCTCTTCATCCTTCATATTCCTTCAATCTTTTTCTATTTTGCTTATTCATTTATCGAATTCCTTGATCTTCGATTCAGTTTTCGAGTTGCATCATGACCTAAATTCTCAAGATCAGCCTAACAAAAGGAGCGGTAAATTCGATCATTTAGTTCTTGGACCTGCCGCTGGCCAAGGCTACTCCGATCGCTTGCAATGCTCAGGTTTTCACGATCTAACGTTGATTTAATTGTAACTAATGCTCTTTTTTAATGTAATTTTCTTGTTAAATCTTGAAAATTGTGATTTATTCGTATCTGGTGCTATTGTTGTTCTTAGTTGAGAATGAGATAGAGCTTCTAGTTGAGCGAAGTAGTGGAATTTTATGTTTTTTTTTTCTCCTCGTAGAACTGGATTTTCTGTTGAAATTTGACATTATGTGCTGGTTTTAGACTACTTATTATTATTTTAATGCACATTGAAGATGGAATGTGAATGAGCTTGAAGCTCATAGAAAAATAGGGAAATGGAGATTACGGAGAAATAGATAAAAGCTCAGCGTAAGAATGAGATGAGGGAAAGTTGCATGTAAGCTAACAATAGATGACCAGATAACAAACTGTATCAAAGCAAATAATAACGGAAATCAGAGAATCTTCACCTGTCGATCAGAATGTGTAATTGGTTTTGATGCACTTCTTTTTGCATTTTGGATCTTTATATTTTGGCATTGGTTTGGTGGACATATATAGGCCGCTCACGATTTATTAGTTTAATGGCAGCCACAATTTATTGACTACTCTTGTCTTGTCCCGGGCATATGAATCTACTTCTGTGGCTTGGATCTACTTGTTTGAATTCTTCACTTCAATGCGTGCAGGCACCAGAGCTCTCAATAAAACTCATTTTTCTGCTTCTAGTCATTCCGCCAGTGTTGGAGATAACGTCGACTTTGTTACTGTCTTTACCACTTATAACACCCCTCAGGATTCCCAAGGGATTGGCAGATCATCAGACCTAGTGAAAGTTGGGGATGCTTCGTATACTAAAGTGGAAAGGTCGATGGCTGTTTTGAATGTCTTCATCAACTTCATTCAGGTAGTTGCACATTAATGTTTTCCAAAAAAATTGGTTTGAATTTCAGACACATCATTGATAATTTCATCAGTCCCTATTTTGAAATTACTAACTAGTTAAGAACATGGGAGTGTCCAATATGTATTGTAACTCTTTGCTTTACCAAACTGTTATACAACCTAATTTTAATATATTCAATGATTTGCAGGTTTCAATGCCCCAGAGTGATATAATGATTTTAACTGATCCAGCTTCAGATCTACCAGTGCATAGAAATAGGGTGACTGTATATCCAATACCGGGTGAATATTCACGAGACAAGTTGATGCTTCAAAGAATCAGGTCTTACATTGTAAGAGCACATCTCATTTAACATATAGGTAGAATATTTCTACTTGTAATTTTCTCTCCTAGGAATAAGTTACCATTGGTAGTAATGTCTGGAGAACCACGTTATACGAGACCCGTTGGGGTTCGACTTTATGTGTCATTACAAACTAGAGATTTTTTCTTTTCTTGATGATGGTATAAGATGAAACCTTTTGAGAATGATAATTACTGAATTTTTTTATAAACTCCCATGCAGACCTTTCTAGATGCAAGACTTGAAGAGAAACGTCAAGTTCAGGGACATACTAAACATTACATCTTCACTGACTCGGATATGGTGGTGGTTGGTGATTTGGGAGAAATATTTTATAAGCATCCAGAGTTTGATCTGGCTCTCACTTTTAGGAATAACAAAGCGCAGCCTCTAAATTCCGGGTTTATAGCAGTGAGAGGTACTGAACATGGAATTCTAAGGTACGTGGAATGATCCTCGTTTTCCATTAATTATTTTTTTCATGGACTCCTTGATTATTTTTTTCATTGAACTCTGATATGATCCTGCAGGGCAAAGACTTTCTTACAAGAAGTACTAAAGATATACAGTTCGAAATTCATGAAAGCATCGCGTATGCTTGGAGATCAGTTGGCTCTTGCATGGGTTGTGATGTCTGATCCTTCTTTTGATGCAAAGAAATTTACCAAAGCAGAAACCTTTCTAAAAGAAATTAATGGTGCATCAGTTCTTTTCTTACCGTGTGCCTTGTACAACTGGACACCGCCAGAGGGTGCTGGTCAATTCCACGGCATGCCCTTGACTGTTAAGGTACCACATTATCTGTGAAATCAACAATTTGAGAGGATTTCTGTCCGTCAAATAACTTGAAATGAGATTGAGATCTTTGCATTTATATTTGTAATTTTTTTTTCTCACAAAATGCAGGTTGTTCATTTCAAAGGGTCAAGGAAACGTCTCATGCTTGAATCTTGGAACTTCTTTAACTCATCTTCCAGCATTTCAGACATGTTATGCCTTATTCTAAGTAGTGGTCGGACGAAGTATGATTTTTAAATAAAGAACCGACTTTTTTTTTAGCGGTAAAATTGAAATCTATTTGATGGATTTCAATCCTGATAGAAAATTACACTATATTTATTTATACAAAGTCCAAAAGCTTACTGTATATTGTACTTTTTCTTGATTTTTTTTACCCACCTATTGCCAGTGAAATATTTTTCCTTATCACTACTGAATAGGGAGGATTAACAAGCGAGAATTTGTATATTCTCTTTCTCCTAATATGATAGTGGATGCAGATCTTTTTGCCATTGAAATCCGGACTGTTCAGTCTTAGTGTGAACTAAGCAAGTGGGCCTTTATTTCACTTTCATGACTATTGCTGCGACTCAAAATTGAACTTTCATGTCAACTATTTCTCCCATTCCATTGGAAGAGCGCAAGAAAATGAAGATTTTTTTATTTCTATTTTTTGATAAACCATTTCCAATTGTATATAAAATCTCTCTTAGCTTTTGGGATTAGTTGTAAATTTGAATATTTATATAAGAAAGACTTCTCTCGTCAATCGAAATTTAACCCAATAGTGTAAGATACTTATATTTTATCTATCGAATTAGAATTTTGATTCCAACTACCTCAACATTGTATAAATATAAGACATCACCCAATGTTGTTTAAATCTACTCCTCACATATCGTTGGTTTGGTATGGTAGTAAAGTAATAATGTTGATCGGTTTGAAGCTAAAAAAAGTATTCATCGCTTGATTCAGAGTAAAAGGGACAATAAACCAGTTAGTTTGGATTTTGTAATTTTATTCATCTTTCATTGATTTTCAATATCGGTTAATAAGACAGTATTTACGTATTAAATAATTATCATTGAATTTACTTAACAGATTAAATTACTTATAAAGAAACCTGGCAAAAGACAAATTTAAACTAAAAGATGCAGAGCCTCCTCCCGAAGAAGGAAACCCTTCCAAAAATAGGCGTATGCCGCTGATTGCGGCGAGCACACGGTATTCTTTAGTAAAAGGCGAAAGAATAGTTCGCTCTGTGCTCACCGCGCGGCTGCGTGAGTGATCTCAAGGACGGATCTCCTTTTTATAAAAGCCTCTTGCCTTGTGAAAACGCAACCTTTTCGATGTGGGATTGGTGCGGACTTCAATTTTACTATGGTGTATGCATGCTCATCTGAGCTCGCTTCCGGTGCTTGTTCCTAAACCGTCGATGCGTCTGATTTCCTCATTGTCCATCATCTAACGGACTGAGATCAAATTCTAGCTTCTTTTATAACTTTTTTTTTCCTTTAGCTTAATAAGCAGAAGTAAATTAATATCGTCCCATGTTTATGACTTTTGATTTTCATTATATTTAGTTGTAGCCATGTATAGGTTAATGATTTGATAACCGGGAAAATGAAATCGATGACTTTGTTAGATAATTATTTTATTCATTTTTAAAAAAAAATCTTTTTGTTTTTAAAAAACATGTTGGAATATTATCTGATATTAAAGTATAGAAAACAATTTCCTTGTGAATCATTTTTAGTAGAATTTCATCAAGTTTGTGGAAGAAATATTTCATTTTTTTTATAGAGGCTTCCATGCCATTCTGCTAATACCTAAAGTGGTAAATCAGAAATATTGTTTAAGAGAGTATAAATATAAATTAAAAATATATATTTGATAAATTTATTTTTATAAACAATTTGACAATTTAAATAAAGCTTTTCAACAAAAGGAAGTCATTTTGACTGTTCAAACTAAGCAAAAAATTATAGACTCTATAAATTCAGAGAGATTAAAATTAACAAGTAAATATTGTGTTTTTTTCCCTTCCAACACCCCTAATTTATTGCATATTGATTTATTCATTAAATAAGAGCGTTCCTTTGATAACAATGTATGAGTTTTTTATTGGACATCAAAAATTTGTATCGAATCTACTTTTAAAGTCTTTGTCACATATTTTTTGCTCATATTTATGTGATTGGAGTTTTTAATTATGCTTTAAATGGCCTAGGTAATAACTCCAGTTAATTAATACTCACATCAAATAAATTGACAATCACAAAACAAGAAAACTTTAGATGTAGAGATAATTTTCATTTCTTCTAAATAAAAAAAAATTATTTCTAAAGTTGCAAAACATATATACACACAATCTTTTTATCATCAAATGATTCATTAAAATAAATTAATCCAAACAATTTAAACTATACTATGCAAATTCAACACATCGCATTTTTAGTTTCAACAAGATTGTTGTTTAGCATCCTGATATGACCGGGAAGATAAGGGCCTTTCCCAATTTATGTTTGTTGTTTCTATTTATCATTTTTTAAGAAATGAAGTTGTTTGATTATGGCCCGTTTGGTAGCCATCCCAATTTCTGTTTTTTATTTCTATTTCTCATTTTTTAAGAAATATAGTTGTTTGGTAACTATTCCTGTTTTTTGTTTCTCATTTTTTTAAAAACCATTCCCAAAATTGTGTAGAAATTTTAGATACAACAAATTAACTTTTCTTGTTTCTTGTTTCTCTTTTTTTAGAAACACTTCATAAAATTGTGTAGAAATTGTAGAAACAACAAATTCTAGCTTTTTATTTCTCTTTCTTGTTTCCAAAACTTTCAACACATTGATAATTATTACGTTGTCCCGTTTTGACTTATAAAATATATTATAAATATCCAAAAATTATATTGACATAACATAAATATGTCATTTAAAATTGTAATATTTTCAAAATATTTTTATTTTTTTAAAATGAGAAACGGAAACAAGAAATGGTTACCAAACACATTTATATTTCTATTTTCTTCCAAAAACAAGAAATAAGAAACGGTTACCAAACATATTTCCGCTTATCTTTTAAAAAAAAGAGAAATAAGAAATAAAAACGAGGAATGTTACCAAACGGACGCTATGTTTTTGGTTTTCGTTCGGGTTAACGTCTTTTTAGGTGGAAAATCCGAGTTATTGTATGATTTTATTATACAACATAGCGGAAAAGAGGAGATGATCAAACTTACACATTCACTACATGAAGTATCACATTTCAACAAATCATTAGTCGCATCAAATTTCATTAAAAAAACAGGAACTGCTAAATTTATGTATCAGTAAGCATCATTGCATCAGAAACTGCAATGTGTAACATAACAACACAGACCATACAACTGATAATAGAATCAAATCTTTGGATCCCAGAAAGCTCAAAATTTCCCTATTTTAACCATGTTAATCATAAAAATTCTCAAATTTGTTTCCACATAATGTAAAAAAGCTAGCAGCCTTGTAGTTAATATAAGGATCAGGAAAATAAGGAACAGATACAAAATATCAAATGAACAATTCAAGCAATTTGATATAAGAAAGAACTCCAAAACGTTACAAGAATTCACTAAAGTTCATCAACGGTCTAAAAGACTAAAACTAACAAACATCTTCCAATCCTTGAACTGCCATCTTCAAGGAACATAAAAACGTTTTAATTCCTGAAAGAAACTTTACCTGAAAATGTATTATATCGACATAAAAATTGCCATTCACAAAAGGCTGAAGAAACCCTCCAAAAGAAATCATGTGCAGAAGAGTAAGCCATGGCATTTGACAAAGACGAGATGTAAAAATTGTGAAGACTTCAGAAACAACATTGACCATACAAAGGAATATTTGCCAACACTAAAGATGCCCACACTAAAGAAAAAGGTTGACATTGTAGCTTTTCATTGCCAAAGTTAGGTTATTTCCAACAAAAATACAGTAATTGAGAATGAGAATCAATCACCATGAAAACTTGCATCTGAGGGATTCATACTTCATCGACATCTTGAATCTGTAAAAGCCTTCCAAGTGCAGTAAAGTCGGCAAAACATGGAAGCTAACCACAATTTAGTTAATTACTCAGTAAAAAAGGGAACTACAAACTGTCGTGTGCTATTTTATTGAATTGCACAGCATTGATAAAGGTCCACAAATCATCATATGCTTTTATCAGTCATAAATTCTACAATTTTGAGACTACAACAATTACATTCCGTTCACAAAAAGGGAAAAGATGTGCCTGGAGTTCTTTGAATATAGCTTTCGAAGTTCTCAGTAAACAATATCCACCGACAAAAACTTCATTGATGGAGTAAAAGAGGTTAGAACTCGCGAAATTTTATTAACAATATTTTTTACGTCGAAATTTTTTATAGATAATATCTTAAGTAGGTTAGAACTCGCGACCTCAAAACTTGAGGAAAAAAAACTTTTAACTATTAGATTAGTTGATTACTATCCTAACACTTAGTAACCAAAATTCAATATTCCTACATAATAATATTCATCACATTCTTCATTAAAAGTAGAGAAATCTCACATTCATATTATTAAATTATTCAAAAGGATACAAACATATGAATGCAATGACAGTGATGGAAAATATTTTTGGGTGGTTGACAAATTTGTCAACACTAAGTACAAATTGGGTAACTAACTTTCACAAGGTTTCACATCAGCTTTGCTAATATAAATCATCATAAATTTGAAAGCTTTCAGGATACCAATAGAGCTTCCATTCTGCTTTAGCAGCACTGAAACAGTTGTTACCTCTCTCTTTCACACACTCTCTTTCAGTGGAAGATCCATTTCAGTACTTGACGGAGTTTTGAAGCACTTCGAAGTAGTCTGGGAATGTTTTCCGGGTGCAACCGGGATCCTTAATGGTAACTGGAACGTCTCTACAAGCAGCAAGAGAGAATGCCATGGCCATTCTGTGATCATCATATGTGTCTATGGATGTCACGTTTAATTTCTCAGGTGGAGTGATTATACAATAATCTGATCCTTCTTCAACTGTTGCTCCCAGCTGAAATATAATATATAAATCGTTACACGGAAAGGGAAGACCATACACAGTAGTAGAAAGCCGAGACAAAATGAATTCAAGGAAATTGAGGGGCACTACAAGCTAACCTTTCTGAGCTCTGTACAAATGGCAATCATCCGTTCTGTCTCCTTAACTCTCCAACTTGCAACTGAAATATATACGTAGAAAATCAATGGAACATGTCTCGGATTGCAGTTGAAAATCATTTTATAATTCCCTAGAAATAAATAATGCAGTTCAAGTTTTATATTTTGTCACTTGACTAAAAGCTCATGTTTCGGTGATGTTTAATCAGCAAATCACTTAGTTTCAAATAATAAGTATGGTGTTGATTCATATCGATTATAAACACTGAAAACCCTAAACCACAAGAGAACATACCATCACGAATGGCAGTTGGACCATCAGCATATAATGCAACAACAGCAAGTGTCATGGCAACATCTGGCATTTTGTTCATATTAACATCAACGGCTTTCAGATGTTTGCTCGTAGCAGAATCTCGTGGTGGTCCAGTGACAGTGACACTGTTTTCTGTCCAGGTCACTTTAGCTCCCATCTTCTCAAGAACTTCGGCAAACTTTACATCTCCCTGATGATATAGAAATGGAATACATAGAAACTCAGATTTTTTTCTAATTAAAAAAAAATAGTTTTTTTCAAGTAAGTTTGCCAAAAACTATCAAAGACATGAAATATTGAGCCAAGTAGAATTATCCTAGGCATCTTTGGAAGGAAGAAGTCAAAAACAAATATACAGAAATGAACTACCTGTAAACTGCTGGTGCCACAACCTTTAACTGTAACGGTCCCACCAGTGACTGCGGCACCTGCAAGGAAATAACTTGCACTTGAAGCATCTCCTTCAACGTAAGCATTTCCAGGAGACCTGAGTTTAATCTGTTAGTTAGTCCCAGTTTAACAGAATTTTGGAAGTTTTTGATCTATATTTTTTAGAAACTTACTTATATTTTTTACCTCCTCGTACCAAGAATCGATCCAAGCTATCATTGTGTTCCACAGTGACCCCAAAACGCTCCATCATTTTCAAAGTCATCTCAACATAAGGGACGGAAATCAGTCTATCAATTATCTCAATTTCAACATTTCCTAAAGCCAGAGGAGCTGCCATCAGCAAGGCAGTCAAGTATAGACTGCTAATTGAACCAGAGAGTTTTACCTGAAAAATGAGATATACGAAAAGTTGAATGAAAAACAATTCCCACTCGAAAAATAGAGAAATAAGTCATGTTAAACATGTTTCTTTACTGTTATCAATTGTACAATGCACAACATCAAGCGAGACAATAGTGCTATTTCTGACCCAACAAGTTCAACAACAAAAAATGCCAGTATTTTACATAAATAATAGCAGATGGTCATCCATCGAAGACACAAGTCCCCACCTCCAGGCTCTAAACCCACCAACCTCTCTCCAATAAAATTATTTTAAAAAAAAATCAAGAGTGCAGCCACACAAATCAGAAAAAGCAAACAGAGTGATCTTCCTGCTCATCATACTCTAATCGTGGCACTGTGCAACATCTTAATAGCTGGAATGCAATTGAATATAGGCTAGAAATTGAGCGATCAAGCATGGCTTCAGTAAATAATATTAAATGTCTAAGCACCTGTCAAAAACAAGCTGTGTTTAATCCTACCAGATCTTTGGTCAATGGTTTTTGTTGCACTTCAGGTTCAAATATTAGTTCTAAAACAGAGAAATTTATGACAATATTTGCAAGCCAGAAAAACAACAAATCTGGTTTCAATTAGGAATAGCTATTAGAGGGTTAGGGGCATATTTGTAATTAGATAATAAGTTTGTTAGGGGAGTTTGGTTATAAATAGTAAGAGCAAGTGATATTTCAATTACGCAATTTGATGGTTATTGTGGCTTGAGTTTTACTGAAGAGGGGATGAATCCAAGTTGCTCGAATTACTTGGGTTTATCTTACCGTTTTCCTTGTTATTATTCTATAATTCCAGTAGGTTCCTATCAGTTCCCAGAGTCCTTGTAACAATTAAATTTATACTTCTCTATTCTTGAAATAAATTTTTCAAAAGAATAACCAAAGCCTACTTGAACTATACCCTTTTAGAAAAGTCAGACCACTAGGTGAAAGCTCATCAAACTTTTCAAGTGACTAACTATTCCAACTCTGGCTCACATTTTCAATGACAAACATGAAGAAATATTCCTTAGAAAACACAAACATTAAGACATCTTCCATAGAAAACAAGGCATGAAACCATGAAGTAAGAAGCACAGATAAACCACCAAAATGCATGTTGGAAGTGGAAGGTTATATAATACTCACTTTTCCCCCTGGAAGGACTCCTTTTCCAACTACACGAACTGGAGGGCAATCAGTGCCTAGAAAACAATCAACTTCCGCACCAAGCTGCTTGAGACCAGCAACCAAGTCCCCAATCGGCCTCTCTCTCATTCGGGGAACCCCATCAAGAACATATCTGAAACCTATTAAAGTTATTAGTGTGCAGCCAAACATATGTATTCATTGTTGTCAAGTTACTTTAAACAATAGACCAAATTCTCGTTTACTCTTATTGGGAAAAATATTGCACATTCAAGAAGACTGTATTTTGTCCATTGAAAAAACCATTTCTCTAAGGAGCAACTTTTACAATGGTAATACTCTACCTTGAATTTCCGCCAGCAGCAGTTACTGCAGCTGCCAATGGACGCATAGCTGTTCCAGCATTCCCAAGGAAAAGTTGGATTTCTTCATCATTTGATTCTCTGGCAACTGGGAACAGACCGCCACAGCCTCCAACGACAGCTCGTTTGTTTGCACTATCCTCTTCCACATGTATCCCAAGTGTTTTCAATGCACCAAGCATATAGTGAATGTCATCACTACTCAACAAGTTGTCTACCACTGTTGTTCCCTATGTGATTAATAATATATTAGAAAGGTCCCCAAGCATATAACCTGGCACGTATTAATTTAGACTTTCTAATGAAACTAATTATGCACATAAACCTCCTCCATAGAGGAATGATGTGTTTTGTCCAAAAAAAAGGCTAACGTTCTCTTGATTTCTTAGGATTGCTGGTTATTCTTGGGAAGATATAAATGACACCCCCCCCCTCTCTCTTTCATAAATGCCCCACGAATTGTGAAATCATTCACATGACTACTTAGTTAAAGGACTACTATAACAATCATCGCTGGCCCCATCCTACATGAAATCCATTTGATTCGTGGAACAACCATTTATTCAACTAAATGCATCCTTTATTATCAAGGGGAGAAAAAAAATACATGGATATAAGCTCATAAATAAAAGAATCAGGGACTTTCCAGATCCATACATTAGTTGGAATGATATTTAACGAATTGCAGGTTGATGTCACAACCAAAATTTGATATACACAAGTTTCTTGCTTAATTTCATAGAATTCTTTTCCACACACCAAGGCACAATGCGAATTATACAAAACAATATTTGCCCACGGATCATCTCTAGTAAACTTTTTTTAGCAGCCATAGAAAACATAAATTATGTACTACTCAAGAGAAGTCCATAAGCCGAAACAACAAAAACAATCAAAACGAGCTCAATGAACAGTTGATCAAATTAAACCAGTTACTTAGGCCACAATTCTTGCATCAACTTAACCAATAACAAGTCCAAACAATAAAACCATTTTTTTATTCTTGAAGCAATTAAACAAAGTCAATCGACTGGCAAGATAAAGCAAACTTCAAGATTCATGATTCCACCAAAAAATTCAACAAAACAATTTCATACCTCAGAGAGAGCAGCAAGAAGCAAAATCCGATGAGAAAGAGATTTAGAACCAGGCAACTGAATAGTTCCAGAGATCTCCCTAATGGGTTTCAACACAATCTCCGTAGTGGCAATAGAAGCAGAAACCCTAAGAGAAACAACAGCGTTTCCAGGTGAACATTTCTGTTTCAAACCACGAAAATTCGATTTACCCACAAATTGTGATCTTGTAGAAAACAAATTCACAGATTTTGGTATCTGGGTTTTGGGAATTTCATGAAAAAATTGAAAATTCTGAACTTCACTGCAGATTTTGCTCACCTGTGCCATTTTTTTTCTCTTTTTATCTCAATTCTCTTCTTACAATCTCTCTGACATATAAATTATTGGGGGTTGTTGAGGATTTCAATCTAATAGCAAATTGGGGTTTGGTAAGTGGTCTCTCTCCCTATCTATCTATGACTGTCTCACCTACTCCATGGAACACGACAACTATGAAAAGATGTTTTTTTTGTTGAATGATTTGCCTTTTTTTTTAAAACGACAAAAATACAAGAGAGATTCAAGCTCTTTATTACATTAAAGAACTTTGTGTCATGGACCTTCAGGAATTGACTAAATTGCAATTCTCAAACCCCCAACATCATGTTAAAATGATCTTAGTTCTAGTCTAGCTGAGTTTTTTAGCGGCAGCTATAACGGCCTCGACAGTTATTCCAAACTCCTTGTATATTTTCCCTGTTGGTGCACTTGCACCAAATCGATCGATTCCAATCGCCTTCCCTTTGCTTCCAACAATCTTCCCCCATCCAAATGTTGAACCGGCCTCGATACTCACTCGAGCCGTTACAGCTTCTGGCAAGACACTTTCCTTGTAGGCATCTGACGGATCATCGAAAAGCTCCCAAGAAACAAAGGAGACAACTCTGACAGATTTTCCTTCTTTTCTCAGTTCCTCTCCAGCTTTGGCAGCAATCTCTAATTCAGAACCAGTTCCTATCAAGATAACATCTGGCTTGTTGCCTGAAGAGTTGTCTGAAATAATATATCCACCCTTTTCAACTCCTTCAATTGAAGATCCAAGAAGTTGAGGCAAAAATCAATATGATCTGAGAACCACTCACAGGAAGTGCTTTCTCCCAACCCGCAGGTGCAGCTTCTTCCTTGTATTTCTTCTCATATTCAGCAAACTTAGCATTCATTCCATTCACTTTCAAGAGCAGCACCCTCAGGAGTGTGACGACTCCAATGCCTGATTTTTTAATTTTTAGAAAAAGTCGATCAGTAAAGCGTTATCGAGTAGATCGATTAAAAATGGGGAGATGTGATCCAATCATCCTTACTTTTGAACATCCTCAGGCACATGGAAAGGTTCATATGGCCATCCAAGATTGCTCCTAGTAGCCTCAACTTCCTTCCCACCAAGTGCACTACCATGTTCACTATACGAATTGGCTTTGTTTGGAGATCCATAACCAACGGTGGTTGTCACCTAAAGATATAGAAGTTAAATTAAAGAAAACCATAATGGTAGATTATGTTTTAGATAAAAGTGAAAAGAATAGAATGCTTGTCAACCGCTAACCACCAAAAATGACCTTTTACATGAGTTTTTCGAAGCCAACTTTTAGCAGAATAATGAAAAATACAACATCATTTCTCAACCATTCCATATTTCCTTGAACAATTTGAAATTTAAGGCCACATTTTCAAGATATTATTTATATTATATCACTTATTTTGAATGCATAAAAGATACTTGAATTTCACAGGTACATGATGATATCCATTCCAAACCTTGATCAAAGTAGGTTTGTCTTTAACAGCTTTTGCTTCCTGGATTGCAGCACGGATCTCATCATAGCCAGTGTTTCCATTTTTCACCCAGATGACGTGCCATCCAAGACCTTCAAAACGGGTGTCGACACTCTCAGTGAATGCAATTTCTGTGTCTCCATCGATTGAAATGTGGTTGTCATCGTAGAAAGCAATCAGCTTCCCAAGTCCCCAGTGACCAGCCAAGGAACAAGCTTCATTGGAAATTCCCTCCATTTAGCAACCATCTCCAAGTATAACATATCTGCAGGACCTGTATGGCAAAAGAAAAAAAGAAGCAAATGATGAATAGGATAATTCACAAAAGTAGCTTTAAAATAAAATAAAAAAGATATTTGCAAATATAATAATTTTAAAAATTCATCCATCACCGATTTACTAACATATATGGTAATCAATTCACGATAATCGTTGATTTACATGAATTACATATTACTTTTCGTCGATTTAACATAATTATAACTATTTTTTTGAAATGTTGTTTTAGTAATATTTTAACTAAACCAGGCTAGATTTGCAATCACCCCTTATAAATTAAGCATATCATATTAAATTCTCTCTTAAAACAAAGATTAATCAAATTTCAGGACAAGAATCTTACCAGTTGTGACCTCAACACCAGGCGTCTCAAAGTTCTCAGGGCGTCCAGGGGTTCTACTTTCCCATTGACGAAAACTCTTCAAATCTTCCTCCTAATATCAATCCAATATATAGAATCATTCATTTAGTCAGAAACTAAAACTAAATTTCATAAGAACAAAGCATTACTCACTCCCACACAACCATTCTAAATTATCACCATAATAAAGATCGTGGTAAACTATTGGCCTAGGTGTCGAAGTCCTATCTTCAAACCTGAGGTCATGTGTTACCTAGATATTATCATACGAGTTTTCTGACCCCAAATATTCTAATGTCAGGGTGAGATTAGTCGATATTCACGTAAGCTAACCCGAACACTCACGGTATAAAAAATTAAAAAGAACAACTTGTACATCAAATCAAAGACCCCAATGAAACTTCCAGCCAAAAAATTACAAAAATAATAGTAATAAAAAAAGCTGAAAAATCAATAACAAGGCACAAACCTTGACACTATCATAACCAGCAAGATGAAGCAAAGCATATTGTAACATACAACCATGGCCAGCCGACAAAACAAACCGGTCCCTATTAAACCAATAAGGATTCTTAGGATTATACTTCATTACTTCATCATACAAAATATGACCCATTGTTCATTTCAAAGGATCAAGGAAACGTCTCATGCTTGAATCTTGGAACTTCTTTAACTCATCTTCCAGCATTTCAGACATGTTATGCCTTATTCTAAGTAGTGGTCGGACGAAGTATGATTTTTAAATTAAGATAGAACTGTATTTTCTGTTGGAAATAGCTACCGAGCGGTAAAATTGAAATCGATTTGATGGATTTCAATCCTGATAGAAAATTACACTATATTTCTTTATACAAAGTCCAAAAGCATACTGTATATTGTTCTTTTTCTTGATTTTTTTTTTTTTACATTCTTTTTTACCAAGGATTAACAAGCGAGAATTTGTATATTCTCTTTCTCCTAACATGATAGTGGTTGCAGATCTTTTTGCAATGAAAATCCGGATTGTTCAGTCTTTGAGTGAACTAAGCAAGTGGACTTTTATTTCACTTTCATGACTATTGAAAGATGAACTTTCATGTCAACTATTTCTCCCATTCCATGGGACGAGCACAAGAAAATGAAGATTTTTTTATTTCTATTTTTTGATAAACCATTTCCAATTGTATATAAAATCTCTCTTAGCTTTTGGGATTAATTGTAAATTTGAATATTTATATAAGAAAGACTTCTCTTGTCAATCGAGATTTAACCCAATAGTGTAAGACACTTATATTTTATCTATCGAATTAGAATTTTGATTCTAACTACCCCAACATTGTATAAATATGAGACATCACCCAATGTTGTTTAAATCTACTCCCCACATATCGTTGGTTTGACGCTAAAAAAGCGTTCATCGCTTGATTCAGAGTAAAAGAGACAATAAACCAGTTAGTTCGGATTTTGTAATTTATTCATCTTTCATTGATTTTCAATTTTATTAAATCATCGTTACAAAATCGGTTTATAAGGCAGTATTTACGTATTAAATAACAAGGAACTGAAATACGGGCAAATCTATCGAGGCTTCATTTAATACAACATAATAGTCATTGAATTTACCGATTAACAAATTCAATTATTCATAGAGAATACCGACAAAAGAGAGATTTTAACTTAAATTGCAGAGCTTCCTCCCGAAGAAGAAAACCCTTCCAAAAATAGGCGTATGCCGCTGATTGCGGCGAGCACACGGTATTCTTTAGTAAAAGGCGAAAGAATAGTTCGCTCTGTGCTCACCGCGCGGCTGCGTGAGTTTTCCCAAAGACGGATCTCCATTTTTATAAAAGCCTCTTGCCTTGTGAAAACGCAACCTTTTCGATGTGGGATTGGTGAGGACTCCAATTTTACTATGGTGTATGCGTGCTCATCTGAGCTCGCTTCCAGTGCTTGTTACTAAACCGTCGATGCGTCTGATTTCCTCATTGTCCATCATCTAACGGACTGAGATCAAATTCTAGCTTCTTGCATAACTTTTTCTTTTTTTCCTTTACCTTAATATGCAGAAGTAAATTAATTTAGTCCCATGTTTATGAATTTTGATTTTCATTATATTTAGTTGTAGCCGTGTATAGGTTAATGATTTGATAACCGTGAAAATGAAATCGATGACTTTGTTAGATAATTATTTTATTCATTTTTTAGAAAAATCTTTTTGTTTTTAAAAAACATGTTGGAATATTATCTGATATTAAAGTATAGAAAACAATTTCCTTGTGAATCATTTTTAGTAGAATTTCATCAAGTTTGTGGAAGAAATATTTCATTTTTTTTTATAGAGGCTTCCATGCCATTCTGCTAATACCTAAAGTGGTAAATCAGAAATATTGTTTAAGAGTATAAATATAAATTAAAAATATATGTTTGATAAATTTATTTTTATAAACAATTTGACAATTTAAATAAAGCTTTTCAACAAAAGGAAGTCATTTTGATAGACTATAAATTCAGAGAGATTAAAATTAACAAGTAAATATTGTGTTTTTTTTTTACTTCTAACACCCCTGGCCCTAATTGATTACATATTGATCTATTCTTAAATAAGAGCGTTCCTTCGATAACTATGTATGAGTTTTTATTGGACATAAAAAATTTGTATTGAATCTACTTTTAAAGTCCTTGTCATGTATTTTTTGCTCATATTTCTGTGATTGGAGTTTTTAATTATGCTTTAAATGGCCTAATAACTCCAGTTAATTAATACTCACATCAAATAAATTGACAATCACAAAACAAGAAAACTTTAGATGTAGAGATAATTTTCATTTCTTCTAAATAAAAAAAAATTATTTCTAAAGTTGCAAAACATATATACACACAATCTTTTTACCATAAAATGATTCATTAAAATAAATTAATCCAAACAATTTAAACTATACTATACAAACTCAACATATCTCATTTTTAGTATCAACAAGATTGTTGTTTAGCATCCTGATATGAGCGGGGAGATAAGGGCCCTTCCCAATTTTTGCTTCTTATTTTTATTTCTAATTTTTTAAGAAATGAAGTTGTTTGGTAACTTCTTATTTTTTGTTTCTCATTTTTTAGAAACACTTCCTAAAATTGTGTAAAAATTTACAAATTCTAGTTTTTTATTTTTCTTTCTTGTTTCCAAAACTTTCAACACATTGATAATTATTAAGTTGTCTCGTTTTGACTTAAAAAATATATTATAAATATCCAAAAATTATATTGATATAATATAAATATGTCATTTAAAATTGTAATATTTTCAAAATATTTTTATTTTTTTAAAATGAGAAACAGAAACAAGAAATGGTTAACAAACACATTTCTATTTTTTTTTTCTTCCAGAAACAAGAAATAAGAAACAGTTATCAAACATGTTTCCGTTTATCTTTTTAAAAAAAACAGAAATAAGAAATAAGAAATAAGAAACAAGAAATAGAAATAAGAAATAAAAACGAGAAATGTTACCAAACGGGCCTTAAGTTTTTGGTTTTCGTTCGGGTTAATGTCTTTTTAGGTGGAAAATCCGAGTTATTGTATGATTTTTTTTATACAACATAGCGGAAAAGAGGAGAGGATCAAACTTACACATTCACTACATGAAGTACAACAAATCATTAGTCACATCAAATTTCATTAAAAAACAGGGACTGCTAAATTTATGTATCAGTAAGCATCATTGCATCAGAAACTGCAATGTGTGACATAACAACACAGACCATACAACTGATAATAGAATCAAATCTTTGGATCCCAGAAGGCTCAAAATTTCCCTATTTTAACCATGTTCATCATAAAAATTCTCAAATTTGTTTCCACATAATGTAAAAAAGCTAGCAGCCTTGTAGTTAATATAAGGATCAGGAAAATAAGGAACAGATACAAAATATCAAATGAACAATTCAAGCAATTTGATATAAGAAAGAACTCCAAAACGTTACAAGAATTCACTAAAGTTCATCAACGGTCTAAAAGACTAAAACTAACAAACATCTTCCAATCCTTGAACTGCCATCTTCAAGGAACATAAAAACGTTTTAATTCCTGAAAGAAACTTTACCTGAAAATGTATTATATCGACATAAAAATTGCCATTCACAAAAGGCTGAAGAAACCCTCCAAAAGAAATCATGTGCAGAAGAGGATAAGCCATGGCATTTGACAAAGACGAGATGTAAAAATTGTGAAGACTTCAGAAACAACATTGACCATACAAAGGGATATTTGCCAACACTAAAGATGCCCACACTAAAGAAAAAAGGTTGACATTGTAGCTTTTCATTGCCAAAGTTAGGTTATTTCCAACAAAAATACAGTAATTGAGAATGAGAATCAATCACCATGAAAACTTGCATCTGAGGGATTCATACTTCATCGACATCTTGAATCTGTAAAAGCCTTCCAAGTGCAGTAAAGTCGGCAAAACAAGGAAGCTAACCACAATTTAGTTAATTACTCAGTAAAAAAGGGAAATACAAACTATCGTGTGCTATTTTATTGAATTGCACAGCATTGATAAAGGTCCACAAATCATCATATGCTTTTATCAGTCATAAATTCTACAATTTTGAGACTACAACAATTACATTCCGTTCACAAAAAGGGAAAAGATGTGCCTGGAGTTCTTTGAATATAGCTTTCGAAGTTCTCAGTAAACAATATCCACCGACAAAAACTTCATTGATGGAGTAAAAGGTTCCTCCTTGTATGTCATCATTAATATAAATTGAAAGACAATGGTCACAATGAACATAGAAATGTCAAACCAATCATACAAATCATAATGAACAAGAATCGAAGTAGCCTACCGTGTAAGCAAGAACAATTCTGCTAACCAGCAGCCTTCTTCCCTTTCGAATAATAATTGAGATACCATCGAACAAATTTCTTTAATCCCGTCTGCAAATCCGTCGTGGGCTTATAACCAAGCTCTCTCTGAGCCAAGCTGATATTCGCATGAGTAAACTGGACGTCCCCATTTCGAGGCAATTTCATTATATTTCTCTTTGCTTTCACCTTCAAAAGCTTCTCCAAAATGCTCACAAGATCCGAAACTGGCACAGGTGAAGTATTCCCTAGATTGAAAACCCGCAATTGAGCCGGCCCCTTCTTCTTCCCACCAGTACCAGTACTCTTCTCAGCAGTATCCAAAGCTGCCAAGCAACCCTTCACAATATCATCAATGTACGTAAAATCCCTAGCCACCGTACCATGATTCGCCGCTTCAAAAATCGGAATCCCCTTTCCTTTCAATATATCGCGAGTGAAAAAGAAATAAGCCATATCAGGCCTACCCCAAGGTCCATAAACAGTAAAAAACCGCAAACCGGTAAGTGAAAGTCCATATATATGATTATAAGTATGAGCAATTTCTTCACCAGCTTTTTTAGTAGCAGCATATAAACTAGCAGGCTGATCAGTTCTATCTTTTTCCGAAAACGGTACTTTAGTATTAAGTCCATAAACTGAACTAGAAGATGCCCAAACAATTGAAGGTTGAGGATTTGCAGATTTACAGACTTCAAACAAACTAACCAAACCAGCAATATTACTATGAACATAAGAATTCGGGTTTTCCATGGCATACCTCACGCCAGCTTGAGCCGCTAAATGCATTACATGAGTGAAAGGAACAACTTCAAAAAGCTTCTTCAAAAGAGCAGAATCATTAATATCTCCTTCAACAACAAAAACCCCAGTTCTTTCCAAAAGTGATTGACGAGAACGTTTCAAAGACTGATCATAATAACTATTGAAATTATCAATCCCTAAAACTCCATCTCCTCTTCGTTTAAGCGCAACCGAAACGTGAGTTCCGACGAATCCCGCCGCTCCGGTAACGAGAACGGAGATTCCATTACGAGACCTAACTCGAGCAGAAGAACGAACCCTTTTCTCCCAATCAGGTCCTCCCCAATCGTAAGTACTTAATGATCTTCGTGAAGGATCGGAAGGTAATGGCGATGAAGATGGGGATCTGAAGAAGAAAATCAAGATCGAACCGAGAAAGATTAAGGACCAAAATGTGAGCTTTGTTAATGAAGAATGCCATCGGATTCTGTGAATGTATGGTGATTTTTCCATCTTGAACTTTCCTGGTGTCGATGGAATGTTGTCAAGGTGTGACATTTTCTCGGGAAAATGCAAGAAAATGTGGGATTTTTTTCCTTAGTCAAAACTCAGATTTCTAGTTCCTTTTCCCCTCAGTTTTTGGAGAAAATGGGAATGGTTAGGGTTTTCAGGAGATGGGTTTCAATGGAATTTGAAGATAAGGAAAGGAAATTGAAGAAGAAGAAGAAAATGGAGGAATCTTCTGGTTTCTTGAAGTTATCTTCTTCTTCTTTTTTCTTTTTCTTTTTTGGTTAGGTTTATAGTTTGATTGAGAGAAAAATGAGAATGATGATTTATTATTATTGCTTAACCATTGTTGACTTGTGGAAGAAAAAACAGCTTTTAACAATTTGAAAAAATGGATGATGATCAAGAAATGTGCTTAAAGGGGAGAAAAAGTTGGGTGCCACAATTTTTTTTCTTTTTTAAAGAAATACAAATTAAAAATAGCAAAATTGAATAATAACCATTTTCCATTTATGAACTTATTTAGTTTGGTTTTGTAAGGGTGGCCTTGAATTTGGGATCCTTCAAAATGTAATTTTGCTCCTTGATTTAAGGATTACTATTAATTGAGAGTTCTTTACTTGGGAAGAGGTTTAAAGGTCTTGAAAATTTTATGGGTTTGATTTGGTGTGAGAGACTGTGGATAATATGTTGAGACTAATTTAAGGATATTTTTTTTACCAATCATTAAAAGATGTGGAGAGATTTATGGGGATTTGAGACTTTATTTTTTGAAATTAAAGGTTCCTAATTGAGAATTTTGTTTAAAAACAGTTTTCTACTTTAACAAAAAAAAACTAATTTGGTATATAGAAAAACTTATTTGATACATAGTTTAAAAAAACAGTAGAAAATGAAAATAGTATTTTATTGTTTTTATGTGTTTTATTTGCTAATTTCTATAATAAATATTCTTATATAATCAATAATTATATTTTAAATTAAACATGTGATATTTTAATAGAATAAGTAAATAAAAACATATAAAGAAAATCGGTCTATTCAAATAGATTTTAAATTAAAAAACAATAGAAAACGATTATAAAATAGTAGTCTATAAAACAGTTTTTGAAAAATCAACCCCAAACAAAACCTATTTATGAAGAATATGGTATTTGACCTTTTATGTATTTGCATATCAAAGAGGGGGGAAATGCTTTGGACATTTATTTTTCACGAGGGACTTTGGAATTGGACCAAAATGGCCAGCTTTTAATGCACGAGATTTTGTTGTCTATGACTGACTTTTACATAGGTTTAATTAAATTTAATTGCTCTTTTTTCAATGTTTTAACTTTTTAAACTTGTTAACTTAGGATTCAATGAACTGTTATTAATTGCCACGGGCTTTATGGATCTATCAGTTTTTGGTAGCCATGAAATGGAAAATATTAATGCCTTGCTTAATACAGTTTTTTTTTTAATCTTTTAACATAGTTATTTAGTGATAATAGGATAAACGTTATTTTTTTTTGGAAAGTTCAAATGTTATGGAGGGTATGAAATGTCAATTTGAATATAACGTAAATTGTTCAATATCTATATCTTACTTCATTCTATAAGGTCATTTAAACTTATTTTCTCCCACCTTTATGTAATATTTAAACACCTTCAAGTATTGAATAATTATTTTGAAAATTAGAGTAAAAATGAAAGCTATCATTTAAGGTAAATTTTAAGTAAAACCAAGCCTCAAATATTTTATGTATATTGTTTTTAAAACAATTTTCCGGCTTTAAAAACAAAAATTAAATGTTTAATCAATTATCAAGGTGACTGGATTTTTTTATTTTTTTTAGAAACATTGAATATTTTGTTCTTCAAAACAATGGAGTGAGAATAATAATTAAAGAAAACAAGAGAAAGTAAAACAACCCGAAGCTATTTTTCATAGTCGATTTTGAAAATAAAAGTAGAAACACACTTTTTAAAATAGTAACCAGACAAAACTAAAACTTTTTGGATAATACAAACTAAAAAAAAAATGAAGCTTTAGGAATATGACATGTTATTTTTCACCCCTCTCTCTCTATTTGAAATGAAAGGAGGGATATTTTATTCCTCTATGAAAAATTGTGGCCCATATTTTCCTAGCTATATACAGCAAGGTACACCATGATAATTAGCTGGACTTAGTTTTCAGCACCCATTCAATGTAGGAATAATAATAATAATAATTATTTCTCTCTCTTCAAAATAGAGAGAGAGAGAGAGAGAGAGAGAGAGAGAGAGAGAGAGAGAGAGAGAGAGAGAGAGAGAGAGAGATGGGTTAATGCCATAGGAAGGAGACAAACTCATGTGAAAGAAAGAGATCCAAATTGAAGGGAAATAGTGGATCAAAGCAAAGCAATCTTGAAATGAAAGGCAAAAGCATCTTTTACAACTTACTAGAATTGATATTTGGTATCTTAGTCTTCAAATTATGTGTAGCCATCATCATGAATTTGAGAGAATACACCAACTGTAAGAAAAGCACAACCCCAAAAGTTAAAAAGATTACTTGATTCCAAAGCTTTTTCTGACTCAATATTTGCTCAACATCCTGACATATGTTTTTTTTCTTTCGGTAAGTATTCAAATCAATTTACACACACCATATCTAATCTGACCAAACAATCATATAACCCTACAACATTTTTGACGTCGAAAAAATCTTTAGATAATATCTTGAGTAGGTTTGAACTCGTGACCACAAAACTTAAGGAAAAAAAACTTTTAACTATTAGATCAACCCACATTAGTTGATTACTATCCTAACACTTACTAACCAAAATTCAATATTCCTACATAATAATCATCATCACATTCTTCATTAAAAGTAGAGAAATCTCACATTCATATTATTAAATTATTCAAAAGGATACAAACATATGAATACAATGACAGTGATGGAAAATATCTTTGGGTGGTTGTCAAACAAGTCAACACTAAGTACAAATTGGGTAACTTTCTCAAGGTTTCACATCAGCTTTGCTAATTTAAATCATCAAAAATTTGAAAGCTCTCAGGATACCAATAGAGTTTCATTCTGCTTTAGCAGCACTGAAACGGTTGTTACCTCTCTCTCTCACACACTCTCTTTCAGTGGAAGATCCATTTCAGTACTTGACAAAGTTTTGTAGCACTTCGAAGTAGTCGGGGAATGTTTTCCGGGTGCAACCGGGATCCTTAATGGTAACTGGAACGTCTCTACAAGCAGCAAGAGAGAATGCCATGGCCATTCTGTGATCGTCATATGTGTCTATGGACGTCACATTTAATTTCTCAGGTGGAGTGATTATACAATAATCTGGTCCTTCTTCAACTGTGGCTCCAAGCTGAAATATAACATAAATCATTACACGAAAAGGGAAGATCATACACAAAGTAGTAGAAAGACAACATAAAAGGAATTCAAGGGAATTAAGGGGCACTACAAGCTAACCTTTCTGAGCTCTGTGCAAATGGCAATCATCCGTTCTGTCTCCTTGACTCTCCAACTTGCAACTGAAATATATACTTAGAAATTCAACGGAACATGTCTCGGATCACAGTTGAAAGTCATTTTATTACTCCCTAGACATAAATAATGCAGTTCAAGTTTTATATTTTGACACTCACTAAAGCTCAATATTCGGTGATGTTTAATCAGCAAATCACTTAGTTTCAAATAATAAATATGGTGTGGATTCATATCGATTATAAACACTGAAAACCCTAAACCACAAGAGAACATACCATCACGAATGGCAGTTGGACCATCAGCATATAATGCAACAACAGCAAGTGTCATGGCAACATCTGGCATTTTGTTCATATTAACATCAACGGCTTTCAGATGTTTGCTCGTAGCAGAATCTCGTGGTGGTCCAGTGACAGTGACACTGTTTTCTGTCCAGGTCACTTTAGCTCCCATCTTCTCAAGAACTTCGGCAAACTTTACATCTCCCTGATGATATAGAAATGGAATACATAGAAACTCAGGTTTTCTTCTAATTCAAAAAAATAGTTTTTTTGTTTTTTGGAAAAGTGATAAAAGTAAGTTTGCCAAAAAAATATCAAAGACATGAAATATCTTTGAGCCTGGTAGAATTATCCTAGGCATCTTTGGAAGGAAGAAGTCAAAAACAAATATACAGAAATGAACTACCTGTAAACTGCTGGTGCCACAACCTTTAACTGTAACGGTCCCACCAGTGACTGCGGCACCTGCAAGGAAATAACTTGCACTTGAAGCATCTCCTTCAACGTAAGCATTTCCAGGAGACCTGAGTTGAATCTGTTAGTTAGTCCCAGTTTAACAGAATTTTGGAAGCTTTTGAACTATATGTTTTTAGAAACTTACTTATATTTTTGACCTCCTCGTACCAAGAATCGATCCCAGCTATCATTGTGTTCCACAGTGACCCCAAAACGCTCCATCAATTTCAAAGTCATCTCAACATAAGGGACGGAAATCAGTTTATCAATTATCTCAATTTCAACATTTCCTAAAGCCAGAGGAGCTGCCATCAGCAAGGCAGTCAAGTATTGACTGCTAATTGAACCAGAGAGTTTTACCTGAAAATGAGATGTACGAAAAGTTGAATGAAAAAACAATTCTCACTCGAAAAATAGAGAAATTATTAATTTAAAGTCATGTTAAACATGTTTCTTTACTGTTATCAATTGTACAATGCACAACATCAAGCGAGACAATAGTGCAATTTCTGACCCAACAAGTTCAACAACAAAAAATGCCAGTATTTTACATAAATAATAGCAGATGGTCATCCATCGAAGACACAAGTCCCCACCTCCAGGCTCTAAACCCACCAACCTCTCTCCAATAAAATTATTTTAAAAAAAAATCAAGAGTGCAGCCACACAAATCAGAAAAAGCAAACAGAGTGATCTTCCTGCTCATCATACTCTAATCGTGGCACTGTGCAACATCTTAATAGCTGGAATGCAATTGAATATAGGCTAGAAATTGAGCGATCAAGCATGGCTTCAGTAAATAATATTAAATGTCTAAGCACCTGTCAAAAACAAGCTGTGTTTAATCCTACCAGATCTTTGGTCAATGGTTTTTGTTGCACTTCAGGTTCAAATATTAGTTCTAAAACAGAGAAATTTATGACAATACTTGCAAGCCAGAAAAACAACAAATCTGGTTTCAATTAGGAATAGCTATTAGAGGGTTAGGAGCATATTTGTAATTAGATAATAAGTTTGTTAGGGGAGTCTGGTTATAAATAGTAAGAGCAAGTGATATTTCAATTATGCAATTTGATGGTTATTGTGGCTTGAGTTTTACTGAAGAGGGGATGAATCCAAGTTGCTCGAATTACTTGGGTTTATCTTACCGTTTTCCTTGTTATTATTCAATATTATAATATAATCAGTATAATTCCAGTAGGTTCCTATCAGTTCCCAGAGTCCTTGTAACATTTAAATTTATACTTCTATATTCTTGAAATATATTTTTCAAAAGAATAACCAAAGCCTACTTGAACTATACCCTTTTAGAAAAGTCAGACCACTAGGTGAAAGCTCATCAAACTTTTCAAGTGACTAACTATTCCAACTCTGGCTCACATTTTCAATGACAAACATGAAGAGATATTCCTTAGAAAACACAAACATTAAGACATCTTCCTTAGAAAACAAGGCATGAAGCCATGAAGTAAGAAGCACAGATAAACCACCAAAATGCATCTTGGAAGTGGAAGGTTATATAATACTCACTTTTCCCCCTGGAAGGCCTCCTTTTCCAACTACACGAACTGGAGGGCAATCAGTGCCTAGAAAACAATCAACTTCTGCACCAAGCTGCTTGAGACCAGCAACCAAGTCCCCAATGGGCCTCTCTCTCATTCGGGGAACCCCATCAAGAACATATCTAAAACATATTAAAGTTATTAGTGTGCAGCCAAACATATGTATTCATCATTGTCAAGTTACTTTAAACAATAGAACAAATTCTCATTTACTCTTATTGGGAAAAATATTGCACATTCAAGAAGACCGTATTTTGTCCATTGAAAAAACCATTTCTCTAAGGAGCAACTTTTACAATGGTAATGAAACTCTACCTTGAATTTCCGCCAGCAGCAGTTACTGCAGCTGCCAATGGACGCATAGCTGTTCCGGCATTCCCAAGGAAAAGTTGGATTTCTTCATCATTTGATTCTCTGGCAACTGGGAACAGACCGCCACAGCCTCCAACGACGGCTCGTTTGTTTGCACTATCCTCTTCCACATGTAGCCCAAGTGTTTTCAATGCACCAAGCATATAGTGAATGTCATCACTACTCAACAAGTTGTCTACCACTGTTGTTCCCTATGTGATTAATAATATATTAGAAAGGTCCCCAAGCATATAACCTGGCACGTATTAATTAAGACTTTCTAATGAAACTAATTATGCACATAAACCTCCTCCATAGAGGAATGATGTGTTTTGCCCAAAAAAAAGGCTAATGTTCCCCTGATTTCTTAGGATTGCTGGTTATTCTTGGGAAGATATAAATGACACCCCCCCCCCACTCTCATAAATGCCCCACGAATTGTGAAATCATTCACATGACTACTTAGTTAAAGGACTACCATAACAATCATTGTTGGCCCCACCCTTCAAGAAATCCATTTGATAAGTGGAACAACCATTTATTCAACTAAATGCATCCTTTATTATCAAGGTGAGAAAAAAATACATGGATATAAGCTCATAAATAAAAGAATCAGGGGCTTGCTAGATCCATACATTAGTTGGAATGATATTTAACGAATTGCAGGTTGATGTCACAACCAAAATTTGAAATACATGAGTGTCTTGCTTAATTTCATAGAATTCTTTTCCACACACCAAGGCACAATGCGAATTAAACAAAACAATATTCGCCCACGGATCATCTCTAGTAAACTTTTTTTTAGCAGCCATAGAAAACATAAATTATGTACTACTCAAGAGAAGTCCATAAGCCGAAACAACAAAAACAATCAAAACCGTGCTCAATGAACAGTTGATCAAATTAAACCAGTTACTTAGGCCACAATTCTTGCATCAACTGAACCAATAACAAGTCCAAACAATAAAACCATTTTTTTTATCCTTGAAGCAATTAAACAAATTCAATCGACTGGCAAGAATAAAACAAACTTCAAGATTCATAATTCCACCAAAAAAAATTCAACAAAACCATTTCATACCTCAGAGAGGGCAGCAAGAAGCAAAATCCGATTAGAAAGAGATTTAGAACCAGGCAACTGAATAGTTCCAGAGATCTCCCTAATGGGTTTCAACACAATCTCCGGCACCACCGATGCCTTCTCCGTAGTGGCAATAGAAGCAGAAACCCTAAGAGAAACAACAGCATTTCCAGCTGAACATTTCTGTTTCAAACCACGAAAATTCGATTTACCCACAAATTGTGATCTTGTAGAAAACAAATTCACAGATTTTGGTATCTGGGTTTTGGGAATTTCATGAAAAATTTGAGAATTCTGAACTCCACTGCAGATTTTGCTCACCTGTGCCATTTTTTTTCTCTCTCTATCTCAATTCTCTTCTTACAATCTCTGTGACATATAAATTATGGTTTGGTCCAAATTGTCCACTTTGAAATGAAATTAAGCTGGTAGGTTTGAAAAAGTTTGGTGGATGAATTCTACCAACCAATTTAGCCACCAGAAAATCAAGGGGGAAATGGGGAAAAATTTCCTGAACTTAAACCCTAAGGCGGCTGAATTTCTTGGTATAAAGAAACGTGAAAATGGAAAGTGAGTCAAATTGGGGGTTGTTGAGGATTTCAATCTAATAGCAAATTGGGGTTTGGTAAGTGGTGTGGTTGTTTATATTTGGGTCTCTCTCTCTATCTATCTATGACTGTCTCACCTACTCCATGGAACACGACAACTATGAAAAGATGTTTTTTTTTTTTTTTTTTTTTAATTTAGTTGAGAAATTTAAAAGGTGTGAGAGGGAGGCAGTTTTTTTTTTTTTTTTTTCTTTTTTTTAGGGGATTTTGCTTGAGATTGACTATGTCAAATTTGGTAGACTCAAATAAGTTTTTGGGATGAGTGAGATTATAGGAGAAAAATCATTCTCAAGTGAGAAAATTAGCTATTTTCGTTAATCAAATAATAACGAAGGGGCACATAAATGAGTCGATACCATATTAAAAAGTAATAAAAATGCGTTGATAAGTGATCGTACAATTGAGGATTTACAAATAATTGAATTGTACTATCTACCAATACCAGTAATTTTTCTTTTTCTTTTTTAGAATCCAATCTTGCTGAGTGAGGGTAAATGCAAAATAAATACATAAAAAGTATAGAATTTGTCTCAAATAATATAATTATGAATATTGATTATTAAAATGTCAAAACTTTTTAAAATTACTCAAAAAGCATAATTATGATTCATTAAAGAAGTATAGTTTAATCAAATATTGAACTATTTTTCATAGGTATTTAATGATTTTATATGTTTTTTTTTTTACTTTTTTAAGTGCAAGTTCAATAATTTATTGAGTTATTTGATTATTTTTCATTATTATTTTTAATGAATTTGTTAGTTTTCTTACTTTTTTTTTAATTCAATAAATTATTGAATTATAATTTATTAAATTATTGAACTATAATTATGCTATTTTAGTATTTTTTTTTTAAAAAAAATTAACATTTCAGTAATTAGTCGGTAAAAATATGTCATTTCAATAATTACTCCAAAAAAGTAACTTAAATAAATTATATATGTTAAAAGATAAAAATAAAAATACTTTTTTTTAGTAACATAAACAAACAAAATACTTGATAAAAAAAAGAACAAAATACTGTAAAGAATAAAAATATAGTTTAATAACACGACATATAAATTGTTGTTGTTTTTTTTTTTTTTTTTAAATTAGGAGTTCTTAAATTTTTAAACTTCAGATCGCTTTCAAATTCATTCTATTCTGTGTTAAATAAATGAAATAAATGCAAAATATATCTTTACACTTTGGGTTATTGTTAAATCATACCCTTTCACTTTTTTTGTTTGTTTTAAAACACCCCTACACCTTAGTAAAATTATAAATCACATCTTTCAATCGATTAATTTTAACGAAATTGAAATACATTTATATTCTATATATGTCATGTATTTTAATTTCATGAAAAATAACAGAAAACATATGTATAGAATTTTAAAATAAAAACTTATTTTAATAAGATGTAAAATCTATAAATCACACTCAAATGTTCAAATATTTAGAGTTTAATAGTTTTAGAACTCTTGGTATGCGTATAATATAGATGTGTCTGAATTTCGTTAACACTAATTGATTGAAATGTGTTCTTTGCAATTTTTTTAAATTATAGAGGTATTTTAAAATAAAAAAAAAAATAATACATGGTATGATTTAAGAATAATCTAAAATGTAAGGGTGTGTTTTACATTTATCCCTAAATAAATCATAAATCATGCATCGGAAAATAGTCCTTTCACTCTGCTGTCCTTTATTTTCAACCAGAACGTGTAAAGATAAGAAAATAGAAAGGGGGTATGTTCGTAAATACACATTAGAATGCAAGGGCAGAATCGGTAGAAAAAAAATTTGGACCATTTCTCGATTTGTGCGTGTCATCCTTGCGCAGGGGCCATGCTAATCTTCTCTGTATCGTTCCAATTTTATCGGATGTCCCCGAAGGGACGAGAGTCTTTGTGTACGTTTTGCTATATATTTCATTGTTTAAAATTATAAGTCATCGATGTGGGACAAATTGCTGATTTTCAGACGACAGCTGATTGACAAGTCGATGGATACTATGACGAGACTGCTTTTGAACGACACGTCGAAATCGAGGCTCTTGGGAAAATGTGCTCAACATAATATATATATTTATTTATTTTGCAAATGGGTAAATTGAATATATTTTTAATCATATGTTAAAATTTTATTTTATTTTTCATATTAACGAGATTTTTCACTAGAAAAGGGGGTAGACATGTCGTATTGTACTCACAAAAAGTACATAATTATTGAAAGATATTTTCAAGTTTTTTTTTTACAAGTATTATATATTATGCATTTTCTGCAATTTATATATGAAGTTATTTTATTGGCTACTTATTATATTTTATTTGAGATTGAATTTATTTTTTTCTATTTGCCAACATGACATAACTCAATGGTTAAGGCATTGTAGTTCCACCTTTAAAAAAGTGGTTCAATCCCCACCCTCAACATTTTATATTAAAAAAAAAATTAATTGCATATATTTTTGTTCTATTTTTGACTTACCAAAATTAAAATTCCAAGTGTCAATTAAAAGTTTGAACTCTAAACTAAATCAAAGTTACTCTCTTATCTAGCCAACCAAATGATTTAGCTAATTGGAATTCAAATAGAGGTTAAAAGTGATTAAGTGAAAGTTATGTAAAGAAAAATAATGAATTAAAATATACAAATACTATATAACATCATTTACTTTCTACAAATATACTAAAGAGCAAAGGATATGCTGAGAAGATGTAAAGGAATATGCTCAGAGCTACAGATGTATCAATAATTTATAAGATAAACTTTCATTTAATATACCAACTTTGATAAATAGCCACAATTTGGGGGCAGAGATATCCAAATAAAAGAGCAATCACTACCATACGTTTAAAGTAGCCCCTGACTTTTGAATGAAATTTTGGTGATAAAGGGCAAGGAAGATACCCGACTCAATTCCCCCTAGAATGGCCAAAACCCACCTCCCCTTTGTGGACCCATAGCATAGATAAAACGGCACACCGAAAGATTACAAAAAGGTATTCCAGTTTATGGTTACAGTGGACGAAGAATAATTACAATTTAAACTCCAAACGGAGGCTTGGAGAACACATATCTCTCAAAACGTCATTCCAAGAATGGTTACTATAAAAATTTATCCAATTTTGTTCAAACCTGAAACCACACAGAAATTTGAAACATTTCAAACCCAATTATCCAATCCTTCATAGAATTCACAGAAACCACTTGTTTTCAACGTGTGACTACAAATCGTACCCGATAATTTGTGTTGTCTTCTAAAGGGAAAAAAGGAGTCGTTGTATATATAGATTCTTGTACCCAATTTCTTGAAAGAATTTAATACTACTTCAAATTTACCATAGAATATTACAGAAACAAAAGCTGCTGCAAAATTCATTATTACTCAAAAACACTATTGCCTCTTTTTTTCTCATTGGTGATCAACATTTACTGCTATAGAATCAAAGGCAATGGAGAATGATTTGCCTTTTCTTTTTAAAACGACAAAAATACAAGAGAGATTCAAGCTCTTTATTACATTAAAGAACTGTGTCATGGACCTCCAGGAATTGACTAAACTGCAATTCTCAAACCCCCAACATCATGTTAAAATGATCTTAGTTCTAGTCTAGCTGAGTTTTTTAGCGGCAGCTATAACGGCCTCGACAGTGATACCAAACTCCTTGTATATTTTCCCTGCTGGTGCACTTGCACCAAATCGATCAATTCCAATCGCCTTCCCTTTGCTTCCAACAATCTTCCCCCATCCAAATGTTGAACCGGCCTCGATACTCACCCGAGCCGTTACAGCTTCTGGCAAGACACTTTCCTTGTAGGCATCTGACTGATCATCGAAAAGCTCCCAAGAGACAAAGGAAACAACTCTGACAGCTTTTCCTTCTTTTCTCAGTTCCTCTCCAGCTTTGGCAGCAATCTCTAATTCAGAACCAGTTCCTATCAAGATAACATCTGGCTTGTTGCCTGAAGAGTTGTCTGAAATAATATATCCACCCTTTTCAACTCCTTCAATTGAAGATCCAGGAAGTTGAGGCAACTTTTGCCGCGACAATGCAAGAATAGAAGGCCTCTTCCTGTTTAAAACTGCAATCTTGTATGCACCAGCTGTCTCATTACCATCAGCTGGCCGAAACATCAATACGTTGGGCATTGCCCTAAAACTTGCCAGGTGCTCTATTGGCTGATGGGTTGGGCCATCTTCTCCGAGACCAATAGAATCGTGAGTCATGACATAGATGACACCAGCTTCACTTAGAGCAGAAATCCTAATAGCGGCTCTCATGTAGTCAGTGAAAACAAAGAATGTGGCACAGTATGGGATTAGCCCGGGGCTGTGAAGGGCTATCCCATTACATATGGCTCCCATCCCATGTTCCCTAACACCGAACCTAAGATTGCGTTCTTCTGGAGTGTTCTTTTGGAAGTCTCCAAACTTTTTCAGAAGGGTCATATTTGATGATGCAAGATCAGCACTGCCACCAAGAAAACCGGGAAGGACATTTGCTAGGGCATTGAGGCATTGCTGAGACAGATTCCTAGTTGCATCCCCAGGACTCTCAGGTGTATATGTCTGCAAAGTTGCATTCAGAAATGTCTTAGGATAATTTATAGTCCATGCAATAAAAGCTTTAGTCCATCACATCTCAAAGAAATTAATTTATTTTAAAACACTAATTGAGATGAATTTATCTGTGTCATTTGTTTAAAGTTGGATTGAACTAATAGTAATCAAATAGGCAAAATTCAATATGATCTGAGAACCACTCACAGGAAGTGCTTTCTCCCAACCCGCAGGTAGTTCACCACTGATGATAGACTTCAACTCTGCAGCTTCTTCCTTGTATTTCTTCTCATATTCAGCAAACTTAGCATTCCATTCACTTTCAAGAGCAGCCCCCTCAGGAGTGTGACGACTCCAATGCCTGATTTTTTATTTTTTCGAAAAAGTCGATCAGTAAAGCGTTATCGAGTAGATCGATTAAAAATGGGGAGATGTGATCCAATCATCCTTACTTTTGAACATCCTCAGGCACATGGAAAGGTTCATATGGCCATCCAAGATTGCTCCTAGTAGCCTCAACTTCCTTCCCACCAAGTGCACTACCATGTACACTATACGAATTGGCTTTGTTTGGAGATCCATAACCAATGGTGGTTGTCACCTAAAAACATGGGATCAAAGATATAGAAGTTAAAATAAAGAAAACCATAATGGTAGATTATGTTTTAGATAAAGTGAGAAGAATAGAATACTAGTCAGCCGCTAACCACCAAAAATGACTTTTCACATGGGTTTTTGGAAGCCAACTTTTAGCAGAATAATGAAAAATACAACATCATTTCTCAACCCTTCCATATTTCCTTGAACAATTTGAAATTTAAGGCCACATTTTCAAGATATTATTTATATTATATCACTTATTTTGAATGCATAAAAGATACTTGAATTTCACTGGTACATGATATCCATTCCAAACCTTGATCAAAGTAGGTTTGTCTTTAACAGCTTTTGCTTCCTGGATTGCAGCACGGATCTCATCATAGCCAGTGTTTCCATTTTTCACCCAGATGATGTGCCATCCAAGACCTTCAAAACGGGTGTCGACACTCTCAGTGAATGCAATTTCTGTGTCTCCATCGATTGAAATGTGGTTGTCATCGTAGAAAGCAATCAGCTTCCCAAGTCCCCAGTGACCAGCCAAGGAACAAGCTTCATTGGAAATTCCCTCCATTTGGCAACCATCTCCGAGAATAACATATCTGCAGAAAAATAAACCATATCTCTGAGCAAAAAAAAAAAATAGACACCACCCATTTGCAAAATGAAAATTCTCTTACGTGTAGTGGTCAACAATCTCATTATCTGGTTTGTTATAACGAGCAGCTAAGTGCCTCTCTGCAAGGGCCAGACCCACAGCATTTGCAATTCCCTGACCCAAAGGACCTATATACCAAAAGAAAAAAAGAAGCAAATGATGAATAGGATAATTGACAAAAGTAGCTTTAAAATAAAATAAAAAAAGATATTTGCAAATATAATAATTTTAAAAATTCATGCATCACCGATTTACTAAGATAAATGGTAATCAATTCACGATAATCGTTGATTTGCATAAATCGACAATTGACTTAAATATTGATTGGCAATAATGAAAGTAATATGTAATTCAACATAATTGTAACAATTTTTTTGAAATGTTGTTTTAGTAATATTTTAACTAAACTAGGCTAGATTTGCAATCACCCCTTAGAAATTAAGCATATAGTATTAAATTCTCTATTAAAACAAAGATTAATCAAATTTCAAGACAAGAATCTTACCAGTCGTGACCTCAACACCAGGCGTCTCAAAGTTCTCAGGGTGTCCAGGGGTTCTACTTTCCCATTGACGAAAACTCTTCAAATCTTCCTCCTAATATCAATCCATTCATTTAGCCAGAAACTACAGCTAAATTTCATAAGAAAAAAACATTACTCACTCCCACACAACCATTCTAAATTATCACCAAAATAAAGTGGTGGTAAACCCGAGGTCATGTGTTACCTAGATATTACATACGAGTTTTCTGACCCCAAATATTCTAATATTAGGGTGAGACTAGTCGATATCCACGTAAGCTAACCCGAACACTCAGATTATAAAAAATTAAAACAACAACTTGTACATCAAATCAAAGACCCAAATGAAACTTCCAGCCAAAAAGTTACAAAATAATAATTAAAAACTGAAAAACCAATAACAAAGCACAAACCTTGACACTATCATAACCAGCAAGATGAAGCAAAGCATATTGTAGCATACAACCATGGCCAGCCGACAAAACAAACCGATCCCTATTAAACCAATAAGGATTCTTAGGATTATACTTCATTACTTCATCATACAGAATATGACCCATTGGAGCGCATCCCATGGGCAAACCCGGGTGACCCGAATTCGCTTTCTCAACCGCATCAATTGCCAAGAACCGGATCGTGTTTATGGATTTCTCAACCAGCGAAGTTTCAGTGGTTGTTTTTACTGTCTCAACGACGGCGGATTTAACTATTTGGCGGCGGAATTTGGTACTCTTGGTTCGGTTTCCGGCGATAAGCGGTGGTTTGGTGGATTTGAGGCCGGAAAAAGAGGAGAGAGAAAGATAAATTCTGTCGGAGGAGGAAGGGTTATGGCGAGAAATTTCACGGGATAAGAGGGCTTGAGAAAGAGTGAGGGAAGAAGAGGAAGCCATTGTTATGGTTATGGATGGAAAGTGGACAGTGTGATTTTTTTAGTTGGTTTTTATTTAGTGTGGAAATGGAGAGTGAGCTTTCTCGTCTACACAAAAATGGAGGTAAGAGACGAGAGCTGGCCGTTGGATTGTCATAATGGAGAATCTTGACCGTTGGTTTTGGGTAGGATATCCACTGCCTTTCAAAATTCCCTCCACTATTCTAATTAAAAAAAAGGGTAAAATACGTTTTTGGTCCCTATAGTTTCACTTTGGTTTCATTTTCGTCCCTGTAGTTTCAAAATTGACTTTTTTCGTCCTGATCTTTCCAAAACCCACTTTTTTCGCCCTTCCGTCAAGTTTTTTCAATCGATTGACCGTTAGTCATTGATGACGTGGCAGGTTTCTTGATTTTTTTATTAATATTTTTAGATGAGGTGGCATTTTAGTCTTCCTCCTCTTCTTCTTCTTCTTCTTCTTCTTCCTCTTCTTCCTGTTCTTCTTCCTCTTCTTCTTCTTCGTCTTCCTCTTCGTCTTCTTCGTCTTCCTCTTCTTCGTCTTACCAGGCTTGGAAGAACCAGGACAACACTACCGCCGAAGAGAAGGTAAGAATTACCGACATCAATGAAGGATTCTTTTTCTCTGTTTTTATCTTTGTTTTCTTGTTGGGTTTCTGGAATTTTGTTTTGAAGAAGTTGAATCCAAAGACTCTCCTCCATTTTTATCCAAATTCGGTTTTGGACATTTCATTCTTAGATTTTTAGCAAACCCATTTTCCAATGATGGATCAATTTCATGAATTGAACTGAAATTGTTTGTATGATTTTTTGTAAATTGGGTTTCTGGAATTTTGTTTTCTTGTTGGGTTTATGGAATTTTGTTTGTATGATTTTTTGTTTTTGTTTTTTTAGATTTCTTCATTGATGATTAAATTTCCTTATTTTCCCAACAAATTTCTATCTGGGTTTGTTGAAAATCTCTTAAAAATGTTAAATACGATTGCTTCGCCTACACTCAGACGGACTCACTCCGATCTGCGCCTCTTCTCTCTGTTTCTGTTTCTGTCTCGTTTTCCTTTGCTTTGCTTTCTGATCCATCGCCAGCCATGAATTCAGCAAACCAAGTTGCCATTTTCTATGCTTCGTTCCTTCTACTCTCACTTTCACTCACTCTCAATCTCACTAATGCCTCCATTCATTTCTACAACCATGAAGAACAGGAAGAAGAGGAAGACGAAGAAGAAGAGGAAGACGAAGAAGAAGAAGAGGAAGACTAAAATGCCACCTCATCTAAAAAAATTATTATAAAAAATCAAGTAAAACCCGCCACGTCATTAAAAATGCCACGTCATCAATGACTAACGGTCAATTGACAGAAAACTTGACGGAAGGACGAAAAAAGTGGGTTTTGGAAAGTACAGGGACGAAAAAAGTCAATTTTGAAACTACAGGGATGAAAATGAAACCAAAGTGAAACTATAGGGACCAAAAACGTATTTTACCCTAAAAAAAACGTAAATTATCAATTCTTTCAATAAATCTTACTATAAATAGTTTTAATTTTAATGAAAAGGTAAATAAGTCTAAGAAAAAAATTATTGAGTCCAAATCTATAAAAATCAATGTAATGGATACAAATGGCAATAAATATATATTAAAAATTAGAATAAAAATGAAAGTTTTAAAAGTATATACCAAATTGATTTGGAATGAATTTAATTATTCTTTGAATTGTATGCAAGGGAGATTTTTTTAACAAGTTAGAAAAACATTATATATTTAAAACATTTTAATAAATTATGATAGTGAGTTGATGTGGCTCAAATGTAGACAATGATTAATTAACGTGAGATAATTTTTAGCACTCATATTATAGGGAAGATTTTCAATACTTCTTCTATTAATTATATATCACATATATTTATTATCAATAATAAATATATAATAGCCAACATGAGCATAGATCAATTGGTTTGGCATATACTCTCTTTTCCTTGAGGTCGAAGGTTCGACTCCCCCCTCTCCTGAAGGGATGATTTACTAAATTAGTGGAATTTTATTTAGTAAACTTATTAACATTTAATAACGGATCTATTAACATCATGCAATTTGTGATAAAACATGTAGATTCATGCTTATATATTCGAAAATTAAAACCGGAACTTACATTGACTGAATAATGGAGAATCGGTTGGAGGTTTCTTTACAGCTTCAAATCCTCAGCAACACCAGATCTTCTACGCTATATCCCGATCGATCAAACGAAATTCGATTGTGGGATCGAACTTTAGAAGAAATTGGGAAGAAGAAAAAAATATTTTTCTTCCCAACACTATGAGAAAATCGGCCAAGGGAAGGAGAAGGGAGGAAGAGAGATTTTTCAATTTCCAAAGAATTGAATTGTGTTGTGTGATTTATGAATGACCCAACCCTCCTATTTATAGAAAAATAGGAATCCTAATCACATTAGGATTAATCTATAGAGATAAACACAAAAAGAAAAAAGATAATCTCTTTCCTTTATCTAGCAATTTCGAAAATGCCAAGGATAAATAGGAGATTATTTTATTTTCTTTATTTTTATTTATCTTGGGTAAATAAATCTATGTAATTATTTTAGGATATAATTCAAGCAATTATCTCTTCCCAAAATACATCATATGGCCGAAAATTGCATATATTATTTAATAAATAATTCTAATTTATTTAATTAATTATTTTGGGCCAATTCCAATTGGGTTCATTAATCCAATTGGGCTTGAAATTCTCTCTTAAATTAATAAGTCCAACTTAATTAATTTATTTATTAATTACCATTTAAATAAAATATTTTATTTAAACAATTAATAATATTAATATTTTCTCCCGACTAAACATTATCAAATTTATATTTAATTATTAATTTCCATTTAAATAATTTTCATTATTTAAATAATTAATAATAAATATTATAATTATTAATTTCCATTAAATAAACTCATTATTTAATTAATAATTTTATTGACAATATTTTATTATTAATTAATTAATTTTAATTATTAATTTCCGTTCAAATAAAATTAATTATTTAAACAATTAATAATTGTTAATTAATTTCAAATTATTAATTACCATTTAAATATACTCAATATTTAAATAATTAATAATATCTAATTAATAATATTTCATTATTAATTTCATGTTTAAATAAACTCATTATTTAAACAATTAATAATGTTTATATTAATTACCGCTTAAATATACTCAATATTTAAACAATTAATATTGCCTATTTTAAGTAATTCACTTTACTTAAAATTTCCATTTCTTCTACTTGATTTCGCGACTACGATATTTGGGCAAGCATAGGGACCCGATGGACCTATAGATCATGGGCTTAATAATTAGTCAATTAAGTGATTAACACATAATCGGTTAATTACTTATTATCTAACTATGAATAATTCCACTATAGATTCATACCGAACTCCCCTCACTATAGATGAGTTATGTCCATTCAGTTTATCATTTATTTATATCTGTGATATTATCCTTCACGTGGAACCCTCATAATTACAGGCGGATAAATTTACCGTTTTGCCCTGTAATTACCGCTTTATCCTTGTGTTCCCGCGATTCTCCAATGAACTTTATCTTTAGTCGAACTAGAGATAAGATACTTCGTGATCAATAGAAGTCGTGACGTCACTTGTTCATGTCTCGAATCAAGACATCAAGGAGTTTCCTAAAGTTCCTAAAATGTTTAGGTATCGACCGATACCGTTAATTTATAGGAAAGTTATGAATTCCATCTCGTGAAAATGAGTTCCAGACTACTTATCTAGTCATGTTCCCAAAACAGGAGTGTATTGAGCGTTCTTACAGATCGCTCTCAACTATGTGAATCAAAGAACATAACTCCACAAATAGGAGTCCGCATTTCACTCAGGATTGAGATCTATCACGGTTGATAAACTTAGTTTGATATTCGATTATTTCTCGTAACCGGTACTAATGAGAAATTTGATCGAACATCGTGGTCCGTCTTATACAATCAACATTGCATATGATACTTCTATTTCATGTCTCCCACATGAATGATCGGGATTCGATCATTTGTCTATAAACAAAATGCGAAGCTATCAACAGTGTTACCCAGGATAAGGTTCCCAAACGTTATCCGTTTATCGTAGACACGTTTAAGTTACTCATCTCGACTTTAATCCTCTTGTATGACTCACATACTAAGTCGTGATTTCATAAGAGTAACTTAGGGTTTACTATTTGAATGTTTGATATTTATATATTTCCATATATTCCTAATATCGTTAACTGAATCAATCTAGATAATATAAAGAACTTATGTTTATTTATTTAATTTATTCTTAATAAATTATTATTATTAAATAATTACAAGTTCTAGGACATCATTCCTAACATCTCCCACTTTGATGTAATCTCAAAAAAAAATAAATAAATATATAATAAACTCAACTTTTTAATCGCTTCTACATATCGTATTATTATTTGAGGGAATAGCGTACAATAAAAGTACTAGAAATTTACACCATTAACATATGTAACTCATGTCCACGTCTACACCCCTCCCCCCCTTATAACAATTAAGGCTCTAATCCCACCTTTTGGGGGGAACCAATATTAAAATCTTTTTTACTTTTCTCACCCTGTAAAAATAAACTCTGTAATTATAGTGGAAAATGCGATAAATTGACGCGTACAATTTGTCTAAGAGTTTTAAAAATATTTTTAATGTCTAAGATTTCACTGTGTAGAATTATTATTTTTTATTTTGATAAAATTACACAAGTAGTTTTGTTCACATAATAAATAAGAAAATATTTATATCAATTAATTTTATCGATTATAAAATTAAGGCATTCTCAAATAGGATGCACCACATCACATGTTAACAACGTTTAACTAAGTTTGTCAATTTTATTAAGGGTATAATGCAAATAAGGTCCATGTGATTTTTGTCAAATACATAAACATCCCTTCTGGTTTGAAAATGCTAAATTATATCTCTACAGTTCCAAATTATTCCAACGAGACCCCTCATGTTCAACGTCATTAACTTTCTTTTAGTCATAATTTTTTCGTTTGAACTTCGATTTGAATGAAATAAGATGTTTTGGAATCCTCATTTCGAGCTCTACGTTAAGTTCAAAACTTCTAAATCATCAGTAATCAAAAGAGTTAATGGTGTAAATCATACCTACTAGTATTTTGATGATAATAAACTCTTTTATTTATTAATGATTTTGAAGTTTTGATAAGAACATGACGTAAAACTCGAAACGAGGATTTCAAAACATCTTAAATCATACAAATTAGAGTTCAAACGAAGAAATTGGGGTAAAATGAAAATTTATGGTGTTAAAGAGGAGAGGTCTTATTGGAATAATTTAGAACTATAGAGGTATAATTCATCATTTTCAAACCACAAGAAGTGTTCATACATTTGGAAAAAACCACATGGTCTTATTTGCATTTTACTCTTTTATTAATAAACTTTTTGTTAAATACTAAACTTTAACCAAATTCACCATTAGATTTACTATTTTACCCTCATGAAGAGAGGCTGAATTAATTAGTTAAATTATAAAGTGTGATATAATAGAAGAAGAAAAAATACTTGCCTCCCTACTGACATCTGAGAATAAAAAGGAGAATTTTTTTCAACAGAAAATGGGAGAAATCTAGAAAACTGAGAAGTCAAGAATTCAATATAAAACACCCGCTAAATGAATTGTTGTATGATCAAACAAAAATCTAAAGTTCAAATAAAACAACTTAGTCAGGAGAATTTATAAAAACAAAAAAAAAATATATATATAAAACAAAGCTTTTTCTCAAAAAAAAAAAAAGGATATGTGTATATATGATTTGATTCTCTTCTATTACTAGGAAGACATCACGATAAGGATATAAATTTACACAACCGGCGACTTCAATTTTTCAAAGATTAATAATTAAAACTCTTGGCGAGAAGCAGGTTCAAGAACATTCCTACAGATACTTTTGTACTCAGAACCGGATAAAACATGAGAATACCTTCTACTAAAATCCTACATCATCCTGGTTCTCTTGCAACTTGAAGTAGAATTTCTAATACCTCTACCGGTCACAGAATAAGGCGCCGATGCAGATCGAAGAGAGGGTGACTTTTCAAGATATGCGTACCTTTCATCGCCGTTCCAATATAAAATGACCCGATTTGTGCAAGAGTGTGACCAGCTATCACCTAATAAGCATGATGAAATTAGAAAGCTCAAGACAACAATATGACTTTCATTTGAGACAACACGTGACATATAGTAGACTATGATTGACACTAGTGGAAGGTATGAACCGACTCTAGTAAGGACATACCCAATGCAAGCGTTAATTGGAATGAACCATCAGTGTACTTAGTCGTCACCTGATTAAATAGAACAACCTGCCAGAGAGGTCAGAGAAAAGATGAGAAAGAGGCAACTATACGAGTTAATTTAGAACTTTACACTCGGAACTAATTGATTCTTACAGCCAAATTAAACTTTTTGGCAAGCTTCATCAACTTAAGAGCCATTTCACTGAGCAAGCGTGTCCTGAGGGCCAAATCGTCAAAATTTTGGCGGAAATGGAATGTCACGCTGTCAACTATGACAACTTTAACCTGCAAAGAAATATTCAGTAATTACCAAAACATGTGAAGAACGACAGCAGAAAAGAACGAGCAAAAAATGCACTCCAAAAAAAACAAAAAAAAAACTTACAAGTTGTGTCATTCAGCCATGTAATACTAGATAAAAATGAAATGCAGGCAACCATATACAGACAAATTATCTGCTTAAACACAGACAATATTTAAGTGTCAAAAAAGAAATTTCTACCTACATCTTTATGCTCAGTGATGAATTTGTCCAGATAATTTATTATGGCAATTTGCTCGGTATAGCTGCAAACACGAAAGTAAAATATGTTTTCCAAGATATCTTTCGGTTGAATTTTTATTTGATGAGGTATTGCATTCTTCTTCAGAAAGACACTGTAATCTGACATATCTTCTATACATGCTTCAGCCATTTGCATAGCACGCTCCACCATGAAGCTTCCTTCGGTATCTATGCATCATACATAGCCTTGTTCTTAGTCAATGTGAAATATAATTTGCTAGTGATCATTCAAATAGAAGAGGGATTGAAACCTGGAGTTAAAAACTACCTATATAAACTGCTTTTCCACCTAGCCCACCAAATTCACCTGGAATTTGAACATTTACAGCAAGTTGAATCCTGTTACTCGATACAAAACAAACATTATAAAACTTTATCTCAGTACGAAAGAACTGTTATCATACTGGGAGAGAAAAAAAACAGAACCAAAATCCGTACCCCATCTGTGTTTTACCCATGCCCGGTACTCCACCTGGCAAGAAAAGAATACTACAGTTAAAAAATGTTCATATCACTAACAGAAGCATCACAATCCTTGTTCATGAAAAAGAAAACCAATATAACTAGTAACTTCACAGAAAAATAAACATAAAATAAGAGGTTAAAATAGAACAAAAGTTGAAGTTCAATTACAAAGGATAGAAAAAAAAATATAATTTAATAAGAAAAAAATGCAGTCATTATACATGACAATGTTGTAAGTGACCCAAAGAAAGGAAGATAATAACTAACCGATTTCCGTAACTTCACAGCTGTTAATTCCTCCACCAAGAAGGTTATCTAGATCTGCACATGATGTAGTAATACGTGGAATTAACTGCTCCTTGTGGAGCATATCCCAAGCAGACTCTGCACCTGTACTAGTTTATAAACCCCCAAAAATATACAGCGTGTTGTTAATTTCCCATAACATCTAAAGCAAATTACTGCATTTTGCAGCTTTTAATACATCATTTGGGGGCTGAGTAAAGAGGAAAGTGTACCGTTAACAATAGCATGACTCCCATCTGACCTGTCCAGCCTACTGCCATGTGATGCAAACTTAAGAACTTCAAAAGCTTCATTGTCCGAGATTTCCACCGCTGAATAATATGAGAATGCTCATTAGAAAATGTCCTGACAAGTGGTTAGACTTTAGAGTGAAAACTAAAATAAGAAGACAGACGAAACAAAGTACGCAAATGAAACTAAGGGAAATACATATGATATAATATGCCATTGAATCATAACAAGGAAACAATCCAAGAAAAGCAAGATATGCATGACCAGCAGGCAGCAGGTACCTACATCTCATTAATGCTCAATAACTTTGAACCTAGGAAGATCGATCCATCTTTTTAAAACGAACAATCAAAAGGATTAGATCTTACTCTGCCAAACCAACCATATACATCATCATTCAACAAAAAGTTGCAATTAACATCACTAAGACAATTAATTAAAAAAAAAAAAACCTAAAATCAAAGAATCTCAGTGTTGATTGTGACAATAGTATTAATTTCTTTCCTCAATTAGAAATCCTTTAATCTCATCCTATTTCTCCTTATTCTATATAAATTTCTCAATCGAGGATTACAGCAGAAGAAATTCGAAAACTGTCTTCGCTAATTTCACGACTACTCCTTAACTATACACTAATCCATCAGTTTCAATCATATGAACTAAAAAAATGCAGAGGAATAAGAAAAACCTAAGAATTTTAAGCAAAAAGAAAAAGGAAAAAGGAAAAAAAATGAAGAAAGAAGATGAAGAATGAGAGATACCTCGAGCAAGATCGGAAGGAGAGAGGGAAGAGAGAGAGGAGAGAGAAGTGAAGCCTGCTGATATCAGTTTACCACGAAGCGATGCGGAGATCGGTAACCTCCCTATCTCCATTTTTCCTCCAACAACACAATCGCCCACAAACTGGAGGAACTGAAATTGTTTGGCGCCCAAATTATTTATTTATATTTGATTGGAATTATTACAAATTCGAAAGATGTGATCCTATTACCAGTCACAAACATAAACATATTTTTTTTTAAAAAAGTAAGAGATTAAAAAATTAAAAAAGAATCACAAATGAAGATTTGAATAAATTACACCTATGGAATGGAATATAGGGGGAGAGTAGCTAAGTTTTATCCCTTTTTCTTTGTACCATTTTATTGGTTTTTTAAACTGAGAGGGAGATTTTATTTTTTTTCCTCTAAATTTAAAAATAGTAAAAGTTAGGGAAATTTTCATATGTACCACTTTTTTAAGATCTGATATCAAAATTGACCCCTACAAGGGAAAACTTTCAAAACTACCCTTTTACTAATTAACGTCCTTCCATTTTAATACAAATTTAAAGCCCTAGTAATTTTCACGATTTTTATAAATTTATTATATAATAAATTCCTTTCATTATTTAATGAATTGTTGAAAAAAAAAAGTATTATTTTTTAATATTATAAAAAAATGTGTTATTTTTAAATTTATTATTAAAACGTAATATTTTTTTAAGTACATTTTTTTGTTAAAATAATATATATATTTTTTTTGTTAGAGTTTTTCGGATACTCATTATGATTGTTTCTAAATTTATGGGAGGAGGAAACTTTCAATTGAAAAAAATAAATTTACGGGCTCATGAACAATCTATTAATTTGATATCCCATTTTAATTAACTCTTAAAATCTTAGTAAACTAAAAAAAAAAAAAAAACATTTTTAGAGATTTCAAAAAACATGTTTAAAACTATCATAAAAAATGTTAATTAAGAAGTTCAATGTTTGTTCGAGAATCATTTCAAAAGACAACTTTCTAACTTTTGTTTTAAAATCAACTTTCAATCGATTGATAAAAATGAAGATTTTGCAAATGAATCATCATTCACAATCACAAGGTGATGATTTTAAAAAGAAAAACTTTAACATGTTTTCATTGAAGAATCAATCTAAAAAGGAAAAAAGCTACTTTTCAAAACACACTCAAATAAACATTAAAACAAAAATTATTATCAAATATCCTGTGTGATATCCTTCAAGATTCAATTTTTCCATTTTCATCGATTGGAACAAAGAACGCAGTAATTCAAGACGAGCACATGTGTTACAAACGCCAGTAATATCAGTTATAAGTTATAACATTGTCCGTATGATACAAATGAATTGATCAATAAATATCTAAAAATATCAAAACCAAATGAATGAACTCTCCCTAGAACTTTAACAGAAAGCTTCAAGTGTAGGAAGTACCCGTTGACGACTCCGATGATTCAATTCATTAAGCGTTGAGCTGATTCCCATTGATGCCCGAAGAGCTTTAATTGGGAGAGAAGCAGCCTAAGCCTGTAATCCCTTTTGAATGAAATTGGAAACTGAAACTACTGTCGTTGCTGCAGCGATGCTTGGATGATGGAAGTTAGAGATGGATGGATTCTGGCTGTTCTCAAGGAGCGAGATACCCTAGGTCCCTCGCTGTATTCTTCTCCTAACGGCCATCTTGGTCGCACATCATACTGAAGAAAATTAAAATCAAACATGTAAACTTGAGAAAGGATTGAATAATCCAAATTCTATAGCTTCAACAAATCACCTATTCTTCTCTCATTCAAGTGGGAGAGGGGATACAGATGAAGACTAGAATCATACCATAGTATCGTCAGGTTCATCAACTGGTGGTGGAGGATCAAATCTCCCCATGCGGTAGTGCTCGATGCCAGTCCAGGCTACCATTACACCTTATCCAATACAATTCATAGCAATCAATCTCAAATGGGTAGAAATAATCAGATATTTACAGTAGAACACAAATAGTATTGCGGGATAACTCATTTATTTTAAAAAATGCGTACTGGCCAAATGGAATAGGTAAAACCCTACCCTTTCAAAAAATGGAAGAAGCAAAAGGTTTCATTTTATTGGGATCAAAGGAAATTAAGTTCATAGATAAAACCAGATCATAAATCTCATTAGAGGATAATCCGTCAAAATTTGTAAACTTTCTAAATATTTGAAGATACAATGAGCAACACAAACTCAGAATGTATTCAGTTCAAAATTCTGCATTACTTTGATAATACTCGAAACTTGAATTTCACATTAAAAGAAGAATAAGAGGAACACTACAACTCAGAGTTTTCAAAAACACTCCGGACACTTCTAACCAAGCCTCTGTTTATTTCGCTAGTATATCAATAAGCCATCAATTATATGCACGTGCAAGAGAGGGGTATTGAGGGCATTTCAAGTGAGAATGATGAGTTAGAATGAGGGATGTATTATTTAGAGGCTGGACATAGGATAAGGGTGGCAAGCAAATGATTAGTTAGTTGGGTAAAGAAGAGATTTGGCTGTAGTGGTGGGAGTGAGCAGGTTCTTTTCTCTGTAATTGATATTTTCTCAATAGCAAGTTCTACCATATATTTTCTAAACCCTCTCCCTACAATTGTCTCTCTTATTCCCTTTAAAGACTACCAAATACTGAGGCTAACTAATAACCTGACTAAAAGCCAAGCCAATCGTTATTTTAGAAAACTCCCTAATTAACAGATCCCTAAAAAAGGGACACCTGGACAGGTTGTTATCCACTTCGCAGCTGCAATACTGAGCCAATCTTGGTCCAAACTTGATAAAATATTCCAGCTAACAAGAATTGAAATGCTACTTGAAAAAGTAACTGGATTAAGGCAGACACCTTCAAAGTTCATGACACCAAACTAAGACAGCACTAGGACTGGTTGACGAAGTCATTGATATATCAAACGGGCCAACATTTTTGTAGTAGAAAATGCACTACTTTTCAAGGAAAGATCTCTGCTTCTCTCATGAAAACATCAACACTCGAACCTTAAAAAGAAGTCGTCATAAGGCAGTCTTATAGAAATTTCCCAGGCAACTACCATCACTTAACAGTTTACTGTTACCTCACAGATTCCTGACTGTTGATTATTCTAATTCACATGAGTATATCCCCCTATAACATCATGCCCATCCCCAAATTGAGCAAGACTACATGAAGATGAATTACCATTGTCGGTGCAAAGACTGGGAGGAGGGCACATGAGCTGCAGTCCTTTCTTCCTGACAACCTCAGTAAGTTGAGCCCTAACATACTTGTTTGACGCAACACCTCCTGACACTACCTGCAATAGGCAGAATATGAGATAACTTCCCACTCCATATAGACGTACATGAATTAATGGCAAGAAAAATTAAATGTGGGATGAATGGTGACTAATAAAGAAAATGAATCTTTGTGATCATATCAATTATCACCAAATGTTTTATAGAAGGTTCAATCTTCAATGCCCATTCAATTGCTCGTTCACACCTTTCCTCTAGATGTAACACTGCAACTTTCTGCAATAAAATTCATATAAGGATTAATTAACACACTCTTAAAAGATTAGTCCATAAGATATTGCTTCAGAAAACTGATACCTGAAAAGAGGCAGCAATATCAGCCCTGGAACTTCTATCTTGGCTACTTGCAGAGGAAATAGGAACTTCCGCATCACTGCAGAAAGCATGCATATTCTTAAAGGACTGAGAAAGCAGCATCTTCTGGATTAAAAAAATTGTTTTGATAATTCAAAGAATACAAAAAGAGGAGGAAGGATAAGATACTTTGCAACTAGGACAAAGGAATCACAAAAAAACTCTCCAGCTAGCATGAATCAGAAAAGAAGAATAAAAACATAAATACTTCGAAAAGGAAGAAACATATGAATACAAGAATCAGCCCTAAATCCCTGTTCACCTTTCCACACCTACTCCAATCTTAAAAAGTGAGACGGTTCCTTTCAAGACAAAGTTCCCAAACAAGATCCGCAACCGTTATAAAATAAAAAATAAAAAATAAACTACACTTGTCTTTCAAGACTTTCAGCTCAAAGATAAATTTATGTGATTCTCCACATTGTTATTAAAATGCAAGAGGACGAAAATGAGAGAATTAATTTTTTAAATTAAATTAATAAAAGAATCAATTTTCAATTTATATGCAAATTTTGATCTATTACATACATGTTTCTGGATTCAATGGCCAGCCTGACTTGAGTCTTCAACCCCGCATAGGAGAAGTTGCAATCTTTGTGTTGCTTCATTGGAATCTTAAAAACATAATATATGGAAAATAAATATACACTTGACAGCGTCTTATGCAAAGAAATACACACTAAATGTGAAATAGTTACTGATATCCATGGACCCAATAGTTACTGAATTCAATGGCTAGCCTGACTTGACAGCGACTTGCATGTAGAAAACGACATGTTGAGTGGGGACACTTACAGTGAATTTGATTGATTTCGCATCTCCCTCTCTTGCAAGCTCCTCTATAGCCGGCCCACCACTCCTCCTTAAATCAAGACCAAGCCATTTGGCAGTCTTGTCATAAGCCTCACCGATTGCATCATCTATCGTGGTTCCAAGTTGTATGTATTGGCCAAGATCTTGGGCGAGAACAAGTAAATTGTGTCCTCCTGATAAACAGATAATTCATTATAACATAAAAATACATAATAGCTGAAAAGCATGGAAACAGACAACCAAAATCAGTTATATCCATTCAATCAATCTCTCCAGGAGCAGCTCATGGAAGAGTAAACTGATGTGATGTTACAGAGAAAGTTCATCTGTACAATCAAGAAAAATATACAATTTTCCTCTTTCTGTCAGTAGATTGAAATAGAGAAATGATGAACTATATGTTACCCCAAGTAAATCATTCCACTTGCTGTGAATACACCAGATAACCATTAATAAAAACATCTAAAGTTGAGGACATTAAGTCCAGTGACCAGTCATGAAAAGTTGCAGTTCGTCCTAAATAGATAAAATCAACAATCAGAACCCGTTGCCCAAAATTTGTTGAAATACTACAAAGAATGTACCAAATACAGTTAATGAGAAGGCAATTAACAGAGCTAAATCATTTACAAATTATAATTAATGAAATCAATAAAAAAAGATGAACCTAAATCCAAATCTGAACAACTATTACATATTGTCCTTTTACATGGCATTTCATATTTTAAAAAGGTTATAAAGACCTTAAAAATTCAGGAAAAATTAAGAAATTGAAAAATACATGATCCATAAATGTGAAACCTTTCATTTCGTTTATATTTTCTCACATCTAGAAAGACAGAACAGAAGGGATGAAAAACAAAATTTATTCCATGGTGATGCTGGAGAGAAAAGAAAAGGAGGGAAAGGAGGAAAGAGAGATGTGAGTGAAAAGTACATTTGAGAATACGAATTCTTACCTGAAATGAGCAGTGCCATGAAAGGAAAATGCAACTCTCTTTCAACTAATCTACAGAATCAAGAAGAACATTATGATCAGAAAAAAATATTGCAAGTAAGTGCATACTGGAACAAACAACCATTTTTTTTTAAGTATCTTGATGGCTTTCTTACGAGTTAACAAACGTGTGTTAAACCAGCTCTAGTCTGCATGCATTATTCATACCTAGCTACCAGAGCATGAGCCTCCATGTGATGCACCCCAACAATTGGCAGGCTAAAGTGACCAGCAATCTTACGCGCCTTTTGCACACCAACTGCATTTCAATTGCATGAAGATTACATCCTAAGTAACTCCTATTGAAGATCAATTTTTCACCAATATAAATAAAGATGGCAAGAAGCCAAATTGATTATGTACTAATGTAATGAGCAGTATCTTTAATATATAACCATTAACTACATCCCAGGAAGCATTCTCCAAAGCACAAAATCATTGATGAATATCCTGAACCTGCTTTATTTATGGGAATACGTATAGCTTTCAGATACATTTAACTGTGCTTGTTGTCGAGAAAAGTAGATGATTTTGCATGAACAGAAAGACGTGTAAATAACAAACGAAGTTCAGCATAGGACTTAAACATAAATAGGAGAGCTCCTGCAAACACTTACCGCGGAGGCAGAGGCTCAAACCGGGACCAATGGTTACAGCAACCGCAGATAAATCTCGTTCTGTTAAATTAGCCTTTTCAATTGTTTCCTGCACGACCTGCAGTTTAAATTAAGGAAACCTGTGAGACTAAAAAATATAAATGCAAAAAAATGGACCATTTAGTACTCCTGATCCTAATCAACGACCTTATCAATCACTTGTGAGTGCGCTTCTTCTGCCATTTTAGGAGCAACGCCACCATAACGAGCAAGCAGCTCCGCCTTGATGAGGCAATGATAAATTTAGACTATGATACACCACAAGAAAAACTCTTAACTTCAAAAAATGTCCATTAATTTAAACAGAAGCTAATTATTACATTCTCGTAAAGCTGAACGAAATTCATCATAGATATAAACTAGGTCTAGGTGTTTAACTAACTAGTTCGAATCTCATTCCCGCTAAATGAACAATAATGAAAAACCTAACATTAGAATATGCAATAATTCCATGAAATTCGTCAAAAAATAACTTTACGTTAAAATGGATACCTGAGAAGCCACGACATGACTTAAAATTTCGCCATTTCCTTTCACCTGAAACAATGAATGGAAAACCAAAACAACAAAGTAAAAAAAACAAAATCGCTGGAAAAGCAACGCCAGTAATAGCATGAGCAAGATCAATAGTAGCTTACAATGGCGGCAGCAGTATCGTCACAGCTGGTTTCGATACCAAGAACAATCAAATCTTCAGAAGAAGTTGAAATTTGTGTATGAAATCCCGCTGAGGCAGAGTTGATCGTTTTCGAAGCAGGAAATCGAGCAGATAGAATATTCGATGACGAACCTGATCGTATCCAATCAGTTCGTGATAATATGTAGGGCTTCAGTGCTCCGAAAGTAGTCGGCAAGTAGAGGAGAGATGGTTTATGGATGAGGGTCAAGCGGGAAAGCGATGAAGAAAACACCATTCCCGCGGAACAACCAGGAAGCAAGCAATACTGAAAATCTAAAAGCAAAAATTGGACACGAGGATAACTTCTTCTTCTTTTTTTCAATTATAAAATTTTAAATCATAATCCTTCTTATATTTATAATTATACCCTTATTTTTTGTAGGTATTAAATTAAATTTGAGGAGGGAGATTCAAACCTTCTATAAAACAGATGTCTAATCACTTAGCTATAATTATTAATTTAATCACATTAAAATTAGAGAAATTAATAAATTATTGATAATAATATTTTTTTTCTAACCTTCTAAAATAGTAAAAGTTTGACTTGTTTTAAAAAAAACATATTTTTCTTTTCATTTAATTACTAAATTATTATTTTAAACTAGTAAAAAAAAATTTATATTATTGAATTAATCAATATTATATTATTTATTTATTTTGAAATTTTAAATTAAAATTTAATAATTTTAAATTTTATTAATTAATTTTATATTGATAAATTTATTATATAATGAATTTCAGTTCAATTAAAAAAATTAGAAATTTTTACTATTTACAAAATTTATCAAATAAAAAAATTGTCATTTTGGAACCAAACTCCAAGTTTATTGGAGGGATAATTAGAAACAAAAGTTTTTTTTTTTGGTTTTTTTTTAATATTTACAAAAAATCTTGTCCAACTAACAAACTCAAGAAAAGAAAACCCAAAGTTGAGAAGCATGCCATCGTTTCTGGTTCCTTCTCCTTCTCCAAGGTTCTCTAACCCTCAAAACCCACTCAGCCTTCTTCGCCTCTTCTCTCCTTCTTCAACCATGTCTTTTTCTTCATCTCCTTCTTCGACAACCCCTAAAATCCAACACGATCAAGAGAATCAAAAACTCTTACAAATCCTTAAATACCATAACCAAACCAAACATTCTTTTAATAAGTATTCAAGAGGCCCCCATGGCCTTGACTGGGTCAATCAGCCTATTCCATTTCGTCGATATATTCCCTCTCCTCTTCTTCCCCTTTCCCATTTTCCTCTTCTTAAACAATCTGCCTTATCGGATGATGAATTTGATGCGGCCCCTCTTTATGATTCTCTGTTTGTTTCTTTATTTCCTCCAAAACCCGTTTGTAAATCTACCATTTCTCAGTTTTTTTACGATTCTTTAGCTCTTTCAGCTTGGAAATCTACGGGGTTTTCTACTTGGTCTCTTAGAGTTAATCCTAGTAGTGGGAATTTGCATCCAACCGAGGCTTATTTGATTTCCCCGGCTGTAAATTCGCTGTCTGATTCCGATTTCGTAGCGCATTATGCTCCAAAAGAGCATTCTTTGGAAGTTAGAGCTCAAATTCCATCTGGGTTCTTCTCCAAATTATTTCCCAAGAACACTTTCCTCATTGGGTTGTCATCGATATTCTGGCGTGAGGCTTGGAAATACGGTGAACGAGCATTTCGGTATTGCAATCACGATGTCGGTCATGCCATTGCTGCGGTTGCCATGGCTGCGGCTGGGCTCGGATGGGATGTGAAACTTCTTGATGGATTGAGCTGTGAGGATTTGAAAAGGCTCATGGGGCTGGAAATATTCCCCGAGTTCGAAATACCATCACGCCCAGTTAAGGGTGCAATTCCCACGATTGAATTCGAGCATCCTGATTGTGTCCTTGCTGTTTTTCCCAATGACACTGCTGATTTTTCAGTTAACTATGAAGAACTAAGTTCTGCAATAGTTGAATTCACAAAGTTAGATTGGAAAGGCAAGCCAAATAAGCTTAGCAAAGAGCATGTTTGTTGGGATATAATTTACAAAACAGCAGTTGCAGTGGAGAAGCCATTAACAACTGAAAATAGATGCTTAGTGAATCCATTTCAGAGCAGTGGAGTTTTGAGTGAAAGCTCATACAAGGGCTTTACTATGAGGGAAGTCGTAAGGAAGCGTAGGAGCGCAGTTGATATGGACGGTGTCACAGAAATGACTAGAGACACATTTTACCAAATACTTTTGCATTGTTTGCCTTCAGGTTCTCAAGGCGGGGAAAAACAAAGAAGAGGGTTGGCGTTACCTTTTCGTGTTCTTCCCTGGGATGCCGAGATTCATGCTGCGCTGTTCGTTCACCGGGTGGAAGGATTGCCACAGGGTCTGTACTTTTTGGTGAGAAATGAAGATCATTTTGATGAGCTGAAAAGCGTTACCAGTTCCGAGTTTAGGTGGACGAAGCCAGATGGTTGCCCCGATACTCTCCCTCTATATGAATTGCACAGAGGCAATTATCAGACTGTTTCAAAGAGACTGTCATGCCATCAGGTTAATTTAAACTTTGAATGGATCTGTCTATTTGGAAAGTATGTATGCAGAATATGGATGGGGAATTAATGTTATACCTATTTAATGATGGAGTTTGAAAATTCTAACTGAAATAGGAAATATTACAGATGGGAATGGTATCAATTATTACAATCAACATTGCTTCAGAAACCTGATTTCTCTGTTTTTTTTTCTCTAATGAGATATGAAAATTTTGAATCATGAAATGAATTATACAAAAGAAAAGTCTCAAAGAATCTATTAGAGATACAAAAAGGCTCTCTATATGACACAAATGGTAGAAAGAGAATAGTTACCATTACCAAGTGAGGAGAGTAAAGAGCTCGAAGTAAGAAGAAGGAAGAAAACCCGGATCTTTTATAGTTGATTATTGAAATACCTTGTCTAGATGAATGATCTATTTCATAATTGACTATTCGCTTCTCGAATTTTGTTTTGTCTGTTTGCTTTGAAACTAAACTCATTCTCGAATATAGAAAATTTTGGATGATGTATGATTTTGGAATGATGGATTTTAATATTCAAAGCACATTATCGAAACAAAAATCTCAAGCATTGCTTTGACAATGCAGGATATTGCTAGTGATGGCTGCTTCAGCCTAGGAATGATTGCTCGTTTCGAGCCAACTTTGCGTGAGAAAGGTGCTTTCATGTATCCTCGTCTCTTTTGGGAGACTGGAGTTCTTGGGCAGGTGCTGTACCTTGAAGCACATGCAGTTGATATATCTGCAACTGGAATTGGTTGCTTCTTTGATGATCCTGGTAAAATCTTCATGTTCATGTTGATGAGAAATTTCACGTTTTTATTAAGTTAGATTCCACTTAAACGCAGAAAAACATAAATTGCCATACGTAATTGAGAGAGTACTGCCTCCTTAGACTGAAACTTCGTTGGAAAATGTTCTGTAAATATCTCAACTTACAGTAAGTAACAGATAGCTTATGAAAATGTCCATGTTGTTGGGGAATAAAAACAAACTAAAAAGGTACAGAATCTGATAAAAGTAGTAAAGAAGAATAAGTATAGATGCAGGAAAGAGAAAAACTTAAAAATAGATCTTTTTTCCGTGTCATCGCTATTTATCTTGAGATGCCATATGCCATCAAGATAGGTTTTTGTATACGTTATTGGGAGTCAATAAATATCTGCAGAAGCGAATGCTTATGAATCTGATTGGTTTATTCTTGCTTCCTTAATTTGTGTATGCAAGTTGTTTTGTTTCCAATAATTGTTGAAACTCCCATCAGACAGCCACAAGATAATAATCATAGATAGAAGTAATTGCAAAAGAAGAATTCAAACCTTTGTGTCTTGTAATCTGCAAAACTGATGAATGTTTGCCATACACCAATCCCACCCCCCGTTCTACTTTACTTTGCAGTGCACGAAACACTTGGGTTGAAAGGATCGAACTTTCAGAGCCTATATCATTTCACTGTGGGAGGTCCTGTCTTGGACAATCGAATAATGAGCCTACCAGCATATCCTGGCCCCGATGTTGATACTTAATCACCGGGTTGTTTGTGTTTCTATGATTATATAATATTTCAATTAAAAAAACATGATGGATTCCCATCTTCAAAAAGGGAGATTATAGCATAGAAGAGAAAGGAATTGCTTCTTCAGATAATAAGCATTCATGATTCATTATTCGGGCTTGGGATGAATACTATGATGTAATATAAATTTTAGTCAATGTTGAGAATTACTTGATCAGTTATTTTAGGTATATGAAGCTGATTCAAACCGATGTACATATGTATACATTCTTTCTGATAATGCAAAGATCTTATTGCACAAGCTCTCTTTGGAACTTGTGTGTTTGTCTATTTTTCCTTGCCCACATGTTAGTTATGAAGTTTATACTGGTTTGTTGAAAGGAATTCTTCATGTTGAGCAATATTTGATGTATTCATGTGAATACTACTTCTGGGATTTCTGTAAATAGTATCTTTTGTAATATCCCAGTTTTATAATCACCAACAATCGGACTGCTCATATCATATTTAGATGGCGGTTTTTGTTTCTTTCTTCTTCTATCGTCTTCATAATGAAATGGGGGGGGAATAAAAAAATGAATTACATATGTATAGTCTATGTAAGTTGCATTATATTTCCCCAAGTAAAAAAAAAAAAAGATTTTATATGTACAGGGGCTAATGTGAATAACAAGACTGATCAAATATAAATAATAATGGGCCTCAAAAAAACAAAACCTTTGCTTGTCTTCTCTCTGATTCACTCATTATTCAGGCTTGAAAATCATGTTAACTCGTGTCTTTTAAAATACACTTTCTTGATATGCTATGACATCATTGTTCTACTTATTGCCTATAATTCTTTTTACTTGATCGTTTGTGTACTCGCTTCTGTTCTACTGCATTTTCTACTTTTTCAACAACCAAAGTAAAAAATTTATAGTAAATGTATAATTCCACGATATTTGCAATTTATAGCCTTGTGGTTTGCATATTTTACCACCTTGATGTTTTAACACATATTTTACCACCTTCAATCATAAAAAAATTCCTTATTTGACTCAGGGGTCTTTCCCTTTCACGGTTTCAACTTATTTTACACGTATTTAAACTTAATAATTACACAATTCAAACACAGTCTTAACAACCCCGCCATAATCAACCCGAGCTAAACATTAGAGTTTATCTCAAATTCAAATTTCGTTGAGCAGGAGCATATGTTCTTGGAGTGTATTCTGCTACTTATCTCCTATGGGCGATTCTTTCGTCCATGAGCAAGGTTGCGGTGGGGTGCTTTCTATTCTTCTCCTTCTCATGGTCATCCCCTACAAGATTCTTTCTTCATCGAGTAGAACAGTATCTTTCTCGATTTCTTCATTTCCATCAAATTTATTATTTTTGAAACTTGAATTTATAACTAAATTGAAAGAACCTGACGTACTGGAACTATGATTGGATTATTATTTGAGTTTAAATTTCAATGGAAGAAATTATAAGGGAAATTTCATAGCAGAATTTTCTCCAATAGTATAAATATAACTTTTTATTTTTTAAAATATAACATAATTATGTAAATATAGAATTAGTAATTACATTAACAAAATTAGTGACAGTTTATAATATTTACGAATAACTTTTTTTATAAACATATTAGATAAAAAAATGGTTTTCTCCCTTAAAACATAATGACATGATTATTTGAGATAAATGTATATGGGAACTACGTTTAGGATAATTATAAATAACACTGGTTTTTATGTTTTATAAATTATAACAATGTGATTTAAAGACGATTTTAAACATTCACGTGATTTATAAAATTTCAAATCACACCTATTTGACAGTAAAATACCAAACAAATAATTGAAACCTTCAACAAATGTATGTGATTTGTTGAATAAGTCACGTAGTTAATAATGTATGGAATCTATAAATCACAGTTATATGTTAGTTTTTTTTAATTATTTTTTTATGGAATTGGGACATAACGACGTAAAATAAACATGTATTGCATTTAAATTCAAAACTAATTAGTAGATGTGTACAATTTACACTTTTACAAATAATGGGAGTGTTCAAGATTGTTTTTAAATTACATGGGTATGATTGACAAACCCATGTAATTTACAAACCCGATAAATTATTAGAATGTTATTTATAATTATCTATATTATATTTTTAATATGTGTAATTGCATCTTAAAATTTGTAAAATAATAATATTGTAGCTATTTTATGAATTTAACCAAACTCATTTATGTGTGAATAGATATATTTCAATTTATATTATTAATTTTAATTTTAAGATGTAATTATTCAAATTAAAGTGTAATTATATAAACATCTACACACTATAATTAATGTGTGCTTTATCTTTATGGAAATCTTCCTAAATAAAAACATATTTTTATGACGTATTTAAACCTTAAAAAAAGTTTCTATATTACGCGTGGAAAGAGATTTTTTTTTGGGAGTACGGGAAAGTTAGAAAGGTGAAAAGACATATTTATCCTTTCAGCATTGCCTTTTTCTTTCCTTGCTGCAAAAAATCCCCTGCTTCTTCCTTTCTTTCAAGTTTCCATTTTTCCTCCGTCTTCCCGGCGATTCTCCGGCCGCCGTAGGGTCAATTTCCTTAGTCTCTTCTTGCTGATAATCTGGTACTAAATCTCTGAAGGAAGTTGATTTTTCTTCTTCTTTTTTTTTGTTTTCCTTTTGGCTTTTTTCTTTGACTTGTTGGATTTAGCATAGTTTAATTGAACAGATTTCGAAGATTTAGGGTTTTGAAGTTGTTGAAAATGTTGAGTTTGGTTTTGTACTTTCATTTTAATCTTCTTTGAAGCAAATGATGTGGTTGTGAATTTTGGTGTCCGCTCCCGTGAGATTAGTCGAGGTGTATGCAAGCTGGTCCGGACTTATTTCGGTGTCAGTTAGAAGATTAGTAGAAATATTGGCTTATTCTGTGTTTGATTGTTGATTGATCCTGGAACTGGGCAATGGTGGTAATTTCTTGTTCTAGAATGGTGGACTTGTTAATTAATAAATGTTCTTTTCGGTTCAATTGTGTAATTATAGAAAAATGTGAATTTGAGTCTTAACTTTCCCTTTTGAGATATCGTTTCTCATGGGGATCTGGATTATTATTCAGAAGATGTTTATTTGGACACCTAAAGAAGTTGAAAATTCTAGACATTTAAAGAGCTCTGATATGATTATACAAAATGAGTTGTGGATTCTGGAATAAAATTTCTTAAGCTGGAATTCGGCTTGCTACATATCTTTGTTTTTAATTAAAACGTGAATTTCCTAAACATTGGTATGTAGGACTTACATTTGAGTGCTTAAATAAGGAGCTGATTAAGGCAAGGGATGATCTTGAAGCAGTTGTGCTAACCACCGTTTTACCACTGCCCGGTCTATTTAGTATTAAAGGCAGTTCTCTCATATGTACTGAGAATGTGTCTTTTTCTCATTCAGCCATATGCTTGCTAAAGAATTTTGTGTGATAGAGAACCGAGCTGTTGTTTCCCAATGTGCTAGATTTTTTCCTTAGCGTAGCTTTCAGCTAATCAATTCCTCACTGTGGATGTTCTCCCAAAAGAAAGTTATATAATTTATGAAATCCTACCACTTCTTATTCCAATCAACATCATGACTCTGGAGGCTGCTGCCATTGTTGTGTAATCAAAACTCCTTAGTACCCCTGATCAGCTGGCTATATATGTAATCATCACCAATAATAATATTATTAGTTGATTTAATTGCTTTACTAATGAAATTCATTGTGACAAATGTGCTCTGATGAATTATTTATAGTGATACTCTCAATTACAAGCATCAGTAGCCTCACATGTGAATCAGCATATGATTTATCTTTTGAATATCAGTTGATTTATTTGTTCTCGTATATAGGTGGAAGGTTATCGTGTTTGCTGGAGTACCCCAATGATGCCAATCCAATAGGTAGGCAGATCATGCTGACCTTTTTTTTTTTTTTTAAAATATAGGATGCATTTGATTTTTTGTCATCCTTAACTGGGGGAATTTTTTTTTATTTCTACTGTGAAAAGTATGTGTCACTGTGTGAGTACAAATTATTCTCTATTCACCTCCAGCAAAAGCAGCATTCTTATGTTCATTTTCTCTGGACCACCCTGTTAATTTCCAGTAGATGTCGTTTACACTGCTTTGGAGATTGCAGGTGGGTGAATTGGTGTTCTATTTGAAGGAAGTTTATTATATTCCCATTTTCAGAAGTAGCTATGCTATTGACTGGAGCAAAAGATAACCAACTCCGTGAGAGCAACAGCCAGAAGGTTCACCCACAACCCATGGAAGAGGCCATGAATCAGAAACCTGAAGCTATAGAAACTCTTGTATCAAAGCTTTTTGCAAATATTTCCTCCCTCAAGTCTGCTTATATCCAGCTCCAAGGTGCCCATACACCTTATGACCCTGAAAAGATTCAAGCAGCTGATAAACTTGTAATTTCTGAGCTGAAGAAACTATCTGAACTCAAACACTTTTATCGGGAGAACAACCCCAAACCAGTATGTGTTTCACCACAGGATTCACGCTTAGCTGCAGAGATACAAGAACAACAAAGCCTTCTGAAAACTTATGAGGTTATGGTCAAGAAATTCCAGTCTGAAATTCAGAATAAAGATTCCGAGATTCATCAATTGCAGCAGCAAATCGAGGAGGCAAATCAGAAGAAGGTAAAACTGGAAAAGAATCTCAAGCTTAGGGGCCTATCAATGAAAGAATCAGATGGTTCTGCAGTTGCAAATGGAATTTCCCCAGTGGACCTGACCCCCGATCTGTTTATATCAGCTATAGAAAGTGCTTTCAAGGCTATTCATGATTTTTCTAAGCCATTGATTAACATGATGAAAGCAGCTGGCTGGGACCTTGATGCTGCTGCTAACTCAGTTGAACCAAATGTGGTCTATGCCAAAAGAGCTCACAAGAAATACGCATTTGAGTCCCACATATGCCAAAGGATGTTTTGTGGCTTTCAGCATGAAAGTTTCTCGATTGAAGCGGACAATCTTGAACCCACAAAAGAGAATTTCTTCCAACAATTTCTTGCATTGAAGGAGATGGATCCATTAGACATGCTAGGCCAAAATCCAGATTCCATCTTTGGTAAATTCTGCAGGAGCAAGTACCTCCTAGTGGTTCATCCGAAAATGGAGGCTTCATTCTTTGGAAACTTAGATCAGAGGAATCACGTGGCGGGGGGTGGGCATCCTAGAACCCCTTTCTACCAGGTTTTCCTTAAGCTAGCTAAAGCAATCTGGCTTTTACACAGGTTGGCTTATTCTTATGATCCCAACGTGAAAGTATTCCAGGTTAAGAGAGGGAATGAGTTCTCGGAGGTTTACATGGATAGTGTGGTTAAAAACTTGATCATAGATGAAAATGACCCAAAACCAAAAGTTGGACTGATGGTTATGCCGGGTTTCTTGATCGGAGGAACCATAATTCAGAGTCGAGTTTATCTATCAGGCGTCAAGGTTTCCGAATAGACATGTTGAGCTGGGTTGGACAACAATTCCCAAAGAATTGAGATGTTTATGTAATTTGTTTTAATACAGTTCTTTTCTGTTTGATGTAATATAGTTTCTGCGATGTTCTGTTCCATTGTTGTTATTGAGTTTTCTGGTAAAAGGAACTCTTAGTTCTCTACTAGCTCTCTCTCTATCAAGTCTCTTTATGCTTGTGTTATGTAATCTTATTCACATTTATAAGAAGCGAAAAAGAAAATTTTATCAAGCTGTTGAATACTACGCATGAGATTCTCTCCATGGAAACAATTTATGCAATCTGGTAATACGAATGATTTTTTCTACCAATTAAGAAAAGGAATTAATTGTTTTATGAATAAGAAAAACATCTTAGCCGATCATAATCAATTATAAGAGTAGATCAAGTCAGGAAGTACTCGAACAATTTAAGATTAAATCAAACTTAAGTGAAAAGTTTGGGGTTTTGTAGGGAAATAAGGTGGTTTTGATTGGAGTTAGAAAAATCTACAAATTTGTAAAAGAGTGAGTTTGGAATGGGTATACTAATTCTCGTTTCTTTTGTAGCCTTTATTGTGATTTTCTTATTCTAGTAAATATAATTTGTGGGATGGATTTTAAAGTGTTTTTTTTCATTCACAAACAGAAAGTCTCGAGTGGCTGAGCAATAGTATATAGATATCATAGATAAAGATGACGATTCAATCAAAATCCGTTGTAGTCTAGTTGGTCAGGATACTCGGCTCTCACCCGAGAGACCCGGGTTCAAGTCCCGGCAACGGAATTTTTGCTCGTTTTTCAACCGTCTATTGGTTTTGACTTTTGACCCACTGTTTTTATTTTTTTCCCTTCCAATTTGTTATTAAATGATTAATTTAATTTCCATATTTTTTATTCTTTAATTTATTGCATCCCAATTTCGAAAAATTGCTCCGCTTAGCATGATGGAGATATGACTAGCAAATTATTTGAAAAACTTACGTCAAAAGTTTTTAAACGGATATTGAGGATAAAAGAAAATATAATTACAAAATATTAATAGTTATTTGTTCGAACTTAAGAAAATGATATAAACTATGGATGATTTTATATATTTAACTAAAGTCAAATCATAAAAATGAATCTATAATCTTTTTTATTAAAAAAAATAATCAATCATCATACAGTGAGAGAAAGAAAGAGAATAACAAATCACAGATTCACAAATTCTGATAAATAGAATAAATTTCACAAACAAACCAATCCGCAAATGTTGTGTATAGAAGCAATAAACGCGGGTAATTTTCATAACTACCCTTTTTATAATTTAAGTTATCAAAAGTACCCTAATATCATTAGACTTTTCAAAACTACTCTAAAATTAACAAGTGGCTAAAATTGATTGGTTAGATACTATAATAAACTAGGTAAAAACTATCCATTAAGAGTAGAAAAGAAACTAATTTTTTTATTAGGGTAGTTTTGATAATGGCCTCCTAATAAGGGGTGTATATTTGATAATTTTTCATAAACGCGGGCCATTGATGGGCCTCACATTTCAGCCCAAAGCCCAAGTGACGTTAAAGTTTTCTCTCTTTCTTTTTTTGTCAAGTAAGTGTTAATTAACGTAAATGTGAAAAAAGAAACTAAATTATGTTTGTTAATGTATCATAATTTTCAGTCACACCCAATAAATGACACAGTAATTTGAATTTTAATTCTACAAATCTCGTATCTGAGACTGAGGCCAAAAATAGGAAAGCTTCATCACCAAGGTTGCTGGAAAGCGATTATGAGTTAAGCCATGGAAATACCTTGGGAGATGAAGGCAACCTGGCTGTAAGGACTTCAACTCCAGTTTCTGTTACCTGAGTGAACACCCCCAAGAACAAAAAATGAGGAAAATATTTGACTGAATGAAACTAAGAATATCAATTGACACAAATGGTTTGGTAATTTAATGAAAAGTTTTGAACCACGGAAAACATCTCTAATCGGAGCGGATCATTGGAGATAGAATATCAATATTAGTCCGACTTCGAAATTAAACATAAAGATGGTATTGTTACCAAGAGGGTGTGCTCAAACTGAGCGCTTCTTCTGCCATCAGCGGTGACAGCAGTCCACCCATCAGGCCACATTCGATCACGCCAAACTCCTGCTAAGACAATTCAAATTGAACAAATGGGAGAAAGAAAAAAGGGAACTGATTCGCTGGGATTGAGTTTTGAGTAAGTGAATGGCACCTGTATTGATCATTGGTTCAATTGTAAAGGTCTGCCCGGCCTTCATGACACCGACTGCTTTATTTCCTGGTAAAAGTATCTACTTGATGAGTGAGAAGTTTACAGTGGGAGGCCAGCAAGAGGCAACAGTATAAACATCTTGCTAATAATTACAACTGCAGTTTCTCCGTATATAATCTAATCTTAACAACCAATGAAACTGCACGCGTTCATATCATATTAGGGGAGGTGGGGAATGTGATATTTAAATTAAATCTACTTCACCGCGACTTACTTCCGTAATGTGGGATATTTGGGGCACAATGGAAGAGCTCTCCGATGCCATGCCCACAATATGACTTGACCTAATGAACAAAAGGAAGGAAAAAAATAAAACATATCATAAAAACATTTAATCTGGTAAAATTGATGGTGCCTAAAGGTAAAGGTGCAAACTGAAATGGCACATTACCACAGACAAGCCTGACATTGAAGCATGACGATTAATAACCTCTCCAACATCACGAAATCTAACTCCAGGTTTCACTGAATAGAATAAAAAACAATCTAAGACCGGAATTTGATTACATAGAAGAAAAAAATTTATAAAAACTAAAACATCTGTCACAAAAAGATTATCACAAAGCAATGCTATTAATTCTAACACCAAGTATAATTAGTCTAGTCCAGATGCAGATTAAATCCATAGGAAAAGCATGGTAAGAGAGAGAAAAGTAAGGAGGTGGGGTGGGTATAATGCATCATCGTACTGTTGTATACAGTATACATACCCATAGATATAGCTTTCTCTAAGCACTCGTAAGTACATTGAACCAGACGTCGGGACTCTTCATCAACCTCTCCTACAAAGTATGTTTCATTGAGATCACCTGCATGTCAAGACAGCAATTAGCCAGACAGAATTTGTTTGGGTCTACTAAAATTAATATATAACACTCTTTACCATGTACACCCTTATAGTACACCGTCACATCAACATTTACGATATCACCATCTTCTAGTTTCCTAAAACAATCAGAGAAAATGTTGATTAAACTTCTAACGCAGCTGATAATCATATATATTGGTCCATATTTAAAATGCAATGCATGAAGACAATCAGACCAGCAATCACATGAGGACAGGGACACAGTTGTGCAGATTAAGCAACATAAGATGTATAGACTACATCCTCGTGAGTGATTATTACACATACCTAGCATCGGGAATGCCATGACAAATCACTTCATTCACAGAACTGCAAAAGAAAAAAAAATCTGGTTCAGAAAAAGCACCAGCAAATAAGATTGAAGGAAAGTGTACATAAAATAGCACATACGTGCAGCAGGACTTGGGAAAGAAATGATAATTGAGTGGAGATGGATATCCACCTGAAATTGTGTGGACCAAAAAAATTTGTAACCACAGTTTCAATCTAAATGATAATTAATGTGCGTAGACAACAGATATTTCAGGAAAAACCAATCTCATAGATCAAAAAAGGTATACAACAAAAATAAACAATCTTACATCACAAGGTAATGAAGAAAGTGATGTCACACAAATTCAAATTCAACAGACAAAAAGGGCACAACAGCAAGCAAACTAATATCCCATTACATAAAATTGAAAGGAGAGAAAACTCGGAAAATTACTGTTCTTTTCAACAAAATATTTCCAGATTAATGCTCAATTACTCGGTTTTTTTTTTCAGAAAATTAAAGCATGTCAGGAAGCACCACTAGAAATGTTGGTCAGTCATCTTCTTTTTTACTTGATCAAAGAAATATATAACAATAAAATTATAACAATATATAGAGGACATATATTGATTCTAATACCAGCAGCTACGGTTGCCTCATGAACCACGCGGTCAATTTCGTCAGTTGTAATACCAGGTCGAATCACTCTGGCAGCTGCATCCAAAACCTCCCTCGCAATCTGACAAATGATTAATTTAATCACCAGTGAGATTCTTAAACATAAATGTAATAATATGAATGAAGGTAATTTGGATGCTTCATCGGAAAAAATCAACTTTAAAAGTAAGAATATACAGACTCTATAGATAAATATATCACGAAGTGAAGGTTCAGAGAAATAAACTGGTAAAAAAATAGAATCAACTCTGTGAAAGAATTTAAAAGAAATACAACTTACTCTGCAAGTCTCTCTCATTTTCTCGATTAGATCTGGAGTTTTAATCTTCGAAGGAAAGAAAAAAAGTAACATGAGAAAGGTTGAAAATTAATTTATGAACACATTTATTAATACATTTCAAGGCAATAATTAAGAGTTACCAAACAGAAGCTTACCTCAACTACATGCTGGAAATCACTATTAGGCTCCACTTTTGGTATTCCCTACAAATTTTCAGGAGAGAGAAAGAGACAAGGTACACCAGTTACAAATTGTGATGGTGGCAATATAAAAATTCAGCATTTAGGGCCTCTTCATACAAGCTGAAAAAAATAGTCTGATATTCAAGGACAAAAATAAATCTCCTAGATCTGCAACCATTAATTAAATTGTCTATCTACTTATTGATCAATTTATATTTTGGGAGAATTGGAAAAGGTGGGACATCTTAGGGAAACAAAAAGTAATACTAGAGTATTCCACACCTATATGACTATCAAGTGTGTATCAGCCACAAAGGTCTTAAATGCCATTCTGCAAAAGTAATCGCTGTGTACAGAGAGGGTTTCTAAGGGTAGCAGGATAAGGGGGCACCTCTCCTCGGTGCTTCATCAGGCAGCTTTCTACATATTTTAGCCAAGTTATTTATAATTAACAAAAAAAAAAAAACAAGTCTATATAATTGATCGTTCAGTTATTGTCAATATATATAATTATAATTCTAAGCACACAATTGTTACGAAAACAATAGTAAATAATGGAGTATCGAACAAAAGAAGAAATTATGGAAGAATTAGGTTCCTTTTATAGAGTCTTCACCTCCAATTGTTAGCATTTTGAGGATTGATTATCCAATTCCTCCTAGAGACAACCCTAAGAGTTAATAGAATTAATTCTTTCATCTTTAAGTTCATCAAGCTTTTGAATTCTTCTAAAAAGTTCATCAAGCTAGACATTAAAATGTAAGAAAGATCAATCATAAAACAAAAACAGCAACTGACCAGCATAAATCTTAGCATCACTCAAACAAGTTCTAAGTTTTTAACCAACAAACTCCTTTATCAACATTTTAAAATACCTAGTGCCTAATGGCTAAGAATTCAGCTTCACATCTAAAATACTTGACTACGATTTTTTAATGCTAGAATGGGTCTGTTACTCCCCACATCTATTTGCAAATTACTCAAACTCACATCATCAGCCCAGTCTGGTCGATCTACGTGAGAAGGTACAATGCGCTGTCTAGATATGGGATATGGCCGTAGAGTCCTGTAGAATAACAGAGGGAAACAATGCATTCAATGCTTCATGATAAAATGTGTCACAAGTTGAAATAGAAACAAAAAGAACAATGACTCAAGGAGTAAAATGTTGCTATGTGTCATCCTTGAATTCCATCATGATCGACGTTGTACACAAATGGGGAAACAATATGTTAATCACCTGTATCTGTCTACAGAATCATGTGCACTAAACAAAGCCAACCAAATAAATGGGGAAAAGAAAGAAAAGAAAGAAAAAGTAGTTGCAGTGAGCGATGACTTTTATTCGATAGAAAAATGTATCAAAAGAATTATCATGAGTTGCCAAGAAGGAAATAGTGGACATGAAATAGAAAGACAGGACAAAAGTCTTAATGTTTACCCAGTCCAATCAAAATGAGGAAGCTTTGGCGTTCTTGCCTGTCCTTTCTTCAAGCAATATAACCAACCTTCACTCACTGGATCTGAATTTTGCTCCCCAGAAGTACCGGTCCCTACCGAGGGCAGTTTTGCCTTTAAATGTACTGATTTATGAGTGCTCCAAGATGCCTTGAAGCAATCCTGCGAGCTATTGAGAGAGAGAAAATATAGTAAATACAATATTTCAAAATGATGCTAACAATTAAGCGACATCTGATTTAACAATCAAAAGGCCATATACTACAGATACAACACCATACACAAAATCGATACTTCATTTTTCATGTTCGATGTATCAATATCGAGGTGAACGGTTAATAAATAAAAATAAAATTTCATACAGAATGCAAGTAAACTTCTAATTTCAAAGTAATTAGAATCACAGATTGTGAAAAAAATAAAATTTCATACAGAATGCAAGTAAACTTCTAATTTCAAAGTAATTAGAATCACAGATTGTGAAGGAATAATATTCAATCGAATAATCGAGGACAAATGATTACAGACCAGAACGCGGCACCTTCACGAGGAAGCTTCAGTTCCATACACTTAGGACACCTGAAAGAAAATTAAGTTACTCAGAATATGTAAAATCAGTAAAAGATTTAAACGATTCTTACTTCTTAGGAAAATGAAGACTACAAAAAAATGAAGGAAAAAACAAACAAATCATCACAAATTCTTAATAGTTTTTTTTCCCTCCATTTTTGCAGAGAATCTATACACATATATCAATCATCCAATCCAATTCCATTAAAAACTGAATTCAATTTGACAGTGTAAAAAGATTGGTCTGAGCTTCATTAGCTTTGAAATTCCAAAAAAAAAAAAAAATCAGGTTGTGAGTGAATGTAAAAGAGAAGAGTAGTTAACGTACTGGAGATGAGAAGGTTTTCCACATCGTAAGCAAGATAGAGTAACAGTTTCGGCAGCATCGGAACCGCCGCCGTCCATGGAAGAAAACGAGAAAGAATTAAACCTCTTCTTCGCCGCTACTATGGATAAATATCGCCTAATTAATTAATTCACAGTGCGAATGCGATTAAGGTTTTGGGAAAGTTCTGTTCTGATCAAACTGCGCCTCCGCGTTTTGTTAATCGCCACTTCGTTTACATGGAGAATGTCGGAAGGTTTAATGTTTATTTATTATAAATAACTAAAATATTTTGTTAACAACGAGCGCCTGTAGCTCAGTGGATAGAGCGTCTGTTTCCTAAGCAGAAAGTCGTAGGTTCGACCCCTACCTGGCGCGTTTATTTTATTTTTACTTTTAACAACAAATTGTTTCTTTGTTTTATTATTAGATGAATATTGATGATTTAAATTTTTGAGTTAAGTAACCAAATAGTAGTCATCTGGTTTTTTTAGACATTACATAAAATTAGAGACGAGAGATTCGAATCTTCGACTTTATAGGAATGGAACATATGTCTAACCACTTAAGCTATGTTCGTGTTGACAGTAGTTATCTAGTTCAAACTCCAAACAAAGTGAGGAAAATTTACTCAAAAATAAATTAGTTAGATTAATATTTTGTTATTTGACTCTCATTCTATTCAGTTATTTATATATAAGAACGGAAAATCAATTGAACATGTTAACTTCTTTGACATACTAATTTTAAATATGATCAATTAGTACCTGATCATATGATAGTTTATTTATCGAACCGGAAGAATTATGTCATTTGATGATATGGTGTACCAATCTAGTGGATGAGAATTTCTAGTTATAAAAATTCATTTATAGGATATTTATTCAACCTAAAATAAAAATAAAAGTATTAAAAATAAACAATTCACTAATTTATTGAGATAGTTAAATAATAGTTAATTAGAAGCAACTTACTTTAATAAAGTTTCAAAAATTATGATATTTAAATAATTATTTATATTCTTCATATTTAGTGTCCGTTTGAGATAGCTTAATTTAAAAATATTTATAGTAAAAAATATTTTATTTATTAAAAGTACTTTTAAAATCTTTCGAGCACTTAATCTCCTGTGTTCTCTCTAGTGATGATTTCATGAGAAAAATCACGATGACATTTGACTCATTTTCATTTATGAACAATACTTGAAAGTACATGTATGGTCTATTTCACTCAAGTGCATGAACATCAAAATTGATATCCATCATCCACCAATTCAATCAACTTCTCGTGAACTTTATGAAGCAAAATAAATCTAAGAATTAAAAAAAAAAAAGTAATATTATAATATTATTAAAAGAAAAAAATAGAAGGAAAAGTTTTTCCACCCTTCCGCCTATTTATATCACCCAATTATAAAGAGAGATAGAGAGATACTCATATAAAACAAACTCTGACCCAATTAAATTTTACCAAATGTGGAAAAACTGTAAAAATAAAAATTGGAATTTTTACACGTGACAATTTTTTATTGGGTTGGACTCATATATTTATTTTTATTACAATAGTTTATCAAATAACAAAGTGATACATAAAACGGCGAGTACAAATTCACATTAACCAGTAAGTAGCCAAGAATCTTCCTTCTACCATTTGCTACTTTTTTATTTTAATTAATTTTTTCAGAAAAGTCCAAAACACCTAACCATTATTACAAATATTCTTCTGTTATTAAATAATTTGTACGTGTATTCAGGGGCGGATCTACATAGGGGTCAGAGGGGGAACATGCCCCCCTTGATTTTTAGATTTATTACAAATATATATGTGACTTTGAATTAAAATTAATTTGGACCCCTCCATTCATAAATATATATTTAAAAACGTTAATAGAAGTAATAAACAACCAAGTGGCATATTGGCAATAGCGATGCAGAAGCTCCTAATGTAATCCTCAAAGCCTGAGTTCGAAATCCGTGTGATGAAACCTTTTTGCAACTTAAAGTTAAATCCAAATAATATAATATTATATTTATATCTATCTATTTACTTTATAAATTAAAAAAATCCTTTTATTTTTATATTATAAAGATTTTTTTTCATTGTTATTAATATTATAATCAATAATTATAAAATTGTATGTATTGCATGTTTAGGGATGTTTTTAGTTTCGTCGGTGTTGTTTTGATTAAAATCGACATTAAAGTGACTAAAAATGAAGAAGAAAAAATTACAAACAAAAATTGAACTGTTTAGGTAGCAAAATGGCAATTTAAGTTATTGAATTTCAATAGGTTTTAGTCGGTTTCAATTCAATTTCTATCGACTTGAGAATTTTAACTTGCAACTTGACTCTGCGCCCCCCTCGACTTAAATCCTAGCTCCGCCACTGCGTGTATTCATTATACTTTCATTTATTGACGAATAAATGCCATGTATAATGAACAACCACGTCAATCATCAAACCCTTAAATCCCGGCATGAAACGGAACTCCGGTCACCGGAATCCAAACGTCACCGTGGTGAAATCCGGCCACCGTGAAAGGCCTCGCCTCTTGAGAACTATGTAAAATATGAAATCCCGGCCATTTAACCCTATTTCTCGTGGAAGAACCCTGGCCAAAATTCCTATATTCTCCATAATACAAAGTTGAAAAAGCAAAACTCCCTTCCCACTCCCCCCACCCTTTTGGATCAATAAATCCATCCAAATCCGTCGTCATAAACACCGTCCTCGAGTATCGCTTCCACGGCCGACCGAGATACGTCTTGAACATCCCCTTGACGGCAGCGAGATCCGGTGCCGGGACGACACGTGAACGGTCGATGAAAATGCCGGTGTTTTCCCTCGGGTCGTCTCGGGCTTGAGCTGTGATCATGTTGGCTTGGTGGTTTATAGGCTTTCGGACGATGATATCGGAGTTTTGGATGACGGATGTGGCGTCGCCGAAAATGAAATCGATAGTGCCGTAGATGTGGCAATCGCGGTAGAATTGGCGGAGGGAGTGGAGGAGGAGGGTGTCTTGGTAGCCTTTGAAGCTGCATTGGTAGAAAATTGAGAGATCGGAATTGACTCTAAGAGCCACTGCCTGGTACTTATAGGGTCCGGCTGTGTTCTCAAATGTCATGCCTCTTGCCCAAAATCCATCCCCGGAGACTCCTGTTTTATGATTCAATTTTATCAAAATTCAAATTTGGAAGAGAATTATTTGATGAAACTTTACTAGGAATCATGTGTTTTATATTTTTAACTTTTTATCTTTCTCAAAATCATAAATTTGTGAATATAAATTAAGTAATTATTAGTGATCTTATCATATTTAATCATTCGAAAATTATTTTTCAAATAATTTTTCTTAACAAATTATTATTTATCATCTTATTAAACTACATAGTCATGATTTTGACTGAAATCACATGGTGTTATTTACAATTTACTCGTAATTTAATAATTTTTTATCATAAATACCCCTTAATTAAGTGTGGTTTTCAAAACTACCCTTATTAGTTTATTTTCTACTCTTAATTTAGTAGTTTTTTACCATAAAATGATCTTCCATTTACCGTTCTCCTTCAATCTTCAACTTCCCTCCTCCAAACATGGGTATAATTAATCTTTAATATTTAAAGTGTCCAATTTATTATTATTATTTTTTTCAAACGATAAACTTCAATTAGAATGAGAAAAAAAAAAGTTACAAAAGACGACAAACCTTTCTTAACTAGATAATGGGCTTCGTCGTTTACCTCTCGACTAATAAAATGAAAACTAATACGTCAAAAATAAAATAAAGATAATAAAAATTTAAGTTTGAGTAAATTTGAGCATGTAATTACTAACAAAAAAAAAATCATGAGTAATATTTGCAATTTTCCATTTAATCAAACCTTTTTTAAAACAAAATTAAAATTTGGAGTTTCTCTCAAAGTTTTAAATATATGTCATTGTGAAAAATATTTGTTGTTTTGTGATTTAATTCTTTTGGTCTCACCAAATGTAGCCGAACCATAAGTGGTTGCACCGTCCGGGACATTCCGGTTGCCGGTGACAATAGTTTTGTCAATGCCATCTCCGACCATCATCACATTCTTCATTTCCCTTCCAATTTCCACATTCTCTTTATAAACACCCGCTTTCACGTATACTACCACTCTCCCCGACCGCCCTCTACGGCCCCTCCGCATCCTCGCTAGAGCCGCAACCGCCCCGTTTATGGTTCGGTGTGTGCCGGAGCCATCAATGGCCACCACATAGTCGGCTTTTGACGTCCACGGATTCCATTTGGCCAAATTGATACCCCCATTTTGTGTTGATGTATGTTTCTCAACTCGTTCTGTTTCTGAAATTCAAAATTTTATCATATCATATAAAAGATAGAGTAAAAATACTAATGTGATTTTGAAATTATTATTTGTTTATTTAAAGATTGATATAAGACCTGTTTGGATAAAATGTATTTTTATTTAGACATTTAAGGGTATGAATATCATATAATTAAACTTTAACTTTAATAAGGATAAAAAGAAAAGAAAATGATGGATTCAAATTTCAAATACAGCTATAAAAACATTCACATTGATAAACCCTAATTAAATAACAAGTTATGAGTTCAATCCAGTACTTTTTATTTAATAAATGAGTGAGATTCATTTTTTTAACCGTTGGAATACTTTTTAGAAATGTTTAAAAATGTTTTTTTAATAATTATTAAAAATGCTTCATTTATTCAAAAATATTGTTAAACACTCTAAAAGTAAAAAGCTATGTAAACAGGCTATAATATAAGAAAATATCTAGCTATTCTATTTCTATGATATGAAATGAAGGTTAATGTAGTCACATTTTTAGGTTTATTTTATAAATTTTATTTTTTAATAATTTTATGTTTATGAGTGAGGATATAATTATTCTTAAAAGTCGGGAAAAAAAAATAATAGCAGCCTCAATTAAGTGAGCAGCACAAAAATAAGAGTACTAATTAATTATTTATAAGTAGTTGGGAATGGTGAAACCCAATATTCTATTAATGATAAAATTAGACTCCAAAACTGTAGGAAGAGAGAAATTAAACAATGAAAAGCATCCACAACACTATAGAAGATTGATAGAGAAATTATTCAACGATACTGTGACACCGTAACAAATAGAAAGTCATAAGATTGTTATCTAGTTTAAGTGATTACACATCTATTCTCTTACCATGAAGTCGATATTTTAGTATTCCCTCTTTCAATATAATATAACGTCTTTAATAAAAGAAGAGGGAAAATTGCACAAACCACCTCTGAACTATAAGAATTGTATCACTTACATGCTTAAACTTTAAATTTGAGCAATTGCCTCTCTGAACTTTAGAAAGTGTTAAAATTGGATAAAAAAATTTAATTTTCCAAATTACTTCGTTAGCTTTTAAAATTAGACCCTGGAAAATCATCACAGAGACGAATAATACATCTCTAATGTCAATAAAGTGGGGAGAAGTGAGATCTGAAAAGAATTCTCATTCTCAACCCCGTAAAAGTTTTGTGTTCAAGGTCATGGACGAAGTCGGGAACTCTCGAGGACACGACCCTATAGAGATTTTATAATAATTATTAGTAAATTAATAATGTTAAGGGGATAATTTTACCAATTAATTTTTCTTGAATCCAAGTTTAACACTTCACTTAATTCAGGACAAGACAATTACTCAAATCAAAAGTTTAAGGATGAAGTGTCACAATGTTCATGGATGGTTTATGTAATTTTCAAAAAAAAAAAAGAGAATAACCACGATATGACAGACATACGGAGTGATTTATTGCCGATAAAAACGGTAATAAATACAAAATATTTTATCGCATTATCCGAATATAAACTTCGAAATACGTGTGCTTCGCTTACCATTCCACAGGTTCATGACGACAATATCCTCATATAAACCCATTGCATCGCTAAGCAAATTGGTTAAATTCTCAGCTACCGACGTCGCCGCGGCGAGGCCCATCTCCTCCAGGCCATCCAAACAGCTCCGATGATTAGCCACGGCGCCGCTTAGCCACGTCCGAGCATCTTCAGCCGTATAATCCGGCCCATACAGAAGCCGGTCGAGCCGCGAGTCACTGCTCTCATACAGCTCAGCGCAATCGCTCAATGCGGCCTGCACATTTTGATGTTCAAAGCTGCTTCGTATTAAGCTTATTTGAGCCATGGAGTCTTGAACCGAGTTTCTGGCTTTTAGAACTCTAGTTCGGGCTAAATGAACCGGGTTCATATCTTTGTTGGACGAAACCACGGTTAGGAGGAGGAGGAGAAAGGTGGTAAAGAGGGTGGGCATTTTGGTAAATATGAAAAAATAAGTGAGGAGAAAGGGAAGGTGGCTTTGTAAATGTAATGATATAGGGTGGGTGGAGGGAGAAAATGTGGGTGTGACAAACACTTGGACAATAGGTGTTGCCACGTGCTAGGGGGTGGGAAAGAGAGATAAGTAATCATTCATGCATATTAATTCACCCTTTGTCACTATTATATTTTAGTGTTGTATGATAAAAGAGATCAATATTTTAAATTATTGCATATTAATATCATCAACTATTATATGTTAATTGCCATGCCAACACGGAACATTAGTTAGACACCTATTAATTTTTCTTTAGGTCGAAAGTTTGAGTCTTCCTTCCTCCATCCTGATATAATATTTTTTTTTTAAATTATTATATATCAATTTAAACACAATTCAACTGATTAAATATTAATGTTTTTTTTATTATAAGAATAAATCTTTGAGGTTCCCTTCCCCTAGTTTCATATAATATCTCGAAAAAATAGTTATATAATTATAAATAATAAATAATATATAAATTATTTAGAATAACATATTTTAGAGGTATATTTACTATAATATAATTAAATTATTAAATAATAACTTTCACGTTTTAAGGTGTTTGAAATTTAAATGAGTTGTTGTGTCCAAATTTAGGCTTTTAATTTTGTTTGGCTTAAAATATGCTATTTGGGTTAGTTTTTTTTTAATATGTTGCTATTTGAGTAATTTTTATACTTAAATATCCCTAAATAATAATAGTTTTTTTAACATTGCATCTCGAATAGAAGAAACACACTAAAGCACACGTGAGCTAATGTCAGTGATTGATGAGTAATTAGTTATCAACTTAAGCATAGTTCAACTAATTTGATATAAGCACTCCCTATCATAAAGTTGAGTCTCTGATTCTTCTAATTTGATGATATCTAAAATATTATATTATTTGATTGATGATGATATAATTTAACTTTAAAAAAATAATAAAAAAAAAACATTCTTCAAATGGGCCTTTCCAAGTTGAAATCGGAACAAGGGAACGAGGGCGAGGCCCAAAGGAAGCCTTTGCGTTTTTTTGGCTGACTTTGGTTGTAAAGAAAACAAGTCCAAGAGACCCAAATATAGAAAGAAGCCAATCCCGTGCTTGATTTGGAAAGGTAAAATTCAAGGAATCATTACGTGGATAACCACTTTAAGAAATTTAATTTGAGAAATAGATAGTGAAATATATATATGATATTGTGTTTCCAAACAAGGAAGAAACACAATCAACTAGCAAATACTTAATTTGTGATTCTTTTAAAAGTGTTTATAAACAAGTATTTTACTTAAAATATTTCACTCAAGTGTTTTTAGATGAAACACTTCATTAGTATTTCTTTTAAAATGTTCAACACTAAACATTTTTAGGAGAAGCTATATCAAACAGACTCTTAATCAAACAGTTAGCAGATATACCATAAGTTAAATGACAACGGTCAACAATTACCCAGTGAAAAGTAAACACGTCTAAAAAGGCATTTTATCTCCTGATAAGATTCCTGACAGCCAACAGTAACCACATTATCAGTAAACAACAATGAACAGTCACTCCACCCAATTAAAACAGACACGTCAGAAAGACATATATCTTCTAATAATCAACAGTTACCGCATCGACCAACATTTACTCCATACAGTTAAAGTAATCATGCTTGAAAATGCACCTTACCTCCCATCTATATATATATACTCATTTTATATTAAATTTGAATATGACGATGTAACCTTTAATTAATACAATTATCAATATGATCTTTATTTTTCTTTTATTATTACGTACATGAGGTTTATATTCACATTTTTCGTTCATTCAAGTCATTGAAATGTGGATGTTTTTTCTAGTTATTATTGATTTCAACGGGTGGTTAGGTATGTAAAATGTAGACTTTTTACGACTGAAAATGAAAAATAGCCCCAATTTCAATAGATATTAAAATATCTGCATATGCAAAAGTAATGGTAAGTCTACTTTTTCTTTAAACAGAGATACAATTAAATGACAATTTTTAAATAGGTAGCTTATGAAAATTTTTAAATGATATTTTTTAAAGGCATATGGGGAAATGTTATTCTTTAAAATTTTCAGAACTTTTTCTATTTAAAAAAAAAAAAACAGTTTTTAAATTGTTATTTTTGAAAAAATCTTAGAAAGAAAAAAATAATAAATAAGGTTTTTTAAAATCATTGATTTTGATTTGATAATTAATTTAAGTGATAGTCACAAATACAATTAATATAATCAATAATTGATTTAGATAATAATCGAGAATGATCCTAATATAATTAATTGACTTATTAATTTATCTCAATTTTACAATTTGACTAATCATTGACCAAATTCAAGGTGAAGTGAAAGAAAACGTTTATATCTAAAAGAAAATAAAAGAAACATTTCAAAATTAGTCTTAAAAATTTGTAAAAAGTAAAAATCACCTATCATTCTCATTATACTTCAATTGTGAGTGTAATATCTTAAAAAAAAAGACAAAGTTTAAAAATCGGATTCAAATTTTGAAATTTGCTCTTAATTTTCTTTTTTAAGATCAAATTCGTCAAAACAAAGTTTATGTTTTATCTTTATAAAAGAAACGTTTCAAAATTTGCTCTTAAATTTTATTTTTCAAACGCTCTCTTTAATTTGAAGTTGAACTAAGAAGAAAAAAAAATCATCTTAAGTTTGGTTTGGACAAACATCAAGAATTTTTCAGCCAAATTTGATTTTATTTTGGTTTTATAATAAACATTTTAAATATATTTTTTTAAAATTTAATTCTTTTTTAAATTATCATATCCTCTTGAAATTAAGCAAAAATACATAAAACTTATGTTAAAAATGTTGGTAAGATAAACCTTGAAGTTATGTATTGAATCCATGACCTTACCTATGACCTTAAGACCTAAAGGAAATCCCTTTATCATTACACCATATATCTAGAATATTATTTTACGAATTTCCCGACCTAAATGTGGTAGGCAAATTGATTTAATGTCTAAAGGTGGAATTGTCTGCACTACGGAGTTAACAATTTCGAAGCAACATTGCTGGTGTGCTGTTAGGATGGTGCCACGTAAGATAAGTTTCGAATCGAGTCAAAGTCAAACAGTTGAATGGTGGTTGATCTACTTGCAAAACGTTAGGCCAATGACGTGTTTGGAATAATCACAGCCAAACTAAAGCATTAAAACTGCCTTGTTTTGAGTTTCTCCAAAAATCGACTTCGCAATAAGGATAAGGGTAGAGACGGGACTAAAAAAATTACTTCTTTTTCTTTTATAAAGAATTTGATTAAATGTGATTTCAGAAGGAGTTTTAAATATTTTGATATTTTTTTTAAATGATATTTTTAATAAAGGTATGTGTGACTTGTGAGTTGGATTTTCATGTTTATTTTGAGCCAATAAAGAAAAGAAGTATTATTCTTGAACATTTTAAAAATATTTATTATTTTTGAAAATATCAATTCATAAAAATATTATATTGAAAAAATCTTTCATATTAATTTGTTTTTTCAAATCATTCAAAACTTTGTTGCTACTACTATATTTTTTAATAGTTGTTTTCATTCTTTTTTATGATGATATTGCGATGCTATGAATTAAAAATACAATAAAATTTTAAACATGGTTATAAAAAAAATTAATTTATTATTTTATTCTCACTAAATTAATGAAGGTTATGAAAAAATGTCATTTTTAAAATTTAATTTACTATCAATTTTTTTTAAATAACCCCTAATTTATAACTTCTTATGAATAGTTAGATTTCTGTATAATTCATACAAGAATCAAACATTTTAGAATTGATTTAATGTCTAAAGATCTAGACAATCTAATTTTCATTGGAATAATTTGAATTTTTGTCCATTTAAAAAAAAAATCTATTAACATATATTAGACAGCCATTTCAATTATTCAATATAATAAATCTTCTAAATTGTTTTTAGATTTAGAATCTACTTTATGATTTTTTGTTTTTCTCCCTGTTTCTTTCTTTGTCATGGTCGTTAATTTACTTACGACAAGTAAGCTGTCACCTTAATAGGGTCAAAGAAAAAGATGAAATTTAATTATAAATTCCACCAATTATTTTCCTAAAGCTAACGACGAGTCGTAAAGTTGGTAATGCATAAAGGTACATATATAATGGTACGAAGAAGGGAAAAAAAATATTTGGATGGTTTTCAAAAAGGATGAACTTGATACGTGTTTGTTCTACGCTCGTTGTGTGTTCCAGTTCCATTCAAAATAATCAAATAAAAAAGTAAAAAAATCTAATATTCGAACTAATAGCTTAATTTTTCTATTATTTTAATAAAATTGAAACCCATATGATAGATGTAACGTCTCAAATTCGTTACTTATAACTAGTAGATGAGTAATATATTTTATAATTTTATAGACTACGAAGGTGTAAAAAATGTGTGATTTGTAAATCAAACAAACCGTATAGATGTGATTTATTATCTCTTTTTAAAAACAGTTTCTAATTTTTTAGTATAAAATTTAGTGATATCATATTTTTATTATTATTTTAAAAAAAATATATCTACTCTATTTTAAAATTATAGATCTACGAATAATGACTTTAAATATATAGATAATAAACCATAAAAAATTGTTCTGTTATGGAAATAAAAACAGATATAATTTTTAAAAATTGTACCGACAATTCTCAATCTCTTACCCCTTACAGGTATTTGTTATAAAAGGGTATATTTTTTCAAACAGATTCAAAGTAAAAGTCCCTTTTTCATACCAAATAATTATCTCCATAATATAAAAATTACAATTTATATCTGATTATTTAAACAAACATCAATTTTTTATGATCAATTAATTGTTAGAAAAATTATAAATACAATAAAAAAAATTAAAATACACAATAACTATATATTATTATGATTATTGTCAACCAATATCTAGATTAAATATTAATTATGTAAATCAAACAATTACCATAAAAAGGTATGAATGGTTATACTTATAGTTAGGTTAGTAGACGCAATTGAGTTACTCGAGTAAATATACATTTTTTTCACAGGAAATATTCGATTTTAAGTCCTTATATTTCCATTACAAAAAGAAACTACTATTTCCATGAATTTTTTCTAATCTCACCCACTCAATAATTAGAAAAAAAAAAAAAAACCTATTATTTGTTTGATTGAAATCTTTCATTTTTATTTTTAGTTTGTTACAAAAATGAAAGATAAAAAATTACATCAAAATTATTTTCTTAAACAACAACCAAAATAATGATAAAGAAAAACGGTGGGTGTGGTATTTGCATGATTCTAAATAAAAAATAATTATTATGGAGTTGAATGCTTAAGCTTTCCCAACCAAACAAAAGGAAAAAGTTATATCCATTCAATTAGTAGAATAGCACCAAATACATCATAAGAAAGTGACCAACTAACTATATTTCCCTTCAGAACTTAATGCAGAGATAATTAGGCTTCTATTTCATTGATTAAATAAATATACTTACTTGGATAAAATACTAGGAGTGAACATGGGTTGGAGTACTCCGTTTATACCTCGATCCTGTTTAAACAAAAAATGGGCATCCTAACCCCGCCCCATTTAACATTTACCCTGACCTCGGCCCCATCCCATTCAATTGTTGGGGTCGGGGTCAGATGGGGTGTGGCGGGTTTGGGGCATTATTGTGGTGTAAATAGAGTTTTTAATGGGGTTGAGTTGTAAACGAGGTGTAAATGGATTTTGAGGAAAAAAAAATACATGGGATTAAGACTAGAAGAAAGAGAAATATTTTTTTTAAAAAAAAAAATCTTAATCGGGGTCGGGTGATGGGGTCAATTTCATCACCCCGACCCCGACCCGTTTAATAAACGGGGCATAGTTGCTCACTCTAACCCTAATCCCGACATGTTTAATAAACGGGGTATAGTTGCTCACTTTGACCTCGATTATACACTTAAATGAGGGCGGGGTGGAGCGACGGGTAACCAGGGGCGGATCTACTAGGGTCCAGAGGGGGCACGTGCCCCCTCGATTTTTATATTATAAATATAAACGACATTTAAATGAAAATTTATAAATATATATATCTAAAAACGAGTTAGTTGTATCAGTAACCTACCGAGTAGCTCACTGGCAGGGGCGCCTCTTTTAACTCTCTAGGCCTGAGTTCGAATTCTTCCCGATCCATTTGTTAACTTTTGCCCATATTTTAAAGTTAAATCCTATTATATTTATATCTATCTATTTACTTTATAAATTAGATTAAAAAAACCTTTTATTTTTATATTTTAATTTCATATAAATAAAATAGTTGAATATATTTAATATCTTTTCAAATTATAATATAATTAAATATTATTTTCATTATTTATTATCCAAAAACAAAATAGATTAATATTAATTATTTTATTTTCAAAAAAATAAATATCATTAATGAATACATAAATTTTATTTTCATAGTTATTAATATTATAATAAATAATTATATAATTGCATGTATTGAATGTTAGGGGTGTTTTTAGTTCCCTAGGTGTTGTTTTGGTTAAAATCGACACTAAAATGACTAAAAATTAAAAAAAAAATATTACAAACCAAAAATGAACTGATTATGTGTCAAAATTGAAATTGACTCATAAGCAGCTTAAGTTATTAAATTTCAATAAGTTTTAGTCGGTTTCAATTCAATTTATATCGACTTGGGAATTTTAAGTTGCGGCTTGACTACGTACCCCCTCGACTTAAATCCTAGCTCCGTCACTTGAGGTAATGGTGTTTATTCACCCCTAATAAATACCATTCATGTTGGTCATATGTATTATGAATATTTTCAAACATGTTTTTAAATTTGCATAAAAAATTTAGATTGTTAAATCGATAAATAATGGGGTTCTAAACCTAATTTTACTAGAGTTTACTCAGAACCTTTTTAAAATACAAAATAATATATGGTCTCTTAATTAATTTACAATAATTTTCAATTTTGTAGTTCTATTTAAAAAAAATCAATTTCATTCTGAATAAATTGACATAATTATTCATATAGTGCTTTCGATAAAGAAAAAAAAAACATTAAATATTTTTTTTTAAATCATGAATAAAGGTTTAATAAGTAATTAACACTGATATGAAAATATTATTAAAAAATTAGGAACGTTTGAGTTGACAATATTGTCTACAATATTTAGCTATGTATTTTTATAAATATAATATTATTTAAAATATATAAATACAATAATAAAAGAAACTCATTGATTTTTTTTATTTATTTATTTTTTTATTTACTTGACAATGGTAATGAGCTTTTTATTTTTATTTTCATATTAATTGACACGTGTTATTTTTTTTTTTTTATCATAATTAATCTTTTAACACTATTTTCCCAATATCTAGCTTTTTTTTTTTTCCAAAGCCAATATCTAGCTTTTGAATTATACATTATTTGTAGGTCTCATTCTAATTTTTCTTCTTATTTTAGTTTTTCTTCTCATCCCTCAACAATAGATTGTCCATATATAGCAACTTGATATACCGAACTAGACTTTAATAATTTGATAGTTAATTTTTTAATCCTAGATACAACCCCCAGCACTACCACTCTATAAATAGATTGGATAAGTCTATTATTTCATCCATTTTTTATATATTATTTAAAAAAAAAAAACTGCATATATCAATTAATTAAATCTTATTCCCATCTTTTGCGTGTATGATTATCCAACGTCCGTTTAATTCATAGCCAACTAATATTGTGTATTTAAACAATTTGTCACTTTATTAAATATTTAAAACAACCTTATATAATTAATAAGTCAATGTGTGAAATGTTTTAATATTTTTAGTGGTAAATTAATTATAAACAAAATGGACCACAGGGCCATTGTTTTTCACTGACATTTTATTAATTTATTTATAAATTGTTAGTTGTTAGAGAGTAAAATGCATGGAAACTAGGCATTTGAGAAAAAAGATTAAACATTTTCCAATTGGTATTTGCTTTAGGTGTTGACTATTAAAAGTTTAAAACTCCCATTTTTCTCATTGATCTGGATTCCAATTTCATGCATAAAATTCAACCCTTTTTACATCATGTTTTAAATTTGATTGTTTAGCCAGTCAAGGTCTGTGGCAAAATAATTGACTGGAGTGCAATGTATAAAATTAAATTGGTTTTTAAAATTGCTACAATTTAATTATGAGATTAGAAGACAAATTTCAAATTAAAATGTTCGAAATGTTAAAAAATGACCATTTTTTTTAACATTCATTCATTTTAAATATGTTTTTAATGATCAGTAAGAATTGGATCTGAAATTTATTAAAATTTGAGAGAGCAAAATAGATATTTTAATAAAAGTAAAGTTCCGATTGAAAACCAAGGCAAATTTAACTTAGAGACAAAAACTATATTTTAAAAGTGTATTAATTAAACAAAACGGAATTAGTTAGAAGTAAATTAAATAAACACAGCACCAAACCAAAGCTCAATGTGATTAAAGTAATCGAAGCATAAAAAATTAAATAATGATACTCAATTTATTTAATATCCTCAAAATACACCATGGAAATGGCAATCGTGGTCGCCATGTTTCTTTCATATTTGCATCACTTGCCCTCAAATTTTAGATTCTTTCTCAATGAATATATAAATTTGGGTACTAATCTGTAGGAATCAATTTTCATACATGTCTCATTTCTATTGGATAAAATATTTTGATAGGACTCGTATGATTATTATAAAACTCAATTTTTTTATTATCTCTAATTTATTTTATCCGATAACAATGAGATATATAAAAAAATCAAGAAGAACTCTTTCTTGACTGGTCAACACCTAGTTATCTTTATATATTATTTACATTTTCCCCTTTACTTTCCCATGTCCTTGCAAGAGACGTAAAGGATGAATAAATATCTTTTTGGGATAAATTTTAAAAATGTTTAAAAGTGTTTTGGAATTAAAAAAAACAATAAAATTAATGAAATATTGTTTACCAATACGTGAAACAATAAATCTATAGTAGATAATGGATAAATTTTTAAATTTTTTATTTTAAATAACATCAATTCACCCGAACTATCATTAACACCGCAAACCAATATGAACATAGTTCGAGTGGTTAGAAATTTACCCTCTTTCCAATGAGATTGAAGGTTCAAAGTTTCCCTACTCCAATTTGATTTAATATCGTAGAAATAAAAAGAAAAATCCGCTAATCTATTATCAACAATAAATTTTCAGGGTCAATAGTTATTAACTATTTATTGGTTAAAAATGTCTGTGTTGAAGATAAAATAAAATGATTTGTTTACATAATTAGTATATGAATATTATTGCAATATTCAATTAAGTACTGATATGAACGAGAAATCCAGTTAATATAAAAGACGCTTTAAAAAATTGAAAAATATTTATGTACAAAAGAAAAAATTACAAGTTTTATCTACTAACGTTAAAAGAAATGTGTTATTTTTCAAAATTATGAATACTTTTTCTACTTTTAATGCTTATAATAATAAAATATTAAAAAAAAAAACCGAAGTTTTATTAATTTTCTCTTGCGCCTAACTAGGGGAGAAAAAAGGGTCACCTTACAAAATTCAATGTTTTTTAAGTCCAAAGTCTGAGCACACATATCTTATTTATGCCACTATTATTAAAATTATTTTATAGTAATAATTAACTAATAATTAATTATTACATTTAATATATATGTATATGTGGCTGAAGAAGTCTTTGCGTTGACCTTACAACCTCAATATGATGTAATTGGCTATTTGCAATTGTCCTCCAGACGGACCAAACGCGTCATAAATCTTGGAATATGACATGCATGCAACGCGCCCCTTTGAAGAAGAACAAATCAATTAGAAGACCACATCCCGACTCCTTTGCTTCTTTTCTCCATTTGGGATATGGCAGTTCATGGTTTTAGTTTTAAAATTAGTATATATTGAAAAGAGAAAAAAAAAAGATTTAAAATGGGGTATTTTTTTAATGTAATACTGGTAAGGAGATCATAATGGAATGTCTTAACCACCGGATTAAACTCCGTCTTAATATTTACAGGATTTCATCTTAAAATCAACTGAAAATAAGAGGAGTAGCTCATGATCTTATGTTAACGGAAAGACTATATTGTATTAAATGTTAAAAGTGTTACTTGATTTATATATAAAAACTAACTTTGATAAATAAGAAAACACAAGTTAAATAAGGAAACGGGAGACAATTCACAAAAGTAAATATGATAAACATAAATCATATTTTAAAACCCCCTCTCAAACAAAAGTTGGTCAAAATATCTCTTTCAGGATAGTAGCTCTGTCAAATATCAATTTTTGACCGAACACTTGTTTGTGTTTGTTGAACTCTATTGTCATCTTAATATCAATGAATTTTCATCTCAAAATTAATTAATAATGAGAGGAATAAGTCATATTCTTACCCACTTGAAATATATTTTATTTATTTACTATCTAACTCGTTCAAAGATATTTAACTATATAAATGAATTTAAATGTCTTAAATTTTTTTTATGAAATAAATATAAATATAATTAAAAAATAATACTTAATTAGGAAATATGGTTATAACGAGCTCTTACCTCTTTCCCACAAAGAGGAGTCACAAAGTCTGAAATAATAGGGCCTCAACCACTCCTTGAAGTCCATTCTGAATTCACAAATTTCCATGGTATGATAAGTAAACCCGCAGCCGCAGCAAGTTGGGGGGAATTAAAAAGGGAAAAAAAAACAAGAAAAAGTCATGTTGTAGGCTGACAATTATTTTGCTAAATACCTAACATTCCTAAACCGCTTCATTTCAAAATCAATTGGTCATAAAAAGAATTATCCGTAAATTTATATTATATGATTTTTTTTACTTAATATTATCGACTATTTTTTAAGCATTCATCTTTTAAGAATAAACTTAACTAGACCTCAATTTGATAGTCATCCCTACTTAGTAAAGATACGTACATTCTTAAAAACTAACAATGAGATTTCGTCTTAAAGTCTTTTCGTATTGAGAGGAATAATTCATAGTTTTTATAAGTATTATTAGATGCTTTTCATCTCGTTAAGTGATTCTTAATAATCCCTTAAGATAGTGACTCTTTTTTGTTCAATAACTTTTAGGCGGTTCCCATTTATAAATCGAATACTTGTTTGAGTTTTTTTTAATAACTCATATTTTGAAAGAGGATTTATAAAATAAAAAGCATCTTATGAATTAATATTTTAAAAAATAGTAAAACTTTTGAAAAAAAATCAAGAATAGTATTTTTTTTTTCTCCCTCACCAAAAGGAATTGTGAAACCAACTCACACACGTCTTTAAAAAATGTCATTTTAATTTATTTTTTTTTAAAGAATTTTTTTACAATTTTAAAAAATATCAATTCATAAAATATCATGAATTGAAGTTTCTCCAATTTTTTTAAAAAGCATTAACATATTATGTCATATTTTCGAGAGTGTCCTTATTCTTTAACCAACCTCAAAAGAGGAAAAGGGTAAAACAACAATAAATTTTGCCTATGGATTGGGTAGCCACGTTTTTTTCTATCTTTAGTTCCAATATTTGTAATACCGTAACTTGAAGTTGCAAAATGAAAATCAAATCAATGGTGGATCGATCAAAAGTACTTATTTTTCTTTAAAAAAAAGGGAATTAAATTTGCAAAAATCTCTACATTTCCCTACAATTTAAATATTATGTAAAAATTTACAAAAATAAAAATAAAAAAATCCACGTATAATGGAAAAAAAATTAGAATCAAAAGATATAAATCCTTAAAATATTTTTTTTTTAAATTATTCATAATAATTTATTCTATCCTAATAAGTGGAAAAAAAAATCTTGGCCAATCATACATAGTTGCTCAAATTTTATAATTTTTAGTATATCTAAAATTTTAATAAAATATTGCTGCATTTTTTTTAATAAATATAATACAAGGGTATAATATGATTTTTTTTCTTTTAAAACATATGAAATTTTTATTTAACATAGTAGCCATCACGACTCGACCACCTCAACAATCATTGGAGGCATAGCGGTCCTTTTATTTTCTTTAGCTTTAGACGATTGTAAATGTAAAGAATTTTAAAAAATAACTATAAATATAACAAATGACCAATTATGTCCATGGGTGAATTAAACTATCTCTATAATAATCATATATCACTAATATTTTAAGATATTTTATTAAATTAAGAGACTAGATTCAAAATTTCAATTTTATAAATATTACACTAATGTGTAACCAATTCAGTTATATTAAAATTATATTACATTTGTAAATACATATTTTTTTTAAATAAATTATTCTTCATCATGGTTGTCATGATTATCATAATAACAACTATCTTTTATAATTTATCCCCACATAACAATAATTCAAATTATAATTTTCATTAAAAAAGAAAAAAAAACGTAATATTTAGCTGATCCGTCTCTTTCTCTTCTTTCAACTCCCTATATAAACCAAACCAAAACCTACATAAAAACCCCACAAAACAAAACCTTCAAGAGAAATAAAAAATGGCGGTTCAAAATATAGCAAAAAACCTTCTTATCATTCTCTCTCTAATTACCCTTCTTTTTCCAATCACCATTTTTGCTTATTCTCGTAAAGACATCATTAATTATTGCAATCAAACCCCATTTCCCACACCATGTGAAGAATTCCTCCTTCATCATAAATCCGACAACGTTCCGATCACTGGAAAATCCCATTTTCTCAAAATTTTAACCCAAACCGCCATTGAAAGAGCTATTCTAGCTCATAAAAACGTCATTTCCTTAGGACCCAAATGCCGAAACTCCCGGGAAAAATCCGCCTGGTCTGATTGTATTCAGCTTTACGAATACCTGATTTCCAAACTCAACAAAACCAACACTCGCTGTAGCCAAGAAGATACTCAGACATGGCTCAGCGCCGCCTTAACGAGCATGGAGACGTGTCGGACCGGGTTTTACGAGCTCGGTGTCCCTGACTACGTCTGGCCGTTGATGTCGAATAATGTGTCGAAATTGATCAGTGATGGTTTGTCAGTAAACAACGTGCCGTCGCCGCCGTCCGGGTCCCGGCCGACGAGTGAGGAGGAGGGTTTTCCCAAATGGTTGAAACCCGGTGAAAGGAAACTGTTGCAGACGGGTTCACCAGCGACAAATGCGGATGCCGTGGTTGCGAAAGACGGTTCGGGGAAATTCCGGACGGTGAAGGAGGCAGTGAATAGTGTAAAAGGAGGGAGGAGATATGTGATATACGTGAAGGCTGGGGTTTATAGTGAGAATGTTGAGATTAAGGCAAATAATGTAATGTTGATTGGTGATGGAATTGGAAAGACTATTATCACGGGAAGTAAAAGTGTTGGTGGTGGTGCTACAACTTTTAATTCTGCTACCGTCGGTAAGTTTTCTATTTTATCTCTCTCTCAATAAATATTTTTACTAACAACCTTTTTACTGTCCATGCATTCGTGATAGTTGAATATGTAGGTCTCATTAACTTTTATAAACTAATAAAGATTGAATATATGTAAATTTGGAAAAGCTCCCCCAAGTTAGTTTTGAGGGATGTATTTTTCTTTTTGTGATCTTTTTTTTAAATACTAGTCTTCGTTTCTCTTTACTTTCCGTGTGTTTTTTTTTTTTTAATTATAAAAATTAGTTAGGTCTCTATATTTATTAAATACAATAATAAATAAATAGGTCGATAGAAATTAAAAGAATGAGAAGGTGAGTATCTTCCTTTCTTTTGACTCTTATTAAATTTTTTTTATGTTTTTTAAGGTAAGTTGACTTAGTTTTTCTTGGGTAGTTGTTATGTCTTATATCTTGGGAGGAATTTTATTTTATGGAGAATAAGTTAGTTTTGTTTTTGTTTAAAAAAAAAATAAACTTACATGCAGGATAAAATTAAGAATTGTGTTTCGTAATATATCTAAATGATTTTATTTTTTTAAATAATAATGGAGATAAATTGACAAGAATTGAGATTTTTTACTTTAATAATAAAGTTTGGTTAGAGTTTACGTGAGATAGTTTAACTTGTAGGATATTCAATTCTATTTATTGATATTCACCCGAAAATTGTCAAAGGTGAATACTTTGGATCATCTCTTCAAGTCTTCATGACTTGTCAAATACCTAGAGTCTCAAGTAATTTATTCCTCTTTATGATCATAATTAATTAAAGAGCTTCTAGAAATGTATACTTAAAATTAACAATAAGAACAAAAATGATTTAAATAGCTAGGTGTTGTTAATTTTTAATAAAAAAACATAAATTTCTCTTAACTATCGATATTAATATTAATGTTCTAAGCAATCTATAAATAATCTATAAGATTAATAGTAAATCATAATATATTATAAAAACTATAAAACATTTAGATGTTATTATTAGATGATTTTTATGACCTATAGAAGTGAATTACACGTTTTAATCGTACGATTATGATGATAAAATATCATTTTTTAAGAACAAAATATATTGTGTTTAATAATTAATTAGAAGTTATATCCCATCACCAAATTGACTTAGCTCTTTTTTCCATTAGGACCTTTCTTCTTTTTCAAAAACAATTATTTCTGTGGTTAATTTTTTCAAATTATTTGAAAGGGCTCTCGTCTTTTGATCATGTTCCCATCCTTTAAATTCTAGAAAAGACTGTCCAAAATGATTTGATGGCTCGAAAAGACCCTTGACCCTCTAGTTAAGGGATGGGGCGTTTAATTAGTTCCAAAATTTAAAAGAAATTATATTAAATTATATTGATTCAAGGATAATCTGTTTTGAATTTATTTTTCTTTAAAACTTCCCATTTACATTATCCTGGTTTCATATTTTTAAACATTTTGTTTTAATCTCTGCACTTTATGTTAAAAATATGTTAGGTATTACGATTATTTATATGGTGCATTCAGTAGAAGTTTAATGACATTGCATATACTTTTAATTTCAAGTTAATTAGATGTAAAAAGTATAACAAAATATTTAATAATGAATCATTTAAAAATATGTTAACATATAATACAAAAATGTTATTGTAAGCACTAATCAAATAGATGTTTATAAAAAAAATTATGTATCAAATTAGAACGTATAAAAATATAAAGATGAAAATAAAATGAGGTTGAAAGTTGAGACAAATAAGTAAATAAATATTTAAAACATTAATTTTAATTTAATCAAAGTCGCACATGGGGCATGGAATAAGATGATATTAATTAAACTCAAATTAATTAATATGTATACCTAATCCCTTGGATAAGGTCATTCCGTTGACTTTATCCACAAGGGTGGATTTTTTTTTTTAGTAATATTTTTGGACTTATTCAAATTGTCGGTTGTATTTGTTTTCCCTTTATCAAATTTAATTGGCCAATAAATATAAATCAACAACACATTTAGTAATTAGTAGTTTTTTTGACTGCTTTATTTATTTCTTATGTGATTCATTGAATAGACTTATTAATTGAGTTGCAATTTTTAATACTATTTTCCTAAATTTTTTGTAATACTTTGATTTAGGTTTAAAATTATAAGAATATTAAATGGTATTTAAGTTTGTTAAAATACAATCTGTTAACCTTTATCAATTTAATTTCATAAAGTTTAGATGTGTGTAATTTTAAGATAGTATACGTATAAGTAACTTTCAAATTCCAGAAGAACAATAATACCCTTAATCAGTAAATAATAAAAATAGGAACCCTAGCTTTAATAATAGACTCGGTAGGAAACAGTCAATTTGAAATTTGATTAGTTCTTTTTTTCAATTGGGTTTAATTTTTGTGTGAAACTTTGTTAGTGTTACTGCAAATAAATAGATAATAAGTTGCAAAAATAACCTATATTTTAAAGTAAACATCAATTCATGTAATAAAGTGACCCTCATATTAGATTACCTAATTTTTTTCATTGGAATTTATATCAATTACTTTTGAAGAACGAATATAGAAAATATATGACGTGGCATATTTTTGTTTGAATTATTATTATTGGGGAGATTATGATATAAAGATCAAGTAGCTAAGGGCTGATGTAATGTAATTGGACACAGGGACCAAAGTGTCTAATTATTTTACTATAAATAAAATAAAAGATGAAAAATAGAGTAAAAAATTTTAGTTTATAGAATATATTAGTTTAATATAACTTAAAGAGCAAGAAAGTGACAAAAATTTCTTCAAAAATTCACTTTGTTTGTAAAAGATATATAGATATTGATAGATAGGATAGTGATGTTTATGAATTGGACATTAGAGAAGACGTGAGTTAAAGTCTCTGGATCACCTTCCATGTGGGACAAAATCTTGATTATTATTGGATCGGTGATAAATAATTATTTATCAATATATATATAAATTGAGGAAAAAAACAAATATTTAGTGTGTTTTTTTAAATAACTAAATATAATTTTTAGTCTTTAATAATGTATATAGCTTTTTTTAAATTTTCAATTTAATCCTTATTATTTCAAAAGTTTTAACATTAGGGACAAAATTGAAAGAAAAAAATAACATATAAATACTAAAGACCAAAAAATAGATTTAGCCATTTTTTAAAATATCACGTCAACTTAGACGAGGGAGACTCAAACTTTTAAATAATATTGTCTAACTAATTTAATTAATTATTATCATGTTGGAAAATGAAAAAAAATATATATTAGCACCTACGTAAGTTAATTACTATTGACGACACATATATTTTTTAATTTATGTTATTAGTTAGTTTAAAAATATTATTTTATATTAATATTTTTTGTTGAGTTTTTGGAAATTACTTGTCTTCTCACGTGAGTTTCTCTTGATTTTCCTTTTTTTGTTTTGTACTGGTTTCCCATAATTTGGAGACACAAAATCCATTTGATATTATTTATATTTTCATAGTAAACTTAATGTGAAGAAATAATTATATAGCAATAATTCATAAAATAATATAGGTCAATTGATCAATTTAATTTGTATAGTTTTTACATTGAAAATAATTAATTACGTTTAATGCAGCCGTTGTTGGTGATAGATTCATCGCTCGTGACATAACCTTCAGAAACACCGCCGGGCCAAAAAACCACCAAGCCGTAGCACTCCGATCAGGCTCCGATCTCTCCGTTTTCTACCGTTGCGGATTCGAAGGCTATCAAGACACTCTCTACGTTCATTCCGAACGTCAATTCTATCGCGAATGCGATATTTACGGAACCGTCGATTTCATCTTCGGCAACGCCGCCGTTGTGATTCAAAACTGCAACATCTTCGCCCGTACTCCTCCTCAACGAACAATCACAGTTACCGCTCAAGGAAGAACCGATCCAAATCAGAACACCGGAATCTCAATTCACAATTGCAAGGTTTCCTCCGCCGGAAACATGAACGGCGTTAAAGCTTTCCTCGGTCGGCCATGGAAACAGTATTCAAGAACTGTGTTCATGAAATCGGCTATCGATGGATTTATTAGTCCGGCGGGATGGATGGAATGGAGCGGGAATTTTGCCCTAAATACGTTGTATTATGGGGAGTATTTGAATACTGGTGCCGGATCGTCGACGGCGAATCGAGTGAAATGGAAAGGTTATCGTGTAATTACCAGTGCGTCGGAAGCTTCGAAATTTACCGTCGGAAGTTTCATCGTCGGCGGCTCGTGGTTGCCGGGAACTGGGGTTCCGTTTACTTCTGGTCTCTGATTTGGGGATTTTATTTGTTGTATGTTATTTTGTTTTTATGGTTATTATAATTTTCATTCGTTGTTGTTTTTTTAGCATATATTTTTGATTTGTTATTTTATTGATAATAAAGGAAATTTAATTATAATAAAATAGTTTTCGTTGATAGTAAGTGGTTCGATTTTCTATTGTATTATTCGGGGAAAGAAAATTTAATCATTGTTCTTTTTTATGAACTAGTATTCGCACGTGATATTTTTTCTAACATAGAAATTTATTAACATATTATTATGTTCTATTTAATATTTAAATTATTGTATAGTTTACTAATTTACATAATTATATGTCGTTTTATATAAGACAATTTTTTTAACATCTTTATTTTTAAAATTTATACTACCAAATAAAAAATAAATTGTTTGTTCTATATACATATGTTAGTTAATTTTTGCATTTATAGATTATTTATTTCTAATTTTAATTAAAATTTAAGAAATTATATATTTTTTTCTCTTTGATTTTTAAACTTTTAAATATTTTTAATTAAAAAAATTTAAATTTATTTAAATATTATACCATTACTAATTCAATTAATTACATTTTATTGTAGTTGTTTTTTTTTAATCTTAACTGTTTTTTTTAAATAATTTAAGTTTTTTTTAATACTTTTTAAAATTAAAGCACCGTCACCTTTATTAAATCATTTAATATTTGAATACTTAAACATAATTTATTTTTTCATAAATTGGTGATAAATCTAAACAATAAATTCATTTTAATATCACATTCATTTTTATATGTTGTACTTGTTTTTTCAATTATTTTATAATTTGATGTTGTGAAAACAATAAAAAAACCAAGAAATTTATTTAATAAAATTGACAATTTCTTATTCAATGAAGAGAAATATTTTATTTATAAAAAAAAGAGAAATATTTTATTAAAAATATAAATAGTCATTTAATAGATAGTTGAGTATAAATAATAATGACATTTTTAGTAATTTGAAGGTTTTAAAAGGGTATATATAATGACATGTTAGTAATTTTAAGATTTTAAAAGGGGTATAGTAGTCCAAACAAATTTCTTAAACATCACCACTTTTATATATTAAGGATAAGGATAAGGATGGTAAAATAAATATATTTTAATTTGAGCATGAATTTATGTGGGAGTTGTACGAAAGGGGATTTAGATTTATTGGATGATAGCTCTTATTTGTTTGTTACAATTTATTACGGTCAACATATAATGCTTTTGTATGTATGTGAGATATCGATTACCTTTTTTTTTCCTTTCATATTTAAACCATAGTGTAGTTTGATTTAGATTTGAAAGTTTACGGATTAAAATATGACATTTTTTATGTTATGATTAAAACATAATATTTGAAAATAATGTATTATTAAATAGTTAAATGACTAAAACATAGCTTCTAGAAATATTCGTTTAGTAAAACATAACATTTATAAATTTTGGGATAGAAATATAATAAAGATAGTGTATTAATAAAAGTGAGAATTTGTTACACGTGTAAAAACAAAGAGATATTTTTTTATTTGTCAAGTATATATAACTTTGAAACACTTATTATCATTCAAACAAAGCACAAATAGAATGAATATAAAATTTGTTGATCTCAACATCATAAATATTTAAACAAAGCACAATGCTTCCAGAAAGGAGGTGATCTAGTTAAGGTGTATCCTTAAAAAGAAGTATGTAAATACAATCTCCCCATTCCCCAATTTCACTCACAATACTTGGAAAAAAAAAGGCTAACCTCGAATTTGAATAGTTTTTTTCTTTTCTTTTTAATATTAGATTAAATTTGAGTAAGGGAGACTTGAATTTTTATCTTAAGAAAGAGAGTATTTATCAATTTTTTTTTGAAAAATTATATTACATCAAGGACTTCTCCGATTTTATGGGAAAGAGAACAAATATATAATCAGTTGAGGTATGCTCATGACTCTATTTTCCCGATTCGACAGTTGGCGAGTATTTTTTATTAGTTAAACTATATTCAAGTTTAGTTGAGAAATTTGATTATTATACCAATGAAAATACTTTAAAAATAACATGTCTATAAAACTTAGGGGTGAAAGCTAAAACCCTGACCCCGCCCCTACTAAACCAGCCAAATAAATTAGGTGGGGGTGGGGGAAATCCCCCCCCCCCCATTTACGCCCCGTCCCTCCCCGTTTAGCTACTTTAATTTTATTTTATTTTGTAATTTAAATTTACTAAGTTTATTTTCATATGGATTATGATGGAGAGTTTTATTAATTTATTTTTATGCACTATTATCATTGAAAAAATTGAATTTTGAATTAAAAAAAATACGAAATCATGCATTTTTAATAATTTTCTCCACCCCGTCCCCCCCCCCCCCAATTTAATAAATCAGGCATGGGATAAAGTTAATTGGGGCGGGGCTGGGTGGGAAAAAAACCCTTAAACGGGGCGAGGTATAAATGGGGTACCTGTTTACACCCCGCCCAACCCCGTTTACACCTCGCCCTACCCCATTTACTCCCCTAATAAAACTTACACGGGTGACGGGGGGCCTTATTTTTATTTTGGGTTAAATGCACAAATGACCCCTGCACTTTCAAGTTTTTTTTATTTACACCTCTTCACTTTCAATTTAGTTTTTTTCACCCCTACATTTTGTTTAGGCCAATTTCCGTTAAAAAAACATCCAAAATTAACAGAGCTTATTTTTCAATTATTATTTTTAACCATGGATAGAGGAAAAGACAATTTAGTCCTCATTAACCTAGTATAGTTATTTTGACTCAAGTCAATTGAATCTGGGTTAAAAATCTTTACCACCATCGTTTGAACTTATGTGAACAAACAGATGGAACGAAAAAAAGGATGAACATATGTATAGAAATCATGATGCACCATCGAATTTTGACCTTCTGCAAGCGAAATCTTCGAGCTAGCGTTCGAAAATCTTACCATTTTTGAAATATTTGCAATTCAATTTAAACAGTTACAAGGGCTCTAATTAAAATCCAACCATTTTTTGATTCGATGGACATGAAGATTAACAATAATAAATTGTGTTTATTTTTCTTGTTTTACTTTCAAATAAAATGAAAAAAAGACTTTTATTTATTAAAAACATTGATTCATTCCCTTCCCTTGTGACTCTGTCTTGTTTCTTCTTTCTGATCTAAGAAAAGAAATCGAGAAACTTCCTTGAAAATCTATTTCTATGAACCCATAATTTAGAATCGAAAATCATTAAAATTTTGATTTCGGATTTTGGGTTTTGCTTGAATCTCTATTCAATTTGGTGGGTTGGTCTTAGTTATGTAGATTTCAAGAATTATCGCAGTGAAATTGCTACTCATTTTTTCTTATTAACTGGGTATGGGAACTCGTTGTTTCAAATTCATCATAAGTTTATGTTGGGCTTTTTTGTGTGAAGACAAATCAAGGCCCAAGGGTTTTTTCATCAGCCGTATAAGACAAAAGAAAAAGAATTAGAATTCTTTTGTGTGTGCCAAGCTTGCATCGTGAAGCGTGTTGATAAAAGAGAAATAAGGCAGCAGCTTCATGTTTTTTGGTGGCGGCGGTTTTTGAGAGAAGAATCCGAGAGATTGAGAGTATATTTTGAGGGTGAGAGTTTGAGAGTAATATTGTAAGAAATGGTTTTATTTCTTGAGGGCTTTTGGCGGTTAATACACAGTTTAGTGTATTGAGAATATTTCTCTATTGTAACTCTAAATCATCATAGTGAATTCCGCAACGGTAGCAACTAGACGTAGCCAATTTGGGTGAACCAGTATAAATTATTGTGTCCCTTTTGATTGTGTTTTATTATTTAATTTCTCGATTATTTTTTTATTCCTAACGGTGAATGTGGGAAGGTGATATTTCCCAACAATTTAAGTGCCATGATATTCAACGTAGAGGGATATTTCTCCAAAGCTAAGCTAGTGAACTCCAAATGAGTGGTAATGGGAATCTTATGGAAACTGGATTATCGTTCTTGAAATTCTGTAATTTCGAAGTCTTTTTTTAGGAAAGAGAATTAAGTTGGACTAGAGTTAAATGAGGGTTCAATTGTCTTTTCATCTACCATCATTTAACTTAGGGTTATAAATAATAATAATAAAATAAAGTCTATTAATTTTGGATGTTTTCTTAACAGAAATTGGCCTAAACAAAGTGTAGGGGTGAAAAAAACCAAATTGAAAATATATAGGTGTAAATTAAAAAAGCTTGAAAGTACAGGGATCATTGGTGCATTTAACCCTTTTATTTTCTGTCATAAAATATCAAATCTAAAACCAATTATTTAACATGAAATAATCAAATTATAACCAAAATTGTGTATTTTTTATTAAAAAAACAAAATTTAGATACAAACAAACAATATCCTTTCGTCACTTTTCAAAGCTTTCGACCTTAAACCCTAAAACACGAAAAACAGGTCTTCACTTGTTATAAACTTACAGTAACATTCCGATGATCGATAGCCGGTGACCACCGTACGCGGCTATCGGAAGAAGCTCATCGCCGAAGATGACTCTTCACTCAATCGTCATCCAGAAGCTTCTACGCACCAGGGCTCATATCGGCCGTCGATCAGCTACCGATCATTTCAAGCAATATACCTATGGCTTCCGTAATCGCATGGCCATTATCGACTCCGATAAAACCCTAATTTGTATGCGAAGCGCTTTGAATTTTATCGGATCCTTAGTTCGCCAGAAAGGCCGTTTCATGTTCGTCAATACTAATTTCCTTTTCGATGAGATAATTGAAGAAATGACGAAGAAAATTGGTTGTTATAGCCCTAGCGCCAACGCGCTTTGGAGAATGGGAGGAATTCTCACCAATAGTGGAAGTCCTAAGAAGTTTAGGTCTAGGCATAAGAGGCTTTGTTTTGGACCAACTCAACCGCCGGATTGTTTGGTGATTATTGATACGGAGAGGAAGTCGTCGGTGATTAATGAAGCTGATCGATTGCAGATTCCGATCGTGGCGCTCGTCGATTCGAGTATGCCTTTGGAGATCTATCGGAAGATTGCGTATCCTATTCCGGCCAATGATTCTATTCAGTTTATTTATATGTTCTGTAACTTGATAACTAAGACATTTCTTTTTGAGCAGAAGCATTTTGCTTCTTCTAGTGCAGTTTCTGTTAGAGAAGATCCTCCTAAAGCCCAAAAAAGGTATAATGTTGGTTTTTTTTAGCTGGTTGAATTGTTGGGTATATGAAATTGAGGTTTTTATGCATCTATGTTACATGTAAGTGAGGGATTGGATCACGTAGAGCAGGCTGAAAGCAGCGATGTTTTGAAGAAAGAAGTGCTTATTGTTCCTTATGAGAGTTTAGCACCAATGCCAGATGGTAATTTGCAATTTTAAGGCTGCACTTTTTGTTAAAATTGGAGTGTGGAAATAATGTTTGTGTCTCATGGGTCTATATGACTGATGTTGCAGATACAGCAGAAACTAGAAATCTTTTGGACAAGGTTGTTGTTTTGAAGTTCAATGGAGCTTTGGCCACGGCAATGGGTTTTGATGGCCCCAAGTATGTATCATTCTTAGTTCTCAGTTCCTGTATGTACAATAAAATGGAAGTGTGTCAAATTTAGATGGTTTTAAGATATGATTGCATAGAATATACTTAATCCCTGTGTAAATATTTTTTAATATCGACTTAGATGATTCTCACAATGATTTTTTTATTCGACGGTTAATCTCAATTTTCATAATTTGGTGGTGATGGTATATTCTAACCCCTGTGAAATAACTACACTGAGAAAATATCAAGACTTGCAATTGTGTTTGTTGAGGTAGGGGACAATGCCAAATTTAAACTCTGGTAATTCTGGTTGTCCGTGATTTCATGTAATCATCATATTTCTGTTCTTTTTTTAATATAGAAGTTGTTCAAGGTCAATATTAAAAATTTAGAGACTGCTTAAATTGCAAGGTCGAGTAGGTTTTATCAACCAGACTTTTTGTTGTTTTTTCATTTTTAACTTATCCGTGGAACTTTACATTGTCATTTAATACTGCCAGGCATTATTGAATATTTGGAACCCTCATATTACTATTTGAAAGTTAAAATGTACTCACCATAGATAGATGACTAGCTACTTTACCAATATTTAATTTTCTTGATCTTTTCTATAAAACATCTGTATGAAGGATGATGTTTCAAAAACAGCAATACATGTCCACATTCGTGTTTTCTTCCATCACCTCTAACAGTTTCATCCTAATACTGGCCAATTATCTGTTTGTAGATCTGCGCTCAAAGTATGTGGTGATTCTACTCTCTTAGACTTATTTGTTCAGCAGATTGAGGTCATTTTCTAATCTCTTAACTAAACCAGTGACTATCATCGTGTCTATTTTACCACTCATTCTCCCAATCCAATTCATCAGTCTCTTAACAAAAAGTTTGGGTGCAATGTTCCGTTGATGCTCCTGGATTCTACTAAAACTCACGATGAGACATTGAAGGTAGTTTGTCTTCTATCCCTTATGATTGTCTTCTCATATATATACCCTGATTCTTCTGATCGATACTTATAAACTGCAGGCTTTGGAAAAATATAAGAAGTCCAAAATTGATGTCCATTCTTTTATTCAGGTTTCTGATTCTTAAGCTTATTTCTCTGCTTTATGCTATTTAAATTGAAGTCTTATAAAGCCTTGTATAATTATGTGCTAAAAAATATGTGGATTATTCAGAGACAAACGTCATCAACAGATCCATTACAAAAACCAAGGGAAGATGATGATTTGTAAGTCCTACTCACTGTTTGTTGTTGTAACTCTGGAACACCAAACATGGGAAATTGTTGCATCATTATTTATTGAGACGTTTGATGTTATATACTTAATTGTGTGCGCTAAGGTAAAGTTCTTTTTTATTGATGCATTCCATCTCACAACAGACAACAGTGCAGTAAATAGAGTTAATTTCAGGAGTCTTATTTCTTAAGATAAATGGAAATCATTTATTTTTTAAATTAATAAAATGAATGGTGCAGAATCTCTTTGAAATATTCTATGATTCCCTTTGTTATGTGTTGGCAGCCCATTTTTTGGGAGGTAGTTTGATTTTGTGTAAAGTTTTAGTGATTGTATTCCTTTGCTGGTAGTGGTAGCTTTTGAAGGTACATAAAATATGATCATGTAAGACATAAAATGAATTTTGGATTTTGAAATGTGAGGTATCACTTATTGCACCTTTTTGAAAAGAAAAGAACTTGTTGCCTCTTTTTTCATGTTGTTGACTGTAGCAGACAGCCTATACAGGCCATGAATTAATGATGGACACTGATGTGAACAAGTTGGTTTTCGGTGAAGCATATTCTCATCTTCTATCCCACCAACGGCTATAATTCGTGATAAACGTTTTCCTCTCATTATATTCTTGCATCTTTTGTTAAAAATGCCTTTGATCTATGCCCCAGTAATGAATGCATTTGGTGGTGAATGTTTCGTTTTCACTTGCACGAGAGTTTCATATTGGAAAAAATAGGATTAGAGTCGAGTTTTGCTTATAAGAAGAGTTCTCATTATTTTATTTCTTGGGAAGGTATAATTCTGGCCATGGTGCAGTGCTCCTTTCCTTACTGACTGGTGGAACTCTAGATGTACTATTATCAAAGGTATGGCTTTTACACTTAATGGCTGTTAAATTACTGTATACAGTTACTAGAAAGAAATGGTTGGTGGAAATATGCATTATGCAAATACTATATATAGACCTTTCTACAATAAGAGGAAGAGGGAACAAGAATAAATTGGAACACCGGGCAAATTGATTATTTAGATCTTTAAGTTTTTAACTCGGGAGACCTTTATTATCAGACAATGAGGTTCATTCTTACTTGTAGTTTTGTTTTATCTTCCCTTAGGCCTTAGGAAAGAAAAAAGAATTAAGGTTCTTGAGTCCTCCAGAGTTTTTCTTGTAAATCTCACTATGCCCATCTATTCTCCCACCCTTATAATAGTTAGTCTCCTTTCTTCTCCAAGCTTTGGAAGTTGTCTATCCTAGAAGGTGAAGCTTTTCTCTTGGTCTCTTTCCTTTATGTTGTAGCTTTACTGGTGTGATGTTTGTAAGCTAAAGTAAAACCTTAATCATATTCTATGGAGGTGCAATTATTTGACGAGGCTTTAAACAATTTATTTGTAAGAGTTTTAGAATTCCTCATGGTGTGTATGTCTGTACGATCTTGGAGGAGATCATTCTGCATTTCCCTTTTCGCATAAGGGGAAGTCGGTTTCTTGGCAATTTTATGTAGTTAGAAAAGAATAGGAGAGTTTTCATAGATGTTGAGATTTCTTAGGAGGAGGTTTGGAGTTTTTCTCACTTCAATGCCACCTTTTATTAATACATATTCTTAATGGTGGGAACCCTTTCTTCTATTGTTGATGCTAAAGGAAGAATAAATTGCAAGAAAGAGGATTCTAACTTTAATCTGCTTTTTTCGTGTTTCTTTTTTTTCCAGGGCAAGGAGTATATCCTTGTGGTTAGCTCAGATAACGTGGCTGCTGTTATTGACCCAAGTATCCTTGCTTATAATTTCAGAGTCTATGATTCTTTTAATCATAATTCATTGCTTATTGACTATGAATGATGATCTTCTTGACTGGATGATATAGAAATCTTAAATTATTTGATCCAAAATAAGATCGAATACGGCATGGAGGTATGCAACTGTATTGCTGTATAGTGTATACTATGCTTGTTTAGTTTGTCTTTTAATCCTTTTGTTCTTGTAGGTGACACCTACATCATCTTTTGATTTAAATAGTAGCACTCATAATTCCACTCCACAGAAGTTTCAGGTTGGTAGTTTTATGAAACCTTTATTTGGCTATTCATATAGCTTTTTAACTATCACTTCAAACTGTTCTGTTAGTTGCTTCCAGCCTTTCACTTGTTTAAAATTATCAATCGAGTTAAATTATGTTTTAACATTTGCCATCTGTTTCATGTTTTGATTTGTTTTGATAATTTGCTATATTATTAATATGAATTGTTGGTGAAATATGAAGCTTTAAGAACACAATGGCCTTTGGTACTCCTGTGTCACAATGTGGATCTTTTGAATGAGGGCAAATACTATTTCGTAGGTGCATAATGGTAGTCCCTTGAAATAATTGATTGTCTACATTTTACTATTATCTATTCGGTTTCATCTTTCTGTTATTGTTAGTTTCTTAAGCTTCTGTCCACAGTTGTGTGTGCGCTTTTTGTACAGTACTTTCCAGTCATTTTCGGTACATAGTTACACCAGAGTTGTAAGTTTAAATTACAAAATTGAGGCAGTGTAATTCTTTCCAATGGGACTAATTGCTTCAACTGCTGACTTTCTTGAACGTTGATTTTCCTTCTTTTCTCTAAGAGATACCCACCTTTTCCTGTGGAAGTAACTTATGGTCATGACATTGGACTGATGCACATTGTTTCTCAATGCAGCTTGCTGATGTTGCCCCGAATTCAAGTCAATCTGTAAGCAACAATCCTTCTGTGCATTTTTCAAATTTGTTGTTGCTGAATAATTCATCATCCCTTGTCTATTCTTTAGAGTAATATTCTAGTGTTGTTAGTTAACTTGTTTGTGTACTGGATAATTTTGTGTTCGCCTCACTGTTTGAAGTTTTCCTTTTATGTTAATCAATTCAAGACAATGGACAAGTTCAAATTTGCTGATACAAGAAGCTTGTAAGTACATGCATATATTTTTTCACTGCTAGGCATCAAATATGCACCTATCTATTTTCACGAGGCATCACATATGCACTTGGTTTCAGATTTTTGCTTTATTATTCAGGTGGGTGAATTTGAGAGCCATTAAGAGGCTGGTGGATACGGATACACTGAAGACTGAGAATTATTCATTTTCAAAGGTCATTTAGTTGACCATTCACTGGGGGAGGCTCAATTTTAAATTTCAATCCTTGTAGTACTATTAAAAAACAGATTCCGGTCCTTGTAGAAGATACTGATGTTGTTATTGGTCTTATCAGGAGCAAAGCAGTGATCAAATGCTTTGGCAAGAAACAGCAGTAGGCTCAACAATAAAAGTATGTTAAGTTCTTGATTTTTTTTTCCGGGGGGTGGGGTACACTTCCAGTGAATATTCTTTTCATTCCATATTTATAACTTTTGAGACAGTTCTTTGATCAAGCTATTGGTATCAATGTGCCACATTCTCGTTCACGCCCTTTAAATGCCACTTCAGACTTACTTATTTTCCAGGTGAAGTGCATCTATTTGAATAAGAAACTAAAATCTCTCATAAGTCATAGCTTGTGGGAAAATATTTATTTTCAATGTTTTATTATTCTTGCAGTCCGATCTATATACATCAAACGAAGGCCTATTAGCTCGAAATGCTGCGAGAGTCAATCCTGTAGATCCATCAATTGATTTAGGTCCTGAATTTGAGAAGGTAATTTTTTTTTATTGCATTTCAATATCAATATGTGCTTAATATTATTCTAGCTCTTGTGCTTATTCCTTCTTTTGCAGATTAATGATTTCCAAAGTCGATTTAAGTCCATTCCTAGCATTGTTGAGCTGGATAGCTTGACAGTAAGAGGTGATGTGTGGTTTGGAGATGGTGTGACTCTTAAGGTATTATACACATTCCCTATGTGTATCGACTTCATTTTTTGTTTGCTATGTTGCTTTTACGGAGACCACTTTAAGTGGCAAATGTAATAATTTGATTTTTCTTTTTCTAATCTGTCTATGGTCTGTACTGGCATCACCATAAATTATATTAAAATAATCACGGTGGCAATAATGGATGACCGTATAAAATGAACTTGTGCATATGACACTTAAATTCAATTTTCATGTAATTGCTCAATCAGATTGAACTTGTTCTACCGTTCATGCTTTTGTTGTGCTGTAACTATTTATATTTGAGCTTAATGATTGTTTTTTTTTTAAGGGGAGAGTCAATATTATTGCAAAACCCGGGACGAAATTGGAAATCCCGGATGGTGCTGTACTCGAGAATCAGGTAAATGCATCAAATTGCTGAATCATATTAAATTTATTTTTGATTTTCATCCATTTACTTAGTTTGCAATTTTTGATGGGAATGTGCGTTGGTTGTCATCCAGGAGATCAATGATCCCACAAACATTGGATTAAGAAAGTCTTCTTGAAGCTGGAAAACATTTCTAGAATTCTTCTCATTTACAACTGTGTCCTCTCCCTTTGGCCAGAGTTTTCTTCTTTTCTCATGTCTTTTCTCATTTACAACGGGGTGGGGAGTTGCAGAAAGCAGCAAACATATATATATATTTTTTCAAACTCAAATAAGCAATAGCAGATGGCCCTCTGAAACTCCATGGATTGGCATGGACTCCGTTTATGTTTTAACGTCACCGTGGAGAGAGCTCATAATGTGGCAGATGATTCAGAAAGGCGATTCCCTTCAGAATTTGTTAGAGCGCCATACATCATCATGATTGGTAAAGTGTTCAGATGGTCAGGCCACAAAAGCTCGAGTTAAAATCGGTACACAATTCTTCCATTATTAGTTGTTTCTAAAATTTGTCTTTTTTGGGAAAGGCTCCCGATTCGGAGAGTAGTGGCCATAGATTTGGCCTTTAATTTGAAGTGTAGAAAAGAATTCTTCTTCTTTACCATTTCATGTCATATTTCATTTTATCTGGTGACAAGTAGAGAGCGTGCTGATGACAGTTTCTAACTTGTTATACACAGTGGATAATAATAATATCTTTGTATTTAGTTGTTTCTTCAATCTTAATTTGGAGAGTGGTCGCCATACATTTCAATGTTGAAACATTTGACCTTTAGTTTCAAGTGTATCAAACTTTTCCTCTTTACCATTTCTTCCAACTTGTTACTAACTCACCATCATCATATGGCTTGCGGCCTAAAGGCCGGCCCTGACTCGACTCGGGCTCGGCCCGGAAGTCAACGTTTGACGGGCCGGCTCGGCTCGTTAATTGTTTGGATTGGATATGAGCCTCCCTTTTTTTGAACGGGCCGGCTCGTTTGAGCCTCCATAAGGCCGATCCAATGAGCCGGCTCAAGCTCGGCCCAAATAAAGCTCGTAATATTTATTTATTATTTAAATAAAATTTTATACTATTACAATTTTTTAAGTTTAAGATAAAGTATTATAACTTGACAGTAGAGTTTTAAAAAAAAATTAAAATTTTTTTAATTAAAATTAAGCGTCAGTTGCTCTAGCATGAAGAAGAAAATATTGAACAGTCAACTAAAGAGTTTGAGACATTCATTTCACCAACGTCGGCTAAAGAATGTGATTCTCCCGAAGATTAATTTATTCATTTCATGTAATTTTTTTAAGTTGAGAAAAATGCATATGATTGACAAATAAGTTGATGCCAACCTAGTTGGGATGTACTTATATTGTAGTGATGCAATTTATTCTCAAATATTCATGTATGAAATAATTAATAAAAATATATATTTTTAATGTTGATATTTTTGTGTAATTACTAAATAAGAAAAAATAAAATAGTTAAATTATTTAACAGATAAAATTGTTATTTAAAATAATAAGTTTAATATGTTAATTTTGTTAACACTTGATTTTAAAAAAAAAAGTGATTCGAAAGTTATACAATATTGGTTGTTAGAGAAAATATAATACAAAAATGAACTTATATGATAGGCCGAGCTTGGCTCGTTCCAACGAGCCAGGCCCAAGCTCGGCTCGGTGAGCCTAGCCCGCGAGCCGAGCCGCGAGCCTTAACATTTTAGATTGGGCCGAGCCGGCTCGGCTCGACCAAAAGCAAAAGCTCGTTGGGCTCGAGCCCGAGCCGAGCTTGAGCCTTGATGATGGTGATTACTAACTGCTATCCTCCAGAGAAGTTAGTAATACTGTGATTATTAATGATAAGTTTTTCGACGTCAAATGTTGTAAGGTCAGACGGTTGTCCATTAGATTAATCGAGGAGTTAGTTTGGCCGAACACTCAGTTTTTTTTAAAAAAAAAATAGTCAGTAGTGCTTCCCTTGCTCACAATCCTCTGATCACTTGACCTTTGATTTGTGGATTGAGTGGGAAAATTTAATGGGAGTTGGGAACGTTTTGCATGGAAATTTCACGAGAAATTTCTATTAACATTCACTCACGCGTCTCCTACTCCTTGTGATACGCAATTCTAATATTCGATATCTGAGATGCCATTCTTCTTCAACCGAAGTCCAAGAAAAGGTTGCGAAAATGCATGGTTATTCATGATCGACTTGTCAACACATTTTTCATTATTTATAGGGGTGTTACCGGTTCGGTTCCTACCGGTTCTTGCCAAGAACCGAAACCAAACCGGGTAAGAAGAAATGAGAAAAGTTGGAACCGGAACCGGTTCCCTTTAGAACCGAACCGATAATACTGGTTCGGTTCTAGTTCCTTACCGGTTCTTTTTATTGGTTCTTTACCAGTTTAGGTCGGTTTGGGTAGCACATAATGTCTTAAAATTATTTGACAATAAAATTCTAACTTCATTCAAAATCAAATTATCACAAATGAAATCAATAAAAACTCAAAAAATTCATTTTAAATTCATAGATATATGAATATGATCATCAAATCTATAATAATATATCAAATAAATCGATCCAAACTCCTAAAATCAATTCATAAAACTAACAAATTGGGCATGCTATATAAAAAAAAAAATATTTTTTTTAATTAAACTCTTATCGGTTCGGTTTCGGTTTCTTACCAGTTTTTTTTTTTTTTGAAAGAAACCGGAACCGAACCGAAATGCTTATCGGTTCCAAAAGCAAAAACCGAACTAGAACCGCATGAACCGGTTCCTGTTCTGTCGGTTTTGTTTGCAGCCTTAATTATTTATGCCATCATCTAAGATTAAGAATGATAATTTTTATTAATACTTGTATATTAGCACGTGCCTTGCACGTGATATGTTTTCATAGTATCTTATTTTATATTAAAATAATCTTTTAATATTTTTAATATATATATATGTTAAATACTTTACTTATGAAAAGTTATAAATATGATATGAAATTTGATAATTTGAACACATTTATTTTATAATGAAGTGATATTTTAAAACTCAAATTTGATAAAAAAATATATATTTTTAAAAAATGTTTATAAAATAAAGTTTCGTATAAACTTAAATAGATATCGATACATTATTTCAAAAAGTAAAAATAGATGTTGACACTATATATTGATTATATTGTAATTTTTTTTTTAAATAAATGTTCATACAAACAAACATCTTGAATTCTCAAAACATACATTATGAATAAAGAAATAATATGCTATAAATTACATTTTAGAAAGAAACATCATAATATGAAATTAATAATTAAAACAACTAAATTAAATTGGGAAAGTATATAAACATTTGTAAACAGTAATAACTTAAATAATAATATTAGTTGATAAAAAAGGGAAGATGGTATTCAATATACTAAAAATATTTTCAAAATAATATTCATTTCATTATTTTTAAATTAATATTTAGTATATAGTTTAGAAAATATAGTTCAAAATAATAGTCAATTTCGATAGAAACAGTAAACTATTTTATTCAAAAAATATTTTAAACTCATTGTATTAATTAATAGAATGTAATATTAAGAATATAATAATTAATTGTTAGTGGTACTTAATTATAGTGTGGCATATTTTATAAATTTCATAATTAAAAAGGGGTATAATGGTCCTAAATTGTTTCTTAAACATCCCCACTTTTATATATTAGAGATTTGATCTTAAATATTACAGAAATTATATCTATTGACATATTTTTATAACTAATTACTGAAATGTTATAACCTTTTATAAATTATTCAAATGGAAGTTCAAAAATTTATTGTTATTTTTAGTGAGTTTTGGTTTTTTGGGTAATTTTTAAAATGTTATGAAATTTTACTAATAAGTAGGCAGAAATATGTTATTTCAATAATTGACTCTAAATATTAATAGTTTTTTGTATTTAAATAAAGAATGGTACATAAAATATGTAGTTTTGGCACATAATTCATGTGGTAGAATGACAAAAGCTCAATCCCTATATAGAGAGGGTGAGGTTCAAACCCCACCATCATCAAAATCTCCTCCCCTCTATCGGTTGTTGAAAAAAAAAAAGCATTGTTTTGACATATTCGTTTTTTTAAATTTCCCACTTCGAAATTATTATTTTTAAGAAAAAAACATGAATATTAAAGGATGAAATTGAAACTTTTAAAATATTAGGGACTTCCATGGAAAAATTGTATATATTTTGAAGACCAAATGATATATTTAGTCTAAATAATAATAATATAATCATATAATATTATTAAAATTATCATGAATTTGAATAACTATAAGTTAAATAAATAAAAAATCTTGTAAATTTTAATTTCAAATTTCAAATCCATGTTGTTACTGGTAATAAAAATATTTGAGTTAAATGTAAAATCCATTCCTATTATTGAAAAATGATGAGTTTTTCACTCGTCACCTTGCTGACATCACATCTAACTTTTTCTCTCCGCGTACAATTCCACGAAGACCCCCATTTCAATTGTCTTTCAAGTTTCAATGATTTTCTCTTTCCACTTTCAACTGAGAAATATCTCAGCAATTCACTCTTTTTCTTTCTTTCTCCCTATTCCTATTATTATATATATTCATGGAAAATGAAAGAAGTGCATCAGGCAAAAAAATAAATTCATCCTCTAAAATTAAATAATCCTTTCTCCTGCAGCAGCCTCATTTTCTCTATCAATTGAATATTTTATTTTTTTCAGTAAGCTGAAAGAAAATGGGAGATCCATTTTCAATCGTAGTGAAACCTCTCGTCGATAACATTCTGAAGGACTCTTTTTCCTTAGCTAAAGAAGATTATCTTCTCATCAAAAACATTGAAAAAAAGAAAGACAAACTCCAAAGTTGTCTCTCCACAATCCAATCTGTTCTTGTTGATGCTGAGGAAAAACAACTCCACGATAAACCCGTAAGAGATTGGCTCGAAAAACTCCTCGACGCTTCCTTTGATGCCGAAGATGCTTTGAATCTTTACGCCATTAACACGTTTCTTAGTAAACGAAAGAACAAGCACCTTCTTTCTAAGTTTATCAGTGATAGTACATATAAGCATGCTGCTGCTAAGAAGATTGATGCTGTTTCTTCAAGAATTGACCAAATTGCCAAGGAAAAAGAGGGACTACATCTCGATATCAAAGTCGATGTTTTGCCCGACCGTCGTCGGATTACCGGATCAATTGTCGACGAGTCGAGTGTGGTTGGAAGAGATGTTGATAAGGAGAATATCATAAAATTGTTGCTATCTGATGTACAAGGTAACATTTCGGTTTTGCCTATTTCAGGAATGGGTGGTTTGGGGAAAACTACATTGGCTCAGATTGTTTTCAATGATGATAGATTAAAGGATCATTTCAAATCCAGAATGTGGGTTTGTGTAACTTCCAGTTTTGATTTAACTAGAATACTCAGGGAAATGGTGGAGTATCATTCCGAGATGCAAGAGCAACAAGTTAATATCTCGTTGAGCCAATTGCAGGATCGTCTTTTGGAGTTCTTGAAAATGAATCGTTTCTTGCTTGTTCTTGATGATGTTTGGACTAAAGATGAAGATGATTGGAATTCACTTCTTGCTCTTCTCCGAGAAGGAGGGAAAGGAAGCAAGATTTTGGTCACTAGTCGAATCATGGCTAAATTGCCGGATTCAGACCAAACTATGCCGACATATCAGCTCGAGTATTTGCCAGAAGATAAATGTCGGTCTCTGTTCGAGAAGATAGCGTTCAGAGGCAGCTCCCCCTCGAGTCAGCGCCGGAAAGATATGGAAAATTTGGGACAGGAGATCGTCCGTAAGTGTAAAGGTCTGCCTTTGGCAGTTAAGGTGATGGCCGGTCTACTTCGTGATGTCAATTCAGTGAGTGAATGGGAGAAGATTTTAGCAAATGATATATGGAAAGTAGAGGAGCTTGATAGCAGAACAGATAAACCAAAGATTTTGCCTGCTTTGAAATTGAGCTATGATTACCTTCCTTCTTATCTCAAGCGTTGTTTTGCATACTGCTCCCTATTTCCCAAGGCTTTCATCTTTCAAAAGGAAGAGCTGGTGAAGATCTGGAAGGGAGAGAATCTTATACAGAACATTGGAGGAGGAGTGAGGACGGAGGAGATCGGTATCGAGTACTTTGATGAGCTGCTGATGAGATCATTCTTTCAACTTCAGAAAATTGATAAGAATGAAAGGTTTGTGATGCACGATCTTATGCATGACTTATCACAATCGATTTCAAGTCCTCTTAGTTCCTTGGTGAAGGAAAATAATTGGTGCAGTAGCAGCGAAAAATTGCGATATGTTTCTCTCATTTGCAAAGACGTCGAGCAGCCTCTGTTGAAGATCGTCGATAGGTCGAAGAAGGTGAGGACCCTTCTCATGCCTAGTGTTCACGTGAAGGATTTTGGAGTGACTATACTTGACAAAGTGTTTCAAAGCTTGAAATACTTGAGGACTTTGGATCTAAGTTCAAGTACACTTACAGAATTGCGGGAATCAATCGGAGAGTTGAAGCTCTTGCGCTATCTCGATGTCTCCAAAACTGAGATCAGAAGGCTTCCAGACGAAGTATGTGATCTGTACAGTTTGCAAACTCTGAAGCTTCTGCAGTGCCCTTGGCTTATTGAATTGCCTAAGGGCATGGGGAAACTGGTCAATCTTGAACATCTGGATCTTGATGGTATGTTCTGGTTCAAGAGCCTCAAATTGCCACCAGGATTGGGGCAACTAACTAGGCTCCGGAATCTGAACAGGTTTCATGTTAATGGTGTTATCGGACATGAAATTGAGCAGCTGAAGTGCTTGTCGTTTCTTACCGGAACATTAAGGATCTCAAAGCTTGAAAATGCGGTGAATGCAGCAGAAGCCAAATTGATAGAGAAGGATGGAGTTGACAATCTCATGCTTGAATGGAGTGAGACGGATGTAGTTAATCAACAAGTTGAAGTGGTGGCAAAGCAAACACTTGAAGGCCTACAACCACACCCATGTCTCAGGGAGCTTAAAATTTGTCATTACAAGGGAAGTAGCTTTCCTTCCTGGGTGAGAGATGGGGTTCTCCAAAATCTATTAACCATTTCCTTGAAGAATTGCAACAATTGTAGAGTTCTCAATCTTGGTGAACTACCGAACCTTCGAAATCTAAGTGTCAAAGGGATGCAGAATCTGAAATGGGCAGTGCTGAACTGCCCTTCCCTTTGGTGGATGAAGTTCAACAATTGCCCTAAATTGAGGGGTTTGCCTGTGACCGTCCCTAACATGTCAGTTTTGAAGATCAAATATTGCAACTCTTTAAGCACTCTTCCCCTTGCACCATCTTTGCAGTTTCTAATACTCATCAACAATCTTAGCCTCGACAATTGGAATGAAAAATTGGTTCCCTTAATATGTCACAATCAACAAGGTCGAAAGGAGCATCATTGCCATCATTCTTTCTTCAAACTGTTGGAACTTAAAGTTGTTGGTTGTCCAAAGCTTCAGGGGCTGCCCAAGTGTTTCGCTCCCCAAAAATTGGAGATTATTGAATGTGAGTTGTTGAGAACTCTCCCACCCGAACATTTCGCTCAACGACTTCAGCAGTTGGCTATTGATGGATGTCAGGATGGTACAATGGTGAGAAAGATACCGAGCAGTGCCACTCTCTTCTCTTTAGTCATTTCCAATATCTCAAATATTGCTTCTTTTCGCAAGTGGCCTTCCCTTCCTGGTCTCAAAGCCTTGTACATTCATGGCTGCAAAGACTTGGTGTCATTGTCAGAAGGAGAAGAAGGGTCACTGCTAAGCTTTAACAACCTCATACTACTGTCTGTTAAGGATTGTCCAAAGCTTGAAATATTAACAAAGACCGGTTTGCCAACTGCGCTTGAGACTCTAAAGATTGCTTCATGTCCCATGTTGAAGTCTTTAGGCCCCAGACAGATACTCAAGAGTCTCAGTAAACTCCATGACCTGTATATTGAGGACTGTCAATTGCTTCATTCATTACCAGAAGACGGGCTTCCGAATTCTCTTCAACATCTGTTGATTGAAGGATGTTTAACGCTGTCACAGAAATGTCAAAAGGGAGGTTCTTATTGGCCTGCAGTTATGGACATTCCGGACCTGGAAATTAGCTATCCTTAACTTTCTTTCATTGTTTTCGTTGAAAATTTTCTTATCGGTCTGTGATTTGCATTTTAAATTGGTTGGGAAAGAAACCAGCCCACTTGAGCTACATTGTTGATGTTGTAATATTTTGTTTTTATTTTTCAATCCGTTGTATTGTTTTGCTGTTTGTGAAAATTCAGTATAATTTCTGATCTCATTGTTTATAATTATCCCATGTTTATGGCAGCTTATTATTCTGGAAAATTGCTTCATATCCCTAGTTACTTCAAACAACTTTGGAATGTGTTAAATTAAATCACCAACCGACCCAAAAACTTAAGTCGTTGTAATTATTTATATATTCTCAACACTCTCCCTCACGTGTGAGCCTGGATTTCTGCACAAGACCCAATCACGTGAAATTTTAATAAATTGAGGATAAATATCATTGCAAAGGTGTGAACTCAGATCTCTTACTTGTATCATGTTAAATCACCCAAAAGCAAATTTAACCATATATATATTCTCAACTAAATGAATTTTTTCTATGTTGGGCAAAAGGCAAATTTAATAATTTTTCCTATGCTTTTCTGACTTGTTATTTATCTGCTATAAATCCAAATGTGGCATTATTCTATTTTGATTATATTTATTAAAAAAATTAATCTAATGAAAATATGATATATCAACCTATCAGGAAATTTAAATGTTACAATAGAAGAAGATAAAAGTTATAATTAACTATATTTTCTGAGAAATTGTCACTTATGCTCAGAAAATAGAACAAATCTCCTATATCTCTTCATGTTTGATATATTCAACTGATCAATCTTACATCCATAAAATGTTTTAATTCTATCAAATAAACAAGTCCTTAAGCCAGCCACCATGGACAGAGTTTCTGTTTGCTTGTTTTCTAGCAGGTAAACAAACAGATCTCTTAGTCCTCAAGCTAGGGAAATTGGTTAGTAACTGACAGATACAACATAATCAGACATGTTTGAAGTGTTTAAAAGAAAGCTACAATTTGCCATTACTGGAACAAGATCACATTAGATTATAGAGTACAAGGAAGAGAAGAGCTAGAAACAACGTTCCTAAACCGGACGGATATCCATCAGCATCAAAGCCGTGACTGCTGGTCTGTTGAACTGCTAAAGCGGATGAAACATGAAGTACAGGAAAGAAAATAGAAAGCAAGTGTACAACAAGTAGAAGAAAAACAAGCACAACTGCAACCCAAATTCCCAGTTGAAGTAAAGACTCTACACTTTCCCATATGGATACAAGAGTTGGCCCATAAAGTAACATCCCCAGGAACCCCACCATGATTAAGGGTACAAGAGGTGATGGCCCTGTGTTTACCATTCTCTATCTCTCTCTAAACATCAAAAACCTGATTGCAGTCCGATATGAAGTGCTGTAGGGTCGTGTGTCGTCTATGAGACTAGTTGAGGTGCCCGCAATCTCATCGGACAGGACGCTTACCGATATAAAAAAAAAAAAACTTGGCTGTAGCAGAGTGATATTGTGGGGGGGGGGGGGGAAGTTGTTTGTTGATAGTAGGAGATGACTTGAGAAAAGCTTGACCTTTTCATGTTTTTATGAAGGTCAACAAATTAGTTGGACAATAATGAATTTTAAAGAATTTTCATTTCATCTACTCTTCTGAACTTTTTACTGGTAGAATTGGATGCCTACCACAGCAACCTCTATCAATCTCAATGAGAAATTTATCATTGGGAAATAACAGAAAGGAGCCAAATCAGTAGTTGATGGTCTTGGTTTAGTCTAAAGTTAAGTCTGGATTGATAATCACATTATCACGAAACAATCGTTGGTCCAGTAGTCAAATGATTTTTCTTAAATCCTCAAGATCACGAGTTCAAACCGTATGTGATCACATATCTAGGATATTATTATCCTATGAGTTTCCCGGCATGGGTCATGTGGTTGTCTCCTGAGATTAGTTGATGTATACATAAATTGACTCAAATACTTACGATATCAAGAAAAAAGAAAAATAAGACTTTCAATTGTTTTAACATGTGAAAACTAGTGAATGTTGATAATGACATATATGTTAAAATATGAAGTGGGTTTGATATCATTAGATAACCTACAGATTCTAGGGAAAATACGCCAAAATTCAAGACGTTATAGTGAGAATGACAATGGTTTTAGATTATTCATTTCAGGGAGTTGTTGAAAGTTTCAACATCTTTCCATTTTCATACATTTTTCTAGTCAACGAGCAATATAAATGGAAGACCAAGAGAAGAGAAGCTCTGTACAACTGATAAATAACTTATCCTCTTTAATTTTGAGATGATTGTAAATTTAACAAAATTTTATGTGATATTTATAAGAGTATCATGTGTAAAAAATATTTAAAAATATGATAAATTTTGAGTGGGTCAATCAATTATTAGTATTGAATTATATAGTAATCAATATTAATCACCGATTCATATAGTGTGATCAATCTTAGTATTGATTTACAATGTAAAAAATTATTCTTTTTAGAGATAGTTTTAAGCAATGATATATTCATAAATACGTATAAAATTCTTCTACCCACCGTCTTAATTTTATGCTCAGCATATGAAAATTATAAACCATCGCTTGGATAATGAAATGCATCAGGAAACGATCCCAACAGCTATCTTCAATGGGACATCAATAGAGATGACAGGGAATTGAGTATCGATTTTCTATGAGATCATATTTTGTCCTACACCAAAACATAGTCATGAGCAAATATTATTTATTTATTATTATTTCGAATAATTATAAATCACACCATTATAATTTATGTGATTCAAATCACACTAACATATTTTAAAAATTATTTTAGGGAATATATCTCTAGTTTATAAAATTAGAAATTATCTCTACTAATTAGTTTTAACAAAATTAAGACATGTGTTTATTCTAGATCTACCACGTGTTTTCCAATTTAAATAAAAAAAACAGTAGTGTGAATTGCAAATTGTAGATTCTACACTTTGTTGACGATGTGGCATATTTTAATGGAATTGAAACTCATGGTAGAGGTAGAATAAACATATATCCCAATTTCGTTAAAATTAATCGATCTATGAGTGTGATTTACGATTATCCCTTACTTCAGAGTTATCATACACAACACAATGTAGAGAGGAAACAGTCTTCAAAATATTGACTGGAGCTTCAATATCCAAAAAAAAGAAACATGACTGACCCTCTCAGAGAGAGAGAGCTCTCCATAGTGTTGCAAAAATTACCAAGATTCCATAAGAGCCCCTAAAACTACAAAATTACAAATTGTACATTAAAAAACTAAGGATGAAGGTGATCAACATGCATCAGCAGCTCTTTCATGATGCCGGACTATATCGGAGATGTTGCTCGTAAAACTCTATCAACTGCAGAGAAAGAATAGTTGCAACACTGAGTAAAAATGATGACATTTTACTAGCAGGTTACAAATAAACTCAGATAAAAGTGCAGATTAAAATACATCAATGTGATCACTTACCAAAAGTGGATAGTTAGCCTTGAGAAATTTGTTATTCACAGTTACTTCTTTTCCATCAGACCTACAAAAAGTATCACAGATAGTTATTGATGCATGCAAAAAGAATGAGATCCATATTTGCATCTTACAATTAACAATAAAAGAGATGATCAGAAATCATTTTCTTTGGCCATTGTAAGGATCATTAGTGATGAGTAGATATTTATGCATAATTGGTGAGAAATTTGTTGATATCGTATTATCGATAGAAATCAAGTAATATTACTTTTCACTACTTCCATCCGAGTAAAAAAATGATGTCCAAACTAAATATTATCCACTAAAGTTAAAATTGTATTGACACCAAAATAAAAGTACTGATTGTATTTTTCAATTTTCACCTAGGGATTACCTTGTAATGACTATTACATAGAGAGAATATACATTAGCTATCAATGATACAAAGGAAAAGTAAATAGAGTTGTATGACAAACCTCACAACCAAGAAGGTTACTAGTACATCCGCGACGTTATTCAACAGAGAGACTGAATAACCTGTAGGCCTAATAATTCTTGTGATACCATACACATTTCTGGAGTGGCCCGATAAAATAATATTTGTGTGCCCTAATTCTCCATTTTGATTACCGGGATCAATGCTTACAGCTGTCGCACTTTGTTCTAATCCTTGTTCTGAGCCTACATACAAGGCTACCTCCTTCGTGGTAAACCTTTTCGCTGCACTAGACTTTCTTTTCTTAGCTCCAATGCAGTGACTTGACGGAATGGAATCCACCATGCAATCAACCTTGGAAAGATCATAAACAAGGTCAGAACTTTTAGAAGACTCTCCTTGAAAATTAACAGCAAGCTTATCAGAATTGACCATATTGGTAGATACCGTTGCTTTGAGCTCATTAAGTATTGAATTCCTGTCAAACTCTCCTTCACAAGCAGAAACTATGGGTGGTTGAGGAATATAAACATCAGGAGTTTTATTGTTTAAAGGAGCAGACGGTAGACGACCATCCACAATACTGATATCTACATCTGTGACATCATCAGTATCTAATGTGAAATGTTGTTTTCTCTTCTTAAATTGAGTATGGTCAACTCCATGCATCCTTTTGCGTTTTTTCTGCTTCACTGATCGCAAGCTACAAAGTTGAATACAAAATAAGCATGCGACACTCTAAGTTGTGTGGAAACTCTTGAATTACGCTAAAATTTGTCTTAATTTTGCTGTAATCAATTGAAAAGATGAAAGGAGAAAAAAAGGCAGTACCTTTCTTCAAAAGTATCAATAAATTCAGAGCATGACAGGAGATTCTCCGAGGGTTCCCATGTATTGGCACTCTCTGGCCAGCCCTTCCTGGTAAAAAGAAAAGAGTTACATATAACAAGAAACAAATTACAATATATGAATTGAAACAAAAAAAAGGAAAAAGGAAAAGGGCACATACCATTTGACAAGGTACTGAAGCTGCGCCTATGGATCATGAGAAATATAGATTTGAAGTAACAAACATCCCACAAAAAAGTAGAACAGCAGCAGCCACAAAGGAAAAAGACTCTGAAATCAGATTGATGAACAAAGATCTAGAAACACCCATTACTTGACTAATTCCAATTAATCAAAAACCATCATTCTAAACTAAATTTGATAACAAAAGACTAGAAAATCTATTTTTATGGTTCATTTTCTGAAAGAGTTATGATTTTTTTCTCATGCATTCCAGGACACCAAAAGAAGGCACATTCTACTTTTTGTTCAAGTAGAGACACGACATGAGTATAACTCAACTAGTTAGGTTTCCATACTTTCGTCCAAAAGGTCGAAGGTTCATTTCTCCCTCCCCCAATTTGATATAATATCTAAAAATTATAGAGACACGACATTCACAAGATGGACAAATTTTCCGCCACATTCAGAATTTTTTAATTCAAAAGACGAAAATACAAGAAAACGTAAAAGAAAAAGAAAACTAGAAGACCTAGCACATATTAGGCTTTATCTAAACAAAATTGCAAAACCCTAATATATTATTGAAAAAATGAAATACAATGTATTATATTCGTCAACAAGACGATAGAACAATAAGCAGAAAAACCTTGTGAACTCTTTTACGCCGAATGGCTTCGATTTCAAAGAAACCCTCATCAAGATTTAGGGGCTTAGAAGAAGAATCAGTAGCTACAGGAACTTCTACTTCTTTTCCACTTGCTTGAATTGCTTCTCCATTTTCATCAGCCATATCAGGGTTTTGCACAGATTTAGTAAGAACAGAAGAAACTGGACATGAAGATGAATCAATGAGGAAATTGCTTTTATTAATGTTGACTGAATCTCCATAGACGCGAGTAATATCAGTGAAATTGGTAATCGGAAAAGCCATCGTCTCAGTTTCAGAGCTTCCCGCCATTTTCTTCCTCCCTCTCTTCATTTTTGGTTCTCTCTATCATACCTCTCTTTTTTGGGGTATAAATAGCAAGTTTTTCTTCTTCGTTTTTTTCCCGTGGGGCATTTGTTTGGAAATTGGGATTTGGGTAAAAAGTAACGCAGATACGGACAACGCTGCCTTATTATCACCAAATATTTGGGTGTTTGTTCCAAGGTTTTGGAATGAGATTTGTACGTGGGAATGCGTTTGTGATGTCATTTCCATGTTTGTTTCACTCTCTTTTTTACTTAGTTTGGCATCACATTCTCAAGTTGTTACTGGATTTGACATTTTTATTCCAACACACTCACATTATTTCTACTATTCATTCTCATTCTCATACAATCCAAACACATTCTTCACAAACTCAGGCATCACAAACCCACACTTTTCTTTCTCAGGCATCACAAACCCAGGTATCAATTTCCCAAACCCCCAACCAAACACCCCCGGTCCATTTACTATTTTAAAAGTTTAGATTTTGAATGTGTCGATATAATCTTTATTTTTTTTAAAATAAGGACTCGCAAAATGTTTGTCGTTGTCAAAAATTAATTGATCGCTTAGGTGATTGATTCTATGTGAAAATAGAAATCACGTGACAAAGAGATAATGAAATGATGTTATCTTATATGTATAAATTGGATTTTTCTTAATTGGATTGACATGAAAATATCATATAGATCGACTATATTTACAAATCAATTAACAACATATCGCCATCTTTCTCTGCCACAAGGCCGCTACGTTCATAAGAAATGACCATATAAACAATCTGTTGACTTCTAATAATAATAGGGGCATTCTGTGTATTTTATCATACTATAGAGTCTAAATTAAAACTATAATGAGACTTGATAAATTAACTTACTATCTTAATAACAACCCAACTTCCTATTTTAACCCATATCTAAAAACTAGAGTTGAGCAAGTTAGTTTTTAAAACTTTAAAATTAAATGGACACTACACTGAGAATTGAGGAATAAAAATATAATTCAACTAAAAAATTAACAGTTAAATATAGGAATGTAATACCAAAAAAATTACATCTAAAATAGGTGAAACAGAAAGTCAAATTTGTATTAATGTATTATACGAAAATCTACTAGAAGGTAAAGCTCATGATTGATATATTTCTTCAAAATCGTTTTGATCTGAACAAAATCTTAAAAAAGGAAATCCATAATTTCATAGCACTTCCAAAATTCTACAAAACTATGACACTCCAAATTTCTTAGTTTTTTTTTTGAAGTAATTGTGGATGTCGAGACTAGTTTGTGCACACCTCAATTAAATTCATAGGATAATCGTTCAACTCTAAAATATTCGACATCCAAAAAACTTGTAAAATATTTGTCTAAAAAAGGCAAGTATGGTTTCATTCAACTCAAGTATATAGCACCAAGAAAGACTGACCACAGCAAAATTTGAGTTAAGACAATATCCGTGATATTGATAAATATGGTGACAACAGCTAACCTATTTCTATTAAAGGAGAAGAAATTTATGATCTCATTATCATAAACCAAATTCCATTTCAGCTCGCTTCAAAACGGATGTTACTCTTGTGAAGAATTCAGGTTCCTTTTCCTTTATGTCATCCAGTGTCAATGACTCGTGTTCATCAGCCTGCATGAAGAATCATACGATGTTAATGAAAAAATGGAACAGTGGCCAAAAAGTCACCAAGTCCAAGAAGAACAAAAACTAAAAATTCATTTTTTTTCACCTATATACTAGTTGACTATTCGTCTTTAAAGGTCTTTGGCTCTGCATTGTTATCCATATTTCTTAACATATAGGATTTGGGCACTTTTCTAGATTAAAGCCAATCTCATAAGGGCTATAAATGTATTCATTCTAACGGTACGGTCTGTCTTAAACATCTCAATTTTAAAAAAAAAACTCTCCTCTGTCAAACATGTTAATAGCAGATTCAGATTCCTCTTCCTCTTCCTCTATGATCCACCCATCTGCTCCTCGATTGTTTTCATTCAACTCCCATTTGTAGCTTTTCCTCTCCTCTCCCGATCCCGGCAGTGATCCAAATTTTTCTGCCAGTGGTGAGTTGCCAACTGAAATTGCTCATAGCATTGACAAAGTCTGCCAATTTATGCATTCTTCCAATGATGACACTCGATGGAAGGCCAACAAGAGAATCCACAGGCATCTTATGGCAGCTTGTTTTTTAAACCATCTAGTTTGTTTTTGCAAGGGTTTGCAGATGTTGATTAGATCTGGGATCCTGACGATTGATACTCTACTTCTGGTTATTGTCTTTTCAGGGCAATTTAGTTACTTGAGCTCCTAAAAGCAACAGACTACATCAGATGATTGAGTGCTAAAGCTGAGAATAGAAGTTTGTCCAGTACTACTACTAAACTCTTGTGACTTTAGTCATTGTGACAAGAACTTTGGGTGACACTGTCTGGCTTACCAGTTTTGCGGTGTAACTTAACACTGTTAATTTGAGTGCTGACCAACACCAACGCACACGGTCTAAGCATTTTGAGCTGACCGTTTATTTTGTTTGTGACTTTGGTGATTGGCTAGACAGTTTGTTGATGAACACCTACCCTTTTTTCCTGAGAATGCATATGTTTTTGCTAAATGGTTGAGATTTTGTTTTGTACTTTTATATAATCGTTACGTTTCTGATTTTTTACTTCTATAATTCTTAGCTATGTTTTTTTATTAAATTGAAGCACATGCATCATGCTTAAGTCTTGGTGAAGAGAAAAAGCCTCGAGACCGCAGCTGTTTAGAAACATTGAAAGGCAGGTGGAACAAGTTGCCCTATTGTTTTGTTTAGGAAAAGATAGTGTAATCAAGCATTGAAGATAAATGCTGGTTTATAAACAAAGAACATAAAATGTCATGAAAATAAACCACTTCAAATGAAAAGATGAAAGAAATAATAGAGAGGCAGATACTCTGATGGTAATTTCCAGAAATTCATCCGAGTAAAGGTGAAGTACCTCTTTGAATTTCAAAAGAATTAAGTTGGACACAGTTGCTGGTTTTGCTTGATCCCACCTAAATCAAGTGATAACCATGCACAAAAATGTCAGTATCAGAGAACTTCACATCTCCTCTGGCAACAGAGTAAGCAAACAAGGTTCAGAATGTAGGTAACTAATTGCAGTTCTTTATTTGTTCTGTCATTTTGCTTCTTTTTCATCGAAAAGAAAAAAGGAAGAAGAAATTCGGGAATCCTTGACTGAGTTCACACCGAATTTTCTCACATGAAACAATGTCACAAATCAGGAAAAAAAGAAAGGATATTTTTTTCACTAAGAAACAATTTCATTGATAAAAGAATATTATCAACGTAATTCTTTAAATTTTGAGTTAATACAGGCCATTTTTCTCCATAAACCATTAACTTTACAGTTTTAAAAAACAGAGACGTGTTTATGTTTTTTGGAAGAAAAAAAAAACAGTGGCTTGAAATCTCATATTTCAATCCACAGCAAAAATTACTGCATATCAGCAACATTTACGTGCAAGTTACCCATACCTCACAAGCATTAACTCATTAATAGCTCGCCACATTCCCCGTCCAACATCTTTGGCCGACTGGTCTCTTGCGCTTCTTCCATGCCATAGCTCTTTTGCAACAAACATCACTTCTTCAACATCTACCTACGGTGCAGTACATGGGATCAGGAAGGGGGAAAATCTTTAGAATGCAAACGGAATCAAAGAGAAATTTAATCATAGATTGTGGTTGGGAAAAACAATATGTTATCCGTTGATGAGAATAATTTCATTGAGAGAACATGGAAAGAGAATAACTGGAATGGGAGAACAAGAAGAGTCCAGTAGGATGCATGAAATTCATCAAAATGAAGCTTCAGGGCAAAAAAAATTATTTATTTTAAAAACATTGTTGTGAATTCTTCTTAAAAAACATAAAAACCATTCTAATATTGTGGATGCTTTAATTAACCTAGTTAAAGAAATTTAATCTTCAAGATTCAAGTGTTCACACCTGGACTTGCATGGCGGTTCCATATAGTGATTCCTCATGCTCAATGAGTCGCTGATGAAGCAACCTATAATGATCCATGTCCAAATTAATGATAGGCTCTGTTTCCACCTGCAGCCCTGCTAACTGTGTCACAACATACGAGGCCATAACCTGTCCAAAAATTGCAGGGATGGTACCTAGAACCGGTATGATGCGAACTCTAAACCCTGGTACTATCTGATATCATGATAAGAAATCAAAACACCATAAAATTCTCAGTACATCCGCCACCGACATTGTTGTCATCACAAGCAAATACATAAGTTTTCCTCCCAATGTATGCTCATCTTGCTCTAAAAGGCCTAGAAATATCGCTTTGAATTACAGGTAAGCATCTCACCTGATAATCTGAAGGATTTTCAGCTTCACCGCCCGGTCCTTTAAATGGAAGCAGCTTTGCTTTTGGTTTTTCCAATGAAAAAACAACGGGAATGCCGCCTTCTATGCCATAATCTTTTCGCAAACGGTGTCTCACCTATATAAGTTAAGAATAGCTATGAACTAAATTTTTACAATCAACAAAATGGAAAATAGGAAAGAAGGTTTTAAATGTTGATGGATTAGTGTACAGTTAATACAGGCATTAGACATTAAGCAAATTGTCATACTCCAATGACACGACGCAGTAAAAAGTTGTTATCATGAATATTATCTTTTCAAATACTTGAAATGTTTTACTTACAAGAGTTACTCTCTCTTTTTCACTTGCTAAGTAACCTTCTAATTAATGTTCAAGAATTAAAAATAAACAAAAATGGGTTTAGGAGTTCATATGAGTCAAATAAATGACAAACTTTCCTCTTACAGAATTGGATTTAAAACATGTTCCAGAAATCAAGAACTGCTCTGATGTAGCCTTCTAAAGATTTTAGCTTTAAAAGATAATTCTTTGCAATATGCCAGAAATATTACAGCTCGAGATAATGGGTCATTTGTTGACTCTCTTAAATCAGCAATGCGAATTCGTGTTGGGTCAGCTCTAGCTCCAGCTCCTGTTGCTGATAATACTTTCAAACCCCTACGTACACATGCAGCAAGAAGTGCTACCTACCACATATGATTACAAACATCTCAACAATAAATTCCTACGAGCAAAACGACACAAAAAAAAAAACAAATCCAAATTAAAGAAGATTTTACAACATCAAGTGTTTACAATGACTACAAAGCAAATAAACAAACTATTCCTGGTTTTCCAAAGAGTTTGGTTAAAGGAAAATTCATTACTCAAAACAACATGATATAATACATGTGCATAATGTCCCTGCCCAAGGGGCAAAGCTTTTACTTCCATGCTTAAGCAGAAAACAAGAGAAATGATTTATAACAAATAACAAGTTGAGTAATATCCATCATATCTGACGTGACACCACCACAATAAGCTGATCACCAAATAAAGTCTTTTACACATGTTATCAATAATGAAAGGAATTTATCCCATCAAAGAAAGTAAATGAATAGAATGTCTTAAAACCAAATAGCCATGAGTTCTGAGACTACTGCATCAATGTTATAATGTTTCACAAACAAAGTTTAAAAAAAATAAAATTAACTGGTGAATTAATGCTTCATGAAGTGATTGAAAATTGTATTCTTGAGGTAATTAAAGTTTTTAAAATATCACCATCCTAATGTATCTTCTATATATACCAACTTAGCATCACTATTGACGTTGCTTCTAATAGAAAATATAGAATAAGCTGCAGCCTTACGGATGAACAGGCACCTTTGTATCAATATTGTCAATACAGTCCAACACAAAATCAGGTTTCCCAGAAAGAATTTCTTCTTCAGATGTTGCATCATATAATAGCACTTTTGCTTCTACGTGACACTCTGGAAAGATGGACATGAAGTGCTCCTTCAAGCACAGAGCTTTAGGGATACCAACATCTTCTCTTGTTGCAACAGCATGTCGATTAAGAGAAGAAAGCGACACCTTTTCAATCAATTGACTAGTTAGTATACATGACATATAGGAGAATTACATTTGGAGGCAATATATATAATATACTTTCTTCTTACAACCAGAATCCATAATGAATCAAATAAACAAAAACTCAAAATAAAAAACAGATGTGTTTAAGGAGTTGGAAACTGTCAAAAGAGAAGATAGTTTATAAGATTTTAAAATACATGCACTATATATCTAAAAGTAAAAGAAAATCTTTTTTTGACTTACAATCATTGCAGCTCAAGCGTGCAAAAATATATGGGCAAATTTCAGTCATGCAAACCCTAAAACTTTTAGTTATTACTTAATATGTATAAAACGATCTTTATAGAAGTATGACCTTTGCATCAAAATGCATATCAGAAACATAATAGAGACCACAGCTGTAAGGACTTCAATTACTTGTAAGAATCGTCGGAAAACATTTATAGCCCCAACAATTTCAAGGCACCCTATACCACTTTCAAGTTTTGAATAGACAATATAAAAAAGTTCCCATCTTCTTAAAAGATATGGCATAAGACCTGGTCAAAGTCAACAAGAAGAAGCCTGCCCACCCCTGATCGTAGAAGCATGGAAGCAGCATGACTCCCAACACCACCAAGACCAATTACCACAACATAAGATGCAGTCACATTCTTTTGTGAGTCAAGGCCAAAGAACTGAATGTTCCTAAAGATAATAGACATATACTATAACTTGTTAAAAGCAAAGAAAATTAATGCTAAACATGAAACACCCCTAGACTAAAACCAACTAGTGATTTATATAGCAAAAGATTATGCATGTCATATAGACGGACTCTTTCCAGGTGGTTTACTAGAATTTGTTAAAAACCACAGTTTCCAAAAGGAGTGCTTAAGATTGTTCAATAAGAAATATAGATGATTTAAAATTTTCTAAAATATGTGCACACTTGTATACATTCTTTTTATGATTCTGCATAATTTAGACAAGGTGAAAAACTGAAAAAGGTAAAATTTGAAAATATTACAAAGCAATAGATATATAACTAACACAAAGATTTCCATATCCATCAATAATAAATCAAAGAACCACTCCTAGAGTTTTGCTGGTAAAATGTAAAGAAACTGATGTATTCTTCATAAACATAGCTTGGCATGAATATGCTAAGTGAGAAGTAAGGAGGAGGAAGGAAAGAAAGCCAAAAACAGATGGACACTTGCAAGTAGGAGATTAGAGGGCTAGTAGAAAAAGATGAATCTAAAAGAAAATGAACTCCCTGAAATCTCAAAAAACCAGCCTGAAATGAATACCATATCTGTCATAATCAATCGGTTTTCTCATCAAATAAAATCACCTCGTAAGTTGTTCAGAAACAATTTCATCAGTTAAAATGTCTACACCAGAACTCCCGTGATCAGTGCACCCAATGACAGGACGACCCTGTGTAGCAGTCTCAAGAATCTCAACCATCTGGCGCAGGCCATTACCTTCACCATTCGAATTATCTTATATAAAATTAAAAATAAAACAAATTCACAAGAACTCCAGAAAACAAAATCACGATATGGATAATAAAATCAATAATAATGTCCTACAACTTGCTGTGAAAAAAATTCAGTCGAAACTAGCATTATGAGGCATTAGTTTTGATGTCTTTTTCATCTTATAGCCTGACGCCAGGAAATCTACTAGCAAAACCGCACCTAAATCAAGAAACAAAATACTGTGTTTTTATTCTAAGAAAACTTAAATAATGATACTTCCCCGAGCTATATGTGTATATATATATGTGTGTGTGTGATATAAAGATAACCGAAGCGTTCCCTGGCTTCAGCTTGATTACATGGGTTCATAAGATGACTAAACTTTAACTCAAAAACCAAATGCAGGTTCAATCCATCAAGTTCAGTTTAAGTTTTCACTTGAATATCATAGAAATTATCAAGAACGGTAAGCCATAGGATTGAGCAAAAACAGTGTTCAGCATTTAGTCTATACATCACTTACTGTTCAGCTTTCTATCCTTTGTTTCAGCTCGGTTTGCAATCGGTCTGCAAAATCGATAACCAGTTAACAATATCTCTTCAATAAAGTACCATTTTTGCTACTCCTGCTTCATCAAACTTAGCAAACTCATGCATTATTTCAATTCAAGCTTCCTAATTCTTCTTTTCCATTTACAAATTAAGTATATTTATAAAACATAATCAAAATTCAATCATTTCGATAAAACCTTGAGCTAAAAGAGTATTTATAACTGTATTGTTCAAAAAAAAAAAAAAATCCGGAATTTTTGTTGTTGATCGGCGAGTAAATGATGGAAGAAATAGAATAAGAAACTTGCCTGGAAAGAAACTTAAGGATGAAGAATGTAGAAACAGAACCTAAAAGAGCTCCAGCTCCCCCTGCCAATACCAAGGCCTTCAGTTTTCCCTCCATCACTTTCAATTCGCCTTCAGTTTTCCCGGCCGCTTTCAGATTGCCGGTCGCTCTTCCTTTTGTCTTTGTCGTTTTATTCTTTTGTAAGTTATAACTTATTTTCGGGTTATACTTATATCCCTGATGTTTAACGACATTTTTCATATTAAGATTCATCCATCCCGATTATTAATCTCAATCTAAAATTAGTAGAATCTCTATTTGAAAATGATGTTTTTTAATATATATATTTCAAAATATTTATTATTTTGAAATTACTTATAATATTAAATGTTAAAATTTGGGGAAAATTTCAAAATAGCCACTTTTTTTTAAATTCAAAATAGCAACTTTTTACATTAAAAAGTCCAAAGTAGCCACATTTTTTTAAAAAATATTGGACTAGCCACTTTTACTATTCAATTTTTGAATATACCAATTTTGCCCTTGGTAGGTCAGGTATAGTCTGCCGCATCTGACACGTATAGTACGTGTAGTCTGACATTTCTGACCTTTTTTATTTTCCAATGCAATTTTTCTTTCCCAATGCATTTTCTCTTTCACAAGTTTTTAGTATATTCAATATATTGTTCATAGTTATTTAGTGTACTTAGTATATTCAGTATTTTTTATTTTTTTATTACTTTTTTATTTTTTATGTTTTGATTTTATACTAAATACTTCAATTTTTATTCAATTTTTTAGATTCATTTTAGTATATTATTTATAGTTTCTCATCTCATGAAAAGTGATTTGTACATCTAGTATACTGGGTATATCATCTTTTGTATAGTAAATGCATTTGAGAGAGTTGTGGATGGATGTAATATACATAATCTGCAAACGAAAAAAAAAAAGTGTTAATTACATAATACTTAATGTATAATTAAATATGCAAACAAAACAAAAAAATGTATATTACAGACTGTATATTAAACAAACACAAGCATAACGTATATTACACACTACATATTAAGCAAAACAGAAGAATAACGTATATTACAGACCACGAAAAAGTTTATATACTACATATAAGGAAAAAAATACTTTTCGTCAAATCCATGCTATTTTTGGTTTAGATCGTCGAGATCCGGAACAAAAATGGTGAAAAATATTTATGAAAAAAACGAGAATGAGAATAATTTAAGGAGGGGTAGTAAATTAGAAAAGTGTAAGAAATTTGTGAGAGAACATCTGTAGAAAATGGTGGATTTTTGAAAAAGAAAGAGAAATAATGAGAAAATCAATGGAGGTTTGAAAGAAAATATGATAGGGAATAGATAAAGAGCTGAGGGAGAGAAGAAATGAGAGAAATGAAACAAGTGAGAGAAAAAATGAGGGAGGGAGGGAGATAATCAAATATATAGAAGAAAGAGGGAGGGGGGATGGGAGGGAATTTTTTTTTAAAAATAATTATGAAAAGTAAAGAGAGTTGGGTTAATACTTTTTTTTTAAAAGGGCAATGGACGGTAAAAAGGGAGAGGAGGAGAGAGAAATTCATTTGACGAGGGGTGTTTATGTTTTTTAGACAATCATGAGAATAGCCACATTTTGAAGTATCATTTCATAATATAACCACCATCATAAATTTTTCATGATAGTAGCCAAAATTGTATTTTTATTTTTATTTTTTGCATACCAATTTTACCCTTGTTGGAATTTCTATCATTTTTTAAACAAATGGCCACCTATATACCTTTTTACTTAGCCACCACTTTGTTTATTACAAAAACTAGCCACATAAATATTTATTCACATTTTTCATATGATTTTCTTCTAAAGATAAGATTGTTTTGTTAGTACCTGATCATATACGTTGTAAACACAATAACTCTCGTACTGTATGTACTTAATTTGTTGTCTACATATAATCTCTCATACTATATGTACTTGGTCATGTACGTTGTTTACACAATAACAATAACCCATGTACAAGATATACTACATATACGTACTAATAGCCCCTTAGATGGGTAAGGGGAGGGAAGATGAAAGGGAAGATTATTGGAAAAATTGTGAGTGGAAAGAGAGAGAAAAAAAATGAGAGAGTAGTCTGATGTGATGGGAAAAATGAAGAGTGAAAAAAGAAAGAGGAAAATGATAGAATGATTAATGTGATGGTTGCATAGAAAAATGTGGAAGTTTATTTTTAGTAAATTTGCATAAAAAAATGGCTATATACTCTAATTTTATATCATGTCGCCATGTGCTCTTATTTCAACTTCAATGTGGCTAGTTTCATGGTTAACCCTATATTTTTTTACATTGGAAAGTGGCTATTTTAAGATGTTTTAAAAAGGATGACTATAGGGAAAAAGGAAGAAAGAAAAGTGGATACTTTTAGCTTTTTACTCTTAAAATTTCCTTTCTTTTTTTCTCTAAATCTTAAAAGCATTTTATCATTGTTGTTAAAAATTTCCATTTTCTAAAAAAAAAATAAAAAATTTGTATTTACTCCGTCCCTATATTTTAAAAAATAAGGTTTGTATGGTCACTAGAGTTAGTTTTTCAACCGGGAAGCAAATTTTTTATACTAATGAATGAAATGATTAATAATAGGGACTAATAGTACATGATTTTTTCATATATCTTCTAACTTCTTCTACTCTACACCTGTCTGTAATTTTTATATATATATATTTTTAAATAACTATATTTATAAATATTTTTTTCCAAAATATTTATAAATATTAGATATATAAAAAAAATTATCCCCAAAATCTATACCATGATTTAAACCTAATTTCTTACAATTTAGGCGGGTGGGCTTTCCAAATTCCTAAATTTGAGCGGGTTGCCCTTTTCAACAAGAGCCTCATTCTCCCCTTTCCTCAAGCAGCCTCCATTGGAATCGACCATCGTTTTCATCTCCAAGAAAGAAAGGAGAAAAATGTCGTCTGGATTAAGCCACGGTTTGAGGCTTTTCAGAGCCTCAAGAGTTCTTTTATCTCCCGCTAAATCTTCCGCCACCATTTCCACCGCCGCCAAATCGAAGACAACTCCAAAATCCAAGTCAGTGCCAAAGGTGAAGAGCCCATCAAGCTCAGTTACTGGTGTTGTTTCTTCCGTCGATCCCAAGCCCAAGATGGCTCGACCATCGGGTATTCTTAAAGTGGTTCAAGTTTCTCCGGCGTTGAGCAATTTCTTGGGTGCTTCTGAAGCTTCTCGTACTGACGCCGTTAAGCAAATTTGGTCCTATATCAAGCTTCATAATCTTCAGGTTAATATATTGCTCCTTTATCTGTGTGTTTTTTAATTTCGATTATTGTGTAGGTGATTGTTATTGTTGTTTTTAATGAAATGGGTTATCTTGGATTTTTGCAAAATGGTTTGGATATTTTGGGGTCGATGGAAAGAGAAATTTCATATTCATGTGAAGAAATTCGGAAAATACGTACCTACTCGTGAGTAGGAGTTCCTCTTGACTTTCACACGTGTCTAGTTTCTATTGGATGGATCAAACATATTAACAGGAATATATGTCTAGTTCCTCTTGACTTTCACACGTGTCTAGTTTATCTCCCTAAACCCTAAACCCTAAATGAATTTATTACACATGTATGTTTGGTCCAATAGAAACTGAACACATATGAAAGTCAGGAGGAGCTTCTACTGACGGGTGGGTAGGCTTTCATCGACTATATCCGGAGATAAATCAGAAGCCTTGAGGCTTGGAGTATAGATGTGATGGAATGGTCTGCATTGCATATAACATTTATACCTGTAAATCTTGCCGTTAAGGTCGTGGTGTATATAGCTGATAACTACATTTGGATTTGGGAGTTCTATCCACACTGCAGTTTATAAGATGGGAAAAATGGAGATGCAGTTTTTAAATTATTATTTTGAAGACTTTTAATATGCCATATCAATGATCTGCAACTGTCGAAAATCTATTTTTGAAACGAATCGGTTTATGTTATTTGAGTGATACTTTTACTTTATAGTCATGTCGCTTTTCCGTTTTGGGGTGGGTGAGTGATGGGAGATTATATATGGCTTGTCATTCATTTCTTCTTTCCTGAAGTTGCTAAGATGACAATCTTCTTTCTCTTTCGTTGAGATTAATGCACTCATAAAAAAGGCTGAGGGCTCATATAGTTTTTGCTTTGATGGTTGAATTTGCCACTTTACATTCAGCAATGTTTAGTACCGATGGCTAAAATGTGTATCCCCGTCTTCTATGATGAGTTTCTTAGCACGGGAGTTTGCCACTGTTAACCTAGACCTGGAGATTTCTATGTTGCTTTTTCAGTAGATATAATGGAATTTCAGTCTTCCAAGTTATAGCGTCGTGAGATATTTCTTTCTATTTACCTGCAGAATCCTGCTAACAAGAGAGAAATCAACTGCGACGATAAGCTTAAAGCCATATTCGATGGGAGAGAAACCGTTGGTTTCTTAGAGATTGGAAAATTGCTTGCTCGCCATTTTGTGAAAACCGATTAACGCAGGTGACGACAAGAGATCAACTTCCAGTCCATTGTGTGGCTTTTAAACTGCAACCTCAACCCTTTACGGGGATGAAGCATTTCTGACTTCTCTTCCCTATCCTTCTGGTTGTTGATAAACTCGTCTGTCTTCTCTTTCCAACCCCTTTTAGGTTTTATTTTTGTGTTGTTTTGTAAGGTTTCTTGTAGGGCGTTTAGTAAGAAAAGAAAAGAAAAGTTTCCTATTAGATGGTTTCCATTTGCGTCCTCAAGCCTATTGTTGTTCCCATTCTCACCGTGGCATGAAGAATTTCATGCGTTGGTCAACAATACTCCATATGGTTCATGGAAATCATGGAATGTTTTCTGGTATTTTCATTTACCTTTTCATATTATTTCAAATGATAGTTTATGTTGTTATTGTTATCAGATATAACTATTAGCTTATTTGGCGGCAGGCTGTTTTCGGGTTTTTAGTACCCATTTAATTCCAAAATCTTATGTTTGTGAATAGCGAAGTGTTTAACAAATCTTATAATTAGTTACCCGAAAGTCAGTTTATTAAAAACTGAAAACAACTTATAAAAGCGGCTATCAACCTATCATTATATTGATTTTGGTTTATTTTATATTCATATACAATAATTAACATTTTAATGATTTTCATATTATATAAATGTTTTTCATTATTTCACGATACCTCCAAGTAATTAAGTTAAAAATAACTAATAGAAAAGTGAATCAAGAACATTGGGCAACAAGATGAAATGCAAAACAAACTGACGAGGTTGAAATTCTCTTCAGCTGGATGGAGAGTATTAAAAAAGTTCAAAATTAAGTCTGTTTAGCCGGTAAAAATGAACGAGAAATTACAATCAATAAACACTTCTTTCCCACATATTTTGAAATTTAGTTAAATTTTGTTTCATTTTCAAAAAATAATATTTTTTACTTTTATGAATTTTATTTTTTGATGTTTATGGTGATTGTTTTTTTTAACACGGAAAAGAAAGAAAAAAGACATTAAATAAAAAGCTGTTGCAGCCACAAAGGAAAGGGGATTCTTCTCCAAACGCCTGAAGTTCCAGAATCTGCTGCCCGTTTAGCCAACCTATGAGTTATAAAGTAGCAATTTCGCGATGCATGCTTGAAATCAAAGTCTATTGTTGTTTTTTTTTTTTTTTTTTATGATGTTTATAGATACATTTGAAATAAATTTTTTTTTAAATTTGATCAATTTTTACTATTTTGATAAATTCATTAATTAATTTTTTATAAATTCAAATTTGGTTTATTATAAAAAATATATGATTAGTGTTTTCTTTTATTAAATAAAATTAATGAATATTAAAAATGCCATTTTTAAAATTCTAAAATTCCCAATTTAAATGTAATTTTCCAAAGTTCACTAAAATATAAAAAAATATCAAAATTTAGAGACCAAAATGGGTTTTAGAAGTAATGGAATCGGTATTGAACTTTTTTTTAAAGATATAATATAATAGATCGGATCGGGAAAATGAGAATAAATTTAGTAGATTAAATTTCATTTAAACCAATTTTATTTTATTTTCTTCAGAAGTTTGATACAATACAGTGAGATGTAAAATGAATGAAAAGAAAAGGAAAGGAAAGAAAAGTAGTAGATAGAGAAAACGAAGGAAAACGAAGGAGGAGGAGGCAAAAGAAAGATCAGTGTGCGAGCGAGCGAGCGCGGCAAAATGGGTTCATCAATTGCTGCTATAAACAACGTAGCAGTTCCATGGAGTTTTAAGATTACGAAAAGAACCTTATCTTCATTCCTAAAACCACCTCTTTTTCATAGCACCTTCTTCGTAAGATCGTGTTCTACGGGGATTTGTGAGCAGAATTTTCTTCGAAGTCCAGGCCTCGTCGCTTTGGAATATGCTGATCTTAATCTTTCTCACAGGGTTTTTGAGGTTTTGTTTTCTCTCTTCATGAATTTTACTTCCTATACTTTATTTTTTTTTTTTTTATGTTGGCTTGAGATTTTATCATGAAGTAGAAGTAATGATTGAATTTATATGATTTTTTTTTTTTGTTGGTTTTTGGTAATTTCAGGATCTGGGTCCTCTCAGAGTCAGGCAGCATGTTAATCCTCTTAGCTCTTCTTTCAATGTATGTAATTTGAAATTTGAACTTATAAATGCTTGTTTGATTCTCATAAAAAATAAAATGCTTGTTTGATAATGTTTTTTGTTTTTTTTAAATTAAGTTTTTTTATTAACAAATTATTTGTTTTGTAACTCAACTTTCAAAAATGTTATTAAAATCATCAACCATAACTCAACTGATTAAGCATTGATACTCCATACTACAAGATTGAAAGTTCGAGTCTTCCATATTTGAAAATAGGTCTTAAAAACTGTTTTTTTTTTTTTTAATTTTTTAAATTTTAAAAATGGAAAGTGAAAACCAAAACAGAATTTTTTTATCAGTAAAACAAGCTGAATTTTTAAAAACAAAAAACAGAATTGTTATCAAGCGGGCCAAATATTTATCTCTTTGTGGTTTTTGTTTCTCTGATGAGTTATTTTAAAGACCCTGGCTTTGGAATGTTGATTGAAGCTTGCTTACTTATAGGAAGGCTACCCCTTTTTTACCTGATAGGTTCCTACCCCAGCACCTAATTGGAATGAAGTCTTCAAGGATCCCACATTGCCCCTCATGGTCGATGTCGGAAGTGGTGAGTCAGTTCCTATTGTATTACCTCTTATACATTTGTTTTCTCCAGGATTGTCATTGTCTTTTATCCATGATCCTTTTCCTTTGGGTAAATCAAGGAAGAACAAATCATCCAAGCTACTGCTTGATATCAATTTTCAACTTTAGTTAAAAAAACTGCTATATTTACTGATTCTTATTCTTGCTTTGTGATTTTCATGAACCTAGCATGATAAGAAATACAAATCGAGTAGCTTAAAGAAGAGGGGCAATCTGGGAGGTGAAATTGCATCAAATGACAGTGAACATCATAAGAAAAACGAAAAATATCCTCAGGAAACTTATTGATTAGTGCATTTTGTGATATTTTGCTTGCGTTGTTTACTCAAACTTAAAATTGATATGCATAATAAAGTAGCTATGATTGCGGAGGACACCGTGCATCGTTTTTGGAGCTGCTCTTTTACTTCATCCTTGTGGCGTGCTTTATTTAATATTTTCAACTATCAAGGTTCGAGGCCTCTCCTTCTTCATCAGCTTCTGCAAGGACTGCTGTGTGGTGTCAAGCTTAGAAAGCAAGCTTTAATCTTATGGCGCAATGCTATCAGAGCTCTTTTGTGGCTTGTTTGGTGGGAGAGGAGCAATAGGATTTTCAACGATAAATACTCAAATTGTACGCTGATTTTGGATCTTATCATTAGATATAGCGATTTGTGGTCGGCTAACTTTAAGTTCTTTTGTAATTACACGCCTTCTCTCATTGCCCCCAACTGGAAAAACTTTTTGTAATCTTGGGGTGGCTTTTTGGTATTTTGCTTTTCATTTATCAATGAAATGTCTCTTATACAAAAAATAAATAATAATAAAGTAGCTATGATTATGAAATTAATATGGTACATGTGGATCAAACAACTCTGAATAATCGCAGCTATGAGATACACATCATGTTTTTTTATATTATGGATGTAAATTTTTTATGAAAATGCCACTCCTAAGTTGACCTTTGCAGTTTTTAGAAAAATGAGTTGTGTTGGTAATGATATTAAGGTTTCAAATGCTGCTCATGGCTTATCATATCATATGCATTCATATGCCAGAAAATAAATTGTCTGCTATGCTCAAACTTTGTTCTTTACATCGTCGATTTTCAATTTTCCATTGAAGGCTCTAACCAAAAAGTATTTCCAGGTAGTGGCAGATTTTTCATGTGGCTTGCAAAAAGAAATGTTGATGCAAGAAATTTCTTGGGTCTGGAAATACGACATAAAGTATGGGGCTGCATGATTTACTTCTAACGAACTCTTAGATGACCTCGAACTATTTGATCCTCATTCTTCCATACATTCTTAGATTATACTGTAGAAGCCTTATAATATGTTTTGATACCTTTTATGTTCTTGCAGCTGGTCAAGCGTGCCGATATATGGGTTAAGGAGTTGGGACTAAGCAATGTGTAAGGACCTTAACTTCATTTCAGGTAGTGAAGAAAAGACCTGATTTTTGTTCTCTGTGCATTAGTAATGATTTTTTCTAAAAAAACTTGAATGCAGACATTTCATGCCTGCAAATGCTACAATTTCTTTTAAACAGATCATATCTTCATACCCTGGACCGTTAATACTGGTTTCCATTCTGGTAAGTGCAACCATTCCGTTTTCCACTCGATTGGAGATATTTTTACAAAATTGTAAGGCAACTTATCCAAACTTCTGTTTATCTGATCACATAAATATCGATGAATATAAAATTTGCCCATACTTCACAGTGCCCGGATCCTCATTTCAAGAAACGGCATCATAAGCGAAGGGTTGTGCAGAAGCCTTTAGTAGACTCTATAGTAGAGAGTTTAATGCCTGGAGGACAGGTATGCGATATGGTGCTGTTTTCTTAACAGAATGATGCTATCTGATGTTGGGATTTCTGTTCTTTTTTATACAACAGGTGTTCGTACAGTCTGATGTGCTTGAAGTGGCAGTTGACATGAGGCTTTGGTTTGATTCTGAAGCTGATGTTCTCAAACACATGGACGGGCTTGACCAAAGTGTTTTATGTGATGAAGATGGATGGTTGTTGAACAATCCAATGGGAATAAGGACCGAAAGAGAAATTCACGCCGAATTTGAAGGTGCAAAAGTATACCGAAGATTATACCAAAAGCTTGCATGACGAAGAAAAAAAAAAGCCTCAAGAAAAGAGCATGCTGATTGAGTGTTTTATGGTTGTCTGTTATGTCTGCATTTTTGTCAATGATTTTTTTAGAGAATTTGATGATGTTTTTTCCCTTTTCGTTTCGATTGGTTATTGTAAGGATTCTTCGAAATTTTGTAGAGGAATTCTATCACATAATGTTGCTTGTTATACCATATAGTTCTTATTTTGTCATGTGCTTTACCTTAAATTTCAATGACTTTTCCTCGGAAGCATCAAGAAGGCTGTACTTTGGGTAATGTGTTTACATGATTTTTATATAATAATAAAGATGATTGTTTTTGTTATTTTTCCCATTTGATTGTGATGGATATATTTTTATTATTAACATTATTTTATTTAGCTTTCGGATTTTTTTTTTAATAAATTCTGATACTCTTTTTAAGTTTTATTTATATTTTGATAAACTCAATTTACGTTACTGTGGCTGGAAAAAGTAGAAACAACATTTCATCGGGTATTGCAAAACAATTCCTTAAATATGCCAATAATTTTTAATTTTAAAATACAGTATTAAATTGTTGGAGACAAAATGTCATCCTTTTCATTTCAACTAAATTATTTGACATCAGGTATAATCTATAACTAGGTCTCTCTCTTATGGACATCTCTATCTCTATTTCTAATATATAAAAGTGGGGAAGGTTGAAAAACTTTTTTAGATATTTTTGCGGGAAAATTATATATTTGGCCACTTTTCATGGTGTCATAATGGTTTGTAGCCACCATGTTAAATTTAAATGTTAGTAGCCACTTTTACTATTTCCCAGATTTTTTTAATTAACAAATTTCCTTTTTTACCCTTCTGATGTTAATTAATAAAAGTAGCTCATTTATTAATAATTGTTTCTCTTTCCAAGTAATTATTACCATCCAGCTACTATTTTCACTCTTTCCATGTAATGACTCTTCATTTTCCCTTTTTCTTTTTTTTATTTACCCTAATTTAACTATTTCCATCGTGACTATCCATATTCCCTCGCCATTTTCACTATTTCCATGTTTGTACCATCAATTTCGGTTGGCTATCAATAACATTAATACTGATTTATCATTCCTTCTTCCATTCTCATTTTTTCCATTTTTGGCTTCGTTTTTTGCTTCGTTCATCTGTTTTCGTTATATTCTTTTGTTTTTTCATTTATGGAGTTATTTGATATCAATATCAAGTATGATGGTGTATGGAATGAGGCTAAGGATTATATTGATTTCTTATTCACTCCCGTTTAAGTTCCCGGTAATTTTGTGTATTTTTTTGTTTGTTGTTGGGAATTCAAGGTTTGGTTTGTTCAGTCATTTTTTAATATGAAGATTTGCAAGAGAAAGTTGTTTCAACAAATGCAATTGAAGAGGTTGGACATGCTGCCCAGATTCTTTCTTAATTTCAAGAAGTGTTGAACTTTAACAGTGAAGAAGATGACTTTAGGTCTTCTGACCGTATCGGTAATGTAGTATATGGTGACCCCATTCCAGATGAAGTTGCAGAAGTGGCAGATGTAACAGTCACGACTGATGGAAATACCCACAATGTATATGATTACTCTCATATACGAACTTCTGGACATATACCGTCACCAAAAAGTAAACGTGATAGATTTTGTTTGATTCCCCACAAGTTCAGTTGAAGATATGTGAAGATGTTTTTATCCCTAGGGGTGTACGGTACATTGACAGACTTGACATTCGAGAATACCGTCATAATTTCGATGTTTATGTGAATGACATACATGCCAGTAAACGTTTGTTATGTTATTTTTGTTGTTGTCTTTAATCTTTCAAAGTATTTGACTTTCATTGGTTGTTATTGAGGATTTTGTTCTGTATTTGTGTTTTAGCAACATTGTAGTATTGTTTTACAAATCAGATTGTTTGTTGGTTGTTGTTCCAATTTTGTTTTTAAATTTTATTGTTTGGTGTATTAAGTTGTTCTTTAGTTTTACGTCTATTATTTTATAATGTCATATATACTGTATATAATATAAGTATATAACAAGTATACATGACTTATAATATTAAGTTACAAAATAACGTGACATCCAAGTTATTTAGTTCAATTATGTATGTTTTGTTTTATTTTTTACAGATAAGATTGTTCTTTTTTTGTTTATCATTTATATTGTATGGTTTACTAAGTTGTTCTTTGTCATTAAGTATTGTATTTTTATACATTATATACAAATATCATTGAACTTTGGTTTAATTACATCACTAGTTATCATTGTCGTATATGTGTGTTCGTATAGTCTTATTTATATTCATATACAGTATATACCAAAATATATAACTAATGAGTAATTTTCTAAATAATAGCCATACATAAATAAGCACATTCAGTTTACAACAGAATATTCCATTGTTTTATACAGAACCCATAAATAAAAAGTACCATAATCCATCTAAAAAATCAAAAGGTTAAGCAAGCAAGACAATTGTTTTATACATTGAACTTTGGTTTAATTACATCACTAGTTATCACTGTCGTATATGTGTATTCGTATAGTCTTATCTATATTCATATACAGTATATACCAAAGTATATAACTAATGAGTAATTTTCCAAATTATAGCCATACATAAATAATCACATTCAGTTTATAACAAAACATTCCATTGTTTTATACCAGAATCCATAAATAAAAAGTACCATAATCCATCTAAAAAATCAAAAGGTTAAGCAAGCAAGACAACTTTATAAAAAGGATGAAGTTTATTTCTTTTTTTCAATTTCTTCATTTCTTGAGTTATCTTAATATTGAAATCAGGGTCATCTTCATTGTTTTGATTGGTCTATTTGTCTTTGTCATTGGCTCCTCCACATCACATTGTGTGTGTTGTCAACTACTTGGTCGTCATCCTGAAAGAACCATGTAATGTTATACATGAATGTTAGTAATTCCTCAATATATTAAAGTTTAGGGTTGTCTTCAAGCAAGAATTCACCTTATCATTTTCCAAACTAATCATTGGTTCTGTACCAATTTCCTTTTTCGGATATAGTCCATATACAACAAAATTTTGAAAATAATTATCAGACACGTTCATCATCTTGTTCATTCATCATATGTTATACATGAAAGTATTCAAGAATTTAAAAGAATAAAGTTTATGTTTGTATTAAACCAAAAAATCACCTTATCATTTGCCAAATATTATTCAATTTGTATATTATACAGTTCATATACGATGGATATATCATAACAAAGCAGTGGATATTTGCATGATTTTTTAATGAATTTTAAACAACATGGTTTATCAGATAGTTATATATGATTAACAGTATAGATAGCATATACAAGACAACAAACATAACATAACATAACATACTTTCTTTTCAGCTTTGATGGACATTTTTAAGGAATGATCATTATATGGTTGTTCAGATATTTCGCTATAATTAACAGTATACATATCGTAGACATGACAACAAGCATAAGACAAAGTAATGTTTTAAGCTTAACAGTATACATATTGTATACGAATAACAGTATATATTTCATATACAGATTGACAAACATAAAATTAAACATGGTCATTTCATTGAAAAATATATAACCTTATGAATTTTCTCGACGTTCTTATTTTTTGATGCTCTATTAGCCTTCTCCTTTCCAACATTTGTCTTTTTCCTTAATCCCTAATGTTAAAAAAATACCCAATATACATTTTTATCACTTAAATCGCAGAGATGTGACATATAGTTTAAGAAGTCATGAACGAAAATAGAAGACGGTGTTCAAACCTTTTTTCCGGTGTTTTTTCTCCAATATCTATGGTTGCCAATGATTCTTGTTCATTTTCTCAGCTTCACGATCGTCATCAAAAGATGGTAGTTGTTGTTCATCGATTGTCATTGTTGTCTATTTTTCCTTTGATTTTTTGGAACTTGGATCAGTGATATTTTTTACTTTGATTTTTCAATCTGGGAGTGAATGGAAGAGGGGAAGAGAGATAATGGAGGGAGAGTAAAAGGTAAACCAAAATTGAAATGGAATTAAAAGAGTCTCACGTTTTCCTATTCTTCCCATCTCATAATTACGAAGCAAAAATTTCGGCTGCATGTCTCTTGATTCTCACGCCACAATGTATCAGTCTAAATTACTTGTGTAACTGTGCAAGGTTATTTTTATCTTTCCATCTTCAAATTTTCCTCTTTAGTGGCTACAAACTCTTATTTTTAGGATAGTGGATATAGAGCTTTATTAGTAGTGTTAAAGTGGCTATTAATATAGATAACCCTATTTTTGCCCCTTTTCTATTTTAAAAATCTAAAACATATCCCACTATAATTAATGGTCATTCATTTGTTTTCATTTTTTTTTAACTTTTGTGTGTAATATTTTTAAGATGAACTTTTATTTAAAATCTTTAATATCATTTTACGAATATAATAAACTAGAAAGCATATATTAAAAGATATTTCATGAAGAAATTTTTTTTAGAGAATTTTCCTTCTATCAATTTAAAAAAAAAAATTAAATAGCATAACATTTTTTAATTAGATAAATTCTAAATATATCTCTTTATTAACTAATTAATTATAAATTTATCAATAAATCATTCGAATAAATTTAATAAATTAAAATATTGTTTTTTAATAAAATCCTTTAATAAATTTAATTTTAATTATTTATTGTAAACAAAATTATAGGATATTTTTTAACAAGGCAAATTACAAAGTAAATTATTAAAATATAATATAATCGAGCACATTAGTAATTTCAAATAAAAAATTAAATTATAAAATTTATAAAGGACTTTGATGTTTAAATTTTTTAACCACTATACTATTGAGAATATTTATAGATTTATAAAAATATATTTAACCATCATTTACAAGGTATATATTTATACAGTAGTCTTAATAATATCATTTTTTTAATTAATTTTACAAAATTTCATAATATTAATACGAATATATGATGTTATGGTCTCTTAATAATATTTTATAAAATTGTGTTGATTTTGTTTTCTATAAATTTTAACTGGACACTACTAAAATTTTAAAATTTATTATTAAATTATTTTGTATGCTTTAAAATCAACATAATAAAGTTATAATATTTTTTTTAATATACTTTTCAAATAAACATCTACACTTAGATAAAATAGTGTGAATCATTTAATTGATTAATATTTATATAAATACTTTAAAATTTATTTATTAATTAATAATAGAATAAATCTTTCACGTGCAACGCACGTGTTAAAAACTAGTACCTCTAAATTATCAATAAAACTGGTTAAAATTAAGCCAACAAAACTATTAAAAGTCATTTTTTAAATATTATTTACATATTTTGAATTAATTAAAAGTCAACTTTAAATTTTAATTAAACTAACTTACCTGTACTACACGTGAATACGGATGACAACGGGGCGGGACGAGGTCGGGATGTATTTCTCTTCTCCTAACCTGTAGGGATTATTAATCCTCATACTATACCCTATCCCCTAATAAAAAAAATCGGGAGCGGGTTCGGAGATTCTCCGTTTGGAGATCGGGTTTCTCGCGAGGAAAATTTCCCGTTTTATATTTTAATTCTTATTTAAAACGAAATATATATTTAAAATATCCATTTTTAAGACAAAAAGAAAACATAATACTAAACATTTTATATTTATTAGCTAATATAACTATATTATATATATATATTTTCAATAAATAAAGATAAAAGTAAACAAATATATAAGATATTATTAAAATATCGTGATCGGGGGCATGGCGGGGAATGTATTCCCATCCACGTACCCTAAAACAAATCTGAGATATTTTCCCCCCTAATCTTAATAAAACGGGGATTCTCAACCCCTATAAAGTCGGGGCCCCTAACCTGCAGAGAATTTTGCCATCCCTACACGTGAGTATGATTTAAAATAAATTTAAAAATACAAGTATGGGTAAGGGCGGCGCCCCTAATCCGAGGAGAATTTTGTCATCCCTACACATGAGTATGATTTAAAATAAATTTAAAAATATGAGTATGGGTGTAATAAAATCAATATAACGGATATTCGTGTCATAAAATTAACGTCGAGGTATGGTTTATACTAACTTAAAATGAGTATTAATACCATAAAATTAGCACCAAAGTTGGATTTTTTTTTTAATAATGCACCAAAGTTGTTAGTAACGATAAGACTCTATGCAAAAACATAGATTAAATTATTAATGCTTAAAAGAAATGTCTTCCGTTGAATAAGGTCTGACGACAGGCATGGCCCAAAAAGGTGTAAGGGTCCCACAGCCGCTACACGCCAATCTGTTTGATACGTTTGGCTTATCCACCTGACATCAACAGAAGACCGGGTCAAATTACGTGGTTTCTTAAAAAACAAAGAGAAAAATAATAAATAAATAAAAAAAATAATAAAATTATGTGGTTTCTTCGATCTTGCAATTATTTATGGCGTTGCTTAACATTTAGGGGTGTTTGTTTATAGTTTGGGGATGAGGATCTAAACCCCATGATGATCTTATCCCCATCTATGTTTGTTTTGCCAATAGAGAAGGGTTTTGAAACCTCATGGGGTTCCCTAGCCCCCCTTTATGGGGTTTAGAACACCTCCAAAACACATAGGGATCTCATCACCCCATGGAAAATATGAGAGAGATAGGAAGAGAAGAGAGGAGTGAGAGAGAATTTATTTTATATTATAATTTTATTATTCTCATCCCCATCCAAAATCAAACACAGTGATGATCTCATCCTCAGTCATCTCATGTAAACCCGGAAACAAACGCCCCCTTAAGGTTACAAAATTGAAAATTCTATTATTTAGTTTACCAAATTCAAAGAAAATTCCAACATATTAGATTATTACTTTTTCGGGTGTAAATGCCATGTTTTATATATTTTCTAATTTAACTTAAATAATTAACTTTCATAACATAATTTAAATGATTAGACATATACTGTGAGTTTTCTTTTTTCTAATTTGATGTAATATCTAAAAATAAAATAAAACAAAATTTCACATTCAATTCATTTTAATCATGATATTGTTAAAATATTTCACTTTTATTTCTAAATATTCATATACTGTTCTTTTATATTTTAATATTACATGTAATATAAAATTTATCTTTATTTTTTTAAATCGATTCAATAGATGTGATTTTAAAAAAAAAAATCAGTTAATTTAAAATACTCATCATAATTTCAAAATCTCCGCCTTCAATCATATTTGTCTAAAAAATTTAAACAAATAATAAACTTACCATTGGTTAACTAATCCTATTACACTTTGGTTCAAAAAAAAATAAAATCCTATTACTTTACTAAAAAAAAGACACTAATTCTTTTAAGTAAATCCTTTTTACAATAATGGAAAAGAGGAGAGAGAGAGAGGAATAAAAATAAACAAATAATAGTTGCCTTTTATTTTTTTATTCTTTAAATAATGGCTCCGATGCCTAATTGTTTACGTAAAGATCGTTCAATATGGGATAAATAAAGAATACATTCATCAAAATATAATATATAATATAAAGAAATCATTAAAAATACAGATTACAATTCTGAAACGCGTCGAAGCAACGCCAATGGCGGTGATTAACAAACCATTTATATCCCCATACCTCATCATCTTCTAATTATCATTACGTAACAAAAATCTGAGATATAGAAAACGATCAAATTTTGGAAATTCTTATTTCTAGATTCGTTCTTCTAATTTTCATTTTTCAGAAGCAATTTCTCTACGTAAGCATTTCTCTTCTCTTTTCTCTCGATTCATCCTTTCCTTTCGTTCGTTGGATTACAACGCTTTATTTTTGAGTTTTCTCTTTTGATTGGAGGATTTCTGTTATCTTCTTTTTGTTTGTGATCATCTTCTTGGTTTTCATGCTGATGTTTTTCTTTCTTGTGATTATTGTAACTATAGCGATAGATTAGGTTTTTTTTCCCCCAAAGATCATGCGGTATGTAAGTTTATGTATTCATGTTAAAAATTAACGAGTTAGAGTCCGTTTGGTACAACTTCCCTTATAAGTGTGAAACATTTTAGAACAAATATTAATTAAGTATTTCATCTAAAAACTATATTAAAATGTGTTTTTGAAGAAAATACTTGATTTGTGATTCTTTCAAAATGTTTATAAACATGTATTTAAAATGTTTAACTCAAAACATGTTTAGGAAAAGTTATATCAATAGGACCCTTAATATGAATTTACTGGAGAAATCACTTGAGTCAAATATGATATTTGTGTTTATGTTTCCTTATTTCACAATTGTGTTTAACTTTCTGAATCTAGTGATTACATATTTTAAGTAAATACGTAGCCTGATGGTTTTTCTTCTCTTGCTAATTGGAGCTTCTTTTTGTAATCTTTTTGGTTTGGCTATGGCCTAATGAAAAGTTTTGTTTCTCATTAAAAAAAAATAATGATTAATGCACCTCATTTTTTTCAGAAGAGATGTATGATTTTGGGGGCCTAAAATGGGGGAATAAATAGTTGAGGTTTTATTTTATATCATGTTTATTTTTTCAATTAATTTTTATGGTTTCATACTTACAATTGCTGATTGTTGTTTATTTAGTTTGGCGTTTCCTTACCTAAACATAGAAACTAGTTTTATTTTCACAACATATATGGGGGGAATTGAATCATTATCAGCAGAAACTTTTTTAACATTTCAGCCTCTTCATTGTCTCATTCGTATTCATTCTTTCAATTAGATTCATTTAAATTTATCTGTTATTATTCTCTGCTTAAAAAACAATCTTTGTTCCAATCATTTATGGATAGTCTGGTTTACTTTATTCTGTAGCAATAATAATAAAGAAAAATGGGAGGTGGAAAGGACAAGGACAGTGAAGACAAAGGCTTGTTTTCAAATTTAGCAATGTTCGCTGGTGCTGCAGGGCACTACCCTCATGGTCATGGTCATGGATATCCTCCACCACCGCCGGCATACCCTGCAGCCGGGTATCCCCCTCCAGGTGCGTACCCTCCGGCTGGATATCCCCCGCCAGGAGGGTATGGCTATCCTCCTCCGGGTGGATATCCACCTACAGCCTATCCTCACCAGGGTGGATATGGATACCCTCCTGCTGGTTATCCTGGCCCCCCAGCTCACCATTACCCGGCCCCAGGTATGTATCTCTTATTCAACATGGATTTTGATGATTCATTACGGGTCTTAACACAATTAGAACCTTAGCATAGTGAACTATGGAATTTGCAAAATGATTTTTATTAACGACAGGGCATGGACCTGGTATGGGTGCATTGTTAGCTGGTGGTGCAGCAGCTGCAGCTGCAGCTTATGGTGCTCATCATCTTTCTCATGGTGGCCATCACCTTGGTCATGGCTATGGACACGGCTATGGTCATGGAAAATTCAAACATGGCAAGTTTAAACACGGGAAATTTGGCAAGCATGGAGGCAAGTTCATGAGATTCAAGAGATGGAAGTGATGAAATCGCAGGCTATAATGTTGCCGTGTATTGGATTTATACGTAATAGGTACCGTGAGTTTTGGGTCTGAACCCGAAAAATAAGTCTAGTTATTGATAATTTGATTGTCTATATATCTGATCATTCCAGTGCACTACAGATGGACCATGCATGGCATTGGCTTTCCATGTAAACAATGCGATCAGATGTGATTATGTATATTACTTTAGTACATATTTCCCTTTGAAAACTAGGATTAAAACTTGTGATTTTGTGACTTTCGTCCCATTTCCATATCTTTGAAACGCTGCTTTTGATTATTTGAACAGCATTTGAACCTTGTTTGGAATTATAAAAAAATCGAACAGCTATGATCTATCTAGTACAAAATATACTTCTTGAGTTAATACTCTAATGGATTTTATATCTATTTTTAAGAAGAATAAATCATGTAATGAACGGGTTTTATTTATACAAATGCTACTTCGAGCAATACCATTTTCACATACATGCACATCTCTTAACCCACATCGGCTTCGGGTTGTCTAAATACAAAAGGGCATTTAAATAAAGCCAATTTAAAGGATTTCCAGTTTTGGATATTTTAACATCTCTCAGCATAGAGAGAGCTTCCACTTGAAGCCACGAGAGTACAACGAAGTTGGTATGGTGGAAACTTTTGGAATATAAACAACAGCTTCAACAAACGACATTCTTTCAGCACTGTCCTGTAATTGATGAGTCCAGTAGGAAGATTTGGTTCACAAAGGCAGACAAGAATGTCCTGCAGATCAATAGCATACATGCAGCAGAACACAGAATCCCGCAGGGAGCACCTCAACAAAACGTTTTTTAAACCGCTGGGCTAAAAAGACGAGGATTTTTCATATGTTAGTTTGATCAAACTCAGTCCAGATTATGGATCAAAATAGATCATGTTTTAATATCATGAAATAATATTCAGTTTATGGTATAAATTGAAGGAAATGAATAATATACAACACATCTGAAGTTCATTGTTATGTAGAGTGGGCTATTGAAAACAGACCTGAGGAATACTTGTAGTAAATCAACCATTGATCCATCAGTTCATTGCCTCCATTGGGACCAGTGAATCAACACCCAAACGAACCAATGGTTTAAGTGTATATTTGGTCGACTAGCTCAAACTGGTCATTAATGTTTTCTTTCCCACTTACCTTCACGCCTGCCACCATCCCTTTCCCTTCGCTCCACAACTTGCCTTGACTTGCTGCTGCCTCGAGACCCATGCCTTTGACCAGACCCGGAATGTCCATCAAATATTGAAACCATTTCGGGATCACCAGCACTACCCGTGTCGCCTGAATCCTTGCTTCCATCTACATTTTCTTCATAACTGCTACCACATTCATCTGGACGTTCTCGAGACTGTAAGATTGTAGGCAGCTGCCCTGAATATTGTCTAGACCCAGAAAGCACAATGGTTGGTACTCCTGTCATTGAGGAACTGGTGGTAATAGAAGTTTCAGGCTGTAAACCACTGGCACTTATTCTGGTATTCCCTTCATTGTTTGACCTTCCATTCTCTCTTTCACGATATCTGTCCCGAGGTCGACTGCAAGGAAAAATGCCAAAAGAAATCAGTATTTTGGACATATTCTCTTTCACGAAATGAGTAGATTGGAGTCTTCCAAAATGCATAAATCCTTTAGGTGTCAGGATTAACTTGAACAAAAGCTCCGTAGCAAGCATAATGTTTGTGAAGAGGTGAATCTGGTGGCTATATTTTCGTCTTGCAAAATTGCATCTTAGATCACTGGCTTACTTCTAGGGCGGATGGACTTCTGGAATGCTTCTGTTGATAGAGTGATGGTAAAGCTGTGAGTGGAAAAGATCCTTTCTTTTTAAAGACTGACTGACCCTTGTACTGTCTTAGTTTAGAACTCCGGGAAGCCAAGGGGGTTTAAGTTTAACCACTTGGGGAATAGGAGAATGGTCTCCTTTAGAGTTGGGATGCTCATCAGAAAGAAAAACTTGGCCCTCTTGTCAAAATGGCTAAATAGGATCTAACAAGCAGAGTCTACATGGCGTAAAGGTGCTAGTCATAGCAAGTACAAGGAGTCCCTCAGTCTGTACCATGAAATTATGTTCTTAATAGCATAGCATCAGATGCCCTTAGAATTCCATTATGGAAGGCATAATTATTTTTAGCATGAATTCTCCATCAACGACGGAGAAACCAAAAGGTAGGGAAGGTAACGGTTGAGTGAGCGAATAGAAAATCAAGGTCCATGGAATACACTATAAAGCCTAACAATCTCTTAAACAAGCCATTTTGCAAAAAAGAAAATAAATCTCGTAAACAAGCCCTTCATCTCTTCAAATTTTCTTTATCACAGGCTTCTGTTTTTTAGAACCTTAGAATCTACTCAAAGTAACTGATCATTAAAAGTCTCCAAATGCATAGAAAAGCAAATAAAAGAAATGGAGAATTTCCCTTGGATTTTACATGGCACGAATTATGAGCATCAATTAACCAAGAATTGCTCATCAATTTTACACCGTTTATGATTTTAGCCAAATGGAAATTAGAGTAGATGAGATTTCAGTCTAGTCTCTTAAAGCACCCAATTATTTTTACAAAGCCATTTAGATCTTCTCCCTAATTTGCCAGGCAATTAAGTTTTTTCAGGACTCGGGAGTGACTCTCATAATCATGGCCTCATTTTATCAGATGAATTATTGGATCTCTTGATCTCCCCTCGGATATGTATATAGTTAAGTTCTTTCAGCACCCAATTATATTTATACTTATATTGTATAAATACACATACAATATATTGTATATGTATATTTGAAAATCCAGTTTTCTATCGTTCCAATATGCAACTATTGGCCCTTCTTACTCTAGTCGGGCCCTTCTCTCAAATATGTATTGAATTAAGCATGTTCCAAATCCAACCATCTACATTGGAAGTGCATACACAGTAATGAACGGTTAAAGATTGTGATATCTTTGAGGTACAATATTTTTTTTTTGTTGATAGAAAGATGAACGGTTAGTCTTTTATTTTCCGCTTTTCTTTTTTGTTTTGAGGATTTCTCATCCTCTACATTGAGGTACAAAGATTACAAGAAGGAACAACTACATATATTATTATATTGCAACTAACCTACTATGGGAAGAGGAAGAGAAGTCACGTCTTGATGGTCGTAGTCCTGATTCAGCCTGCTCCATTTCACGCTGAAGTTCCCTCTGTCAAAGTATATTTATCAGAAATTGTTAAGAATCTACAAACCAGAGAATGGTCAAATGTTGCATCATACAATTTTGAATGAGCCAAGTGTTAAGCTTAGGAGGATGGCAATAAGAATCACAGATGAAGAAAAGCCTATGTATTTCGATAAGTTTCAACAGACGTAAGAAATCTCAATGTAAAAATTTGCAAAAACATTTTGATTTTTTTTTTTAATGATTAACCGTTTCCATTAAAAAATTAGGTAATTAGATAACACAGAGTTTAGGTGGTCAATTAAATTAAATCTATGGGAAAAGTTCAATTTAAACCATTAACTTAACATGTTGTGTCAATTTAAACCTTGATTTCATCAATTTAAACTTCAATAATGTGTTTTATTAAGATTAAAACCCTTAATTACTGTTTTTTTTAATAATAAATCGAACTTTTTATTTATTATTTTTTTTAATGGAAAGTTTAACTTTCATTGGTCAAATAAGATTAAAACAAATTACAAGAGGATGAGGAATCCTCAAAAAAACAAAAGTAAAAATAAAGACTAAAAAAATAATTCCATTTATAGAACATGGAATTTGTCGGAAAATCAAAATCTATACTATTGGCCCAACTAAAAGTTATTGAAATAAAAAGAATCCCATAAAAGATGCCAAGATTTGGATTCTCCCGAAAAAATCCGAGCATTACGTTCCAACCAAATAGTCCATAGGAAAGCTGCCACTACACATTTAAGAAAAAATCTTCTTCTTTTTGTAATCTTTGAACCGAATAGGTCCATAATCAAAAGATCTCTAGCATCCTTTGGAGGAACCCAACTCAAATCAAATTGTGAAAAAAGTTTGAACAAAAGGTTGCTAGTGTAGTTACAATGAAGAAAAAGGTGAGAAGCTGATTTACAACTCCTATAACACAAGAAACAAATATGTGGAGATAAAAGAGAAACTGGGCAAGCGAGATTGCAAAACATCACCAGTGACAAGTTTTTCCAAATAAAAAGTCCAAAGAAAGAATCGGATTTTCGGTTGAAAACCCAAAAACTAAATTGAATTAGAAGAGCTCAACTTTTTATTGATTTATGAAAGAGCCCAAAAAAGGCCAACCAAACCATTACAAAAAGGTCTTCCAATCGGCAGAATGGACAACGGTTACAAAAAAAAAAAGTATAATTTGCACTCCAATGGGAGGCATTAAGATTAAGAACCCCAAATCTCTTCCCAAGACTTAAGAGTATTAACAAAAAATTTCCTATTCCGCTCGAGCCAAATGTTCCACCTTCAAACAAATCGCTCTCACCGCGTTATCCCATATGATCTTACTCCTATTTTTTAAGATTTAGAGTTAGCTGTGGGAATGTTTGTTGCCGGATAAAATGATTTTTGTGGATATTGATTTTTATGTTTGTGTTGAAGATTTTTCATAGTTTGATTAGACTATTTTGGCGCCGGGTTGGCTAAGTTCAGGGATATCGATTGAACTTTTCCCTAAATATATTATTTTCTCAATGATGAGCAAACAAAAAATTAACACTGGAAGATAACTGGTCATGCATTTCTCTCTCTTCAAAACCACCGATCACCTTTTTTAAGACAATCACTCATTTTAACTCTCCAATAAAATGTCTAGATAGCTTTTTTGTGCTGCCAACAAAGTTTCAAAAAGCCCAGGCAGACTGGTTTTGAATATGGAAATTATTGTCACAATCAACTTAAATTTCCTTCTCGCCAAGCATGGAGAGAATATTACGGATTTCAGATGCAGATAAACTGGAGCATTTTATACATCAAATGATGGGGTGGAAGAGTTGCAAGCTAAAAGGGTGTAACTATAATGAATTCAACAAAGGTGGAAGTCTAATAATGGACTAATTATAGGGAAATCTTGACAGGAAAAGTATCACGGTTGAAGAAGTTGAGGATGGATCGGGACTTTTTCGGGCAGTCTAGATTTGTGTGTGTGTCCGGGGGGTGCCGGCTTTGACAGAGAGCACACGAAGAAAGGCGTGCTCAGAGAGAAAGGAGGAGAGAATTTCAGTAAAGGGCTTTATTACAGGAAATCCTAGCAGGCAGTGTGTGACCCAAGAAGTCAAGTATGGATCGTGCGGTTTAAGAAGGGTTGTATCGTGATTCGTGACACAGAGCACACAAAGGAAGATGTTAGGGAAACGGAGGAGTGAGGTGAATTATGATTTAATAATTACTACCTTGAAAAAGGAAAAACTCTTTTAATTCATAAAAAGAAAAATGCCTGTGTTTGCCTCTCCTTCTCCATATCAAGATTATAACGCAGCTCCCTGGTTTTTGCACGCTCAAGCTCCAACAAGCGCTGTCGTTCAATTTCCTTCTCCATTTCAGTTGTTCTTTCCCTGAAGTAGCCGGCAATTAGATGGAAGACCATACAAAAAGAATTTAATTATAACTAGTAGTATATTTATGCAAGAATAGTGATTAATAAAACCTATCAAGTTGTTTATAATAAATAAAAAAAAAAACCTATCAAGTTCTTGCAAAAGCTTGGCTTCATGTAGTGCAACCTCTTCTTGATATTTATGTCGTGCTTGCCTCATGAGAAGTTTTTTCTGCTGACGGGCTACTATCTCATCTTGGAGCCTGGATTTTTCTCTGAAACATGGAAGACAATTAAAATGATTGTAATTTTCATAAGACTAGATATTTAACATGACTGATAGAACTAAAATGTGCTTGTTTTAAAGTTTTATTTATGAGGGAAAATCAAGGTTCATCAAGTGTGGTTAAGAAGTTTCTTATTCACAAGATTGGATTTGACTACGACATAAAATACTTGGGAGAGAGAATGAGAGGTTTAGCAGATTTTGGGGTAATATACACAGCACTGGTGCTCTGAAGGCGACTCAAATACCTGGATTGTAGAATCAAGATCAATACTATTCAGCATCTCTTTTTCCTATCTCGTCCTATTCCAATCAGGGTCTATCAACAACTATGGATGAAATTCCACAGAAGTTTGTCACACGGTTTAGCAATATGAAGAGGAAAAGTAATTGTGGACGGTAGTAAGAAAAGCTTGGACCAAAGTAAGAGACTACCTCCTTTCGAGATAAGAATCCACCATTGAATTTTATTGATAATCGGCTCCCAAAAAGGAGGATTCTTTGGATTACCACCAAAGGGAAGACCAAGATAGGTGAGAGGTAAGGTAACTGACCTGAAGGTTATCCGCCAAGGAGCTAATAATATTAATAGACTGATCAATATTGATCCCAGCCACCACTGATTTATCAAGGTTGGAATTTAGCCCTGACATTGGATTCAAAAAGCCTAGTAATTGTCAAGATGTTATGCTAAATAACATGGGGAAAGACTGTTGAAGGAATGACCTTGGCTTTTAGAAGTTTACTGACTACTGTCATAATTGCCTAGATGTTATGCTTTTCAACTCTGACTTTGAAGAACTTAACAAATAAAGATACTAAGAAAATTATATTTTACATACATGGAACGGATGGAATTCTTAATCTGCTGAAGACGAGAATCAGAAGCTGCAGAGGCTGGAAAAGTTCAATTTTCAAACAAGTGCAGAAAATTAAGACAAATGTGAAAAATTGAAAAGCAGATAACAAGAAACTATCAGTATGCCATGGTTATACAATAACATGACATACAAGTGATTCCAAGAAAATCTTTAGCCTCTTTGGATGAATCAGGTGGTTTTACTTCCAGCACCTTTCGAGCAATGTCGAGTTCCAGTTCAGCCTCCTCAAATTCCTAGATATCCTCAAATAAAGTTACTCAAAGTTGAGCATCCACAGTAACAAGGAGACAAATGTTAACCAATCTTACCATAGCTTCTTCGTCTTTCTTTTGGGAGAACAAATTGAAATATGACTGAACAGAAGTCAGATTTGAAAGGACCTGATAAGCAATTCAGAACAAATAAGCAAAAAAAGCTGAAAGAGTACAATGGTCACAATTCAATAAAAGAGACACATAGGCCCGTTCAGTTATATGAGAATGATATAACTTCAAAGAAAATATGCCATATTAAATATAAAAGTCCAAAACAATCCATAATCCTTGCAAGAACAGAGAACTTTTTTCCTTATGAAGTCCCAACTTTATTCATATGTCCCTATGCTATTGGCATCACATGAAATTGCACTTACGTGACAGAAAAAAAACTTCAAAATAATTGCTTTTATCAAGATGAATTGAAATATACACAACCATAAAATAAAGTCTGAAATGAAACTCAAGGGAGTCAACAAAAAATAATTTAAAAAAAAGGCTCTAATGGTTGGCCATTAAAAAAAGGGGGCAATAGAAAAAACTTAAAAGGCATGGACCGAAAGACAACACTAAACACAATAAAGTTCCAAACACCTGCCCAATGCCCCTCAACACTTAAAAAAATCCTCCAATTCTTTTCAAACCAAATAGACCAAATAGAAGACATAAGCCCAGCCTGCCAAAGCAAACACCCTCCATCACGCAAAGGGATTAAGCACTCCTGCCATCATCCATTTCCAGAGAAGAGAGAACTTATGTAATAAAGGAACGGTGGAAGAATTGACTGGTAACAACAAACAGCCTTGAAACTAGAGAGTAGAGTGATCCCTGGTTGCTTAATTGAACCCAAATCAGAGTAAGCTTCAACTTGTTGACAAGCAAAGATAACAAAGAGAGTTCTGGGGTTGGTGGGAGACGAGATAGGGCATTAGTTGCCTTATTCTTGAGACCCGGTTAGTATTGGATCTCAAAATCATATGCCACTAACTTTATCACCTAACACGAAAGCGATGAACTCCCCTAGGGCTTAGGGTGAAGCGCCGAAAAAAATTAGGGCTATATATTAAGCACATAATATAAAATAAAAAAAATATTTTACATATGAAATTTAAAGTATAATCAATAATAAAATAAATAAATTGGGACCTTATTCTCATATATTGTTGAAAAGTAAAAGAACAGCATTTCTGCATAAGATAAATTCTTTAATGGCAAAAACAGATAGGCACTTCACTACCAGTAAGCAACAATTACCAAGAGAAAATTTAGGAACAGATGAGTAGGATACAGCAAGGCAACAAAAATTTAAAAAACGTAAAACTTCTGTACTTCTGACCTGAAGAATTGACTCTCGAATGCTCACAAAATCTGGGTCAAATTGCTTCAAAGGACTTGAATTGAGCACTTCTTTTAGGATCTTCAAGGGGAGGGGAGGGGAGGGGGACTCAGTGATCTTCAAATACCAACACTAAAAACATGAATTGCATTCTACTTAAATGAAAAACATAATTCTTAATATACCTCTTTGGCTTCATCCCCTTCCTCTCTCAATCGACATAGGACCTGGCAGGCTTTCCTCTCCAAATCCCCAAGTCTCCCATCTAAAAAATGAAATAACATATTCATAACATTTGAAGAAAGTGTTATGGAAAATAATAAAAATAATTATAAAAAAAAGTAAATACCTGTTTTTGATGACCCTAAAGCCTCAATATTTCTCCAAACACTTTCAGGAATCAATGAGACATCTTCAACTGGAGAATATAGGCAAGCAGAGGAAATAAGTGCCAATGAAAGCTGTAGCAGTGGGCCCCCACATGTCGAATGTACAACCTTTGTACCATGTACACTATCAGCAGCTGCTAGCAAAGATTGTAACTGGTGTCGACCAGCATACGGGACATAGGATATTAGAAGTGCCATTGCACGAATCCTCAGATATAATGATGAGTCACATGCTGCCAAAGAAGCCACCTGATCCCATGTATGCGAAACCAAATGAGAGAATGTAGACTCAGGAACAGCTTCCGCTAAACCCGAAGTAAAACTACTATGAGCTCGGGAATATGGCATAGCGGTTCCATTGAAGACATCTAAACCTACCAAATTCCCCAATTGGTGAAGTGCTATGTATCGCTGCTCAGTTTCAGGGTGCCCCAGCATTGTGCAAAACATATCAACTAGAGCAACTTCATCTCCATTAGGGGTGGAGATGCCTCTTCCAAGTAATGCTGACAACCATTTATGAGTTTGCAAACGCCAAGTGACCTTTGGTGCATTGCAAGCAACTTTCTTGATGGCAGAACAAATAATACAAATAATGTTACCCAAGTGTAAACCACGAGGCAATCCAAGTAGACAATCAATAATCACGGATGCAACTTCCCAGCAACCATCATCTTCAAGCATTATGATAAATTCAGCCAATCCTTCAAGACCAACTATCATATAAACCAAGAATTGATCACTTGCCCTAGATAGCATAGCATTTTCACCTTCCTTTTCAGCATTGCAAGTCTTTTGTGCAATTGAAGATAAGTATCTCGAGTAAACCAAACACTCAGCCACGATCACAGTTAACTTTTTAGCCAGTTGGTGATGAAGATTCCAACAGTGCTCAATAGTTGGAAAAAGCTTGGAAACAAGGACCTCTAAATCTCTACAAAATTCTCCAATTTCCTCTGCAGACAAGTTTGACAATGTTACAGTAACGTTGCCCTCTTTCTTATGTTCGATCTGCTCAGAATGGCTATTAAATAATGAGCTAAGAAACCGAGAATGTGACTCTGAACTCTCCTCGAGGAATGCACCAGGGCCCATATCCTCAAGCTGGGGTAAACTCAGATGGAGAGCACCAAAGGCTCCTAAAGTCTGAAGTAACAAGTATCTACAAGTCTCCATCACTTTCTGGAATGAACATAGGTAATCGTGGTAAGATGAGGATGGTTGAGATGAGGTAAAATTAACCCAAGACATCAAGGATTGCAATATTTCCCTCTTACGTGCAAAAGAAAAAACAGAAAAAAAGGAAGCCAATACAAAGATAGAGAGTGCTTTGTTGTGAATTTCTCCAGAAGAGTAATCTTTGTTCTCATCCTTCGTGATGTTACTGAAAAGTTCATTAAAACATAAAGACTCAAAATCTGTAATTGAATCATCACCCAACAATTTCTCATCATGAGATATCTTCTGAAAAGAATATGAAATGAGGGGCTCTACTAGTCGCACTACAGCATTCAAAAATGGCACATCACAGTAAGTGGCCTCACAAAGGGATACTAGCACTTGCACAAGCCGAGGAACCTCAGGAGGTATCGCTTCCATATGCTCACATACAATGGCTTCCAGAACATAGAGCACAATGCATTTTGCATTCTTTGAAACATACCCTTTCATGTAACAAGAATTAGACTGAAAAGTTACACCCTTCTGAAAAAATGGCCATGAGCAAAGGTCAGAAAACCAACAAAGTATATCAGGCAGTACACTGGAAGAAAGTGATCTCAGTTGCAATCCAATAGCCTCTAAAATTACTTCTCCAAACAATACAAAGTGATTTTTCATCTTAGGAAAGAATTTGCTTAGATCAGGGTAAATAACGCGAAATGATTGATCTCCTTGCTGTTCAGCCATTTCATATTCTTTATTGATCAAAGAAACATTTTTGCACTCCATTTCTTCAATATTCAATTCTTCATGCTTTTTATTGATATTGTCTACCACAGAGAGTTCATCTGCAAATATATGCAGCAAAGACGTTAACTGTGATAAATCTGATGCAAGAAAAAGACGGTCTTTCATATACTGTTTTGCATTACGAGATACCGCCATCCAACCAAGAAAACGAACCAAAGGAGATTGGCTAGTAGAAAATTTAGAAATTCTCTGCATCCAGGCAGATGCTGGAATCAGGTTTCCAGAGCAAATACCATTACTGGCGCTTGATATGACGTCTGTTCTATAATCACCGCCACTACTTGCAAGTACCAATTTCTGAAGAAGTATCCAACGTCTTTGTGTGCCATATATAATTTCAGGTTCCAATGGCAAATTGCCATCTTTAATTTGAAAATATAGGGATGTTAGGACTCCATTTAGCAACTCTGCTGAACCTAAAATGATATCAATAACATCTTCAGGACAACAATATAGCTTAGTGGCTGAATGCAGCAAGAATAGAAGACACTGCATAAGAATTTCGTGCATTGAGTTAGGTTTCCTTTGTAAAAGTCGAATGACAAAAGAGCACAAAAGAGCTTGATTTTGTCGTACTAAGGTCAGAGCATCCGCAGACTGCATGTCATGGGGAGACAACATGATCACTTTTTCATCTAAGCTTTCACTGTTATATGGACAAGACTCCAGATCAGACAAATTCATATGATATTTCCTATCTAATTCAGCAGCTTCGAGCAAAATTTGAAGAACAACCTTATCTCTTTTTCTTTCAAAATGAGCTATAGTCTCCAGGTCACCTTTACTCTTGCCAGCAAGCCTAGACCACACGGAGATTGGCAGACTTTCTGGCGTTCTAATCTCACTACTTCTCACCTGTTTCATTTTATTTGAACGTTTTCTGCATTGTATCAAAAAAAATGGATTGACATAGCACTCTGCTGCCAAAAGCAATGCATCTATAGCTGCATCATGACCCTCAGAGGTTATCCCATTTTCTGAATTTAAGTCCAGAGCTAAATGCTGGAATTCAGAAGCCTTCAATTCACAGTCTTCGAAGTTTACAAGTTGAAGATAATCTGCTTCTAAGTTGTAGTATTGAACATTAATTCCAAAATCCAGTACCAGTTCTCCATGAAACTGGTCAGCAACGGTCCCGTCAACCATTTCCTTAGGCTCTATGTTCACATTTCCCTGGCTAGAAACAAAGCTACCTCCATTCAAACAACTAAAATGATTATCCAAAGATTCACCTCGCAACTCTGGAGGGGCAAAAAAAGAGATGGCATCTTCATATACTTCAAATTTTCCAGCTGCTTCATGACCATCTATCTTTCCATGACTTTCATCTAGGCCATTCATCTTCGAAGAGATTCCTCCGCGATGAATGACAGAAACAGAGGACTTCCGAAGGTCTACTTCAGGAGGTAACCGTAAATGAGGTTGCAAAACTGAAAGAAGCACACTGCATAAAAACTCAGTACATTTCAACCGTATATAAATATATTGAATTACGTACATTGGACAGGTAAAAAAAAGTTAATTGAAAATGTCATATCATAAGAAATCAAATTTTATCGTTGTGATAAAAAAAAGAAATCAGATTTTATCTGTAACAACGATATAAAATTGCTATTCACAAACATCCATGGTCACCTAATTCCTGTAATTGTGAGACCAGTTTAGTTTGATCAGGATTCTCATTTGATTGGTTTCGACTTTTGAAAGATTTGAAATGTAGTTCTTGAGTTATAGATGTAGCCAGCTTTTATTTTGTTTAGATGAAATGTAGACAGCGTTTATTAAAAATAAGGAAGGCGATACTTTTCACTTTTGAAAAGAATTTATTAAGAGCTAATATGACTAACACTGAAAATGTTCCTTCCAAGTTCCAACCTCAACAACTTTTAAAAGTAACTTACTAGCATTAAAGCATTAGCTATAAAAAAAATAGTAGCTAATATGGACTAACACTGAAAATACAAGTTACCACCAAAATACAAAAGTGAGATAATGAACATCTGCAACAAAGTAACCAATGCCTGAATCAGACAATGAAGGTAACAAATGGTTGACAAACCAAAGATCAAATTTATACTAAATCATTACTTCTAAAACTTACTTTTTGTTAATCTTAAAGACTGACATTCATTTTAAGATAAGCAAAAATCTACGACAGCAAAATAGATTTCCAGCTAATTCAGCATCGGATGTCTATTCAGAATCATAATGGCTTTACAAAGTTAAAAAATAATATAAAAGGAGTTCACTAACAGTGGTCTACTGTTTCCTTTGATCAAGCTTATGGATTAATGCAGTAAGGGTTGTGCTAGCCTATAGGGATGATGGAAGAGACATTAGACATAACTAGATACCATGAAGCATGCCTTTATATGATTTTCACTGTCTAATTCTTTTTCGAGCTACACACTTTCTGTAATTAATTCCAATTGGGTACGTTTTTTGAAAACTTCAATTGGGAGTAAAGAAATTTTGTACAACATTTCACTATATCAATGAAAAGAGTTTCCTTTAAAAAAATGATAATAAATGATTTAATATTTACCTATTCTATTTATCAGTTTATTACTTCACATTTAATGACAACTTCTGGCATATTTGCTCAAAGGCTTTCTATCCCTTTCTACATTAACACACAGAAGAATAATGAGCGTAGTTATTACCTAGGAGCAACTGAACCACGCCTCCATTCAGATTCTAAGGAAGGAAGAACAGATGGCTTTTGTACAGCTGAGCGGATAACATTGAGAGCAACCAGACAATTGTTTTCCAGCTTTTGTGGAAAAACAGAAGAAAGATCCCCAAAAGCTATCGTTGTCTTTGAGACACATATAGCAGGATCTAGAAAAGGCTCTAGCATCTCCACAAGAAAAAGAATATTATGTTTTACTTCCTGTAAGAAGAATATAGAGATAGTTCAGCAACTTTTTTTATAAGAACATAAAGAGATATTTAAGTAACCACTTCAACCATCAACATCAAGGCACACCTTTCAAATAACAAATAAAGATTCTAAATAAAAGTGTATCCTGCCCACCTCTCAACCCCCCATGCAAAACAAATTTAAAAAAAAAAACTACCACCAAAATTCAGGTAATTTGTCATGGACTTCAAGTAACAACCCTTATTGTTTTTTTCCCTTTTCATTCATTATCTCAATGAAGTGGACTTATTAGCTAGTTTTCTTTAAAAAAAAAAAAAACAAGAGGGGAAAAAGAAAAAAACTTCATTTTTGATAGAACTTCACGTAAGAATACTTCGCATTTATACCTTATAGTTTCCTAGCACATCGTCAAAATAACCAGATAAAGCCAGCAGAATATATTTTAAGGCAGCACGAGCTTGATTGAGGGACTGACGGGCACTCTGAAACACGAAATTTTGCAGATAAAACATCTAAATGTTAAAATGTATGGTTATGAAGGCAAAAAGAATACGCAAAGTACATAAGTAAAAAAAATACAGACAATAACAAGCTACCAAATGGATTAATCTTGAGTTCGAAGAGGTTCAATGGATTAAGGACAACGGCAGATTTACGGTAGGGGAGCTACCGTTTGTTTATCTTGGTCTTCCCCTTGGAGGCAATTCTACTTCTAAACTGTTTTAGGATCCGATTATTGATAAGATTCACAAACGCATTGCCAAGCGGAAGAATATCATGATCTCTAGGGGTGGAAGACTAACTCTACTACACTCTATTCTAAATAATCTCCCCACTTATTTTCTTTCAGTTTTCAAAGCTCCCATTGCGATTACTAAAGACATTGACAAGATTCTTAGACGTTTTTTCTGGAAAAGTGTTGAGGGTACTATTGGCTGCCATCTTGTTAAATGGGAAAAAATCCCTCCCCCTATTGCTAATGATGGGTTGGCTTTTGGTGGTTTGCGTCACAAAAATGAAGCCCTCTTGCTAAAATGGTTATGGCGTTTCCCCTCTCAGCACATCTTCTTTGGCACAAGGTTATTAAGGGGATTCAAGGGATGGAAACTTTGGGTTGGTGTTCAGCCATCAAGAGAAATTGCAGTAATAGATCTCCTTGGAAGCAAATTTATAAGCTTAAAGAGACTATGGAGGCTAATTGTGTGTTCTCGGTGGGTAGAGGTACTTCTATTTGGTTTTAGGAACAGATTTGGATTGGTGAGTCTTCCTTTGCTTCCTGTTTCCCTAAACTCTATCGTATTGCTATCCTTAAAAATCATCCGATTTGCAGTTTTTGGAAAGAAGAGCTCAATTCGTGGGTTGTCGAGTTTAGAAGGAATCTCAAAGATGACGAAGTTGTAGAATGGATCAACCTCTTCAGTCTTTTGGAGCCTCTTCGGTTAAATGATAGAGATGATACGCGTGTGTGGATTCCAGACAAAACATATGGGTTTTCATGTAAATCAGCCCTCAAAACACTGTGGAATGGCAACATTATTACTGATATCAAGTTGGCTTGGAAAGGAAAGTCCCCCATGAAGATCAAAGTGTTTCTTTGGTTGGTGATCAATGATGACATCAATTCAAATCAGAAATTTCAATCTAGAAATCCTTGGATCTCCCTCCAACCCAAGGTTGAAAATGTCGATGTCGACATCTCAATTTTACGGAGATGTCGGTTGTCGATGTCGACGGATATTCCGGAAAAATCACGGACATCATGGATAACTATAGAAATAGTTTGAAGTTGTGGATGAAACTTTTATTAGAGCTTAATTAAACATTAAACCATCATTCTAAGTAGTTATATAAATAAAATACACACATATATGGACATTAGTGGTACAAACTATCAAAATTTAGGCGCAAAATAATATTTTTATAAAAGATAAGAGTCATTAATATGGTTTACAAATAAGAACAACCAACAATTACATCACATGAACGTCTAATAGTGTCGATTTTGTTGTCGATAAATATATATATATTTTTATATAATAAAATTCATAGAAAACCTTATAATATCACTTAAACAAATAAAAATATCACTTGTAGATAGTTTTTTAAAATTTTATATCAAATTTATTAAATATTATAAAACACACACATACTTATATATTATAATTTCAAATTTTATTTAAAAAACTCTTTATATTAAGAGTTAAACCCTAAGACTATAATTACCTAACACCCAAGCCCAAATAAAAGCCCAAACCCACCCATGGCCCACCATTTACCCTCTTATACACCCTAATTTTATAACACAGCCGCCCAACTCTCTCTCCTCCCCTAAACTTCTCCTCTTTCGTGAACTCAGCCGCCAAAGAAAAATGTCTGAAATTTCCGGCCAGATCTGTAAATTTTCAACGACAACGGCGATATATCGGAGATATCGACGATATTTTGACGATTTCGGTGACAAATTGGCGACACCAGGTAAGAACGACTCTTCCCTCCCTTATTGTTATCGAACCACGCCGACTTTCGATATGTCGCTGACATTGTCGGCGACATCGCCGACTTTTTCAACCCTGCTCCAACCTAACTGGTGCAGCCTTTGCATGAATTGTTCGGAGACTACGGAGCACCTATTGTTTGATTGCAGCTTTACTAATGCCATTTGGAGGACTTTCTTCAAGATCTTCAATATGAAGTGGATTCTTCACAAGGATCATGTCAACAATCTGGCTTTGCTAGGAGGCTCGATTCTTCTTCACAAAAAAAAGAGTAGACTTCTATGGGATAATGGGGTGAGAGCTATTTTGTGGAATGTATGGCTTGAGCGTCATAGAAGAATTTTTTAGGGGAAGGCTAGATCTTGGGCTGAGGTTTGGGAAGTTAGTGTTCTTAATGCCTCCATGTGGAGTGCTAATTGTAAATCGTTTGCTAATTATGCTCCTTCTACTATCGCTTCCAATTGGAATGCTTTTCTGTAATTTCATTTCGCCTTTTTTGGGCTCTTTCATACATCAATGAAATGGCTTGTTTCTTATCAAAAAAAAAAAAATAACAAGCTACCAAATAGCTTCAGAAATTTTTGACATTGCTGTTGGACAAACACAAGAAATGCAAATACTATACTTGTTGCAAAAAAAAATGCTAATTTCTTCCTCCAACCTTGTATTGAGAATACCTTTTATCTTAACCTAACATCTTATGTTTTGGGATATGGTGATGATTTGACATAGTTTCATAGCAGAAGGTGTTGAGTTCAAACCCTTATTATGTTATTCCACTTTTTGTTTTTCCTTCCAATAGCAATTCTATGAAAAACTTTGGTTTCAATATAATTGACTAAATGAAGCTTCAAACTTATTTTTTCAGATTTCAAATAGTAAACCGAAGAATAAACTTCATCAACCAATTTAAGATTTTCAAGGACCTCTATTTTTTTTTTTAATAATAATAAACATTGTTTTTCATTGATGTGTGAAAAAACCAAAAAAAGAGGCCTAAAAAGGGTTAAAAAAAGCCTTCCAATTAGAGGCAATACTAGAAGGACTATAAATACAAAAAGATTACAATTAGCACTCCAAATGGATGGAGGCATTGAGAATACTAAACTCCCAAACCTCCTCCTAAAACTTCTCCTTGTCCATGAAGGTCCTTCTATTTCTTTCAAGCCAAATATTCCAAACTATCGATCTCACCCCATTCAAGGACCTCTCTGTTTTGTGATTAACAATCCCAAAAACTTCTTGATTCCAATGAATTAAAGTTTTTTCAGTGATTATTTTTTTCATAAAAATGTCCCTTCTGATCCAACCATTCCAGAAAAAATATTCCGAAAACCAGAAACATTTCTTTGATTGTTAGTGTTACCCATTGGAGTAATTTTCCTCAGCTCCTTTGGTTTAGGGTATTGGGATTAACAATCCCACTTTCAAAAAGAAAAAAGCCTGAAACACCTGCTGGAAATGGATGTTTAAAATGTTCCAACCTGTTTTTGAAAATTTCAGCAGTAAAAACATCTAGCACTTGAGCTTTACTCAAATAATATGTATATACAAAAAAAATTGAATGCTTGTCAGTAGTGCATAGCATAAAATACTGAAAAAATATGTCTGTATGGATGACCGTCACCTGGATTACACCCAAAAGATCCTCCAGAAGCTCAATAACCAGATCAACCTATATATCATATCAAAATCCATCCAATATTAGAAAAGTTACAAGAAGGAACCAATAAGTACATACGAAAGAAAACCCTAGCAAGACATTTTGACAGGGTCATTTTAGCACAAACGAACCTTTATAATAACCCGAGGCATCCAGGGTGCAAGTACAGAAGAACACAAGTCAATCAGAATACATGCAGCCTTAGCCTGTGAAAAAAAAATTAACGTTAGGCAGTTTAGAAAACAGTTACCTTTTTATAAAGAAAATAGATTGTTTTTAGCTAGACATAATTTTCTTTTCCACACTTTTCTTAAGGCTGTGGAAACCAATGTTGCAGTTGTAACGAAAGGAATCGTCTGGGATAAGAATGCTACTAACACAGTAACACAATCAATACAAAGGTAAGAAGATATCATCAGTATATAAGCATAACATATCAAGTAATCAAATAAAATAGGAGAACGAACATGTGATTGCGAATATGATGATAGATAGCCAGCACAAGCATGAAGAAGCGAATGGTATGATGATGATGATGATGATGTTGCTACAATCTGCAATCAAATACAAAAGAAACAATGAGAATAATAATCATATCTATTTAATTATTTACATATAAGAAAAGAAAAGGATAAATGCAAATTCACGTTACAATCACAGGGAATATAGTTGACTTCATAATAGACCTGAGAGAGGGCCTGTTGCACCATTGGCTGCTTCCATGAAGCAAAGATGTCATTAACCGCATCAAAGGTGCTGCTCAAAGGTGGACGAAGCACTATGAAATGCAAAAAGAGCATATCAATAAATTTTAAAAAAAATATCTAAGAAAGAAACTTGGGATGTAGTAAATCAGCATTAAAAACGAGTGCATACTATATCAAAAGGCTAGCGTACTCAAAGAAATATATCTATGGGGTAGCGTAATTTCAAAATATATTTCATACCTCCTAGAATGGCTAGGAGGGAAAGAAGAAGAAGATAAAAGACTTAAAATAGAAATAAACATTTCTCATCCAAATAACTAAATAAACATTGAGCAGTTTTTATTATCCAACAGTACCAAGCAATGGATGAACAGAATTTTTGCGTCAATGATGGAATCTTAAAATCATTTATACTATCAGCTTGTGTTACATAGAGCTCAACCTGGAAGCATGGATTGTACAAGAGGTAAAGCTAGCCACAAATCAACAGACCTCTCTGCCAATTTACTGCATACATCAGGCTGTGAACATTACACATACAAAATGCAAGTTCATGGGTCAGTGGAACAGAAAAATATACATCACCAGTAATAATGGATAATGATGAAAGATTTTAACATTCCTATCACTGCAAGTCAACCTGAGACGCACAGGCAAAGAGAATATGCAAAACACCTTCTTCCACTGCTCCAACATCCAAGATACTGAGATAGCTTAAATCCCACTGATCACCGGGTACTTCAAAATCTTCTCCAAACAATTTTGAGTAATCAACTATTGAGACAGGATTGGATATGTCAGGTTTTGATAATTCATCTGAAATAGCTACATCTTCAGCTGATGCTGAACCTTCGTGCACTGCAGCAGGTTCAGTGAGCTTCTGCAGAATTCTAGAAGCCTGAAATTAAGGAGAGAAACAAAGCCAGAAATGTTTAGAATCTAGAGTTTGACTATTAACAATGAAAACAAACTTAAATGGAAGTTATAATTTACCACTCTGCATATAGCTCCAAAATTAGAATCTTTGTATGCCATCCTCAAAAGAATAAAAATTGCATCCGGGCGAAACACTATGCAACTTGATGTAGATGGGACCACAGGTAACATACTGCGTGACTTTCGTGGCTACATTAAATGGGAAGGACGTTCTAAGTCACTAATTATTATCTTCTTCATAGAAACAGTTACAAAACTCTTTGGATAGTAGAATAATAGTTTTTAGTTTTGGCAACGTAATTACAAAATGTCTCAAGCAGGGTAGGGTATTGTAACTTGAACTAATGAAGCAAGGAAACGAGAAAACAAGAGGGAAAGGGAAAAGATCAAGCATCGAAAAACCTCAAAGTTTGAAGAAACAGTCAATGATGAAGACATCTGATAATTCTTAGAAACATCAATGTCTGCTATGCTTGCAGTAGTCTTCGACGCTGCTCTGCAGCATGAAACATAATCAGCAAAAAGTGAAGTCTATCTAGGTAAGAGAAAGAAGATAAGAAAATTTCAACAACAAAAAAAAAATCAAAGTTATCGTGCTTTTTTTTTCTAAAACCTCTATTACAATGAATCGAGAAACAGATTTGATGCATAAACTGAGGTGTCCAGAATGGAACTGCTTTGTACAAAGCAGTGAGAGAGTTTCAAGAATTGTTGGACCACTGAATAACAAAAAATGAAATTCAAGTGAGGTCCACTCAACTTGAATAATCTTATTCAAGTTAAAATCCTCTTATCTCAATCTTTCAGCTTCCTCTCAAGTTATTCATGAAGATGTATACAGCCAAGTGTACCCAAGGGAAGAAAAAAAATTATAAAATGGTAAGTTTTCTTATGCTCACTGTCTGTTGCTGGTATTAGAAATGCTGCTGAAAAGATCCGAAGGAGAAATCTGAAATCCTCACACAAATCTCTCACCTCTTTTCTTTATTATACGTAAAAACAGTGGTGACGACACAAATCACCATTTTTTTCGTGGTGCTTATGCTTATAGTTTCTAGACATGTATACATAGAATATCCGATGAGGCCTGCTGTTTTCCAAAAGATATTGGTGTCTCAGTAATTCTGCAGGCCGAAGGCAGTTATTAAGGTTTTATTTGGTTGAATGTCTGCAAAGCTCTCTTGTAGCAATTGTGGTTGGAAAGGAATAGTGGAATTTAGTAGTTTTATTGCATTCTTTAGCACCTCTTTGAACAGAAATTTTTGTGACTATTTTGCTCAACTTACTTAAGTCCATGGGGAAGATCTTTCTAATCCCATAGCTTGAGCTTGCAAGGTACCTTATCTCTCTGGTTTTTTTGTATCTACCCTTTTTTAATACTTGTGCGTCAGTTTACAAAATAATAATGTGTTGCATTGCATCCACACATTAAAGACAAGATATGTCAATTGATCTAGAGCTTCGCCACTCAACAAGAGCCAAGTTTAATTATATTTGTAAATAAGCAGCAAATGTAAGAAGACAATTCATCACAAAAATACAACAATTAAATTATAAAAAAAAAGAGAGCGAGAGAAGCAGTGCATGAAGCCAAACTGTGAATGATGCAAGTAATGAGAAATACCAAGCAAGATAGCCTAACCTCTCGTTCACAAGGTGAAGAATTGGATAAAATGGACCGGCAAGCATTGCAAGAAATCGTAAGTTTAGATCAGGAGCGTCTGAAAATCCCACAAGGTCCGTCTGCGTGACAATCAAATTAAATATTCCACAATGTGGAAAAAAAAAACTAATATTCACAATGAAGAGATTATATGGAAAAATGAGCATGAAAACTCACTTCAGACAAAAACAAAAAGTACCTCAAGTTGCGAAAGAAATGGATATAACCGAACCATCATGTCTTGAAGCAACTACAGAGAAAAAATGAAAGGTTACAAATAGCATGAGGCTAAAAAATGATATGCAACAAAGAAAGATTGACTATGTTAGCACCTGAAGATACATATCCTCAGCATCTTGCCTGTGTGATATAATATGCGGCAACAAGTGATTTACAACTGGTTGGAACTCTGGCTCCAAACCAACCACTGGAACACCAATCAGCTGCAAATGATTTTTTTTTCATAATCAACCATGTTTCATTAAGAAGAATAGAAGTACAAAATGAGGAGCAACCCCCCCCCCAAAAAAAATAATAATAATAATAATCCCTATTTGTGGTAATAAAAAGGCAGAAGAACTCTGAAGATTATAACTCAGTCGGAAAAAACCACCAAAGGGAAGAATTGATAGCAGTTTCATCAAAGATTGTGTTGTTTTATTCCCTTTTTTTAGATGAATTCACAAAAATTCCTTTTTTTAGTCTAGTTTCTATAGGTTTTATGCTTTTATTTATAATGTAAATATTCTCAGTCTTCATATAAAAACCATCATTTTTTAAATATTTTTATATCCATGGTTAGTACAAATCATGTCCCTCATGTGTCCTCAATGAGCCACCAATGTGTGTGCAATTTTAAAAAATAAGAAGAAAAATTGAATCTAACACGTGTGTGGAGCGTGTCCATATCCAACATAGATACTCAGCCAAAAATATAGAGTTAATGCCTCCTGTTAGATCAAAAATCCCTCAATTGCAAATTCCACCTACAATCTTATGATCCAAAACCTCTTGGATTCTTTTAGCATGGTTGTTATAAAGGTTAAACAATCTAGGAAAACAATTGACCTTATTTCCCTTACAAACCTCAAAGGAGTATGTTGATATAAAAATAGGCTTATTTCCCCTTCTGAGTATATGAGTAACGTATCCAATGACAAGTTGAAAAAACCTCCCAATAATCATTCATACTGTTATTTTTTCTCTTATTTAAACTTCAGAGGTTATATCACCCTCTTTCCACGACCCACATTTTCCTCCATTGTCAATGGTATCTCCTTTTACTTCCACCATTTCTCCTCCTTTTTTTGGGCAGTCTCGCCATCAATGGAATATAAGACATTAGTGTCTAAAAGTCTTAAAGAGTTCAACAATCTGAGAGTAAAAAAAAATTAAACACTCAAATATTATGTCCAAGTGTCAATTACACGTTGAAAGCATGCCACTATAACAATTATCTAGAACACCAACACTTGAAGTTTGACCTTAAAGAGGTGTATTACTTCTTAATAAAATGAGAGATAATTCTCAACCAATATCTCCGTGGTAAATATTTATCATCGCTATTGCAGCATTTATTTTTGCTTTGGTTTTAGCGAATTGAGTAATTGAACCATCGTGTCAAACAATCTGCATATGGCTGGTGCTAAAAAGAACCAAAGACTCAGCCTCAGGGCCCTAAGTTTAAAGCCATTGATAGAGGACTCAGGTCGGAGGCAAAAAAATTTAAGATCGATGCACGTCACAAAAATATAAGATAAAGACATAAATTAGGTAATTGATACAACCATGAGAGAATGATCAAGTAAGATGTAACGCAGCTTCTACTATTTCACAAAATGCAAGTGAGGAAATGTATGAGCTACAAAGAAACAAGGTGCAGAAAAAAAAAAAACTCACAGAAACAATGATCTAGAAGTGCTTGATTTTACAGAAATCTCAAGAAGAAAACAGAATTCTCATATTATACCTGAACAAAAAATACAGCTATTGGATTTCCACGCAAACAAGATATTTTCACATAGCGACATGGAGTGTAATTCATAGGGTAGACCATGTCTCGTCGAGGTGCTTCACAACGTGAACGAACTTTCACAAATGTCTCTGGCTGGTGAACAAAAACAAATCATCGAATAATCAAGGCTTTCTATTCCACGAAATGCATAGTAAAACTTCCAAAATATACATGCCCATTCAAGGAGGGAAAAGATAAATTCTTTTTTTCAATTTATAAATTTTTTCTTTGATAAGAAACTATATTTCGCTGATGAAAGAAACAAACAAACAAGAAAACTTCCAAATTATTTTTTCAATTCATATATTTAAAAGAAATATTAGAGAGTTCAGGCTCAACCTCAAGATTATGTTGAGTAACCAAGTAATGTTGAAAGGATTGGTATTATTATTAAGAGATCAAGATCTTTATTTCAGAAAACCCTTTTCAATTTGTTGAGATTATATTCATTTTTTCTACACTAATTAATTCTTAAAATTACTTGTTTCTAATTAATTCTTATAATTCTAAGTTATAACAGGATATATAGCAACCGTTTGGGAAATGAAGATCCCGAAGAATTTTATGTTTTTAACTTGGCAAAATCAATACTCTTTTTTTTTATTTTGATGGAAAGATAAACTTTCATTAATCAATAAGGGATAAAACAAAATACAAGAGGATGAGAAATCCTCCAAAAAAACAGAAATAAAGAAGAAGAAAAAATTACAAAAAAGAATTCCATTTATAAAACATGGAATACTCTTGACTTTCAGTGATCTTCCTCCTTTGATCTAAGACCTCAATGGTCCTGCTAGTGCAATATTAATTTGTGCAAGACAACTGGACGAAGACACCGTCTGATATTACAATACTTCCTTAGCAAAATCAACTGGCGTTGAGTAATACAAAATGTGAGATATCGTGTAAAACCAATATGACAATCTTCATTATCTCAACGACGATAACAATGAGAGAAAAAACACAAAGTCTAAACTCCAATTAGAGATAAGAGAAAAACACCTTGTATCGCAAGCCAGCTGCAATTTCCCATTCAAGTACGGATTTATTGTAGATGCGAATATGTGATAGTAGACAAGGTTCCTGGGGAAAAAGGAAACAAATCAAAGCAAAATTAAAGATGCGATATTTGAAACGATCCCTCCTGATATCATTTTTCTAGGAGCAAGCTCAAAAGCGCATTTCATGAAGAAATTTAAAGGAGAAGAAAAACGAAAGGCCCTGAGAACCTAAAAAAACCACCACCTAATTATGGGAAAGCCCAATTGTTAAGAATCAAAAATTAAATTAGAAATATAAGAGAACTATAAAGCTTAAAAGTTCTTCAAAGATTAAAACTCAAACATTCAACTAAACAAGATTCAATTCCAATGAGAACTATAACGAAGCTCAATAGTTGATTGATTCTTCATAAACTTTTCGTAATGTCCGTACAATGAGAGATGAGAGAAATTAGTTTACATACGTCGAGTTCGAGAAGTATCCATTCTTTGGTGTTCGTAGCGGTGGACCAGTGAGTTCGGAGATCGGTATCGAGAACATTAGCAGCTTTCTGCGACGGCGATTCCCTTGAAGCTGCTTTCACTTTGTACTCTAATGGCTTAACTCGAGGCTCTAATTCAATCTCCATTTTTATGAGTCTTTAAACTGAATTATCTCTTCGATTAAGCATATGATGAAGCGGAATTGAGATGAGAATGGTTGTTTCTGCTGAAGGAATTGAGAAATGAAGAAGACGAGCTGACAGAGCAGCTGATGATAGAAAGCAAGTGAAACTATACGACGGCTTATTCTCGTGAACTGTACGATGTGGTCAGTCGGTGTTTACTTTCTTGATGGGCTTGGGCCTGTTTTAAAAGGGCCGACTTTGGATGGCCCAGTACATAATAAAACCCAGATTTTTTTAATTAAGAAAAAAATGACCTATGGTAACTAAAATTGGAAAATACTTACCTCCCTCCCGGTTAGGAGGTGTTCCTCCTGACTCCCGTATGTGATTTTTTCCATTGGTTAAAATAAATTAGCGGATCTCATACAGATAATAAAAAATAATAGATTTTTTCTCTTATTTTGTTACACCTTGAACAATAGTCTATATGTTAAAATATTTATTAATTACCTCAATTTCTAAATGATGTTTAAATTTAATAAAAATATAAGAAACGAAGTGCCGGTTTGGGATGATTTTTTTACATGTTTAAAAGTGTTTTTGATAACCATTAAAAAAAACTTTTAAATACTTTCAAAAGTTATCTCAAACAGACCATAAATTATAAACCTTCAAATACATATTATAAAATTATTGTTAGCAAAATAATGCTTCAAGTTTCAATTTGATCATCTTTTTCTTTAATCACGAGTGTTCAGTCAGGCACTCGACGTTTTAAAACTTGTAATATGACATCATAGATATGTGGTCACACATGGTTAAACTCGTTATCTCAAGATTTAAAGAAAAACATCTTAGCTAATGAGCCAACTTATGGTTATTTTTGTTCTTCATAAATGACTACAAATTATATTTTATTTTATCGTTTGACAATAAACTTTTATAATTGTTACAATGTCACTCGTATTATTGACTAATTGTCTTTTTCATTAGTGTATTTGAAAAATTACATGCGAGGGATTAAATCAACATATTATTTTTACTTTAGTAAACTATTGAACAATTATTTTTCAAGATATACTATTTGTTTCGAGTTTTTAATAATTAAAATTATCATGATATCTTAATTTGATCATTATATATATAATATATATAAAATAAAAGGAAATTTGGGTAAAATGACCTCCAAAATCCTAAATTAATGTTTTTTGACCTCCATTCTCAAATTAACCTTTTTTGACCTTATGATGATGTCATCTTTGTGTGAAAACTCCAATTTACCCTTAAAAAATTATATATAACACTCTCACTTTTACAAATGATTTTCTCTCTCTAAGAATTCTCTCTCTAAAATTCTCAATCTCAACTCTCTCCATCATTCCTTCATTCTCTTCATTATTCAAGGTATGAACATTGATCTCTTTCTTTCTAACCATTTTTTAGAAAAATTTTGGGTTGCCTTGAAATATAAAAAATTTCTCCGAAATTCGATTTTTGATCCGGAATCCTTTTTTTATGATATATTCTTAATTCGGTGGTACCTCCGGAATCCAGATTCCGAAGGTACCTCCTCCGGAATCCGGACCTCCGGAATTTGTAATTTTATTATTATTATTTTTTTCCATATTAAGACCGGTTTTTTAAATTTGTTCCTGAATTTCCAATTTCATTGTTTTTTTTTCCTATATAAGGGTTTAGGATTTAACATTTGTCTCGGTATTTGTTTTGGTTGTTTTACAGGATGTCAATGACAATAATATTTATTCGTTATGGTGGAGAATGGGATGCTAATGGCAACAGGTATATAGGCGGTAACACTAAAGGAATAACGATAAGTAAAAGTATAACGTACGAAGAATTTATAGTTCGAGTGTATACAGTTGCCAAAATTGATCCTGAAGTGTTTGATATTAAGATCAAGTGCATTTACAAGTTACTTATTGACTCCCCTCCATGCGACATAAACGACGAAGAGGACCTAAATTTTTTCTTAATGGGTGAAGATGCATCTACACTTCCCTTGTATATATCAACTATGCCCAAAGATGTGACTAGTGAACGGAATATCCAATTCAATCCGTACATTGCGTCTGGTTCTGGCAGTAACCACTAGGGGTGAAAGAAAAAACCAAAAACCGGATAAATAAACTGGGTCGAAACCGTAAAAAAACGAACCGTCCCGGTTTCCATTATTCAAAAACCGAACCCACTTGGCTAAAACCGGTTAAAATCGAAACCGAACTTGCTTCTAAAAAACAAGTAAAAATCCAATACCCCTTCCCTATTTCCCCCTGATTTTTATTTACTTGTTTTATTATATATATTTATTTATCACTTTATTTTAATTTATATTATATATATATATATATATATATATATATATATCAATCTAATTTTTCCAACTAAGTTTTTGTTTATGTTTGATTTTTTTTGTTTAATCTTTCAATGTTGGAGGATTTTTTTAAAACTAAATGCAAATGGCCTATACTAGAAAAACCGGAAAAACCGAAAACCGAACAGGCAAAAAACCGTTCAAAACCGGGCCGGTTCCTATTATAAACCGAACCGGTCCGTTTTTTAAAATTAGTTGAAAAACCGGACCAAACGGAACCGGTTTCACCCCTAGTAACCACGTAGCCAATGACAATCGAAACTCATCAACCATTCCAACAATAGATGAGAACATTGCTCCGTGTGATTTAGGTAATTATAAGGAGCCTTTAATGGATGACCAGTTTTTACCACAAACGCAGTTTTTACATCCTCAATCTGATAATCTATAAAGGAGAGATGTTAAGAAAGGAAAGTGTAAATCTCATGAATAAACAGTTATTACGAATACATCAAGTAAGAATACATCAAGTTCAATGGATATGCTGTCATATGATTATGAGTGAGAACTCTAGTAATCAAACTAACAGTATGCGATAAGTGTGATAAATTACTAAGGGTGGAATGAAAATGTTGATCCGACGGAATTATCAAAACCACATCATTGTTGCTCATAGACATTTTGAACTGAAAAAACACATGTAAACCAAATTAAAGAACTAATTAAAAAAAAATCACATATAAACTAAATTAGATAACTAATTAACAAAAAAACCACATTCAAATTAAATTAAATAACTAATTTTAAAATAAAACTACATATAAACTAACTAATTTTAAAATAAAACTACATATAAAATAAATTACCTAACTAATTAAAAATAAAACCACATATAGGCTAAATTAAATAAACCACATATAAGTTAAATTAAAAAAAAAATTAAAAAAAAATTAATTAATTGGGCCTCTGCCCAAAATTCCGGTCCTCCGGAATTTATTCCAGAGGCTAGCGTTGAGGGAAAAAAAAAAGAAACGGATTCCGGAGGTTGAGATCCGGACCTCCGGATTTCGGAGTTATCCCCCGGAATCCGGAGATCCATGGAAATCGAAGGACCTTCGATTTCCATGGATCTCCATGGATTTCGAAGGATTTCCATTTCCGGAAATCTTTCGATTTCGAATTGTTGGATGAAAAAAAAACCGTACGACTTGTGAGATTTCGAATTGTTGTGTACCTTTTCGTTGTTAGTTATGAAGAATCAATGGAAGTTTAGGTTCAAGAAGATGAAGTTGAGGTTGAACTTGAAGAAGATGAAGTTCAGGTTTCTTCTTCTTGGAGGAGAGGAGAGTTGAAGGGTAAAAGGGGGTTTTCACACAAAGATGACATCATCAGAAGGTCAAAAAAAGGTTAAAATGAAAATGGAGGTCAAAAAAACGGATATTGGAGATCATTTTACTCAAATTTCCCAAAATAAAAAAACATTCGTCTAAATATATTAATTCACCACTTATTAAAAAAGCCGATCAAGATTCTCAAGAAAGGCAGGTTGCCACGCCAACGGTGCTTGAGCTGAGCCGGTGAGCCTTCCAAACAATAACACCAACTTCACTACTTCTTCTTCTTCATCAGATCTCCAAGCTTCAGCATTGCCAAGGATCTCTCTCAATCTTTGCCCTAATAATCTTTGAGTTTTTTATTCGGTAGTTTCCATTCCTTTGTCTTAATCAAGAATCTCCATGGATTCATCTTCGTTTCTTCCCCCACTTTCCTAACTAGGTTATCTTTTATTTCAGTTTCTCATCGCTGATTTTCTCAAAGATTCCAACTCTGGTCACTGAATCCCTCACTTTCTCTGGAAATGTCAGTTTCTAAACCGCCGTTTCAGTTATCGCCGGCATCGTCCTCTCCGCTCTGTTCTCTCCGGAGCTCTCTCCTTACTCTCGCCATTTTTACCCTTGTCTCGTTCACTTATCTATCATTTACTTGCCTTAACTCATCTTCTCCCTTTTCTCAGGTCCGTACTTCTCTTAATTTAACGTTAACGAATTATTGTTTGGTTTTTTCGTTAATGGATTTAGTTTTTTTTTTTTTTTAAGGTGCGTGTTGAGGTTGGCGGTGTTAATGATGATATGAACGAGGGGCTTTCAGATTTGTATCATTCTCCTCAGGTTTTTAGGTTGAATTATGCGGAGATGGAGAGGAAATTCAAGGTATATATATATCCAGATGGAGATCCCAAGACCTTTTACCAGACTCCGAGGAAACTTACTGGAAAGTATGCTAGCGAGGGATACTTCTTCCAGAATATTAGAGAGAGTCGTTTTCGTACCAATGATCCGAATCAGGCCGATCTTTTTTTCATTCCGATTTCGTGCCATAAGATGCGAGGCAAGGTATTTTGATCTCACCACATTATTTCTGGATGTTTTTAATTCTAACTAGAAATTAGGTGACAATGGGGGTGTGGGATTCCTACTATATTTTATGTATTTATTATTTGTGTTAGCTTCTTGATTGGTTATTCTTATTTTTTAAACTAGATATTTATTTTTTATTGAGAAGCAAATTTCGTTAAGATAATGAAAGAAAAATTCAATGGGTCACAAGAACTTGGAGAACCGCCACCTAAATTCAGTACGGGGTTGAGGGAATGTGAGATGATAGACAGTAGCGGGGTTGAGGGAATGTGAGATGGTAGAATAACTTCAATTTCACTATTGGCTTATGATGATTGTTGATATAATGAAGGGAACGTCCTACGAGAATATGACAATAATAGTTCGAAACTATGTGGAAGGTTTGATATCAAAGTATCCTTACTGGAACAGAACCTTGGGTGCGGATCATTTTTTTGTCACCTGTCATGATGTTGGTGTAAGGGCTTTTGAAGGACTACCCTTTCTTATAAAGAACACAATTCGAGTTGTGTGCTCTCCTAGCTATGATGTTGGATTCATCCCCCACAAAGATGTTGCTCTTCCTCAAATACTGCAGCCATTTGCTCTTCCAGCTGGAGGAAATGATGTGGAAAATAGGTAAAGGTATTGATCTTTTTGAGTTATACTTGTCTGTTCTCCACCCCCCTCAAAGAAATGAATAGTGACAGTACAACACCATATTTAGCTGGCAATGTTACCCTAAATCCGGTTTCAAGTATTCCTTAGTTTGAATTTTGATTTTTATCATCAATTTATGCCCGCTTGTTTCTACAGTTTTGATTAAAAAAAATCCATAATTAAGTTGCTGACTGATAGATTGAGTAAGCTGATTAAGGATTCAATCACTGAGAATCAAGGGACTTTCATTTTTGGTAAGGCCATTTTAGATAGTGTCCTATTTTTCCATAAAGCTATGGAGGATATGAGACTTACGACCAGTAAACAGTTTAAACTTGACCTTGAGAAGACAGAGTTCTGATAGGGTTTTTATGAATGTCATCTTATTTATGAAGGGCTTTGGCAAGGGGTGGAGAAGTTGGATTTCTGGGTGCATTTCTAACGTTTTTTATTCTATGAATGTTAGTGGGAGGTCGAGAGGAGGATTTTAGTTTGTAAAGGGCTGCTAGTCTCATCATCTCATATGCATCTTATTCTGCTTTCTCTGAAAAGAAGGCTGTCCTATATAATATTTGTTCATTGCTGATGTTGATGAAACAAATTTTACAGGACAACCCTTGGATTCTGGGCTGGTCATAGGAACTCTAAAATAAGAGTGATACTAGCACGTGTGTGGGAGAATGATACAGAACTTGACATTTCAAACAACAGGATAAACAGGGCTACTGGACATCTGGTTTATCAGAAGAGATTTTACAGAACTAAATTCTGCATATGCCCAGGTGGTTCCCAAGTCAACAGTGCTCGTATAACTGATTCAATCCATTATGGATGTGTTCCTGGTAAGCATGACTTGTATTGGCTATTTGAATGAAGAAAATTTCGTTGATTTTTTTTTAAGAAAAAAATTAACAATAGGTTTAGATAATTAATTTACTTCAATGGTCTGCTTTGGGAAGTGGGGGAGGGGAATGCTGATTTTGATTTGTTTTTTTTTATATGATAAACACTATATGCTCATGATTACAAGACCCTATGTACAGAAATGCAAAAAATATCATAGAAAAGCTCTCCGATTCCATTGAGTTCATAAGAAGATATATGGGGAAGCACAGCACTCATTGAAGTCCAATTGAAGTCACAAAATGAGTTGCATTCCACATGATGCCTCCATCTACGTTTTTTTGTTATTTGAATCTTTCTATTTGATTGTCACAAACTTCCCTGAAAAAGTGTTTTTAATGATAATTCCTGACCGTCATGGCCCATGTGCAAGAGTAGACCGTGTGGAATTTTGATCGAAAACTCCTCATAACTCCAAGGAGGGCCACAAACATAATCAAATTGAAGTTATCATTTCTTTTGAGCTAAAATCAAACCTAATACACCATACATCCAACCTTGTCAAATTTTCAAGGAATTAGATAGCTAAACCATATTCTTGTCTCTTCATGTTAGAACAATTCTGCTTGTTAAAATTAATGTGTTGTTGGTGTTTACCATAGTTACTTGGTTGGAATTTGTGCAGTGATATTGTCAGATTATTATGACCTTCCATTCAATGACATTCTTGATTGGAAAAAATTTGCGGTGATAATCAAGGAGCGAGATGTATACCAATTAAAGCAAATTCTCAAGGACATATCTGATATGGAGTTTGTTAAACTCCACAAAAATCTAGTGAAGGTTAACTCTATGATCAATTGCAACCCTATTCATCTCTATTCATCTTGCAATGTTGAATGAAGATTGGTTGTTATTCTTAAACTGTTTTTTATTCACTTAAAATACGTTTCAAAAAATTTATGACGATTGGTTGGCTACAACACCGAAAATATTTTTGAAATTTCTAATAAAATAACATTTGAAAACACTTAATTAGTGTTTTCTCTAAAACGTTAGTAAACCTTAGAAGATTATGATTACTAACTGTTATCTTTAACTTGCTTATGTTATCAGGTTCAGAAGCATTTCCAATGGAATACACCTCCAATCAAATATGATGCATTCCATATGGTCATGTATGACTTGTGGTTACGACACCATGCCATCAAATACTGATATGTTGTAGCATCCTTTCTTCTTTTACTTCCAAATTTTGTTTGTAACCAAACTTTGTAAATTCATTGTTCGCCCATATCCTCTCATCTTCGGAGTTACTTGTCTTTTTCTCTCTCCTTAAGCATCAGACTCGTTCTCTCTCTGTTTTTTTTTTCTTTTCATATTTCATTTCACACGTGTTAAAAACACGTATTCTGTCTTCTCTTTTGCTTTGCCTGTGTAACTGGAGTAATGCACTTAAGTCGAAACCTACCCATCTAAATTCACGAGCATAATAGATACAAAAAATTAAGAATATTGATATGATTTTTTTTAAGTGAAATTTTCGTTTTAATTTAAATTTTAAGAGATTTAACAAATGAAAATAGTCATCAAACATGTTTTTTGCTTCTTTGTTTAGGTAAAAATGAGTAACATAAAGTGATTGTTCAATATGTTCATTTTTTTCCCCTTTACAGAAGAGAAACGAAATGGTTGCCATACTATTTTGTTTAAACTACAAGGTTGTAAATATGTTCGTTTTTTCCTTCAGTGTTTTGTATGTATTTAGGAATGGAGACACATATTTGAATGCATGTTATTTAAAAGTTTTTTTTTTATGTTTTACTTGCATTTTTGTATTGTTTTCATATAATCTAAATTTTTACAAATATTTAGGAGCCCAAAAAAATATATTTTGAAATCAAAAGAAAAAAGCCTATTCTTAAAAAATGTTAAATCTTAGTTTTATAATGGTGGAAAGGATGCGAAATAGAGATGAAGTTGGCTCTTACTTTGCAACCGGTCTTTATTGTTCATATTGGTTAGGCATAAAAAATATGTGCTAGAATGTGTCTGTATTTGGTATCCATAAGTATTTCTGCCAAGGAGGGTACTAGTTGATTCAATCAAACTCCCTCAAATTTCAAAAACACTTATCAGACCTCAAAAAATCTACAAGGAGAAAAAAATTCTCAATTTTTTCTCGTCTTTGATCTTTCAAAGAGCTAACATGTCCAGGCAGATTGCAGAGAGAATAACAAAGATGAATCCAGAAGTCGAAAGATACGAGAAATCAAAACCTGCAAAAGCTTGAATAACAACAATTCAAAAAAGCTAAACTTGATCAGATCTGGTAATCTAGCATTCAACAAAAAGATGTGAACTTTTGGACAGAAATCTAAATCTCAACTAAAAACATAAATACTAGAGAATGAGAGAATCCATGGGGAAGAACAAACATTGAATGTCTCATGAAAGCCATAAGAACTCTGTTATTCTTCTTCTTCAATCCTTCTTTTCACCCTCAATTTTCTTAGCACTCTTTTTAGAAGTTGCCTGAGTATAAAGGAAAGTTCCAACTATAGCTAAGGCAGAACCAATAGCATTCAAAGGTCTGATTGGATTTCTGAAAACCAAAACAGTAGAAACAATCACAACCACTCTCTTCATTGTATTTCCAACTGAGAATGTCAAAGGACTAATCTCATCCAAAGCTTGATAAGAAGATTGATTATAAAGATGATAAAATATCCCAGATATCATAACCCAAATAAAAAAAGTTGATGATTTTCCCACTGATGCAATTGCTTGATGATATCCTTGAATCCATTGAGGCCCTTCAACAAAAATTGCCACAGGAAACAGATAAAACAATGAAATTATACTAATCCAACCATATAAATTCAACCCATCAACTTCTTTGAAATCCTGTAAACTCTTTTTGGAGTAAATGTTTCTCAGAACAAATCCAACATTACTGATCATAGCACCCCATAATCCTTGGAAATTGAAGGAAACTTCAGTAACAGCAGCCAAAGAACATCCAAAAACAATGGGGAGAATTGACAGCCAAACCTGAATTGGGTAAGAATCTCCAAGAAAAGAGGAGAAAACAACAGAGAAAACAGGTTCTGATGATTTGATTACATGAGTGAAGGAAACAGCCACTTTAGAAAATGAAACACAAGCAGAAATATGACCAATAGTGTGAAATAAAGCAGGGCCCAGAAGAGCAATTATGAAGGGTTTTGATATTTTAGGGCAAGGTTGAAGCTTCAATGACCATAAAATCAGCATCCATATTGATCCAGCAAAGAGTTGAAAAGAAGCTAAAAGCCATGGAAATGGGAAAATATTCAAGACTTTCTTATTGTAAATGTTGAAAACAATGTTCTGGAAATACCATAGACCAAACACAACAGCAAGTTGAAGAGATTTGCTTTTGGATTTAGAAGCGGGGATTTCTTCAATCTCTCCTTCGTGATTGGCTTCAGATGCTGCTTTAGGAACATGGGGTTCTGATTTTGATGAAAACCTAAATGGGTTTGCTCTAAAATCAGAAAAAATACTGTTTTTTGAGCTTGAATTTGAAATGTGGAAAGTGGGTTTTGAAAAGACGCCATTGATTCTGCCAAAGCTAGAGATTTGAGGGCGAAGACGAGCGGGGCATATGGAATTTCTTGAATTTGGTTTAGGGTTAGGATTGAAAAGGGGAAATGAATTTGTGGGGTATGAATAGGAATGTGAATTTTTGGAAAAAATGACGTTTGGTGATGGTGATGATGATGTATAGAGATTTGAAGTAAGCATTTTGATGAAGCTTTTAAGTTTAGAGAGAGAGTGAAAATGGAAAAGGAGAGATCTGGGGATGAAAAGGGAATCGTTTTCGATCTCTTTTACTTTACTTCTGTGCTTTGTTTAATAGTCGTGACCTTATTATTTATTTTAATCACCTGCGAAATTGGGGTCGTTGGCTCTCTCTCTTGGATCTCGTTTCTAGTGACTCTTTTTACTCGGATTTCAAAAGTGAGATAGTTTGGGTTTAAGTATGATTTTCCACTTTTCGTCTTTAATTTTTATTGAAAAACATCCATATTTATATGGTGTGGTCGTAAAAATGTTTTGAGAAAATTACAATCTCAAACTTTCAATTTAATAAATCTGCCTTCTAAATTTTATAAAATAGATAAACCTGACCTATACAAATTTAATTTGTGAAATTGAAAAGAAAAAAAACTCGCCTCTTTTACCCATAAATGATTTTGGGTTTGGGGTGTCGTGTTTTGATATTGCACACGTGCAAACCTCGAGTTAGATCGTCTGAAGACATCGATGAGTGTTAATAAGATATTTTTCGAAGCTCTTAAAGTTAGATAAGATCCTTAGTCTAACTTTCTCGGATGTAAGAATATCCTCTGTTTGAATATAGCCTCGAATTATATAGTCTTGAGGTCAACGCTCTATCTCATCAATTTCGGATGGAGCTTTCACTATGAGATACTTTATGAAGGGGGAGCTCAAGCTCGGTCTATAAACCGACGTTTAAAACTTCTTGATATGATCCTCATGCAAATTTTCTCGGATAATCAAGGCTCCTCAAGGTAAATCCTCTAATAATCTATGTTCTTAAAGTGTAACTTATCGAATAATCAATGTCAGAATAGCACAAAATTGATCTATGTAATTTTCTCAAAATATTATATATAAGTCAGTAATGCAATCCAAATTATTACTCTTACACCAATGACCAGGACAAGTCCATATAATTAAATATTTACAACTCTTGTTTTATCCCGTTATTAAAGGGGAAAAAATTATTGGAGGTGAAGTTCGAATGCCCAACCTAACTTGTTAGGTGACTTTCACCATTATAGTAGCTACATTTTGCTCAGGTGTAAAACTCATTTACTATCATTATAATACACCAATATGACTTTCATTGTAAGAGCTCATTAATACACAATCTAAGTATAGATGTTATATTATTATTTTTCTTATTTTTAATTTGAATTCATTCAAAAATATTACAATCTTAAGTTATATATTCTCATTCCCGTATATAAACCGGTCATAACTTAACAATACTTAAAACACACGGTTATAATTATGAATATAGTTTATTATTCTTCAAATTTTTAAATTACATCATTTTTGTTAAAGATATCCTAATATTTATAAAATTCAAACCCAATAAAAAAAACAAACAAACAAAATTAAGAATATATCAGGGGTAAAATATCGCTAAGAGTAAAATGACCACGTGACGAGCATACAAAGAGACACGAGAAATTTCAAACTCTTTCGGCCTACGCGTGCGAGCCTAGTTATTCGAGCATGCCACGCATAACGGACCCGACCTCCACCACTAGCGGAGAACATACCATCAAGAGAGGTCTGCAAACATCTCGATTGACCAGGACCACGAGGCACAACCATCTAATTATTGATGGAGTGACTAACTTGCAGGTGCGTATAGACGTGGACACATCTCAAAGAAATATAGACTAAGTGTCCAAAAAAGAAGTTTCGCTGCTGCGCTGCGCGCATCTACCCCACCTCAGATAAGCATAGGTGCACACCAGCCACCTACGCACCTACACACCTACACCCAATTAAGACCCAACACATGGACCAATCCGTGTGCGACACGTGGCTTGATGACATCATCCATTTCCACTCCTATAAATAGGAGATGAGAAGTGGCCAAAAGATAATTCATTTTCATTCCTCTGAGGGTGTTAGGCCGGCACCACACCGGTGCTTACCACCTACGTAGCAGGACACCCACGTAAGTTACCTCCTACGCGGATCACCGCCTCCGACTCAATATAAATTTATTGTTCGTTGCACACGTTGAAGCAAGAGCGGCATTGGCGCGAAGCACGCCCGCGCGCTATACTTAGTAACATTTCCACGCAATAACAATATATATGATTTGGGCAGCATATTGCTTAAGCTGTGTTTCCACTTCCAGTCCACATCAGCTGAAAGAAGTCTCGTTTGCTGGAGAATTACGTCAACGAACCAGACCGGACTCGACTCATTCAGAGAGAGAACGAAGAGTGAAAGAAGATTTTCTTTCGTAGAATTCAAAAAATTACAGTAAAAAACGCAGACGAAAATGGCAGCTAGGCAAATGGAAGAGATTCAGAGGAAATTATCAATGCTCAATTATCCAAGAGCCAATGCTCCTGCCCAATCTCTCTTATTCGCCGGCATGGAACGCTATGCCCTTCTCGAATGGCTCTTCTTCCGGTATCTTCCGATTATTCCTCAATTCTTGTTTGTTTTCCCAGGAAATTGGAGGAAATTTACTCGAATTCATTCTCTGAGCGTTGATTCAGTTGCTTTATCTTCGCTTTGATGGTTTATTGTAATGCATTTGTTAAATTTTAGTCTGTTGGGAGATAAATCGCCGTTTTCCCAACAAAATGTTCAAGGAGATGCTATGGATCGCGACGAAGAGACTGCTCGAATTCAGTGTTAGTCTCCTCATTTCCAGTGCGGTTTCTTCTTCGTCTTCTTGATTTGATAGTTTCCGATTTCCGTTTTACACTTAGTTTTCCCCTTTTCATGTGATTTTGGTAATGAGAGTTATCTGCTAAATTGTATGTTTTCAATTTTTTATTTTTTTAAATGAGTTATATGCAATGTGTTTTTTCATTTTTGTGTTTAAATTTTAACTTCGGTTCTGAATTCGTTTTTATCACTAGATACAGTGTTGCAATTGATTCCATGTTTTGCAGATTTGGCAGAAATAGCAAAATTTCTGGGCATTACAACCACTATTGATACTGAAGTGATCCAAGTTTGTATCCAATTCCTTTTAACATTTACTACTATTAAAAGAAATCGAAGCAATCCATCTCTATATACTAAGGATTTTATAGATGTCGAGAAACTTGTATCACAACCAACCATTCATACGGTTCTGCTGGCCTTCTATTATTCTCTCCTGATGTACTTGTGCAAGAATATGCATACATACATGATACAACAATAACAATAGTTATGCCGTTTTATTCTGTCTGATTTCTCAAATTATGTTTAAGAGCCCAAAGATTTAGCAATCATCTTTGTTGTTTGATTGCCCTCAACTTTTTTGTTTGTTTTATTCTTGTACTTTACAGGGACGGGGAAGCTATGAGGAGCGAACTGAAATGATTCGTCTCATTGTTGATCTTGTTGAGGCAAGCATCTATGCCGATAATTCAGATTGGAGGTTGCCATTTCTTCAGCACATGTTTTGAATAACGTTTTCTCCTGCCGTATCTGAGTGTGAATATTGGAATTTTTTTTTTCTGCAGTATTGATGAGCAGGTTGCTAAAGACATCCAACTCATAGACTCTATTGCTGAGAAACAAGCCCAGATATTCTCAGAAGAATGCAAATTGTTTCCTGCTGATGTTCAAATTCAGTCTATTTATCCATTGTAATAATACTCCTCTATCAATCTATGTCTACTTTATTTTACTTGCCTTGTTAATTCGCTTTGGTCAACCATAAGCAATGTGCAATTCTGCTATCCTCTTTTTAGCGAGTTCAAGATGCTCTAAACCCTGTCAGTTTAAGCATTGTTCTCTTGATTTATTTCTAATTTCTAATTTATTTGTTCCATTTCTTCATTTTTGTCTCTTATCGATGTGAAAAGTATTATTATATTTCATCAAAATCTATGAAAACCTGCATTGTGCATACCAATTCTACATTTATGATCAAAGTTCAATGTTCCGTATTTACCTGGTTAGGGATTTCTTAAACTACATCTCGCAATTTTAAGCTATCCTATTATATGCTATTGCATTCTGTAGCTTAATTGAACTTTTTTGCAGGCCCGATGTTTCTGAGCTGGAAACTAAGCTCGCAGAACAATCAAAGATACTTTTGAATCTTCAACAAAAAGTTGATGATTTAGCATCCAAGGTTCTGCTACCCCCTATCCATTTTTCCCACCTTGAACAAAATTTGAGCCTACTGTGAGCTGTGACTCCTGGATTGGAACTATTTTGCAGCTGGGATGGACAGTTTTAGATACATAATATTTGTTGGCCAGAAACTAATTCTTTTCAGCATGATTTTGTTTAAAATTTATGTTATTCACTTCTGCCTTCTTGTAATTATTATTTTGTATTTTGTTGTAGCATGCTTACAATCCAGATGAGGAGTATACGGAGGTAGAATCTCAATTACGGGCGCACTTGGAATCATTTTTAGAAACTGCAAGATCTTTTAACATTATTTACACCAAGGTTTGCTTTTACTTTTTTCTTGGAACTTCATCTCATCTAGTCTTCAATTTGGTTGCAAAAGTTACATGTGTGTGGCCTATTTTCCTAATGCCTCCATGTTCAGATGATCTTTGATTAGTCTGTAAATTTTTCCTTGTTTTCTTCCACTTTCAAGGGGATTATTCTGGGATATCATATCATAAAGTAGTCACCCATAGAATGGTTTGTAATGTTTGCCTTTGCTTCTTAAAAATCTCATGTCTGTCTTTAATCTCCTGGGGCATGAATTATACCTGCTTGGGCTAAAACAAGCTATTCTTACCTTATTCTGAATTTTGTTTTGAAGAACTAAGTCATTGCGGTATTCTTTGGTCTCTTAACTTTTTATATCACATTTTCCTGGTCAACATTTGGGGACCCGTGAGTGATAGATCTCCGTTTCATGTTTTTATAACTTCATTCACCGTCTGATCTAAGTTTTTAACCCACTGTACTGCATGTGGTCCTATTTTAATGTAATATATGACGATTGTCGGCTTAAGTGGATGTATATCTTTACTTATAGGACTTGGAAGCATTCCCTTATCTTTTTGTTACATCAGGAATATATTCATTTCCGCTTCAGACTCTGATTATCAGGTTTTTGGTAGGAAATTCGTCCTTGGACACACATGATGGAGGTTCCACAGCTTCATGGCTTCGGGCCAGCTGCCAACCGCTTGTTGGAAGCATACAATATGCTTTTAAAGGTACCTTTTTGTTCTAATTGTCAAGTTTTTTTGCTGCCGATTCATCTGTATTTTCCATTATCGTTGCCTGCAACCATTTGAATTTTCTAGCAGTCACTGATCTTTTGATCATGGTATATTACTATTGCTTTTTCTGTATGAATTTTTTTTTTTTTTGAAAATGATCAATTTTGTTTGCAAGTCTTTTTCATCTCTTCAGATGTTCTTGTGAAGAATGATCTATGACCAACCACATAGTTATTTCATCATCATTTGACATATCTTCCATACCTTTTCTCCATATAGAAAAGAAGACAATTTTCCTTTCTCGTTTTAATAATTGACTTATTATGAGGCGTCTTGTTATGCCAGTTCTTGGGCAACTTGAGGAATCTTCGAGATTCCCACGCGGCATTGGCCATTGGATCGTCTGAAACCATCGCTGGAGAACCATCTTCCGTGACAAGAATAATATCAGAGTGCGAGTCTGCATTGACATTCCTCAATCGTGACCTCGGAATTCTCTCGACTTCCATTGCTCGTGAACATGCTCAGCATGATGAAGAGGTGACTCTATGATAAATACTTGGTGGATTGGAGCTTCTTGGATTTACGGCTTGGATTATTTGGTTGTGCAGTCATAGCTACTGATTTTTGATAATATACATCCCCACTGTATTTGCACTTTGGTTTTCTCAACCCGATCCCCGTATTTTACATAGTCCGATTGTTATATAGAAACTAATTTCCCAGATCTTTTTAATTCCATTGTAGAAATTAATTTTCTTGTTAACTATATTAACTACTGTTTTTTTTATTGGTTTAAAACCTCCTAGTTTAGTGAACAAATTTTGATACTTTCTCAATTTTGATTCCTAAAATTTAGTGTCATTTCAGTCCACAAATTTTGTTTACTTTTAAATTTTTAATCCAAGGAAGCAAGTGGAAAACGATAAAATTAGAGAAATTGCTACCTATAACATTTTTTCTACCTTATTTTAAAAAACAGTAGAAGTTTAATATATTTTTATTATTAAATGATCAATATTATTATTGTTTTTTTATATTTTTAATTGAGATGAAATAAATTAAAATTCATTAAATTTTCATCCATTTATATGATTTTTAACTTTTATTTTATGATTTTTTTTTAAAACTCACAATTAAAAAATTGTTATTTTTTAAATACCCTAGAAACATTATAATTATGCTATCTATTAATGAATATGATGACTGAAACCTACTGTAATTTTAAATTAAAATGAAACTTTAATATTAAAAAAAAAAAAAAAAAAAAACACATGAGACTAAGGCCTGTTTGTTTTTGATGTTTAGCTGCTTTTAGCAAACATAAACAGTCTATGATAATGCCTTGGCCACTGCTACTAGAAGAGAACTATAAGCCTAGAAGCTTTCATGCTCGAGTCGATGCGTGGAATGATATTCCGACGCCAACAAGAACAAGAAAAACGCCATCGCCAACCTTAATTTCTCACTATATTTTTCCTGATTTCCTCAACATTTCATTTTCGTTGATTAGTTTTAGAAACAGTAATGAAGAAGCATGAATACATTTAGCCAAGGAAACCACGCTCGTTCGAATGTCAGATTCTCTCGCTAATGAAAACGCCCAGATTCTGCCTCAATTTTTCACCCGAAACTGCTCAAGAAGTTCTTCGTTCTTCATTATCGATTGCTTTATCTTCTTCCAAAAACTATACGGAATTACGCAGTGTTCATTCATTGATTATCATATCTGGGTTGAGCCAAAACGCTTTCTTATCTGGAAAACTCATAAGCAAGTATGCTAATTTTAAAGACCCCATTTCCTCTGTTTCGGTTTTTCATGGTGTTTCTCCAACTTATAATGTTTATCAATGGAATTCGATTATTCGTGCTCTTACTCATAATGGTTTATTTACTCAAGCACTTGGGTATTACTCTGAAATGCGTGGAAAAGATCTTAAACCCGACGCGTTTACTTTTCCTTCGGTTATTAATGCGTGCGCTCGAGTTTTGGACGTAAAAATGGGTAACATTGTTCATCAGAATGTTTTGAAGATGGGTTTTCTATTGGATTTGTATATTGGTAATGCGTTGATTGATATGTGTTCGAGATTCGGGGATCTTGAGCATGCTAGATATGTGTTTGATGAAATGGCTGACCCAGATAATGTGTCTTGGAATAGTTTGATTTCGGGATATGGTTCGAATGGGTTTTGGAAGGAAGCTTTGGAAATGTATTGTAAGTCCAAAATGATTGGAATGGTACCGGATTGTTTCACTATGTCCAGTGTTTTACTCGCGTGCGGAAGCGTAATTGCTGTTGAAGATGGTTTGAATATTCATGGGGTCATTGTAAAGATTGGAATTGTTGGAGATGTTATTATAGGTAATGGACTTCTTTCCATGTACTTCAAGTTTGAACAACCAAGAGATACAGGTCGGGTTTTTGATGAGATGGTTGTGAAAGACTCTGTTACTTGGAATACCATGATTTGTGGATACTGCCAACTTGGGTGGTATGAAGAATCTGTTAAGCTATTTATGGAGATGATAAACGAATTCACTCCAGATTTGTTGTCAATCACATCCACTATTCGTGCCTGTGGACTCTTGGGAAATCTGCAGGTTGGAAAATATGTTCATAACTACTTAATTGGGAGCGGGTTTCAATGTGACACTATAGCATGTAACATCCTTATTGATATGTATGCCAAGTGTGGAGATCTTTTGGCTGCACAGGAAGTTTTTAACACAACAAAATCCAAGGATCCTGTGACATGGAACACATTAATTAACGGTTACACTCAACATGGCTATTACAAAGAGGCGATGGAGAATTTTAAAATGATGAAGACGGAAAGCAAACCTGATTCCGTCACTTTTGTTCTGCTCCTATCTATGTATTCCCAGTTAGCTGATATAGAACAGGGGAAAGAAATTCATTGTGACGTAGTAAAATTTGGGTTCGACGCTGAACTTGTCATTAGTAACGCTTTATTGGATATTTATGCTAAATGTGGTAGAATGGATGACTTGTTGAAGGTATTTGAAGACATGAGAGCTCATGACATTATATCATGGAATACCCTTATTGCTGCATGTGTTCATTCAGATGATTGTGCCGTAGGATTTCGGGCAATTAAACCGATGAGATCTGAAGGGTTGCTCCCAGATGAGGCCACCATGTTAGCCATCTTGCCCATCTGTTCCTTGCTTGCAGCCCAGAGACAAGGGAAAGAGATCCATGGCTGTATTTTCAAGTTAGGATTTGAATCAGATGTCCCGATTGGGAATGCCCTGATTGAAATGTACTCCAAATGTGGTAGTCTAGAACATTGTGTTAAAGTATTCAACTATATGAAACAAAAAGATGTGGTGACATGGACATCGTTGATTTCTGCATATGGAATGTATGGTGAAGGCCAGAAAGCGTTGAAAGTGTTTTCGGATATGGAGTCAAGTGGTGTTTTGCCTGACTCTGTTGCCATCATCGCCGTCATTTTTGCCTGTAGCCATTCTGGTATGGTCAAAGAGGGGCTCGCATTTTTTGATCGAATGAAAACAGACTACAATATTGAGCCTATGATGGAACATTATGCTTGTGTTGTTGATCTTTTGGCCCGCTCTGGCTTTTTAGCTCGAGCAGAGGAGTTTATTCACTCGATGCCACTAAAACCAGATGCAAGTTTATGGGGTGCTTTGCTTAGTGCCTGTCGATCAAGGGGAGACACAGATATTGCTCAACGAGTCTCAAATCAAATTCTTCAATTGAACTCAGATGATACTGGGTATTATGTGCTGGTATCAAATATGTATGCCACATTAGGGAAGTGGGATCAGGTGAGAATAGTAAGAAATTCCATTAAAGCAAAAGGGCTAAAAAAAGAACCTGGATGTAGCTGGATAGAGATTCAGAATAGGCTTTATGTTTTTAGGACTGGTGATAAGTCCTTTGAACAGTATGAAAAGGTCAAGGACTTTTTGGGGTTGCTTGCGGGGTTAATGGCCAAGGAAGGTTATGTTGTAGATCTGCAATTTGCTCTGCACGATGTCGAGGACGATGATAAGAGAGACATGCTTTGTGGGCACAGTGAAAGACTTGCAATAGCCTTCGGATTGTTGAATACAAAATCAGGGACCCGTTTGCTGGTAATGAAAAACCTTAGAGTATGTGGGGATTGTCATACTGTAACCAAGTACATAACTAAGATAGTGCAAAGAGAAATACTGGTGAGAGATGCCAATCGGTTTCATCTATTTAAGGACGGAACCTGTAGTTGTGGAGATCACTGGTGAATGATGTTGTATGCAGTTTTAATATCTACTACCTGAGGAGATCCTTCCATTGTTACAGAGTGCATTGCTTTGTTTGAATTCTGGTACAAATCATAAACGGGTTGGAGATTCATGCCAGAATACACTTGTTTATTGCCTATTATTATACCTCATTTTACAAGACAATGCTATCTGATATAGCCAACAGTAGACACGACCATGAGAATTTGGATTGTGTGCTGATGTGGCAGGTAAATCTTTTATCTGGCATGCGTTTTTCACAATGATCTCTCTTGCTCTAAGATTAGTTTTTCATGTTATTTTCTTTGATGTCTCGTGACTGTTATTTTTCTTACATTATACTGCAGTATGCTTACATTCATATAAGGAGTGGCTGGATATGTCATTTTCTATGTTACTTATACTTAAGAATGCCACTGGGAGACAATTCAAGAATGGTTGCTTTTTCAAAACCTGATGAAGAGAGAGTGCTTACAGAATTGATGAGTGGAAGAAGTTTTGCTTGTCAAAAGGCGGGAGACTCACGGGTACGATTTTTCATTTCTTGCCTTCCCATTTACCATATGTCAGTTTTTTTATGCGCAAGGGCCAAGTCTGGTGTAGTAAGGCTGTAGAGAAGGATGAGAAAATTTTGTGGTAAGGTGGCTTAGAAGGAAAAGTGTCCCACTTTGTTAATTAGGATACTTCTTCCCTTCCTGCCGACTCTGGTGGTTTGAGGTGGGTAATATGGAAAAGAAGAATGTCGTTTTGCTTGCAAAATGGGTTGGGAAAATCTTGACGTCTGTACAGTCAATCAATAATTAAAAAAAGTTATTTACTTAAATATTTGTATAATTGCTATTATCAATAAACATACAATCCAGAGAGTGTTTATCCATTTCCATTACAAATTTCTTATTTCAATTATTCTATTTTTGAAAAACACCAAAGAAAACAGAATGTCAAGCCACACTGCCTAAAATTACAAAGTATTACAGCTCTCTCTCTCTCTCTCTCTCTCTCTCTCACATTTTTATGATTATTTGACCAGGTAGGCCTGGAACTTGGTGACCAGTTTCTGTCTAGAAGGCCAGTTATCTTTGATGATTGGAGCATCAGCAAATTCCTTTGTCCATATGAACAAGTGTGGAAATCTTTCCTCAGTGATCAAAGGTGGCCCACTTATTTCCTCCAATACACTGACCAAGTTAGCAAGCCAGCCAAGTGCAATATCTACAAACCCAATCACTTCCCCACCAAAGAACTTTTTTCCCTTCAATTGTTCCTCCAAATGCTTCAAATTCTCCAAGGTAACTTCAACAGCTTCGTCTTTCTCTTTTCCTTGGCTGATGAACACTTTCCAAATTGATGACAAAACCTACATTTTTGCAATAAACATAGTAACATGTGAACCATAGAAAGAATACTAAAGTAATAAAACTTGCTTCCAGACCAATATTTCTTTTTATTTACATTGAATTAAAAATATTAATAAACCAAGTAAACCACTCTTGCTTTGGACTGAACGTAACTCTAGGGTATTTGAAAATAATCTTAGTTCTTAGATAATGTTTGGGTTTTAATTATATTTCGTCTTTTTCTTGGACTAAATTAATACAAGTAATAATTTTGATTTCCCTTAGGGCAAGGTCTGGGATTTAATTGTATCCCATCCCACTCTGATTGATTTCCTTTTTTATTCCATGATCTATTATTGGAATAATATCATATAATTTCTCTCTTTTTATTTTTTGTTGTAGAGGATTTCTCATCCTCTCTCTCAGTCTCTCATATTACAAAACCACTCCGGCTTATATGTTTTTACAAAATTAATATAAGAGGCAAAATAAAGGTTTCAAATAGTGATTAACCCATTAAAAAAAAAAAAAAAACTAAATCCCAGACCTTGTCATCTCCAAATTTAGCCCAAAAGCGAGCCAGAGCTCTCTGATATGGATCTTGAGGCAGCAATGGATTCTGCTTCCACGTTTCCTCTATGTATTCAAGGATGACTAGGGATTCGGCGATCGGTTTTCCGCCATGAACGAGCACCGGAACCTTCTTGTGGATGGGATTGTACTGAAGAAGCAGAGGACTCTTGTTAGTGATATCTTCATAAATGGTTTCATATTGTAAACCCTTCAATTGCAGTGCCCATACAATTCTTAGAGCAAATGGACTTGACCATGTTCTGAATAACTTCAATTCTTCAGCCATTTTTTTTCTGCTTCACAACTAGTTTCGATGTTTTGCTTTTATAGTAACGTCCAAGTCTTGGAAATTTCACCAACACTATATATCACACACATCACATATCCTATCTATCCTGCCTATTAATTTTCCACCTAGTACACTAGACTGCCGTCCGCGATGCACGTGTCGCTTTCGGGTGACGTAAGGCGTGATGTCTCTCTCTCTTACTCTTACTCTTTAGAACCTCAACGTTTGGTCTTTCTGGGCGGCATCGGCGTCGTACCGTCAAACGGCTTCCACGGCGACGGTGGCGAGAAGTCTTTCACTTTTTATTATGGGCTTGGGCCCTTAGCTTTCTAATTTGGTCGAAATTATCTTTAATCTTTCAGATTTTAGTTTTAAATAATTTTCTTCACGTTAGAGTTATATAGTTTAATATTTGGGTCTCTCCTCTTTCAATTCGATGTAATATTTAAAAAAAAAAAATATTATGATTTATTATATATAAAAATTACAAATTTTATTGAAAGACGTGTGACACATAAGTGGATGGTTTAAGGTTTCGACTGTTCCACTTGTTTTTGACGATTTATTCATATTTGGGTTCAAATTTTTTTGAAAGTTTGATTTCATTCCATGTATTTTGGGTAAATCTCACTAACAGTTGATGTCATTCATGAGTATAACTTGATTAGGTATTTGATCTATTCCTTCGAGATCAAAAGTTCGAGTTTCCACTCACTCAAATTTGATATAATATCTTTAAAAAAAAACAATTAATGTCATTCATGATTTTGGTGAAGTGGTACTAGTTAACTTGTTTTTTTTATTAATGGGTTTTAACCAATTATGAATTGCCTTGGTCGTTAAAAGAGTTTTTTTTAGAAATCTTAAAGTCATGAGTTAAAATCATGTGTGTCATCTCTAAAATATTTATTTTACGAGTAGCCAGACAAAAATTAAATCAGTTTTTTTTTTTTTTTATGAACAACTTAAATTGTCGTCAGCATTTAAATAAAAATCTTCACTAATTCAACATCCTAATTGACTTTAAGTGAAATAAAAATAAAAATATTAATTTAATATCCAATCCAAGTAAAGAAAAATTGTATTTTTTTTTAAAATAAAATATAACCTGTCAATGAAATATTTCCAAAATCTAATTTCTAGAGACATTCTGAGCTGATTGAAAAAAGAAAAAAAACAGAGTGTAGTGTAGTGCAGAATACGTAGCTTGCGTTCCAATAAAACGAAGATCGCTTTATTCCAATTGGGTGAAAGAATAACTTTGTGATGAATTTAAATTTCTTAACCTACAAATCGTCTAAAACGAAAACCGCAAATGTCCTAATCTTCTCTAGCAGTAGCTTTAACGTTTCGATCTTTATCCCAAATATCCATTTCTTCAAAGCGGTTCCTGTGATCTTCGAGGAAGCGAAGCCCTAAGCATGGGACAGGTCTTGGAGAAAATTCGAGGTATTTTTTATTTGTTTTAAATCTTAATCTTCGATTTGAATTTATCTGCAGCTTTCTTTTGGAATCGGGGAAAGATTGTAAGTAGGGAAAGGGAAATGGAATGTTGTTGATGATTTATGGCCGTGGCGGAGTTTGCTTATATGTTTAGCTGAAATTTCAGTTTTATCTGTTGTGGAAAGGGTTTAAATTGAACTTATTAGGTTTAATCATTATTTGGACAGCTCCATTTGGTGTTTAATGAATTGAATGGATTTTGTATCGATTGAGATAGATTTGGTATGAATGGATTTAAAGTTTTTTGTTTGAATGATACCGGAATTTGAGATGCCTAGAAACGAGACTAAATTTATATTTTCTTTTATTTTGGTATGAAATTCTGTGAAATCCCACCGTTTTAGGTTAGAAATTTTTGTAGGATTTGAAATCCTTTTATTTTTTAATGATTATCAATCAAGTGATCTTTTAAATTCCATTCCATGGAGAACAAACAGTGTATAAGGCTATAATATTTGTTAAAGTACGAATTTGTGCTCAACTGTCATCACAATTTGATATGCCATTTTCTACGAAGGCCAGTTCGGGTTGTATTTATGCTTTTGTTTTTCTCGATAAGAGTTTTGGATGGTACTTTGGTTGACATCTGCCAGACGAATGCATTTTTTTCCATGAAGGATAGGAAAGCAGGAACATTAACTTATTTTAAAAGTTTGAAATTTTTTATAATCAAAATTACACCTGCGTATTGTTCGAAAAGAGTGACCTTCTCAGTAAAAGTCGTATGGTAAGTTAACTATATAAACAGTATCTGTTACAGTTAGTTTTAGTTGGTTGTGTAAGTTAACTGGTTGGTTAATTAGTTAGCTGTTTGGGTTATGATACCGTTTTAACTACTTTCAATCTGCCTGTGTATAATGTTGTAGGGTCATGAGGTTGTCCCGTGAGTTTAGTCGTGGTGCGCGTAAACTGGCCCGGAAACTCACGGTATAAAAAAAAAAAAAAAATTGCCTGTGTATAATGTTGTAACTCAAGAGTTAGTTATTTATCAAATAAAATAACACTTCGCCACATTAAGGTATTTTCAAATAACAATTCCTTCCCTCAGCAGATACGTGTGATTCATTAATTGTGACATAGACTTAATGGTTTCCTTATCAGTTCCCTTATGCTGCTTGTTTAACGATGTCAAACTAGTTGATGTGTGCTGTCACTGTGAGTTCTGTTACCGTGTCTGCTTTCAGGCGAAGAATGGAGGACAGCGCAATTGAAGAAGATATCAAACAGGGTATTTGACAAGGTTAAAAACAAACCTGACAAGGCTACTTTATCATTTGAAGATCTCTATATCGCTACACTACTTGTGTTCAAGTAAGAAGCTCTGCTGTTTCTTCCTGCAGCTTATAAATATGTATACTTGTCTGTCTGGTGTCTGTCTGTAAGTATATACCGTCGGCATAAAGATTTATTCATGAATGAAGGCTCTCTATAATGCAGTGAGCTTAACAAGCGGCTGCCTGGCCCACATTACGATCCACCAACAAAGGAACGTGTTAGAGAATTAATGAAGGTACTCTTGTCAATACAATGAAATTACAAACGTTTAATACATTGCAAGAGAATGGCTTCTCTTGTTCATTCTGTAAACTAAACTTGCTAGAAATGCATTCCCGTGTTTTACCATTTCATTTATATTTTTAAATCCTTTCAAAGTAATAACCTCCTCGCTCTCTGTAATCCAATACAAACCAAAATAGAATTTTGTCAGTCTTGATTCATAGGACAACCCCCTTAAGGCTTCTTCTTCTATGATGGAAGTATGTGAGATCAGTCAATCTGTTCGAGTCATTTTGAATTTTCTTCTCAATTATTCGGCTAGAATCCCACCGAAAATAACTGTTCATTTGCTTTCTTAAAGAATCACCATTCTTGAGAATATCGTGTTTTTCTAGCATTTTTTTTCACTATTTTCATTCTCATGAATCCCACATATATTTTTTTCTTCACTATTTACATTTTTCTATTTATTAATATGCTTCATTCATTTTTTTTTAGCTCCTATCATTCAATTTAACGAGTAGATAAAAATTTGTCTATTTATCCAAATTGTGGTTGTTCGCAAATAAAAGTGATGATTTTGGACAGAAACTGGTATAAACATTAGTACCGAGTGAGTACTGACAAGCTGACGCTTGGTTTCTGGTCGTCTATTATCAGGAATGCGATATTCACCAGGACCAAGAAATCGACCGTGAAGAATTCGTGATATTTGTCAAGTGTTTGACATCTGAAACATTTTTCACAGTGAGCCAGGGATTGATCCTTACATTGTTGGTAGCGCCAACGGTCGCGGTGGTGACAAAGAAAAGTACTGAAGGCGTCCCTGGTGTTGGGAAACTGGTGCAGAAACTACCCGTTTCATTATACGCTTCCCTTGTCACAATTGCTGCTGTTGCGTTTCAAAATGCTCACCAGGGGGTATGATAAGATGATAGGTAGGGGCTTCCTTTCGTTATATGTATGGCCCTCTATTGAATATATGAGCTTTCTCTTTGATTGTAAACAAATTAACAGTTGAGCGTTCAATGACTCATGCAGTGTTGTATGTCATTTCTAGCTATTCATCCTTTTACTTTTCCAAATACTTTTTGGTTTTCGTTTCTTTCCCAATTTGATTGTTTAAACTTTGATCTTTAGACACTGAGGTTGTTTAGAAGCGATTCTGAACACATCTTTAAAACTACGAATTGGGGAAAAGAGGGTATGAGTGAAGCCTCTCTTGTGACATTTAGTGGTGTGATCTCATTTGACTTATTCTCTTGTATTAGCGCTTTGTTTTTGTAGTTCTCTTCATACTAATTATTGAAATATCAAAACTTTTCAAAAATTACTTAAATAGCATGATTATAGTTCAATAATTTATTTAACTAAAAACAAAACTAACAGATTCATTGAAAATTAAAAAGAAAAAATCAAATAGTTCGATAAATTATTGAACTTGAACTTAAAAAAACAAAAAACAAACAAATTCATTTAAAATACTCGTGAAAAATATGTTATTTGGGTAATTTTTAAAAAGTTCTAATATTTTGGGGATATATGGGTAGATAGCCCACCAACTAAAGAAATAAAGCTTTAAGGCAAAATAGTCTCTTTGATACGTAAAATACCCAAACCACCCCTACTAAATTTAATTAAGAGGAAAGAAGAAAGAGAATTAAGATTTGAAAAGGCTTGAATCAAGGAACCATTAAATATTAAAAAAATCATAAAAGAAAATAAGAGAGGAAATCAGAAATTTAAAAAAATAAAAACTTAAACAAAAAAAATCTAACTTTTCAAAAATGACAACACTTTTTTTTCGGCGAATTTTCAAAAAAAATCTTTCGATGTATATTATATATAGTGATACAATACGCATATCCAATATTATATTGTATACAATACGAAAAAATGTAATGAAGTAATATAGTATACTGTACTTACGAAAAAGATATAATGAAGTAATATAATATAATGTACACGAAAAGAGATAAGGCATGGTTGGATGAAAAAAAAAAGATGAAAATGTACGGTATAAAATTCTATATTGTAATATACCAAATATGGGTTCTAAAAAGATTGTCTTCTTCGATGAATAATGACTTATGTTTTCTCCAACCATCTAAGTTTTGCATAATAACCTTTGTTCAAGATCAGATGACGCCCACACTTTGTTTTTCGCTTCCATTTCTATTCCAGATCTGCCAACAGATCTCGATTTCAAAACTTAGATGGTGGAGAATGAAAAGCAAACGATCATCGATAAAACAAAAATCCACGAGTTTTGGAAAGAAAACTAAAAAATGATTGAAACAAGAAAAAGAAACGCATATGAAGAAGAAAAAAAAAAGCAAGAAACCCTAAAAAAAACCCAAAAAATAAACGTGAATAACAAACAAAAAAAGACACCAAATACCCTAGCTCGAAACGAGGATAAAAAAATGAAATAAGGTTTTGAAATAATAAGAAAAGAATAAAAAGACAAATAAATGGGGAACATAAAATCCCAACAGATTGGGGGATTTTTTAAACAAAATAAAAAAAAGCAAAAGCAAAATTAAAACTGAATGAATGAGATGGAGAGAGAGGATAGCGTGAGAGGGAGAGAAGGTGGGATATAAAAAAGGAAAAAAATTGGGAGAGAGAAGGTGAAATATAAAAAGGAAAAAAGATTAATAATAAATTGAGGGCAAATCAGGTATATAAAAAAAATCATACTAAAAATGGGCTAAAAAGTTTTAAAAATAGTGATGGGCTAAAAAAACTTAGTGATTAGCCAAAACAGGCTATATACTGGATTATCCCATGATTAGTATGCACATTTATACTATCTGAGAACAATTCTAAAAAAAATGTCAATTTTCTACTTTTAAAAGCTTTTTTTATTTATATAGTTTAATTAAATATTCCATATAGTCTCTATTAGGATAAAATATATTTATTTATTTTACTCATTGTAATCATTGATGTGATTTGTTTGGGGTAATTACTTAAATAACATATGTTCACACAATAATTACTGAAATATCAGAACTTTTTAAAAATCACTCAAAGTTCAATAGATTGATTGAAATGAAAAAGTAAAAAAAACTAATAAATTAATTGAAAATAATCAAATAATTCGATAAATTATTGAACTTGAACTTAAAAAAGCAAAAAAGAAACAAATTCATTAAAAATACCTATGAAAAATAGTTCAATAAATTTATTGAACTATAATTATGTTACTTGAGTAATTTTTAATTTTTTTTGTTATTTTAGTAATTAGTATGCAGATTTATGCTTTTTAAGACATTTTTTTAATGTGTTACACTTACAAATATATTTTAGAAGCATTATATTTACAAATACTTTTTAAAAACATTATATTTACAAATATTGTCAAAATTTATGCTACCCAATTGAATTTTAAAAAATTGTCTATGATAACGTATATATTACCTACCTTTCAAAAAATTTACCCTATTTCATAAATAATTATTAGCATTATAGTTTTTTCTTTATAGGAATTAAATAAAGAGAAATTTCAACTAATTACACTTTTTATGAGTAATTTTAATATAGTAATATTTTTGAAAAAATACATAACAATGGTATTTGAATCACCGAGAAATATCACTTTTTAAATTCACAGCTAAATTACATACACTGAAATATTTCAGGAAAAAAAAATAAAAATAAAAAATGTTAACCAAATTGACATAAACCATTTTCAATCTTAGTTTTTTCATCAAGTGCCAGAATTCGCCTAAGTTCGTTGATTAGTCAACAGTTTAAAAAGGGTCAGAGAAAAAAAAATATAAATAAAAAGAAAAAGACGAGAAATTCGTAACTGGCGCTGCAGCTAAAGCTATGCTCGCTCATTCTCAGGAAGTCAGAACAAAACCAAGATCCTGAGACTTGCTTATTAGATCTATCTTCGCAGCTCCTTTACTCAACGATTTTCTTGCATTCTCTACCTCGAAATCAAAGCGATTCATTCTTCATTTCTCATTTTTCGTTTTTCATTCGGAGAAATTACCATTCATCGGATCCGAAGTAGAATCTGACCTGATAGATTCGATGCGGACGGTTTGAGTCGGAGCTTACAGAGATCATCGTTTTTGGAAGAGAAAGTAATCGGTAATTCTTGAAGATATGGCGGCTGGAGGTTTTGTTACTCGAGCTTTCGAGTCTATGCTTAAAGAATGTTCCGGTGGCAAGAAGTTTCCTGCTCTTCAGAAAGCTATTCAGGCATTTCTAGGTTTGATTATTTTTCATTTTCTGAATTGTCTAGATTTGAATGTGGATCTGTCTGTTCTTTTTTTTGTTTTTTTCGTTTCCTTCAATCTCTGAAGATTTCGACATGTAGAAGAAGAATTTGCTCTTGTTATGCATGAAATTGTGTTTGCGACTGTAAATTATTATATTTTTTACTTCAGTTGTGCTGATCAAATGCATTGTTTAGTTCTGTAATAATCGTTTGGCGCTTGTTCACGTATCCGGAATTAAGCGATTTTGAGATTTATTTATTTGGTAATTTGTTCATGCGTATGGTTTTTCTCGAATAACTTACGATTAGAGTGAGGTAGGTTTTATCTGCTAGAGAAAGATATAGCGCATTTCTGTGGGCTTCCTTAGTGCATAATTGTCTTATTGAAGTATTTTCCTCCCCTTCCATTCCCTCACAACCGTCCATTTATATTCATGCCTCTTTCAGATGGTTCGAAAGAGGCCAATCAGACACAGGTTTCTACATCCAGCGAGTCCAATCAACCAGAAACTACAGCCGGAGATGCCAGGTCTTTCTTCCTTTACCTCCTTCATAATTCGTAATTTGTTAGAATTTTACTGTAACTCTGTGAGTTTTTTTTTAACAAGTGACTATCAAATTATCTTTGATTGTTACCTTTATGGATCTCAGTTTTTTTATTGTTTCATTATTTATTTATTTGGCTTTGACAGACAAGAATTTTTCAAATTATTGTTGGTTATAGTGAAACTGGAGTAGAACTCGATGAGTCGCAAAAGGCTGCAAAAACTACTGAGGAGGTTGAGAACGCTGGCAGAAAAGTTGGTACACGTGAACATATATCATCTATTTTAGGAAATGCTGGCCATGCCTTGGAAGGATCTGATGCCGAGCTTGTTTTGAATCCACTTCGCCTCGCATTTGACACAAAGAACTTGAAAGTCTTAGAACTTGCTTTGGATTGTCTCCACGTATGTTTTTTTAGTTTTCAATGAACTTTAATCTTTCACTGATGATTGATAAATAAAATAGTTGTGTTTTCTTGGGATCTTTTGATGAGAATTTGATATTTACGATCTCTAATTGTATAATGACAGAAACTCATTGCTTACGATCATTTAGAGGGTGATCCTGGTTTAGATGGTGGGAAAAATGTTCCTCTTTTCACCGACATTTTGAACATGATTTGTGGTTGTGTTGACAACTCATCATCTGATAGGTGTGTGTCATTACATATTGCTAGCAAAGCATTTGCACACTTATTTCTCGCTCTTTTATGACTAACTAACTATATGTATGGGATAACACGCAGCACAATTTTGCAAGTGTTGAAGGTTCTTCTTACTGCAGTTGCATCTGCAAAGTTCAGAGGTATAAGGTTGTTGTTTAAGTATGTGTTGAAAGTTTTATTACTCTACACTTCTTGTTCTTTAAATATGTGGCTGTACAGTGAATGTGGATTGTGAATGCAGACATTTTTATGCATCTTCATTAGCTTACTTATACTTCTGGACTATCTGCCTCTAAATGGTATTCAATCTAGATTAGTAGAAATGCTATTTAGAGGCGGATTTGAATTGGGAGGTCCCACCTACTTATACAACCTAATACTTATTGTTTTACGTTTTTACCCTTCCCAGCTAACGGCCTGCACACCTCATTAACATGACTAGCATTCTTTTTCTTTTACATTCTTCCTCCTACTTCAGACCTTCTGTATGGAATCATATGGTTATTATTTGGTTTCCTTTTCAGTATCTTAAGGGTATAAATAACGTATTTTCCCCATATTTGGGTGGCTACTCTTGCTCTTAGAGACACACAAATGCGAATGTGCATTTACTATGATGAGATTGTTTTATGTTTTCTTTACTAGTTTTCAATACTTGTTTTTCCATATGTCATTTCTAACTATTTGTTCAGATTTTAAAATCTGTGTTATCCTCTGCTCTTAAATGCAGTACATGGGGAACCTTTGTTAGGAGTCATTAGGGTTTGCTACAACATTGCTCTTAATAGGTAATTTGCATATTACCGTTGTTGATCTATTATCAACTTAAAATAGCAATAACGATTTATTTCCTTGAATCTATAGTAAAAGTCCCATAAATCAAGCTACTTCAAAGGCAATGTTGACTCAAATGATCAGCATTATATTTAGGAGAATGGAGACTGACCAGGTATATATCTTAGACTACAACGTAAATACTTGTCTATTTTATTGATGCGGAGGAGGAGACAGAAATATATAGCTTTAGCTCCTACCTGTCTGGAATGCACTGACACATAACTTGATGGACATTTAGGTTAACTTGTCCACTTCCTCTGGGATGAAAGAAGATGTCTCAGCAGAAAATTCCAGTGTAATAGTTGAAGAAACTACTGTGAATGATGAAAATGAGAAAGAGATGACGTTAGGAGATGCACTTAATTCAGTCAAAGACACAACTCTTGCATCTGTTGAGGAACTTCAAAACCTTGCAGGTGGTGCTGATATCAAGGTACATCTTGTTTATCCTTTGGTTCTTAGCCCCCCCACCCCCAAAAAAAAACTTGTTTATATATTTATTTGGTGGAAGCCTTTGAGAAAGCTAGTGTTTGGTTTCCTTATGTTCTGAAGCTTCTGTCCCGGATTTGGATTATTATGAATTTCCCTAAATCTGGTATTGAACAGGGTTTAGAGGCTGTCCTTGACAAAGCTGTGCAGCTGGAAGATGGTAAAAAGATGTCACGGTACATAAACTAATGTGCTTTAGATTGTCTGTGATTTCAAAATAATTATGCAGAACGATGCTTTTTATTTTCTTGGATTCTTAAATTTCTCACCCTTATCTTTTTAAGAGGGATTGATCTGGAGAGTGTGAACATTGGTCAACGTGATGCTCTACTGGTATTTCGCACCCTTTGTAAGGTTGGTTGTCTTAGAAGTCTCTCTGCATTTGTTGTTTAGCATTTTAAGCATCTCATTTGATTCTGCAGTGCTATGTTGCAGATGGGAATGAAGGAGGACACAGATGAAGTCACAACCAAGACTCGTATTTTATCTCTCGAGCTTCTGCAGGTTAATCATAGTGCTTCCCTCTGCTGGGTTTGCTTGAATTATTATATGTTCAATTTATGGAATAGAGATCTGATATTGTAACTAGAATACTTGATATCTGTTTAGAAAATTGATTCACTCTATCAAATTAACTTTGTTTGTTAAATTACTTGCTTGTATTATCTTTCATTATATATATCAATGAAATGGGTTTTTGAGTTGTCTTTTAAAAAAAAAAAAATTTGTTCGATTGTCTTTTGGTTAAAAAAAAAACCGTTTTGACATTTTTTGTCACACATAAAACTCTTTAAAACCACTGAGGAAAGAAGTATAACAATTGGTGTATTTTCATTAATCAAGGTTTGTTGCACTTTGATTAAATTTGTTTCCTTTTGATGCTAATGACAGCCTTTCCCCCCCTCATATGCTCTATGTGATATGATATTGCAGGGTTTATTGGAAGGGGTTAGCCAGACATTTACAAAGGACTTCCATTTTATTGACTCAGTGAAAGCATATCTTTCATATGCTTTGTTGCGGGCTTCAGTTTCTCAATCTCCAATAATATTTCAGGTTTGAATGCTGATCAATCGTTATTTACTATCTCATTTGAGTGAAAACGAGTTACTATCTGTTTCTGATCTTGCTTGTCTTCTGGCAGTATGCAACTGGAATCTTCTCTGTTCTTTTGTTGCGATTCAGGGAAAGTCTTAAAGTATGAATCTTCGTGACTCCAATGCTTAATTAAAGCAAGTTGGCTATTTTTTTTCTCTTTTAATTTAGATGCAGTCAGTTCTGACCTTTTCAATTTCAGGGTGAAATTGGCATATTCTTTCCATTGATAGTTCTGAGGTCGTTGGATGGCACAGAGTTTCCTGTTAATCAAAAAATAAGTGTTCTCAGGTATGATTTCTTGTGCATATTAAAATATGCCATAGCTATGCCATATTGGTTTGTGCTGAGCTTTATTCTTCTATTCCCTTTCTCTATCTGTTTTATAGGATGCTTGAAAGAATTTGTAGGGAACCTCAAATCCTTGTCGACATATTTGTTAACTATGACTGTGATCTTGAAGCTCCAAACTTATTTGAACGCATGGTATAGCCTTGTGTATTTTATTCTGATTTGAAATATTTCATTTGGAACCAGCCATATTTATTTGTGCTTTCTTTCTTTCCTGTTTTATGTAGGTAACCACTCTATCTAAAATATCTCAAGGCACTCAAAATGCAGATCCAAATTTGGTAGCTTTAGCTCAGACAACTTCAATCAAAGGTTCATCACTTCAAGTGGGTTTTATCCTGGCCCTTTTCCTATTATTTTGGGTTTTATTTTACATGACTACCATTGATTTGATAACCCTTTTTTTTTCTTAACTCTCTCAGTGTCTTGTGAATGTGCTTAAATCGATAGTTGACTGGGAAAAGTCACGTCTTCATTCAGAAAAGCAGAGTGAAAGTGCCCATTCATTGGAAGAAGAGTTTTCTGGCAACGAAAATTTTGATATAAAAAACCGGGAAAATTTGACCAACAATTTTGAGAAGGCAAAAGCTCACAAGTCTACAGTGGAAGCTGCAATCTCTGAGGTGATTGTTAAATTTTTTATCTTCACTTTAGGTGTGAGGACGGCAGATTTCTGAACTCATACTGTTGATAGATTACAGATTCTTTCTATCTGTCTTTGTTTATTGTTATGAATGAATCAGTTAATAATTCATAGTTATATTCACATTACAGTTCAATCGAAAACCAGGTAAGGGTGTGGAGTATTTGATTTCAAATAAATTGGTGGAGAATACACCGTCTTCAGTTGCCCAGTTTCTTCGAAATACTCCCAATTTAGATAAGGTGGAATCTCATTCTTCACAGAATGTTAGTTTGAATGTTTTTAATTAATAAATCTACGAAGAACTGACTTGGTATAGACCTCCGACCACTTTTGATTTCCAGACTATGGTTGGCGATTATTTGGGTCAGCATGAAGAGTTTCCTGTTGCTGTCATGCATTCATATGTAGATTCCATGCAATTTTCGGGCATGAAGTTTGATGCTGCAATTCGTGAATTTCTAAAAGGTTTCCGCCTTCCAGGAGAAGCTCAAAAAATTGATCGCATCATGGAAAAATTTGCGGAACGGTATTATCAGTGTTTATATGCCATTTGAGCTGGTCATTTTTTAAGCTACTTCACTTAGTGAGCAACATATACTCACACACACACACACACTATATATATATATCGAATGCGTGCTTACATTTGAGTTTGTGCATGGGCTACCTGTATGCTGTATGTTTTAGTGGCTTCACATGTTAAAATATTCTTTCAGGTAGATTGTAGAATATACTTTTTCTTTCATGAACCTATGCACCTTAACCCTGATTCTGATGCAATCAAAGAATTTATTCATTGTTTGCCTTGCTGAATTGGATTGGACTGCCTTTTAAGACAACTAGTAGGGATGTTCATGGGTTAAGTTAAGTTGGGTTAAAAGATGTTTTGGATTCAATCCAATTATTTAAGTTGTAAGTTTGTCCAATCTAAATGAACTTAAGTAAAAAAGAATTGTGGGACAATGCAGTTCGGGCTATTTGCTGGAATATTTGGCTTGAATGCAAGAGGAAATTTTTTGTCTACATCAGTTTAATCATATTTGGAATCTTGCGTCCTCAACTCCCCTGCTTGGAGTGCTAATTGTAATTTTTTTTAAAATTATGCTCCTTCGATTATTGCGGTCAATTGGAGTACTTTTTTGAAACCTCTAGGTTTCTGTTAATCATATAAAAAATAAACAAATGACCTTAAGTAGGTAATGAACCCTCCTCAAAGGGGGCCTCAACACTAATGATAGAGTGCAATTAAAATATCCCCCCTGGAATGGATGATGTCATGCCCACTGCCCAGACTAATGCATTTTGTGCAATGCCGGCAATGAGGATGCATCTCATCTCATCTGTTTTTTTCTGCCCCTTCACTAACAATATTTGGAGAAAGCTTTAAAATATTTTTATGATCCATGGTCTCTTCTCTAATGATCTTCCTGTGGCTGCCTATGAGCTTTGTGTGGGGTTAAGCTTAATGAGAAGCCCAAGATTATTTGGCTTAATGCTATTAGAGCTCTTTTGTAGCTCATTTGGGAAGGCTTTTTTTTTTGATTTCATACATCAACATATTCTTTGGGATTTCGTGTTTAAGCTTGCTTGTTTTTGGAGCACCAATACTAAAATATATAATTTTTCCCTTTCTTTGATTGCCCCCAATTGGAGTAATTTTTTGTAATCCTTGGGCGTGCTCTATTCTTTTGTTCATTTCATTCATATCTTATCTTATCAATTAAAATGAACTATACATATCGATTGATCATGTGTCTTGCTTTTGAAAGTAGTCCAAAACTATAAGTGAGGGAGTGTTAATAAATTATCTCAATTAATTTAACTTGGTCACTTATCTCAAAGTTAATATGCTATCATCTATTTTTTTATTTTCCATCTCGATCATGAAAGAGATAGGTTGGAACTCAGATGCACATGCACATGCACCTGTGTGTTTTCCTTTTGCTGAGATAATTTTCCCTTTTCTGATGGTGGCTACTGAAGTTTTTCCTTCTTGTTCTGTATCCACGACAGATATTGTGCAGATAACCCAGGTCTTTTCAAAAATGCAGACACTGCATATGTTCTAGCTTATGCAGTGATAATGTTGAACACTGATGCTCATAACCCAATGGTGTGGCCTAAAATGTCGAAGTCTGATTTTATTCGTATGAATGTCACGAATGATCCCGAAGAATGTGCCCCTACTGATCTCTTGGAAGATATATATGACTCTATAGTTAAGGAAGAGATTAAATTGAAAGATGACACCAGTGACAAAGGGAAAAACCTCAGAGAATGGACGGAAGGTGAAGAGAGGGGTGGCCTTGTGAGTATTCTTAACTTGGCTCTCCCTAGAAGAAAGTCAACTACTGATGCTAAATCCCAGAGTGAATCTATTGTCAAGCAAACACAAGCTATATTTAGAAATCAAGGAGCAAAAAGAGGTGTTTTTTATACCTCACAGAGGATTGAACTTGTAAGGCCTATGGTTGAAGCTGTAGGATGGCCTTTACTTGCCACTTTTTCGGTTACTATGGAGGAAGGTGATAATAAGCCTAGAGTTATTCTTTGTATGGAGGGGTTCAGAGCAGGTATACACATTACACATGTTCTTGGAATGGATACCATGCGCTATGCATTCCTAACTTCTCTTGTCAGGTATTACAGTTTTTTTTAACCATTCATTTATTGCTGTTTTCATTGCTTTTAACTAATTTATACGTCTGTCACTCCGGTTGTTTGTTATTAATTTCATTCTGTTGTCGTAATGAGATTGTGTAAAACTTTTAGAACTAGTTTGTCTATTATTTTAAATTTGGGAAAACTCATAACTGTTGCAACTTCCTTTTGCTAGATTTACTTTCTTGCATGCACCGAAGGAAATGCGTAGTAAAAATGTGGAAGCATTACGTACACTATTGACTCTTTGTGATTCAGAGACAGAATCCCTCCAAGACACTTGGAATGCAGTTTTAGAATGTGTTTCTCGTCTTGAATTTATCACATCAACTCCTTCAATTGCTGCAACTGTCATGTATGGATCAAATCAGATCTCTAGAGATGCTGTTGTTCAATCCCTGAGAGAGTTGGCAGGAAAGCCTGCAGATCAAGTATTTGTGAATAGTGTCAAACTCCCCAGTGATTCTATTGTGGAATTCTTCACTGCTCTCTGTGGTGTCTCTGCCGAAGAACTAAAACAAACGCCTGCCCGTGTTTTCAGCTTGCAAAAGCTTGTTGAAATAAGCTATTACAATATGGCTCGTATAAGAATGGTATGATGAACTAGAAGCCATTTATTTCTTGTATATTTTAATATTCCAAAGAGCCCAAAAGGTGGTTGGCTCTAATTCTTAGATCTTCATTCTAAAAATCTTAAATATTTGTGCTCAAATAGCTGGCTAATTTATATTTTACCTACAAATATATATATATATGTGTGTGTGTGTGTGTGTGTGTTTCTTCATTCTACTTTACAACTCTAGTTTCTTATCTTTCCCTGATATTTATTGGTTTTTCATTGGAACGTCATCTCTTACCTTGTATTATGCTTAGAACTTTCTTCTTTTGTAGAGTTCTGTATGCTTTTAATGAGAATAAGTGATTGAAACACGCTTATCCAGAAACATTTGGACATTTGCAATCACATGCACAAATGCACAGATGATCTTAAGAAAATTTTCCCTGCTTGTGAATCTATATAACGTTGTGTAGCTTGCTTCAATTGTTTCCTTGAATCTTAAACACTTTAGAGGTTGATAGAATTACTCTTTTATCTGTGTAAGTTGTTAAATTTCAACTTGTACGTCTTCCAGGTTTGGGCTAGGATATGGTCTGTCTTGTCAAATCACTTTATTTCAGCTGGTAGCCATCATGATGAGAAGATTGTAATGTATGCGATAGATTCTCTGAGGCAGCTTGGTATGAAGTACTTGGAGAGGGCTGAGCTTGCCAATTTCACATTCCAAAACGACATTCTCAAACCATTTGTTGTTCTCATGCGGAACAGTCACAGTGAATCCATAAGGAGCCTCATTGTTGACTGTATAGTTCAAGTATGTCAAACAATCAACTTTAATGCAAGCTTGTAAAATCACTTCATTTTATTAGATTCTACTAGAGGTTTCTATCACACTAATTGAATTTTCTTGTTTATTGTAGATGATAAAATCAAAAGTTGGCAACATAAAATCTGGATGGCGGAGTGTTTTTATGATTTTCACAGCTTCTGCAGATGATGAATCTGAGTCAATTGTTGAAAGTGCTTTTGAAAATGTTGAACAGGGTAAGCAGTTTCTTTTCTGTTCCTTCTCGACAATATTTTAAAAAACGATAAGCAAACTGAGGCAATTGAGAAAAATTAATAATAAAAACATAAATTTTTTTATAAGAAAACTATAGTATAATCAAAGGAATTGTCTGGGAGATTTGGATGGAGAGAAACCACAGAATCTTCAACAATACCTCTAGAACTGTAATTGATGTGTGGGATGTCATTCAATTCAAAGTCTCTTAATGGAGCTCCTTCTCCAGTTTGAGCTGTAATTATAACTACTTTATGATCAATGTCAATTGGAGAATTTTTTTGTAATCCTTTGGCTCGTTTGGGTGATTCGTAATCACCCTTTTTGTATCCCTCCGTTTCCTATTAATGATATTTCAGTTTCCTAGGAAGCACGGACTCCTTGGTTTCCCATAAGTATCCGTGTCGGACACGTCCGACACGGATCCTTCTGGACACTCCTTGGACACGTGTCTGATACTTCAAAATCAATGTCCAATTATTTTAATTAAAATATGAATTTTGGACACGGGTTGGATACGGCTTGGACACGTTTTAGATTAAAAAATCATCAGATTAAAAGAAAAAACCCTATCAACACCAGCTTGCTCGAAATTAAATTACACACCCCTTTCACTTTAGCTCTTAAATGCCCAAGGAGGAGGAGATTTAAACCCTAGCTAGCCCCTTTTAGCAATACGAGAAGAGAAGTGAAGATCAACTTGCCAGAAAAGCTTTTGATCTCGCTGAAAAGAAGAAAGGAAGAAAAAGGAAGCTTCAATCTTGCTAGAAAAAGTTTCGATCTTGCCGGATAGCTTCACTCTTGTCAGAAATCTGATCCAAGCTCATCGCACGCTCGAGAGAAGAGTAGCAGCTTTAGTTTTCTTTTTCTTTTCTCTTGGTTATTTAAAGAAAGAGAAGGAGAAGGTGTCATAAGGAGGAGGGGTAAAGCATGCAATTGTTTTATTTTTCTTTTGGTTATTTAATGAAACAACTGGTGTTTTTTTTTTCAAACTTATTTCACCTCAACTATAAAATAAATATATATATTAAAAAAATTAAAGTGTCCCCGACGTATTTGTATCCTACTTTTTTGGAAAATGACGTATCCCCGTGTCCGTGTCGTATTAGTGTCCGTGTCCGTGCTTCCTAGTCAGTTTCTTATTAAAAAAAAAAAACTATAGTATATAACCAAGAATAATAATATTAAAAATTAAAGAACTGAAGACCTTTTATTAGATAATGTTTAAAAATAAAGGTCTATTGGGATATTTTCTTTCCAGTTTCCCCTTAGAACCAGGAAAAAAAAATGAAAAAAAGGGATCCTAAAAAGGGATGAGGTGTGCACTGAGAACACTGCTTCTTGAATATACATATTTGGGCATATTTCTTCTTTCTCAACTCAACTTTGTATATCTAATACTGAGAAATTTTGCAGTTATATTGGAGCACTTTGATCAGGTAGTTGGGGATTGTTTTATGGACTGCGTCAACTGTCTTATTAGGTTTGCCAACAACAAAAGTTCGCATCGTATAAGTTTGAAAGCTATCGCACTCCTGCGTATTTGTGAGGATCGATTGGCAGAGGTTTGTTGTGTTCTATTGAAGTTGAGTTGTCAACGCATGACTTGCACATATGGTGCTGTTCACAAATGTTTTTTTCTTCTTCTTTTTTTTTCTTTTATAGAAAACGATTGGAAGTTGATCTTTCTATTTATAAAATGGACCGTGTTTATTTCTTCCCTTACTAGTTATCTAACTCTACAGTATAGTATTACTTGTAATGGATGAAATGTAACTTACCCCAAAAAGAAAAAATATATATATGCCTATTAAAATTGCATTTATCTTGAAGTCCATGAAATATTGCCCTTTTATGAAAAAAGTTATTTTTGTTGCAGTTACCATTATTTTTCTAAACGAGACACACGCTGCTCATTGATATTGGTGAATCTTGTCATAATTGTGCTGAAAATAATTTTGGGACAATCATGAGTGTCATCATTTGTTTTAACTACTCTCCCTCTTCCATTGCTTGCAATTGGAATGCCTTTTTATAGTTATTGGAAGCCTTTTTACATTTCACATCATCAATGAAATGTTTTGTTTCTTATCACCCAAAAAAAAGTCACTATTTTGTCAATCCGTTTATTCAAGTTAATTTCTGCATGGATAGGGTCTTGTTCCTGGAGGTGCTTTGAAGCCAATTCATGATAGTGTTGATCCAGCATTTGACATGACTGAGCACTACTGGTTCCCAATGCTTGCTGGTTTGTCTGAATTGACATCAGATCCAAGACCAGAGGTTAGAAGTTGTGCGCTGGAAGTTTTATTTGACTTGCTGAATGAGAGAGGTACCAAGTTCTCAACGTCATTTTGGGAGAGCATTTTCCATCGTGTCCTGTTTCCAATTTTTGATCATTTGAGACATGCTGGAAAGGAAAACTTTATTTCTAGTGGTGATGAGTGGCTTCGTGAAACAAGCATTCATTCACTTCAGTTACTCTGCAATCTCTTCAATACATTTTACAAGGTATTGATGGCTTGATTTATTTATTTTTAATTTTTAATTACCAAGCATGCTTGTTATTTGTTGTTTAAGATTTTTTTTTTTTTGACAATAATGCTAATATGCAGTTACTTTGATTTTTAAAATACTAGACTCAGTTTTTAGTCTTGAAATTGATTTTTTTTGGATAAGAGACTTTTTCATTGATAGATGAAAAAAAGTATACAAAAGGTCACCCAAGGATTGCATAAAAATTCTCCAATAAGAAGATAGCTAAATGTATTTGATGTAGGATGATGTGTAATTGCATTTAACTATGTTATCATATTTCTTTTTACTATTGGGCCAATCCACAATAGTTAGGTTTAGGGTGAATGGTGTCTCTTGCCATAATTTGAAATGTCTTCAAAATGATTTGTTTTAAATAAGCTTGATGATACTATCAGTGTGTGTCTAAGTTCCTCTTTAGGCTTGGTCTGTGTGTGTGTCTAATTTTATCAATATTTTTTCCTCTTGAAAAAAAGTTTATTTTATGCCTAAACATTCATAGAGCTGGACGTTTGGTATCTAAGTAATGCTTTTTAATAGACTTAAGTTCTATTTTCTTTATTACTCTTTACATTGACAAATATCATTCCTTTCTTTAGGAGGTGTGTTTTATGCTACCACCACTGTTGAGTTTGCTATTAGATTGTGCAAAGCAGCCTGAACAATCAGTGGTTTCATTATCTTTGGCTGCGCTGGTGCATCTAATTGAAGTTGGTGGACACCAATTCAGTGAGAAGGACTGGGATACATTGTTGAAAAGCATAAGGTGCGTATACTATTATAATTGCAATTGCTCTGTTCTGTTACTTACATTTGTGCTTTTGCTCAGAGATGCTTCATACACAACACAACCACTTGAATTACTCAATGCATTGGGCTTTGAGAACCCAAGTTATGAAGAGGTAAATATTGTTGATGGATCTTCCTTGAAGTTGGTAAACCAAGAAGCAAAAAACCATCATTTTGATATCGGTGACCATGGGAAGGTGTCTCCAATAGCATCACCAAGGGGTGCAGAAATTAGTACACGCGATCCCATTGAAGAGTCCCAGTTACGAATTACCTCAGACGAGTCTGAAGGTTATTCCTTTTAGATAACTGATGTGCTACATTCCTACGATTTTTTTTCACCTGTTGTGAGAGCATGTGTTTTATTTAAAGTTAAAATGTTTATATGTAAAGTTAGGAATAAGATTTTTTATATTGTAGGTCTTCCATCACCGTCACTGAGAGCTGCAAAAGCCCCTGAAGCTGGAGGACTACAGCGGAATCAAACAATAGGCCAAAGAATTATGGGCAACCTCTTTCCTAGAAGTCTCACTTCAAAATCTAAGGGACGTGCTTCAGATGCCTCGGCACCATCTTCTCCATTTAAGGTATTGTGCTTGTGGAATATATTGCCTGAAGTTGTTTATGACCTTGTGTTGGCTGAGTTAATTTTTTTTATATTAATTATTTTAAACGTCACTTGTATTGGGATAAAATTGCTTACAATCACCTCTCTTTCTCTCTTGTTGGTTTGGACTTTTTGGCCACTTTCCTTTGTACATTCTTTATTTTTTTCTCATGAAATTTGTTTCTTGAGAGGGAAAAGAAGTTAATAAAATGAGAAAACAGAGAATTCCATTCAATCCATGAGTTCTAGTTCTACAAACCGAGACAGAGTCTTGTTTTGGAAAAGAATTCTTTGTTCAAAATTCATGTTGTGAACTTTTTGTGCACATGCTTTTTAGATGAGAATCACTTGTTTTGAAAAGGAAAAAGAAGTTAAAAATAGGGGGACAAGGAAAGGCTGTCTCTGAACAGAGACAATTGAGCTTAAGAAGTGGTTCTCTAATCTGCTGATATTAGAAACAGTGGGAAGTTAAAAGAAAATCTATTTATAGGAGCTTAAAGAGAGTCCTAGAGAAAAAGAGAGGATAAGTGATCGTGTATCCCTTCGACTCCCCTTGCTTTCCTAAAAGGTCCATCTGCTACTCTTTTTTCAATGAATTCAAAGCATAGAATTCGGGAGGAAATAATATCATAAACGAGTGTTTGAATTTAAGGTCTCATGCTTTTATACCATGTTAAATCCCCATTTGTCTGACAACCTAAGACCTTTATGTAACGTTTTCTTTCTTGTATTTACTTGGAAGTTCATTACTCCATTGTAGATTCCTGACACTCTGGATGCTGAGGTGAAAGATGATGAGGAAAATCCATTGTTGGGGATTGTTCGGGGCAAGTGCATCACTCAACTATTACTTCTCGGTGTCATTGATGGAATTCAGGTTTGAAGCTGATTCACTTACACTTTTCTGTGAATGGAATATTGAATAGAATATATAGTTACTGATTTTGTTGTAAGAATTTTATTTCACATCCCAGCCTCCTGCTGCTGGCAAAGTGATAAAAACGCTAGAAGTTTAAATTGGATGTGACAAGGACGTCCAATTGTAAGAGGGGAGGGGGAGAGGGGGAGTGAATTATATAGAAGTGTTCTTTCTCCTGTTATAATGCTGATATGTTTTTGCAGAAGAAATACTGGTTCAAGTTGAACTCGTCCCAGAAGATTGCCATAATGGACATCTTGTTATCTCTGTTGGAATTTGCTGCTACGTATAACTCATATAACAATCTCAGACAGCGCATGCACCATATTCCTGATGAGAGGTAGGTCGAGAATTTACTCCCCCCCTTGAGTCGTTCCTGAAAATGTCTGGACTCTCAGAGTGAAAGATACTCACAGTTCATTTTTAAACAGGCCTCCTCTGAATCTCTGTCGTCAGGAGTTAGCGGGAACTTCTGTATATCTAGAAATCTTACTTAAAGCAACTTCTGGATTAAATACACAAGCGGATCAAGAAAAAGTGGAAGCCAACAATGATTTAACTTCCACTCAGGATTCTAATGCAGCAGTAGAAAATATCGATGGGATAGCTGAAAACAGGCTAGTGTCTTTTTGTGAACAGGCTCTCAGGGAGGCGTCTGACCTGCAATCCTCTGCAGGGGAAACCACTAATGTGGATATTCACCGAGTTCTGGAGTTGCGTTCTCCAGTCATTATTAAGGTATCAACCAGTCATCGTTCAAAGTTGAAGTGTACTACACAATATGTGACATGTATCTTTTTCTTTTTTATGTTATCATTTATTTTTACTGACCTAAAGAGATTGAATGCATATTTTGGGAATTAATTTTCAAATATTATTTTTTCCCAATTCAGGTGCTCAAAGGCATGTGCTATATGAACAGTCAGATATTCAGAAGACACCTGAGAGAGTTTTATCCTTTGCTTACAAAGCTTGTTTGCTGTGACCAGGTATTCTCCTACGACTTTAATTCTCTCAGTAATTGTAGTTCCGTGCTCCATTGAGTGAACACGGCCCCAATCCACATTCTGATTAAGATTAATTAGAGTGAGTTTGCTTAGATGTATAATATCTGGGGTGTACTAATATCTACTTCAAATATGATTACCTTTCAAGTACTTCTTAGGTAATGTGGATTAACAGCTCTTTTGATCAAACTGGTAGAGCAGTGTATCCCACATGATAAACGGGAGAGATCCATTACTTCTTTCTAATAGTCCGTTATGTTGGTGCATACCTCTAATAATATTTCGCATGATTTGATCAGATTGACATTCGTGGAGCCCTGGGTGATCTCTTCAAGATACAATTGAAAGCACTATTGCCATAGTAACAATTGATTCTCTGTTCTCAAGTCCAAATGAGTGCTTTTAAGCATTGTTGCACAACCCTGAGCTGATCAGGGCATTCTCGGCACCGATATCTATTTCATGTTCCTCAAAGTTGAGTCCTCTATCCGTCATTCTTACATCGATTGCAGTTTTTTTTGTGGGGAAATGGAAGAGGTAAAAGAAGTCCAAAGCAACATGCTTCAACTAGTGTATTTCAGCTTGTTGTCAAAGTAGCTTGGGTAAGAAGTAGTTCAGATCCCCAATTTTGAGGTGTGAATTAATTACTTGATTCAAATTACTTGTAATTATAGGTTATATTAGTTGCTCAAACTTCTGTTACATTTTTGTATAACTGACTTTGCATATGATAATGTATTTGTGTTAAATTGCCACTAGATTTAAAAGTTTAAGCTAAAAGTTATAGTAAAGTAAGTTAATAGTATTTAATCAATATATTCACGACACCATATGTTACACGTCGGTTTGATTATTAGTTTGGTTCATGGGATCTATAGCCAGATGAACTAATGATAAGAGAAAATATTATTACAGCTTTGATACTATATAAAATTAAGAAACCCTAAACCCTGAATCAAAAGCTTAAGGTTTGGTAAGGATTTTTTTTTTGTTTTTTTTTTATTTCCGACTTCTAGAAAGTGGAGAGTGTGGACGGTAACAATATTGGTTGTTTTCGGATTATCAAGAGAAAATTTGAAAAAGAGGTCTCTGTTCTATCTTCCTCAAGACGAAACAATCTTCTAAAGGTTAAGCTCAATATTATGTATAAAAGAAATGTGGTGCTGATGATATATATTGTCTTAGCAGCAAGAACTTTTTTTTTTTTTTTATTTTGTCCAAATATTAGCCTAGAATTAGAAAGTTTTTAACATTATATCTATTCTTTTATTACGAAAAAATTATTTTTATATGATTAAAATTATATTTTGTGCTACGTATATCATCTGTTCCCTAATTTTTAAAATGTTCATTTGTGTTATTTAATTAAATTGTCTTAATTACTTTCATTTGCAAATCTTTTATTAATATAATTATATAGATCAAAATAATATAAAATTCGGTACTGTACTTAAGTGTAATTGACAAACTGAATATAATTAATCACAATTTTTTTTAAATATAATATTTTTAAAAATTATAAATATAATAATTTATTGAATACATCAATCAATATCTAATTAATCACTCAATAATAATTATTATCAATCGGATATTTATTAGTTCAACTAGTTAGGTACTTACTCCCTTCCCGTGTTGAGTCAAATTAAGCCGCAGGCTCCACTTCTGGTGGTGCCCTTTCTTCAATTCCTTTAAATTTTACGACAAGGGGATCGATGATACCCTTCCCTTCTAATCGAATGCTGTCGAAGCTCGCCCGAAGGCACACGCTGCCAGCCACGATCGGGACGACAACGTCTGCACGGGCGTATCAAAGGCACGGGCTTTGGCCGCCGTCTCAATCCGCGACGTTCGCTAGATGGGAGGGGCATCGTCGGTCCCCTTATCGCGATGGGTTCGGTGTGGGTTGGGCGATGCTTGCGTATGGGGCAGCTTCCCAACAAGCATGGTCAACAAACGACTTGAGATCGAAGGTTTGAGTCTCCCCTTCCCTAAATGTAATATCTAAAAAAAAAATCAATTATTATAATTTATTAAAAATTATTTTATCTTATTTAAAATACTAAATGTGAGTGGTAGATAGACTTCCGTACCACATTAATGGCTTAAAGCTATAAATATTTTTCTTTCCCTCCAACGCGTCATCATTCTTCCCTCTTACTAGTAATAGTAATGAAGAACCCCACGTGGATTGTGGATAAGCTCTCACTCAGAAATATTATAATGAAGCAGTTTCCTTTCTTTCCTCATTCAGAGAGAGAGAGAGAGAGAGCTTTCCTTTAAGCCATAAATCTTCCTTCGCCAAATTCGAAACCCTAAAACCCTAGACCAAACCAGTTTTTGATCCACCATTTCCCCTCTCTCTTTCTTTTTTGATGAAAATCCGAAAGCGTTTTTCTTTAGTCTGAGAAATTTCAAACCGAGTAATGTATAGAAGCAACAATGTGGCTGCCAGGATTTTTGATCGTCAAATCCTCACTCCTCGTCCCGGAACCAGCGTAATTTCATTCATTCAATTTGATTTCTGGATTCTCATCTCTGTTTTCAGCATTTTCATGCTTCGATTTTGAGTAATATTTGCGTTTTGTTCATCTTCGTTTTTTGTAGTTCTATTCTGCTAGACGATTCTATGAGAATATAGTTCCGAATCATACAGTTTATGAAGTTGATTGTCCGGATCATGTTTTTCGCAAGTTCACTGTTGATGGTCAATACCTAATTACTTTCAGCAGGAATAATCGAGATTTGATTGTTTATAGACCGAAATGGCTTTCGTTTTCTTATAAAGGAGATGAAATCGATACTGTTCTGGAATTTCCTTCTAAATCTCAGAAGTTTGAGAGCTTCTTCAACTTGATTTACACTGTTTCTCTCGCTTCCTGCAATGAGCTTATTTGTAGAGATTTCTTTCTGTACATGGAGAGTAATAGATTTGGAGTTTTCGCTACTTCCACTGCTCAAATTCAAGATGCTCCAGCCATTGGTGGCGCTGTTCAAGGAGTTCCTTCTATTGAAAAGATTACGTTTCATCTTTTGAGGTGAGTTTTATGATTTTCTGTGCTTGTTTGCGATAATGTTGTATGAGGCCTCTTTCTGTGTTTTAATTTATGAATACGAGATATAGATTGGAAGATGGAGTAATTCTTGACGAGAAGGTGTTTGTCAATGATTTTGTGAATTTGGCCCTCAATACGGGAGTTTTCCTCTATGATGATCTGTTGGCGATTGTTTCGCTACGCTACCAAACCTTACACATTCTGCAAATTACGGATTCTGGTCACCTTGTCGATGTACGATCTATTGGTGCATATTGTCGGGAAGATGATGAACTTTTTATTGACTCAAGTACTCAGGCGAGTAACCTTATTGTTTATTCTTCCTCCATTGTTTAGGAATTCTGTCTACCTCTGATGTTATCAGTGGCATTGAATGCTTAATTAAAAATTTCTTTAAATTTGTATACCATACATCTTGTTTTTGAAAATTTGGAAAGAGGGCACTGTCGGTTAATCTGTTTCTTTTCTTAAATTATGTGATTTTCTGGAGGATTTTTTTTTTCCCGAACTTGTGTTTGAAGCTGATTTTTTTTTCTTTAACAACATTTTTTTTCACACGGTTGTGTTGCTTTCCTTCCCATAATGCTCCAATGTTCACGATTTGTGTTTCACACTGACTGTGTAGTGCTTTTGCCGCCTATTTTTTACGCAACATTTCATTTGTGGAGCAATTACCTGTTAAGTTTTTGTTTATTAATGACAGTGTGTGGGGGTTCATGAAAGAAGCAAATTACTTGCTGCTAATGGTGAGAATGGTTACCATCATAGCCAGCCCAACGCTGACAATTGTTTTCTTAGTGGCTTCAAACAACGCTTGCTATCGTTTATATTTCGCAGAATATGGAACGAAGAAACAGATCATCGCTTGGTTTGTTATTTGACTCCTCTTGAATTATTTTGTGATTTAGTTTATGGTTGTAATGGGCGTTCAGGGATTCATTTGTTTAATTCATCTGTTTTTGGCTCGTACAGAGGGTTCAATCCTTGACAAAGAATTTTTACTTTCATTTTCAAGACTATGTTGACTTGATTGTTTGGAAGGTAGAGTCTTTGACTTTTTGTTGGCATACATCTTTCCTTGCTATTTTTTATCTAAACTAAGATCTGGATTGGATTGCCTATCATATTCCTTCTTTCTATCATTATCAAGTGTATGCACACATGATGTATTACAAGTTGTTTACAGAACTCCTGACCAGGTACAATTCTTGGATCGGAACCACCTGCTGGTCAAGCTTGGTAGTGTTGATGGAGGAGTGAGTTCTTTACTATATCATTCTTAATTACACTATTTTTCCACGAGATCTTCCTTACAAGCTGATCAGTTAAATGTACTGAAAAAGGGTTACTGATATCTTTACTGAACCAATGCAACAAAGCACCCTAAACTAACCCCCACCGGGAGATAAATATGCTCTTCTGCTTTATTAGTCAAATGACTCGAACCTGTCTATTTATTGTTTCAGCTTACAACATGTTGAATGTGGGAGCTAGAGAACCTCCTAGATCATTATTATTGTGAATACTTTTATTAGCTTCAGTGAATCAATAGTCCTCGTGTTCCCTTAGTTTATCATTAGCTACGTGCTTTTTTGGTTAATTTACTGTGATTGTTATCTTTCTTCTTTTTTTCTTTTTTTTAAATTTAGGTTTCACGAATGTCTGATCAATATCGGGCATTTTTTGCTGTATATAACATGGAGACCACTGAAATCGTTGCTTTTTATCAGGTGCTTGTCTGGTTTTCTGCCTTTTCTATAATTTATCAAGTAACTTCTCATCTCTAATTTCTTTAGTATTCCTCTAGAATTCAACAGATGACCTTTACCTTTTATTCGAGCGTTTTTGTAATCACTTCCATGCAACATCAAGAAGTTCATCGACCATGAATTTCATATCTTCACACTCCAATAACGTCCATGCTCAAGAGCAACTAAAAAGCCTTAAAAATAAAGGAACCAGCTATTCACAGGTAAAGCTTAATGATGAGCATTGTCATTATATCCCTTGTGACTTGTCTTTGTGGTGTTTGCTTCTTTTTTCTTCCGTTTTCTCCAAGTCTCATGCTGGAACTGCCTCAAATTCCACAGTTTGTGAAGAAGATGCTGGTATCTTTACCTTTTAGTTGCCAATCACAGAGTCCTTCTCCCTACTTTGACCTATCTCTTTTTCGGTATGATGAAAAGGTTAGGTTTTAAACTTACTTCTTGCTTTGCATGTTAATTGTTACACAGATCAAACTATCACCATGAATTTACCTAAAAAAATGCGTCAAGGGCTTTATTTTATTTATTTATTTGCATATTGTTGTAGCCTTTTTAAATGCTGGTGTTGGATAGTAGATAGTACTAAATCTGCATACTTATATTTTTTCACTTCATAGACTTGGGTTAGGTTCACATTTGTCAAAACTCTATGTGACAAAATTTTAAATGCTGGTGTTGGATAGTACTAAATCTCCTTCAATTATAATTATTCATTTTTTAATTAAATAAAATTTTAAAATTTATTATTTAGTAAAATACTTTTGTTAAAAATAATTTAATTTTATTACATTGTTTAAATTATTTAAAATATAATAAGATCTTAAATAAAAAAAACTAAACCACATTTTGTAATACCCTTCCTACAATATCTGATGTTTTCTAGTCTTGGGCATCACATTCTCATTCATATGCACAAAACCCCTAAGAACTATCTGCATGTAATCTGGTTGATTTGGATTTAAATATTTTTAGGAATTAGGAATTTTTTAAGGGAGATGTCTTATAGACTAGTACGATGATGATTATTACCATTTTACTGACTGGTAAGATAATTATTTCTAGTTGAGAAACTACCGCTTCATTTTGAATAGATTCACAAGGCAGTATGTAGTAGTAGATTAGGATGTTAAAAAAATGAAGTCTTCATTCAAACATAAAAAAGTTCTATAAGCATCAACTGAATATTATGAATGCTATTGCAGCTGATTTCTGCAACCGATCGACATAGACAGTCAACGGATCATCCTATCAAGTTTATTTTAAGGCGACCTCCATGTTCCCTTAGATTCAAGATTAAATCGGGTAAGAATATCACTTGTTTACATGGTTTCTATTCTTCTAAGGATTTTCCTCCCGATTAATACCTTTCCCCCTTCTTATTCAATATTCCTAGCATCACACTGACTTCAATGGCCAACCCTGACTAATTTTTCTGGTTTTTTTTTTCCTTTCAAAAATGAGTTACTGAGAATTTGTTTGTGTTTTTTAAAAACTCTAGTTAAAACTCGGGGGAAAACATTTATACCCCTTTTCTTTGTTAGTCAATTTTAAACCTTGTAACATACCCTTTGTTAAATTGCTATTATTTTTAAGCGGTTTTTAATAATCAAGTTAATGCAGACAGCAAAAAAAAAGAGGAAATTTGTATTTTTAATTTTCTGATATTTTTCCTGAGACCCGTTATTTAATTTTCTGATATTTTTCCTGAGAACCGTTTAAAAAATACTTAACCCGTTTGATAACTTTTTTTAAAAAAAAACCAGGTTGTTTGATAATTGATTCAGTTTTTTAATTTTAAAAAACATTTTCAGAATTATCAATAAAATTTAAAAACTAAAAAAGTAGTTTTTAAAAATAGTTCTGGCTTTTTTTTAATTACTACTCCTTTTTGTTGTGTGTTTTAAAATAAAAAACTGAAAACGGTTATCAAACAAGTATTGCTTTTATTTTTTAAAAACAGAAACTCAAAACTAAAAATTTTAAAACTGAAAACGAAAAAAATTATCAAATGGGGTCATTTTTTTTACATTTCACCGTCTTTCATTTTTATCTACAGTGCCAATCCAATAAGTCTTTGTTATATATCTCTCTCTCTCTCTCTATATATATATATATTTGTCTGTTTTTAAACATTGGTTTCTAAACAGCCCTTTGGTGGCTGCTCTCTGAAGTCTGGACCGAAGAAATTAAACGATGATTGAGTGGTTTTTTTTTTTTGGTTGGCAAATATAGGTCCGGAATCTGGTAGTTCAGATGGGCGAACAAAAGGGTTATCAACATTCCTATTTCATCCAATACTGCCGCTTGCTATCTCCATCCAACAGACTACCGGCATACAACCATCAGTTGTTAATATTCACTGCCGCAGATAAAATGAGGTAATTTTGGATCGCTATCCTTTCATTTTCATCAGAAGAAAAACAAACAAACTGTAAATACACAATATTTATTGCCAATACTGCCGCTTGCTTTTGCTATGTGTACCAGCAGCCAACACTTTGATCGTTGGATAAACAGTTAAAATATTACTTGATTTGCGTTGATACACAGCACCAAATTCAAATGATATAAAGAACCTGTAACCTGACCTTCATTCCACTGGAGAAGTTCACTGCTAGATGTGCAATTATATTGAGTTGTCAAAAATATCATCTGGGATATTAGGCATCTAAAGAGCCTGTAGACCTTTATATGAGAATAAATGCTCTGCATTTTTGTAACTCAATTCAGCAAGTTCTTCTTTACTAATCTCCAGCAAAGATGCAACGTAAGCGAGGACCTGGAAAGGCAATCGAAGATGGTTCATAAACAAAATCAATGATGGAAAATGAACTTATTCTAGTATAGACTATAGATTTAATATTAGACAACAACAGTATTTGTAATTGTACATAAGAGGAAGATGAGGATGAATTTGATATAAAGCTATAACTATAACCTATATCAGTTCAATATATCGAACAAGGGTAGCGTTTCTAATATATAAAGCACTAAACAGAGATGGGTTATAATGCAAGTAGATAAACAAGTTCCTTGAAACTCTACCTATAATCAAGAAATTATCATGATGAAAATTTCAAGTTCTTGGTCAGACAAGGAAATGAGTAAACTTCTATGTGAGTCACCGGTCCTCGAGAGCCTTTCAACGTCCACTATTAAACCTGAGCCCAACTCTGGCTCTCACTCTATCTGAATTCTCACACTATTAAAATCTTTTGTTAATGGAAACTATGATGCTGGTTTTCTTTAAGTTGGTATGACTGATACATTGATCCATGAGTTCCAAGTAGCTACACTAGTGTTATATGCCCAACCTCTTTTTAATGATATGACATGAATGTAAAATTTGAATGCAAGAGAAATTACATTCTGGATGTTTGCAGGATGATTGAGCGTCTCCTTTGGCAGTGTGGATGCATCTTTCAAAGAATCAGGCGAAGTACTATGTTGTGAGCCTGATGAGGCAGATTTTCCATGGATTACGAGATCTTCGGGGATGGAAGGATCACCTTCGACGAAGTAGAGAGAGTCTAACTTTGACTTGGGGAGTGCATCAGGAGCATCAGTCTCCAACAAAATCCTGTCCGAGGGCACCTGGGAAAAGTTGTGATGATACAGACTTGAAGGAATTCTTTGGCTTTTAAATGTCATAGAGAGAGAAAATATTTGATAATTATTATTTTTTGTAATACAAGCTAATTTTGTGGGATTTTTATAATTCATTGGCTTGAGGAAGAATATCTCGTCCTCCCTCGTTTGCACTCAACTTTCGCATTTGATGACATTCTTGTTTTCTATGCATGTGTGTGTGTCAATTGAAGCCTTGCAGGAGTCATGAAGTACAATAGATTTAGCGAACAAACCCTTTTCAGCATTTTCTTTGCCTTCTTTGCCTCCATGGACATGAGGAAACCAGAGAATGAAAAGTAAGCGCCTAGCTTGGAAAACTCAGGAACCATCTCAGCAGATCCTAGATAAGAATGCAGAATGAAACCAGCAGGAAAAGGTCCCATAGACCTGTGGCATTTGTAATGGAAGAACCAACATGATTAAATATGACAACTTGACATTAATAACAGACGGAACACTTGAAAACAATTCGATACATCGATGAGAAAATATATCACCACAATGTAATAGAATAGGCATTTAACTTTATCAAGGATAAAACAAATAACGACATAACAAATCATATAGTGAACCTGGAAGCTGGAAGAACTATTAAAAGATTTTACTTTGAGATATATTTACACACCTCATTAAGAATGTGAACAGATATCAAGAAACCATATCTTAAATATCATTAAGAAACTGTCATACTTCATTATCTGAAGAAGATCACCAAAAGCACGGACACAGTGAATAGATGCCGGTCTTTTCAGAAATTTTGCTAGTTCAAGTTGTTGCTGAAAGACTTCAACCTGCAGTGACATATTTATATATCAAGAACGGTTAAGGAAACATGAAAAAGAAATAAGAAAGCTGCAGCCGTCTTCAAGAAAATCTACTTCTTACTCTATCTATATATCAAGAACAGTTAAGGAAACATGAAAAATAAATATGAAAGCTGCAGCCGCCTTCAAGAAAATCTACTTCTTACTCTATTTACAATTGGCTTTTTGTCCAACCACCCACTACCATCCTAATTTCAATAAAACCCTTATTTTGACAGGTCAACAGGAAACAATTGTGGTTACGGATCATCAATCCCTGTCAACAACATCGCTACAGAATGTAGAATTGTCCCACCTGATCTGTAAAATTGATCTCCCTTCCTCGTGAACCTTTGTCCAAACCAATCTGAAAATTGAAACATTAGAGCCCTACAGAATTCAACAACTTACTGGAAGAATATCTTTGCTTGTTCAGAAAACAAATTACTTATTTAAAACCTATGCGCTACATCGAGCTCTAGCACGTAAACAAAATACAAGGGAATGTAATAGAGTTTAGAGATCATAATACAGGAAACTCTGCTCGTAAAACTTTTCGAAGTTCCTACTAGCATGCACGGGTCTAAAAAGTTCAATAAGCTTGAAAAATCAGCCCGAGAACAGAAACTTGAGTCAGTTCCGGGAATAATACTAGAATGACCAAGTAATATGAAGCGCGAAGAAATTATCTGTTTCCCAATTTTTCTGTTCCTTTTCTTCTTATACATCCAAATAAAGAAATTTAGATCTGTCACTCCTGACAAAATATTGAAAATTCTGATTGGAGTTCAAAGACCTAGCTTAATTCACGACTACGAACCTCTCCAACTGCTGCCATTGGTACAGCATCGAAAAATTCCTTCAGTTTTTCAAGCCAGCAGGAAGTTCTTTCAGGAACATACCTAAACACATCGAGAAAGACTGAATGTCCTTTCGAATACGTAATAACTTAGAAGGAAAGATGGTGGTTGTAAAAGGTATTACCAAGGATGAAGACCGAACGATGGAAGTATGCAAGAATATGATTCACTCAGTTGCTTGACCAAATGCCAGTCTTTCTATAAACATGACAACAACAAAAAAGATAAGTGGGAGACAACACAAACAACAAAATAACGCGAAAAAAAAACATATACCTCAGAGATTCCATTTACAACAAAACGAAGAACACCAGAATCTACTGCTGCACTAATCAATTGAGGTACTTTGTCAAATATTCTTGGATCTTGGAGGTGACAATGTGCATCAAATAGTCTCAATGTACCACATAATTTGTCCATTTCTGGGTAAAGAAAAAGAGAAATGAATTATTTTTAAAGAAAACAAAAACAGATTCTGTGATAATCATTAATTTATGCCAATGCAGTTCCACTTTCAATCTATGCTCTATATCCAACCAAAACTGCATCATTCTAACCTCTTCCTTAAGAGAGTAAAAGCAAAATTTCAAGAACCTGCTAAAAAATCTCTCTCTCAATACTCGTAATAGAGCAATTCTGCTTCTTAAACTTGAGTTTCAACTTGAAAGCCTATTACATCGATTCTAGTTTAATGTAATTTATGATATCAAAAAGAGATTGTCAAAACCAGGGTAAAGTGATATTCTTACCTAATTTAAATCTTCTCTTCCTTAACAGAAGGATATTTTGATGGCAATTGTTGATTTGATTGAATGAAGTATTAGGGCTTTGTTTAGATGAAGATTGAAATTGAAAGTTTTGAGAAAATGAAATTGCATGAACGAGAAGATGATTTAGATTAATTAAACATAAGAAACGAAGAGGAAGAAGCGCGTGAAAGAAACTAGCGGGATTATGATTTTTTTTTCTTTTTTTTAGATTACACCAAGGGGGACTCGAACCTTCCACCTCAAAGAGAATGAACTATATGCCAAACCAGTTGAGTTATGCGTTAATATAACAAAAAATACTGTTTTTTTTTTAAAAAAAAAAGATCTCTCTTAGATTTGGACTAGGTATCGATATATATATATTTTTTAACGTGAAACATTAGAAAGAACAGACTAAGAAGACAAAATAAAAATCCCAAAAGGGATAGCTTCCTTCCAACACCCCGACACACCATTGTTTGCCGCCAGCTTAGCAAGATAGTGAGCCGAATGATTGTGGGCTCTTTTAACATGATTGAAAGCCATAACATGCTTGGAGTCTGCCAAGAATCTGATCTCATCAATGATATAATTTTGAGGTATTATTAATCTTATTTATAAAATTAGTATTTTTATTTCAATAATTGTAAATTTTTAGGAGATTTTTTTTAATAATATTTATGCATGTATATTATTAACATGTTAACTGATGATTTATTATTATTATTGTCAATTATTGATATATATATATCAATACTTAGTATGTAATGTGATCATCATATATAACAATCAATTAGTGAAATTAATTTCTTTTAAATGTCATATTAAATAAAATATATAATTAATACTTCATGTAATTTTCTAACTAGGATGAAAGTTGGGTCCGCCCATTATTCAAATTGAATACTAGATGAGAAAACTTAATCATGAAATAATGAACAATAGATTAGATAAATTTCATGAGAGTAAAGGAGAATTGAAGAACCTGGTCAGCGATAGAATCAAAGTTTTGTTTCAAAATTGTCTTTGGAGAAGGCCGTGCGTTACAAAAGCTCAATTGAAACAGAGTTTTGAAATGAAACATGTAAAAGATGAATTAATTTATACGATGCTTCGATTCGAATTTTAAAAATAACATTTAAAGAATTAATATTTTCAAAATTAGCAAAAATTAAAAATTAAAAAAATAAGAAATATTATTTCAAAACATTTGTTGTTTTAAAAATTATTCATAGCAAAAATAGCCATTGGTTGAAATTTCTCTCCCTCTTTTTAAAGATAATAAAAAAAATATGAAAAACAAAAATTGAAGGAGGAAAATATAATTAAAACTTATTTAACTAAATAATAATAGAATAGAATTAAGGGAAGCAAAGGACAAAGAAAGAAAAGAGATAATTTCACAAAGTTATCGACTCGACATGCTCCATCTCCATTTTCGATAAATTTCACTCTCCGTCTGAGCGCAGCGAGCGACGATGCTTCTCCAAACTTCAATCCATCATCGTACCATTTCCTTTTCCTCTTCCGTTTCTTACTCTCGTAAATTTCCTTCTGTAATTCCTTCTCAGGCCGCCTCCTTTTCCCGGAATGTTAATTCTCGGAATCTTTCACTCTCTGTATCATGTTCTATCTCGAAAATCCATAGCTATGGAACTGTGGATTTTGAGCGAAGACCCATGGTGAAATGGAACGCTATATATAAGAGGATTTCAATGATGGAGAATCCTGAATTGGGTTCTGCGAGTGTGTTGAATCAATGGGAGAATGAGGGTAAGAAGCTAACCAAATGGGAGCTTTCTAGGGTTGTTAAGGAGTTGAGGAAGTATAAGCGATTTGATAGGGCTTTGGAGGTGAACTATATCCTAATTTTTAATTATCTTTGTTTCTTTTTTGTTTCCCCTTTTTTTAGAAAAAATAATATGGAATTCTCTATATAGCATTGCTTCCTAGTTGAATAAATTATTGAAAACTAATGTATCGTTGAATTTCAATATTTTTTTTTATTTAATTTTGTTGTTTTGAGTTGGATAATTTCCATCCAAATGAGTTTTTAAGTACTAAAATCTTTGCTTTATTACAAGTTAATTGTTAATTTAATGTTGCTAATCTAGTACTAATTTCAATAATTTATTGTTAATTATTCTCACTTTAGATAATTTATTGCTTTGATTTCAACAATTAGTAATAATAACATCTGTTATTAAAGTAGAAAAAACCAAAAGTAAAGGCCATAATTGTGATTTTAATTATGTTCTTTAATCTAAATTTTAGTGAATAGCACTTCTTAAAAATCATTTGTAAATATAGCTGTTTTTTAACGTGTTGATGGACTATAATGAATGACTGATTGATTTGCTGTTATATTTACATTTACATAACCTTTTAAAAACACTATGTTTGCAAAAGCCCCTTTATTTGATGGTTTTGTTGGGCTTTTATGGATTGGTTCAATTAAGCTGTGATATTTATAGCTGTTCCTTCTTTGAGATGATGGAGAAACTATTGTTGATGTTTATTGGCTTGCATCTTTATGTTTAATATGTCTTTTCTTTGGCTAGGTGAAAGCTATTTGGTTTCTGCTTATGTATATATTTTTTTCCCATTGGATTTCTGATTTTTTCCAGTGAATTCTTTTTGTGGAAGTTATTTAGGAGGATTTTTTTTGCAAGTATTCAATTTTATACAAGTAGTAACGAGTAACGACTATCTGATTATGGTCTATTGTTTAAAATGCTCATACTTTCATGAGATATCTGTGGTGTTAAAGCTTAATATGCTTCTTAAGGAATCTAAATGTACCCACTTTGCTTGCTTAATTGGTTTATGGTTATACAATATGCTTGAATTGTAAGCATCTTGGAGACCAGAAGAATTTATTAATTTCTTGGTGGGCTAACACACATTCTAGTTCTTTTCTTCCTCATCATTTAGCATGCTCACTTTGTCTAAATCAGGTCACCTCGTTTTCCATCGGGGATGGTGATATAGCCACTGGAAGAATGTTGGTTTTGAATATTTTCTTTAATTATTTGGGAAAAAGTTTGCTTTTAGTTCAAAATGATCAATATGTAGAATCAAAACAAGTGATTGACGGATCTTTCCTTTTTCTGATATATGAAATATCGGATTTCACTAAGTCTATTCTTAGGAAATTTCGAACCATACCGTTTGTACTTATTTCAACAAAAGTCTCCTTCCTGTACTTTATACCTTGTTTACAAATGACAAATAATATGTCTTCATCAGTTTCTTTTAGCAGGTCTCGATGTTGGTTTCTTGCTGTCTGATGAGCAGTGATGTTGATGATAGATATTCTTACACGTTTTTTTTTCTCCCAATATTTGGTTCAAAATGGAATTCTATCTTCTAGAGTTTAATTATCTTAGTTAAACAATCTTTTGTGAAATTATCTCTTATTTAAAAATTGTCTTAGTTAAACAAAATTTTGAATGTTTATATTTATGTTATTTTTCTGTACTTTTAAAAGATGACAAGCATTGATAATTTTGCCATTTTTTTTGCTGTTCATTGATGTTACTGCCCCAAATCCATTTTTTTCCGTGCCCGAAATTACTACCTGTTTCATAATTGCTCTATCATTGATTCTGAGATTTCATTCTTTCCACAGATATATGATTGGATGAGCAATAGAGAAGAGAGATTTAGATTAACAACTAGTGATGCTGCCATTCAATTGGATCTCATCGGTAAAGTTCGTGGCGTTACAAGTGCTGAAGATTACTTTCTAAGGCTGCCGGATAATTTGAAAGACAGGAGGTTATATGGGGCTCTTTTAAATGCCTATGTTCGAACAAGAATGAGAGAAAAAGCTGAGAATTTACTTGAGAAAATGAGAACTAAAGGTTATACCACTCACTCGCTTCCGTTCAATGTAATGATGACTCTCTATATGAACCTTAAAGAGTATGAGAAGGTTGAGTCATTAGTGTCGGAAATGATGGAAAGAAGCATTCAGCTTGACATATATTCTTATAATATATGGTTATCATCTTGTGGGGTACAAGGGCTCACTGAAAAAATGGAAGAAGTATATGAACAGATGAAGCAGGACAAGAGCATCAATGCCAATTGGACTACATTCAGCACGATGGCAACGATGTACATTAAGATGGGACTGATAGAAAAGGCTGAAGAATGTTTGAGGAGGGTTGAGAGTAGAATTGTAGGCCGGGATCGAATACCATATCATTATCTTTTAAGTCTGTATGGTAATATTGGCAACAAAGAAGAAACTTATCGGGTGTGGAACATTTACAAGACTGTTTTCCCCACCATTCCAAATTTAGGATACCATGCTATAATCTCTTCTCTAATCAGGTTAGGTGATGTTGAAGGTGCTGAAAAACTGTATGAGGAATGGCTGTCTGTCAAATCTACTTACGACCCTAGAATCGGTAATCTTTTCATTGGGTGGTATGTTAAGGATGGAAATGTGAGCAAAGCTGAAAGCTTCTTTGATCAGATGGTTGAAGTTGGAGGAAAGCCAAATTCAAGTACGTGGGAGACTCTTGCTGAAGGGCATACTATAGAGGGAAGGATTTCTGATGCTTTAGCTAGTTGGAAAAAAGCCTTTTCTACTGAGGGTTCAAAGAGTTGGAGACCAAAGGCCTATAATTTGTCAGCTTACTTCAGCCTCTGTGAGAAAGAAGATGACACTGCCAGCAAGGAGTCTTTAGTTGGATTATTGAGGCAATCTAATCATCTTCAAGATAAATCATACGTAGCACAGATCGGTCTGTCAAATGAAACGATTGACGACAACATAGTTTTGGGGAAAGGCAGTCTGGATGATGAGAGTGACAAAAACGAGTACGAGTCTGATGAATCTGAGATGCTTCTCAACTTGTGATAAATCCAATAGTTCCATCACCTATGGTTTGGAGAATCCATCAGCAGAAGTTTGACGAGTATGTTTTCTCAGTGTGTTATTTCGCTGAGTTGAAAGCACTCATCGGTGGTTCACTCTTCAAGTGCACGACAGTTCGAGTTAACAGAAACCTGGAATTTTGCCTTGGGGTTTGGGTGAGTGGTAAAATCCAAAAGCTTTGGCAGCAGAGCTTGATTATTTATGTTACAGCCATCTCTGTTTCTCTTCTAAGATTATATCTTTCTTTCAATTTTGAAAATGCAGTTTGCCCAGATACAAGTTGTAGCATTTTAGGATAGGTGAAAATGTTTATTCTAATCGCTTCATGACGTTTTGTTGATAATTTTTCAAGTTTGGTTTGATTAAGGGATCTCAAGTTTTTATTTTTTCAAGTATTCGTTCATCCAATCTTCTCCATTGGGAAAGAACGTATTGTTGATAAAGAGGAGAAAATGATCTAAAATGAATAGATACACCCTCTTCTTTTAAGAGATAAAAGATGTCACTATGACGGTATAATTTTGGAAAATTTATTTTGACAAATTATCTTATTAAATTTGACCCTAAAAAATTATCATAAAATCAAGAAATATTTATACAAAATCAACAAGATGAAGAGGGGGTAAGATCGAGAAGAACTTCTCCTCCTGATTTTGAGGTTTTAAAAAAGTTTAGGGGTATCATTCAAGATTGGTTTATCCTTAAAAATTTCAATTAAAATTTTTTAAGTTCTGTATGTATAGTAATAGTTTTGTTTTGATTTTCAAAAAAATAAGATTAACAATTTTCTGAAAGGAAAAAAAAATTGACAAGATTTTTTGAAACATTTTCATAATTTATATTTCAAAATAAAGAATAGGTTAGTAAAAAAGGTTAATTTTTAAAAACTAAAAACAAAATTATCAAACAGTGATTGATAAACCTATCCAATAATATATTTTTCATTTAAATCTTTAATATCTTTCCAAGATTTTGTTTAATTTACAATAAGTAATGTCTTTTTCATACATCAATTGAATTGATACTGTATACAGCTAAAATCCTTGTATGAAGCTGAATCTTGAAGTTGGAACCAGCCTGCCGATGGCCAGAAAATCCAAAATGGAATACAACCATATATATTTCCAACTTGGTGTTTAAGTGAAATATTTAACCAATTTAATATAAGATTATATACTCACAGATGATCTAGTCTTGCTATTTTGAGTTGTATAAGTCATGATAGTTTATCATTAAAAAAAAAAATATATATATACATATATATATGTATATGAAAGTTTGAGTGATGTTAATATATATATCATTTAAATCAATAAATTCAATTTGAATAATTGAATGGAGTTGGATCCTCGTGAGTTCATTGAAATTATTATAATTTTATTTTTAGGGCTCGTTTGAAATTCATTTTTTTTTTCTTACTAAAATTTGAAAAATTATATTTGGTTACCTAATATTTCTCTGTTTTAAATTATAACTTTTAAAACTTTTTTTTTAAAATTTCATCCATTTTTTTAAATTTTTTTGAAAATTATTTCATATTCAAAAGTGAAGAATGAAATAAAGTGATGTTTTTAATTTTTGAAAAACATAATTATTTGATGACTAATGAATTATTCAATTTTAAAATTTTAAAAATCAAATTTCTAAATTAAGTTTTTCTTTCTTAATCAAGTTTTTCAAAAATTAAAAAACCAAAAACAGAAATGAAAGAGTTATCAAACGAGATTTAAAAAAAAAAGCCATTTCTCAGAAATAAAAAAAAGTTTAAAACTAATTGTCCATTGTTTGGTCTTAAAAAAAAATCAAATTTTCCATCACCCAATTTAAAATTCAATTGATCAAACGTAAATTTACAAAAAATAGTTTGTTGTTTGGACTAAAGTAGTAGCATATGCAAAATGCTTTGGATGAACATAGCAAATCCATGTTGTGTCCCTCAGTCATAGAATCAAACCACATGCAATCTCTCTCTCTCTCTCTCTCTCTCTCTCATTAATTTGAATCCTCAAAGCTTGTGATCCTCCTATTTTTTGCACATGTATTCACATGATGGATTTGGCTTTTGCCCAATTGCCCATTACTTTTTTGTTACAACAAACAAACCAAAAAATAAAAAAGAATTCTTCTAAGAAAATTAATGCCTAATGTCATCATAATCCATTCCCCTTTTCTTCTTTCTATTCCCTCCTTAGCAAGTTTGAAATATTAATGAAGGAAAATGCCATATGAATTAGCGAAAAAAACTTTTATACCATTTTCTCATTATGTTTTTATAAAGCCATTTTTGAGTGAAACTATATCATCTTCGCTTATAGATAGTAATTTTTTAGAAGTAAATGAATAAAGAGATAGATTGATAATATTAATGATAAATATGAAAAAGAAGAATCAAATGTTTATTTAAAAGAGATTAGCATTAACATAATTCAACTAATTAGACATCAGAATTGTCTTTCATAAAATTGAGGTTCAAACATACTCGCCCTTTCTTAATTTGATGTAATATTTAAGAGAAATGATCAATTAAAAGATAGAAGAAAAATATAAAGTAAAGTATAATAATAATTAAGTAATTTTTTTTAATTATAGGGAAATAAGATTTGGTCATTAAAGTTGAAGCAAAACGAGTCTAGTTCAAGTTCAACTTCACACTTCAAAACTATGAATTTGAATTCAAAACATGATTAATCCCAATTCAAAATCTAAAATTCAAGGTCAACCCCACCGAAGAGACATAGAAGTCAATCTGGAAATTCTTGTTTCCTTTTCTGTCATTAATCTTTTATTTTTATTTTGAAAAATAGCCCCTCTTCCATTAAACGGCAGTCCACTAATCCAATCCCAAACTCATTCCAATCAATTATTTTAACTAAATGGTTAGAAAATTTAAATCCTTTTTGTAATTTTTTTTCACTCATCTCACTTACTAGGAAGGCTTGTCCGTCGAATCTCAATTTTCATAAGTAGCAATTTTTTTTATTTTTTTAAAAAAAAAATATAATATTAAAAAAAAATAATTCACCACTAATGGATGAATAGATTATATTAAATGAATCACTCCAAAGAATAATTATTTATTTACATAATTCAGTGTTAAGATATTGTTTGATAATAATAAAAAATGGTCAATTATTAAAATAACAAATTTATGTATAGTAATAGTAATTACTAACGCATGTTTTTTTAAAAAGTATAAAAAATAACACCAGACTAAAAAAAAACAATAAATTCACTAAAATACAATAATAAAAAACAATAAAATGTTAAATTATTGAATTGTAAGACTCCGAAAACCAATAAATTCATTAAAAAAATAACAAAAAATAAGAAATATTTCAATAATTTATTGAACTATTATTTGAATATTTTTTTAAAAAATTCTGAAATTTCTATAATTAGTAGAAGAAATATACTATTTGAAATAATTTCTATAAAAAAAATCAAATACTAATATGCTCAATAATAATTACCCTCTTTTTTCTTTTTTTTTTGAAATATAACCCCTCTTCCAATAACGGCCACGTTCTTCACTAATCCAACAATTATATATATTCCCTGTAATAACCATATACTTTATCATCTTCCAAACTTCACCAAGAAAAACAGGGGAAAAGAAAAAAAAAAGCTTAAAACTTTATCCATCAATGGCAGAACTAGAAGATCCAAATGTAATGCCAAAAATGATCGATTTTCTCTCTTCTCTCCTTCAAAGAATAGCAGAATCCAATGATTTAAGCCTCAAAATTCAAATTAATCAACCCCAGAAAATCTCAGTCTTCCATGGCTTAACTCTCCCCACCATTTCCATTAAAAGCTACTTAGAAAGAATCTTTAAGTATGCAAATTGCAGCCCTTGTTGCTTCATCGTTGCATACGTTTATCTCGATCGTTTTGTTCAGAGACAACCCTCTTTGCCTATCAATTCCTTCAATGTTCATCGCTTGCTTATTACCAGTGTTCTTCTTGCTGCTAAATTTATGGATGATACGTGAGTTTCTTTTTCTCTCTCTTTATTTTTCTGCTGGGTTTCTAATTTCTTTGTTGTTAAACATTGTTGGTGCGATCAAAATCCAACATTGGTTAGAAATGAGGATGATCATGGGTTTATAAGAGTACAACGTCTTCGTTGGCTCGATACATTTCTGGTAGAGTAAAAAATAAAGTCATGTATCCCAGTATCATACCAATGTGGAGATTATCGGGATTGTTGTCCTAATAAGTGTGATTGTTGCTGCTAAATTTCGGTTTTTGAATTAGGCTTGTTTCATTTGCCTTGCAAACTACTGATGAAATGCTTCAATGAAGTCAGCACACAGATTTTGAGAAAAATGTGTTCCTTTCTCATATTATAGTTTTGTGGGGGTAGAATTATACTTAAGCGCCCCTCCCCGTCTTAGATCCGTCCCTGCTTTCAACAACTCAGCAAACTAGAGAGCTAATTTCCTTAAAAAAAAGGGGGACTAACAATATGTTACTCATTTGAATTTCTCCAATTGAGTTAAATATATTAAATTCTATGTTTGTGAATTTTTCAGGTGTTACAACAATGCTTACTATGCAAAAGTAGGAGGAATAAGCACAAGAGAAATGAACTTTCTTGAAGTGGATTTCTTGTTTGGTTTGAGTTTCCATTTAAATATAACTCCCACCACTTTTAATTCTTATTACTCTTATCTCCAAACACAAATGCTTATTCTTCACCCTCCTCTCATTAATTCTTCTGAATTAGAATTAAGTTTAGGAAGATCCTTGAAAGATCATTTATGCTTCAATGAAGATGAATCCTCCCATAAGAAACAACAACTTGCTGTTGTTTGAAATTCAACCCAAATCTGAGTTCTCTTTGTAAAAAAAATTGGATCCTCACCAATTTTAGACATGATTTTGTTCATCCAAAAGAGTTTGGATAATTTGGTATTAGCCTCAGTACTGACACAACAAATTTGCAATTTTGGCTAGAGGAAGGGGTGTTCAGAAAGTCCAGAAAACTGATGAACCAAACCGTGCACACCCCTAATTTTCGCTTTGACAGACTTTGATTCTGACCCTTTTGCTTGTTAGATCTTTATTATGTTCTATTATGTAATTTATTTCTGTGGGTCTTGGGTTTGAAATTGTTTGGTATTATTGTACAGATGGGATTCATTGTATAGTTTTTACCATGCAGCTTTTGTGTTGGATCTGATTCAATATTAGCTTATTAATCAATATCCATTTGTGTAATTGTTTTTCTTAAATTTAAATTTATTGGGTTGCGAATAAATCCCATGTCGATTAGATAAGAGGATGATTATAAATTTATAAAGAGGAGACATCATTTTCATTGGTACGAGATTGCTTATGTAGAATCACAAAAGCAGAGTGATGTAAGTTTAGATCTAAAGTAGACTATATCATACCAATGTGTAGAAATTATAACGGTCCGTTTGTTCTCCCCAACAAAACTGTTCTTAATCTAATTCTTTCAATTTATAAAGAGTTGGTTTTACCAATCAAATATTAGCCAAACAAGGAGAATGTTTTTTTTTTTTCTTGAAAAAACTACTGCTAAAAGATATAAAAGAGAAGGAAAGAATGAAATTTAGATGAAAACTGTCCAAGAAATTGATTTTTTTTTTTTGTTCCATCATTCAATTCAATGATTCTAGATAATAAAAAATTAAAAAATCCAAATAAAGCAATTCAAGAAGGCTCTCATCAAAGTCTCTATAAACCGGCCAGTTTGTTTCAATTGAAGGCACTAATCAAGGTAACATTGCCCTTTTGACATGGGTGAGTTATTGTATAGGAACAATGAACCTTGTGGTTTTATTTATTAAATTTATTTAATTAATTAAATTGATTTAGTATTTATTGAATTAGATCCTTTAGTTTTGGTTTGACAGTTGTCTTGATTGTGTAAAGAGGAACAAGGAACATGTGCATTCATGGACATAACACCAACATGAAAGAAAGATACAACATGGCTCCAACTCATTAGTAGTTGGCTTCTATATTTTCATGTGTGGTTGTGAAGTACCCCTTTTGCCTATTATTCTTAATTTCTTATTAAATTGACCTACTTTCTTTTTCTTTTTTAATGAAAAAATAAAATAAAAAATTATGTGGTTTCTTATAAAAGCCACCTAATATACTATAGTGTCTCATATTAGGGGATGATTGTAAACGAAGAGATTTTTTTAAATAATTATAAATATAATATTTTGCAAAAATAATTATAAATATGATAAAATATATAGTAAGTCAATCGATGAGTTTTTATTAATCAATATCTAAATCAATGAGTGAATTATGTAAATTTAAAGTTGTATTTATAAATATTATAGAAAATTTTAGTATCCGAGAAAATTCCTCACTATTGAGTAATTGTTAAATTAATTTGACATACCTATTATTGTAGATGGTTGGCCGCGTTTAAATATCAAAATACGAATTTCCTAATTTTTTTTATGGTATATTTATTTTTATGAAAAATGGTACAAAATCAACTCTAAACTATAAATGTGGTTGTAATTGTACTATTGAATTTATTGTAATTCCCACCTCAAACTTAGGTAAGTGTCAAAATAGGACCATCTCTTAGATATATTGGAGATTTATGTTTAATTTCATCTCATGCATGAATAGAAGACATATGTAGTGAATGTGATAACAAGTGAAAGATTAAATATTTTTCGAGTTTTAATACCTTGACCGGTTCAACCACCGAAAAAGTGATTTAATAGCATTAAGACTTATACCTTAAAGATAGTGTGAGTTCGAGTCTTTTCAATTTCAATCCCTAATATCATAAATAATAATATACCTCGATCATTCGAATAAACATATTACCATACAACTTTATAAATGAAGTTGTTAATATTACATGGTATGTATATATATATATATATCAATAGAAAGAAAATTACAATCTTATAACTTTTGTATATAAAAAACAAGAATTTGCATTTCCAAAAACATCAATAAAGACAGACATCCTGACAAAAGAAAGAAAGGAATTATGTTATTATATAGTACCTTTTCATATCTTGAAGATGAAAAAATTGAGTATTTTCATGGCGGCAACTCATTTTTCTTGTTGGCTTCACCCTTATAACAGCTCATGAACTTTGCTATGAATTCTGTGAAACAAAATTTGAGAGAGAGAGAGTTAAAATCAACCAATTGAATAAGCTTGCATAAAGTGTATCTGATAGAGTCGTAAAAACCGTAAAAATCCACTCTCCGTAACTGAGAGGACGGAGGGTTCAAACCTCACCTTCATCAAAATCTCCACCCCTATATTGATTATTAAAAAAAAAAAAGTATATTTCCCTCTTTTATCTTACCTTCGATTTTCAAGAAGTGGTGAACGTTCTTTCTCATAGGATCATGAAGCCTTTTGCCCATTTCCTCTTCGTCAATGCCTTTTTCAGTAACATATGTTTTTTCCTCATTTTTCTGGATTAAATAAAGGATAATATATCATAATTTTAATATTAAACTTATACTTATATGTATATAAAGGAAAAAAAAATCGTGGATAATTAAATAGAAATAGCCCTTAAATTTTTTTAAGAATTTATCTCAAATAACATATATCTGTCTACTAATTACTAAAATATTATAACTTATTAAAAATTATTCAAATAGCATAATTATAATTTAATAAATTTATTGACTATTTTTCAACAATCAACTCATTCTTTTCTCAAAGAAATCGAGTGAATTTTGATTGTTCTTTTTTAAGAATGAGAGGTAAACAAGACTATGACTATAATCAAATGTATTCCTATTTCTTAATTTTTATTAAAAAATAAAAAAGAAAAGAGAGAATGAGAAACCAACTAATTTACCATTAAACTAGACTTGAAATACTAGGATTAAAAATCAAAATATCAAAACGTTTTCTAAGAGACAGCGTTATTTTACAATTGCAAATAAATTCAAATTCAAATTCAAATTACAATTACTTACATTATAATCATTATAGAGACTTTCCACTCGATGCTGTAATTCTTCGTCCAAAAGCTTCTTTAATTCGTCTACCAGTGTCTGCAACACACGAAATTGTAATTAAGAATTGATATTTTAAAAAAATAATAAAAATTTTCACAATTGATATTTTTCAAACTAAGATCTACTAATCTCGGGTCGATATTGGTGGAATCTCAGTATAAAAAATGTTATTTTTGAAATATTTTAAAATATTAGCCATTTTAAAAATTATTCATAAAAGAAGTGTCGCGGGTTTTAATTTCTCAAAAAAATAAAAAAATAAAATTATATATATATATGAGATAGAGAGAGAATGAGAAGAGTGAGACCTTGAAAATGAAGTGGGGGGAGACATCATGTTCTATCAGTTTTTTAAGCTTTCCACGAACAATATAAAGCCTGCAAATTCAGAGAACATATACAATAGTTGATGCTAATATGAACAAATTTTGGGAAATTATGTTTTTTTTAAAAAAAAAAATTATAACATTTTATCAACCAATTTTTTTTTTTAAAGTGAAAAAAACAACTTCTCATACCCTACCCGAGAGAGAAAAATTAAAAAAAATAAAAGAATTCAAATAAAAACAAAAACAAAATACATTTTTAACAACGTGACTTATTATGAAAAATTTAAGCTAGACAAAAGGTTTTGAATTCAAGCCCTGTAATGATATTTCCTCCCGAATTTATTATTTTTCACTCTGTAATGACTTAAGCTTTTAGGTCTATTGAAATTTCAGAGCTTACTGTTTAGGGCTTTGCTCGTCGACTATCTTCTTTGCAACATCTGCAATATCATCTTCCCAACCGGTCAGTAATTGATCTCCATCTTCTTCTTGAAACGACTGACTGCAGATTATAATTTCACCATCAAATACAAGAAAAAACAATTCAATGAAATTAAAATAAAAATAAAAGAAAAAAAAATTAGGAAATAAAAATAAAATTTTGAAATAGAAGAAAGAAAAGAAAAAGAAGAAATTGCCTTCTATCCCAAGAAGCCTCCAAGGAACGAATGGCTTGTCGGAGGTTGTTCTTGGAGTTGTCGGCTATCCTTTCAGCCAATCGAATTGATAAGTCGAATCCTTTTTGCTCTGCTATGAATTCCAAAACTTCTACAATCTACTTCATCATCATGATAAATATAATAAATTAAAAAAAAAACTTAAAAAAAATTATAAATTTCATTTCATTTCCTACAAATATGTTAAAGATTACTTGATCATGAGTTTGTTTCTTGTTATTTCTTCCTTTAAATTGGAAAAAAAAGATTTGTATGGTTGACACAATATGACTCCCTACTCATAAACTGTTCGACCTATATTTTAATAGGAAAGATATAGTGAGAGTTATATAGATCCAAATGGTTTATGAGTAGAAAGCCACATTATGACTGTCACATCCAATAATTTCTCATATCTATTAGTAAAAAATAAGTTTATCGATTCATGTGAAACCGATTAGATTATAATACTTGTTCGTGAGGTTTTTTAATGTTTTTACCAATTGCCTAAATCATAATGGTGTTTAAAATCATTTTCTCGGGTGTCGTTTGTAATTTTTTTTAAATGAAAGAAGATGATATTTTGACAACTCCTAATACCTCCTGTTTTGAAGGTGGCAAGAGTTGAACAAGAGAGCAGAGTGATCTTAGAGGCTGAAGCTTGGAGACATCAGAGCAGCAAAAGAAAAGTTTATTGCACCCTTTATACCTTTCTATCACCCATTTTACATACATTAGGGTTTCATTTGGTAGCTTGTCTGCTTCACATATCATAATCCCTACAACAAAACTAATACAATATCAACAACCAATTTGTTAATTAAATTCTTTTAAATATTTGTATAAAAAAGAAACATTCCTTATTCTTACCTCGACAATTGGCGCGATTACAAGGCAAAGGGGTGTGTGTCTCTTTAATGAGTTGGACTATAACTTGTTTCTCATGGCCATTGGTTTGTGAGAGATTTACTTCTACATAGTGAGGAGATTCCCTCATCTTCACCTTAATACTGCTCACCACTTCACTCTGCCAAATTTTAAATTAGTTATTACATCACAAGATGATACAAAATAACTTGATGATAACAAATCATTGATTTATTAAATAATTTTTAACACTTTGGTGTATGTTACACCCCGTGTATTTATTTTACGTTTATCATGTATTTTATTTCCGTTAGGGAAATTGAGAATACAACAGTAGAACCATAGTTTATTTACCTTCAAATTAAAAACCTTGATCACATCTTTCAACTGTGTGACAAACAAAAAATGCAGACACAATTTAGCATTTAAAACTACAAATATTTAAAAAATAAAAGAGGTTTATAAGAAAAGGGAGAAGAAAAATCCTTTAGAATATTGATATTAATGGAAAGGTTTTAAGTCATACTGATAGACCTCCATTGCTTCAGATCCAAAAGCTTCTCGAAGCATAGCTTGAATCATTGTTCTCTTCCCCACTCCTGGTGGCCCTTCAAATATGTAATGCCCACATCTTCTTTCTCTCACCTGTTTCAATTCCCTTTCCTTTAGATTTTCCCTCCCCAAAATCCTAATCATCTATTTGCATAAATGGCATTTCTAAAATCTAAAATTAAGAAAACGTTCATCAATGGTAAAAATGGAACACTTATAATAATAAGTATGAGCTAAGAGCACATATTTACTTTCATATATGTCATATTTTTATTAGATCAAATATCAACGAGACTCATATATTTATTAGTAAGACTCATACATTATTATATATTTAGTCTAACAAAAATAGAACACTTATAAAAGTAATTATGAACTCGTATTCACGGGAAAGTATCTAAACATTTTCCAAAATATATATGTTGTATATATCTCACCTCATCTTTAAGTAGACGAGCTTTATTACGATTGCATATGAAATCATCCAACACCTTTGGCCTATACTTATCTCCCCATGTAAACCGATCCCTCTCAACAACATTCAATTCTCTGTCCCTTCCATTCTCTACTACAACTTCCGGCACGGCGGTGGCGGTGGCGGTGGTAGATGTTTCACCACCTCGCCTTGAGTATAATCTCTCCCTCAACAGCTTCTCTTCCCCACCTTTTATCCTACTCACTTCCTCCCTCTTTTCCCTTTCCTTCACCGGAAATGCTTCCTCTTTCCTTGTCTTTGCTGTATTCGGTATCGGTGGAGGTAATGCAGACGATGAAGCCAAGGACGGTGGCGGGAGCGGTTCAGTTTGCGTGATCTTCTCAACCGGCTTTCGGGGTTTGTCCTTATTGTCAAGGTTCTTATTTTTACCAAAGCAAGGATTCCAATCTTTAAACTTTGAAACAATGGAGGAGAAAGAGTTGTGAGTGGCAGCAGAGCTAGCATAATGATGGGCATGGCCACCATGGTTAGGGACTAAAGAGCGATGAATAGCGAGAGAGGAATCGGTTAAACCACGGTAATAAGGGCTGCTTTTAGGGAACTTATTATCATCCATATCTCCAATTCTCTGGTTATGAGCTTCTAAGCTTTCTTCTGTGAGGTCAGAATCTCTTGAAAATAGGGCAAGTCGAGCTAGAAGCTTAGCTAATTTAGAGGTCCATGATGACTTGGAGGAGGTGGAGGAGAAAGTCGATCTATGACGACGGTTTTTCGAGACATGGGGATCGGAATCGGAGAGGGAGCGGCGGAGAGTAGGGCGTGGTTTTGGTTTAGATTGCATGGCCATGGAACAATCTCAATTTGTTTTTTTTTTTTTTTTTTTTTTTTTTGAAAATCCTATTGGTGTATGAGTGGGGGAAAGCAAGAAATAGATTTCGGTGTCGGATTTTTATTATTTTATTATAGATTTGAATGATAGCTAGGGGTGATGTTTGTGAGTTAGGGATAGTGGAGAAAACAAGGTGGCGATGGAAGCCATGCAGGATTTTCATAAACTTTGTTTAGTTTTTTGGAGACCAGCGGATGATCCTATGGTTTTACCAGATTGAAATTATCGTTTATTTTTAGACTGAATATTCAATTTTTGTTGAACCATATCATATGAAGTAAAAATCATTATCACTTTCGTTAGGTTAACTTATTTAACGATTCTGTTAACTGAGAGATTATTTATTATTATATCTTAAAATTTAGGAGTTAAATTACTCACTTGTCAAAATTAAGAGGCTAAAAAATTGCAATTTTTCTTTAAATTTAGAAATTAAAAATGTAATTCACCGCAATATTAATTATTATTGTCTATAATTTACCCCATTGTTTATAAGAAAGAAGAAAACCTCGTCACTTTCCGACATATGTCTCATTTCTATTGGATATAAAATATATTAATAAGTAATAAATATATATTTTTTTTAATAAATACGGGCACGATATATTTTTATCCAACAAAGTTGAGACATGTAAGAAAGTTTGGAGGAATTCTTAGGAAAAAAGTTAATACATATCTCTTATTAAATATGTTAAATCTCCATTAGGACCAAACTTTTGGGTCTAGTGGTGATTTAAGATATTTAATATTTCTTCACTTAATTAATCAATAACTATCGGTTAATTTTATATGTAATATATTTTAGCTTATTATCAATAGTATTTATATATATATAAATTATAACATAAAACAAGATTAATGTATTTTCATTTTTGTCACTATTTTTACTCAAATAATTTAGTGAATTAGAAGCAATATATTATTTAGAGAAATTTTTAAAAAATTATGCTATATGAGTAATTATATATGTGTAATCCCGCTATATATATATATATTATATATAATATTATGTTCTAGTTTCATAAGATTAGTTTCGGTGGTACGTACACTTAAAAGATTAAACACCCCTGAACTTTCTTTTATAAATAAAAAAATAAAATAAAATGCATTCGCTAATTGAATCTTCGCACTTCAGTTCATACTACCCCTTTTATAAGATTAAATTTTTTGAGACTCTCATCCTTTATTTTGATGTAATATAAAAAAAATTATAATTAACCTCAATATAATTTGAGAGACTCTTGTTGTACTAAATATTTTCCATACATCTCTCTTTTTAATATCTTATCAAGTGTAAATAGTATGATCCACCACTTACCATCATTTTCATATGACTAAATATTAGCAGGAATGAGTGATCACAACTAGAGTACTAAAAATTTCTCCGTAATGATATTAGGTGTGGTCTTGTCGGACCCTTGTGCCGTTGTCGATTTGTTTCCATGGTTAGACCTCAGTCAATGGGTAAAGCTTCCCTCTGGAAAAAAATCTTGTTTAAAGGTTTGAATCTCCGCAATGTACTTGTACCTTTGACAATAATTAATAAATATCTAAGCATCATAATAATAGTTTAATCACAAATTAAGATCATTTCAACAAACAAAAAAATTGCAATCTCTCCATTTGTATTATAAAACCCTCATACCCGCAAAATTGAAAATAAAGGATTTTTTCACAACAAAGAAAAGGATTTTACAAAAAGAAAGGAATGAATTCAAAACAACAATTTTTTCCCATAAGAGGGTGGTTCATAATCATAATTATCAAACCAGATCAATTAATAATAAAAAGCAGGGAAAGAACTACCAATATTTTTTTAGAGAAATTTGAGTATATTTAATTTTAAGATATATGAAAATACCGATCAACTATTTTTTAAATCTAATCTATATTATTTGTGAAAGAGAATGGTAGTCTCGATCCCTTCAAAAGGAATGCTTTTATCTTAAAAAATTAAAATAATACACTAATTTAAATTGAAATCAAAACACAAATCAAAAAATTATTTTCAAGAAAATAAAAATAAAAACAAAAATTAAAGAAAGAGTATAAGATACTAAGAAATTGTAAATCAAATACAAACATATCTAGATATATGATGTTAAAGGAGTTATAACCAAGGTGAAGTCAAGAAGGCAAGAGTGTTGGAAAATGGGATCTATTGTATATAATAGAGATTATGCTCAAGGCTCAAGAGGCAAAAGAACTAGCTTCAACTTTATTGAGTGTAATTAAAATGGTGTGGCCAATTTGGAAACATCCTTTTATCCACACTCAACAAAGGGAAGCTAGTCTACTTGTGCTTTTTTTCAAGCAACAAAATAATTCCCATTTTCCAATACTACCTTCTTCACTTGCTTTCTCTTAAGGTTGAACTTGGTGATCTCATTTTGGTACCATGAGACATCTATTTATTATGCCAATGGAAGTTCCTAGGGTGTCAAAATGAAATTACAAAAATAGGCCTCCAAACTTCGAATTATTACATTGAAAACCAAATGATGCATCGAACGTCAAGTAATTATTGTGTATAAACAATCAAGACAGCTGTAATCTAACGTACATTCCATCTATAACTCTAAATGTTTTTTTTTCTTTCTTTGATTTTTTTTATGAATGACCAATTTGGATCGTTAAGTAATTTAGGTCTTGTTTGAACTTTTAAAAAAAAATAGTACTAACGAACTGTTTATTTGTAATTTACTTTTTTTCTTAATGCTAGTTAATATTTTTTTTAAAAAGTAAACTTATTACTATTTAAGTTTTTCTTTCATACAATAATACTCTTAAATCTATAATTACAAGTTTTATTTACATCATTTTAAATATTTATATATTATGTGTTCTTAGCTTTCAAATTAAGTGAGAGTTTATGAAAATTAATCAAAATACATATAAATTAATTAAGATACTCAGAATGATCTATATATTGAATTCGAATACCTTACGGTTTTCGTTAAATAATCTTCCTTCTATTGGTGGAATATTTTGGTAACTTCAATAAATTTAAATAAGACAATTATAGTAATTTATATCGTAACCTATCACACTAATTTTAGTAGGTTATTTTCCGCCCCAAAATTTAAGTAAGTTATTAAACTATTAAAATATATCCAACAACCTATAAAATACAAATATTAGAGATTGGAATCTCGAATTTAATAGATTTTGTACAAACGTCATACCATTAATCCCCCAATATTTTAATTTAAATTATCTATAATTATCCATCGACTAAGCATCTCGATGGATTGGCGGGCCGAATTCTTTAGAGCATATGGGCCTTTCAGTTAATGGGCCAAGCTTAGTAGTGACTTATGGGCTCTTTAATAGTAGAGATTCTATAAAATCAAAAATCAAAAAAATAAATAAATATTATATAGAATCAAAACCGACCAAAATCTATTCAGATCGACGTCTTAAATCGATCTCACATTCAAATCGAAACCAACTCGATTTTGGTTCGGTTCCTAAACTATAATCGATCGAGTTGTTTTCTAAAATAATGTCTATTTGGTTTCAGTTTGAACCAAAAATCGACTAAAATGAAACACAATTTTCTTTTTGTCTTTAAGCTAATTGGCTTTTATTGATAGGAAAATAAAAAACAATTAAAACATAAGTCAGACTAAAAAAAGTCAAACTCACTCAATCCTAACTGAGCAACCAAACAACCCCAATTGCTTTCATCATACATATTAACCAATTAAAATATGCTTCAACTTTGGTATAATTATAATTTATAAAGCACAGGAATCAAAAAAATGGTGGGTCTACCGGATTTCAATTAAGAGATTAAGCAAGGTTAATTAGATTTCTCAAGTCCATAACACAGATGCAATTTGATTGGTCAATGGAAGGGGATTTTTTATTTAATTAATTCGAGGAAAACGACAAGGAAAGGATGGTTGATTCATTCGCATTGTCATTACGCACTTGCCCTAATTGCTTTTAATTATTTGATTAATTTAATAATAGTTAAATTATTAACAAATTCCTCGAACAATACTTTTTATACCTTAATTTTTTTAAAATAACGAGAGTTTATAGAATTTATATATATATATATATATATATATAAAAGCACTTTTTAAACTTTCTTTATATAGAAAATCTAGAGTAAAATACACTTTTAATCCATATAGTTTCAGTTTTGAGTCTAATTGATCAAACCTTATATTTTTACCCCACTTTTTAACAAATACATCATTTTAGTCCCTAAAATAAAATGACTTAATAATCTTATTGATGTGGTAATAATGATAAGGTTTTTTTTAATGGTGTGACATACCTTTTTAATATTCATAAATTATCTTTAAATTTAATAATTTCGTATTAACATCAAATTTTGTTGAAATTAACACTGCTTACCAATAATTTCTATATCCTATAAAATATAGAAATAAAAATAAAAATTTCAACAGTATAAAAATCAAATTAACCAATAAAAAACACATTGGACAAAACTTATAGCTTAACTTTTAACTTTTTATCTGAAAAAAAAAACAACTTTCAACTTTTAATACTCATAAATATAGGTGCCAAAGTTGGAAGTTCTCATAACTGTAGGTGCCAAAAGTTGGAAAAACGACTTTTGTTTGTTAAAAAAAATTACAGTTTTGCACGTTGGCCACATTTTAGATCTGGGAAATAAAATAAAGTTGTACTACTTGCGTGATCCATATTCATGAAGAGAAATTATATTTTTTTCCCCTATTAATTATCGGTTGTTTGTTTGATTAATTTTTTAGCAGGTTTGTTTAATTAATGAGAAATTTTATCGGTTAACCCCCCCCCCCCCCCCTTTGTAATTACAGTTAATTAGCAGTTTTTTTAATTACCACCATTCAAATGAGTCAAAGAAGTAAGTGATAGCTTGGAGGTATAATCAGTCAGGGGCGGAGCTACCCTTTGACTAAGGGGGGCCAATTTTTTTGAAAAATAAATAATAATATGTAAAAATTTAATTTTTTTAAGTAGAAAATTGAAATTTTAGTATAATTTATCTAATTTGCCCCCATTTTATTTCCTAATATTAGTTTCATATAATTTTTGCCCCTTCAATTTTATTAAAAATGAAAAGTACATGTAAAAATGGAAAAAATTTGGATGAAAAATTGAAATTTTAGTATAATTTTTCTATTTTTCCTATGCTTATTTCTTAAAATTAGTTCTATATAATTTTTGCACCTCTTAAAAAAAATTCCTAGCTCCGCTCCTGTAATCAGTGATAACTTATCAGGTAACCAATGATTACACACTCGAAATATCATTTGATATAGTAAATCATTTAAATCGATGATTATCTATGTGTGGAATCGGTGATTACTTACGTGAACTAGTGACAATTTTGTAATATTTTAGACGTGAATTTAAGCTTTTTACTATTTTTGTAAATAAATTTTGGGGCTGTTATTTTTGTAAATATTGATTTTTTTTCAATTATATGTGCAAAAGCCCCTTAATTAATTTGGAAGGAGATAACAATTGATTTGATGATAGTTGTGTTCTTATAAAAAAGATTAATATTTGTCTCTTCATAGAAGAATTCTTTTTATTTTTATAATTATAATAATTTTATTGAATCATTTATATTATAATTAATAAATATGTAACTTAACTGTCTCGATTAGAGTGTGGGATGAGAGAAGAAGAAGATTTTTTTTAACTATATCTATATTGAATTATGATGCATTCTTCTTGATATGAAACCCCATAGAAAATTAAATTGGTGGCATAAAGTTTTAAATCAAGATTTATGACTATTTTTTTCATAATATTATTTTAATTTTCACGTGTTATGGATAGGATTAAGGTGATTAATTTTAGTTTTCGAGAAATAAATTGTGTTCTCATCTTCGAAATTAGATTTCGGAAGATTCCTCTCCCATTAAGGTGGATTCATATGGAAAAGGTCATTGATTAATAAATTTTGACACAGCATCATATTTCTAGTTCTATGTTCTAATAGTTCACATTATTCTTTAGATAAAAAAAATATGTAGGAAAAAAAATGAAAATTGAAACAAGATTCTCTATGAATTTTTTTAAAAAAATGGGTCCAATTTTATAAACATGATATATTATATAAGCTCAATATATAAAATTGTACTCAATATTTATATTAATTTTATTAATTTTAAGAAGTCTGTATTAATATTTTACTATATTAAGGCTTTATTGTCAAACTCTATTTAAACTCATCAAGAGTTGTTTTTATGATATGGTCTATCATATAATTCTTTTCACTCCAAGTCAATAAAGTACAATATTTTTTTTCCTTTTTTTTTTTGTAGTAAGTTACGATTAAAATACAAAGATCTTTAAAATATAACTTTTTTTTTAACATTTATTAAAAAATAAAAATAATAAATTTATCAAAATAATAATTACAATATTAAAAAAAATTAATTTAAAAACATTAAATAAACAACAAAAAATAATAATAATGAGATTTATCATTCCTAAATATGAAAGAAAAGAAAACGAATTCATCAATTTAATGAAAATAAAAGGTGTTATTTTTTAATAAAAAATAAATTTTCCATTTTAAAATTGAAGTATAAAAAAATGTAAGTTACCTTTTTTATTTGTATATCATGGTAAAGATTTGATAATAAAATATTGATACTCAATTGCTGAATCATTAGGGTGAATTTAAAATTGGTATCAACGTTAAGAAAATTTATCTATACTTTCCCCATTATTAATAATCATTTAGATAAAGATAAAAAAAAAAAAGGATAACTAACATTTTTATTCATTATACTTTGGAAAATACTCCAACCTCAGTACGTGTCATATTTCTATTAGATAAGCTATATAAGTGAGTTCCATATATTTATTAAAAAAACACATATTTATTATCAATTAAAATGCTTCACCCAATAAAAATGAGATTCGTATGAAGGTAAGGAAGTAATCTTATATTTTTAAAATGTACAATTGAAAAAATAGAGAAAATATTATTAAAAAACTAAAAAGTTGACGGAGCAAATGGACGGCGTTGCCTTGTGACTCTGATAGTGACAGGAAAGGACGATTAAACCAAACGTAGATCGTAATTAGTAAAATTATGATTTACTTAATCAGTGGAAGTATTGATTAGGTGTGATCGAGATCATTGGATTTCATACGCACCCGTTTTAAATAGCGAGTGATTGCGTGTAGGGGTGGATCCAAGAAAGGGGGAGAGGTGGAATTTTGAAAACTTTGTATGTAAATTAGAAGTTGAAAATTTTAAGGGTAAAGTACCCCTTTGGTCTCTGAGTTTTAGAGGTCGTGTCTATTTGGTCCATGCGTTTTCAATTTGTGTCTAAGTGGTTTTTGAGTTTTGGATGTTGTGTTTATTTGGTCCATGCGTTTTTAATTTGTGTCTAAGTGGTCCCTGAGTTTTGGATATTGTGTCTATTTGATCCCCTAGATTTTCAAGAACTATTAGAAATAGGTTTAATTGGTTTTTAATTTAACGTATTCGTTAACTTCTTACCATATTATTGACTTAACGCTGACATAACATGTTTAATTGGTCAAAATATGAAGATATGATTAAATTTTTCATCAATCTAGGCCTAAAATTTGACATAATTATTAATCTCATGTCAGTATTTTGATCAATTAAACATGTTATGTCACCATTAAGTTAATATTATGTTAATGAGTTAACAAATTAAGAAAGAATTAAACTTGTTTATAATAATCCAGGGACCATTTAGACAAAACTTGAAAACTCAGGGACCAAATAGACATAATATTTAAAACTCATGGATCAAATAGACACAAATCGAAACGCATGGACCAAATAGATACAATATTCAAAACTCATGGACCACTTAGACACAAATTGAAAACGCATGGACTAAATAGACACGACTTCTAAAACTCAGGGACCAAATGAGTACTTTACCCAAATTTTAATTTCTCTATTTTTTATTACTTTCTTCCCTTTTTATTGTTTAAAAAACGGTTCAATACATTTTTTATCCCTTCATCAAATTTCTAGTTCTGCCCCTATTGGCGTGTGGAATTGAATTGAATACACATAATTGAAAGCTTTCATGGCAAGGTAGACGTTAAGGGTTAATTTTAAATAGTAAATAATAATTAGGTTTAATTACTTTTTATCCTTATGATTTACGGTCCATTTTAATTTCATATAGAAAACACACACACATGTGTGATATGCTATTTTTTTTTTTGTAATGATAGAGACAATTTTATTAGTTTTTATCCAACCAAAACAAAATTGAAACTTTTAAAATCATATGGTCTATATTGACACAAACTTCAAACTATAGAAATGTAAAATTAAATTGAAACTTTTAAAAATATAAGAACTAAATCTAAACCTATCCTAAAATCCTAGATACTAAATTTATAATTAAACCTGATAAATATTACAGATTTATAAAATAATATTTTTTCAAATAAAAATACAATTGATATTCTTTAAAATTCTCCTAAAATTTTTAATTAATGAAAATACAAAACCATACAAGATTTTGAGTGTAAAACCTTGCAATTTTGAGAGCGTGGGAGAGAAGACCGAGAATACAAGAGATTATTATTAATTAACATTAAAATCCTTATAGCTTAAAACATCATTATATTAAAATAAATAAAAGAAATCAATGAAGAGCCAATCCTCCCCCTTCATTGTCATCATAGCTAACTTTTTATTTTTTTAATAAAAAAGTAGAATATTAAGATAAAGCACTGTCCCATGTCTGTCTGTCACCTTTCAGCTAGGCTAATTAAGCTATAATATTATATATATTGTATTTTTTAATTTAAAAAAAATTAGGTTAAGATTAAATCCATATGATGTGTTACCTTAAAATATATTTTTTTCCAAAACAAATGGCAATAATTTTTTTTTAATTTATAAGTAAAGTTGAAGTCTCTCTCTCTTCCTACTGTTTTTTGCTTTTGGGGTGACTTGTGACTAAGTACCTTGTTAATTATTCAAATAATCAATCTTACCCACAAGAAAGTTACTGAAAAGGATAAATATTTGATAGTAAAACCTATGTTGATCAAGCCAATAATAATTAAATCACATTTTTTAATTATGTGACTAAGTGATGTTAAATATTTAATTTGTTTATGTAAGTTTAGTTTATATTTAACTTGTCCAAAGTGTATTTTATGTGAGTGAGAGTACATAAAATATTGGTAGATTTACTTCTTTTTTTAAGGGTCAAATACAAATAAGATCCCTACTAAATGTATGACACTCACTGTGATTTAAAAATGATATATCATACTCATGTGGTTCCAAATTATCTCAATCCTTCCCCTTCAACACCATTAATCTTCTTTTAGCCATAACTTTTTCGTTTGAACTTCGATTTGGATGACTCAAGATGTTTCAGAATCCTCATTTCGAGCTCTAAGTTATGATAAGTATCCTTCCCCTTCAACACCATTAATCTTCTTTTAGCCATAACTTTTTCGTTTGAACTTCGATTTGGATGACTCAAGATGTTTCGGAATCCTCATTTCGAGCTCTAAGTTATGATAAGTTCAAAACTTCTAAATTTGAGTAATCAAAAAGTTGGTGTAAATCATACCTAGTATTTGATGATGATAATAAACTCTTTTTATTTATTAACGATTTTTGAAGTTTTGAACTGACCATAACTTAGAGTTCGAAATGAAGATTCTAAAATATCTTGAATCACCCAAATCGGAGTTCAAACGAAGAAGTTATGGCTAAAAGAAAATTAATGGTGTTGAAGAGAAGATATCACATTAAGATAATTTGGAACCATAAGGGTATGATTTACCATTTTCAAATCACAGGGGGTGTTCATGCATTTGGCAGAAACCGCATGTAGGTCTAATTTGCATTTTACCTTTTCTTAATACAATATTCTAGAGAAGATTTAAACTTCTATTGTAATTAAGAAAAACACGTGTCATACCATTCAACTCTTATTAACGAAAAATTTGTTTCTTATTGATTTATTTTTATAATTTGAATAAATTTTTAATAATATCTAGTACTCAATATTACTTCATTTTTACTATAGAAAATAAATAATATACATAAAAAAAATATTCTTATTTTTTTTATACATTGTATGTGGAGGGGAATGCGAATCTTTCTAACTTAATATGAGGGGTTATTTTAAAAATAATTGTAGTTTTTAAAACATATTAGAATAATAGTGTACATTTGAAACATTTTAGGAAACTGTGGTAGTATGTTGATGTGGCCGCAAATGTGGCGTTCACCCACTCCTTTCTTCTTTGCCACATCAACACATTACCACAATTTCCTCAAATATTTTAAATATACAACATTTTTCTAATTTGTTTTAAAGACAATAATTATTTAAAAATTTAATCTAAATGTCAATATTATGATTTTATTAATATTATACGTATGATCAAAATGAATTTTTATAAGTTTGTTATCAAATTCATCATTTTATTGATGTGCATAAGGGTGAAAATCAATCTAATTCTTGTATTAAGAGAAACCAAATCAAATTGATCAAATCGAATCATATATTTTGATTAAATGAATATGACAGGTCAACGGTCTGGAGACCTTGATATTGGTTTTTTTTTCAATTATATTTATCATTTTTTATCTAGTGATTTTGTGATTTATATATATTTTTTATTCATAAATATATTAATTATCAAATTAATCTGTGGAACTATCAGATCGAACCGTCTAGATACAAACTAAATAGATCAAATTCAATTCGATGTCACATAATACGAGAATGTAACTGTTTTTCACCTCTATCCATGTCAAAAAATGATAAATTCAATGACTAACTTGTAAAATGTCATTTTATTTGCATGGATAAATATTAATAAAATCTTGATATTAATGTTTAAATTAGATTTTTAAATAATTGTAGTTTTTAAACATATTAGAAAAATATTGTACATTTAAAACATTTTAAAAAAACGTCGTAGTGTGTTGACGTGGTAAAAAAGAAACTGACTAGGTAAGGCCACATCAGCACTCTACCTAAAATGCTTCATATATACAACATTTTTCTAATATATTTTAAAAACTACAATTATTTTAAAAATTACCGTTTTATTGTAAGTTAAAATCTTGATTGACATAAAAATACGCGACTTGTCTTTATTTTTATTTTTATTTTTAATTTTAATCATCCAACAAATTATTCATTTATTATTGATTGACTTTGTTTAATTGAAATTTTGAGATTGTAATAATTAAAAAAAAACGCACACATTATACATGCACATAAAATAAAATTTTCTATTCAAATATTTTCCCATTACTTTACAACATATTTATTTGCAAAATTATCATTTTGATTAGACTAGTAACTCAATACTACTAGTTTGACAAATCACTTAGTCAAGATAAAATAACAAATATATAATAATTTATACTCATTAAATTTAATAATATCATATAAAATTCTACCAAAGAGCATTAAATTAAATTTTATTACTTTATCCTTCCAAAGTCATTAACATGTGTCAAAAAGGTACTTTTTTTTCTTCTTTTTTTAAATAATCAACATTCACTATACCAACAAAGATTTAATTAATTCAATAATATGTCGTCCTATGTTACAATAAAAAAAATTATGGATGAAGTTAATTATAATAATTTACTCGTACAATAATACAATTAATAGCTTAATCCACTTTGTGCTTTGCCACTTTTTCAAGTACCTAATTATGCTACTCTTCATTCATTAATTAAATGAAAGAATCACAAAGTACTATAGCTATCATTCCCCCTAATTAAACTTTAGATGTTTCATATAATATTGTGAAGGAATTATATATTCCCACCACATTCACAATCATGTCTTAGATTCAATTAAAAATTATTTTTGTATAATTTTAATATAATATTATATATAATAATAATAATAGTTTATTTTTTATTCAATCTATCCTAGATTTCTATATCTTATCTAGTTTAAAACCAATCAACTTCTTTTTTTTGGGTTAAAATTTAATGTAAACTTTATAACACAACAACAATAATAATTAAAAATAAATATAACCTGGACTAAAATAAAATATTTGGGATTGTAAGAAAGAGATAAAAAGAAGTGTGTTTCAAATCCTTCTCCAATATATCCATAATACTTTCACAAACACACATTTAATCTATTTTATGTACTTATTTATATATATATATATATATATTTTTTTTTTTCCTATTTTGGCCTCTAAAATATATTAGCATCCATTTTGAAATCTTGTCGTTAAATTTGCACAATTGACTTTATAAACTATTTAATTTTAAAGTTTTATACGAAAATAGATACATATCGCGATCACTTAAAACATAAACTTATGTGTAATATCACATGACATTTTTTTGTTAAATTTTAAAAAATTAATGATAAATACCTAAAACATTTTTTTATGTAAAATTAAAATAGAAAATATATATATATATATATATATATATCTAAAAAAAATAAGTAGAAAAAAATTATCAAAATAAAACTAAGTTTAAAAAAAAATTATGCTCTTCATAATCAACTTACCAAATATCAATATTAGACAGGTTTTGTTGACTTGCAATACAATTATTAAAAAAAAAAAAGTTAAAACAAACCCATGTTGGTTTTTTCAAAATTATAAATGGATTACTAATGTATTTTAGTCATATAATTTTAATACTTTCAATCCTTTCCAATTCTTCTCATAAAAACATGCATTATTTGTAATTTTTAAGTTACCGTACAGACAGCACTATCTATATCTACATTGATAATCATAATACTTAATTAAATGTTTCCGCATCATTTTATTTAAATAGTTTAGAATTAAAATAGGATAAGTATAATATATATAATGATATAAATCAAATTGACTTAAAGTTGAAAGTATTTGAATACACTAAAATTTCATTTACCTAAACAAATTGATAATCAGTATAAAAATATATGTTTGATTCAATAGAAGGCTACTTAAAACCAATCAAAAGCAATCAAGTGGTTAGAAAATATTTCTCTCTCTCTCTCTCTTTTAGCGGCTACTTGGTTGCTTTGATTGGCTTTAAGTTGCTTATTTTTTAACAGCTAAATATTGTTCATAGAGAAAAAAATACAATATGATAGGAAAGAGTTATTTTAAAAAATATAAATATGAGAAGAAACTCCGCTCTTATTAACGAGTCAATTTTTTTTAAAATTATTTTCTAATTAAAAATACTACGTCATTTATATAAAATTATAGAAATTATTATTTGTCACGTATATACAAGGTTAATCACATATATTAATTCTTGTTTTTTTTTTAGAATATTAATTCTTGTTTTTTTTTTAGAATATCAATTCTTGTTTTTTTTTAATTAATATTATGACACAAAACTTAGAAGACCTTTCCATAAATTAAAAAGAAAAATAATAAATGCAAGTAAAAAAAATATAAAATAAAAATAAATAATTTCCTCGTGCATTTATAATGTAGGAAAAAAAGTAAAAATTTAGTTATAGAAATAGGAGAGAAATAAAAATAAGAACAATTAACTAACTTAGCATTAGCACAACTACAATTAGACATTTGTGTTTTTACCACTGAAATATGTACTTTTTAAAAAAGATTTGACCTTTAATTTAATGTAATATCTAAAAAGAAAATGAATTAAAAAAATAATATATAGTTTTAAAAGTCATTCAATTAATTTATATATTTTATTGTGAAAACTTTCTTGTTTCTCTCTCCTCTCCCATCTAGGGTTTCCATTTTTTTTTTACAACTTCCATTTATAAAGATTTCTCTCCCCCCCTCTCTCTCTCCTCTCTTTCTCTCTCACATTTTCATTATTATAAGCTTTTTCTCTCCATCTCTCTCTCTCTCTCTAAAAAAGAAAAAGAAAAGGTTTCTCTCTCCCCTTTGTTAATGGCTGGTTTAGACTTGGGCTCAGCTTCTCACTTTCTTCAACAACTCCAACACCGTCCCATAGACCTTCACCTTCAACGGCCTTCTGATGCCGACGATGACTCTAACAACTTTCCCGGAGGTGACAACTCCGGCGATAACTCCCACCAACCCGGTGGCGATAATATCGCCTCTCGCCGACCGAGAGGCCGTCCTGCCGGTTCTAAGAACAGGCCCAAGCCTCCGGTAATCATCACCCGAGAAAGCGCTAATACCTTACGTGCTCATATTCTTGAAATCGGCTCCGGTCACGATGTTTTTCGAATCAGTTTCTAGTTATGCTCGGAAACGTCAACGGGGAATCTGTATCTTGACCGCCACCGGCACTGTCACGAATGTTACGTTACGTCAACCGGCCTCGGCTGGTGCTGTCGTTACGCTCCCCGGCCGGTTCGAGATTCTCTCGTTGACTGGCTCCTTCTTGCCGCCGCCTGCTCCGCCTGGAGCTACTAGTTTGACGGTTTTTCTCGCCGGCGGACAAGGTCAGGTAGTCGGAGGGAATGTTGTCGGCCCTTTGATCGCTTCGGGACCGGTTATCGTCATCGCTTCGTCGTTCACTAACGTTGCGTATGAGAGGTTGCCCTTGGATGAGGAGGAGCCTCAACAACCGCCGTCGAATGATGGCGGCGGTGGTGGCGGAGGAAGCCTTAATAACTCATTTCCGGGCGATGCGTCGGCCGGGTTACCGTTCTTTAATATTCCGATGAATATGCCGAATCAGAATCAGCTGCCGGTGGATGGATGGGGTGGTGGAAACTCAGGTGGGAGAGCTTCTTTTTGATCTTCAAGATTGAAAAAAAAAGGTTAGGGTAATGAAAAATAATTTTTTATTTTAGATTAATTCTAATTTTATTATCCTCAAGACTTTGTTTAAAACCCAATCTTAGTTTTTTTTTTTTATATAATTTTTTGTAATGTTTGTAACTTTGTTAATTTTATGATTTCTAAATAGTGCTTTTAGTTCGACTTTGGAATAAACCATCAATAATCAATTTCTCTTTCATTATTATATAGTTTGAAAATCATAAATTAATACTCACTAATCAATTTTTTAAATTTATGAATAAAGAATATCAAAAGATCATGTAACAAACTTTTTGTAAATGGTATATAAAACATTAACAAATTAATTAATTAATTATATGTGATTATTTTAATCTCATTAATGGGTGTGCGTAAAAGCATTAAGAATTCGTGTAATAGAAATATAATAAGAAAAAGCTTTATCCAAAAACATTATGATTATATATAAATTAAGCTAGTAATTAGGATAATATTTTCTTTTCTTGGGGGCTCTATCTTTAGAGAGAGAAAGACTAATAACAATGGGACACTTTCTTGGTTTATGTTGTATTGAAATTGGGGCTGAATTTGGCAAACAAAGTTAACCCTAATAACAAGATTTCTTAGGATGAATTTGAAAATTTGAAGGGGTATATATATATATATATATATCCTTGTATAATTAGGGATTACAAATTTACCATTTTTCCCCATTTCAATTTGACCTAAAAAAGTGTTTTATACATTTTCATGACATTACATAATAACGATGTTGATCTTATCTACACCTATTTAATTGATTGAAATATGTTTTGTTTCTTACATTCCCAAAAGATATTATTTGTAAAACTAGTTATAAAAAGAGAGAATTAAGAATTTGAAAATTATTTTTCAGTAGCTAATGTCTTATTAATTAATTGAGTTATGCTTATTTTATGTTCATGACCAGTTAAGTTGATCCATCAATATTTTATAAAAATAAGAAAAATTGCTTGATTTAATTTGATGATATTAATTATCTCAATAAATCTGTATCTCACATGAAGTTAAAGGTTCGAATCTCTTTATCTTTTTACTTGTATCTTAAAAAAGAATTGGGATGAAACCTCGCCTATTATATTTACACAACATTTTGATAGCTTTAGTAATGCTACAATGGACTGCCTTAATCATTAATTCATGATTCCATTATCTGATAAAAATTACCGGTATCGGTATTTTCCATTCTCTTGTTGAGCTCAACAAATTTCTGGTTTTTATTGGGACTTTTCTCCTTTGATTAAACTTGATTTTTTTTATGTCAAACACTGCAAAGTTTTGCTTACAATTATTGGGCAATATATTGAATATTATATATATATATATCATAGAAAGAGAGGAGGGGTATATAGATATATCATATGTCAACTTGGGTATAATTCGAGTGGCAATACCGATCTCTTGTTATGAGGTTCGAGTCTTCTCTCATTCAATTAGACATCAATACTCTCTCGTCATGAGGTTGAGAAAATTCGAGCCTTGTTTACATGATGTGACATGCATTTGGATTTTCATCACTAAAGAGCTGAGGAGCATAGACATAGTGAATGAAATAAGGAGCCTTGCTATCTTTTGTTTTAACTTCTACTATCTTAACCTCTTCTCTAATTTCTACTGTTTTTGTTGTTTCAGATGATGTTTTTTCCTTTTCCTTTTCAGTTTCTTTCTTTTCATCCTTCTTCTTTTCAGCTGGTTTTGATTCCTCTAATTTCTTCTTCTCAGCTGGTTTTGATTCCTCTATTATCTTCTCTGATGTTATCTCTATGTGTTTTTGCAACTTCTTCTTCAAGTATGATTTGAACTTGTCTGCTTCTAATGTTCCTTCCACAGTTAGGGTTTGTGTTTTCATGTCTGTTTTTACACTATATATACCTGCATTACATATTTAAACAGAGAAAACCTGTTTAAGATATTAATGAAGATTCAAACCTACAATTATATAGAAGGATCACTTATGCCCTAAATTAGTTTGTTGACATCTTTTCAATATTCTTGAGAACAACAAAAGAAACATGTAATTAATAAACGGTAGAGAAGGAAGGTACACAACACGATAGCCTGTAGAGAGGGTAGGGAATTTATTTTCCATACACAATTATGTTAGGGGACACCGGGCCACCAGAACTCCATATTAGTATGATATTATTCACTTTGAGCCAAGACCCGCATGATTTTCTTTTGGTTTTACCCAAAAGGCCTCATACCAATGGAAATGTGTATTTCCCCTTATACACCCATGATCATCCTCTTCTCTAATTGATGTGAGATTTTATTCGCACTCCAACAAATTATATATATAGAAGGATAATTTATATCTAAATTAGTTGAGTTATGTTCAGATTGACATTTTTGAATAATCTTAAGAACAACAAAAGACACGTGTTATGAATGGCAGAGAATGAGGTACACGATAGCCCGTGAAAGAGGGTGGAAAATTTCTTTTCTATGCACAATATTTGGGGATTCCATGGAAGTAGTAATTCATAGTGATAGAGAGGATTTTGTTTTGATACCTTGATGCGCCAGCAGCTTCTTCTTCAAGTCTTTCTCACATTTGGAGCAGTGTAAGTGAACCTTGGCTGTTATCGTGCGAGAAATCAACTGAGTAAAACAATATCATTTTATGTTGTTAGCTAAACCTTTTTTTTTTTTTTTAACCAATTTAGTATCAGTTTGATAACGATTTTAGTTTTTGTTTTAAAATTTTAATTTTAATATAACCTTTTTTTGTTGTTTTTTATATTTTAGTCAAATTTTAAAAACAATAAAATCCTAATTGGCATTGGTTAATTTAATTATTAAACTCACTGCTTTGGCTTCTGTGGCTTTCTTGTCTGTGGCTTTAGTATTTTTCCTTCTCGATGGGCTTCACTTTAGGAGATATCAACTCAACCTTTTTCTTACTCAATTTCTCAATTCGCTTGTGAATTTTGAGCACATCTAAATTTGAACATTTCACTTTGATTTCACCTTTTTCCATATCAACTTCAACACTTTGAATCCCTGATATTCATAATGTGAAGAGAGATGGTTAAGAATATATTAAATTTAAATAATTACTATCTTGTTTGATAACGATTTTGTTTTTTCAGTTTACGTTTTAAAAAATTAGGCATGGTTTGACATAGTCTTTAAAAGTAACTTTTTGCTTTGTAACACACTAGTTTAGTGAAAATATGTTAAACTAATAATTTTATAGTTGTTTTTCTTTTAAAAATCATCAACTAAACACATTATTAGGAAAACAAATTTAATTTTAAAAATAAAAACAATAACAAAAACATATCAAACGAAGGTCTAAACCTTTGGATGGTTTAGTATTTAATATAATCGAATTCAAAATAGAAGATCTTGAGTTTAAATTCCTTCCCTTGTTATTCCTCTTCATTTTAGAGATAAATGGTGTTAACATATCAGATACTAAACAAGCTGTCATTTAGACAGGTTGGCCAATTAGGATAGCTTAATTTATGTAATTAGCTTAATTTCAGTAATTACAAGAATCACTCATCTGATTCCTTATTTGTTCTTATTCTTTTTGTATAAATTCATGTACATTCAGTAATGCGATGTTTTTGTGTGTTGAGAATTTAAAAAATATTAAATTCGTCTTAACCCTATTAGTTTAGGCTCTTGGGTCTGTTAGTGATTTAACCATAGTATTAGAGTAGTAGGTATTGAGTTATCGAACTTATGTAATGTGATGATGATATTTTCTCTTCATTTTATTAAAATTTCCACGGGTGTTGCAAAAAAGAAAAATAAAAAGGTAAGAATATATATATTTTACCTTGAGTTCTCATAAGGGGTTTCCTGATATCTCTTCCACATTGATGGCAATGAAGGTTCACTTTGTAAATGGCAGTGATCACTTCAACTTTCTCTTTCACATCCTTTTTCACTTCTTTCTCTGCCATTCTTTTTAGCACCAGAAAGAATGAGACCAAATTTTGATTACCAAAATGAGAAGAAGAATTAACAGAAAGCTTTTTTTATGTATATAGAAAGGAAGAAACCAAATATGAACTGTTTTCAAAGCTCTTAGAAATGGTTTCTTTTTAACGTTCATAATGGACACGGCATCGTTTTGGTGAGAATTACTGAGAGTTGGTTGAACTGCTGCTTGGAAAATTCTTGAGTTTACAACAAATTTGTTCTTTGTTTGAGTCAAATTGGATCAACTGTCTTCCCCACAAAATCATTTCGTATTTTTTTTATGGAATATTGGTGTATAGAATATAACACCAATATGGGGAGACTAGACTCGAACATTCAACTTCATAAAATGGAATTTTGTGTCTAATATATTGAGCTATGCTCAGGTTTAGAAAATTTTGTTTTAGCTATCGTCTTTTTTCTATTCTTAGCATAAAATCATGTAGTACTATATTTCAATATATATTTTTGGTTTTACCTAAAAAAAATCTCTTATCAAAATATTGTCTCGATTATAAATTCTATGATCATGTCTACTTTTAGTTGATGTGAGATTTTGTTCGCAATTAATATGGATCAAATCTATAATTGAATAGATAGCAGAACGACCCAGTTAAATATGAGATATTAGAGGTTAAAATGAAATCACGATAATAGAATTTTCTGAAGGAAACAAAAAAATAACTCATCCAAGTATGATCTTGAAAATCGTACATTATTGAACTACACGACATCAAAACGATGTGGTAGAACTTGAAGAAGAAGAAAAAAAACTTAAAGAACACAAAAATAACAATAAATAAATAAAAGACAAATTTCCAAATGAACTAAAGTAATTTTTTTTTTAATGATTTCAAGAATTACATCAACTTTTTAGCAGGAGGAGGAGTTCCGGCCATGCAGGCGGTGCCAGGAGGTCCAGCCATGGTAGCTGTGTGGGTAGGGTCGGCGTCGGCAGCGGGAGGGCAATCTGAGCAAGGATGGGTGGCAGAAGGGGAGTGATCATGTTGATGGGCATATTTTTCAATCTCTTTCTCAGCCTTAAGTCCAGCTTTGGCCACATGAAGATCCATTTCAGCTTCAGCCTCTCTTGCTAATCTTACCTCATGAGCTACCTCCACTCTTGCTTTTGCAATCTGCTTCTCTGCCTGGAAATTCAATTGTTCAAGATAAAAAATATTGTTCTATAAAATTCTATAATTTGTTTTGATTTTCACCTTCTAAATAACACAATATTCAAAATATGACCAAAAAAAATCGAAAGACAAATTTTTTTAAAGGAATGGTAAATTTTTTAATAAGTGAATTTAAGAAATGATAAAAATGAAAGAATTATTACATTAGAATATAGGATAAGTAGATTGAATAAATAAATTATTGACATGTCACATGACTACCTTACATTTTGATTAATCAATTATAAATTATAGAGTAATTAATTTATTATCATCCAATTAATAAACAATATATTATTTTAACCGAGTGGATTGATCTAAAATGGTAAGTCATCAATTATTGCCCACCGATAGTTTAACCTAAAATAGTAAATCACTAATTAAAACTAGAATTTTTTATTTTTTTTAAATAATGTTGTATTGAATTTATTTTTTTAAACACGATATTAAAATAGCTGCCGCTGCAAAATCCAATTAAAAGTTTTAAAATTTAGTTGAGATTTAAAACGTCCTAGTAAGTAAATCATAATAAAGAAAATTTACCGGTATAAAAACATTTTTTTCTTTCTTTTGTCTTTGACGTCTTTTCATTGATATCTTTATAAAAAAAAATTATTAATATTAAAATTTGAAGAATTGATTTGATATTAAACCCAATTAAACACAAGCATGAAAGAGATTTTGTGTGTTTAGTTGAGGTCACCTTCTCATCGGCTTTGGCGTCAGCCTTGGCCTTGCGCATGGCGCTCATGTCTTGCAGTTTCTCTTTCACCGCTTGCATTTTCTCTTCTTTCAGCTTCTCTCTTTGATAGGAATATAATTCACAACCTTCAAAATCCCAGAAAATTTGTTACCAATTGCACCCCGATTCTGCCACATTTATAGTCTCTTTATTCTCTCTCTATTTATTCTTCTCGAGAAATTATTGGACGTGACCACCATAACGTGACTCCCCACCCTCTCTCACCTATGGTTGTTATTTTGACAATTGTTGAATGAAGCGATAATTACAGCAAAAGATTGTGTTTGATTAAAAACCCACTTCCTTAATAGCCTCGAATTTACGATCTGCTAATTTTATTTGTCCGACTCTCAAGTAATGAGTTTGAGGTGGGAAATTTACTAAAATAAATTTATTAATAAATGGAACAAAAAAAAACATTTTTTTTTAAAAAATAAAGCCAAAAAATATTCTACGTTCTTACCTCACAGTTAAGAGCGGATCTCTCTCACACTTTGAAAAGCGGAAATTCTTGCCTTGAGTGAGATGGATGAAAATGGCCAGCTTCACAATCCGTTCCTGAATCAATGTGAAAATAGAGCTCACCCTTCAGTTTGTATCCAAAAGTAGATTTTAGGGCCAAGTTATGAAATGTGTGTTTGGAAATTTAAGAGAATAAGTTTTATTTAATTGATGGGTTTAAAAACCAAACCCGAAATTATTAAACTCACTTAACAATAGAGATCGAGTTTAACGTTCCTCTAATGGAACAAAAAGAACTTCCACACGATATCTTCAATGTTATGAGATATTTGCAGACAGAATTTTTCACCTGTAATATAACATTTCATACAATCAACATTTTTTAGTATCAATCTCGTGGTCAATACACTGAGCTTTATTCTACATTCACCATGGCACTCTTGGAGAATTCTTGAAGAACATCCTGACATTTGACAGAAACACTGTCGGTTCGCTTATCATGTGACCCACCAAAAGCTTTTTAGCTTCCGCGGTAAGTGGAAAATGAGTAAGGTGAAAGCAAGAGAGGAACATGGAAGTGTTCCAACTTCTGTGATTCTCTGATTTCAAACACAATAGAAACATAGGGAAAGAATCCAGCGGGGCAATATTTCCCCGTGTTAAAACTTATCCTGTATATTCCTGGGTTTATAGCATCAACCATGCTCAACAATTGGCCACTTCTCCCATCTTTATCTGTTGTTGAAAACCCTTCAAGTACCCAGCCACCAACATCGACCTCACCGAATGAAGGGGAGGGTTGAGTACCCTTCCACCTTTCCAAACGCACATCAATACCAGAAGCTGGAGATCCCCGTGAAACATCCAACACGTGGGTTGTAATCGGTGGACGAGTTCGAGTTGAAATTTGAGATGTTTTTCCAGCTGAAGCGTCAGAAGTAGCACTTAGATGCCCTCCGATAATGCTCACACGATCTTCTAGAGTTTGAAATGAACGAACAAGAAAATATTAACCATATCTTACGTAACTTTTTCCTTTTCTGAATTGGTTATGTCACAGTTATTCAATATAACAGTCAAGGAAACCATTAAAGAGAATGCAATCTTCTCATGAAATACCCCAACAAAAGTAGGTTACGCGTGAGAAAGAATATAAAAGGATTAAGATGAATAGTTCTTATTCGGATGGAAAGAATTAAAGAAGTTTAATATCAAAAGTTTAGCAATGGAGCAGTTCTCCTCTTGCTAGAAAGATGCATCAGTTTGTGTATTCTCATTCCTTCTAAGAAACAGAGTATTTTATCTTTCCATTTCTTTGTTTTTATTTTCTTAATGGAAAGGTTAAGTGAGATGATTAGTTTCTGTTTAAGTTGAAAATGCAGTAGAGATGATTTTTCACTTAATACAATGCCACTTAACCTTCACATTTTCTTAATAGGATAGGATAGCAAGCTAACGTGGCATTATAGACTTTATGAAAATTATTGTTTGTTGAAAAAATATTATAGTACAGGCATGATATTTTAAGGAGATATGAAATTTTCAAATGAAATGATTAATCACTCTCAGCGTGTTTTTGTTACTACACATATTTATATATAAGAAAATACCTTCTACTTTTCTTGCAAGATCAGCACGAGAGCTCTCCCTTGTTGAAGAGAAATTTTGTTTGGAAGAGAAAAGCTTTGCAAGACGCAGCTCTGTTATTTTCATTTGCTCTTGAGCAGCAATCTCAAATTCAACTATGTGCCTATTTGAATACCGTTTCTGCAACCGGCACAATTACTTACACTTCAGATGAAGCAAACATATTTGGCCAAATGAAGGGCATTCATATGGAATTTTAGATCAAAAGGAACCAAATTTCAAACTGCAACTGACGATTAACCCTATATCAGTTGATATCCGAGCATGGTTGACAAACGTATGAAAAAGTTCTCTGCCTAGAAAATACGAACAAAATATCTGTGTAACCTAATGCTGGAGAAAAGGTATGCTCAAGATAAGAAGAATTTAAACCCAAAGATTACAGCTATCCTTTATTAGTTTATTTGAATCACTTCTTCAGTATCTTGCTTGAATTTTTTTAGTAAGATGGTTGTACCTTAAATCACTACATGTTCTGCAAAAATTAGTCAATCCCTATCCCAAAAATTAGTCAAAGCAAAAGATTATGACTTCAAATTATTCAGGTTCAGAAAGATATAGAGCACAGCTGAAATTTTAGCAACAATCATCAATGAATTTCAATAAAGAATCGACCTTCAATTCTGCAAGTATTTCATTAGTGCTCCTCCCTGATGCACAAATGAGAAATATGAATCCAAACTTTTGCCAATACTGAGCATTCCATTCTGCTAGCTCCTGCAAAGGTCAGAGAGTAGATTATGCACAAGTACACCTCGGAAGTCATTGACGATAAATCACCCACCCCCTCAACTCATTCCCCCAACACTTGCAAATTTTTGAAAAAAAAAATGAATTGGATGTTATCAGGTGATTCGTTCGTTGATATTAAAATGAAAAAGATACCAAGTGCTTGCTATTTTGCGAAGCAGGTAAGCACATTAACCTGTAAGCTAGAACCAGTCGCAGTTGCCAGAGCAGTAGATTGTTCTCCCTTGCACCATCTACGAAAAATTTCATTTTAAAAGTTACTTTGAGTGTACAAGTTGCAATCAATAACATATAAATGTGAACTCTAACGCACAAGACTATCCTTATTTCTATCTGATAGACAACTTTCCTTAGAAATCAAGGACACAGTTGTACAACCTATAGAACAGATCCTGTTCAAGGTCGTTTTCTGATAGACAGCTTTCAGAAATCCACATATTAAAATGATCACTTTGATCTCATCATAACGAGTCAATCACACATAGCATATGCATAGCAAAAAAAAAATCCCCAAAAAATCTGAGATATGATGATGATCGGTGAAAACCATCACAATAGCCAGTACAACGAAAGGATAGAAATGGTAACAATAGAGAGTAGACGTATTAAAGACATGATTTATAAGTTAATAAGGTAAAAGTAACACACTCATAAGAGTATTGATAGACTATTTTTAGTCCTTTAAGGAGGCTATCCAATGAACAACTATCATCATAACCTAGAAAGAAACATTTTCACAAATACAAAACTCCATAGCAACAAATACGAGAATGAGAAAGAAAACTCCAAAATCAAATAGTCCGATTTTTAAACACTTCCATTCAGTATTTAAATGTAAAAACAACAAGAAATTCCTCATAATCATAGCAATCTGAATTTTGGAGGCGATCATCATCCTTTTCTTAATTCAGTTCCTAATTCCTAATTCGTTTCCACTAATCAGAATCATCCAAAACTTAAAAAAGCGATAAACACAATTAAAAATTGAATCTCAACTGAGCAGTAGTATTATTGGAAGATTTGGAGACTTGACCGATCTGCGGATGAGCAGAGAATGCTTCTAGCCAACCATTAACATCGACCTTAAGAAAATAAACATCAAAACTTCAATCACCATTGATCAGCGACGAATACAATGACAGAATCAGAGAGAAAAATGAAGAAAACGGAGACCTTATTGAACCAGATTTCTCTAGCAGCAGCTACAGCTTCTTCCAAAGAGGAAAAAGGTGAAGCTGAATTCATTTCTCTGGAAAATTTAGAGCTTCCGCAACATGCTAGAAAATCTTCTTCTCCAAAATCATAAATGGATTCCATTGTTACTGCTATCGATCGCCGATTACGCCTCTTTCTCCCTCTCGCTCTATGGAATCTCTACGCCTCACTCGATAGTCGATACTCTCAAGTTTGTCTAATTTCTTTTCAGAAATTTTTTTTGTCTGACTTTCTTTTTTAAAATATCACATCAAATTAGATGGGAGACTAACCTGATCCTATAAAAAAAATCATTTAAATTTTATCTAATTTTATTTAAGTTAATAAACACATTAACATCCCTTAATTTATTTTGTGGTTTGATCAAAATATATATAGTTTATAATTTATTTATTTTTTAAAAAATATATAATTTATTCTCTCATATTTTAACTAAATGTAAATTATTTTAGTCAATAAATTTAATTACGGTCTATATCGTTATTATTATTATTTTTTGGCATTGATATTAAAAAAACTTGACTGACAAGTTTTTAAATGTGAATTAATGTGGATATTCTTGATAATATTTCTAAATTTTATCTAATTTTATTTAAGTTAATAAACACATTAACATCCCTTAATTTATTTTGTGGTTTGATCAAAATATATATAGTTTATAATTTATTTATTTTTTAAAAAAAATATAATTTATTCTTTCATATTTTAACTAAATGTAAATTATTTTAGTCACTAAATTTAATTACGGTCTATATCGTTATTATTATTATTTTTTGTATATAAAAACTTGGCTAAAGTTTTTTTAAACCATAAATAATGAAAGTACCAATTTTACATTTTACGGCACGTATTTGTTCAAGGAATGTATTGCTTGTTGATTTGTGATTTTGCCCTTTAATTTGAAAAATTTACCGCACTCATTATAATCCATCGAAGATAAAGTTTCAAACTGTGGAAATAATATATCTTTTAATGTTGTTTTTAAACTCCCATCCTAAACTTGGTTAAAATTTAACCCTAAAAAAAAAAGAAAGGTAGATTTTACATTTTACGAAAGTTTCCGGCTACGGAGGAAAAATTGAATTTTCTTCCTTCTTGCAGTTGGCCGTGTTATTCTATCCGAGATGAAAATGTTTGAGGGGAAAATGAAAAGGGCAATGATATTAAAAATTGAAGAAATTTAGAAAATTACTTGAAAGATCAAGATGTTAAGCTCATCAAGGAGTTAACTTTTTGGGAGGGCCAAGCTTTTGATTATAATCACATCTAGGAAGCTGCCATTGATGTCGCTCCAAGAAACTAAAATCCATTCTCAATCGGAATCAAAACCTTGCGAGCATGGGAGACCCCAATATATGAAGATTTTTTGAAAATTATTGGAAAAAATAGAGGTGATTTTGCATCCAAGAAATCATAGGTAAAAATTTGGACTCAACGAAATCGATCAAATAAATTACTCGTACATGCGGCTAATTCTTAGAGCAAAATTTTGAAACTATTCTTGGTTAATGAGTGCTTTTTGAAAAATCTTCAGATGATATTTTGAGAAATTTCTATTCACCAATTAAAGACCGTGAGTGAAAAATTGATTTTTGTTCTTTTTTGTTGGGTTTATTCTAACCCAAGTTAAAATATTATGAATAAAAAAATATTAAAAATAGGCCACAGTTAATTTGGATGAAAAAATTAACATTTAATGGTTTATGAAAGTGTAAGGGTGAAATTTTTCAAATTAAAAATGTAGGGTGTAAATTAAAAAACTCTAAAAGTGCATGGGTCATTCATGCATTTAACCCTTATTATTTTGTGAAATTTTGTATCGTGATTGGAAGTGTGTTGATGGTTGGGGGATTGCACAAAAAGAGAATGTGTCTTTAAAAGTTATGAGAGGCTTGACGAGTCTAGTGGTTGAGTATGCTATTATTTTAAGTCTTATAAAGATTATTCTCTCTTTATTAAAAAAAGAAGAAATTTATTCTTATCCATTTAAACTTAGTTTGAGTGATTAAGTATGATCAGTTCCTTTTAATGTGGTTTAAAGTTCAAGTTTTCACTCCCACAATTAGATGTAATATTTAAAATAAAATTATTTTTATAACCAGTTTTTTTTAATATAAATAGAGGGAGAAAAGTTAGGCAATTAATATAAATCAAAGATTTATCTACTCACCAAATAGTAGAAGCTCCTTCTTTACTTTCACATGAATCAAATTTATATTGGATAAAAATACTATGATGATTCATATATATTTTTATTATTGAGATCCGTGTATTTATTATACATCTATATTTGATCTAATAAAAAAATTCACACATGAAAGTTAAGAGCAACCTAACTAATTTCAGCTACCTAATTTCCTTAAGAATAATATATAAGAAAAAGATTTGTCTGCATACCGGAGAGTAGAAGCTCATCGTTTACTTTCACACGTGTCAAATTTATATTGGATCAAAAATACTATTATATACATTTTTATTAATGAGACTCATGTATTTATTATACATCTATATTTGATCTAATAAAAAATTCACAAATGAAAATTAGGAGGAACCTAACTAATTTCCTTAGAATAAGATAGCTACCTAATTTTCTTATAATAATACAGCTACCTAATTTCCTTAAGAATAATATAGCTACCTAATTTCCTTAGAATAATATAGGTTAGAGGTAGTGACGGATCAAAATTTAAGTTTAGGGGGCACACAGTAAGGTTGCAACTTAAAATTGCCAAACCAGATATAAACTGAATCGAAACTGACTAAAACTTATAGAAATCAATGCCTTAAGTCATATGTGTTAAAATTGATTTGACATGTGTCAGTTTCGGTTTTGACTCATAAGCATGTTCATTCACAATTTGCAAATTTTCCGTCATTTTTCAATCAGTTGAGTGTCCATTTTATCCAAAACTGACATAAACTTAAAGTGAAAGGGTCAGTGGTGTATTTAACCGATAAAAGAAATAGGTGATCATTAGATTGTTTTAAGAATATTTATGATTTCAAAAGGGTAATTAATTACACCTATGATTTTAATTAAACACTAAATACATATATATATCATATGAAAGTTGAGATGGAGCCTTCGATAATGACTTTTCTCGTCTGTATCTCAAGTTAGGAGTTTGGCAACCTTTTTTTTACGTGTTTTATCCATTTGAATGATTTATTTTTATAAACCATATCCTATAAACAAATTTTCACACCTTTTATCTTTTAGCTCCTTAAAACTTTTATAATGTTTATTTTAGTCTCCATGTTTTATATAATGTTCTAAGTTCTATTTTGTCATTTCGGTTATTTCTTATATATATATATATATATATATTTTATTTTCTCCATCTACTTGTGAGTAGATGACAAAATCACAATCCTCTCACCTCTCACTCACTTCTAATTTTTAGAAGTCTTACCTTATCATAATTATTTTTAATATTTTATCGTTTTCCTCTTCACGATTCAAATATGAGTTGTTGTATTAGTCTATATCCAACTATAAATCTAATCAATATGCTCAATATTGAAAAAAACGTCACATTAAATTCCAATTACAAAATTTACATGGAGTCAGGACAAATTAATTTATGTAAAATTTAATGACTATAACAGAACTTTTAAAAGTTTACCGATTAAAATGATAGAAGTGTAAAATTTAGAGAGTTTAATTATACATTGAGGCTGGAATAATGTGATTTGTGGCTTCTATATAACCATTTGATTAATAAAAGAGAAACCTAAAAATCCTTTTTAATTATGCATATCCAACACAACAATCACATGGGACAACTTGGTTGAACAATTTCTCCCCAAAATAAGTTTTAAATCCTCATGTTATATATATAAATAATCTAAAGCTTTAATGAAAGGGTGAACTCGATCTTCACTTTATTTCTTCCCTCCCTCCCTCCTTCCTTTTATTTTTTGTTTTTCATTTCATTGCAGATCATGACATCCTCCAAGCCAACCACAGTTCATGAAAATCAGGTCTCTCTCTCTATATAGCATCAAATAATTTTCATATTTTGAAAGAAGATAATTGGAAAAAAAAAATCTTTATGTTTGCTTTTTTCAGTTGATATATATGTATATATTTTTTTTCTATTCATTAATGTGACAGGTTTTGGTAGAAGAGAAGGCATTTGTGAGATTATTGACTTTAAACAGACCCGATAAATTGAATGTTCTTTCATCCAAAACGGTGAGAAAATATATGATTTAAAGCACTTTAATATTGATAGGCCAACTTCATGGTTTTAACTTATTATGGTGTTTTCGATAATCTTGAAAGTACTTTTAAAAAAACATAAAAAATAAAGACATTTTTCAAAAATTTCATGATGTCTAGTTACATATATCAAAAAGTATTTTTTTTAAACGTTTTTTGATGAAGTGTTTTAATAATTTTTTTTTTAATATTCATTTTTAAAATATTGGGATATAATAGCAAATCAAGCAAAAAAAAAAAGTTTGTAATAATGATAAAAATATTATGGTTTAAAAAATATTTGCAAATTTATATAACAAATTTTGAGTTGGAGTTATTAACATTGAATTACATGTTTTTAGAATAAATAAATTGTTGATTCATAATGATTAATATTAATCACTAATTGTAATAGTTTTAAGTAAAAATATATTTACAAATATTACATCAAAAACCTGTCTCATAAATTTCCTGTAATAATCTAACTTTAACTTATAAGTGTTAATCTAATTATTTTCTTTTTGAAATCTTAGATTTCGAGGCTTTTGGAACTCTTTTTATCCTATGAAGTGGATCCTAGTGTGAAGCTTGTGATTGTCAAGGCATGTGTTTCACCTCAACCACTACCACGTATCAACTATATCTGTATAGGCAATATTCATATCGTTTTTTTTTAAATACTGTTCAAGCCAGTTTACACGCACCTTGATTAATCTTATGGGATAACTACACAACCCCTACAATACATGACGTCGGTAAACTCGTAGGATAATATTCTAGGTAGGTGACCGACATGATGTTCGGGCCAGTTTACACGCACCTCGACTAATCTCTCACGGGACAACTACACTACTCTACAACACTTAACACCAGTAAACTCGTAGGATAATATCTTAGATAGGTAACCAACATGATTTAAACTCATAACCTTAAAGTTGGAAAGCAGCCCCTTAACCACTAGACCAACCTAGGTTGGTTATGTCTATTCATCTTTTTAATTTGAGATAATTGCAAATTAGACCACTATCGATTTCTATTTATTTTATAATCATATCCTTGTATTTTTAAAATTGGTTTTAAGCAACCCGTGTGGTTTCCAAATTTAAAAAACCATACAAATTCCATTTTATTATACTGTTAATTTTTGGTATCACATATATCAATTTTGTTAAAATTAACTAAAAGAAAGTATAATTTATAATTTCATAAACTATAAAATATTTAAAACGAGAAAATATAAAAGGATCAATTTGCCAACCATATATTTTGTAAAAATCAGCGAACTATAGTTGCGTAAATTTTTTTAATTAAGAGATAATTAATAAATAATCTGCCAAACAATTTTTTAATAAAATAAGAACACTTTAATTTGTGAACCAAGATTTAGCTGTTCACACGTTCATTAATGATATATTAAGATAACTACCATTGATATATTATTACAGATATAGTACATAAGTGACTTAATAATATATGTGCATGAAATAAGATTATTTATGAGATTTTCTGGATATTAATAACCGGACCACTAAGATTTTAATATTTTTATAAATATTTTTTAAGTTAACAAATTTATAAATTTTAGAACTCATTTTAACATATTTATAAATACCACAAAATAATATATATATATATATATATATATATCAAATTTTAGTAAAGAAAAGCAAGAGGTTGATCGTTGAGTAAACCGCTTGGCAGTCTAAGACATCAATTGAATACTATTTTAAAAGGAAAAAAAAAGTTTGTTCTCTTTTATTTGTAAAAAATAGTTTCTTTAAGATGATGAAATTTTTGTATGTTTAAAATTATTATCCATAAATTCAGAATGTGAAAAGAGAAAAGAGGGAATTGCTTTATTACAAACTAATCTTTAATTTCTTTTCATTTCATTTTGATTCAGAACTCAAAAAGTTAATAAACACATTGTTAAAGAAATTATTCCCTTTCTCTAAATTTTTTTACTTAATTTAATTTAATTTTTATTGGTTTTCATTCTCATTTCGATTAAATAAATTGGTTTAATTTAATTTAATTTTTACGTTGGAAACGAATTGTCAATTTTGGAAAATAAATATCACTAAAACGAAAAAAAAATAAAATCATTTCCTTGTGATTGTAAGCCCTCAGTCAAATAATGAAGAACCTGATTATTTATTTGTTGTTGGTAACTAAAACATTGACAAAACTTAATTACTCCTTAGGGAATAACTATCCCTATATATTATGACTATAATTTCCAACTTAGAATGAGAATTTGGGAAGACCTTAGAAGGATAAGGATATTTAACATCTCTAATTTTTATTGGTCAATTTCTATTAAATACTTTCATATTTATTACATATGTGGATCTCACTAACTTTTATAATTCAATAAGAATAAAACAAATATGAAAGTTTGGAGGCAAGTATTTTCCTATTATTAATTGATTTGTGAAGTAGTGTTCTTATGTGTCAAGTAGGGGAAAGGGAGAGCATTCTGTGCTGGGGGAGACGTGTCAAATATTTTTGATGACATTATAGAGCGTAAGTTCCAATCTTTTTATTTATTTATTTGAGATATTATATTAATTAAATTGAGGGAGAAGAGACTCGAACTTTCGACCTTGAGAGAAGGGAGCCAATATTTGACCACTTGAGCTAAACTATGATTGACATTCCAATCCTCTTTATTAGTTGCTTAACTCAGTCAAATTAAATAAAGTCATGCTTTTCTAAAAAAATAAATAATAATAAATAAAGCCATGCTTTGAGATTGATATGGTTCGTTCTGATGATGATGCTAAATTTATTAGGTATTTGGAAAATTGCTATTTACTTCAGTTGGAAACAGTTAAGCTTGAATTATGTAATGGCAACGTACACTAAGCCACAGGTAACTTTTGATTTTTTTTTTTTTTTTATAATTACTCTTTCTCGAGTATATATTAAAAAGATTAAATTTTCCATTTCAAGACTTAACGTTTTTTGGTCTGGTTGTGATTTAATATGTAGAAGAGCATAGGCTTCTAAGTTCAAACTCCTATAATATTATTTCCTTCATATTTATTAAATGCTCTATGTGATTTGGTCTCGTGTAAATAAACTTACACGTGAGAGTAGTGTAAGGAATATAATTTTAAAAAAATGAGTTTTTACCTTTTTCTTTTTGTTAATTACTCTTACTTCCCAAAAAAAACTCAATTTTCATATTGGTTGATTGAAGGTTTCTCTTCTTAATGGTGTTGTCATGGGAGGAGGTGCTGGAGCTTCAATACATGGTAGATTCCGTGTGGCAACACAGAATACTGTATGTAAAAACGTCACTGAAGCTTTGAATTTATTGACATTGTTTTACAGTTACAAAATTAGGCACTTAGCTTTTTCTTCTTATTTTTAACTCTCAGATCCGTTCTTATTATAATTGTTTATGCATGCATTGCTCAAGTTTGTTGTTTCATGGATTTTTCTAATAAAAAAATCATACCAAGGATATTATCTTATGAGTTCCCGACCCAAGTGTTGTTAGTCCGTGTGGGTGTCCATGAGATCATTTCTGATTTCTTGCCTTATGCAGCTAATTGGAACTTCCTTTTTTATAACTTCTTTGTTTTTGTCTTTGATTTTTACTTGCTTAGTTTGTTGAAATTTTTACTTTCTACATAAATATAGCAACTTACATTTTTCAGGTGTTTGCAATGCCTGAAACCATGTTGGGACTCTTCCCAGATGTTGGGGCTTCTTATTACTTATCAAGACTCCCAGGATTTTTCGGTATTGCTAATTATCATTAACCTAGATATCCCTTTAACTAGTGTGTTCAAGTTTTTATTTTCGAATATTAAGTATTAGTTGACATGCCCAGTAAAAACATATATTATGGGCAATTTTATGTTCACACCTAGATACCGCCCTAGAAGGAAACCCTTAGAATAGCTAAGTTAGTTAGACATCAGTACTTCCTCTCATAAGCTCAAAGGTTTTTAGGTTCGAGTTTGAATCCAAACTAGTATTTATATTGAAATAAGTAAAAATTAATAATATGGAGAAGAAATTTGAGAGCCCTTTCTAGTTTCTATACTCTCCCGATTCCAATCACTTGAAACACACCATACAATACTTTTGCATAACTCACTTTCCTAAACCCACAATCTTTATAACCTTCATAACAAACTTTCTTTAATTACTAATATACCCCCTAACACCTCCCCTCCTCTCTCCCGATTTAATGTAATATCTGAAATATAGCCCCCGGAGAAGTGCTATTTTTTCCTCCCCATCTTTAATTGCATTTACATATCATCCCTACAAACTAGATAGCATATCTTTCATCTTATGATTAGTGTTGAAATATTTCATGTACTTCATTTTGTTAAAAAAAATTGCAGGAGAATACCTTGGTCTCACAGGTGCTAGGTTGGATGGTGCTGAAATGCTTGCTTGTGGCCTTGCTACTCACTTTGTTGCTTCAGAGGTATACTACCCAAGTTTCTATTGATACTCTTAAGTATTAAAATCTAAATCTATTGTTGCTCATGGGTTAATCTAGTGGTCAAATGACTTTCTTTAAGTCCGAGCAAATCCATGTGTAGCCACCTACGAGTTTCATGATATCAAATGTTGTAGGGTCGTGTGGTTGTCTCGTGAGATTAGTCGTGGTGCTCGTAAACTAACCGAACATTCATAGATATTAAAAAAATATATTAAATAGAAAAAAGAAAGATATCATGCTAACTAGGTGAAGAATTGTTACAAGTAATCCCGTGAGTGAAGAATTGTTACAAGTAATCCCGTGAGTGTCTCGACACTTGATCACATAATAATTAAAATTTTCTAATTATTATGTGATTAGTGGCTGTAATTTTCTGTTCACATAATCATAACCAAAGAAATTTGTCCCAATATCTTTTTTCTCTAATTTTCAGTCTTCTGATTATATGAAAGATAATATTTTCTTTGCCTTTTTGTTTATGGCCAGAATTTGACGTATTTAGAGGATGCACTTTGCAAGGCAGAAACAAGCCAGCCATGCATTATTTCATCAGTTATTGATAAATTCTCTCAAATTCCAAAACTTAAAGAGCAAAGTGTTTATCATAGCCATAGGTAATGATTTTAACAGTTGCTCTTTCTAAGTTAAAAAAAAAAGTTTCACCTATATGAGAATAAGGGTCTTAATTTTTACTTTGATTTAATACTCACCATCCCACGTTGGAAAGATGAACAAACCTAGTAATGTTTATAATTATAAGATCACGAACTTCTCTCATTTACAATTAGGGATAAGGTTTCGTGTCATGGACTTTTGTTATCAAAATTTTCTGTAATATTTCCCTTAATTAGCCAGAGGTTTTGTTGTTTTTCTTCATTGGAAGTTCAATGAGAATACTTTTGTTGAAAACTAAATGATTGGTTTCCAAATGTTATCTAACTTGTGGGTAGTATGAGCACAGGTTGGATGTTATTAATAAGTGCTTCTCTCTAAAAACAGTTGAAGAAATCTTGGCAGCTCTTGTAAGTTGATATGAACAAGATTTATAATTTGACACTTTTACCAATTTTCCTATACTCCATTCAAGCATGATCATGGTTCATTAGATGGGATATTTTTTTTAACTGATTATAGTCTGATGCTTGATCTTGTAGGAGGAAGATGCGATGAAAACAAAAGATGTTTGGATCTCTGCAACAATCCAGTCACTGAACAAGGCATCACCAACAAGTCTTAAAATCACTCTGCGATCGGTATGGTTGTGACCATCCTAATAATGTTGAGATAGTTATTTTTTAGATATGATGGCTGCTCTGGGAATGAATTTGATGATTGAAAGCCTAGTTATTAGTGTCTTTATTTTTTGGCAAATTTTCTGAGTCAGGAATCTCGCTGAATCTACACACAAAGTTGATACTAGATATCACCTCTTTCCTAAAATGACAGATCAGAGAAGGGAGGCTCCAAGGTATTGATCAATGTCTCATTCGCGAGTATAGATTACTTTGTCATGCACAGCGAGGAGACGTCAGCAGAGATTTCTCCGAGGTTTTCTACAGGCTTTGATAGTTTTTTCCCCTAAACTTTGTTAACTTTATTGTCACTTTTATGGGAGATCATGATGATGTGTCTTTAAATGCAGGGTTACAGAGCTTTACTGTTGGTTAAGGATAAGAACCCAAAGGTATATAAAGATAGGAGGCATCTATATTTCTTATTCATTTTTCTTCTGCCCTCTCTCTTACTTTTGTTTTTGATTCAGTGGGAACCTTCAAAACTGGAGCTTGTAACTGAGGCTATGGTTGAAAGGTACTTCTCTAAGATGGAAGATGAAGATTGGGAAGATCTAAAGCTCCCTCTGAGAACCAACTTGACCCCGGCCCCGTCAGCCATTTCAAAGCTTTGATTACCATCATTGTTGCAAACCTACTGAATGAATGTAATTTATAGCCTAGTTATTAATGTCTACACAGTGGGTAAGAGAGTTGATAAGAATCTCCCACTATAGCAATAAAGGTTGGGAAACTAAATCTCAAAGATTGTTCATGAGGAGATAATTTCCAGTACTCTCGTTGTTCCAAAGATTTTCTATACCCGTCATTAATAATGTCTTATGTATTTATTACCAATAACAAATAAGTTGTGAGGTCCACCACTTTCAAATTCATTTCCAATCCTCCTATTGCTGTCTGAACCATTTCTAAAGCTGTGGTAAGCAAAACATTCAAATTTACTGTTGTATCATATATGTATTCTATTATATATACTATACACTTACATCACCAATAATCCCTGCAAGAACAGGAACCATCTGTGAAGTGGTGGAAACGACTTCGATCCCGTACAGTTATCTCTCTTTGGTAAATCTTTGAAACTAATTTTAGCACACTATGACAGTCTGAGCAGACCCTAAGGTTCTTGAGGATAACAATTTTGCCCCCTACCTTGGATTTCAATAATCCATATGATAAAGCCAGTTTTTCACTATGTTGAGAAACCGATTCTTCCTTCTTGTCATCGTCTATATTCAGTAGTACTTCTGAGATATCTGCAACATATCCTACTAGTTTCAACTTCTCTATAACTTGTTTAAGCATCATCAATATTTCTGTCGTTTCTGGGTGAGAACAATCTCCAGCCAGAAATGAATGATTAACTTTATCAATAACAATTGAACTGCATCCGGGAGTTTTCTGAATTCCTTTCTCGTTCATCATATCCCGAATCTTTTTCACTTCATTCCACATTTTCCTTCTTGCATAGATGTTTGAAAGCAAAATGTAAACTCCATCATTTTCTGGTTCAAGTTCAAGCAGGTAGCTGGCTGCTTCCTCCCCTAGCTCCATATTGTTATAAACTCGACAAGCGCCAAGCATAGAGCCCCATATTGCACCATTTGGTTGTAAAGGCATTACTCTGATAAATTCTTGAGCTTCAACCAAAAGTCCTGATCTACATAAGATATCAACCACACACCCATAATGCTCCAACTTTGGGCTAATTCCATATAAAGCTTTCATTTCATGGAAATGCTTCTTACCCTCTTGAATTAACCCTCCATGGCTGCAAGCAGATAATACCCCAATAAAAGTTATGTCATCCGGCTGCAAGCCGGTCGACTGCATCAAATTGAATTGAACTAGAGCTTCCCTGCCAAGGCCATGCAGGGAAAGACCATTGATCATGGAGTTCCAAGAGATTAAATCTCTTTTTGGCATGGAGTCGAAGATCTTTCTGGCAATATCTATTTCTCCACACTTTGAATACATGTCAATCAATGAGTTACTCAAACTAATAGAATGATCCTGCTGGATCCTTGAAATGTAGTCATGGACCCATTTTCCTGTTTCCAAGTCACCTAGTTGAGCACATGCTGAAACCACAGCAAGAATTGTGACTTCATTCGGATGCACGATAGAGCCACAGCCATCAACCATTTCCCTGAATAGTTGCAGCGCCTCCGTGCTTCTGTTATTCTTAGCATAACCAAAAATCAAAGCCGACCAAGCATACACATCTCTCTCAGACAAATGATCAAACACTCGCCTAGCAGTTTCAAGTTCCCCACATTTAGCATACATATCAACCAAAGCACTGCCTAAAACAACACAAATCTCCATACCCATCTCCTGAATTTGAGAATGGAGTTTCATACCAAAACTCAAATCTTTCAATTCAGCACAAGCCGATACAATAGTGGCCATGGTCACTTCATCTGGGTTAACCCCATCTTGCACCATTTTCTCATACATAAGCAAAGCCTCCTTAGGACAATGGTTTTTTGCAAAACCACTAATCATGGAAGTCCACACCACTTTATTTCTGTGACCCATTTTCTCAAACACCTTATGTGCAGAGTTAACATCCCCACAAGATGCATACATATTCAACAATGTGGTTTCTATATACAAGTCAGAATCAAGCATTTTCTTGATAACTTGGCCATGTAAAGCCTTCCCCATATCAAATTCCAATGAATAAGCACAACCCTTTATCAGGGAGGGAAATGTAAATCTATCAGCAACTAAATTATTTGACAATTGAAGCATATCAATATAGCTTTGGATTGCCCTTTTGGGCATGTTAGAATTAACAAAAGCTCTTAAAATGGAGTTCCAAATTAGTGTATTTGCGTGTTGAGAGTGAAAAAAGATTTGATGGGCATAAGCAAAATATGTGGAATCCATTGAAAGAATATGAGAAATGAACTTGTTAAGTGATGGTGTATGGTGGATGAAACCTGTAATTATCATCTGGGCATGGAGTTGCTGAAAATCTTTCAATTTTGACCATTTTCTGATTTCTAAAAGGGGAAAGATGGGGTTTGGTTTTTGATTGAAATAGAATTTGGGTTTTCCATTGGATTGGTTTGAAGGGATAGATTGCGTTGGTAGGCACATGGAAGACATTGTTTGTAGCATATAGAAGAAATTGGATATTTTTCATGTAATTTTTCTGATCAAAATTTCAATGATTCAAAAGTTTAAACTGTTGAGCTAAGGTAAATTGAATCTTTTAAATATTTTCAATATTTTCTCGGGTGTGAGCATATTTATAGGAGATTCAGTCACATTGAACATAAATAAATGAGAAGTTTCGAGACCTCGTGCTTCAATAATATGTTAAATCATCAATAGACCTAAAAACTTAAGTAGTTGGTATAAGACAAAATTTATCTTTAATACATTCTCAAGAAAAATCATCTGATTTTGTTTCTGTTTTTTCACGGGGCTTTAAATAATATTTTGTTATAGATAATAGATAAGGTTGCCAATTTAGACCATACAATTGCAAAGAGATAAAAACAAGAATTGACCAATGGGTGAGTTGAGACACAAGTAGAATACAGAGAGGGGAAAAAAACAATGTTTTTCATCAGTGAGAACAAAAGAAACAGATTATAATTTTCTTTGAATCATTTAAGTTACACTTAACTATATTATTTTCATACTGTAACCTTGATCTATATCCATTCTTGTACATCAGCTAAAACTTGTTTTACGTTGGAAAAAAATTATAATTTTGATGGATATTATGAATGTGAAAAAATGGTCGTGAACAAATTTTTAAGTAGTGATCCTTTCTAGGTTTTTCTTCCATACCTACGAAAAATGATTTTAGATACAATACAACAAACAGATGCATTTAGCCTTCCAATCCGAGGGATCGAAGCTGCCTCCAATACTTCAAAGATGAGTCTGTTTAGGAGTGTAATTGGTTCGGTTTTGGTTGGAAATAGCCGAAACCAAAACAGATTATTATTTTTGCAATTTCTGAATCTGCAGCTGTAATAATGCAATTTTATTATGGATCCATTATTTTACATATGTTCCAGTTTAGAATAGGGGATCAACTGTTGATTCCCCTTGAGCATCTTTGGAACTTCTTTTTCCTCAACCTTCACTATTGTAGCAGAGAAATAATTATCAGTATTCAATATTCTCACCCACCTGGTATAATTAGCTTAGAAACTACCCATAAGATTGCTCGCATGGAAATCAAAGCTTTGAAATGGCTGAAGCAGGCAAGTTGGATCTTGACGGGAGCTTTAGATCTTCCCACCCTTCATCATCGACCTTCGAGAAGTACTTTTCAACCATATCATCAGTGACAAGCCACAGCTTAGAAGGTTCCCACTGAATAAAAAAAAACAAAAAGAAGAGGCCAAAGAGATGATGCAATCAGATTCAAAAAAATTAGATTGAGAAATACAAATAACAGGAAAGAAAATACAGATGTGTTGTACCTTTGGGTTCTTGTCTTTATCCAACAGAATCGCTCTGCAACCCTGGATTTATGATACAGATTTAGGTCCTCTGATAAAAGTAATAACAAAATTAGAAAAACAAAAGACAATCCAAGCTGGTGGAAGACCTCGACAAAATCTTTGCTGACTTCTCCTCGCAGCACATGACAAACCATCCTGTACTCGCGAATGAGACATTGACCAACGCCTTGAAGCCTGCCTTCTCTGATCTGCATTTCAATTTTCAAGGAAGAGATTAAATCAAGTACCACCTACTTGTAGATTCAGCAAACTCTTTAACCGATATTTCTTTAGTAGTGTCATTGGCAATAGGAAAAAATCAAAACATCTACATCTCAAAATTTAAAATAAAAAAAAAAAAGGTTTAAAAAAAAAAAAAAAAAAAAAAAAAATTCTTTCCCAAAAAACCCAAAAAAAAAAAAAAAAAAAAAAAAAAAAAAAAAAAAAAAAAAAAAAAAAAAAAAAAAAAAAAAAAAAAAAAAAAAAAAAAAAAAAAAAAAAAAAAAAAAAAAAAAAAAAAAAAAAAAAAAAAAAAAAAAAAAAAAAAAAAAAAAAAAAAAAAAAAAAAAAAAAAAAAAAAAAAAAAAAAAAAAAAAAAAAAAAAAAAAAAAAAAAAAAAAAAAAAAAAAAAAAAAAAAAAAAAAAAAAAAAAAAAAAAAAAAAAAAAAAAAAAAAAAAAAAAAAAAAAAAAAAAAAAAAAAAAAAAAAAAAAAAAAAAAAAAAAAAAAAAAAAAAAAAAAAAAAAAAAAAAAAAAAAAAAAAAAAAAAAAAAAAAAAAAAAAAAAAAAAAAAAAAAAAAAAAAAAAAAAAAAAAAAAAAAAAAACCCCCCCCCCCCCCCCCCCCCCCCCCAAAAAAAAAAAAAAAAAAAAAAAAAAAAAAAAAACACCCCCCCCCCCCCCCCCCCCCCCCCCCCCCCCCCCCCCCCCCCCCCCAAAAACAAACCCACCCCCCCCCCCCCCCCCCCCAAATGTTACTCATCTCCCACTATTGGTGGCCTCTCTCTAGTAAGTTTGGCTTCACATGTGTCCTCAAGACAATAATGATTTAATTGATCAAATCTCGTGTGGTCATTGGTTAAATACCTTCTATAAAAAATTTGGTTGGAAGAGAAATAAGAGAATTTGTGAGGGGAATACAAAAGCAGTACAAATGCTCATGGCAATTAATTCATTTTGTTGCCTCCTTAATGAGAATGGAGTGCTCTAAATAATCAATTGGTCACAGCTTTTCTTTCTTTTTTAATTTTACTTAGATTTCGGACTTCACGGATGCCTTGTCTTCCACTGTCATTGTACATTACCCTTATTAAAGATATTTTGTAGGGTTACTCATCGGGGGGGGGCCTAGAATGCTAAATGATATAAGCAACCTAACCAGAGGTATCTATCCAGAGATCCAACAATAGATGCCTATACACAAGTGCACATGCACATTAAAAAAAAAAATAAGACTAAAAAAATCCAATACTAAGACTGTCAATCATCATCAGTATTTTCAGAGAAAAAAACTGTTGGAACACTATTGGATGGTTGCACTCATACTGATCTCAGAGAGATTTTAAGACTTGTCGGTGATGCCTTCTTCAAAGCATCAATTGTTGCAGAGATCCAATTATCTTTCTTTTTCATTGCCTCCTCCTCCTACAAAAAGAACCTCAGACTATAAATTTTTTTTTATAGGAAACAGATATTTCATTAAAAAAAACAAAAAACAAAAATAGAGGGGAATAACAAAAACAGACTATAAGGCGATTACGTCCTCTATTTAAAAATAAATATTTTATAAAAGAAAATTGTAGTATAATATAAGATATGATTATGAAAATTTAAAGAAATGAGGACCTTTTCTTAGATATTTTTTAATTTTCTTTCTGTTTCCCTTCAAAAATGAGAAAAACTGAAAAAATGGTGGAAAAAAAACATAAAGGGGCTGAGGCATGCGCTTCTGTTAAAATCGTCTCGACTCAAGTGCGTGCCTCAGCTCGCCTTTTGAAACCCTGAATCAGTTAAATGGAAAGATCCTTCCTATCTATGATTATGATCACCCAATCTTGGATGAACTACAAGAAAATAAAAAAGATTGGTAGAGTCGCATATAAATATTTATTTATATAAAAAAAACATCACGAAATACTTGGGTTAATTCACAACTTGTCCCTATCAAAAACTTACAAGAGCAGCAAAAATATCTTCAACTGTTCTTCGAGAGAAGCATTTATCAATGACATCCAACCTGATCAAATCATTCAAAATATGTAATTAAACTGATCAGATCATTACTGTAATTATGCAAAAAAAAAAAAAAATTATAAAAAAAATCTTACCGATGATAAACACTTTGCTCTTTAAGATTTGGTTGCTGAGAGAACTTATCGATAATCGTTGAAATGATGTCTGGCTGACTGGTATCTACCTTGCACAGTGCTTCCTCCAGAAATTTCAATCTCTGTTTAGGAGAAACAAAAAGGCAAAGAAAAATATTATCCTTCAAAAAAAATAAAAGAGGGAAATTTTTTTACAGATTTAGCTCAAAACATAAGAGATCAATGGTACTGAAAAAAGAACATCACTTTAAAGGAACAGAAAAGGGGTTTTCAGTGAACTGCAGAATTCAAAGAACCAACTTCCACTATTCACATTGCAATCAGAAACTAAAGAATAGAAACTTTCCACAAATCTGATATTTCTAAAAATAATCCAGTTTATTATCTTTTAAGAACTCACTACACTAGTTAGAATCAAAATCCCATCACCAAAGCAAGGAGTTAATATAAGTTAAATCCAATAGAGAATATTGCAACTCAACATTATAAATAAGCTAGACATTAATCTTAAAACTATCAAACACAAATTCCTTATCATTCCTAAAAAAGACGATAAAAGATAGATTGAACATTCATACATAAGCAATCAATCAACCTCGCATATTAAAATTTCTTACAATAATTCTTCGCTTAGGCTGTGATATCTTTCTTTTTGTAATTTAACATTTGATCATCACTAGAAGAAACTTTGGATTATACCTCGGAAGGCACAAAGTGAGTTGCAAGGCCACATGCAAGCATTTCAGCACCATCCAACCTGGCACCCGTGAGACCAACATATTCTCCTGCAAAATTTAGCAAAACGATACATAATGCATATACTATCTCCAAAGCACAAATTTTTACTAAATTAATCATGAATTGAAAAACACTTTATCTAGTGTGCAGGGATAATATGTAGCTGCAATTAAAAACATGGATATGGGGAAGAAGGTTGGAGAAAAAAGCACTTGTTGGGGGAATAACAAGCTTAGTGAAAGGAAAAAGCTGATATCATATACAATTATGCCTCTTCAATTCCCTCAGATGAAGCAAAAGTGATCCCAAGGGAGATAGTAGGCCTCTTGTTAAGTACACATACAATTGAAGGCCTAGCAGATATCTATATAAATGGTGAAATATTTTTTTTTAAATAAGAGACAATTTCATTGAAAATATGAAATATACAAAAAAAACCCAACTGATTACACAAAACTAGACCAATTGAGGGCAATTTGGGACGGCTTATAATTACAAAACTCCTTTACAAGGGCGCTCCACAGAGAAGCAAACCAAAACACCTTATCCCAAAGGATATGCACAGAAGAAGGATTAACATTAGAATGAAAAAGCCGTATATTACGTTCCCACCAAACGAGCCACAAAATAGCCCGAACCGCATTACACCAAATGATGTGAGCCTTTCTATTAAACCTCGACCACACAATAAACCATGGACAGCCACGAACGGAAAGATGGAGAGGCCCTTGCATGTTGAAAGTCCAAAAAGCTTGTTCCACAACCCCATAGTAAAGGACAATGCAAGAAAACATGGTTCATGCTTTCACTATCGCCAAACATAAAGGACAAATATTCGGGGATAGAGCCATGGAAGGAAACCTTCTTTTGAAGCTTATCACAGGTATTAAGGCCCCCTTTAAGGAGAGACCATAAAAACACCTTCACTTTTAATTGGGTAATTGTCCCTCCAAAGGGCTTTGTGGAGATCCTCCGGAAAAGCATGTCTTGTAGGGACTAAAGACAGCATAACATTTTTACACAGAACTCATCCCCAACCCCTTTCCAGATTCTACAACAATCAAGGCCAATAGCACACCTTTCCAAAAAAGAAAGCGACCAACGAAATCTTCTATCTCCTCATCCTTTAAATTCCTCCTAAACCTCAAATTCCAACAATTGAGAACGAGTCCCAAACATTGGGAGGAATTCTTATCAAAAGACGCCTGTGTAAGGAAGGAAAAGCCACCTTAAGGGAAATTAGAAATCCAAGGATGATCCCAAAAAGAAATCCTCCCCCATTCCCAACACCAAAGCAGGTAAAACGTCCAACAAACCATGAAGCTTAGCAATCCTTCAAAAAGCATAGAACAAATAGTACTACTACCAACTTTCCAACCAAACAAATGTCATAAGGGCTCAATACTTCCTTTATGCCACAAAGCTCCCTCCTCCAAAGGAAACCTCCATAACCATTTAAGGAGAAGAGATTTGTTTTTCCGGTTGACAATATTCCCAAACGCCAAGCCACCATAAGATAAGCACTGCAACTACCTCCCATTTGACTAAATTAACCTCCATTACCATTCTCGCCTTTCCAAAAAAATCTCGCAAAATTTTATCAACAACTTTAGCAATATTTTTCGGAATAGAAACACCGAGAGATAATATGTGGGCATACCACGATTGAACAAGCGTCAATCTACCTCCTTTAGACACGACCAAATTCTTCCATTTAGTAAGTCTCTTTTTGGATACGTTCCAAAACCGACTCCCAAAAGCACAGGGTTACCCCCACCCCCAGAGGGAGACCCAAATAAGACAGAGGAGAGAAGAGACTTTACAATTTAACCATGAGCCAAACAAGGCTATCGATTCAAGTTGAACCACCGTTGGAAAAGATTTATCGAGATTAAAATTAAGGCCGGACATCCTTTCAAACGGATGCAAGATAGAAAGGAGATTGCTAAGCTTCCCATAGTCAAAAGGCGAGAAGAGCAAAGTATCATCCGCAAAAAGGAGATGGCTAACCATCATCGCCCCCCTACCCAACGCACCCCCTTCAATAACCCCAACCTCCCCGCAGCCGGACAATAATCTACCAAAAGAAGAGCGCAACCAAAATAAAGAGAAACGGATGAGGATCACCTTGCCTAAGACCACGGGTTGCGAAGAATTTACCACGAGGTTTGCCATTGATAATTATAGAAATTGACGGTGGAAAGGCACCCTTTGATCCATCTTCTCCATCTCGGCCCAACCCTTTAAGAGTCATAATAGCATCCAAATAATCCCATTCGAGCCTGCAAGGGCCGGCTTCTCAACATCCAACTTAATGATCACACCCCTAAATTTCTTGATCCTCCGGCCTTCCACAATTTCATTTGCTACCAAAATGGAATCATGAATCTCCTACCACCCACAAACGTTTGAAAGATGGAAGTAGTTTTATGAAGAACCATTTTAAGCCTATCACCAACACTTTAGAAATGATCTTGTAAGGCCCGTGCCCGTCGGACTAATATGGACGGTAATCTTTCACTTAGACGCGCCAACTTTCTCCGAATAAGAGAAATAAAAAGCTGGTAATGGAATTCACAATACCGTTCTGAAAAAACTCTTGGAACATAGCTAAAATATCGGACTTAATTATGTTCCAAGAATTTTTAAAGAACCCAGCTGTAAAACCATCGGGCCCCGGAGCTTTGTTAGAACCTAACGCAGAAATAGCCCCAAAAATTTGGACTAAAAAAATAAGCAGAATTAAACATATTGGTACATATTATCAACCATTTGGACTAAAAAAATAAGCAGAATTACTTTTCTTCCAATACACAAAATCTGAGGAATAAAAAGAAGTAAAAAAATGAAAAACAACTGTATGAGAAAAATTGAAATTAAACTAGCACAATCACTAATAAAATAAATATCTTCAGAAAATGAACCACGGTGTCTTTTTAATGTATTATTTGGAAACTTGTTTTTGAGTCAATCAAAAAATGAGATGGCTATTATTTTTATCCACAATAAATCTTGTTACTGAAATATAAATATGCATGATAAAGTAAACATAGATTGTTGATGATGTAAGTTTTGGTGGGTATGTCAACTAATAATATCTGAAAACACACAATTGAACATACTAGGCAAAGGGGTCTGAAGGTCAAGAATAATTAAAAATACCAAAAAATCCTGGGAGTCTTGACAAGTAATAAGAAGCACCAACATCTGGGAAGAGTCCTAAAGCGGTTTCAGGCATTGCAAACAACTGCAAAAGGAAACCTTTAATATTTATGTAGATTACAATAAAGTAGGAAAATAAGCTGAAGAACAAATCAAAACAACTATAAAATGTTAAATAGCTGCATGAGCCATGAGGCATCTAATCAAAATCAATAGTGGTGAGAGCCTGAGAGGTAAGTTGCTAATAAATTTACAAATATTAGACTATAAAGATAGAAACAACAATGGTGGGAAAGTATATGATCCTTCGGCTCAATGCGGTGAGAGCTATCACATGGCTTTGTTGGTGGGAAAGAAATAACAGTGTTTTAAGAGGAAAGTCAGGACATTCATTCCTAGTATTAGTGCATACGGTTATATGGCATGCCTCTGTGGAGCACTTCAGATAAGGACTTTTGTAATTATTCTCCGTTTTACATTGCCCCCAATTGGCTTAACTTTTTGTAACTTGTGGGGTTTCTCCCTTTTTGTACATTTCATTCATGACATTGTTTCTTATCTAACAAAATAAAAAGAAATAACAATGACCACAATTTTACATCTAAAGCTAAGGAATTTGTCTAATGTTAAAAAATTTGGAGGTCAAAGAACTCATAGGGTATTTAATATATATCTTAAGTAATTCCTTAGCATTTTAAACCTACAGTCACTTAAATAAATATAAAGGCCCTTTCTTTATCAGGTCCAATCTTTGAAAACTGATGAAAACCATTTTCCATTAAAAAAAATAGTATTCACTATAAAAACAGCTATAAAAGTAATGATGATACTAGTACTGACCAAACACCCCATAACATGAGAATAATTTCCCTAGTGTCACATCCTAGTAACATCAATTGCATTCAAAGAGGTAAAAACGAGTTGTGTTGATTTTTTTTTCCATGATCTCTCCTAGTGGAGATTAAACTTGGGAGCAAAAATTCACTTCTAAACCTCTTTTTGCAGCCCTTACACTAAATATATCCGAGTGAAGAAGCAATTAGAGTTTTTAGGAAAAATCTATGGAATTCCAAATTTGAAGTGATGATACTAGGTTACATTAAACTTGAGCAGTGCATGACAGGACAGCTACATAACAGCAGTGCCACTAGGGAAAAAAGAAAGAAAAGGAGAGTGAAAAACAAAAGGTTAAATCTAAGTACCTGCCTTGGAACCATAAAGGTAGGGATTAAATTAATAACTTATGAAAGTAAATTCAGAGCTTCAATAAGGCAACATACTAGCACTTTGAAATATAAATAAATTCCTCAGGACTTAAATTTTAAGGTTACGAAAAGAACATACTGAATTCTCTGTTGCAACACGGAATCTACCATGTATAGAAGCACCAGCCCCTCCTCCCATGACAATACCGTTAAGAAGTGAGACCTTGAAAAATGTTTGAGTAACCAGTATGGAACTTAATATTAATCCATATCAAAATAATGACCAAATTTTTTTCAAGTAAAAGTCATTATAGAGTAAAAAACTTGGCGCTTTCTTAGTAAACAATGTTACCTGTGGCTTACTGTAAGTTGCCATCACATAATTTAAGATGAACTCTCTCTGAAAGAAGTTAGCGCCCATCCTCCAATCACCTAACTCATGTGAATCAGAATAATGAGCTAAATATTAGTCTCAACATCTTATCAAAATAAATTATACACTTAACTGATAGAACAAATAATTCTCCTAGAATAGATGACAGGCTGACTTATCAACATCCAAATTAAAATGGATAGGCGAAAAGACAAAAAAACCTTCAATCGAAAGTATCAGTTAGACATTCAGAATCAATTGACATGGTCTTACGAAACAAAAAAAAAACTTACCCTGTGTAATGTCAAGAACCACGGCTGACACGTCACCCCCAGCAGAGAATGCCCTTCCTTTCCCCTACTAACACATGAGAAAATGTACAACTAATTCAAAAATTATTCATTACCAAGAAAAAGACCAAAAAAATCAGTGATTATTGGCACAAAACCCGCAAAAAAAAAAACAAAAAAAAAAAAAAAAAAAAGACCAAATCTTCCTAGAAGAAAAGGAAATCCTTGTTAAAGCCTATTCATGTCTTTAAATTGAAGCCTCATTATTTTTATTTGGTAATTGTCACGGGCTCACTTGACCCCTTCAATAGGAGTGTGATTATTGGCACAAAACCTGCATGAAATGAGACTTACAGGATAATATAATTATGACCAAATGCTTTCCTAGAATAGAAAACATGCTGAAATCCATGTTAAAAAAGCCTATTGTATTGTCGTTTAAATTGGAAGCCTTCTATTTTTTTTTTTTTTTTTTTTTCTTTAAAATTTCTTTTTCTTTTCAAAAAAAATTATATAAAACAGTATTTTTCTTATATCAATTTGTTATTATAACCAAACTTGCTAACTACAACACGATGCACTGACTCATCATTCTCATTCTCACCTAGAATAGACGGAGGGGCAGAGAACACCTAGAAAATCTTCAAAGGTAATAATTTAAAGAGAAAGAAAGAAACTTAGAAATGTGGGCTTTTTAGTCATCCAGTGATTCAAGGTGGCATGGTAAATGATTGTAATTAATGTCTTAGCCTTGTAAATGTTAGGGCATGGCAGTAGATTTAGCTTGGAACTTTGAGTGAGAAAATGATTCAAGCAGTAGGTGAATGATAAGATAAATGGACACGAATGCAAGTAATAAAAATTGTCAATGGAAAGTGAAATACCTTGACAACCACAAGCTTCACACGAGGATCTGCCTCATAGGAAAAAAAGAGTTCCAATAACTGGAAAATCTGGATTGAGGAGATTAAAGAAGACGCTGATTAGTATTCATCTAGTTTCTCAGTTAAGAAAATTCAGTTGCTTTCATAAGTTTCTGCCAAAATTTGCAGATATAATCTTTAATTATAATAGATATAAGACTTGTCAATATTGCCATGTAACGCTAGTAAATAAAAAGATAAAGAATTCTTTAGCACAGGAATGTGGAGCTTGTTGAATATAATTTGTCATTTAGTTTCATTTTTTTTTAAAAAGACCCCCCATTTCATTGATATAATGAAAGAAGATAATATAATTTTTCATTTTAATGTCAGCAAGAAACTGATAAACCAATGATTGCTAATCCGTAAGAGACTGCAACAAATATATCGACCCCGATTTCATCAATGTGATTGTTTGAAATTACGTTCTTCCGGCACGTATATACTCTGCTAGCAACCCATGCCCATTGAATACTTCAATCACGCAGCTCTAGATAAAAATTTGTTTGGTCCTTATACTTTGGTCTCTAAACCCTTTCATACTCATTCTATTTTGTTCCTTATACTTTAAAATATCCTATTTAGGTCTAAAACTGCACATAAAAATTCACTTCAGTCCTATTCATTAAATTTTTAACATAAATCTTATGTGGTACAATACCACATGGGTCTCTGTTCTAAGCCACGTGTTCGATTCTATTACCAAGTTTGGAATTGGAAATAGGTGGCTTAAGATTTCTGTAGAATGTAATACGAATAACCAATGGTTTGTGGTGTGATCTACAATAGCTAAATGCAATATCAAAGGAATCGAGTAACCGTATGCCTCACCATTTTGGCTGAAAGGGCATTCAACTGCTTCGGTCTGTTTAAGGTCAATATTCTCACAAACAGCTTCTCTTCTACCAAAACCTGATGCCCAAAAAAAAAATCAACTATAAACAAGTATGACAACACATTTTTTCCGTCTCTACCATAACAATCAGCAGCATATCTACATCAAAACTACAATTCTAAACGAATACATTAAAAGACGAAATTCAAAAATTTTGAAGTATCCATATCCATGCTGTAATTTTGAATTCTCAGAATACTTTCAGTATTCCACTACTACCTTTTTCTTTCAAACGTATCCGAATTCCATTACCTACTTTGCTTACAGCAGAAGAGAAAATATCCAACGCAAATACAGCTTAATCAAGAAACCTAAATATTTGATGAACTAACTGTTTTTCCTATGCTATTTCTTAAAGCTAAATCAAAAGAAAAGTATCCAGTAGATTTGTAGAACATTAGCAAGCTTTAGAAAATGAATATTAGTTAATGTTTACAATTTTCAAGAACAGGATAGATAGATAAGAGAGAGAACCTGATCTTCGTGAATTCCGTTAGAATTGAAGGAAGCCATGATTCGAAGCTGATGGATTTTGATCGCAATGGAAATGAAAGAGCTTTCCTTTCAACAAGCAAACTATAGCGAAGCGATACGTATGGATGAGTTCTTCTGTTATTGCATTGCAACTACATGTCGTTCTATATAATGCAATGAAATGACATGTAGTTTTTTTAAGGGGGTGCTTGATACGAGATGTTAATTTAACCGTGGTCTAGATTTATGTGACATGTGAGATGTGGTTGTGCTTTTATATTTTAAATTTTTTTATAAACTATCCCTGAATTATATAATTGTAATAATTATATCCTCAAGGAATTGATCACCTAAATTTTTTATAGAATGTTAAAATTAGATCATCAAAATTTTATGGGGACAAATTATCTTCTTAAATTTTGAAACTTTAACCCTTAAAAATCAGTGTAGATATGAGGAATACATTTTAATGTTAATGAGGTAAGGAGGGGTCAGATTGGAGAAAAATGCTTAGTCCCAAACCTCACCAGGGTTTTGGGCTTCGGGTGGGATGGGAGCCCTCAGGAACAATGAATTCATAAAATTATAATAATAATTAGTAAATTAATTGTTTTAAGTGGATAATTTATTAAATTTAAATTTTATAAATCTTAACACTTTATAAAGTTTAGGGGCTTATTTTTCAAATTGAAAGTTTGAGACTGTAGTTATTATAACCCCTATAGTTCAAGATGATCTATATAAAAAAAATTATTGATTTGTGGTTGTGTTAGGTTAGTGTTATTAGGGTTGGTCAAAGTCAAATCATATTTAATAAATGTCAATTCAAGTCTAACTCAAATGGTTAGGTATTTAATGTTTCCACTATGAACTCGAAGGTTCGACTGAGTGGCTCTTCTTAAATTTGATGTAAGGTAAAAAAACATATAATATATATATGTTTTAGATTTATGTAGAGTAACAAATAAAGTCATTAGATTTGTTGTTTCAGAGTGAAGATCATTTTAGTTTGATACATTTTTTAAAATTGATTAAAATAAACAGTCAATTTAATTGTTTTAATTATTATTTTCACTCATACGTCACACATCCTTGCAAGTTGCAATGAGTAAGCTGAACTTCTTCTTGTTTCTATTAGTCTAAATAAACCAAACCACCGTAAAAATTCTACATGGTTACATAATTAAAAGAAGTTTAATGATTACGGTAATAAATCATGTAGTATTTTAATTTCTTAAACTAATTAAAACTTAGAAGTAATAAAAAATCTTTAATCATTTTAAGCTATAAGTATAATAAGAAATAGTATCTAAGTTTTTTTTTTTTTTTTTCTTAGAAACCAAAATGTTCATTACATCCTCTACCGGCCAACAGCCAATCCTATTGAGCATTCTAGGCATTCATAAGTAAGGAAAATATGTAATTTTTTGAAAACTTATTAATATATATGATAGGATTTAAAAAAATTAAAGAAAATAAGTGAAATCGTTGTTTGAAGAGACGATTTCAGACGTTCTTTCTTTTAAATCTACTTTAAAATTGTATCTTAAAAAATAATGTTATCAACCTTTTAATTGTATCTTAGTGAAATATTTTTAAAAGACATTTTTTATTCATTTAATTAAACCGCTCTCTTTGTTTTTTTTTACAGCCGCAAAAATCAAATTGAAGTTTTAAAACCATCTAATTTTCCACTTTAAAAAATATAAAAGAACGCATGTCATGCCCCACAAACTCATTGATTGTGGTTCTTATAATAATTTGACCAAGTTTTTGTCAAAGAAAGTTACACTTTATTTTGTTGAACAAATGTATGATTTTCTTCTACACTTTGCTCCACTCTAATTGACTTGGGAAATTGGCTGACATGCATGATATTGTCTTGCTTCTTGCATAAGCATTTGAATAATAATAAGTTAAAATAATTGTAAGAAAATGCTTTTTCGATAAAGGATAATACTTGAGTTTTGAGAGAACATCTTCCCGACTTTTTTATATATCTTATTTTTATTGAATCAAATATATTAATGATAATATATATATATACACGAGTCTACTAATATATTTGATCTAATAAAAGTGGGTCGTATAAGAATATCAGAAGGATCTATTCTTGATTGGTATTAAAGGTATATTTTTTAAAATGAATATAATTATTTGAAATCAAATCGGGTTGACCATTTTTTAAAGATAAAATGAGTAGAATTGCGTATAAAATGGACAAACCAAAGGTTTTCAAAAGAGAGAGAAGAAAAAAAAAACTAGAAAATAATTAATTGCATTCATCATAATTGTGAAAATGTCAAGAAAAAATAAGAAAAGAAAAAAGGTGTTAACAAGGCAAAGGTAAGCAAGAACGGTTGGGCAAAAGAAACAGCAAATTTTGTCTGGCTTGGAGAATTATCCAAACAACTTATAATTATTGAGTTTGCATATATACAAAGAATTTGGTCAAATTTAGACCTTTTGACCACATGAAAAGAACCTATAAAAATTGAGATTTTATTATCTCTTGTCCCAACCCCCCAAAAAAAAGTTAATTTTTTTATACATATTTTTGAAATTTAAAGGAAAAAAATAATCAATACTAATGATAAATGATTTCTTTTTTTTATACAAGAATAGAAAATTTGACGAGTGAGATTAGAATATAATGGTTCCTCTATTGAAATTTTTGGTTTGTATTAAATCACAGGTTTAACTTGTATTTTTTTTCCTTCTATTTTCTTCTTTATGTTAATATTTGTGTCTTTTGTAATAAAATAAAAAGTCTTTTTGTCTTTAACAAGTACAGAAAAGTTGCAGCATATGCAAACCATTTTTTTCTGAACTTTAAAACTATCATTAACTTGGTGAAAATCCTTTTCGATTCTCATCATGCTCGATAGCTTTCGTTTTTATTCTATTTTTTTTTTCTAAGAAAAAAAAAACTTTATTAGTCAACTTTCTAAAAACTTTCCAAAATCATAACCAAATTTAAAAAATAAACTAAATATTTATCAAAACTTCATTTTTGAATTTTGATTAAAATCTTTATAATATTTTTAAAATAATAAAAATAAATTTGATTTTTAAGACAAGAAAATGACTATTTATAAAAGCTTTATCAAACCGTCTAAATAATTTACCGTTAAACATAATAAATATAAATCTCCCATGAATACTTAACTTAATATTATAGAGTTAACTTATGATGAATTCAAAGTTAAAAAATATTCTTTACATATATAATATTACTTACACAAAAATTTAGAAAACAAAAATTCATCTTAATAAACCCGATTACATATTGATTTTCACCATATTTCAAAAGCAATATTGAACACAATATTATCAAGTTTAGTATAACTCAACCAGTTATACATTAATATATTCTCTCTTATAAAACTGTATATTTGGGTTTTATCCTCCAATTTGATGTAATTAAAAAAATCACTACAAAGTACAGTGAGCAATATATAGATAGATATACATTTTCTTTCCTATAGTATACCTAATTTAAAAGAAATTAAACATCATTTTCACAAAATTTCAAATAATCCTTCAACTCACAAGGAAAACAAGGGTTGCGCCTCCATGAATTTCCATGCAACTTGAAGATCTTGATCACCTTTTCCTTGGTGGAAGAACGGCCACTTTCCATATGCAACAACATCAGCAGCTTCTTCACTGATCCATAAGCCAACATCTCATCCAAAACCCTCTCTTTTGGGTGAAAACTACTAATCAAAGACAAGATCTTCACCCCGGTTTTCGTCGCCGAACTAGAAACATTCAATATTTTCTTAGTCACGGCTGCAATTCCCATCCCATGTTCAACGAAAGCCAGCCTCCCCTCTGCACATTCACACAATGATTGCAGAATATGCAACATTCTCTCACATTTCGATCGGCTAGAGTCCGGTAAAAGCTCGATCAAGATGCATACGGCGCCGGCCTCGATCGCCTTCAACCGGCTTTTCTTTGCCGATCCCAAAACTTCAATCATAATATCCAAAGCACATGAGCTTGCCTTGGTGCATATTTCATCAGACACAAGCTCCAACAATGACTTGAAAAAATCAATTCCATGATCTTCTAAAACAATGCTCCAATCATAATCACCACTTTTTGCAATTATTTTTAGTGTTTTAACAGCATAAAGACGTCCATCAGCACTTCCTCTTTGCACTACAATAGCCATTGATTTCATAGATTCTGGTTTAGACAATAAATCAAACACCTTATCTTCATTCGAAAACGGGCCGAGCACAGATAACACTCCCAAAGCTTCCTCACAAGCTTCAAATGTGGAAAAATCTGAGCTTTCAATCAAAATTTGAACAATAACATTAACAACAATTGCAACTCCATTCAACTTAACAAACCCAGATTTCATTTCATCACCCATTTCAACAATCGACCTCAATTTCCTCAAACTCCTCACCGGAAAAGGAGAAGATTCGATATTTTCAAGTAAAGAGCCAATTTCATCAAGATTGAAACTGGGTTTTGGAGATGAACAAGAATCCTGAATCTGCCAAGAGAGAATTAGTCGTTTAAGGGTATGATTAGGAGTGATAAAAAAGTCGCCGCCGGCGAGATTTTTCATCGTCGCCGGACAAGTTTTCTTGTTATAAGTGAAAAACCATTTTTCGATGCTTTTTCTTTCGTAAGAAACGCCGGTGGAGATAGTGACTGGGTCTTGCATTAACTCCATGGAAATGGGGCATCGAAAAAGAGGAGGAAACTCCATTGTTGATTCGAGAAAAGGTTGATTTGGTTCTGTAAAATCTTCCACCGTTTAGTGAAGAAGAAGAAGAGGAGGAAGAGTTTGACTATTTAAAGGTAAGGACGGAAATAAAAATAAAAGAGTTTTTTTTTTTTTTTTGAGAAAGAAAAAGTTTTAAATTAAAATATAAAAAGAAAATATGAAAGTCAAAAGAAATCGGTGGGTTTGATTTTGAAAGATGGTATAAATGGAAATTAAAATTGAAACGTACTCTATTTGTATTTCATTGAAATTTCCTTGGTATTTATAGGTTGGTCCTCATAATTTTTGGTAAACTTCTTTGTAACCCACAAATAATACAAATTGATTTTTTTTTATTAAGAAAAGGATACAAATGAGTTTCTATAGGATTAATTATTTTAATTATCAATGTGTAAGATATCCGTTTTTTCTTTATCAATTCTTAATTAATATCTAACTTTTTTTTAATGATAAAATAGGGGGAAAATATTTAACTCATTGTTGAAGGAAAAGTTATAGTAAAAACACAGATTATTTGTTACCAATTGAATTAAGCGTATAATATATAATGTAATTAGTGCAGTGACAAAAACTCACTCTTTATATACTTGTGAGGGTGAAGGTTCAAACTCCACTAAAAATCTCCGTCCCTTTTCATTCGAAACAAATATATATATATATATATATATATAATCGTTTTATTTTAGAATTGTAGAAAATTATTGTAATAATTATACAGCTCTTAGTTTGAATTTTCAATTTTCTTCGAGCTAGAGATGGTTTATAAAACTAATAGACAATTATAAATGGACATATAATTTTATTATCATGCAAACGTGTTATGTAGAATATCATTTTTTTTTTTTTTTTTTTTGTTTTTTATAAATAATGCATTGGATTTGACCATTCTTGTTAACAACCTTTAATTCTTCTCCTTATGTACCTTGCCAAATTATCAAAAACTAGCTATGAAATGAGTTGGAATTTGCTTTTATATACCAAAAATGCATCATTAATTCCAATCCAACGATTTTTTTACTAACCAATCCAACTATTTTACCTAAAATGAAATAATTTGACCAAATGGGTTATTGGGTTTTAGTGAGTTGTCCCATTAATTTGCAGTTGAACCAACTCATTTTTTATTCGTTGCCATGTTTTCATGTTAGGTTAATAAGCCAAACAAGTTAATTACAAATAATAATAATAAATTAAATTAAATTGTAAATATATTCCAACCCAAATTTTGAAGATTAGAGAAACGGTTGATTAGAGACTAGAAATTTGGCTTTTGTGGGTTTTTTTTTTTAAATATTACTTCAAATTGAGATGAGGGAATTCAAACTTTCAATATTATGGGAAGTGAGTACTAGTACCTGTTCACTTGAGTTATATTTAGGTAAACTCATAAATTTTATGGTCGAGACTTGGAGATGGTTAAAATGATCTAATATTAGCCAAACAAATTGATTTAAATAATGTAAATATATTCCAACCCAAAATTTGAAGATTAGAGGGGAGAGGTTGATTTAGATGCTAGGAATTTGGCTCTTACATCTTGTGGTTGAGACTTGGAGAGTGGTTAAAATGATCTAATATTAGCATTTAATGTAAAAGATTGAATTGAATGATCCTTGGGTAAAAAAAAAAAGGCTTAAATTGATTGCCCCAATGTAATTAGTCAAAGAATGAGAAATATGTACATTGAATTCTTGGTCTTCTCTAAGATTTTGCATCAACTAATTTAAAATTTATGAATAAGGTAAATAATCATGCCAAAAAAATGGAAAATTTTATAATACGCGTAATGTTTCTTTGATAACATTTTGAATTTCCATTTCGACATCATTATCAATAACTTTTTTTTTCATTCAAATTTGGGTACTCTGTTTTGTGAAGTTGATTATGTGATTATGTTTTGAATTTTCTTAAAAAAAATCAATTATATTTTTATCAACATTTTGTCAATTTTTAATGAAATTTAATCATTTAACATCTTTATTATAAGAAAAATCTAGTCATTTTTTATGGATTATCTCATAAAAAGGGTAAAACCGGTAAAAATATATTGATTTAAAATATTCATCTAGAATTTAAATCCTTCCACTTCTAAATTACGGTTTCAAAGGTTTTATGTGTCATTATATACTTTAGGAAAATAATTCAGAAAATAAATTAAAAAAATATTCCTTTCAATCATCTCGATAAATAGAGAGAAAAAGTATGGGGGCATTGTGAAAACAAAACAAACTCTAGGCACCAAAATTGCAAATTTAACGAAGGCTGGAGAGTTGACTTTGGAAATAGACGCATATATTGCAAATTGAATTAGATCCGAAAGACTTGCCGGGCATAACTTTTGGTTTTATACGTATTTTTATTTAATTATTGTTTTCTAATATTAATAATTATTTAGATTCAAAATCTGGGAAAATGTATTTTCTAATTTCTATAATCTTCTCTAGACAGTTGAGCTGCTTCCTGTCATTGTTTTCTCATCATATTTGGATTAAATTATTAATTAATTCGAAAATTATATTATGATAGTTTTTTACCTTCGAGTTTTCTTATTTCTAGATAGAAAAGTTAATCATTCTCCATCCCTTAATTTTCTCACTGTTTTTTTAAATATGGGAAATGAAATTTAAAAGATAAATTTCGATGAATCTATAGATCAGTAATTATGTGCACAAGACTACCTATATATATTCTTACCTTAGTAGTATTTTTTTGGACAATTATTAAAATAATATATTTTTACACACTAAATACTGAAATGTAAAGACTTTTTAAAAATTACTCAAATAGTATAATTATACTAAAAAAGGTAAAAAAATAATAATAATAATAAATTCATTGAAAAAAATAATGAAAAATAATCAAATAGTTCAATAAATCATTGAACTTGAACTTAAAAAAGCAAAAAACAAACAAATTTATTAAAAATACCCCTAAAAATAGTTCAATAAATTTATTGAATTATAATTATACTATTTGAGTAATTTTTAAAAAGTTCCGATATTTTAATAATTAGTATGCATATTTATACTATTTGAAATAAATTCTAATTTTATTTAACCATTTTTTTTTATTTTAAAAAATATCATGTATAGTTCTAAAAGTGGCAGTCAAAACAAGCTATGTTCACGAAAAAAAAATTGTCTTCGCTTCTTTAAAAGATTTAAGGTACCAAAACTCTTGGTAGTAATCTTTTCAGAAAGAAAAAGAAAAAAAAAAAAAAAACTCTTGGCTGAAATCACTTCAAAAAAATCTGGTTGAAAATTTTTCATTAATGTAAGTTTCTCAAAACAATTATCAATGACTAGTTATTATTCATTTCTTTCATTTATATCATCAATTTAAGGGGATTCGTTTCTATTTTTATCCTCGTAATTATAATTATAAGCAATGACTTTTTAATAACAACCTATCAGATGTGTTTTCACTTTCATATTATATTTGAAAAAGGAGATGGGAGAGGGAGAGGGAGAGGGAAGATAAAGTAAAATTATGTGCTGGGTACTAATTTCTAATATCATCAATTTAGAAGAGGTAGACATCATTGGCTGAAACTTTCAATTAAATTATGAAAAATGAACATTATTTCAATCTTATCTTACATTGCATCGCAAGTATAAAACTATTAAAACAACTGTTCATTGAATATCTAATCTAAAATTTAAAATGGACATTTGTACTAAATCTCTTATAATATGTCATTAAATTATGGTCAAACATTAACATAATGAATTTTTTTATGTAGCTTTGAATGCACTAATTTCAAGAAATTAATGGGGAAAATGTCCTCCTGATCCATGTGGAGAGTTTAGAATAACAAGTCAGAAATAAAACAAATAAATAAATGGAATTATTGGGAAGTCACTTAGTTTAAATCTAAAGGTGGGAAAATAACAGAGGAAAATTCATCAAAATGTTAGAAAGTTACACTCTGTGTTGGCTCTTTTATCAATAGTCTATTTCAGTGATTATTGTGTACAAAGCAACTTGGCACACATAAGAGGGGAATGAAAATAAATTTAGTACAGCTATCAAAATCATACCGCACAACTGTTAAATAATACAGCAATGTTAGACCAACATTTTTATTTTTATTTTTCTTTGAAAAGGTCTCTGGTATCTTTCTAAAAATGATAAACACAAAATAATATTTCAAACTTCTTTTTTTTAGAAAAATGATATGAATCATCCTTAAACTATAGAGATTATAACCATTACATTCTCAAACTTTTATTTCGAACAATTAACTCACTAAACTTTATAAATTCTTAAAATTGGATAAAAAAATTTAATTCGAAAAATTACCCTTCTTAAAAATTATTAATACTAATTATTTAAGAAAATCTCTATGAGATCGGATATTCGAGAACCCACATCTTGCCCCCACCCAATCCTTAACACCCCAAAACCCTCATAATGATAGAGACCAGGATTTCTTCTCTGATCTCACCCCTCCAACCCGTTGACATTAGAGATGTATTACTCATCTCTATAATAATTTTCTAAGGTCTAATTCAATGATTTAATGAGATAATTTGTCAAGTTAAAAATCACATTGATATTAAAAATCGTTTTTAAACTAAGAGAATTATAAATCAAATAAATCATAGAGGTGTGATTTTCAATTTAAACTTATGGATATGTCACAGTAAGTTAATTTTTCAAATTTTCTCCTTAGTACAATATATCACTCCATGCACTAAATATTATAAATTCCATGGTGTTGACCAACGTGCGACCACATGAGGGAGAGATGCTTAGTGGGAGGGGGGAAATTATTTTGATGTAAAAATGGATTTATTGTTCAAATTAAAAGTTTGAGGGTCGTAAGTTAGGGATGGTTTGGGTAATTTATTTATTTTTTGCCGATAACAAAACAAGTGAAAATGATGAAAAATAAATATAGATAAAACTAATAATGTGATATGATTATATTTTGTCCAACCCGGATTTTTTATCTAACTAATCTTTTACCACGTGCGTCACACGTGATATTTTTTCTAACATAGAAATTTATTAACATATTATTATGTTCTATTTAATATTTAAATTATCGTATAATTTACTAATTTATATAATTATATGTCTTTTATATAAGACAATTTTTTTAACATCTTTATTTTTAAAATTTATACTACCAAATAAAAAATAAATTGTTTGTTCTATATACATATGTAAGTTAATTTTTGCATTTATAGATTATTTATTTCTAATTTTAATTAAAATTTAAGAAATTATATATTTTTTTCTCTTTGATTTTTAAACTTTTTTTAATTAAAAAAATTTAAATTTATTTAAATATTATAAAATATTATACCATTACTAATTCAATAAATTACATTTTGTTGTAGTTTTTTTTTTTAAATCTTAACTGTTTTTTTTAAACAATTTAGTTTTTTTTTTAATATTTTTTAAAATTAAACACCGTCACCTTTATTAAATCATTTAATATTTGAATACTTAATATAATTTATTTTTCATAAATTGGTGATAAATCTAAACAATAAATTCATTTTAATATCACATTCATTTTCTATGTTGTACTTGTTTTTTCAATTATTTTATAATTTGATATTGTGAAAACAATAAAAAAACCAAGGAACTTATTTAATAAAATGGACAATTTCTTATTCAATGAAGAGAAATATTTTATTTATAAAAAAAAAGAAATATTTTATTAAAAATATAAATAGTTATTTAATAGATAGTGGAGTATAAATAATAATGGCATTTTTAGTAATTTGAAGGTCTTAAAAGGGTATATATAATGACATGTATAGTCCAAAAAATTTCTTAAACATCACCACTTTTATATATTAAGAATAAGGATATAAATGAGTTTTGTCATATTTTAACTTTTGTTGAATAATTTTGGTAGAACAATTCATTTTTTTTTTTTTTAAAAAAGGTAATATAGTGGACATATCAGTATCTAAAAAGAAGGCATTATCTAAGGGGTGGAGCACTTGGGGAATGGTTTTTTGTCTTTTCATCATTTGGTCAAAGTAAAAGAAGTGATGCAACAGACATGGATTCGCCATTTGATAAATTATGTGGATGTCACACTAATCTAAAGGAGGAAAAATTGTAGAATAGTATCAACATTATGTAAAAAAATAGAATGGAGAAAAAAAAAATTTCATAGTCGATAAATAAATTATCTTCGATGAATCGACTTTCCAAAAACAAAATTTGAGATAGAGCTAGAAAACCAAAGAAACTCGATGGAAATTATTCAAATTTGAATAGAGTTCAACAGTAAACTACTTTTCCCCCTCAATTTAACCTACGAACCGGGTTTCATTAATCTGATGGGAACTAGAAATTGTGATGAGCTAAAGAAAGTTAAGAAATGGAGGATGGGTTTGGGATGACTTTATGAGTATAAAGTGAAACACTTTTTTATAAATATTTTTTAGAAACAAAATACGATTAAATGCTTAGTCATGTAACCAAACATCACAAAACAAATTAAAACGTTTTGAATTAATTAAAAATGATTTTCAATCTTCCAAAAGTAATGGGTGCTGTGTTTTTAATAGTGAAGGAAATGAAACAAAACTTGATGGGTGAAAGAGGCAAAAACAAAATATTGGCTTAAGAAGAAGGGATTAGGCTGAGTTTGGGAATGGATTTAAAGGGTTTTTCATCATGAAAGATATCTAAATATTACTAATGCACCTATTTTACCCATCTCTTTCATCTTTTTGTTAATTTCATGTACCGGGCACGAGGTATTGATTGTGCAATGGAAGTGAGAAGCATAACTTACAAAATTCACTTGGTATTAACCAGTGAATCAAGTGGGTAACGTCCAAGCCTCCCAGTACGATAAAGATTCAAAAGTTTAGAAGCGACCTTGGTAGAAGCATCATTGCTATCCATAGGAATGTGCAAAACTTTGTGCAGAGCAAGCAGTTGTGTATCGATAAGATCTTCCATTTCCCTTTCATCTTCTATATTACCATCAAAAGATGATATAGTCTCAAAGAGAATTCTACGAACATCATTTACAATGCAGTCCTGCACACACAACCGAGCATAACATTTCAGCCCACTGACCTTTCGTCAAAAACACTTCTATCAACTTGAAACTGAACATTATATAGTATTCTTGAACTCGATGTCCCTGACAACACTTCCATCAACATGATAAAAGGAGCTGTTTACCCCATTGTACTTTTAAGTTGTGAAGTGTAAACTGGGAAACATTACACATTCAAAATTATACAGACACAGCATATCTTTAAAGAGTAATCAACTATAGTATTTCACTAATCTTGCACTGGCAAAGAAATAGCCCTAAACTCTCTTGCAGATCATAAATGCATCTTCAACTTTCAAGGTGAAGTTTGATAAAGAACTTAGTTTTTCTACTCACAAGTAACTTCCACTTACAGATTTGGAGCATATCAACAATGTGAGATATTACCTCCAAAATTAATAATCGTAAACCACTCAAGTAAAGAATAGAGCAAATAATGATCGCTCTCTAATGATAGATGGAAAATTATATGCATCATGTATATAACTCCCGCGTAAAATAGGTTAAGTATGCATGCATAATGCTTCGGGATGAACAAAACAACAACACTCTGCTCATACCTGCGTGTGATCAGAGGGATATCCCCTTTTCTGTTTCATCTCTGAACTTGAGCGAGCCGAACACTCTGCCGAGATGTCACAGTTGGTGGTAGACAAACTTGCCCACTTCTTATATTTATCACTTGAGTTGAGAATAGTTAAAAGGTACTGGACGATTACTTTTTCCCCAACAATGATGTCCCTTAGTGCTCCTGCCGTATGGAGGCAAAACAAAAAGGTTAAATACTATCACGACTCAATCATCTCCATTGACTCTGAACTAGCACAATAGTACTCGAAACAAAGCACCACTACATTATCACTTCAGAAGTTTGTCTTATATCTAAAATCATTGACTCCTGTAGTCATAGATTGGCAACATAATATTATACCTGTTAAAGCAAGCTTGGAACAGACCTCGATGTCAAGAATCTTAGGAGGCAAGATGCCTGGGGTATCCAACACATAAATATTGGGATGACTAGCTATCTGTAATGTAAACAAAATTTAAGAGCAAATAAAATATCTCATACAAGGAAAAAGTAATACATTATCAACACTTCCACAAAAGATAAATAATATCCATGCCAATGGTTTGATGAGAGAACTTTCTATGCCTACCCTTAACTACAAAAAAGAACAGATATATATTATGGTTCTAAGCCTGTTTATTCCGAAATATGTAAATATTTTAATACACAGATAGGCAGCTGCACCAGCCAGCAGCCAGTAACCCCAAGTGAGTAAGACAACTTCAATCTACTACAAGGTTGGAGGAGAAAGTGACAGACCTTCAAGCTGCTAATATTTTTTGTTTCACCAGGCTGCGGACTCACTATAGCATGCTTCAATTTCCCTTTCTCTGTGGGGTGATCAGTTCTTCAAAATGTTACAAATGGAAATTCTTTGTCGTTACATAAAAAAAAAATTATCCAAAAAATTATAGATCAAATGCTACAAAAACCCAAATTACATGGGGTTTAAGAGATATACCT